>JBBGZY010000461.1:0-1372500 GCA_037952925.1 Lithobates clamitans
ACACACACCTGTATTAATTTAACCCCCTCCCCTCACACACACACACACACACCTGTATATATGGCAGCTTCCCCCCCCACACACACACACCTGTATATATGTCAGCCACCCCCCCACACACACACCTGTATATATGGCAGCCCCACATACACAAATCTGTACACACAGAAGCCTCTGTCCCCTCCCTGTACACAAACGGCCCCCCTCCCTTACCATCACAGCCCCTACTTGTAGCTTCCTACCTGGTCCCAGCTCGTTTTCACAAAGCTGACATGTTGCTGAGAAGCATAGTACAGGCAGATCACTGTTACACGAGGGGTGCACATGCACATAGTAGCCAGAGGTGGCAGTAAAGAGCTCGATGTCTGAGTCAATGACACCAGAACAACAGAAACTGTGAGATTGTTTCTGTACTGCACAGCATGGATCCCCTTCATCCGTCCTGCCTTCTTCTGGCCCAGGCGGGCCCCTAGGGTCTCGGGTCCCCTTACAGTTGTAACGGCTGTACCCCCCTGGTGGTGGCCCTGCTAGGTAACATATGTATTTAGAAACAAATTTGATGAACACAAAGTGGTTTTATATCCTTTTTAACTATTAAAGAAAAAAGTGTATTTAAATTAACATTTTTGAGTCCAGCTTTAACTCTGAATACACTTTAGTGTTTAACCCTTCTTTAGAATGATTTTTATAAAGTGTATTGTGTGACATTTATAATGTGGATGATACACCCACAAAGATGCTAAATTCTGCTTTTTTGTGTTTTCTAGAATTTTGGATACAATCCTGTCATTTCTAGCCTTTATAACCTTGCGAGGAGGATGCCAAAAAATGATGCAGTAGACCATACATTCACCCAACTTGAAAAGTGTACTTTTGATGTAAGTTTCACTTCAACATATGTACCGGCACATGTTCTATGATACAGTTAATGTGATTGCGCTCTGATTGTACAATCTCATTCAGATTTAGAGGGTGGGCCTTCCTAAACAATACATTCAGCTCCCTCGATGAAGGGTAACAATATGAAGTATCTGGGACGCCGCTCTCCTGAGTAAAGTGTTAGATGGCTTCTTCTAACCTCTTCCCACTGATGCGTTTCGCCCTGCCACAGGGGCTTAGTCATAATCCTCTTTATGACTAAGCCCTGGTGGGCAGAGAAAAACGTGTTAGGGTGCATGGCTAGTGGAGTAGCATTGACTGAGGCCACCTAACACTTTACATGGGTAGGGTCGGAAGAGCAGCGTCCTGGATAAGTCATATTGTTACCACTAGATGTGTTAGTTTGGACGCCAGCACCCCCACAACTGAGGACCAGGGGGAGAGAGCTTCTCCTCGCGCTTGGAGTGGCGCTTCAAGTTTTTCCCTCAGTAAGGGTACTCCTTTTCACTATACATCATTTGTAAATTGGTAAATTTTGTAAATAAATTGCAACATGCTTAGCCAACTGCAGAACCACCTTATACTCACTTGTCCCAATCCAGTGAAATATCAGCTGCATGGCCTTGTTCACACTGCTGCTTGTCAAAATCTCCCACACAGGCACATTGCACAGTCACTCAGTCCTATGGTATATTTGTCCAGATACATTGGAATGTGTTGATCAATGCCAGTGCATATACATTGTAAAAGCAATGTATGTAAACAGAAGCAGTTCGATTCTGTGCTTATAAGTGCTGCCCTGCTCTGAAGCAAAGGTACAACGCGTCCTACTTTCTTCAGTGCAGTGTGCTTAAACGTAAGAGTCAAAACAGTGTGTTGACATGTCCCTTAGCAATAAAGCTTAGTGAAATGTAAAAAATAGTACAGCACAACACATACATTACAAAATGAATAGACCCCTTAAATCTGGCAATTACAGTGAGATGTCATTTGAGGAGACAGGAAAAGGAGCCATTTGGTGTTGTGGTATGCTTGTAAATCCCAATGTTTATTAAGATAAAATAGTGATTAAAGGAAAATCAGGCTTTAGTGGTTAAATGCCAATTTCGTGTAACAAAATAATAATTCTAAACCAAAGAGATCATTCTGTTTGTAAATGAACCATTTAGTAAGAAAAACAATCCTGGAATAAAGTCTTAATCTCATCCCAAATTTATTTGAGACTAAAAAATTGAGATGCATGTTCAGATATTGTAAGAAAGTGCATGTAAATGACCAGTACATACCACCTCAAAATGATCAGGCTGGTCCCCAGATGGGGTCATTGCTGGTAAAGCCTTCAGCCTTCATCTTCACTGCCCTATGCAATATGAAACTGACTTTTCCTCTTTAAAGCGGGACTTTTCCCATAACAAATTGAAAAAATAATGTTCTTTAGCAAGGAACATGCATTCCACAATCATATTTATGCTACCAAAACGAGTGTGTCCTGTAAATTGCCTCCAGCATTGCTGTCCTGTTTCTTATAGCTGGAGGCTGCCATTTTGCTGAAGCCCAGAGTCCTTGAACAGCAGTACATCATAAAGTGGAAATAAACCCATGAATTTATTGGTTTCAAAAACAGTTACATTCCCAGAATGCCTGGATTGCTAACTGCCACATTTGCTTGTGTCCTTAAGCAAACCGTCAAACCATCAAATTGCTGGTGTCATAACTGATCACATGTGCACCACCATGGCAGTTGCAGATCAAACAGGAGCAGCTTCCTTGGCTGTAAAGCAGAGGAGGGTTTATTTCTGCTCTAAGGCTGTCAGCAGATCGGCCTCTACAAACTCGGCAGTGCCTAAAAATGCCTAAAATGCCTAAAAATAGAGAGCAACTGAGCATGTGCAGAGCAGGGTGAGACCATGTATTACTGGATTTTAAACAGTATGGACACTTATTTTTAATGTTGTACATAGCTATACCTGCAAAAGGGGCCGGCCTGAAGTGATCCAGCAGGATTTCATTTTCTGACTAAAGTTCCACTTTTGTTGCTCTAGCCTAGCCTGACAATGTCATACTTTTAATAACCAAATTTTCCTTTTTTGGTTTTAGAAAACAGAACCAACAACCACAACCGCCCCTGGCACTAAAAGGGTATGTATCTATGCGAATATTTATATATACAGTATGAATTTATAGAGTATATATATATATATATATATATTGGAATGTACAGCATAATGTATTCATGGAGGTAATGTGTTTAAAGAGAACCTGTCACCAAAGGGCATTTCTAATTGTGTATTCTCTGCTGCTGCATTATTGTAACAGGGCAGTCATAACTGTTTTTTTAACTGCTTATAATCTCCCTGTCAGATGTTAGAGTTAAATAAATGAATTGGTTGTCGGACAGTTTTACCTCCTCCAGCAGCCCAGGCAGAGTGTCAGTAATAAGCTCCGAGTAGAAGCAAGGAGATATGTCAGCCTCCATGGGTGCTTTACCCTTCTAGAAACAGGACACAATTAAAGAATAGCATATGCCTATTCCCAAGTATTAAGGCTGAGTTTTTTTAAAAAAAAACTAAAAATAAAAACATGAGTAAAGGTCCAGATCCTTACAATTGCCATTCCTGACTGGTTCTCTTCATTGTCTAGCACCTTTTAGTGTCACCCACAATGTTTAAGTAAGGTTCATTAGAACTTTTAAGATTTTGTATTTGTCTGTCCCTAGTCATTCAAGGGAAACACAAACCTATTGTCATTGAATGCACAGTTCATTGCAGTACAGGCATACCCCACTTTTAAGTACACAATGGGGTTTATTTACTAAAGCTAGAAAGTGCAAAATCAGGCTCACTTCTGCATAGAAACCAATGAGCTTCTAACCCCAGCTTGTTCAATTAAGCTTTGGTAATAAAACCTGGAAGCTCATTGGTTTCTATGCAGAGGTGAGCCCGATTTTGCACTTTCTAGCTTTAGTAAATAAACCCCATTGCGTACTTAAAAGTGGGGTATGCCTGTATTTGTAAAATGTACCTAAAAACTGTATTTTACAGTTTTACTTGCTGCTCTATATTTACATGTCAGTATTTTATATACGAGATTGTAAATTCTCTAGACAGTTCTTCTTGGCATTTTGAGCAGCTGCAGTTATAGCCTTTATTTTAAAGCTGTTTTCAAGGTATGATTGTTTTATTATTTTTTTTGCATAGTTATGTAGATTTAGGACCCTTTCACACTACTGCAACTTCAAAGTCGAGCGATTTTGCCGTGATTGTGCTGCAAATTTTGCCGCGATTTCAGGGAATGCCTGTGTAACTTGCATGAAAGTCGAATCAAAGTATTGCAGGGACTTAAAGTCGTACTAATATGAATGGCTGTCATTGGAAATCATGGGTAACGACTTGTCATGCGACTTTGCAGTCCCAAGTCGCAGGACAAGTCCTCCGAGTGTGAAAGGGGCCTAAGTGAGGACCAATGTAAGGATGCATATGTCAGGCCCGTGGGTCTGCTATGAAAGCAGAGAATCACTGTGGTAGTCATAATGTATTTTGGCAATTTCCCTATAATATAATTTGTCAACACTTATAAACAATATTGATAGACCCACTTTAAAAATATGGCACCTATTTCTTCAAGTAACTTAAAAACAATTAAAATACATTTTTTTCCCTGTTTTCAGCATTCGGTAACAAGAAAGCACAGACGTCGGTCTGTTAAGGTATGCATTTACAGCAGTTATAACATATCATTTTAAAAAAAATATTTAAAATATAAGTATATCTGTTTGCAAGTCACATCGGGGTTGATTTATTAAAACTGAAGAGTGCAAAATCTGGTGCAGCTGTATATGGTAGCCAATCAGCTTCTAACTTCAGCTTGTTCATTTAAGCTTTGACCAAAAAAAAAACTGGAAGCTGATTGAATGAATGAATGAATGAATGAAGGATTTGTAGAGCGCTGCAAATGCGAACTAAATCGCCTCAAGGCGCTATAATGCGTTCTCTGTTGCCAGCTCTTTAGAAAAGGAATGTCTTTAGTTTTTTCCTGAAGGCCTGATGGTTTTCTTCCATGCGGATGTGGGTCGGAAGAGCGTTCCATAGCCGAGGTCCTTGGACTGCAAATCTTCGTTCTCCCTTTGCTTTGTAGCGATATTTTGGAATGATGAGGAGGTTTTGGTTAGCTGATCGAAGGCTGCGATTGGGTGTGTAGTGTTTTATTTTCTCCTGCAGATATAGCGGAGCATTTCCTTGTATGCATTTGTGGGTGAGGCAGAGGGTCTTGAATTTGATCCGATTCTTTACGGTTAGCCAGTGTAGGCACTTTAGGGATGGTGAAATGGATTCCCAGGGTTTTTTTCCTGTTAACAGTCTTGCCGCCGTGTTTTGAATGAGTTGTAAGCGCGCAAGCTGATATTGAGGTAGTCCTATGTAGAGCGAATTTGCATAGTCGAGTCGGGAGTTGATGATTGTTCCCACAACTGCCGGTTTGTCTTCTTCTGGGATGAAGGGGATGAGTCTGCGTAGGAGGCGGAGGAGATGGTGGGATCCGCTCACCACTGATCCTATTTGAGCATCCATTGTCATTCCTGAGTCAAAGATGACTCCGAGACTCTTGGCTTTGAGGCTTGGAGTGATGGTCTGTCCGAGGATGGTGGGGGGTGTCCACGGGGTTTTCATTTTGGAATTTTTGTTGGCATGTAGGAGAAGAAGTTCTGTTTTCGAACCGTTAAGTTTGAGGGAGCTGATGGTCATCCAATCATCAATTGAACAGAGGCATTCTTCTAATTGTTGATGATGGTTTTTTTGACCAGTGATGCGAAAGTAGAGTTGGGTGTCATCGGCATATGAGTGGAAACAGAGGTCTGTTTTCCTGATGATATTGAGAAGTGGGCGGATGTAGATGTTGAATAGCACTGGTGACAGGGGTGAGCCCTGGGGAACTCCGCAGGAGACTGCCCGGGACTCTGAGGTGAATGTTCCTAGTTTCACTGTCTGAGAGCGATTCTCTAGGAAGGATGCAAGCCATTTTAGCGCCAGACCTGTGGCTCCTGCCACTTCTGAGAGGCGGACAAGTAAAGTATCGTGGTTCACTGTATCAAATGCTGCGCTGAGGTCCAACAGTACCAGGAGACTAGATTCTCCGCTATCTGCTGCTTCAAGGGCGTCGTCCCATATTTTGAGAAGTGCTGTTTCTGTGCCATGGCCTGGGCGGAAGCCTGATTGCAGTGGGTCCAGGAGTTGATGTGTGTCCAGGTGGTGTTGAAGCTGATGTACTACTGCTTTCTCCATAATCTTGGAGATGGTGTTGAGGCTTGTTATCGGTCTCCGGCAGTTGGGGTCCTTAGGGTCAAGATTGGGTTTCTTCAGCAGAGGTTTGACGATGCCTTGCTTGAGGGAGGTTGGTACAGTCCCTTCTTTGAATGATTGATTTATGAGGTGTGTCAGAGTAGGGGCCAGGATGTCGGAACATTCTTTAAGGAGTTTTGTGGGAATGATGTCGTTTGGGGATGTGCTGTCTCGAAGGCTTCTGATGATGTTTATAGTCGTGTCAACGGTGATAGGGGACAAAGAAAATTTCGGTGGTTGCGTGATGTTTGTGTTAATATCTTCTTTTTGCTTTGGTTGAATGAGGTTGGTTGTTCTTTTCTGATGAATCGATTTCCGAATGTTGTCGATTTTGTCGATGAAGTAATCCGATAATTCATTGCAGAATTCTTGAGTATTGTTTTCGGGTGGCTCTAAGCAAGTCGGGTTCATTGACTGGGTGACTAGTTTGAAAAGTTCTCGCGGACGATTTAGGGCAGTTGAGATGGTGTCCGAGAAATGTTCTTTTTTGGCTTTGAAGATTGCCTTGTGGTATTTCACAGTAAGTTCTTTGTAGTTGGTACGGTTTTCCTTAGTGGGATTTCTTCTCCATGCTCTTTCAGCTCTTCTACGTTCTTGCTTGAGTAGGGTGAGCGCGGCATTAAACCATCTTGAGTTTTTATTGCGGATAGGTGTTCTGCGTTTTGGCGCCACTGAGTCTGCTGTTTGTAGTAATACCTTGTTTAGGCAGTTGAGTGTTTGTTCCGTTGATAGGTTTGAGTTTAGCAGAAGTATTTTTTTTGATAATGTGGTTTTGAAGAGTTCGGAGTGTAGTTTCTTCTGGGATCTATTCCATTTTGTTGTTATTGTCCGTTTCTGTTTTTGGGAGGTGGTGTTGATGGTGATTTTGAATTTGATAGCGTGGTGGTCCGTCCATGGTAGTGGAGTGTTGTCCAGTATGTTGATGTCCATATTCTGTTTGAAGATGAGGTCTAAAGTGTGTCCTGAACCGTGTGTGGGAGCCTTTATCAGTTGTTGCAGGCCCAGTTCTTCCATTTGGTTGACGCAGGCGGTTGCGATACAGTCTTGGGCGGAGTTTGCCCAGAGGTTAAAATCCCCAAGTACCAGCAGGTTTTTGGTTTTCAGGGTGTGTATTGAGAAGAATTCGGTGAGTGGAGTAATGAGATTGGTCTTTGGTCCTGGTGGTCTGTAGCATAGTAGTATGTGAATGGTGTCTTGAGGTGTTGCTTGAAGATGCAGTGAGAGAGTTTCCATGAAGGGCACTGAGTTCTGTAAAGTTGGTTTGGTGAGAACAAGGTGCGATTTGAAAATCACTGCTAGGCCTCCTCCTTTTTTTCCTATTCTATGCTCGGTTAGGATACTGTAGTTTTCGGGCACCAATTCAGCTAGGATGGTGTTGCAGTCAGGTGTTAGCCAGCTTTCTGTAATGAAGAGGCAGTCAATGTTGTTTTCGTTGATAAAGTCGTAGATTTCCAGCCTGTGCTTGACTGCAGATCTGGTGTTGATCATGGCGCATGCTAGTTGTTGTGGTTGGATCGATGTCTCCCTGTTTCTGATGGTTGATTGTGGCTTGGTCCTTAGTAATTGTTCTTTTTTTAGTCTTTTTTGAGTGGCGGTTGGCAGGATTGAGGCAGCGTTTCTTAGCCTGTGAAGGGCGTCTGCTGTGTATTTGAAGTTGCACATGATGAGAAGGCAGCGTTGTTGAAAGAAGGTTGATCTAATGATGATGATGATGATACCGATGTCGCGATGACGAGCGGATGGTCACCACTGCTTCTGGAGGGGTTTGGGTGACGGGTTAATGTGGTGCGGAGGACCTGGCGGAGGTGGTGTGCTTACCACCCTCCTGTTGATCCAGAGGAAGGCGAAAAAAACCTCAGCTGCAAGCCAATAGCGCAGCAGAGGAAAAAATTCCTTCCTGACCCCCCGAGGGGCGATCGGGCTCGGCCCCTGGATCAACTGCTAGTGAGCTTGGTGCTTACCTGTAGGATGGTGGGTGGTGCGGTGGCTGCGTCTAGGGCGATCTGCGGTGGATTGGGATCAGGTGAGTCGCCAGTCACCAGTGCCCTCTGCGGTGTGGTCTAGTAGCGGGGGGGTGTTCCAGGTGTGGAGGGGGAACGGGCTCTGTTGGGAGAGGGGGGGGGGTGTGGCTGACGGAGCTGGGCCGCAGCCGTGGTCTGTCCCACCAACCTAGCGGCTGATCGGGGTGGCTAGACAGCGGCTGCGGTGGTGTCCTGGGGGGGGGCTGGGGTCAATCAGGAGGTGATGTGATGCGGCTGGGTGCTTGCGGCCTAGGGAGGGAGGCCCAGAAGCTGTATCGTTCAGCCTAGGTGTAGCAAGATGGCTGCCGGCTAGGCCTGAGCGGTGACCAGGCCGGCAATAGGAGTACTAAGATGGCCGCCTGCTAGGCCCAAGCCGCGGGCTGTCCTAGCGTGGTTACCCGGGCCCTTATGCTGTAGTGGGCGGGTGGACCGGTGGGAAGGCTGGCAGGAGGGGGGCGCTGGTCCGCCGGCCGAGCTACTAGGCGGTGGTGTGAGGAGCGGCAGTGATGTGCTGCCGGCAGGCAGCCGGAGCCGGGTAGGAGCCGCGGAGTGTCCTGGGCGGCCGGACGGACTGGGTGAGCGCAGCGCCCGGAGGTCAGTGGGGGGATCCTAGTGTACCGCTAGAGGGGCGGCGGCAGGGACTAGATCCGTGGATGGGTGCCTGGATGCCGGGCTGGGAGGCCGGTAGACCGGGCTGCAGTGTGGGTGGCAGTGATGTCCTGCCGAGCTAGCCGCTGAGCTATGGAGGGCCGCAGAGGAACCTGAGCGGCTGGCCTGCTGGCTGAGTGCGGCATCCGGAGAAGGTCAGAGGGGGAGGAGGGAGAGGGATTCCGGAGAGGGTACGAGGATTTCCCGGAAGGGTGATAGGATGCCGGAGCTGGTGGTCGGATAATCAGAGGAGAGGCGGTGGTGAGATACCGGTTGGCAGAGGAGCTGGCAGGGGCCGCGGTATCCCAAGCGGCCGGCCGGCTGGCTGATGTGGCCCCCGGATGTAGGCCGGGGGGGGTGCCGGTGCCGCTGCAAGAGGATCAGGAGGATCCAAGGATCCAAGGGTCCAAGACGGATGGCCGGATGGCCGGAGCTGAGTGGCCGGATGGCCGGAGCTGCTTCAGGGAGCTGCTTCAGGGAGCTGCTACAGAGGTCTGCTCTCCACAGTCACAAATCACAGTGTGTGTGTGGACTCTGATTAGTTTCTATGCAGAACTGTACCAGATTTTGCACTCTTCAGTTTAAATAACTCAACCCCATTGTGCCACCATGTTTCACAATTTCTGTACCCAGGCAGGATCTATAGTGCAGCTCTGTAATGGGGAACCTCCTGTACATATAACTAGAGAAGATTAAGATTCCCTATAACAACCAGTCAGTTGCAAGCTTTCTAAAATCAAATGCATGTACGAAGTATTATCAGTCTCGCTGTTGAATAATTCCTGATTTGCAGTATTTATGTTGCCCATATTTATACAATAATTGACCCCTATGATTTTAGTTAACATTGATAATATGCAAAAGAAAAATAAACTCTCTAAGTTATTTAATATTAGTATTATTATTATACAGGATTTATATAGCGCCAACAGTGTGTGCGCACTTTACAATATAAGGAAGGACAGTACAATTACAATACAATTAAATACAGAAGGAATTGGTGGGCCCTGCTCATGGAGCTTACAATCTAAAAGGAGAGGGAGGTGGTACAAAAAGTAGTAGCTGCAAAGGATGATCTAATGGAGGTGACTCAAGCACAGTTCTTAAGTGTAGGTGGGGTAAGTTTCCCTGAATAAATGAGTTTAAGGATCGCCTAAAGGCATACAGGGTAGGAGCTGACCAGACACACTGGGGTAGGGAGTTGCAGAGGATGGGAGAGGTTCTGGAAAAGTCCTGGAGATGAGTGTGGGAGGGGGTAACAAGGGAGCTTAGAGCGCAAAATATCTTGGGAGGAGTGGAGAGGACGATTTGGGCAATATCTTCAGATAAGGTTGGTCATGTCCCCCCCCCGAAATTCCACCCTATCATTACACATATACTCATTGCTGCCCAACTCTATATTGCCGATGCTGGAAACAGATCCATGTACCTACCCTCTGTAGCACCACTATATTGTGTAATCTTATACCTTTAAGCACTAGCTTGCTTGTCTATTCCTTTCTTCTCCCTTTCATACTACTTCCCCCTTATCCCCCACTCCTCTCTCTTCTCTTCTTATTTGTACACATAGAAGGTTACGGCGCTGCATATGTTGGCTGTACACCCTTCCTTTAATGTTAATGTCAATTGTCAATTATCATCGTCTCCAAGTTATTGTACATCACTTTATTTCTTTCTTCAATAAAGAAATATTGAAAAAAAGAAAAAGGTTGGTGATGTAGCTAGGGGCGATGTTGTTGATGGCTTTGTACATTGTGGTTAGTATTTTTAAGTTTATACATTGGGCATATGTAAACTGAAATGCATTATGTAGGGTATGCATAGAACATTATCCCTTTTTTTTTTCTTTTACAGAATGAATACAGTGATAATACATACTGCAAACAGTTGCTGGGGCTGATGGAGTTATGGAGGATATTTCTAGCACATAAAGAAGGACCCCATAAAGCGCCTTGTGTTTAGATTTGATATATATTTATTAGGAAAATGATCTATTTTTGTATGGATCTTAAGAACATTTAAAATTTTGTAGAAATGTTAGTTATTTATGGGCTTCGGTTAAATAGAGTGCATTTTATTGTTCATAGCAACCCATATTGCACTGGAAAAATAAGAGGGAACATGTCATTGGTTGTTATGGTCAGCAGAATTCGTTCTTCCCTCACATGCATTGAAAAAAAGGCGATTATCATTATTAGCAGAAAGTAGCTGTCAAAAAGACCATTTACATTTTATTTATTGCACCTAATAATCTAAAGAGATTTTTTAAGCTAGCATCAGTTCGCTGAGAATGCAGTATTAATAATTAGTAACAAAAAAGTTAGAAATAAAAGCAGAAAAAAGCAGAAATAAAATTACATAGTAATTTTATGTATTTTAACAGGCTTATAAAACTGCTTTTTTTTTTACATTGACAAGTATGATCTTATCCAGATAGCTAATATTTTGTTACAGGAGGACACTGGGGGCTGATGAGTAAAATAAGTAGAGTATTCACTCAGCCCAGTAAAGCTCTGTTTATTTCAATCATCATATTATGTGCAAGAACATTCCTATTTTTTTCTTTGTTCATTTTCTTGTACATGATTTGGTTTTACGGTAAACACAGGTTTATTTGACTAAGTGAACCTTTAACTCCTATAGTAAAGCGGATATTGGCCTTTTTGGCTAGTGATTATAAATTTTAAAGGCACATATTTGCCACAGATCCCATTTATCACTACATTTCTGTTTGTCTACTCATCCTCTACCTATTAACTATCATCTTTCAATCACATTTGTTTTAGTTTTGTGAAGATATGTCTTAAAAGGATCTCATTTATCCAGGTCATGATATCTAGTAATAGTTAGCTACATTCAGGTGGACTTGTTCTGCATTGTTGAAGGCATTTTGTAGTTTCTTCAAGCCACTGGAGAACATCTTCAATATTACAGAACAAGTACAACTGACTGTGACTAACAATTACTGGATAATAATGTAAAACTGATGGTAAAATATCAGATTCTTTTTCTGCCTTAGCAAAGTCTTTTAAAAGCACTGCCCTATTAATTGTTTTATTGCATTTTTGATGGCTTGCAACAATTTAGTATTATTTATTTCAAGTATGAGTCCTTCAAGTGAGTTTATCATAAGTTTCCAGCAAGTGGTACTTCTCCATCCTGCATTTAATGCCATTTAAGGAGGTTACCATAATTGTGCACCTATAATAGACATCATATCTGTGGGGAACAAGTGCTGAATTTAAAGTCCCAATCTTGACAGATACAATTGCTGTCAAAGATTTTCCAAAATCTGTGTGGTAGGTGTATATACTATTAAATTAATAAAGTATATCTAAAGGCAAAACTTTTTTTAGTTTTGGCTAGAGTGAGAAGGTATTAAAACCAGTCAAAAATGAGGAAAAATGTAACATTTTGAGTTGCCACCAGGGCAGATATAGAGGTGAAGTAAAGTAAAATCTCTTGACTGGAACGTAGATGGCAAAAAACAACAGGGATGCAACTTTTCCCCTTTGGCTTTAGATACGCTTTAACTGTTTGTGTAACATATTTACTGGCTAAGTAAAGCCGGCCATAGATGATTCAGATCTCGGCCAGTTCAGCAGGGACCAGCTGAACTGACCATGTATGGGCAAGCTAATTGTACCCAAGTTGATTAACCAATCAACTTGGGTACAACCAGTCTGTCAGATTTTTCATGTGATTATTGCCAGCAGTTATAGCCGCTAGTAATAATCACTGTGTGGTTGATTTTTTAAAACTGGAGAGTGCAAAATCTGTTGCAGCTCTGCATAGAAACCAATCAGCTTCTTTTTTGTCAAATCCTAATTGGACAAGTCATAAGCTGTTCGGCTACCATGCACAGCTGCACCAGATTTTGCACCCTCCAGTTTTAGTAAATCAACCCCTGTGTGTTCTCCTGGCAGGGATGTCTCATTTGTCCTCATCAGGAGAACACAACAGCTCCATGGGAGACCCATGGTTGCAGGAAAGAAAATAGCATCTGTGGCCGGCTTAAATCATGCAGATTGCTCCAGTCTCCAAAAGGTTCAATGATACGCTGATGTTTCATTTCCCTTCATTCTTGGTGAGACATCTACCTGACTGTAAGCTGTCTTTGGGGAAGAAAGCACACTGGTATGCCTCCTTATTTTGTATGTAAAAAATAATTGCACACAAGGCTGGAGAAGGAATCCCTTTGTAATGATGCACTGATTATATTTTGAATGTGAAAGATGTCAGTATAAGGGGCCATGTACACTGAGCTTACAATAATGCCAGTTATTTTGGCATAAAAATACGCTCATACAGAGCATTTTTATACAGGAGTTTAGGAGCTTTTTTTCTACCAGAAAACTCCTCTCAAAAATGCAAAGCAGAAGGGGTTTTGTTTTCTGCCTCTAAACATCCCAATGTGCATGGACACATAGGATAACATTGAGCTGCTTCTACAGGCAGAACACAAAACATTTTTTTTAAGTCAGTGTACATGGACCCAAGTGTGTATGTTGAAATGTTTACAAGAATTTATTGTTACCTAGTTATTTCAAAATTTGTTCTATTTGTAAGTTTTTTTTTGCATATTGTGTTTCTTTATATGTTTGGGTAATTGCTAGTTAGAAGACAGGATTAATGAAAACTTGTGCAGGCACTTTTAAACAGCCACTGACTGTGTAGTACACAAAGCAACATTTTGATTTACAAACGTGTGCCTGGGCAAGAAAATACTTTCATTTCATATCCCTTGTAATCTGATTGGTTGTTTGATGCGCATAGATTTCCTGGCCAGGCGAACCTTTCGTAAATCAACTCCTTTGTTCTCTAATGTAGTACAGACAGAAACCTTTCAGTGGTTTTCATTGGTGCCCTTTCTAGCAATAATAAGGGGAGATTTAATAAAACTGGCACACAGTTTTTGGTGCAGTTGTGCATAGAAACCTATCAGGTCCTAGGTTTTATTGTTAAAGCCTAATTGAACAAGCTAAAGTTAGAAGCTGATTGGCTACCATGCACAGCTGCACCAGATTTTGCACCCCCCCAGTTTTAGAAAATCAACCCCTGTGTGTTCTCCCGGCTGGGATGGCTCATTTGTCCTCACCAGAAGAACACAACAGCTCCATGGGAGACCCATGGTTGCAGGAAAGTAAATGCCCCATCTGTGGCCGGCTTAAATCATGCAGATTGCTCCAGTCTCCGAAAAGGTTAAATGATACGCTGATGTTTCGTTCCCCTTCATTCTTGGTGAGACATCTGCTTGACTGTAAGCTGTCTTTGGGAAAGAAAGCACACTGGTATGCCTCCGTTTTTTGTACGTAAAAAATAATTGCAGGCTGGAGAAGGAATCCCTTGCAATGATGCACTGATTATATTTTGAATGTGAAAGACGTCCGCATAAGGGGCCATGTACACTGGGCTTACAAAAATGCCAGTTCTTTTGGCAGAAAAAAATGCTCATACAGAGCGTTTTTATACAGGAGTTAAGGAGCATTTAGCATTTTTTCCTGCCAGAAAACTCCTTTCAAAAATGCAAAACAGAAGGGTTTTTTTTTTCTCTAAATGTCCTAATGTGCATGGACACATAGGATAACATTGAGCTGCTTCTACAGGCAAAATGCAAAGCATTTTCCTGTAGAAGGAAAATTATTTTTAAGTCAGTTTGCATGGACCCAAGTATGTATGTTGAAATGTTTACAAGAATTTATTGTTACCTAGTTATTTCAAAATGTGTTCTATTTGTAAGTTATTTATTTTGCATATTGTTGTGTTTCTTTATATGTTTGGGTAATTGCTAGTTAGAAGGCAAGATTAATGAAAACTTGTGCGGGCACGTTTAAGCAGCCACTGACTGAGTAGTACATAAAGCAACATTTTGATTTACAAACGAGAACCTGGGCAAGAAAACCCTTTTATTTCATATTCCTTGCAACCTGATTGGTTGTTTGGTGTGCATAGATTTCCTGTCCAAGCGAACCTTTTGTAAATCAACCTCCAATGTAGTGCAGACAGAACCTTTCAGTTGTTTTCATTGGTGCCCTTTCTAGCAATAATAGGGGGGGGGGGGGGGATTTAATAAAACTGGTGCACACAGAATTTGGTGTAGTTGTGCATAGAAACCAATCAGGTCCTAGGTTTTATTGTCAAAGCCTAATTGAACAAGCTAAAGTTAGAAACTGATTGGTTACTATGGACAGGTGCACCACAATCTGTCTGCACAGTTTTAGTAAATCTCCCCCATAATGATTACCATTTTTTGGGCAAAGGCGCTACTGCATGTTGCACTTTTAAGATAGTTGCTAATTTTATGCTTAGTTGAAAGATAGAGCTTTATATTTTCAAATTTAGGAGGTATTATAAATTAAAAGATCGTATATATAACATTTGATGCTGGTTTTTAGTTGAACTTTATAACCAGATTATACTATTTGAATATAGTGGTTAGAGGAATGATATATTTAAAGGCAGGCATGTTTGCTACTAGTACCCAGTCCTTTACTATTAATTATGTTTTTCTGTCCCTCAAATTGGGTTTTACTAGAAAGCATTAGTCCTCTGACTTTAAATAAATCACGGATATTATGTTTTCACATTGAAAGTTTTGGACGATTAAACAAAACTTTGTCTTATTAACAATAATATTTGTTGCTGTCTATTTAACATGTTGCTTCATTTTGGGAAGTTTCAGAAAAAAAATGTTTATCCTTGACATGTAGATGCTTGTTGTCTAAATTATAATATGAACCGATTGATATCTAAAGACATAGTCCTGTTTTCTAAATTATGAAAAATAGAGTTTATTTATTTTTATTTACCTTAACAGAGGGAATCGTTTCCTGATACCCGGCTCGGTGAACCTGTGCTCGCTTCTAACATCTCAATAAGTTTAGGAAATATTTTTGTTTCCTCTTACTTAACTTAATTGGTTATTTGTCTGATGAGAACACAGGTTGTTGTAAAAAAAAAAGAAAAAAAAAATATATATATATATATATATATATATATATATATATATATATATATAATAGTAAAATTGAAAGTGAACCTGTACCCAGATTATGCACACTAAAGTGTTTACATATTCCAAACAAGCAGTGAAAGCATGCCCTTATTCACCTCTCTAGCTATAAGCATTGTGGAGGCATTCATCTTCAAATTTCACAACAGTGGCACTGAATTCACAGCTATTTCTCCTTTTATTTGTATAGAAGCGGAGTATTAACAGCTTGCCAGTCTTCTAATGGAAACACAAAGCACATGTTTCTAAGCTGTTTATGTGGTCTTTAAAAATCTTTGATCATTATTTACTTTAAATTACAAGCACCTATAGAGGTCAGCGGTGGCTTGTTTTAAAGCTCTTTTACAGCTTCTTAAGAATATATAAATACTTTATGGTCTGTAGTCTGGACACTGTGCATTTTGACATTACTGTATGGTCGGTAAAATTAAAAATATTATTGCTGCAAAGAATATCATATGATGTTATAAGAAACATGCTAATAAAATGTATGATATAAGCTATAATCTGTAACTGTATTGTGTCTTAAATAGATATGGTTTAATTTTACTCTGTTTCTGTCTTGTCTCATATTTTTCATAATAAATAACTTATTGCATTTATTTAGAATGAGTCTTTTTTTTTTTAAATGTTATCTGTGCAACCACTGATTATTGTACATAGGCCTCTGGCCTTAAAGTGGCTGTAAACCCTTACATATACCCAGTGAAGTGACTGGTCTCAGATGATACACAGAGATAAAACAAATCCTCCTACATAAGTTGTACCTGTTTATCTGCAGCAATCTCTCCTCTACAGTCATTCAAAGTGCTGAATTTATAGACTTGTATGAGAGTTGAGACAAAAAGGGGACAGGGAGCTGAAATTGCACTCTGCTGAGCTAAGTGAGGAGAGCTCTGAGAGTTGATTGGAAGAAAGGGACACACCCTCCTTCACACAGAACATGGAAACGGAGCTGAAACTGTCAATCTCAGAATGTGTGCTGGAGCTCACTCCCTGTCACTATTTTTCTCTTGGTGTCAGGAAAACTTGTCATAAGTGACTCATGCTGATAACAGGAGGAGGCAGCAGACAGAAATGACACTTAGAGCTCTGGATTAAGACAAGTACACACTATAGAGGGATATGCTTTGTTCATATTTCATGTTTGAGGTTTACAGCCACTTTAACTACATATATACACTGTTACCACAGTAATTATCCTAGCTGTTATACTGTATATGTAAAGTGCAAGAAAAGCCTCTACAAGTTCTCATTCTTTTCTTCACATCTTTAAATTACTAACACACAACTTACTCTCCTTCAAGATGGTCAAAACTTTTTTCATTTAGACAGCTGTCAGGACATAATTTTCCTCGAAATAGACACTGTGGTCTGTATTTGTGGTCTGCATATTTGTTCTGGTGCTCATCTCTCCCAGACTGCCTCAAAACAACATAAGCAGTATTCTTAGCTGACATTACCTACAGTAAACATAAGTACCAGCAATGGTAATATTTCTAAACCAACCTACAGAATATGACAAAAAGGAATGCTCTGTGTAAGAAAGACATGGTAAAGAAATACATTGCAATACTCTAAACAGAATTTTGTGGTGACCATCACAGCGCATAGATTTTAATAGGATTGACATTAGCAGGGGGGCCTTGCAATGACACACCAATAGGCCTGCCTTTTCTGAATGGAAGGCTATGCCTCCTGGGATATGTGAGGTGCATATCCTGGGAGGCACAGTGGGCATGTATGCAAGGCGACTGACATGCATGGGGAGGTGGGCCAGACATTTTTGTCAAAAAAAGGTAAAAAAAACAGTGCGATGCCTACAGAGGATGGAAGGAGGGGTGGAGTGGAGGGAAATTTCGGAAGAGGGTGAAGGTCTGCTTTAACAGCCAAGGATTTGTAAATTACTTTTAGACAGCTGAGAAACAAATATCAATCTGCGCAATTTAATATAATAGTGCAAAATCCTAAATTAATAAATTAATAATGAAAATAGCTGCTGTCACTGATAAGTGCTCTCCACTCCACTTAAATGAATATAAAATAACAACAACAGTGCTGCGCTATAATACAAATGTATAATCAATTAGTGATACATCTAAGTACCCAATTCTGGAATAACACATACTTATTAATCCATAAGAAAAATGAGTGCCATAAAGTTCATATAATATATCCAGTGACTGATTGAAGTGATTTCAGAAACATCAATAGTGCAAGAATCCAAAGTGCTTGTGCTCTTCTCCACCAGTCCCGTAGGCTGCTCACCTCACATTTGAGTTAAATCAGCAGTGTTTCCCCTCTGGGGATAATAGAGATAGCCGGCGTGGTGCTGGTAATTAAACTCCTTCCTCCAAGACACTTGCTCCTTTGGGACATAAACTCTGATCGTCTCGCCAGGTAGGATAGGTATTCAAAAGAAGGAAGGCAAAATCTAGCGCTCTCTGTATAAAATATCTATTCTTATAAAAAGTTAGGTATAAAAACTCACAAGGATGGTACTGTAAGCCGTGCAAGCTGGAAAAACATTCAGACACAGGTCTCGAGATGGCTGCAATGTGACATCAATACGCAAGCTCTGCCCTCCTAGACGCATGTCGTCAAGGTGTTGAGCTCTTCAGTAGGGGTCACCCTACCCTAATACTCAGAAAAGAGCAAAAAAGAAAATGTTAGAGCAAAAGGAAGAGAGAGGAAAACAAAGAAGAGTCGGGGAGGGGGGGCTCAGGGTGGGTCCTGCTAACATTAATGATTTTTAATTGCTAGCATTAGTAAATACACAGGAAAGTATATCATGTTTACTTATTTAAAACTTTTAAATTTCTTCAGTTGCTTCCTGGTTTCCATGCCTATGCAAATAATGTTGTACATCCCAGGATTCTTCAAGGGGGGGGTTCTCAGCTAAGCACACCCTTCTGCCTGCATGCCTTCCAGGAAGGATTCCAGGAAGGAAATGCTACATGAATCATCTGCCCTTAATTAACCACTTCGCGCCCACGCTATAGACAAAAGAAGTCTAAAGCGCGGCGCTGAATTGCCGGGAGGGCATCCCTGGACGTCCTCCTGTTTACTTCCTCCCCGCCGGCATGCATCAGGGAAATTTTGTGTTGGACGTGTCCCTTGGACACAGCCAATCACAGATCGCTGTAAATGGCCAATCACAGCGGCCGCTTACAGCACGATCAATGGGGCCAATGGGAGATGATCTCAAATGTAAACATATGAGATCATCTTTCATTGCCGGCTCTCCCTCCTCACACAAAGACCGCGTGTGAGGAAAGAGAGCGAACCCTGCTGCAGATCTGTGAGTGACAACCATTTAGGAGTCAATTACAGTAAAATCAGAGCCCAAATAGTGCCCATACAGTGCCACATCAATGCCATTGGTGCCACAGTGCTCATCACTGTTAGTGTCACAGTGCCATCTGTCATCAGTGCCATCTGTCATTGCCATCTGTGATCAGTGCCATCTGTCAGTGCCATCAGTGCTACCTGTCAGTGTCACCTGCCACATCAGTGCCACGTTTCATCAGTGTCACATCAGTGTCACATGTCATCAGTGCCATGTATAAGTGCCATCTGCCATCAGTGTCACGTGTCATCAGTGCCACGCATCAGTGCCATCTGTCACCAGTCTCAAATCAGTGTCACGTGTCATCAGTGCCACATTTTAGTGCCATTTGTCATCAGTGCCATCTGCCATCAGTGCCATCTGTCAGTGCCATCTGTCATCAGTGCCACCTGTCAGTGTCAGCTGCCACATCAGTGCCACATTTCATCAGTGCCACATATAAGTGCCATCTGCCATCAGTGTCACGTTTTATCAGTGCCCTGTATCAGTGCCATCTGTCACCAATGCCACATCAGTGTCACGTGTCATCAGAGCCACATATTAGTGCCAGCTGTCATCAGTGCCATCTGCTAGTGCCATCTGTCATCAGTGCCATCAGTCAGTGCCATCTGTCATCAGTGCCACCTGTCAGTGTCACCTGCCACATCAGTGCCACGTTTCATCAGTGCCACGTGTCATCAGTGTCACGTATAAGTGCCATCTGCCATCAGTGTCACGTGTCATCAGTGCCACGTATTACTTTGTGGGCGTTTCCATTGTCCTGGTGCTCCAGGGCCTTCAAACTGTAATAGGTAGTCAACAAGTTAGATGTGTCATTTATGCTCCTAGAACACCTGATGGTGCTCCCTGCATGTTGGGCCTCTCTATGTGGCTAGGATGTGAAAAAGTCACACACTTGTGGTATTGCCATACTTAGGAGGAGTAGCAGAATGTATTTTGCGGCGTCATTTGTGGTATACACATGCCATGTGAGAGAAATAACGTATTACAATGACAATTTTGTGGGGAAAAAAAATCTTCATTTTGCAAAGAATTGTGGGAAAAAATGACAACATCAAAAACCTCACCATGCATCTTACTAAATACCTTGGAATGTCTACTTTCAAAAAAGGGGTTATTTGGGGGGTATTTGTACATTCCTGGCTTGTTCGGGTCGCAAGAAATGAGATAGGCCACCAGTACATCAGGTGTGATCAATTTTTTATGATTTGCACCACAGCTTGTAGACTCTCTAACTTTCACAAAGACCAAATAATATCCACTAATTTGGGTTATTTTTACCAAAGATATATAGCAGTATAAATTGTGGCCAAAATTTAGCATGGAGACATGGATGGATGGATGGATGGACTGGGGAGTTTGCTTTGGTCTGTGGTGATCAGATACAGTGTAGTTCCATTTTTTCTTTCAGTGCAGTATAATAACAGATAGATCAGCATAATTAATCCACAAAATATTATTTCTTTGTGGGTTGTACATGGATGCAATATTTATAAAAAATCAATACGTGGTGTTGGCTCTAGTATCAACTTATTATAGAAACATAAAAATTGCTACTTAACATCAAGTGTGCAGATGATCATAGAAAACAGTATAAAGTGCACAGTGCTTGAAATCCAATGACCTCAGATGTGATTTATAGTGTGTACAATCAAGTAAGATATATAATTTACAAACTAATCCAACATTAAAAAGTGCTAATACTAACAGCATGTAAGAATAAAGTCCAAAAGTGCACATAAATCTTCGAATAGATACGTAAAGTGCAATATATAAAGTGCTGTGCTCCAGGTGCCACTCTTTGCAGAAATAAACGTATTGTGAATAAGTGATAAAAGTCCTCTTCGGTGTACAAAGCACCTCAATGTGCATTGGCTGCTTACCTTACCACTGTAAGGTAACAGCGTGATAGTGATATGTGGTGATGAACAAATCCAGGATCCTGCAGTCAATCGCCCCTAGCGTTCCTTATATATAATATTATTCAGGGGGCATCGATGAGATATGATATCCTGGTAAGCCTAGATATCCTGGTGGGTAGACTTCTCTTGTCCTACATCACCTCTATACTTGTCAGTGGCAATAAAAATCCATAGAGTTCTTGAACAAACAGATTCTTCCACTGGATGAGTCTGAGGCTTTATGGGTGGAACTGCATATAGATGTGCGTAGTTCAAAGTTAATCATTGGAGTTTGTTATAGACCACCCAATGTTAATGAGGAGGTGGAGACTCAGCTCCTTACACAGATGGAAAGGGCTGCAAGGGCTGGGACGGTGATAATAATGGGGGATTTTAACTACCCAGAAATTGACTGGTGTAATGGCAGTTAAAGGGCAAAAATTTATAAACCTATTACAGGACAATTTTATGGTCCAGTTTATTGAGGTCCCAACTAGGAATGATGCTCTGTTGGACCTGGTAATCTCAAACCCTGCAGGGCTTATTACTAATGTTCACATAAAGGAACATCTTGGTAGCAGTGACCATAACATGATTTCATTTGATGTTAGCTCTAAGCAAATAACACATACGGGAAAGATAAAAACACTTAACTTCAAGAGAGCAAATTTTACAAGGATAAGGGCTGTTCTCCAGGACTTGGACTGGGAGGGAATATTGGCATAAATTGGCACAGAACAGAAATGGGAATTCTTCAAAGTGACTGTTTGTGAACTCACTGCAAAGTATAATCCCATGGGCAATAAGTTTAAAAGGCTAAAAATAAACCTATGTGGCTCACGGCCAAAGTTAAAAAAGCTATAAACAATATCAAAAGAGCTTTTAAAAAATATAAAAATGAAGGAACACTAGTGTCATTTAAATGTTAGATAATATAACAGAATATTTAAAAAGGAAATCAAGGACGCAAAAACTCAAAACGAATGACAGATTGCAAAAGATAGTAGGACAAACCCCAAAAAATTCTTCAAATATATTAATAGTAAAAAGGTCTGATCTGAGCATGTAGGCACTTTACAAAATAATGTAGAGTGGGTGACTAGGGGCAAAGAGAAGCCAAATTTATTAAATACTTTCTTCAGCTCTGTGTATACAAAGGAGCATGGGGGAGCTCATGTCCATAATGGGTGTGGTAGTGACACAGCCCCAAATGATCCACACTGACTCAAAAGGGATATGGTCCAGAAATATTTAGACAGAATAAAGGTAGATAAAGCACCTGGACCAGATGGCATCCACCCACAGATCCTAAAAGAATTGAGCTCTGTAATTTCAAAGCCATTGTATCTAGTTTTTAGGGACTCATTAATGATGGGAATAGTACCACTGGATTAGCGTAGGGCCAATGTGGTGCCTATATTTAAAAATGGAACAAAGTCTTTACCAAGTAACTATAGACCTGTTAGTTTAACTTCTATAGTCGGGAAGATACTGGAGAGTTTAATAAAAGACCACATAGATGAGTTCTTGCTGGAAAAAAATATTTTAAGCAACAGACAGCATGGATTAATGAAAGACAGAAGTTGTCAAACAAACCTGATTTCTTTTTATGAGGAGGTAAGTAAAACCTTGGACAGAAGGGTGGCGGTGGACGTGGTATACTTGGATTTTGCAAAAGCGTTTCACACAGTTCCCCACACACGGCTCATGTGTAATGTAAAGTCTACAGCCTTGGAAAGATCAGTTTTTAAATGGATAGAAAACTGTCTAAAAGACAAAATTCAGAGAGTAATGGTTAATGATTCTTACTCTGAATGGTCTAAGGTTATCAGTGGTGTACCCCAAGGTTCAGTGCTGGGACCCTTACTTTTTAATATCTTAAAAAATGATATTGGGTCTGGGATTAAAAGTAACATTTCTGTCTTTGCAGATGACACCAAGCTATGCAGTGGAATAACGTCCTTACAGGACGTCTCCAATTTACTGACTTCAATGCACTGTCTAATTGGGCGACTATGTGGCAGGTGAGGTTTAATGTTGATAAATGTAAAGTTATGCACTTGGGGCTAAGAATAATCATGCATTATACATACTAGGGGGAGTACAACTGGGGGAATCAATGGTGGAGAAGGATCTGGGGGTTTTGGTAGATCATAAGCTCAATAATAGAATGCAATGCCAAGCTGCAGTTTCCAAGCGAGCAAAATCCTTTCTTGTATTAAGAGAGGTATGGATTCCAGAGAGAGATATCATTTTGCCCATGTAAAAATCATTAGTAAGACCTCATCTGGAATACGCAGTTCAGTTTTGGGCACCAGTTCACAAAAAGGTTATCGGGGGAACTGGAGAAAGTGCAGAGAAGAGTAACCAAACTGATAAGAGGCATGGAGAAGCTCAGCTATGAGGAAGATTAGAGGAACTGAATTTATTCACTGTTGAGAAGAGGAGATGAAGGGGGAATATGATCACCATGTATAAATATATAAGGGGTCCATATAGTGAACTTGGTGTTGAGTTATTCACTTTACGGTCAGCACTGAGGACACGGGGGCACTCTTTACATCTAGAGAAGAAGAGATTTCATCTCCAAATACGGAAAGATTTCTTCACAGTAAGAGCTGTGAAAATGTGAAATAGACTCACTCCAGAGGTGGTTCTGGCCAGCTCAGTAGATTGCTTTAAGAAAGGCCTGGATTCATTCCTAAATGTACATAATATAACTGGGTACTAACATTTTTAGGTAAAGTTGATCCAGGGAAAATTGCCTTTCCCCTGCAGTAGCAAATTGGATCCTGCTTTTCTGGGGGTTTTTTTCCCCTTCCTCTGGATCAACTGTGGGTATAGGATTGGGTATATGGGATTGTATGATATTTTTTATTTATTTTTTAATTTTATTTATGGTTGAACTAGATGGACTTGTGTCTTTTTTCAACCTGACTAACTATGGAACTATGTAACTTTATATATTGCACTTTACGTATCTATTTGAAGATTTATGTGCACTTTTGGACTTTGTTCTTACATGCTGTTAGCATTAGCACTTTTTAATGTTGGATTAGCTTGTACATATATCTTACTTGATTGTACACACTGTGACTCACATCTAAGGTCATTGGATTTCGAGCACTGTGCAATTTATACTGTTTACTATGATCATCTGCACACTTGATGTTTAGTAGCAATTTTTATGTTTCTATATTAAGTTGATATTTACTAGAGCGCAACACCACAGCTTGATTTTTTATATATATTTTATTTGGTACGGATTGACCAACCCGGTGTCTAGTCTAGTATTTCCTTGCTCTGATTAAGGTTGAGTGGGAATATTTATTTTATTCACATGGATGCAATATTACCATATGTCGTCTAAGTGGACGATGCCATAGAGTATATTTATCTGAGAGGATTGTAATGACATTTGATGTGTCTAGAACATGACAACTTGCCAGGGATACACAATTATCATATTACAAGATAAGGTATCCTACCATGTAATGCATATATTGTTTGTGGAAGGTAGCATATAAATTATGGAGAAGAAAAAGAAAAAAGGGGAAAGGAGAAGAAAAAGAAAAGAGAATCCATGCTTGAAGAGAGTCAAAGAGATTCCAAGATATGAATAATATATAATTTAACAATAGAAACATACAAAGTGACGGCAGAAAAAAGAGTAGTCCATCGAGCCATTTACTGTTGACTGTCTCTCTACCTCTGCTGGAATTTTATTCCAATCATCAGTAAAATAATACTTTCTATAATTAGTTTTGAACTTTCCTCCAGTTAGTTTGAGGTCATGTCCCCATGTTCTTGATTTTGGTTTCACATGGAAAAAACAGCCCTTATTCACCCCCTTGATGTATTTAAAGGTTTAAGTCATGTCTCCCCTTTCCCTTCTTTCCTCCAGACTGTACATATTAAGTTCCTGATGTCACTCTTAATATGCTTTATCCCCCAAACCTTTCATTTTTCATTTTTCTTACCTGTCATCAGTAGGCAAACATAGAAAATGTCAGGAAAAGTGTGGGCATCCACATAATATTAGTGCACTATTAACAATTCTAGTATGATGGTAGCACAACAGCAAGGCAAAGTACAGGAAGAGCTGCATTTATTGAGGGAACTTGCCGCCGCCAGTGTCTCTCTGTGCTATTGTTATTTGACACACGATCTCCGCTCAGAGCGTGTGTGAAGAGCAACCCCGCTGGGCCCCCCCCACAGTGGTGGAATGCCGGGCCCCGTCGCAACTGCAACTGTTGCGACCCCAGGAATTCCGCCACTGGGTCTTGGGTTGTTTGTCAGTATAAGATATACAGCACATTTTCATATTGCCTTTGCCTTGATGGTGATTATAGCCATATTAGTGCACTTGCAACAGAAACAAGTGACTACTGTCCGTGATACTTTTTTATTTGCACTAACATACAATTTTTAAGAACAAGCTTTCGGAGTATGTCCCCTTCTTCAAGATCCAAGCAGTACTAATTTACAAAAGTTTTGTCAGAATGTTAAAAAAAGATAATCTGTGAAAGAAAGGAAAAAAATAAAGTAAACACACACACACAAATGTACAAAGCAATGGTAATAAAACTAGCATAGTTAGTGAGACAAGACAAAGGGAGACCTATAGACTGCGGGGGGGTGACTGTCAGAGGGAGTTGTAAAACTTTTGGATAATGAGTAAGAAAATCCATATCTAAAAATATTTTGTTTCAAATAGAACTATTATTCTTAGTTCAAAAGTTTTCCTTTATTAAATATTTGTTTTGTGTTTACAAAAGTTTTATTTGAAAGTTTGAACATACATTTTCAATGCAAGGAAGTTTCATAGAACAGTATAATGTGGTATATGGATTATACAGTAAAAGAGTGACAACAATCATATGAGTGTAATGGAAGAGGAGATAATAACATATATAGAATAGCAGAACAATCTAGAGATTATTTAAACCGTGAGAATTATGTCCTGAGATTTGGAAGTACCGGTGTTGCTATCTGCTAATAAATCAACTGAGGAAGTATTGTGTTAGGGAAATATTATTGTAAGATCCAATAATTCCATTTCTTATTGAAAATATGTATACCATTTTGAAGAGTGTGGTGGATTCTCTCAGACAGTCTGAGCATTTCCATCCTGAATAGGACTTGTGTCCATGATAGGTTGTTAGTTCTCCAATTGAATGCTATCATCCATTGAATTGAACTGATCAATGAATGTAGCAGTCTATTACATGGTACTGGTATGTTTGGTACATTAGCATATAAAAGGCACGCTTGTGGGGTGAGAGGAACTTTTTGTTTGGATGATTTTCAATCCTAGCTGTAACAGCCTGCCAAATTGGTTTATGGTGTTCCCAGCTCCGAAAGATGTGTAAGAAAGTACCAAGGTCTGAGCAGCCCCTAAAGCAGTCAGGGGAGGCTTCAGGGTAGAAGGAGTGTATTTTGGAAGGAGTCATATACCATCTAGATCAGTTTTATTGGGGATTCCCTAAATGAGATCGCTCTGTTACTCTTACGGAGGTTGTCTATTATGATATTCCACAAATCAGTGGCAAAAGAGCATTTCAATTCAGTCTCCCAGTGCATCATCAGTGCTGATTTTTCTGGCATAGTGAGGGAATTCAAGTATCTATAGAGTTGTGAAATTAGGCCTCTATCCCTCAAGGAGTTTTATTAAATAATTTTTAAGTTCCCTTTAAGAACTAAGGCATTGAGGTCTTCCATAGTGTGGTCTGGTTGTGAAAAATGATGTCCCACAGGTGTGCAGAACTCATCTTCTTTATGGTCCTTGATTGTATGTCTGTGCAAATTCCTTACTGGAAACTTCTGTCCTGTTTCACCAACATAAGATACTTTGCTACATCTTTTGCATTGGATGAGGTATACAACATTACTTTCAGGTGCAATTGTATGATCCTGTGATATTGAAGGTCCCTTTTGTGTTTGTGTGACATTTTTAGATGGATTGATTTGGATACACAGTTTGCAACATTTCTTATTCCATGGTTTGCTTTCATTACTTGTGACTTCATAATCAGAATGAATATACTGTATAAGGATTGAACAAGTCAAAAAATTAGTGGACTTTGTGGGCACATAATGAGAGGGAGAATCAATAAAATGGTATAGATTTTTATACAGCATAATTAAAAAACATATAAACAACATATAAACAACACCCTGTATAGACACAGTTACCAGTTACCCAATAATGCAGTTATAGAGGGCTGGATCTAAGGTACAAAAAAAATTTGATAATGTATCAAAGTGAGAGAAGAATTTCTGATCCAGTAATGCCTCTAAAAACTTGCTCGTCAACGTGTTTCACTAAGATATTAGTTTCCTCAGGACAGATACTGGATAGGTGCTGGTGAACTTGTGGCTCAGGGTATGAGAAAACCTCACAAAACTAACAGATAAACGGAAAGACAAAATTTTGAGTTGTTTCATATGTATGTGTGTAGTAATGAAATACCCACATATCATGTGGTCTATGGTAGGTACCACTGATATATAACAATCATGTAGAAATATTAGAATATAGATCGCACATAGAGGTAAGGGGTCACAGATTCCCACTATAAATGTTTTCAACACAGTATTAATAGTACCAAGAAATAGCCCATAGGTACAAAGCCAATTTATTAAATGGGTGAGTACACAATCCCTTCAAGTATAGAGACTGATTGCATATCTGAATATGTAAATAATGCACTTATCCCACAGGGGGAGACCTTTTGTTAGGGCTCAAACCAGTGTTGCCGCATAAGCAGGGGGAAATTGTGCCCCCTTCGACACTGCACCAGTGTGTGCGGCTTTCCTCTCAGTGCTGATGGTTTTTTCTTTGTAATCTTTCTCATGAAATCTCTGTCTTCTGGGTCTGAGCATATCTAGTGGTATCTGATGGCCGGGCTGTATATGATGGCCCATTTAGTGTGTTTGGGGTAAAAACTGGAACTGTGGAGGTAGTTGCACCTGTCAGTAGGTTTCCTGTATTTCGAAGTGTGAAGCTTATCATCGCTGATGTATACTGTGATGCCTAGGAAGTTGACATGTGTATTTGAATAATCAATTTTTAGTTTAATTGATGGGTGAAAAATGTTGATGAATGAGTAAAACTGTTTTAGATTTTCTTCACCTGCTGTCCATAAGATGAAAATATAATTTATATAGCGATAATATTTGTATGGCTTTTGTTGTATGCTGTTCAGAAATTTGTCCTCCAGGTCAGCCATAAATAACTTTCCATATTGGGGTGCCATTTTACTTACCATAGCAGTTCCCATGCACTAAATATAGATGTCCTTGTTGAAGGCAAAGTAGTTGTGTGTATGAATGAATTCAATGAGCTGTGTAACATCCTTAGCAGTGTATTTGTGGTTTGGTGAAGATGATAAGAATCTGTGACATGCAGCCAACCAATCCTTGTGAGGGATGTTACTATACAGAGATTCTACATCCATAGTGAATAAAAGTGTATTTGGTGGTAATTGCTGTATACTGTTAAGCTTGTTCAGAAAATCAGGCGTGTCTTGCAGTAAACTAGCAGTATTCAGGCCTAATGGTTTTAACATTTTCTATCTACAAGGCCTGAGATTTGTTCAGTAAGTGTATTCATACGTGCCTGGTTTTCCTGGCAACAAGTCCCCAATTTCTGGATTATCCGGAGTCACATTGATAAGTTCTGAATTTAGGTGGGTTGGTAGTGTTTTAATGAGACCTTTTAATTGCTTAGTAAAATAATGGGTCAAATCATAATCCAGTTTTTTATAGTAAATAGCATTTGCCAGCTGCCTCTGTCCCTCTTGTATGTATTTGTTTGTATCCATCACAACAACTGCTCCCCCTTTATCCACTGGTTTGATGGTTATGGCCTGATTATTGTGTATATCGTGTATAGCCCTTCACTCTAGTGGTGAAAGATTGTATAAAACTTTCTTTTGCTGGGTGGATATCAGGGACTTACAGTCTGAAGTTGTCAATTTAGGTTTCCAGTTTGGGGTTGTGTCCTTGTGGAGGTGTGGAGTTTCTGTCCTTTTTCTTTTTGTTGCATTCCATTGTTATAGGATTCCTTTCATTAGTTATGAAAAGATTCTTTGAGCCTTAGTCTCCTTTACAATTTCCACAACATGAATTGCATTTAGGACAAGAGCAGATAAGTTTGCATTATTATTCTTCAATGGAAGAACAGAAGGCATATCAAATCCAGGCTCCACACTAGCTAAGGGTTATCCCTTCTAGAATGCCTATCTTCATGATGTCTGAACCACATAACTGTGAGCCTATGATGTATCCTCGACCATTTATAGTCCAGCAGTTATAGCATATTAAGAGATTGTAAAAACCCTGATAATCTCAACATATCATAATATTTTCATGAAAGCCATTTAATTTGATAGAATTCAGGGTATGCCCTCTACATTTAGAAGTGCCAGTCCCTTCCACAATAGGGAGAGGATGTACTATCTTGGAAGAATTTTTAATTGTAATGTTTTACTGGCCTAAAACGTTCTACACTTGTAGAACAACATATAGACCTTCTATAAATCCATAAAATAGCCCTGCAGATTACTTAGGAGCATACATTTAAAAGTTTCAAGCTATTCGTTTTAAAAAATAAAGCAGCAAGAGTCACATCTCTGCAGACAAAATGGTACCAAAAGACTATATGAGCTCTGGAAGAAGTAGAGAGAAATCTAAGAATATCTTGGCAACATGACAGTTTTGATAAATAAGTTACGCAACTTGGATAATACTTCAACTGTGCTTTTTTAGTTGCAATCTAGCAACAGTTGACCTTTAATTCTGTACATTTTCAGAAAGCCACATGAATTAGCTTTCACTGACGTCACGCAGACCTTTTAATTTTCCCAGCTTTCTGAATAAGAGTTTGCCAACCACTTTATGGTTTTGTCGTGGTATGAATGGCTTCTTGCCTTAAAGACTATTAACTTGTTAATTGGCATATGCTATACACATACCAAGGACTTTCCTTCCCTTGTATGAAATGTGCTTGTCTGTATTGTTTTAGAAGCTATCAAGGCTGCAATGTATTTGAAGTTCAAAGATGTCACTACTACATCTGCAGGTCCTTCAAAAATAATATTCACATTCATTGACAAAGTACTTCAAAGAAGCTGACTAAATGGCTCTTTAACATCTTTTGTCACTCCAGAGTCTATATAGTTGGATTTCTTTTACTTTATTTTATTTTAAACTATTATTGGAAATTATTGTTCCATTTACACTGTAATTCAATAAACCATTTATACAGTGGTATTGTAACTACAGTCTAATGCCCCGTACACACGGTCGGACATTGATCGGACATTCCGACAACAAAATCCTAGAATTTTTTCCGACGGATGTTGGCTCAAACTTGTCTTGCATACACACGGTCACACAAAGTTGTCAGAAAATCTGATCATTCTGAACGCGGTGACGTAAAACACATACGTCGGGACTATATACGGGGCAGTAGCCAATAGCTTTCATCTCTTTTATTTATTCTGAGCATGCGTGGCACTTTGTGCGTCGGATTTGTGTACACACGATCGGAAATTCCGACAACAGATTTTGTTGTCGGAAAATTTTATAGCCTGCTCTCAAACTTTGTGTGTCGGAAAATCCGATGGAAAATGTGTGATGGAGCCTACACACGGTCAGAATTTCCGACAACAAGGTCCTATCACACATTTTCCATTGGAAAATCCGACCGTGTGTACGGGGCATAAGACAGATTCATTGAAGAAATAAAGTTGTATTTTCAGTCTAGTTTTTAACTTAAGGGCAGACATATACAAATCAGGGCTGGATTAAACTGGACCAGAACTCAAAAAAAAAGTTTTACTGTCTTATGTAGAACATCTAGAAATGTCCACTGTGCTTCTGACTCCTAGTTTCAGGATATTTGAGGTTTCATAATGTCTTTACTGTGCTGCTCAGCGGTACCCGAGGACCTGCAGTACATGCTTCTTCCTAATTCTGCTTCTTTCCTTCTGTGTATCAGTACTTTCTAAACTTCTCCTGCTGCTTTTTGAATATGTCTCCACCAGTCATCAGATCACTAGTCATCAGGAGGATAACTCTGACATGAGGCAGCAAATCCTCCTCTACAAAGATGACCGACTCCACACAGAGGCAGTGTTTACAATGCATGGTAAGTCAGTAATAAGGAAAAGATCAGTTGTAGAGAGACAAGAGACAATTGTGGTGAAGTGTGCTTTGTCCTCTGTTCGACATTTATTGTACACAGCTTCCACAGTTCAGGTGTCTTTAAAGGAAAATTTCCCCCTTTTAATAAAATATCCTATGCAGTCAAGGAGCCACTATAGATATTAAATAACTGTGCAGCTTTGTAAATGTTTATTAATTTAATTGTCATACCTGTAGGAGATTTGGACCTCCCAAAAGCCTTTCCAGCAACCTGTATGCAGTGCCTGAGATTACAAGCATGGCCCCTTACACACTTTCTATCCAAGTGCCCCTGGAAGCTAAGACAGAGTCTGCAGGAACAAAAGAAAGGAAAAATTGTCAATGTGCTGACACTATTGGCTGGAACCAGAGAGTGTCAAAATTAGGTGGGCAAGAGCATAGCTGGGTAGGTGTGACTACAATCCATTGTTAGTTGAGACCAAGGTAGGATAGGAGTGGATGATGTGTCCGCTTCGGGTTCCTGCTGGACGAATGAGACAAAAATTGTGGCAAGACAGTGCATCTGCTGCGGCATTGCACTTGCCAGGGATATGCTTGCTATAAATGTTAAATTGGTGGTGTAGTGATGATTGCATCAGTATGCACAGGAAGGACATGACGGGGAGCAACTTGGATCTACCCTTTCTGGGGGCCAGGGTCTGGCAAACCAATGATGGCCAAAAATTGCAGCAAAGCCTGTGGAAGCTGCAGCATTTGTGACTACCTGTGTCGACTGAGCTGATACCGAGGGAATAAACACCAATATGCCATTCCAGTTGGTGAGGAACTCGTCCCACATAGCTAAGTCCACTATTGCTACTGGGTCCAGTCTGAGGACTTGGACGGGGTGCTGCACTCTGGCGAGAAAGACCAAGAGCCGTAGAATAATTCTCATGGCGAAATTGAGCATCCCATCAAGGACTGCAGCTTTCTTTTAGTACACCCCTACAACCGGCTAATTTGTCAGAAGGCAGGCTAGCCTGCATAGCATGCGTATCCAGGACGATGCCTAAGAAGGTGATGGAGTGTCCTGGGCCTTCCACTTTATGTTCGGCTATAGGCACAATGAGATTGCTGAAGACCACTGTTAGCTTGTCTAGATCTGCGGGGGGGTATGTCCGGCCGTTCAATGAGCAGAAAACCATAGAGATAATGGATAACCCTGTGACATTGGGCCTGGTGTGACAGGGACCAGGTGAGGGACTGGGCGAAACCGCCAAACCGCCGTAGGCTGTCTTTAGACCCAAAGGTCAGCTTAGTGAAAAAAAAATAGTAGGGATCCCTCTGCTTCATGCCATGCCACCGCCAGAGGGATGGTTCAATAGGCAGGAGCTTGAATGCGTCAGCGATATCCGCTTTGGATAATTTGTTAATGATGGCCTCAGTGGCCAGGTCGACTAATGCGTATTTGAGAGAAAATTCCTCGGAAGGGGTTAGGGGATTAAGACTAGGGATATGTTAGAAATGAGGCGCAGACAAGTCGTAGACTATGAAGGGGCTTCTTGTGGCTGCATGAGAGCACCAATTTGTTGTGTGGGCAGAAGATTGGCAAATTACACAGAGTGGGGAACGAAGACCAGCAAAGTGGCGACAAAACAGTTGCGTGTCTGTGACACTCCAATCAGTACTGATGTGGAACTGGGCGAGTCTTGCTGCTGCTTAGGCTGAGAATGAACGATGGTACTCATAGAAGGCAAAAGCACCATATTTGTAAGGAAGATGTAACACTCCATGAAGGTATAATTCCAGCTCCTCCCTCCTGCTGGGGGAGGCTGAACAAAAGGACAACTCTGAACATTCCGAAGGTCAGGGCGAACACGGTGGCTGACACCTTCTGACTGAGCCTGGCGTCATTCGACTTGACAACCACTGAGACGTCCCCTGGTGTACCTGCAGAAGGAGAAGTTGTCATCGAGACCAAGACCAGGTCAGGGAGGGTCGAGGGTAGGCGAACTTTCCAAAGTGTGACTCTGCTCTGGATGTCCGAAACTGTTGCTGTTAAGGAGGAGACCAAAGAATGCAGCTGGGAAATGGCCCTGGAGATGGATTGCGGGGATGCCTGCTGGGTGCTGGGCCCAGCTGCAGCTGGGGGAAGAGGAGCCAGAACAGCTCTGCCTTCCTGGCTGTAGCGGGAAGGGGAATATCCCTGCTTCTCAGTTCAGAAAGGAGTTTGGGGATAGTCCATCCCCCGATGGCTCTGAGCCAGCGGAGGAAGACAGAGGGGCAGGTGTAAAGTGTTCGCTGTCTGCCTGCAAGATGGCTCCGGCTACGCGGGGGTGCTCATTTTAAGAGGAGTCATAGCCATAGGATAGAGAGCGGAGTGGTAAAGAAAAAACTCAGAGAGGAGGAAAAAAAGGAAAATAAGAGGAAAAGGAATGATAGGCGTAGACAGGAGCTGACAGTGTTCTGTTGTGGCAGAACTATGTAGAGTAAGAATTTAGAAAACTCAGAAGAGTACGAGGGGACCGAGGTGGGCCAGGAGGTGACTGGCCAGATAACCGATAGCTTGGGTGCCTGTTTGTGGCAAGCACAAACCTGAAGACCAGAACCCAAGGGCATACTGGAGCATGAAATTGAAGTCTGGTTCGGCCTACGTAGAATTGTTGTGGTCTTTAGTGGGTGACGTATGCTTGGCCTGCTAACACTTGCACTGCCAGCAAGCCTACTGTTAAGTGACCTTGTCTGTGAGGTGAAGGGTCGCCCTTCGAAAACAGAGTGTCATGTATAGACATATGTGACATAAACTAATGCCTGTAGAGCACGTCCAATGATGTATGTGAAGTAACGGTATAGTGAAAGGGGGTATAGTGAAAGGGTGCTGCAGAATGATGTGATTGAGAAACCCGTGAACTATGCACCTGACTGACGCTCTAGTAGTGAGGTCCTGGTTAGGATCGAACTCGGTCAACCGGGAACACCTTCAGCAGGGGTGACATAAGTGCAACAAGACTCCTTACTCCTTTCTTTTCTTTTTTTTTCTCCTATTTGTTTGTCCCCCTTGTATGCGACTGCCCTGGTGAAGATGCAATCATTACGTTTTTTTTTTTTGGGGGGGGGGAATACATCCAACCTGGTACAGGATTGAACCTGAACTCGACTGACCTGAGGGAGAAAGACAGACAGAAAATAATGAGTGGCTCGTAGGAATGCCACTGGAGACGAGCGGCCGATTAAGTGCCACTAAAATGAAGTGTGGCTGTGTGAGTGCCACTGAGTGTGCTTGCAGCGATAGCAAGGAGTTTACGATGAGATGCATGTTTGCAGTGATTGCAAATGGGTAATGCTGAGATGCGTGTACTTGCAGTGATTGCAAGGTGTTTAGGCTGAGATGCATGCTTGCAGCGATTGCAAAATTGGCAACTGCTGAGATGCGTGTAATTGCAGCGATCTCAAGGAGTTTATGCTGAGATGCATTTTGGTAGCTAATGCAATGGGTATATGCTGAGATACGTGTTTTGGCAGCGATTGCAAGATGCAGATTTTTGCAGCCTTTGCAAGAAAGGTAACCTACTGATAGGCAAAAAGAAAAGGATAGCAGCAATTGTATGTGTAGGAATGAACTGTGAAATGTCATATGTAACGAATCGTAGAATTTATGATAGGGACTGTTACGAATTGGTGTGCATGATACTCGTAATGCAAACCGCTGTGCCGCCGTTGCGACTACGTTCGGTTTGGATTGTGATGCATGTAGGTGCTGACATGATTCAAATCAGTCGGCAAATTATATAAATAATGAATCATAGGGTATGGTGCGAACCGCTACTAATCGGTGTGTGGGATGCGACTGATGCGCAGCATTGTGCCGCCAAGGCGACTAGGCTCGAATCGGAGTGATGCGTGTGGCACGAAAAATAAATCATTTGTAGGGTATGAGCAGTATGACTCGATGCGGGATGCATCCGAATCGAACCGTTGTGCCGCTGATGCGCCTAGGTTCGGATCGCAGTGTGATGCACGTAGCTGCTGACGCGATCCCAAAAAAATTATATAAAGCCAGGCCAGGGTCATAAACGGGAGATCAGCAGATGGGAGCAAGGAGCAAGACAGGACTCGGAAAAGGTTGAAGTGATCAGGCTGCAGGGCAGGGGTACAGGAATACAGGATCATAGGATGGACAGGAACAGGTACAAATACAGGTACAGGTTCAGGTTCTCAGGATCACAGGTACAGGTCAGGGCTCAAGGACAATACCAAGGCAAGTGTGTGAGTGATTGCCGGGTATAAGTACACATCTCCTGCAATTAGCCTCAGGTGACGCCTGATCGCAGGAGATAATGTCGGCTCCACACTGCCAAGAGACACCCGCTAGTGGACACCAGTACTGCGGCCAAAAGAACAGACAGTGCCATAAGCAGGTGAAACCTTTCCTGACAGTTCCGGATTGCCAGGAGACACCCACCTGTGGACATCAGTACTGCAGGCCAAAGGTCTGACAGCACCATCAGCAGGTGAAACCTTTCCTGACAGTACCCCCCTCTCGAAGGAGCGACCTCTGGGCACAGGCATAGGCACATCAAGCTGGGCAGCAGGCACATCAAGATGGGCAGTGGGCACAGGCACATTAAGTTGGGCAGCAGGCATAGACACATCAAGCTGGGCAGCAGGCACAACAAGCTGGGCAGCAGGTACATCAAACTGGGCAGTGGGCACTTTAAGCTGGGCAGCAGACAGAGGCACATCAGGCTGGGCAGTGGACAGAGGCACATCAGGCTGGGCAGCGGACAGAGGCACATCAGGCTGGGCAGTGGGCACTTTAAGCTGGGCAGCAGACAGAGGCACATCAGGCTGGTTGGGCAGCAGGCTCCAGGTCATCTGGCTGGGCAGCAGACTTCGGGTCATCTGGCTGGATAGCAGGCTCCGGGTCGTCTGGCTGGGTAGCAGGCTTCAGGTCATCTGGCTTAACAGCAAACACTGAAACATCAGGCCATGCAGCGAGCAACACATCAGCAGGCTAGGTAATGGGCACCGGCTCAACAAGCTGGGTAACGGGCACTGGCTCCACAGGCTGGGATATGGACACTGGAACTTCAGGCTGGGACACGGACATCGGAACTTCAGGCTGGGCCACGAACACCGGAACTTCAGGCTGGGACATGGACACCGGAACTTCAGGCTGGGACGCGGGCACCGGAACTTCAGGCTGGGACACGGGTACCGGAACTTCAGGCTAGGACACGAGCACTGGAACTTTGGGCTGGAACACAGGCACCGGAACTTCAGGCTGGAACATGGGCACCAGAACTTCAGGCTGGAACACGGGCACCAGAACTTCAGGCTGGAACACAGGCACAGGAACTTTGGGCTGGAGCAGATTGACTGGTGTGGAGGCAGGGTGGGATAATGGATCGTATGGGTCGGGAAAATCTTCCTTTTTTTTTTGGTTTAGCCACTGAAGTTCTGTAGGTGGCTGCAGGGCTGTAAGTAAGGGGTGTAGCATATTGAAGAGTAGGGATGAGCTTCGAGTCTAACTCATGTTCCACCCGAACATTGGCTGTTCGCCAGTTCGCTCAGCAGCGAACAATTTGGGGTGTTCGCTGCAAATTCGAAAGCCACGGAACACCCTTTAAAAGTCTATGGGAGAAATCAAAAGTGCTCATTTTAAAGGCTTATATGCATGGTATTGTCATAAAAAGTGTTTGGGAGCCTGGGTCCTGCCCCAGGGGACATGGATCAATGCAAAAAAAAGTTTTAAAAACAGCCGTTTTTTCGGGAGCAGTGATTTTAATAATGCTTAAAGTGAAACAATAAAAGTGTAATATTCCTTTAAAGAAGAGAATGGCTGGAATACGGTAAGAAAGAGGGAGCAGTGGCTAGGGGAAGTTTTTGTGGGGTTGTTGCAGACAGCAGAGAAGAGGCAGATGGATTAAAGGCAGGATAGGTGCAGCGAGTAGAAACAGGATATTGATATTTGGTTGGAAGCAGAGTATATTCGGCTGAGACTGAGGTTGCCATGGGTGATGGGGGGAAAGACTTTTGGGCAAGCAGATGTCTGGTAGCAGAAATGGATTGTTGTGAGCTAACTGAAGCTGAGAGCATTATATCAGACCATGCTTAGAGTAATGGTTGAACAAAATGCGGTTCACATGCTGCCACTCTGATAAGGGACTGCACTGAGTCATCCTCCAAAAGCCACACTAGAGACTCAACCTGATCAACACTGGAAAGGGGAGAAAAATCATCACTGCCCTTTGAAATACAGGACAGGGCTAGCCCTGTACACACCTGAATTAAAGACTGAACATCCCCAAACAGCATATGATCAACTAGGGAATTAGCTAATCGGATACTCTCTAGTAGCTGGTCACTGGTCCACTCTTTCAATGTCTGGCGGCAATATTCACCATCCTCTGACACCAGCAGAGAATAATAAACAATTTCATCAAAATTCCTTTTAGCAAACCCAACAGAACCAAGATGGTTCCTCTGTGCATCCACTTTTGGTCAGGGATGTCCTTGGTATTCTGTCATGAACAGGTGTGACCAGAACCATTTGGACTGCAACAGAGGGAACCAAACGCATGTAAAGTGAAATAATGTAGCTAATTAAGATAAGTGAATATAGATATAAAAACACCTCCAATACCAAACAGTGTACAACAATCCAACAACCAGACAGTGACCCACAAATAACAACAGACAAAACAGGTATGTACAATAGATGGGGAATATCAGAATCGTAAACGTAGCCAGGCCAGGGTCATAAACGGGAGATCAGCAGATGGGGGCAAGGAGCAAGACAGGACAGGGAAAAGGTGGAAGTGATCAAGCTGCAGGAGTACAGGAATACAGGAACCCGAACCTGAACCTGTACCTGTATTTGTAACTGTTCCTGCTCACGGGACCCACCAGAGCTCTTCTTCCCCCCTTCGAATACTGCAGAAGGAGGGGCCGAGATCCCCGCTGACGTCAGCCTGCTCTGAGCACTGCAGAGGAAGGGGTTGCTCACGTCAGCCCGGAGGAGAGGAGTAGAGCTCCGGCAGGTCACGTGTGCACCCAACGGCGCTGTAAATAAGGTGTTTTCCACAATAAAGTTACACAAGGAGACACTCTGCACATTATATAATCTTTTTACAGAACGGATTACATGATTTTACAAGAGCTTTAACTAGGGCTTATTTTAGGGGAAACAGGGTATATAGCTTTTAGAGCTGTTATTGCTCCGACCTCCACTGTTCAATTCAGAGTTATTAACATTAAATATAAAAGCAGGTGTTGCAACCTAAACTACCTTTTGGTACAAGTTCAAATGAATCGGTATGGGGTGCTGCTGTATTTTCTGTAAGCCAAGCTAAATGTAAAAGTTTGAATTACACATGCAAAATATGTGATGCCAAAGCACTGTGTTGCTTATGCTGTCTGTGAGAGTCCATGACACCACATATATCTTAGAGGCATCTTCCAAGCATGTAAAATCGTATTACTCAGTCAGCATTCCTTTAAGTTCCAAAGTCCAGCAGAAACTACCTTGGGTATACTACATAAAACTTTACTCTTTATATATCCATATTAAAAATGACTCACGTGTGTTCACGTTTTGCATGTTTCACTACTAGTCATAGCTGTCATGCAGGGATATACTATATTATCATACGTGATTTTGTTGTATCCAGACACTAGGTGAGTCTGCCAATGCTATTCAGGAAATATTGAAAATGTGCTAAAATCATCCAGTCCCTTCATTTTACCTGTATCCAAACTTATTGGGGAGAATCACTCATGTTTTTCGTACTGTGACCATTGTCACTAAAAGTTAGGGACTATACATATTTTTAAGTCAATAGAGAACAGGATTAGAAGGGAAGTCTTTTGGTGAGGTTCCCCCTCACTTCCTGCTGTCTCTACTGGACAGGAAGTGAAGCAAAATATCCTCAATGTAACACAGATGGCCAAAACAAAAACTTTTAACCATTTTCTTTCTTTTTTTTTTGAGTGATCAGTAGAGTTTGTCACAAGTGCACACGCCATGGTAAAGATTAGTTCATCAATGTCAGATATCTGTCAGTTGTCCGAAAATGGACCCAGCATGCCCAGGTCTTTGAAAATTTGGCTGGGGCGTCTCGGGAGATGGAAATGAGTTCTTCCATTTCAGCTATTTTGTTAATTTGTTTAAACCATTCTGGTATGGTCGGTATGTGAGGAGAGCCCCAATGTCTCGGAATACACATTTTTGCTGCGTTGATTAGGGGTAGGATCAGTGTTTTACTGTAGCGCTGGTAGATTTGCGATCTACCATCTGATAGGTAAATTTAGTAACTTGTTCGTTAGGAAGGTTAGATTTGCCTCTGTTCCAGCTTGGCTGACGTTGCGTGTGTTTCCATACTGAGCCGTGGGTGTCGCTGTTACCGCTGGCTAGTGTTGGAAAGGCAACGTGTCTAAGCGTATGGATGCTCTTCTGTCCCGGAGACAACTCCGTGGAGGTGGTCCTCCAAGTTGCATTCTGGGCGAGGGTATTTATGGGACAGACACCATCTTCTGGGGTTCGCTTTACAGCCACCTGCTGGCCCTCCTGGCCGACAGGTTTGCGTTAGAGAGCTATCTCGTGGTCCTCCGTTCCGGATTCCCACGTTGCTGCGGCGCAGGGGTGGGCCCAGAAGCTTGTCTGGGGCCTACCACAGCGGCCGAGGAACGGTCCTGAGCTGTCTATCCAAAGTGAAGAAGCTGGACAACCGAGAAGATCCCAGGGGAGGACCCGTCATGGAAGAATCATGCAACGTGCTGGTCTGGAGAGGGGCCTGGTGACTCGGTTGGAGGACGTATCCTAAAGAGATTATACAGCATAGTGTTGCCGGATTGGCTTAAAGGTTCAAGCACTGTGACTGACTTTCACCCCAAAAAAAAACAATACATCCTGTGGCAGAGGATCGTATACGGGTTCATCCCAAACAAGTCTGTGGCAGAGACTTTTGTTCGTGCTATGTACTGGCTGCTAGGCTAGTGAGAGAGGCCTATCCAGGAGTGCAAGGAGTGTGTCCCACGAAGGGAGTGCATTCTACTGAAATATCCAACCCCAAAGGGCATTTGTCAAGAATCTTACTAAAAAGGTATTTGAGTTTTCCTCTGCAGTTTCCCTTCTGCCTCTTTCCTACTACTTCCTTCGTTGATGGTTTAATAAAGCATTGAAAACGTACTCAAGTGTGGGTGCGTGTGTCGTCCAGAGGTAAACTCAACGGAACCCTAGACCCAGTGCCGGTGAAACAGAGGGAAGGAGAGTGAAGGTAACAAGCCCGCTTAAACCAGCAGCTTCATCGAGAGTGATTGCTACATGTGGGGGTGTCGTCTGGGATTTGTTGACCGTCAATTCTCGCAACCCAGAGTAGTTTCATCGGGAGTTTATAGTGAGAGCTGGACTTTGAAAAAAAAAATCTTACAGGAAGAGAAGGGGTTAAACTGCAGGACTTTATTTCTGAGTGCGTAGACGGCGGGCGCCAGTGAAGGCCTGGGAATTACGTGATCAGAAGAACAAGTGGGAGGAGCCTAACTTACTTGATACCGCGCGGGACGCGTGTATGTGTTTGGTGCCAGAGGAAGAGAGAGGCCTCGTGATCGTGCTGAGAAGATCAGAGTGTGGCCATGTCTTTTCCGGCGATGCAGCCAATTTTGGGACCGAGAATGTTCCCTGCAAGCACCGTGTTGAATACTGTGTTGACCGGAGCCCTGCTTACGGATACTGGAGTTCATTTGAAGCCGCAGGGGAGGTTTGTTCTGTATACCTCAGGAGATATTGAGGGACTGGGCATGATCTGCCACCGATGTGAAGGACTGGCCGTACATCTTGGTCCATTTGGCCGATGTCCGCAATGTGGAGAGTACTTGTTTGTGGTGGAGCAACCTACCACGTCGCCCCATGCTTATCGAATGGATTGGGCAACAGGTATCACCACAGTAGAAGCTGCTACTACTACAGAGAGAGAACGGCAGGCCATCACTTCGACTGTTGTTACTGACAATGTTCCGGAAAGAGACACTGCTGCTGCTGTCTCATCAGGGGACATTACTTTGATTTCTGCGTCCACTACACCTACTCCTGTTGTACCTGTTCAAAGGAAGGTGGGATATGTGAAGGCTTCCCGCGGCCGTGGTCGAGGCCTACCCCAGAGGTTACCTGAACCAGAGCTACCAAAGTCCACTTCAGGAACGGGTAAGCCACTAATGGGGAATGTATCTGGGACTGTAAATAAATATCTGCTAGCGGAAGAGTTGGGAGATTCGGAAATAGAATCCATGTCGGATCTTTCCGGTGATGATGACCTATTTGAGACTATGTCACAAGAGCTGTTATGGTCACAAGGTGAAGATGTCCCCTCTGCTATGACTTTCCCTGAATGGACAGCCCTGAGTTCTGGGAAGACGTCACCCTGTGTGGAGCCGCACAGTACTGTTACCGAGACTTTATCGAAAGTTGCTTGTTCACTACAGACACCGGCTGGGTCTATGGTGAGCAAATCATTGGATTCCTGTGTGCCGCCTGGTATGGGGAAGGACAGATCTTTGCCCAAACTTGCACATTTGCAGAGAATGTTAAACAAGCGTGTAGCTGCAGAGTATGGTTTGGAGTTCCCTTATATGCCTCAGGATATAATGCAAGTGATTGAACTTAACCGGGAACTTTGGTACAGTGAAGCTGTTTGGGACTATTTGTCTGTGCCTAAGCCTTTCCGAAAGACTGGATGTTCTGTTAAAATGGATGAACGTTTTAGTGGATGTTTTATGCACTGGAACTTCGGTCGGCACATCTATGCTGACAAAGTGGTCATCTGCAGGCCCGGAAAAGATGACGTTGTCTATTTCATTACCACAGTGGATAAAATGGGAAAGACATTGACCTTGCCGGATCCCCGGTTTTATTGGTGATTCTGGACAAAAGTACTTTGAAGTTAGATAGTTAGTGTCAGTGTAAAGAGATCTTCGTGGTCAAGATCTGCATATTCTGTTCAGTGTTTCAAATCCAAGGACTTCTTTTTTGCTAGCCGGATTTTCTTCATTTAAAGAGATTATTAAAAAGGGATTGACTCCTTAAGATTTTCTTTTTTTGATACTAGATGATGGGAAGAGAGGCGCATTTTCTCTAAAAATGAGGCTTTGCTTCTGATATTGTACAGTATATGTGTGTGTTTAATATGTTTTCCCTTTCAGGAACTATTGGATCTCCTATCAAGCTGGGATGCTTTTCAGCTAGATAGATAGTGTCAGAGAGGATCTCGGTTCAGGACACTTGCTGGGCACTCTGGAGCTGGTTGCCCTATTTAGGTTGCTGGGATGCTGTGCTCGGTGCTGTCCGATCATCAGCTTCCTGTTCCCGTGCTTCCTGTTTCCTGTGTACTGTTTGATCTCTCTGTGACCCGGCTTGTTTACTGGACCCTGCTCTGCTATCCGCCTGCATCTGACCCCTGGCCTGCCTCCGACTTTGAACCTGCCTGACCCCTCTGTACCGTGCCGACCGCCTGCTGTCAAACCTGCTTGTGACCTGGACTTTGTATCTGCCTGCTCCTTTGGTACCGTGCTGACTGCCTGTTGCCAATCTTGCTTGTGTTCGGATCTGCCTGCTCCTGCTCTGCACCTGTAGCTGACCTACAGCCTACCTATCATCTCCTGCCAGCTTGCATCAGGACTTTGGGCCTCATCTCTGCTAACCACCCGCCAGGCTCTCATACCATTCTGTGCTCCCGTGCCTTCTGTGTGCTGGGAAGGGGCTGGGAACCAGATACGTACGGGAGGCCATCCTCTGCTATATCGGGTTCGTCAGTCTGATACGGGTAAGTTTGACAGTATCGGACAGCCATGTCCGAGCAGGGGACCTCTCCCATGGAGGAGCTATGCAGACACCTGGCGGGTCTCACGCAGGCTGTGAAGAGCCTTCAAGAAGGTTATACCAGACTGGAGGAACGAGTTCAGGTGCTATCCTCACCTGCTAACCCGCAGGGTGCTTCTGCTACCGGGCTCTCACCTGCACACTCAGTGGTTATGCTACCTCCCAAACCCAGGGTCCCTACACCCGAAAGGTTTACCGGAGAGCGCAACAAGTATCGAGCATTTCATAACGCTTGCGAACTGTACTTCGCCTTGCAACCAGGCACCTTCTCCTTGGAAGCAACCAGGGTGGGTTTTTGTTATCTCTCTTCTATCTGGAGAACCACAGGCGTGGGCCCACCGTCTCCTGGAGCAAAAGTCAGTCTGCTTGGATAATCTGGATACCTTCTTTACTGCCATGTCTCAATTGTATGAGGACCCTCAGTTAAAAGCCTCGGCTGAATCCGCCTTACACCCCCTACAACAGGGGCACAGGCCTGCAGAAGACTATGTTCTGGAATTTAGGCGTTGGAGTTCAGACACTGAATGGAATGATGCGGCCCTGCGATACCAATTCCGCTTAGGATTATCCGATTCGCTCAAAGACGAGCTGGCACGGGTAGGCGTACCCCAAACTCTTGAAGACCTTATTAAGCTGTCGGTGCAGATTGATCGGCGCTTGAGAGAGCGTCGTTCCGAGAGGTCAGTCAACCAGTTCCGCCCCACTTGGGTCCTCCCCAAGGTCCCTAGTGCTACCAGCTCCATAGGCCAAAGCCTTCAGGTACCGGCAGCCTCAGCCCTTGACACTTCTGAACCGATGCAACTGGGGCATCTCCGCCCATCCCTCACTCCCGAAGAATGACAACGTCGACGGGTCAACAATTTATGCATGTACTGCGGGGAATTAGGTCACTATGTGAGATCCTGCCCAAATAAGACACGTAAATCTCTTTCAGCTACTTCTAAAATCGCACCTGCCTTGCCTAACCTTGCTAACCATCTGGCTCTCTTCATTACCCTCCAGCTTCCAGGACAGGATCTGCTTACCCCGGTCATCATTGACTCAGGAGCGTGCAGTTGCTTCATTGATCTCACCTTTGCGACTCAACACCGTATCCCTCTCCGGACAAAATCGCAGGGACTTGCTGTCTATCTCGCGGATGGTTCCACCCTCAGCTCTGGTCTGGTCACCTTGGAAACCATCCCACTGCTAGCCACCATGAACACCTGTCATCAGGAATTTCTCCGGCTGGACGCCATTTCTTCACCACTCTTCCCTATTATTCTAGGAATGCCTTGGTTGCAGGCGCATAACACCAGTATCGATTGGGTTTCTGGGGAAGTCAAGTTCTCTTCCAGTTACTGCCAACAGCACTGTTTGCACGGAACTCCTGCAAAAAGCAGTCAACTCTTGTGTCTGAACACCGACACGGAATCGCAGCAGGCGATTCCCATCCCTTACCAGGACTTCTCCGATGTTTTTAGCAAAAAAGGGGCTGAGACCCTTCCGCCTCATAGACCCTCTGACTGTCCTATTGAGTTGTTGCCCGGATCTGAAGATCCTTTTGGGAGAATATTCCCTTTAACAGAGCAGGAGCTGGGTACTCTCAAGGTATATATCGATGAAAATCTTAAGAGAGGCTTTATCCGTCCTTCGACATCACCAGCCGGGGCAGGCATCTTTTTTGTCGAGAAAAAGGACCACTCGCTACGTCCCTGCATCGATTATAAAGAACTCAACAAGGTGACCATCGAAAATCGCTATCCCTTACCTCTTGTGCCAGAACTGTTCCAAAGATTGGGTTCAGCAAAAATATTTACCAAACTCGACCTCCGTGGGGCCTATAACTTGATTCGCATCAGAGAGGGGGGCGAGTGGAAAACAGCCTTCCGTACCAGGTTCGGACATTTTGAATACCTCGTCATGCCCTTCGGCCTGTGCAACGCACCGGTAACTTTTCAACATTTCTTAAATGACATTTTTCGTGACCTCCTGGATTTATATGTTATCGTATATCTGGACGACATTCTGATCTTCTCCTCTTCTGTTACCGAACATCGCAGGCATGTCAGGAATGTGTTAACCCGGCTCAGGCAGCATAGACTCTATGCTAAATTGGACAAATGCGATTTTGAGCTCCAGTGCATTCAGTTCCTTGGCCTAATCTTCTCTACCGATGGTGTTAAAATGGACCCGCAAAAGGTTGCAGCTATTCTGGACTGGCCCGCTCCCACCGTTAAAAAAGGGGTCCAACGCTTTGTCGGTTTCGCCAATTTTTATCGGAAATTTATAAGGAGTTTTTCTACTATAATCGCCCCCATCACAGAACTGACGAAACAGGGAAATCGAGTCTGTTGGTCTCCTCAGGTGCAAGCAGCCTTTGATAAACTCAAGGAACTTTTTACTTCCGCTTCTGTCCTGAAGCACCCAGACCCTGCCTTGCCGTTTGTCCTTGAGGTGGACGCATCGGAGGTCGCGGTAGGGGCAGTACTGTCTCAGCGGCAAGGTGCCAAGGCTCTCCTTCATCCCGTAGCCTTCTTCTCATGAAAACTTTCTGATGCAGAAAAAAATTACGATGTAGGAGATCGTGAGTTGCTGGTCATTAAAGCCTCACTTGAAGAGTGGCGCTACCTATTGGAGGGGGCCGCTCACCCCATTCTGATTTACACAGACCAAAAAAATCTTGAGTATTTGAGAACGGCCAAGAGATTGAGACCACGACAGGCAAGATGGGCTCTGTTCTTCTAGAGATTTCAATTCCACATTACGTATAGGCCAGGTACCAAGAACACCAAACCAGATGCATTATCCTGTATGTTTCATGACTCCAGGGAATCTCTGCCTCCAGACACCATTCTCCCTGCTGGAAGTTTTCTGCTTTTTCAGGGAGATCTTATATCCCGGATCAAACAGGCCTCAAGAAATTGGTCCCCTTCTGTGGTAGGCGAGGTAAGCTTGCAAGACGGCTTATTCCGATACAAGGATAAAATCTTGGTTCCAGAGGATCTGAGGATTGCTGTACTGGAACTCTGCCACGACCACAAATTGGCTGGGCATTTTGGTGTGTTGAAAACAACAGAACTTGTACAGCGTACTTTTTGGTGGCCCCAGCTGGAAAGCGACTGCAAGAGTTTTGTGAAGTCCTGTATTACCTGCGCTCGGAGCAAGAGCAGCCGAACGAAGGCCTGGGGCTATTAAGGCCCTTACCCGTGCCAGAAAGGTAGACAGACTGTCCAAGATGGCCAACTTTCTACCCATGAAGGGTACCCCATCAGCTTTGGAAACTGCAAAAATATTCAATAAGGAAATTGTACGCCTCCACGGAGTTCCCTCAAGTATAGTATCCGATCGTGGGGTTCAGTTTACCTCAAGATTCTGGAAAGCTCTCTGTAGGTCTCTGGAGATAGAATTGGCATTCTCTTCGGCCTACCACCCCCAGATGAATGGGCAGACGGAGAGAACTAATCAGTCGCTGGAACAGTACCTTCGTTGCTTTTCTGCCTTCTCACAAGACGACTGGGTCTCTCTCCTGCCTATTGCCGAGTTTGCCTACAACAACTCTGTGCATTCGGCCATCAAACAGACACCGTTTTTTGCAAACTACGGGTTTCACCCATCCTTTTTAACCAGTTCTTTACCTGAATGTGCGATTCCCGCGGTTTCTGAAACTATGAACTTCTTCATCAACAACAACAAACTATTGCAAGAAACAATGGCTAGAACCCAGGAATACAACAAAAAAATGTATGACAGGAAGAAGGGAGGACAACTATTGCTAGAACCTGGCAATCAGGTCTGGCTGTCTACCAGTAACTTAAGGATGGCTTGCCCTTCGAGAAAGTTAGGTCCCAGGTTCATGGGTCCCTTTTCAGTCAAGAGAAAAATCAATGATGAGGCCTATGAGCTGGACTTACCTAATTCATTGAAAATCCATCCGGTTTTTCACGTATCCCTACTTAAACCCGTTATCCCCAACTCTTTCTCGGGTCGCAATACTGGCCCGCCTGAACCCGTAATTATCGACAACGAGGAGGAGTTTGAGGTGAAGGCAATTTTGGATTGTAGGAAGAGACGCAACCAAATCCAGTACTTGATCAAGTGGAGGGGGTATGGACCAGAAGACAATTCTTGGGAACCGGAGGCCAACTTGCACGCTGAAGAACTCTTAAGGGATTTTCAGAGTACCCATGCGGATAGGTTAGCCCGGCTGAGCATCCGGAGGCTGCCCTTAAGGAGGGGGCAATGTCAGAGAGGATCGCGGTTCAGGACACTTGCTGGGCACTCTGGAGCTGGTTGCCCTATTTAGGTTGCTGGGATGCTGTGCTCGGTGCTGTCTGATCATCAGCTTCCTGTTACCGTGCTTTCTGTTTCCTGTGTACTGTTTGATCTCTCTGTGACCCGGCTTGTTTACTGGACTCTGCTCTGCTATCCGCCTGCATCTGACCCCTGGCCTGCCTCCGACTTTGAACCTGCCTGACCCCTCTGTACTGTGCCGACCGCCTGCTGCCAAACCTGCTTGTGACCTGGACTTTGTATCTGCCTGCTCCTTTTGTACCGTGCTGACTGCCTGTTGCCAACCTTGCTTGTGTTCGGATCTGCCTGCTCCTGCTCTGCACCTGTAGCTGACCTACAGCCTACCTATCATCTCCTGCCAGCTTGCATCAGGACTTTGGGCCTCATCCCTGCTAACCACCCGCCAGGCTCTCATACCATTCTGTGCTCCCGTGCCTTCTGTGTGCTCTATCAGGGGCCGGGAACCAGATACGTACGGGAGGCCATCCTCTGCTATATCGGGTTCATCAGTCTGATATGGGTAAGTCTGAAAGATAGTGAGGTTATGTACAGCCGTAGGATGGTTTTGTTTGCGGATGTGAACATAATGTTTTATAGATGTAAGTCTTATAATATCTTTCCACTGTCTTTCTTTCTCTCTTTTCTATCCAAGTTATTAAAAGCTCAAATACCTACTCATAGGCTTGGGAGTTACTGTCATTGTTTTTGAACAGACGTTGGGGACAACGTCTACTTTAGTGGGGGGAGTATGTAGCGCTGGTAGATTTGCGATCTACCATCTGATAGGTAAATGTAGTAACATGTTCGTTAGGAAGGTTAGATTTGCCTCTGTTCCAGCTTGGCTGACGTTGCGTGTGTTTCCATACTGAGCCGGGGTGTCGCTGTTACCGCTGGCTAGTGTTGGAAAGCAACGTGTCTAAGCGTATGGATGCTCTTCTGTCCCGGAGACAACTCGGCGGAGTTGGTCCTCCGAGTTGCATTCTGGGCGAGGGTATTTATGGGACAGACGTCATATTCTGGGGTTCATTTTACAGCCACCTGCTGGCCCTACTGGCCGACAGGTATGCGTTAGAGAGCTATCTCGTGGTCCTCCGTTCCGGAGGCCCACGTTGCTGTGGCGCAGGGGTGGGCCCAGAAGCTTGTCTGGGGCCTACCACAGCGGCCGAGGAATGGTCCTGAGCTGTCTATCCAAAGTGAAGAAGCTGGACAACCGAGGAGATCCCAGGGGAGGACCCGTCATGGAAGGATCATGCAACGTGCTGGTCTGGAGAGGGGCCTGGTGACTCGGTTGGAGGATATATCCTAAAGAGATTATACAGCATAGTGTTGCCGGGTTGGCTTAAAGGTTCAAGCACTGTGACTGACTTTCACCCCCAAAAAAAACAATACATCCTGTGGCAGAGGATCGTACGGGCTCATCCCAAACAAGTCTGTGGCAGAGACTTTTGTTCATGCTAAGTACTGGCTGCTAGGCTACTGAGAGAGGCCTATCCAGGCGTGCAAGGAGTGTGTCCGACCAAGGGAGTGCATTCTACTGAAATATCCAACCCCAAAGGACATTTGTCAAGAATCTTACTAAAAAGGTATTTGAGTTTTCCTCTGCAGTTTCCCTTCTGCCTCTTTCCTGCTACTTTCTTCATTGATGGTTTAATAAAGCATTGAAAACGTACTCAAGTGTTGGTGTGTGTGTCGTCCAGAGGTAAACTCAACGGAACCCTAGACCCGGTGCCGGTGAAACAGAGGGAAGGAGAGTGAAGGTAACAAGCCCGCTTAAACCAGCAGCTCCGCCGAGAGTTATTGTTACATACTGTAGTAATGTGTTGATAGATCTGAGTGATGGAAGAGGCATTGGGCTGGAGAGTGATCTAAGGTGTACGTGGATATTGATTCTGTGAGTTCTCGGACTTGCACCCAAAATGGTTGGATTATCGGGCATGACCACATAATGTGTAACATTTTGGCAGGCTCTCCGCCACATCTCCTGTATTTGTAGCTGGGGTTTAGACCCAGCGTGTTAGGGTCTTGTAATTGTTTTCCTGAATAGAGACGTTTAGAGAGCCCTTATGGGTAATCGTAAATATACGTTCCCATTGGTCTTCTGATAGTTCTAATTGTGTTTCTCTTTCCCATGTCTTGTATGCTTTCCCTTCCTTAGGAGAAATATCTGCAAATAGCATGTAATAGATATTGGAGATTAAGTGTTGTTGGGGGTTAGGTTGGGAGCATACGTGTTTAAATGGAGTGAATGGCCTTGTGATGGAGAAATCGCGATTGATCTCTTGTAAAAAATGGCGAACTTGGAAATAGGTCCAGAGTGGTAGAGGGCTGTTTGTAGAAGTGGACGCTAGCTCTAGGCGCTCTAGGAGAGTATCAGAAAAATTGGTGTGCTAATATGTCTGGGTGTTGCCATTGTTGCGTTAAGAATTGTACGGACAGACCAGGAAGGAAGGCAGGATTGAGTCTTATAGGAGTTAAGGGTCCCGGGGGAGAAGAGCTGTGTAGTTTTTGGCATGTTTCTCTGAAACAGAGTGTCGGGTCGATGAGAGGGTGTTCTCTGAGAGCAGGGGGGGGGGTGTTTAGGCGATAACCAGGGTGTCGATCGTAGTGTTGAGGGGGAAAATTAGTCCTCCAGTCTAACCCAGTCTTTACAAGACTGTGTAGTGATCAATCTGCAATTCTAGTAACATGACATGCCCAGTAATATTTTTGGAGATCTGGGAAACCAATATCACCCTTCGTTTTTGGTCGTGTTTAAAGATCATATGCAATTCTTGGACGTTTTTGCTTCCATAAAAATTCTGAGCACATCCTTCTGTAGGATAGGAAGAAGGATAAGGGAAGTTTAATGGGAACGGTTTGCAGGATGTAAAGAATACAGGGAAGAATGTTCTTTTTGATAATTGCCGTGCGGCCGAACCATGACAATTGTGGCTCCATTTTTTGAGGTCCTCAGGTATGGCTTTGAGTATTGGTAGATAATTTTTGGCAAAGAGATCTTGTAGATTTGCTGTAAGGTAGATCCCTAGGTATTTAATTGCATCGTGTCGCCATTGGAAGGGGAAGTTAGTTTCACATTGTGCAACTGTCTCTTGTGGGATGGTGACATTGAGGGCCTGGGATTTAGTGAAATTAATTTTAAAATTAGAAAGATGTTGGAAGAGTTTGAAGTCTTTCAGTAAATTTGGGATTGAAATATGGAGTTCACTAAGGGAAAGTAAGATGTCATCAGCAAAGGCTGTTAACTTATAGGTGCGGCCTGCTATGGGTATGCCTTTAATATTTTCTTTGTTTAAACGTGGTTCCAAGGTCAATACAAATAGGATGGGGAGAGGGGGTATCCTTGCCTCGTCTCATTGGTTATGGAGAAGGCGTTTGACAGATGGCCATTTATTCGAACTCTAGCAGTTGGTGTTGTGTATAGGGACATGTTTGAGTTTTTGGAGTCCTATGTGTCTCAATACTGCTCCCATATAGTCCCAGGCCAATCTGTCAAACGCCTTCTCCGCGTCCAACGACATGAAGAACCCTTTATGCTTGTTGGATGTCATTCAGTGGTGGAGATTTATGGCTTTGATAGTGTTATCTCTTGCCTCTCTTCCTGGAATGAAACCAACTTGGTCCATTCCTATTAGGGATGGCATGAGAAGGAGCAAGTGATTGACAAGAATTTTGGCAAACAGTTTTATGTCGACATTTAGAAGGGAAATCGGCCTGTAATTGGTAACTAATGTCATGTAGTTTCCTTCCTTTGGTATGACTGTGATGTGTGCTTCACGAAGTCTGTGGAAGGGAAGTGTGGCGGAGGGTAAGGAGTTGAAGGCCTTGAGGAAGGGGCTAGTAAATACCTCCGTGAAGGTTTTAAAATAAGCGGCTGTGAATCCATCTGGGCCGGGGCTTTTACCTGCTTTTAGTTGTTTGATCGCAATTTTTAGTTCGTCTTCTGAAATGGGGTTTTCTCATTGGTGGGCGTCTTCTGTGTCGATGGGTTTGGGGCAGTGTTTTTTTAAAAAGTTTTTGATAATAGAACGTCTAGTGTTGTTCATAGTGGGGTTGTCTGATTGCTTATTCAGATTATATAGAGTAGAATAGTATGCCTCCAATTCGGAGGCTATATCTGGGGCTGTGATTTTAGGCCTACCCTGGGTATCTTTGATAGTATGAATGTTAGTGTGCACAACACTGCAAGTAGGAGTTCTCTACTTTGCGTGGGGTCTTGGTATGTCTGTTGAGCATGAGTTTGTTAATGAACCCGTTCTAGAGTTTTAATCTTATGAATAAGGTTTGTGATTCTGGCCTGCTGAGCTTTTTTTCCGCAACGTCTTAAGAGCAATGTATTTGCCCCTTGGGACGCAATTTGTGGGCTTCCCATTGTGTTAGCGGGGCTGTCTCTCCATTGTCGCTGTCTATAAAGAAATTGTATATGGCTTGCCTAATGTCTTTGATGTTCTCTTCCGAGGTCAGTAAAGAGGAGTCTAAACGCCAAATCTTTGAAACGGTAAGGTGGTCTGGGAAGGTTAACGTCATTGTGATTGGGTGGTGGTCGGATAGAAGCATTGGTTTAATTGTTGCGTGGGAAAGAAAAGGAAGGTCAGTCTGGCAAAGGAAGAGGTAGTCTATTTTCGAATATTTATTATGAGGGGCGGAAAAGAACGTGTAGTCCTTTTCATTTGGATGGAGAGTGCGCCATGTATCATGCAAAAGTAGTTCTTGAAATTGCAGTTTGATATGGCGTAGGGTTCTATAGGGTAGTAATGTGGTGCCTGAAGAGGTGTCTAATAGTGGAAACCTGTCAAGAGTTGGGATATTTGTTTAAAGAAGCATGATTGTGCTTAGTTAGGGCTGTAGATATTGGCCAGGGTTACGGGTCTACCTTGAGCTTTGCCTTTTAAAAAGATGTATCTGCCTTCCTTGTCAATAAGCGAGTCAGTGAGTTCCTAGTTCAGGTTTTTGGAGATCATGATTGATACTTCTTTAGTTTTTGCCTGTGAGTTTGTAAAATTATAGAAATTTGGAAACCAGTGGTTAGTAAGCTTGGGAATTTTGTCTGTGCGAAAGTGCGTTTCCTGCAGGAAGACAATGTCGGTTTTCAGTTTGTGCATCTGGGAGAGAACTTGGCTATGTTTCTCTGGAATATTGAGCCCTTTCACATTTAAGGATGTCACTTTCATCGTAGCATGTTTAGTGGTAGGTTTTATATGTGCCATACTGATTGGTGGGGTCAGGCTTTGACCAGGTGAGAGAGTCTTAACTTTTCGTCCTTAAGTACCCTTAAGTGATATATGGGGTGGACTGTGTGATTATTGGTGTCCCGATTGAAGAGGGCTGAGCTATCGATTTTAGGGTGGCGGAGACCGAGGAGGCGGGAAGGGGAAGGAGATCAGGGGAAGGGAGGAAAAAGCGTGAGAGTGGGTGTAGCAAAAAGGAGGGAAGGTGATCCGAGGGGAGTGAAGAGGGTATAGAGGGAAGTCAAGTAAGGAGGGAGAACTATTGAGGGTGGGGGGAGTGAGCTAAGAGGAGAGGGGGGAAGTGTTCCGGAGGTAAGGAAGGATTTAAAGACCCCCCTTACAGGGTATTACCTGGTCTGGTAGGGGTCGACGGGAAAAAATGGGTTCCCATCTTGTGGAGAGGTGGGAGGTACCAGTATAACCTGAGTTGGTTGGACTGTAGGGTCCTCTAGTCCTCAGAGGTGGAGGAATACTAGGGATTAGTGAAGGAACCGGTGGATTATAGCAGCGAGCATGAAGACTATGGGTCAACAAATGGAGAACTTGGTCGTGACACGGTAGAGAATTGTATAACAGGATATCCAATGAGGTCGTATGTGGGAGAAGAGTGCATCAGCTTATTTTGTGGTGTGTCAGAGTTGGTGTCTTGAGGGTGGATACCAGTTAACTATAATACCATCAGATATGGGTCTATCGTGGGAGAGGAGATGATTCAACTGTAGGGATTACTTTGCTATATCATCTAGACATTCGGCATTAAACATGTGTACCTTGCTGCAGCCTCGGAACATATCTGGATTGGATCTCAGGCGTGCGAGACTGAGCCCCGCTTGGTTCGTGAGTGGTTTTCTGAGAGCTGATCGTAAAAAAGGACCAGCTGCACTCATCCGGATGTGTGTTGACCTAAGAAGCGATGAAGTAGGAGATGTATTGCAAGTAGGATGTAGGGACCGGCCTCACACGCCATAAGTCCACCAAGGTTCTTCTATGTAGTCGCTTAGGAGAAATACCTTTAACGATAAAAAACATTAAACAGAATAACTGAGAGATTTTACAAGACGAGGAAAACATTTATGTGAGACTGGTCATCCAGTCGTTACCTGAGAATGATAGGAGAGGGAGATGAGACTGTCTCCAAAAAAAAACAATAACAGAGAGTCTTATGAAAAGGTGCCCCCTTCCAGGCTTTTCAGCTTGTCTGGTGGTCTTGTCTCAAATGGAGACTCTAAGTAGGCATCATGTGTTAACAAGTATAAATATATAGTGGGTGATTCCGCATGGAAACTGTATTTGCGGGTGTATCTAAGATTAGAGGATAGCCCCTAAGAGCATAGACGTTAAGGCCTGTACTCCCTTGTTGGCTAATCTGGGAAAGGGATGAGAGGGAATTGATGTGCAGAGAGATGATCTCTTTGCAAGGTTGAAGGATTGTTTGAGGTTGGATACTAAAGGAGAGGGTAGAAAGGAAAAGTGATCTCAAGTTCCGTGCAAAATCGCCCCTCTGGAGAGGGATTCAGTTACATATTATACAGATCTAGCGACCAGTCCTATAACAGATGGCTGTAGATTGTGATAGGAAAGCTTTGTCTTGAGCAGACCTGGTTTATGGTCCAGGATAAGAAGTAATTTTCTTACAGGGGGATTGAGTGGAGATTAAAGGGAGTTGGATAAAGGGATGAGGGGTTACGGAGGTGGAAAGGACATGGGAAGAGGGGAACTGATTGAGGGGCTATGTAATAGACTTAGAGATTGTTCATCCCCTTGCAGGTGAATAATTATACTTGCGTGATGATGTTCAGGTTGGCTGAAGTCAGTCAGCGTTGGAGAGGTTACTGTTCATTACCTCCAATGAGGGTGATTGAGTGTTGTGATGAATTCCAGTGACCGGGTGGATTCCGTATATCGAAGATATGAAGGGATTGAAGTCCGATTTTCGGTGAATCTTGGGGTCGAAATAAGTGTCAACAGACACGTTCAGTGCAGGAAGGAAGCTGTGGACTGGACATTTGAGATGGGAAGCGTTTCCACTCTGATGTCAAGGTCTCTAGGGCAGGTGTCTTCTTTGCAGGGTCCTTGAGCATAGAGAAACTTTATGGGCTGTTTGTGAGGAGTCGGGTTTGAGGGTTCCAAGTGAAGAACGAGGAAGGACGGGCTTATCCATTATTCTGTACCTCCATGGCGGGGTCTCCTGTGAGCAGGAGAGGCCGTGGGGCTATTGTTTGCGGTGTTCCTGGGTCCTGCGGATGTATTGGTTCTGGGTGAGTTGGATCTGCGCCTTCTGATATGGAAGTCGTCACATACTGGGATGGCATCCATTGAATTGGATCTTCTGAGATGAGGGGTTCTGAGAGAACTGTACCAGTCAGGTAATTCAATGCGGGGTATGTTCAGTGATTCGTAGAATGCCCGGAGATCCTCCGGGACCCTCAGATTTGCCGTACGCCCTTGTGATGAGGCCGAGAGGCAGAATGGGAATTTCCAGCGGTACTGAATTTCGTTTGTGTGCAGTAACTCAAAGAGGGGGTGCAAGTCTCTTCTATTTTGGAGAGTAATGGGTGATAAATCTTGAAAGATTTTTATCTCTGTGCCTTGAAACATTAGGTTGCGGCGGTCTCTGGCCATGCGCAGGATCTCTTCTTTTAGCTTAAAATTGACCAGACAACACACTACATCCCTGGGAGGGTCAGTATCTCTTCCCCTGGGTCTGAGGGCTTTATGCAGGCATTCACATTCAATGGGGGTCTCCGGGGGCCTGCCTAAAAGATCGTTGAATACGGCTATGGTAACCTGGGCAATTTGGGTGTGATCGATCGTCTCTGGCATGCCTCTTACCTGTAAGTTATGTCGCCTGCCATGGTTGTCCAGGTCCTCCATGTATGTGTGTAAATCTCTGAGCTGGACATTTTGTGCCTGGGATGATACCTGGAGTTGTTGAATGGCATTTCCATTACAGCCTGTTGTTTCCTCGATATCCTCCATGCACACCGCCATGGACTGAATGTCCCTCCTGAGGTCCATGATCGCTGTAGCAAGTGCGGCTTTTATGCCCTCAGCTACCGATCTCAGTTCCCTTATATTAACAGGCTGCTCTGCTGCTGTGTCTGGCATAGTTAACTGTGTCTGATGTCTGCCAGAAGGGCTGAGGCTGGAGGAGCAGGCTGTGGAGGAGTAGGCCCGAGATGAAGCCGAGGCCTAGCGTGGCTGCGTCCGGAAAAGCTCCGGGATGCTGCGAATCGGGCCTCCTGGGTGATCGGGATGGGGATGTGTTCCCTTTCAGTTTCATGTCTGCCTGGGTATGTGGCTCCGCTAGGCTTGTGAAATAACCTCTGAAGACCGGAGCACGGTGATCAGACGTCCATCAGAGTCCGGCACCAGACCACACCCCCATTTTCTACTCTATCCATAGTTACATAGTTAGTCAGGTTGAAAAAAGACACAAGTCCATCCAGTTCAACCATAAAAAAAAAAAAAAAAATATTGTACAATCCAATATACCCAATACTATACCCACAGTTGATCCAGAGGAAGGCAAAAAACCCCAGCAGAGCATGCTCCAATTTGCTACAGCAGGGGAAAAAATTCCTTCCTGATCCCCCAAGAGGCAATCGGATTTTCCCTGGATCAACTTTAGCTATAAATGTCAGTACCCAGTTATATTATGTACACTTAGGAAAGTATCCAGGCCTTTCTTAAAGCAATCTACTGAGCTGGCCAGAACCACCTCTGGAGGGAGTCTATTCCACATTTTCACAGCTCTTACTGTGAAGAAACCTTTCCGTATTTGGAGACTAAATCTCTTTTCCTCCAGTCGTAAAGAGTGCCCCCTTGTCCTCTGTGTTGACCGTAAAGTGAATAACTCAACACCAAGTTCACTATATGGACCCCTTATATATTTGAACATGTTGATCATATCCCCCCTTATTCTCCACTTCTCAAGAGTGAACAAATTCAGTTCCTCTAATCTCTCCTCATAGCTGAGCTCCTCCATGCCTCTTATCAGTTTGGTTGCCCTTCTCTGCACTTTCTCCAGTTCCCCGATATCCTTTTTGAGAACTGGTGCCCAAAACTGAACTGCATATTCCAGATGAGGTCTTACTAATGATTTGAACAGGGGCAAAATGATATCTTTCTCTCTGGAGTCCATACCTCTCTTAATACAAGAAAGGACTTTGCTCGCTTTGGAAACCGCAGCTTGGCATTGCATGCTATTATTGAGCTTATGATCTACCAAAACCCCCAGATCCTTCTCCACCATGGATTCCCCCAGTTGTACTCCCCCTAGCATGTATGATGCATGCATATTCTTAGCCCCCAAGTGCATAGGTTTACATTTCTCAACATTAATATCCAAAATAGAAAATATTGTTGGCTTTATATATTTTTTTAATTTGCGTTTTATAAATACCTAATCAGGTCGAGCAGGCTTTTCTTATTGCTACATCTTCTTGTTATATATGCCGTATACAGTATTTGTCTCATGAGGCTTAGATAGAGGGCAGGGCTTTAATTCATGAAAACACAGAATTCTAGGACATATAAAAATGAAAAATATCAGAAGCCATCAAAATCTACCTAGCTGAGCAATCAACTGCACAACATGGATGCCAGGGCAAACATAAAACAGTCAGAATCTTTTGAGTCAATTTAACCACTTCACCTCTTGAAGGTTTACCCCCCCCCCCCTTTCTGACCAGGCCATTTTATGCAATACGGCACTGCGTTATTTTAACTGACAATTGCGTGGTCATGTGGCGCTGTACGCAAATAAAATGTATGTCCTTTTTTTCCCCACAAATAGAGCTTTCTTTCGGTGGTATTTGATCACCTCTACTGTTTTTTATTTTTTGCGCTATAAACAAAAACAGACCTACAATTTTGAAAAAAAACCAATATTTTTTACTTTCTGCTATTTTTGGTAAAAAGAAAAAAAATCCCAATAAGTGTATATTGATTGGTTTGGGCAAAAGTTATAGAGTCTTATAGCATCTACAAACTATGGGATATTTTTGTGGAATTTTTTAAATGTATTTATTTTTACCTATAATGGTAGCAATCAGCGACTTATAGCGATATTGCAGCGGATAGTCAAAACACTAACTGACACTTCTGACACTTTTTGGGGACCAGTGACACCAATACAGTGATCAGTGCTAAACAAATATGCACTGTCACTGTACTAATGACACTGGCTGGGAAGGGGATAACATCAGGGGCGATCAAAGGGTTAACTATGCCTAGCCTGTGCTTTACTAAACTGTGGGAGGTGCTTGTGCTAGGGGAAGGCAGAGATCAGTGTTCCAGCTTATCAGGAACACAGGATCAATGTCTTCCTCGCTGACAGTATGGCAATCTGCCTTGTTTACATAGGCAGACTGCCGTTCTGCCTATGTAATGAATAATCAGCGGGTGCTGGCGGACATCAAGTCTTCGGCACTCGTTGATTGGCTACCACTGGGAATAATCACAGCGGGAGCGGGCAGCTGGCCGTGCGCCTGCGCGCCCCCAACGCGGAAGTGCTAGTTACGTGATTCATGCGCAGGAGAGCCGCCTTGCAGCCGTATATATATATATATATATATATATATATATATATATATATATATATATATATATATATAATATATATATATATATATATATATATATATATATACAGTATACGGTTGGCAAGCAGTTAATTGCATTTTACAGACAAAAATACAATCTTTCTTTGAAAAGCCAAACTATTGGTAAATATGATAAAGGTGCACTGGTCTTTTATAACTTCTCATACACATTTAATATGAGTCTACCCAGTATAAAAGTAAGCGTTGAGTCATACAACTAACTATTCCATGCAAATATTGAGGTTATGGGCAGGGGATTCTCCCGATAACAACATGAACTAGCCCCGGTATGATTATTCTATTTCCATAGCATTTACATACAAACTGATGCAGCTGAATTCCATGGTCTATGCAAGTGTATCCGAGTGTGGCTGTTTTGTCATGTGCTCCATTTTCACTGCCAAGTACTGACAACCTCTGTGTGACTACCTTTCTGGAAAGGACATCTCATTTGCAAACAAAGCGTTTAGGAAATATATGCTAGTAGGTATAACAGTTTTAGAAGGCTTCAATCATAAACCCATCACAGCGATATTTGTACAATCTATTTTATCATGACCTTTGATCTGTGTGCAATATCAACTCCAGCAACCTCTCACGTGTAAGAAAAAAAAGTGGTAATAAAAAAGTAATAAATAATTAATGAACAAAAAAATCGATTCATTTCCTACTCTGCTTCTTCCCATATTATCTTTTCTTATACTTATGTATGTAAAGTTATTTCAGTTCTTTTTTGTCTTACTCATTTTGTATTTTTTCTTTACTCTTTTATATTATTTGATTAATTTTTCTTTATTTGTATTTTTGTATCCTTATAAACAATGCAATAACTTAATAAAATTTGCACTTTTTATTTACAGTATGAGTACTTGTTTTAAAACTGCCAATAATTCAAATCTAAAAAAGCATATTTTTAATTTTAGGGTATTTTTGTCCTTAAAATACATATAAAGAAGACAGTATCAACAAAAGAAAACTTTACCCCCAAAGAAATTATATATTTTTTTCTTTAGTACTGTTTATTCAACATTATTTTTCCTTTTTTTTTTACAACACAATTACACATAAGACACTTTGCAACCACCAACAATTACAGTTTTGATTGTCTCCAGCTATCATAATAATTACCATATACCCATACACCATATAGTGCAATATAAACAAAATATACATACTCAAAACAAAACACAAAATCATATATAACTCAGTCTCACTATGTATAACCATTTCCTCAGTCTTCTAATTAAACTATTGATATCTCTATATGTGACCCATACCATTTCCCTTATGACCATATTAATACTTTTGACCTAAGTTACATTTTTCACTTTATTCAGATGTTACTAATATACCATGTTTTATTATCCTATACCTAGTAACCTGACTCAAACTAATTGTAGAGGGACCACCTCCGTAGTATTCAACCATTTGTCCCATATTTTTATACATTTACTTGGGTTGCCTCCATGTTCGTATATCATATGTTCTTTTTGTATGACTTTGTTTACTGCATTAGCCCACAGAGAGGGAGTTGGGGGAGTCTTGGATATCAATCTTTGCGCAAAACATTTTTCCCAAAGAAATGATATACAGTATGTATTACTTCAATATTTTAAGTAATGACAAACTTATTTTCATACCAAATGGTCTAAAGCTAAAATGTAATAATTCATCTGTTTCATGTGATAGCTTGGAATCAAATTGAGTTGGGTTGAATGTAAAAAGGTTTCTTGATTTCTTGTGTTCTGCCTGCCCCATTTTCCATGGTTCCATGTTTTCACTTGACATTTTGCATGTTTTTAACTAAAGCCCAAGTACTCCTGAGAAGTCTTTGTCTATTGATTTTAGACTGTGTTTGTTGACATCCTGGCCAATCAGGAAGCGGGTCTCCAAGACCCGCTTGGACGAATGGAGAAGCAACCATATTGGCCGGGAGCAGGGGGGAGGTGCTGAGTAGGAGACGCAGGGGGAAGCAGCCAAAGCTAGCCGCTGAAGCTGCCCATGACCTGGATGGGGGTAAGTGCAGGGCTGATTGGTGGATGGACTGGTGAGCGATGGGAGGGTTTGTTTGCCGATCGCATGAACGATGGGGGGGTGGGGGGTATGACCGATCTACCGAAAGGGGGGTTTAGGTGGTTTTTTGCTGTCCCCCCAAAAAATAGAGCACCAGCCACCACTACTTCTGAGTGCCTGCTGAAAATACTTGCTGCCTGCCCGTACATGTAAAATTGAGTGGCCCCTAAGGGGGTAGCGCGTACACATATCTCAATCACTAAAAAGAACCACTAGCAAGAATTGCCAATGACTTACCCATCTCTCTTCTCTCTTCATGCCCCCTCCCTCCCCTTTAAATATCCATCTTTTAAGCTGGCCATATAAAGTAGATTAGTCAGCCAGCAGGCTGAATTAAAAAAAAAAACAGTAAGGTGGATGAAGGAATTCTGTTCGGATATTGTATTCTGACAAAGGATCTCTCCACTGTCAGAATACATGGATCCATGTAACCGGCTGATCAAGAAAACAGTTGTCAGGAGAATTAGTTGACCAGACATAGGTGTCCGTTTATGAAGCAGTGAAATCTATTCACTGCTTCGTTCTCCGGCATTCACAGTGAAGAATCTTCTCCTCTGTGTGCAGTTTATGAAGCGGTGTAGATCACTTCACCTTTGGAGGAGTGAAGTGATCTACAAATGCTTCAAATAGTGGAGAACGGCCCCTGATACTGGAATCTCGTGAGACTTTACGAGATTACAGTACCAGATGTCAGTTTATCAAGCAGTGATAAATTATCACCGCTCAACGGCGTGGATTAATGTTAATAAAATAATGTGTCCCCCTACATTATACACATATGTATACACACACACACACACTATATATACATGTATACACACACACATGATATATATATACATATACACATTATATGTATATATGTATAAATATGTATACACATAAATATGACAGGGGGACATGCTTACAGTGTTGGGGGGTCTGAACGAGGCATAAGGAAGTTAAAAATCTTCCTCCTTCCCCCTCAGATCCCCCCAGATTTCCTCTTCACTCCCCGATTCACCACCTCTGAGCTGGTGAACCTGGGAGTGTGAATTCTGACTCAGATCACCAGTGAAGCGGTGAGATCACCGCTTCATAAACTGGCCGTTACTGTGTCATTCATGGGGATTCTCCGTGTGTGGAGAGATAATCAGCGGGAGAACAAGTTCAAACATGTTCTCCCCCAATTATCACTGTTTCATAAACTGTTTATGGACTGTGATCAGCGGCGATCCTCGGGATCACCGCTGATCACTGCTTCATAAACGGACACCTGTGTGGACTGCACAGAGATAACCAAAAACGCATGTAAAGTGAATAATAATTATATTTATTAAGATAGGTGATAAATAAGAAAATGCAAACAGTACACAACCAACTCAACAAACCCAACACCATCAACAGTATATACAGCAAGGGGCAGTACCAAAATCACAGATGTCAGCCAGGCCAGGGTCATACACAGCAGATCAGCAGAAGGACAAGGGATGTTCCAGAAACATAAACATTTGCCAGGCCAAGGTCATACACGGGGAGATCAGTAGATGAGGGACTGGGAACCAACAGGACAGGGAGGGGATGGATCGGGCTGAAGGGTAAAGGAAAGGGTACAGGAACACAGGAGGGACCGGGTCAGGATAAGTTCGGGAACAAGGTCAGATGCAGGCTCAGGATCGGGTAACAGGCGAACAAGGACAGGTCTCAAGGAGAGAGATACCAATGCAAGCATGTGAGGGATTGCTGGGTATTTATGAGACTGCCAGTGATTGACCTCACGTAACACCTGAGCGCAGGAGGTGTTGTCTGCTCCACACTGCCGGGATACACCCGCTGGTGGACACCGGTACTACGGCCCAAGGATCCAACAGTGAGTCCTCTTATTACAGGTCCTGGGTGTAGGAAGACACCCGCTGGTGGACACTGGTACTGCAATCCAAGAGACCGACAGCGCCACCAACGGGTGAACCCTTTCATGACAACAGTTTTCAAAAAGCCTGTATGATAAAAATTCAACTGATGATCGACTTGGACATTAGGCATGGACACACAAGAATCAAAATTTGTCCAGTCTCTGCTGAACCAGCCAAATTTCAATATGTCTATGTCCAGCTTAACTCTCAACCCTTACACATCCCCTCAACTTTTCTTGTTGAAAGTTTGTTATCTCTTCCTCAACTATGTGGCTAAATGCCACCTGTTTGGATACCCACTACACTAACAAAAATATAATAAAAATATAGTAAAAAAAAAAAACAAAAGTGATCTTGTAAACTAAGTTATTGGCAGTTATTTCAGGATAATGAATATCAACATAATTGTCTGCTTCATGCTTCTTTTTTTTCAAAACTATTATGCAAAAACCTACATCCCTTTCTAAGCTTTATTATATTTACATTTTCCGACGAACAAGTTCATAGACAGTAACACATTTGCCCTTTCAACTTGCAAATAAGTCTTGAAACCATGGAAATATGGTGTGCGTATATTCAGAAGGATCGACTGCAGTATAATTATGAGATAGAACTGCCTTAATTAGGTTTGATACCAAGGGAAGCTTAGCAGATACAAAAGTCTTCAAGTCCTCTTAAAGAGGAAGTAAACTTCCTTTACTGCTTTTTACCTATAACTAAGCCTATAATAAGGTAGTGTAAATATCTCCTAAACATGCACCATTTAGGAGATATTTACATTACATGCAGCCAGTGACATCACTGGCGCATGTGCTCTGAAGAATCGGCCAACTGTGCCATTCCTTCTAAACCCTGTTTCATGAACGGTGGCTCCCGCGTGCATTAGCAGGTGTGACGTCTTTGCGGTTCCGGCCAGGCACAGAGCCGGAGGCGGCGAAACCAGAACCAAGATGGGTCAAGATAGAAGCGGTTGCGTCGCTGACATTGCGGCGCTGGAACAGCTTCGTTTTAAGGTAAGTTTCACATAATGTGCTAGTATGCATTACATTATGACTTTGCCTTACAGGGAAAAAAAAAACATCCAGAGGTATACAACCGCTTTAACAGCACATTTAAATTTTTTTACAGATTCACAGGTGAAATAAGATGATAGTTAATATTCTTTTAGGATAGCCATGCACAGCCCCATTTAAGCATTGTCTGCAACAATTGGGCTTGCATAGGGAGCAATCATGTGAGCTTATTCACTGTTGTAGGTGTCAGTCTATTTGCTAAAAGATGTTGGAGAAAAATCTGTCAACATTTCCCTTTTTAAAGGAGACAAGAAATGGATGGTGTCCCCTGATTGATACACACAATGACCTTAAAACTTTTAAAAAATGTAAAGAGATTCTAATTCTTCTACAACTTATACTCTAAAACTGTTTAAAAAAAATTGACTTTGGATACACTTTAAATGCATCCACTGGGGACCTTGGGGGTGCCTGTATCAGCAGTGCTCCTCCTGGGCTCTTAGTGGTAGCATTTGTGGCAGATCTAGTTTGCCATTTGCACTTTGGAACCTCAGTAGTAAACTTAATTAAGGTTTTATCTTCATAAATAACCTGAAGTCAATCCTCTTATTACCTGAGTGGCCTTCATTAACTTACATCCCACTATATGCACACACAACTTATTTCCTTGGTTGCAACACTTATCTGAAAGTTGAAAGGGCAAATGTTTTACTATTTTTGAGCTTGCACATCAGCAAAGTAAATATAATAAAGGCAAGAAATAGAATGTAAATATTTAAAAGCATTATGCTAGTTTTCAAAAATGCTAATTTCCAAACGTGAAAACATTTACTATTATATCAACTTTCTTAAAATAACATTATATTATAGCTTGCCAAATTATTTTTCAAGATGATTCCATGGCCCTCTCATGCATACAATAGAGGAGTTCATATTTTAGGTGACACGATATCAAACACTAACTTCTGTACTTCCTCTGTGCCTTACTTATGTGTTACATGATCAGTTTTATCTAGGAGTGTTACCACGAGGTGAAATTTGCATTGGTTATGCTGAAAAGTTTCACAAATGATGCATGCGTACATTAAAAAAAAGGAAAAAAAATATTTTTATTAAAAAAAGAACTTAAGAGTTGGATTGTATTATTATTCAATTATTATTATCATGATTGAAAGTTTCCTTGTACCAGTGGGTTGTTTGGCCTTTATGCAGACTAATGTGGTAAAGCCTGTGGCAAAGCAAATTCCTAGAAAGACCATCTGGATGCTATTTTTGAATGACACGCAAAGCCACAAGAAATAAATATCCTTTAGTGCTAGTTCACACCAGATGCAGTTCCGTACGCTTTTTTCTGCACTAAATGATGACTTCTTGATGAACCATGATCATAGGACAATTAACCCAATGCTTGCTGTAAACATATTATTATTTGAGTGGTCAGTTTCATATCTTGACACAGGCCTGGATTCCTTCCTAAGGCCTCATTCACATGAGGCAGACTCCGTTTCCACGGAGCCCGCCTCGGTCCGCCGGCTCAGCGGGAGATCTCTCCGTTGATCTCAGCTGAGCCGGCGGATGACAGGTCCCTCTCTGCTCACTGAGCGGGGAGGGGCTTGTCAGGCACCGCTGCTGCCTGTGGAGGGATCGGATGAAAACGGACAGAATGTCCATTTGTATCAGACCTCACCCGATCCGCCAGCGACAGATCTGGACGTAGGGCCATCCGTCTGCTTTTAGCGGATCGTCTCCGCTGACATCCGTCGCTCCATAGGCTAACATGGAGCGCCCGTTCAGGTCCGCCGTCAAAACTGACAGGCGGACCTGAACGGTCCGATCGTGTGAAAGGGGCCTAAATGTACATAATATAACTGGATACTAACATTTTTTTTTCTAATATTTTATTTTACTCGAAAGGCAGATTCCATGGTATCAAAAAACAATGGTTTTATATTATAACACAACAGTATATGGAATACACAATAGGCAAACCAGATATGGATACAAACATTTATAGGTAAAGTTGATTCAGGGAAAATCCGATTGCGTCTCGGGGGATCAGGAAGGACTTTTTTTCCCCTGCTGAAGCAAATTGGATCAGGCTTTGCTGGGGTTTTTTGCCTACCTTTGGATCAACTGTGGGTATAGGATTGTGTATATAGGATTGTATGATTTTTTTTTCCCTCTTATTGGTTAAACTGGATGGACTTGTGTCTTTTTTCAACCAGACTAACTATGTAACATACATCAATCTGAGTACTTAATCTGAAGCACCAAAAAATAAAAGAAGATTAACAGAATCAAACTCTGACTCTATCTGTTCTCTATGTAGCTTCAGATCATCTCTTGAATTGTGAATCACTGACTAACGGGGTCAAGTATCTGTAACTGAATGGAAAGATCCCACAACAGTATCAAATGGTAATATAACATTAACCTGGAACTCCAGCCAAAATCCCTTTTTCAGTTTTGGTCAAGGGAGTTTTGGAGTAGGGAAGCATTAAAACCTCTAACACAGACAGCAGTAAACTCCTATTTCTTGCACACTTTAAAACATTGTTTTAGCTTGTAGTCTAGTCTACTTTAATTATGCAACTTTAGGAAAAGTATTAAACATTGAGGCTTATTTCATAAATATACTTGAATTTGCTTCTCACATAATTGGATTTTTAGGCTCGGTTCATACTGGAACCAGCTGCGGATCGCACAGGGGCGCTGTGCGTCCCTGTTTCCCATTTCAGGGATGAATCAGGGCCAAATCTATGCCTGAATTCGGCCCTGAAACTGAGCCAAAGACGCACAGCGTTTCTGTGCAGTGCGCTCCGCAGCCACAACGGAGATATGTGAACCAGCTCCATATGGAGCCAGTCACATTCTCCTGCTATGCAAATTGGATGCAGGGAAACTTGCATCTAATTCGCATAGGTGTGAACCCGGCCTTAAAGTAGACCTTCACTCAATTTATGGAGTGAAGATTCTCACATTCTTTAGTAAATCAGCCTCACTTGACATCTATTTAAGCCATTTTTTAATTCCTAATCAAGGCTGCATCTGATTCCTTTTTTCCTGAATATTGGCAAGGCCATTGGCTGCAATTTCAGCGTTCACCCAAATCAGCACTTGTGGATAAATTCTGATATTATGGCTCATTTAATTCAAATTAATTAGACTTCAACCTCAATCACAGCCTTTAAATGCTGTTAAAATATGCAGGTTGTTTTACCAAATGCAATAGAGGTTGAAAACTTTAGTGAACTGAAAAAAAAAGGCTAAATTAGAAATTAACGGAAAGCAAAAAAACAAAAAGGATCAAATGTGTTTGGCCTTTGTGGCTTATACATGTACACACAAAACCGTGATAACACACATGAGCTAATTTTAGCAGATCAGTTAACCTCCCTGGCGGTATGATTTTGTCAGATTTTTGATGCTAAAAGCGGTACAATTATTTTACATGGAAATTTGGTGTTTTATATTGTAGGCCTGTAATTCTTAGGAATAACTCACTTAAATCTGTCCAAACCAGAGTCTAGTAGACATCCTGTGTATGGTAAAGTTTGAAACACAAAATCATAAATTATAATATAATAAATAACTATAAATAATAACAAATAATAATATAATAATAATAATACATTTTATTCAATAAATTTTAGTCAATAATATATTAAAATCAAAAACACTGACATTTTTTTTGGGCCAAACAAGGGTGCAATATTACTAGTCATATTGCTTCAGTAAACATCCCGGGTATGGTAAATTTTGAATCATGGGACTGCACAATGTCCGACGTCACAATCAGGACAATAGAACCTGGTTTCCTTTCCGATTTTCTTTCCAGTGTCATCACGCTTTGAGCAACAAACCACACACAGCCTTGTGGGTGCTGACTTTTTTTCAGTTGGTGGGATGTGGTCCATGAAGTGACGACCAGTCAGGCTTTCCGGGTTGACAACACCAGCAGCACAACGTCCACCTCTATTTACAGCCGTTGGTGTTTGGTGGTTCAGAAAGATCAGTTCGGCAACTTTCCAAACAAAGTCAGCATGAACCACAGGCTTGTCACTTTTTTTTAGTAGAATGAAGGCATTCCACCAGCATTGCTCAAGAAGATGCCTGAAGATCTTCTTGTAATACTTTTTTGTTGTTTTCTCATTGCTGGATAAAATGTCATTGCCTGGTTGGATCTGTCAACACCTCCCATGGTGTTGTGGTAGTCTATCACCACTTGTGGTTTCATGGTGTCTTTCCCACCTTTTGTGTGCACCATGACAGTGGAGGTGTTATGAATTGTACTCATTAGGCACACATCTTTTTTGTCACGCCATTGCAGTGCCATCATTTTGCCTTTCTGCCAGGCAACCATTTCTCCTGTCTTGAGCTTCTTATAGCTAAAGATTGGCGGAATGTCACGCCAGGTTAGCCGTAACAGTTCTATAGGCATCCGTTTTGTTCTGTAGAAGGAACTCATAGAGATCAGGAGATAAAAATTGTCTGTAGTTACACAATATTCCTGATTTAGCAATGGCTCAATCAATGAAAGAACCGAAGATGTTGCCATTCCATAATTACTGTATTTTTGGTTGAATTTGGTTCCTTTCCCAGTGTATAGGACAGAATTCCAAATGTAACCAGTGCTCGATTGACATAGCACGAAGGATTTGATGCTAAATCATGCTCTCTTTGACGCCATATATTGTATCCAGCTGAGCCTTCCCTTGTAGGCCATTAGACTTTCGTCTACGCTGATGTCTCTATCTGGCACATACCTCTGTTGGAAATTTTGCTGAATCATTTGATATACTTCCCAAATCTTCTTGAGTTTGGGTGCTGGATGAGTAGTTTCGTCAAATTCTTCATTATTTTCAAAGTGCAAATACTTCATTATCAGGGAAAATTTGTATTCCGACATGGCCGTGCCAAAGAATGGAGTGGTTAGTAATTTATTGGTTGTCCAATACCACTTCTGCAAGGGTTTCCCCACCACTCCTTGAAGAATTATTAGGCCAGAAATTTCCAAATGTTCGCTTTGGTTACTGATTCCCACTTTCTGCTCCTTGCAAACCTCTGATGTGTAGCAGCTTGTTGCTCCTGATACCGGTTTGTCTCCGTAACAATTTTATTCAATAACCTCATTGGTCAAAAATAGTTGGAGGTATGCCAAGGGTTTGTCATCTTCAACATCCACTTTAATACCAGGTGCTCCAGTAAATGGGAATCTTGGGGGTCAGTCGCAGGATCGTCGCTGAAATCACTTTCTGTGTCTGATCACGAACTTTCCCACAAATTGCTATCACTCAATTCTGCAAGTGATTCTGTATTGCTATCATTGTTCTCCAGCAAGTCATGAACCGCTTTTGAGGTAGAGGTGCACTTTTTTGATGCCATGTTCGTTCTCTAGTTTCCAGGCAGAAAGTACAGTAAAACTGCAGGCAAGGGCACTGGACAAAGCACTGGGGGGCAAACTGAGGTCAATTTATTTTATACAGTAATGTAATCCAAAAAGATTACAATGTATTGTGTGCGTTGTGAGTTACACTTTTTGAATCTGCCGCCGGTTCCACCCCCCTGCGTCGCAACGCTCTCAGGGAAGGGAAGCCGGAACACACAGAGGATCGAGTAGAGGATCCGGCCGCCGTACACAGCGGGAGTACTTTGAGGGATCCCGGAGACAAGGTAAATAACCTCTTCCAGGATCCAGCGATGCAATCCCGAGTGTGGCTCGGGGTTATCGCTAATGGTACTGAATTTTCACCCCCAGCCACACTCGGGAATACCGCCAAGGAGGTTAACAAATTTAAAGTCCCAGCTCCAACTAAAGCTTTTTATTTTATTTTGGATAGAGTGGCTAAGGGACAGAACTTCTCTCAGGTTTTTGGATCTCTGGTATCCTGTACATGAGATACTGATGTTATGCTGCACCATTATCATCTGGCCAATAGGAGGAGAGCTAAAGCCAAGTAAGTCCATAGACTTTTATGCAGAGTGGTGAGAAACCTGGGAGTTGTAGTTTGAGACGGCAGCCATATAATGAGACTTATGGCTCGTACACGCGATCCAAAAATCGGACGACAGATCGTGCGTTTTTTTGGGGTTTTTTTGCATGCTAGTCGCATATCGAAAATGGAGAGGTTACTTAAGTGATGAAAATTCTTGTACGACAGAAAAAAAAATCGGAAGTGATGTCATGTGCTGTAGTGTATTTCTATTTCATTTTTGGACGACAACTGTACTTATTAAATGAAAATCGTACGATCTGGTATTGTACAAGAAAAAAATTTGTGTTTGTCCAATCGGATAATATCAGATATACTGTTGTGATCAGCTCTCGAAAGCTCTGTACTAATGATCCAATTATTGTACGATCGCTTCGAAAGCGGTATTTTTCATCTGATTTTTCGGATCATGTGTATGGGCCATAGGCCCCTTTTAAACTGCTCCGACTTGAAAATAACACGCGATTTTGCTGTGATTTTACGGCTGCGATTTTGTTGCAATTTAAGGGATTGTCTTTGTAAAAGTGAGGTATATGGACCTCAACTCGCATCAAAGTCGGACCAAAGTAGTACAGGGACTACTTTGAAGTCGTACGACTTGAAGTCACACAGTACCCCCCGTATGTGTGTTCCATATGTACCGGAGTCAAATGATTGTGAATTTCATACATTGTATTGCATGTTTGTTGTGTTATGCATCCTGTATTTCTTTGTATATCCACTTTTGTGCATTGTAGACCTGTCAGATCTACACCCTTTTTGACAATAAAACTTATACTCATGATTACCCCAGAGTAGCTTTTTCCCTTTAAAGTCCCATAAGAGGAACAAATTTCCATTTGCCTGGGAATACCAGGTGCTGTACACGGTTCTGTGCACAACAGCTAAACGCTTGAGTGTGGGAACGCACGTCAGCGGAGGATAAACTTCCTTTTTTATCAGTCCACATATTTGCATAAATTACCTGAGTATTGAATGTACAAGATGCATGTGGCAGAACAAGTAATACATATAGAGATACATGTTTTTTTCTGTTTGTGGTGGACTTACATAGTCGCATGAGAATGCTTGGTCGTTAAGTGCTTATTTGCGCAAAAATGCCTAAAATCGCATGAATGCCTAAAATCGCATAATTGCCTAAAAATGTATAAATGCCTGTTTGCATAAAGATACAGGATCACACAAGAGTGCTTGACCTCACAACAGTCCTTGATTACCAAAGGATACTTGGTCACCCGGAGAGGCTTGTTTTACAGAAATGCCTAAAAACGCATAAAGATGCTGGATTGCATAAAGATGCTGGATCGCACAGGGGTGCTTGATCCCACAAGGGTCATTGATTACTCAAGGATACTTGGTCATGCGGAGGAGCTAATTTTTCAGAAATGCTTAAATCGCATAAAGATGCTTGATTGCATAAAGATGCTGGATCGCACAAGGGTGCTTGATCACACAAGAGTCCTTGGTCTCACAAAAGTACTTGTCCGCACAGTAGTGCTTATAATGCATAGAATGTTTGGTCGCATAAAAGATGCTGAATCGCATAAAAATGCATGATCGCCTAGATTTGCATAACGAAGCATGTTAATTTAGCCTCCTTAATTATACAGGATTCCTTATGTTTACATTGGAATATGTGTCTGCCTGGATACATGATGTGTAATCTTGCATTACACATTCAGAGACGCATGCTTGCTTGCAAGGTGCATGTTCCATAGCACATGTGCTATAGGTATACGTGTGTACAAGCGCACACTTTTTATGTTTTTAAACATATTGTGGAAAATTCATGCTTCCATGAACGCATGCTTCTTTTGAGGCATATGGCATTAACTCTTGCCACATACACATATGGAGAATCGTTTGCATATGTGTTTTTCAGAACTTGTCTGTATTTCACAGGCAAACAGCACCCCTTCTGGTTGGTAGGCTTGCCCTTGTGGTTTGCCACCATGCTCAAGTCTTTTATAAACTGCTAGGGCCCGCTTCTAGCAGGTCTAAAGGGCTCAGGGTGTAGCTGTAATGGTATACCAAAGCAGTCTGCTGCCAATACATCAGTCGGTAGCATGGCTGGACCTAAGTGTGTCCAGCATGGTCTTTATAGCCCCTATGGAGGCTAGAGTATTTGGGGACATAGCCCAAAAGCAGGGTATCTTTTACCCAAGTCAAAGGCCAAGACCATAAAGATTTGGCCTAAGTGGGCAAAGAAAGGGATAGATCTTCCATTTGCCTTTGTATGAGGTTGTTAGGCAAGATGTTAGCCTCCTTTAAGGCTGTTCCTTTCGCCCAGTTTCACTCAACGTCATTACTCAACAGCATACTGTCTGCTTGGAGCAAGAGGATCCAAGCCTTAGTTTTTCCCAGGCGCCTGAAGTTAGAAGTACGTAAGAGCCTCTGTTGGTGGTTGCTATCCAAAAGTCTACAGGAAAATCCTTTATTCCAGTCACCAGGAAAGTGGTAACTATGGATACCAGCCTTATAGGCTGGGGTGCAATCCTAGAGGAGCTTTTCGCTCCAAGGAAAGTGGTCCAAACCGAAAGGTTCCTGCACATCAAAATTCTGGAGATTCAGTACGTTTGACCATCAGGGCCTGGACTTACAGGTCGCAAGGCTGCCCTGTCCGGATACAATCCGACAATGCTACAGCAGTGACCTATATCAATCAAGCTGACACCAATAATCCAAATGCCTAGAGGGAGGTGAACTATTTTTTGTTTGGACAGAGAGGCATGTACCTTGCAGTCTTCATTCCAAGGATGGAAATTTGGCAGGCGGATAGTCTAAGCCGTCAACAGAAGGGGACCTGGAGTACAGTAGGATAGAGGGGAGACCATCTGAGTCCCTCCCCCCCACAAAAGGAGAGATGAGTGAGATGTTACAGAGGCTAGAAAATTCGATAAAAACAGATATCAGCACGTTGAGAGGGGATCTGGGAAGCCTCCTGGACAGGGTAGAAGAAACAGAAAAAAAAGTAGAAGATCAAAAGAAAGAACTAGAAACCCTCAAACAGCAAATTAAAACAGCACAACAAACCAAGAAGGAAATCCTTTATAAACTGGAAGACCAGGAGAACAGAAGTAGAAGACAGAACATAAGGCTACGATCAGTCCCAGAAAAAGGGAGAGAAGATCTGAGGAAAATGTGTTCAATAGTGCTGGGCCCTCTTATAGATAAAAAGGAAGAGGAACCCCTAAGAATAGAAAGAATACATCGAGTTGGACACCGGCGAAACCCAGAAGAGAGACCACGGGACATTATTATTAGGTTTAGATTCTACGAAGACAAACTGGAGATCTGGGAAAAATTAAGAGGAAAACCACCCTTGACATATGAAGGAGCTGAGCTCGAGGTGTATGCTGATCTGTCCCAAGAAACCCTGACAAGAAGAAGACTTCTTAAACCCCTCCTAGAAAAAATGAGACAGCAAAACATTAGATATAGTTGGGGGTTCCCAGCCTGTCTGATAGGATACAAGGAGGGGAGATCAGTGAAGTTGCGCTTCCCCGAAGACCTAGAAGGGTTCTGTAGAAAACTAGACTTGCAGAAACCAGATATACCGGGCTGGATAAGGGAGGACTAAAAAGAAAAAGAAAAAAGGAAAAAAAAAAAGAAGCGTTGCTGATAAATTCTTTGTGGGGAGTCACCTATTGTGAGCGTATTATGGGGGCGGGGTTTTTGGTTGGGGGGGAGGGGGGGGGAAATAAAATATAGGTCACTCAGATCATGTGAATGGAGGTTGGTGGGCCCACTCCCCCTCAATTTTCATTCTGAGGAAGGGGTGAAGGGGCACACTGGGTACCATACCGTAGGACAAATAGGTTCGTTGGAGGCTTTGATTTTCAAGGCACCGAACGAACTAGGGGCCCATATGGGGCCAAGTGGGGAGAGGGGGGGAGGGGGAGGGCGGACGGGGAGGGGTGGGGAAGGAGGGGGGAAGGGGAAAGGGAAGGAAGGGGGGCACACTGTGCAAATGCCATGACAGAAACAGGAACAACTCGAGATAGGCTAGAGGAACAAAAGCTGGCAAGAATAGAGAGAAAATGACAACACTCAAATTTTTATCCTATAATGTAAAGGGGTTAAATTCAACTTCGAAAAGACACAAAATCTTAAAGGAACTACAGACCTATAGGGCAGAGGTGGTGTCCCTACAGGAGACTTATTTAACATATGTCTCAAATATTAGACTATGGTCAAGAGAATTCCCGAATTGGTATTACGGAGACGCAATATCAAAAAGAGCAAGGGGAGTGGCGATAGGGCTGGCAAAAGGGGTGCATTTTAAACTAGGAGGCATGATGCAGGATCCAGAGGGGAGATTTCTATTCATCAAAGGAACACTCGGGGAAATAGAATGCACTCTAGCCAATATATATGCCCCAAATAAAAACCCAACAAAATTCCTGAAGGACACATTAGAGAAATTAATGGACTTCAGGAGTGGGGGACTAGTAGTAATGGGAGACCTTAATATGTGTTTAGACCCAGAGATCGATAGTACGTCCGGGGCACAGGAGACGAATAACGGTCAGCTGAGGAAGATAAAACAGGAAATGCATAAAAATCAATTGGTAGATATATGGAGGATTTTGAATGGTAAAACACGAGACTACACGTTCTACTCCCCTGTGCACAGGACATATTCTAGGATCGACTATATTTTAGTGGACCATAGACTTTTGGACAGGATAGTAGGCTCAAAAATAGGAATTATCACAATATCAGATCACGCCCCCATCGAGATGGAGATGCAGATTTCCAGGGCCCAAGGTGATATGGGAAACACATAAAGCCTATATAAGGGGAATAATAATACAAGAAGGAGCGAGGAGAAAGAAGGAAAGGAAATATAAAATGGGAAACCTTTTTTTTTTTCACAATAGATAAAATGGGAAACCTTACAACAGAAATTTTTAATTTAGAACAAGAACATAAAAAATATAGAGGACACCACCAAATAACATATTTAGCACTGCTAAATAAACGAGACGAACTAAAAAAGCTGATGGAACAAGAAACAAAGGAAAAATTCTATAAAATAGCTAAAGAAAGATACCAGTGGGGAAATAAGGCGGGGAAACATCTAGCTAGAATGCTCAGGAAAAAAAAAGCCCTAAACTTTATAGGAAAGATACAGGACAAACAAGGGAAGATGGTTTACGAAACTAAAGAGATTGGCGAAGTATTTAAAAATTACTACAGCGAATTGTACACGGGGGAGATGAACGGAGGCCAGACAAGTGAAGAAATTAAAAACAGGAAGACAAAGGAATTCTTAAAGCTAGCCAAATTAACCAAGATTACGGAAAATTCCAGAGGGCCCTAGAGAAACCAATTACAGAAGAGGAGATAGTTAGAGCAATAGCGGACAGTGCACAGGGGAAAAGCCCAGGTCCGGATGGGTTCACCATATATTACTACAAGAAATTTAAAGATATACTAGTACCGAAAATGTGTAAGTACATGAATGGGTTTGGAAGAGAGTTTGAATTAAGTAGTGAGGCGCTCTTCGCCACAATTACCGTGATTCCAAAAGAGGCTAAAGATGGGACTTTATGCGCTAGCTACAGACCGATATCATTACTTAACGTAGACACAAAAATATATGCAAAGGTATTAGCTACGAGGATGAAAGAATTAATGAATGAGGTGATCCATCCGGACCAAGTGGGCTTTATAACAGGAAGGGAAGGAAGAGACAGTGGGGTGAGAACCCTACTGTTGCTCCAGAAGAGAAGGGAGGAGGGACCCCCAGGTCTGCTCCTGTCAAGTGATGCCGAAAAGGCATTTGATAGGGTAGACTGGGGGTTCCTGTTTCAAACTCTAGAAACAATAGGAGTAGGTCCAAGGATAATAGGACGGATTAAAACATTATACAGAAAACCTAAGGCAGCCATTAAGATCAACGGAACCCTGTCATCACCCTTCGAGATGAAGAGGGGGACAAGACAGGGATGCCCCCTGTCTCCCCTTCTCCTTGTACTGGCTCTAGAACCTCTCCTTGCAACAATTAGAAATAACCCTGACATTGAGGGATTCAAGGTGGGAGAAGAAGAGCACAAGTTGGCCGCATTTGCGGACGACGTGCTCTTTTATATAAGTAACCCCAGAAATACAATGCCAAGACTGATTAAAATATATAAATAAAACAAATTTTAAGATTAATATGGGGAAATCGGAAATTTTGAATATAAATGTGAGTAAAGTAGAGGAGGAAAAACTGAAGAGAGATTTCCAATTTCGCTGGAAAAAAGAGATCAAATACCTGGGAATAAGGCTTGCGAACTCCCCAGAAAAGATATACAGGAAAAACTATATCCCTCTCTTGGATGAAATCAAGAGGGAGGGAAAAAAGCTTCAGACAAAACCACTTTCTTGGATGGGGTGTATTAATGCCATAAAAATGATCCTACTCCCAAAGATCACGTATAAATTCCAAATGTTACCAATTAAACTACCACAGGAATACATTAGAAAGTTAAAATCAATAATATCTAACATCATATGGAAATATAAAAAATTAAGAATATCCTTAAAGACCTTAAAACAAGATAAGGATAAAGGGGGTCTTGCGGTCCCGGATATCCTAAAATACTACAAAGCAATAATTGTATCAAGAGCGATAGAATGAGCTAGGGATAACCAAGAAAAAAGATGGGTAAACATAGAAAAATTTTATAGTAAAACACGTTTAGGGTCTATTATTTGGAACCCTCCGAATCACAGAATGGTAGATGAGAATATGCACTGTTTGACAAAGGTAGTCTTAAAGACATGGGATATATAATATAAGCAATTGGACAAGGTTTATAATTCTCCCCTGATAGAATTAAAGGAGAATGAATATTTTGCACCAGGGAAAATAAATATAGGTGGGAATTGGATAAAAAAAGATAAAGTACAACTTAGAGAGATACTAAAAAAAGGGAAAATAGTCACACTTGTAGAGTTGAAACAAAACACAGACACATGGGTGATAGATGAATGGTGGTACATGCACTTAGACCGCTTCGTGAAAAATTTACCCCAACCGATAAGATCAGGAGAAAATTTGACGACTCTAGAAAAACTATGTACTTCGGAAAAAACAAAAAATACTATATCTAAGCTATATAAATTATTATTGAAAGAAGAAGAAGCAGAGGTACCTACATTCATCAAAAAATGGGAAAAGGAACTGGGAACACAAAAAAATATAAGCACTATTAGAAAAATGTTAACCCTAGCCCACAGCTCAGCGGCAGATATAAAAACGGCCGAGATGAATTATAAATGTTTGGCGAGGTGGTACGCAACGACAGATAAGACTAGTAAATTCCAAGATGAGAAACTGGCAGACTGCTGGTGGGACTGTGGAGGGGTGGGTACTATGGCCCACTTATGGTGGAACTGCCCGACTATCAAAAAATTTGGGAAAAAAATCTTGGCTTTGATTAAGGAGATCACTAAAATAGAGGTAAAAGAAGATCCGTGGATGGTTCTCTTCCACGGCATAGAAGGGAATGTGAAACAATATAGAACTTCCCTAGTTCCGCACTTACTAAACGCAGCAAAAAGATTAATCCCTAAAAATTGGTGGGGAAAAGAAAGCCCCGAGATGTGGAACTGGATAAATGCCGTGGAAGAGACTTACACCATGGAGCAGATCCATTATAACAAAGAGGAAAAGATAGAAGTAGACAAATGGAAATGTTGGAAGGAGTTTAAAAAATCATGGAGTTATGCAGAAAAAAATTAGGATTTAAACTAGCTATCAAGTAGATCATAGGCATTGCACAAGGGTTGGGAAGGGGGTAGGGAGGGAGTTTATATATATATATTTATATACAGATATTTAATGTAAAACGGAGAGATTTATAAATAAAGATAAAATTTTAGAGAGCGAAAGAGGGAGGGGAACTAAGGGGTGGGCCTTGTTAGGCTGTATGATTTTTCTTTTCACTATTCCCTTGTAAACCCCTGTTGTTTCTTCTTTCTTTTTTTTTTAAAACGAAATATATGCCACAATGATGAAGAGATGAGAGAGACATATATGAGCGGTGAAGCTGAATTAGGTCTCTCTAGGAATTTTCTGAGGTGGCTAAAAAAAAAAAAAAAAAAAAGAAAGAGCAGCTGTGTCAAGGACAATGGTCTCTACACCCCTCAATATTTCAGGCTATATGCCGGAAATGGGGTACCCCGGGTGTAGATCTTCTAGCCTCCAGGTTCAACATGAAACCGGACGGCTTTTTTTGTCAAGAAAAAGTTGCATCTAGCATGCGGAACACACGCATTGATAATTCCTTAGGATAAGTTTTCTCTGACCTAGGTGTTTTTTTCTCCGGTTCCACTCCTTCCGCATCTTCTTCACAGGATCGGGGCAGGGAAGTAAGCGGTTATTCTGGTGGCTCCAGCCTGGCCGAGAAAGCCTTGATATACAGGAATCGTACAGATGGCAGTAGGAAAACTGTGGATTCTTCCACTACGCCCAGACCTGCTCTCGCAGGGACTAGTATTACATCCTTCCTTACGGAATCTGAATTGGATGGTTTGACTGTTGATACCTACAACCTGCAAAGTCGTGAGCTTTTGGGTCCAGTTCTCTCTACTCTGGTTAATGCTAGGGGGGCGGCCTCCAGGCTTGTCTATCGCAGAGCCTGGAAGGCGTATGTTTCCTAGCGTGAATCCACAGGTTGGCATCCTCAAAGGTATGCCAGTGGCAGAAGTCTCGCCTTTCTACAATTAGGGGTAGAAATGAAACTGGCCTTGAGCACCTCAAGGGTCAGTTCTCAGCCTTATCAATATTTCTTTTTTTCTTTTTAGAGGCCACTCGCCTCTCATTTCTTACTCTGGGCTTTTTATCCAAGGGGTGTAGCATTTAATTCCGCCAGTTGTGTCTCCCTTGTGCTCGTGGGATATTGAATGGTCTGTATTTACAAAAACAGCCTTCTGAACCAATACGCCATATTCCTTTGGTTCTTTTGACCAGAAGATCGAGTTTCTGGTTGTCTCATCCTCTGCTAGAGGGGTATCAGAATTCACAGCTTTTGCTGCCTAAGGTGGTATCAGGATTTCATCTGAACCAAGATGTTGTCCTACCGTCCTTGTACGGGTCCGCATTCTGCGGAAGAAAGGTTGTTACACTCTCTTGATGTAGTAAGAGCAGTCAAGGTCTGTCTGAAAGCGATTACTCTGATACGAAAAGCTGATGCTTTGTTTGTGCTGCTGGAAGGTCCTAGAAAGGGCCAGGCAGCATCGAAATCCACTATCTCTAAGTAGATTCGTCAGATTATTGTTCAGGCTTATGGTTGATGAAAATTATTTTTTTTTCATTTGAGAGTGCGCTCGATTAGAGCAGTAAGTGCTTCATGGGCAGTGCTTCACCAGGCCTCCTTGGCTCAGATCTGCAAGGCTGCAACTTGGTCTTCCATCCATACATGAGGATATCGCCTTCGGGCACAGAGTGCTGCAGGCAGCAGTTTAGGTCCTCACGTCTGATGGCGGCCTGCTTTTTGATCTGTGTCTCCGTCCCCTCAATTTGGGCATTGCTATGGGACATCCCACTAAATAATTAATAGGGCCTCTGTGTCCCATGATGTATGAACAATAAAATAGGATTTTTTAATACAGCTTACCTGTAAAATCCTTTTCTTGAGAGTACATCACGGGACACAGAGCTCCTGCCCCTCTTTGGCATTTATGTATATATACGTTGGGATACTTATTTCATTGCTACAAAACTGAGGTACTCTCCATATGGAAGGGGTTTATAGGGGAGGAACTCGCCTTGTATATAGGGTTTGCCAGTGTCCAATCACCTGATGGTGACTATCTAACCCACTAAGTAATTAATAGAGCCCCTGTGTCCCCTGATGTACTCTCAAGAAAAGGATTTTACAGGTAAGCTGTATAAAAAAATCCTATTTTTTCAAAGCCATTTTTTTTTTTTTTTCCGTAAAAATTGGAAAAAAATTAAAGACGTGTAGAATATGTTCTTTTACAGTAATAAATAATATATCTATGACATGATATGCAAACTATATAATATGAGGACTGATGAAGATGATAAAGTGGAAGATTTCTGAGACTTTATATAAAGTCTTACATTTTTGCACGTTCTCTCAGCATGGTAAAGGCTCTAGTTTAGTTTGCTTGTGAGCTCCATCTTGTACCTCCTACAGTTGGGTGATTGTTGAGTTACAGTAGATCAGGGATACTCAAACTACGGCCCTCCAGCTGTTGCAGAACTACACATCCCATGAGGCATTGTAAAACTCTGACATTCACAGATATGACTAGGCATGATGGGAATTGTAGTTCCTGAACACCTGGAGGGCCGCAGTTTGAAGACCCCTGCAGTAGATGATAGTTTCTGTCCTATCAGGCCTTAATTGACAGGTAAGAAGGTGAATTTGTCTGACAAAGTAGTTTATCTTTTTAACCTATAAATTATTCTTATTGATGTTCTCCACCATCACAGCATTTGATCATCTCTGTGGTTTTTATTTTTTGCGCTATAAACAAAGAAAGAGCCACAATTTTGAAAAAAACTCAATATTTTGTTCTTTTTGCTATAATAAATATCCCCATTTTTTTTTTTAAAAAGCAATTTTTTTCCTCAGTTTAGGCAGATATGTGTTCTTCTACATATTTTTGGTAATAAAAATCACAATAAGCATATATTGATTGGTTTGCGCAAAAGTTATAGCATCTACAAAATAGGGGCAAGATTTATGGCATTTTTATTATTATTTTTTTTACTAGTAATGGCGGTGATAAGCAATTTTTATCGGGACTACGACATTATGGCGGACAAATCGGACACTTTTGACATATTTTTGGGACCATTGGCATTTACACAGCGATCAGTGCTATAAAAATGCACTGATTACTGTGTAAATGTCACTGGCAGGGAAGGGGTTAACACTAGGGGGCGATCAAGGGGTTAACTGTGTTCCCTAACTGTGTTAACTGTGAACAACAGATTGCTCTCCTCACCCCTGACAGCACAGAGATCTGTCTGTTTACATTGACCCTGTGCGTAGCGATTGCAGGTGCCCAGCGCCCCTAGTGGTCCAAAGGCGAACCAACGTACAGTCACGTCGGTTCGCCCAGGGGAACCAACCTGCCGAAGTGCAACTGCTGCGGCTGGTCAGGAAGGGGTAAAGGAGAATTGTAGAAAAAGATTATTGGTTAAACCCACAAGTGCATGTCTTTACCACTAATATTCCTTTATATTGGCTTATGGAATTTACAAATGCAGCAATTTAGAAATTGGATGAAAGGTTTAACACTGGGAAACACTTTTTGATAGATAAATAGTACATTTTAGTGCATTTTATATATGCAACTATATAGATGAGACCAAAATGAGGAGCAAAGAGGGACAGAGGGACATTGTTCCAAATCAGGGACAGTCCCTCGAAATCAGGGACAGTTGGTAGCTATGGTTGCACTGTATGTGCAATTTCTACTGAGAGCAAAGCTGTAATTTGAAAATATTGTGAGAAGAAATATCTTTTCCAGATGCTACAAGGATGACAAAACACATCCTGGCTTGCCAGAGGTGCCCTAAAGATATTAAAAATATTGTATGGAATGAAATGAAGAGGACCATAATGAAAGTGTGAGTAGCTTTTCCCTCCAGAGTTCTGATTCCAGAAACACTCTTTCTGCTGTTTCGACATCATCACAAAGTGTTTCTTCACCAGCAGCATCTTCAAGTAATGAAGTCTTGTACTACTACTCACAAAAATACGGCATTCCTACATTTATAGATAAAATGACACCTGAAAATTAGGAGAACGTTGATCAAGCTCTTGCAAGAGCAATACTGTATATGCTTCTGGATCAGCATTGTCCACAACCGAAAACGCACATTGGCAGGAAGCTTTTACATTATTATGAGGGAAAGGGGGGTGGGGTTTACCTGTTCTAATGTATTGTTGAAATGTTCTTAACATATACAGTCCTTTTAATTCTAACTGTAATAAAAAATAAAATTTTAAAAAGCAAGTTTAGTTTATTTACTGAATAAGCTGTACTTTTATTTCACACATACTACTTTTTGATACACTGCATTTCACGTTCCGAGTGTAACAAAATGCCTTTCAATTTGTAAAAGTACCCGACACTGAATTTTTTTTAAACATTTTTAAAAAAGTTAAATTTTTCCCCCCAAAAAACTGGGAAAAAACGGCTTAAAAGTTTCTGGAAATGTTACATCTCTAGTCTGGATATATGCCTGCCAGCAGGAGACCATACCACCAGAGATTTGAGCCTGAGACTGGGAGGACACCCATGAGCAGAGCAGCACCACTTACATCACAGCACCTGTACTGCTGCCGCAAGGAGACTGCAGCATTCACTCACCCTCTGCTTTACACCACTGATCACTGGTAGCTTTCCGGGAGAGACTGAGAGGGCTCCCCTTCTACAGCTATTTGCTTATTGCTAATACTGCTAGCAGGAACTGAGCCACTGAGAGCAGTATACCAAGTGTAAAAGAAAAATCTCAGGATCTGTGTTCTAAAAACCTCATACACTACTCATCCTACCATTGCGCCACAGTAAATGGTCTAGAAAACCATAACTACAAATTCAATTTAGATTTAAATGAGCTGTTTAAAAAAACGTGTATCTACCTCATATGTTTTAGGTAATTTTGGTAGGGTACTAAGTGTACCAAATCCCTGCCGAACCCATACTGCACTCTATACCATGGTTTTTACAAATCTAGACTGCACCTATACCAACCCTATACTGCATTATGCAAAATCTTTTTCTAATCTGAACCACATGTACCTTGCACCTGTGCCGAGACTGCACATTACCTACTGTATACTGTACCTATACTGCATGTGGGTTAAATAGGACTGTTGATCAGTGCACCAATGCTCATAAAGGGCCCCAACAATAGATGGCATAAGAATATGTCAATGGACTGCCCCTTCCATAATAATTATTCTGCCAACCCCTTCTGTTTCCCTGCTCCTTCTGCTACCATCCTCCTTTACTTTTAGACCATGCAGAACCAGCCAGTCTAGGACTAGCATCACCACCATATATAGTATAGTTTCAGGACTCAGTAGAATAAACTTTACTACTGCTCACTGCTGCACTTGAGATGGCCTTGCTACTGCTATGCTGATCTGGACTCCAAATGTTATCTTATGCCTAGTCCCTACTGTTGTTCACGTTGTACGTTAAATAGTGTTATCACCATTGTTAATCCATTTTTGTGCTTGCCTAGTTACCAACCGTATTGGGTGACAATATATTAGGTTTGCCTTTACTACCTTATTTGGTGCCTGTTTTCTTTGATATAGCACTACTATTGGGTACTGAGTGTTACTTTCAGTGATTTACTGTGATATTGTATGTTTGTACACTCAACCTGTTGTGACCAAAGGGCTAAGGTTATTGAGAAGGTTAAGGCAAAGAACAGAGAATCCATCCTATCCAGTTGCTCCTTCGGGGATAGTGCTACATTTACATTCCAAAGCGAATGCTTTTAAGCGATAAGGTGATCCTGCTTGTCATGTGCAAGGAGAGTTTAAAACATAGAAAAGTTAAATCAACCCCTGTTATTCAGGGGAATTCATAAAAGAGCCTGGTGGGGAACACTGATAGGGAACAAGCATCCCAGCTTCCCCATCAGGCTCTGCCAATGGGGAGGTGGTGGCTGCAAACATACCACTTTGCTATAAAGCATTGTATGACAACTTAAACTTGGCTTTAATTAAACTGAATCCATCAAAGGGCCATAGCACCAGAATTATATTTTCTAACCATAAACAATATGTACAGCTAAACTCCCCTAGCTATAAATTATTATAATTTTTCCTTTTTTAATAATGGTTAAATCATAACATGTTCGATTTGTAAATATATTGGTTGAGTGTTTATTTTTAGTGAATGTATAGTCACTGTAATGTAATATAATCTCTGATAACGCCTCAGTGAAATACCGGTATTTCAAATCATAAACTGACGTGGATAGTTATAAAAACGAGGTTCCCTTTGCGTAGAAAGTGATATGACCAGGCTCTTCAGTTAATAAATCACATTTACAAAAATAGATGCAAATGGTGACTGTCTGTGAGTCAGATTTTCAGAAAGGTTAAATAGTTAGGTACTCTGTTTAGTTTGTTAACCCCCATGTTATATAGGCACACAATATTAGCCATCTACTGACCTAAATTGGAAGCATGAGTCAAAGGCGAAATAGTCAAGTGCACATGTGAACAAAACCTGCTTAGTTAATAAAGTGGTTGTAAAGCTTTTTCTAAAATAATAACGTGCTATACTTACCTACTCGGTCTCCTTTTTTGGGGTACCTCGCCGGGACTCTAGTATCCTCCTTTTTCTTGCACCTAGGGCCGGGTGTTTTGATCCCAGGGTCAGGAATGACACAACTTATTGTAAGTGCATGGTTTTATGTGATGTGGATTCCTTCCTTTCTTCCCTTATTGTGAATGCCAAGGAACATCGTTTGAGGGTAAGTAGAAACCCACACTAGTATACGTGAATGCAGATTGGGAACGATTTCATCAGACCATGATTGGACTGTGTATGCTGCTAAAGCTTTTAATATCATTTTTTGGGTGAGTACCCGGTTTCCTGTGAGGGTGGAGGACACTGGGTCCAAAACCTTCCTATTCTTTTTTTTTTATACGGTATTTGAGCGCTAGAGGAAAAAAGAAGATTTTTTGGCCTTTTATAAACTTTCTTGATTGATGAACTTTTTCTATTGATGAATTTGGACTAATACACATATTTATTTATGAATTGTAAGTTGTGATTTAAGGTGTTTTTGATCTTCTAATTTTTTTTAGTATGTTTTTTGCTTATTAATAAATTGAAAATGGTGTTGGAGGTAATGCACTAGGTGTTTGCTCCCTCCTTTGTTTCTTTTTAGTTCTTTTTAATATTTATTTATTTGTTTAAGCACTTGCACTTTATATGTTTCATATATTTAAAACAATTTTGGACTTCCTTTTTGAATGTTTGCACTTTATGAAAATATTCACTTGTATAGATGCACGTAGAAAGAGAAGAAGGGTTTAAGACTTTGAATGAGGCCTATGACAGATAAGTCTAAATGCCTCCATCCCTGGTTTACGAGGAAAAGCAAAAAAGGGGTTGGGATTTTAAATGAAGCATGCAGGTAGAAAGCAAATAAACACTATAGTTCTATAGAAATATTTTATTATTACACATGTATATACATACATTGAAAGGCACAGTGGTTCATAGTCACTTGCAACATACCAATTTCTTAAATCCATATTGGCATAGTATATTGTACATAATTGATAAAGATGTAATGGAATCAAACATGTAAAATTGAGTAGATAAGAACCTAAATTGTAAACACACGATTGTAGCACCTCAATCTCGACAGGTTTCGTGGCTGACTGCCACTCATCAGGAGCAAATATGAAGGGGATGTCTAAAAAATATAAGAAGTGTGGCAGCGAGTACTGAGGTAACTGAGGACATCGTCTAGCATGGGAGCTGAGGCAGCACAACCCATGGCTCATCAGTGGGGAATCATGAGAGGGGAGATGTGACTGGGAAAGTGGTCCCCACTAGACAATCAATAGTGATACATTGTTCATCACCAAAACTATCTGTGAATAAATGTAGAATTAAGTGTATTAGTATTAGCTTGTCCTACAGAGTAATAGGAAGTGTGGAAAAGTAGGGGTGATGTGATGGTGGGTAAACCAAACCCCGGATAGAAAGCAATCTAGCAGAGTGACAGATTGCATGAATGCTCCAACAAAAAGGGGACTAAGATGAGTAACTAGAGAAAAACTGAACACCAAAGAGAAGTGTAAGGAAAGAGAAAAACTACTGTAAACATTACCTTATGTTGCTATGTGAAAGACATGTTCCAAACCAGTGTACACTATCCCAGAAACAGCAACCCAAGCATAAAAGAGTCTGGTGAGGAATACTGATAGGGAACTAGCATCTCAGCTTCCCCATCAGGCTTCGCCAATGGGGAGGTGGTGGCTGCAAACATACCACTTTCCTACACAGCATACAGGCACTCTGCCTTTCTTTGTATGCAAACTTAAACTTGGCCCTAATGGAACTGAATCTGGCAAAGGGCCAAAGCACCAAAAAATTATATTTTCTAACCATATACAATATGTACAGCTAAACTCCCCTAGCTAGAAATTATTATAACTTTTTTTTTAACAATGGTTAAATCATAACATGTTCGATTTGTAAATATATTGGTTAAGTCAGGGCCGGCCCTAATATGGGTTCTGGTGGTACATCGTTATTAACAACACCTCCTTCCCTCTAGCGTGCAGTGTCATCCTCGCATATTGTCCTGCTGGGTAGCGGAGGGGAGCATGCAGAGCCAGTACTAGTAGGGGGGGACAGGAGGATATTATGGGAAGAAGGTGCAGTTTGCTGGGTACAACCAAGGCTGGTGCAAGGATTTTTGACACCCTAGGGGAAACCTCATTTTGCCCCCCTTGGATCCACCCCTGACCCCACCCCTTAGCCCTGCCCATGTATACCCCACCTTTTTAATGAAGCACATATCAAATGCAGCCTCACCAGCGCCCATCAAATGCAGCCTCACCAGCGCACATCAATGCAGCCGTACCAGCACCCATCAAATGCAGCCTCACCAGCACCCATCAAATTCAGCCTCATCAGTGCCCAAACAGTGCCCATCAATGCAGCCTACCAGCGCCCATCAATGAATGTTTGCTTGCTTCCATTTATTCGAGAGTTGGGACAAAGACACAGTTCTCTGCCGCCGCTGCGATTCTAAACTATGTGTGAGCGGAGTGGCGGCTGCCTGCTGATGCTGAGACTTAGTTGCTTGCTGCAGAGAGATGAGAGTAGGAACACCAGTGGCCGGGTTCCCTAGGCAGCATGAGGTACATAGGTGTTGTGCGCAACCCTATGCCAGCACCCCATTCATTTCTACTGGGACATAAGGCTGCATGGCTACTATATTCTAATATGACACACAGGTGCGGGTTCCAATAGAAATGAATGGGACACTGGCACAGTGATGCACACAATGTCCGTGCATCCCTGTCCTGATAAAAGAGAGCCTTGCACAGGACACGTGTCTGCACTGCATGTGAATGGGCCCTAAAGAACTCCTGTACATGGAGGCTTAGTGAGCTCCTCAGGCATAAGCGAACAACAGGGATTTTACACAGGTCCTAGAAATTTTCCCACAAATTTAATTTTTTAACGCTATAAACAAACAAAAGACAGACAATTTTGAAATATATATATATATATATATATATATATATATGTATATATATATGTATATGTATATGTATATATATATATGTATATGTATATATATATATATATATATATATATGTATATGTATATATATATATATATATGTATATGTATATATATATATATGTATATGTATATATATATATATATATATGTATATATATATATATATATATATATATATATATATATGTATGTATGTATATATATATATATATATATATATATATATATATATATATATATATATATATATATATATATATATATATATATTTTTTTTTTTTTTTTTTTTTTTTTTTTTACTTTTTGCTATAATAAATATTTAAAAAAAAAAAAATTTCTTCATTGATTTAGGCCAATATGAATGCCAAAAAGCACAATAAGCATATATTGATTGGTGTGCGCAAATGTTATAGCATCTACAAAATAGGGGTAAAGATTTATGACATTTTTAGTCTTATATATTTTTTTACTAGTAATGGCGGTGATCAGCTATTTTTAGCGGGACTGCAACAATGAGGCGGACAGATCGGACACGTTTGACAATTTTTTGGGACCATTGACATTAAACGATTGGTGCTATAAAAATGCACTGATTACTGTATAAATGTCACTGGCAGGGAAGGAGTTTGGGGCGATCAAGGGGTTAAATGTGTTTCCTGGGAAGTGTTTCTAACTGTGGGGGGAGGGGACTGACTGGGAGCATAGAGAGATCGCTGTTCCTAATCACTCGGAACAGACGATCACTTTGAACTCCCCTGTCAGAATGGGGATCTGTTTGTTTACATTGACAGATCCCCATTCTGGCTCTCTGCGAAGCAATCATGTGTGACCGAGGGACATTGTGGTGACCCGGCCACGCGCATCGGCTCCCCCCACCGTGCCCACTGTAGCTGTTAAAGAGACCGCCATACAGCTACAGCGATTCGCGGGAACGAGCCGACCTGCCGCTGTATAATGACGGCGGCTGGTTGGCAAGTGGTTAACCTGGCCATAGATGGATGGAAATTTGACTGATCCCACAAGGACCGGACGAGTTTCAATCCATCTATGGCCATTCCTGCTAAAGAGAAGTAAATTTAATTATCAACTTCTCTCAAACCAGCAGAAATGTTTCCTTCAATCTGTAGCGCTGACATAGATTTCTCAGCAGAAAGGATTGCCTCATCCACCTTAGTTGTGTGGATGGGGGGATCTGCTCAGTTTTTTTTTTTTTTATCAGACACTGACTGATTAATAAAAAAAATAAAAAACGGATCTGTCTATGGCCAGCCTCCAGCTTTCCATACATTATACAATCTGATTGTACAATATCTTTTGGATCTACCACCAACTACAAAAGGCCTGCCTGATTGAATAATACTTAAATTAATTGTTTAGGTTTGTCCATATATTACAAAGTTTTGGTAAGTCTAAAGGAGATTGTGCAATCAGACTGTATGCTCCCCTTTAGTATCTGTTTGTAATGTTTTCACTGTTATCTTTATTCTCATCTATGCAGACTTGTTTGCCCAGGAGCTTTGCCTTTGAGTTCATTAAACACCCTGACACATTGTCTAAAGCTGGGTACGCAATAGTGTTGCACCAATACCTGTTTTGTACCAATGAGTACAAGTACGCGTGCAAATGCTTAGTATCAGCACCAATATCGGTGCAACTCTAGTATACACTATTATTATTAATTTATTCCAGCAAACAAGGTGAATGGAGGAATCCCCCTCTATGCTATTGTACTATTGACATCAGGACTCCTCCATTGTCAGAATACAATGATCAGCGCTGCAAGGATCTAAGGAGGCTTTCTAGCAGGACCGTTTAACAGAAGCCAAGATCAGCTTCAGCTAGTTCTAGAACAACATTTACAGTCTTCAAAAATCACGCTTGGACAGCCAGTTAACTCATTATTAGCTGCGAAGCAAGCCATACTAATTGGCTGTGATTTGTGACTGATGACTAATCACAAATAGTAATACTGGTGCACTCTGCAATCCTCACATACGTTTTTGTGTGCTGCAAATGCTTCTACTAGCTCCGCCCCTGCTCTGCGGGGGGGGGCATTTTTGCATCTTCACCTTGGGTACTGAATTACCTTGTCCCACTACTGGGGACGGGGCTGGGGAGCGGAGCGGGGTGGAGCAGCTCTCCCGGAAAAGCTACAGGAGCACCTGCCACTGCAAGCGCTGCTGAGTAGGCGTTCCTGTCAGGCTCACAGTAGTATGTACATGATGTGTACCGTACATCTTGTCAATGAGAGGGACTTGCCTTGATTAAATAAAGTGCAACCCACTATCAGCAGTTATAGTGGGCTGCACTATATTTACTCGGGGCTCTTAAGTGCTGATCATTGGCTAAAGAGAACTGCCCCCTCCAGCCCACCAAAAAGTAATGGAGGTGATGTGCAAAAACTGAAATTTAAGTGAAGCTGTTGCCCATGGAAATACACAAGGTCTGAAGCTAGATTTACATCTAAGCAGTTGTGTGTGCTGCATTTCTTTGCATGGGCAAAGCAGCTCATTCATTAGAATAGGCTACTGTACCTATGTTTCCTGAACCTTTATTAAATATGACTGCATAGAAACTGCATGGTGCTTTTGCGTTTATGTGTGCAGGAAATCACACTGTACTTTTCAGTGCATGCGGGTGCTATTAAGAGTTAATAGTACTTCCACATGTTTTCTTAAAGCAGCGTGTTTTTTTATGCGGGTGTAGGAACGTGTGCAATTTATATGCACCGACTCCCGCACCCACACTGATGTGAATATGACCATAGTCAAATTTTTGGTGGACGTGATTTTTTTATTTTTTTTATTTGGGGGTGGGGGGGTCAGCATTTTATTCTTGGACACAGGCAGCACAATGTCTTGGACCAGCTCTGGCTGTCAGAGAGCTTACCTGATTGGGCGTCGTCGCGCGCCGGGGCGCGTTCCTGCGGGTGCTCGGGCGCCTGCTTCTATGGGCACTGGTGTTGGCATGCCGGCTGGCCGTGGCGGATGCGGTGATGCCCGGGCGCGTACGCGCGTTTGCGTTAGCGCACGTTCACCTATGGGCGGTGCTATGCATCTGCCTGGTGGCGCTGGTGTGCGCGCCGCTGTCCGGGGGCGCGCTCGGACGCGTGTGGGTGCGCTGGCACCTGTGCGTAACGGCGCACGCACAAACGCAGCGTTTGGCGTCAATCAGCCTATTTAGGCTTGCTTCTCCCTCTGATCAGTGCTGCCTGATCAACAGCTCCGTGCCTAGTTCCTGTTTCCTGTTTCCTGTTCCTAGTTCCTGTGATTTCTGTGTTCCTGATCTGTTGACGACCCGGCTTGCCTTCTGGACTCTCCTGACCTACACCTGCATTTGAATCCGGCCTGTTTTTGACCTCGCTTCTGCCTGCTCCTTCTGTACCTCTGCTGCCTGCCTGTTGCCAAACCCAGCCTGTGCATTAACCTGTCTCCAGCTTCTGCTCAGCTTCTGTTGCCTGTACCGCTGACTATCATCTGCTGTTTGAAGACTGCTAGCCTCCGGATCATGGACTCCTGCACAGGCTCTCATACCATTCCGCACTCATGGGCCTCCTGTCTGCTCTACCAGGGGCCGCGAGTCGGATACGTAAGGGAGCCTACCCTCTGCCCAAGTGGACTCTCCGGTCTGGTAAGTGAGAGACCTGACACTGGTTTGAGTGTTGATTTTTGGTGAATTTATAGTCACTGTAATGTTATATAATCTCTGATAACGCTCAGGTAAAATAGTTCAAATCATAAACTGACGTGGATATTTAAAAAAACAAGGTTCCCTTTGCGTAGAAAGTGATATGACCAGGCTCTTCAGTTAATAAATCACATTTACAAACATTGCTGCAAATGATGACTGTCTGGGAGTCAGGTTTTCGAAAAGGTTAAATGGTTAGGTACTATGTTTAGTTTGTTAACCCCCATGTTGTATAGGCAAACAATAAAAGCCATCTACTGACCTAAATTAGAAGTATTCATCTAATACAATCCTCCTATATACTTATACACTTAATTCTACATTTATTCACAGATGGTTTTGGCGATGAACAATGTATCACCACTGATTGTCTGGTGGGGACCACTTTCCCAGTCACATTTCCCCTCTCATGATTTCCCGCTGATGTGCCATAGGTTGTGCTGCTTCAGCTCTGCGCATGCACTAATTGTTTTGATACTATTTTGGAGCCTTTTTTAAACATCCTTGGAAGGAAATGTCTTTCGTTTTTATGTATGCCTTTGGCAATTTTTAAAAAAAAGGAAGGCTAAAGGTTACTCTGCACTATTGGAGTTTCTTTTCTCTTTTTGGACATCCACCACCGCTGCAGCGGTCTCCTTACATCACATTTCTAGTGGTTGTATATGGTTCCTATGAAGTGAACACTCTGCTGATATGTACCCATCATCCTGGAGATGAGCATTTTGGAGCATTACTTGGACATCTGTGAGGAGGATATCCTTTCCATGACGGCTGAGGTTTGACTGCTGGAAGACTGGAAGAAGTACCCAAGGATTCCAGTGTTGGTGTCACTATGCCTTTTAAATAGGGCTTTCTGGTAAGCCTCCAATCTTCTCAGGGTGAAGGTGGAAGTCACATATACATATCTGCAGTGAAATCACTAATTCATCACTTCACATTGTTTAGCAAATATATGGACACTATTGTTTATGAAAATCATTTTTTTTCTATTTTTATTTTTATTATAATTTTAAATCAATTTTGTGATCATGTATTCATACTTAATCATTTTAATATTTGCGTCTTCTGTAAATTTCTATATTTAAGTTTGTCACGGTACATTTATCCAGCGCTGCACTTCTTTTCTGTATAAATCTTCCTGACATGCCTATTTTAAACACACTCTTGTGAGTACAATGCATCCTTTGCTCAAATAAATTGTTTTAACGTCTGCACTTAGAGTGGCGCTTTGTGCTTCCTCCCCAGTTATCTTGCAAACCTGGCCTGTTAGTGAGGCCTGAGGACAGGGGTTGAGAACCACTGATCTAGCAGATCAGATGGCAATCAGGTGTAAACGAACAGGCGATACGTTTACATCTGACCACCCATAGAGGATGGCGGGCTGTGTTGGCTTTGCATAAGCGGAGCGGACATAAACCAGTCACCACCTGCTTAGCGAGAATCAGTGGACAGATCCTATGCTGAGCAAGCAGACTCCTGGCTAAATCCACCCCGAATGGACAGAGGCCTTATGCCGCGTACACACGAGCGGACTTCTCATTGGACTGAACTCCGAAGGACTTTTCGACGTGATGGCGTACGACCGGACTAGAAAAGTAAGTTCAATACCCAGTAGCCAATAGCTACCCTTGCGTCGTTTTTGGTCCGTCGGACTAGCATACAGACGAACGGTTTGTTCGATAGGAATTGAGTCCTTCGGAAAGATTTGAAACTTGTTCTATTTCTAGGGTCCGTCAGATTTTTTGACAGAAAAGGTTCGATGAAGCCCACACACAATCGAATTGTCCGACGATTCGTTCCGTCGGACCTTTGATGCCGAAAAGTCCGGTCGTGTGTGCGCGGCATTAGATGGACTTTACATAAACTAACTCCAGTTAACATTTTTAAGCAGTTAGAATAGTGAGGTTTTTCCTTTTGAGATAAAGGTTTTAACTAAATAAATAAAACCTGACCATGTTAAACAACCCTGTCCCCGTTAAATGGTTAAATAAATGCAGCCGCCACATCCAAGAGCTCGTAATGCTATGTCAGCATAGGTTGTGATAAGTAAGAGCGATATCTCTTACATAATACACATATAATTGTCAGTAGTGACAGATTATTTATTGCATCAAGAAACTCCCCACATTACCAGAAACTACTGCTGAAAGAGATTTTCATCTTTCAATAGACTACTTCTACAATAGACTTCAGCATTTCCACACCACCACATTAATCATAGAATGTAAAGCAAATCTGCCGCTTCAGCTTTTGGTCCAGCTATAGTTCAAGCCGAATGTCCCCAAGCACCCTTTGCCACACTGTCATGTGCAGTGCCTGTGGTGTTGTATTCAGCACTATAAGAAATACATGGGACTGTACAACCCCACAAGCAATCACCCTAATTCCACCCCACCATAACCATCTGATCAATCATGATAGTATCCAGATAGAAAGCAATTGAGCTGCAAATTTAAAAATGACTTGCTAAGCTCTTGCTAGACTTGCCAGGCTTCACAAGTCGGTTGCACAATTGCAGCAAGTCTGCATTGCATGACTCCAGATCAACTTTCTTTGCAAACATTCTGCAAGTCTGCCGTAAGTTCTGGTTCACTTATGTTGTGCAATAGTCATCCCACCACAGGGATCACTGTGACTTGCAGAGCTCTTGCTGTAGACTCACTGGAGTCCAGCATTAAAAATATCACAACCAATGTCAGACAAATTAATAAAATCATTGTAAAATAATCCAGGAATAAACCCTTCCAGCTCAAATGGCAGTAAGAATGGACATGGATTCACACGTCAATCTGTCAACTCCTTATCTAATCTTATCCATGTGCACAATTCCACAACTGGGAGCCCAAATCATACAAAGGGCAATTTCAGCGAAACCAACTTAGTATCTGGCAGCTGAAAATAAATCCCAATGCAAATCTTTGCAGCAAGTCCAGGAGTTTTTTATTAGCCAATATAATATGTGGTACAGGCCCAACTTTCAACAGAAGAAACAAATGATTAATTAAGTTGTCCCATTCACTACTACATTTCCACCAAACAAGCAGCTCATCAGTTGAAAAAGAGAAGTTATTTGTGTAAATTCTTGCTAAAGATCTTCTATGAGCCCAAATGATAGATGAGTGGTCTATTATTCAAACCAACCTTGGGGAATCTAAAATGAAGTAAAATACTTCATCTCATGCCCTGTACACACAACCGGTTTTGCCGTTGGAATAAACTCTGAAGGTTTTTCCGATGGAGTTCCACTCAAGCTGTCTTGCATACACACGAACACACCAAATTTCAACCGTCCAGAACGCGGTGACGTACAGCAGGTACGACGGGTCTAGAAAACGGAAGTTAAATAGCCAATAGCTTCCGTCTCATACTTGCTTCAGAGCATGCGTTGTTTTTGGTGCGTCAGAACAGCATACAGATGAGCGGTTTTTCCAATAGTAATTTGTTCCGTCGGAAAAATATAGAACATGTTCTCTATCTAAGTCCGTCTGCATTTTCGACGGAAAAAGTCTGATGGGGCATACACACGGTCGGAATATACAATGAAGAGCTCCCATCGGACACTTTCTGTCGGAAATTCCGCTCGTGTGTATGCGGCATAAATCTACCAGACTCGCATCTGCCAAACATCTCGATACGGTCTTGGTTACGGCTAAGGCGTAGCTTAGCTGCTTCAGCAGTTGCTCCAGTTATAAAGGAATGGATGGATATATGCTCGTCAATGAGACCATTTGAAGCTAAACTTTTTTTTGTTGTTGTTTTAAATACCATATTAAATTTAAATCCAACCAAGGGGTACCATCTTCATGTGCTAGAAATTAGGGATTTGGTTGCCAACTACTGAGATACCAATGCAAAAGGACCAATAACTACCACCACGTGGATGAAGGGTTAACCATTTACATTTACTCAACTGGTCTGTTCTTGATTTGCACAAAATATATTAATGGTGTTATTTCTTACCCTCATGTTCTCCAGCAACAAACCACTATCATACTTACACAAAGGGAAACTAGTTCCAAGATGTGGAAGGCACCAAAAAGGCTAGAGAAACCAGTTTAAAAAATTGCTGAAAATTGCCAATGCTGAAGAAAATACTGTTTTAGTAGCATCAAGCAGATCACAGAGAATTCAAACTGAAATAACTGACCTCCTGTCAGGGCAGTAACACTGATTTCTAGGGGAAGTAACAACTGAGTACTGTCCGTTATAGTTTATTTGTACTATCATACAATTTTTCAGGACAAGCTTTCGGGGTATGTCCTCTTCTTTAAGGTCCTAGCAGTACTGATTCACAAAAGTGATAGGGGGAGTAAGAATGTTTTCTTTTGAGGAACTGTTTTTTGATCACAGGAACAAACTAGCTTCCTAACAAAATAAACACTTGCTAAAGTTTTGGAGAAATGTGCATGAGAATAACCAAACTGAATATATAAAACTATAAAATATATATAAATTTTATAAAAAGTCAGAATATAAATATCAGAATCAATTCTGGTGAGTCAGCTAATGGAAGTATATCACAGGCATCTGAATAGTCACACCACCTCCTACATGCTAATTTTACTATAGGAGACACGTGTCCCTCTTTTTAGTATTCATTATAACCATTTATTCTTCATATCACCTTTTAATATCCTAATATATTTTGTTTCGCAGTCTGACCCTTCTGCCCTCGATGACCACAACTTTGACCACCTCCCTTGTATTGGGGGTATTTGGGAGGGAATCTTTAATCTGGCTTTCGTTTGCTTTGGTGGAGATTTTTGTGGGGTGAGTGGTTACGTCTGTGTGGTCTGTAGTGAAGATTCTGCTCACTTACAATGTATCAGTCTATGTCATTAAATTTAATAATAATGATATCTGTCCTAATACCTTTTTCTTTTTGCATTGTCTAGTTTGTTATACCAACCTTTCCCTGAATTGCATATCCCCTGATGAAGCAATCAGCGAAACATGTTGGGCTAATGTGCAATCTTCTCTACTTCGGTTTAAACCTACATATTTCATAACCAGCTTGTTATTGTTAGATATATGGGGTAAATCCGCGCAGTGGTTGAGTGTAGTTAGGATATGGGGCTGCTGCCTCTACAGATACAATACCACCTAATTGGAGTGTATTAGAATTTAGTAAAAAGCAGGAGTAGTTATGGCGCTGCCCTTGTGGGGTTAGAAAAAATCTTTTCTTTTCCTTTTTTCTTTTTCCATCAGTGGACAATTCCACTATATATTACCTGGTGTACTTAACTCCTATAGATCTAGAGTATTATTCTTAAAAATTATATTTATGAGCGAAAAAAAACCCCAAAAACCTATATGTACCAAAATAACGTGAGTGTTTTAGATCTGGAATCTGTGACTGGTACTCGGTTACTAATAATCACATTGTAATAAAAGTTAAATATCAACATTAAATACTTCAATTATTTCCACAAAGTGCATTTGTGCTAAACCAGTGCTATAAATGTCATAAAGTGACTGCTGCTAAATCATACAGAATCATACAAAATGTCCAGTGCTATGAATTCCATAAAGTGACTGGTGTTAGATCATACAAAATCATACTAAATGTCCAATATAAAAGGTGACTGATGTGTTTTTAACCAGTAATCTTGGATAGGAAAAGTTCCATTGATAAAAAAAAAAAAAAAAATCTTTTTTGGAGTATTTTAGGATGTTCAATTTTAGGATGTACATATAGGTTTTTGTGTTTTTTTTGTTCTTTTGCTTTTTGCTTCGCTCATAAATATAATTTTAATTATAATTTGTTTGTTTTTTTTTTGTTTTGTTTTTTTTTTTCGCTCATAAATATAATTTTTAAGAATAATACTCTAGATCTATAGGAGTGTACACCAGGTAATATATAGTGGAATTGTCCACTGATGGAAAAAGAAAAAAGGAAAAGAAAAGATTTTTTCTAACCCCACAAGGGCAGCGCCATAACTACTCCTGCTTTTTACCTTGTTATTGTTATTACTGTGAAAATCTTCATGTTTTTTGTAACAAACTTGTTTTTAAACCATTTTCTGTATAAATAAAATCAATTTTTTAACTCTAAATCTTTTCTTAAGTTTTGTTGACACCGTGAAAGTCCCCTCAATTTTGCTCTTTTCCTCCTACATGCTAATAATTTGTTACTACAGGCTCTTTGATATCATGATCGTCTCATCACATCCTGAACTGATTGCTGATAAGGAGATAATAAATCTTTGGACAGTTTAGACTTTCGACTGTGGCTCCTTGGGGCAGTTTATGAGCAGTTGGAAATTTTGATAACATAGAACATCCAACAATCACCTTAGGTATCAGGTATTTTGCCTTGAGCCAAATGCTACGATGTAAAGAGTAAAGCACAACGTGTTGAAGGAGGCTGACTACAGTAGGAGACAGACCCAACCATTAGTCTTGCTTCACACTGTCGGGACTTGTCAGGCGACTTAGACACCTTCCAGAATAATGCCTATGGGAAAAGTTTTTGCTGCCTCTTTCTCGTGATACGGCGACCTGGCCATTGCCTGTCCCAAGCTGCATTGAGAAGTGCATCTGACTTCTGGTTCAGCGTCCTGTTAAGCCTCTTCTCAGGATTCTTCCTAAGCCTTGTGTTGGAAATCCTCACAATTGGGCAACAGTACATTTTGACCACTCTGCCCCTGGCTCTGATAGTCTTCTCGCAGCAGACAGTTAACAGTCCTTTTTTTTTCCAAACGACAGTTAACAGTTCTGTGCCCAACCTATACTTGCATCTAACAAGCTGAAGCTCTGGAAGGGGTAGTGGGCTTTAATCACTTGCCGACCAGCTCATGCACATTGTTCCTGTATGTCGACTCCTTTAAGAGCCAATGCAGGCGCGCACGCACTGCTGGAGGCACGCACCCGCTGCACGTGGTCTGCGGCTGCGATGACCGCCAGCCACCCGCAATTGCAGGCACAAGAGCAAGAATGGGGATCTGTCTATGTAAAACACACAAATCCCCGTTCTGACAGGGGAGGAGAGACAGATCTGCTGTTCATAGTAATTAGGAACAGCGATATGTCTCCTCCTCCAGTCAGCCCCACCCCCCCCCCACAGTTAGAAACACTCATGAGGGAACACATTTAACCCCTTGATCACCCCCTAGTGTTAACCCCTTCCCTGCCAGTGACATTTATCCAGTTTCAGTGGCTATTTTTAGCTCTGTTCACTGTTTAAATGTCAATGGTCAAAAAAAGTGTCAAAAGTAATAGATCTGTCTGCGGCAATGTTGCAGTCCTGCTAAAAATCGCTGATCACCTCCATTACTAGTAAAAAATAAATAAATAATAAAAATGCCATAAATCTATCCCCAATTTTTAGTCGCTATAACTTTTGCGTAAACCATTCAATATACGCTTATTGCAATTTTTTTTACCAAAAATATGTAGAAGAATACATATTGGCCTGAACTGATGAAGACTTATTTTTTTTCGGGGGGGGGGGGATATTTATTATAGCAAAAAGTAAAAAAATGTTGTTTTATTTTTCAAAATTGTCTGCCTTTTTTTGGTTATAGCGCAAAAAATAAAAAACGCAGAGGTGATCAAATACCACTAAAAGAAAGCCCTATTTGTGGGAAAAAAAGGACATCAATTTGTTTGGGTACAGCGTCGTATGACTGCACAATTGTCAGTTAAAACAACGCAGTGCCATATCGCAAAAAATGGTCTGGTCATTAACCACTTGACGACCGCCTCACGCCGATGTACGTCGGCAAAGTGGCACGGACAGGCAAAATCACGTACAGGGTACGTGATTTGCCTTCCGCGGGTGGGGGGTCCGATCGGACCCCCCCCCGGTGCCCGAGGCGGTCGTCTTTTGTCCAGCGGCGATCGGTGGTGAGGGGGAGACCATCCGTTCGTGGCCCCCCCCTCGCGATCGCCGCCGGCCAATGAGAATCTTCCTTTGCTGCTGTATGCTAAACAGCAGCAAAGGAAATGATGTCATCTCTCCTCGGCTCGGTAATTTCCGTTCCGGCCCGAGGAGAGAAGACATCAATGTGAGTGCACAAACACACACACACACAGTAGAACATGCCAGGCACACAAAACACCCCGATCCCCCCCCCCGATCGCCCCCCAATCACCCCCCCCCCCCGTCACAAACTGACACCAGCAGTTTTTTGTTTTTTTTTTTGTTTTTTTTTCTGATTACTGCATAGTGTCAGTTTGTGACAGTAAGTGTGTTAGGGCAGTTAGTATTACCCCCCTTTAGGTCTAGGGTACCCCCCTAACCCCCCCTAATAAAGTTTTAACCCCTTGATCACCCCCTGTCACCAGTGTCACTAAGCGATCATTTTTCTGATCGCTGTATTAGTGTCGCTGGTGACGCTAGTTAGTGAGGTAAATATTTAGGTTCGCCGTCAGCGTTTTATAGCGACAGGGAACCCCATATACTACCTAATAAATGTTTTAACCCCTTGATTGCCCCCTAGTTAACCCTTTCACCACTGATCACCGTATAACCGTTACGGTTGACGCTGGTTAGTTTGTTTATTTTTTATAGTGTCAGGGCACCCGCCGTTTATTACCGAATAAAGGTTTAGCCCCCCGATCGCCCGGCGGTGATATGCGTCGCCCCAGGCAGCGTCAGATTAGCGCCAGTACCGCTAACACCCACGCATGCAGCATGCGCCTCCCTTAGTGGTATAGTATCTGATCGGATCAATATCTGATCCAATCAGATCTATACTAGCGTCCCCAGCAGTTTAGGGTTCCCAAAAACGCAGTGTTAGCGGGATCAGCCCAGATACCTGCTAGCACCTGCGTTTTGCCCCTCCGCCCGGCCCAGCCCAGCCCACCCAAGTGCAGTATCGATCGATCACTGACACTTACAAAACACTAAACGCATAACTGCAGCGTTCGCAGAGTCAGGCCTGATCCCTGCGATCGCTAACAGTTTTTTTGGTAGTATTTTGGTGAACTGGCAAGCACCAGCCCCAGGCAGCGTCAGATTAGCGCCAGTACCGCTAACACCCACGCACACACCGTACACCTCCCTTAGTGGTATAGTATCTGATCGCATCAATATCTGATCCGATCAGATCTATACTAGCGTCACCAGCAGTTTAGGGTTCCCAAAAACGCAGTGTTAGCGGGATCAGCCCAGATACCTGCTAGCACCTGCGTTTTGCCCCTCCGCCCGGCCCGGCCCAGCCCACCCAAGTGCAGTATCGATCGATCACTGTCACTTACAAAACACTAAACGCATAACTGCAGCGTTCGCAGAGTCAGGCCTGATTCCTGGGATCGCTAACAGTTTTTTGGTAGCGTTTTGTTGAACTGGCAAGCGCCAGCGGCCTAGTACACCCCGGTCGTAGTCAAACCAGCACTGCAGTAACACGTGGTGACGTGGCGAGTCCCATAAGTGCAGTTGAAGCTGGTGAGGTGGCAAGCACAAGTAGTGTCCCGCTGCCACCAAAAAGACAAACACAGGCCCGTCGTGCCCATGGTGCCCTTCCTGCTGCATTCGCCGATCCTTATTGGGAACCCACCGCTTCTGCAGCGCCCGTACTTCCCCCATTCACATCCCCAACCAAATGCAGTCGGCTGCATGAGAGGCATTTTTATGTCCTCCCGAGTACCCCTACCCAACGAACCCCCCAAAAAAGATGTCGTGTCTGCAGCAAGCGCGGATATAGGCGTGTCACCCACTATTATTGTCCCTCCTGTCCTGACAATCCTGGTCTTTGCATTGGTGAATGTTTTGAACGCTACCATTCACTAGTTGAGTATTAGCGTAGGGTACAGCATTCCACAGACTAGGCACACTTTCACAGGGTCTCCCAAGATGCCATCGCATTTTGAGAGACCCGAACCTGGAACCGGTTACCGTTATAAAAGTTAGTTACAAAAAAAGTGTAAAAAAAAAAAAAAAAATGAAATAAAAAAAAATAGTTGTTGTTTTATTGTTCTCTCTCTCTCTATTCTCTCTCTCTATTGTTCTGCTCTTTTTTACTGTATTCTATTCTGCAATGTTTTATTGTTATTGTTATTGTTATTATGTTTTATCATGTTTGTTTTTCAGGTGTGTAATTATTTACACTTTACTGTGCTTTATTGTTAACCATTGTTAACCATTTTTTTGTCTTCAGGTACGCCATTCACGACTTTGAGTGGTTATACCAGAATGATGCCTGCAGGTTTAGGTATCATCTTGGTATCATTCTTTTCAGCCAGCGGTCGGCTTTCATGTAAAAGCAATCCTAGCGGCTAATTAGCCTCTAGACTGCTTTTACAAGCCGTGGGAGGAAATGCCCCCCCCCCCCCACCGTCTTCCGTGTTTTTCTCTGGCTCTCCTGTCTCAACAGGGAACCTGAGAATGCAGCCGGTGATTCAGCCAGCTGACCATAGAGCTGATCAGAGACCAGAGTGGCTCCAAACATCTCTATGGCCTAAGAAACCGGAAGCTACGAGTATTTCATGACTTAGATTTCGCCGGATGTAAATAGCGCCATTGGGAAATTGGGGAAGCATTTTATCACACCGATCTTGGTGTGGTCAGATGCTTTGAGGGCAGAGGAGAGATCTAGGGTCTAATAGACCACGATTTTTTCAAAAAAGAGTACCTGTCACTACCTATTGCTATCATAGGGGATATTTACATTCCCCGAGATAACAATAAAAATGATTAAAAAAAAAAATATGAAAGGAACAGTTTAAAAGTAAGATTAAAAAAGCAAAAAAATAATAAAGAAAAAAAAAACAAAAAAAAAAACACCCCTGTCGCCCCCTGCTCTCGCGCTAAGGCGAACGCAAGCGGCGGTCTGTCGTCAAACGTAAACAGCAATTGCACCATGCATGTGAGGTATCACCGCGAAGGCCAGATCGAGTGCAGTAATTTTTCCAGTAGACCTCCTCTGTAAATCTAAAGTGGTAACCTGTAAAGGCTTTTGAAGGCTTTTAAACATGTATTTATTTTGTTGCCACTGCACGTTTGTGCGCAATTTTAAAGCATGTCATGTTTGGTATCCATGTACTCGGCCTAAGATCATCTTTTTTATTTCATCAAACATTTGGGCAATATAGTGTGTTTTAGTGCATTAAAATTTAAAAAAGTGTGTTTTTTCCCCAAAAAATGCGTTTGAAAAATCGCTGCGCAATTACTGTGTGAAAAAAAAAAATGAAACACCCACCATTTTAATCTGTAGGGCATTTGCTTTAAAAAAATATATAATGTTTGGGGGTTCAAAGTAATTTTTTTGCAAAAAATAAAAAATTTTTCATGTAAACAATAAGTGTCAGAAAGGGCTTTGTCTTCAAGTGGTTAGAAGAGTGGGTGATGTGTGACATAAGCTTCCAAATGTTGTGCATAAAATGCCAGGACAGTTCAAAACCCCCCCAAATGACCCCATTTTGGAAAGTAGACACCCCAAGCTATTTGCTGAGAGGCATGTCGAGTCCATGGAATATTTTATATTGCGACACAAGTTGCGGGAAAGAGACAAATTTTTTTTTTTTTTTTTTTTTTTTTTGCACAAAGTTGTCACTAAATGATATATTGCTCAAACATGCCATGGAAATATGTGAAATTACACCCCAAAATACATTCTGCTGCTTCTCCTGAGTACGGGGATACCACATGTGTGAGACTTTTTGGGAGCCTAGCCGCGTACAGGACCCCGAAAACCAAGCACCGCCTTCAGGCTTTCTAAGGGCGTGAATTTTTGATTTCACTCTTCACTGCCTATCACAGTTTCGGAGGCCATGGAATGCCCAGGTGGCACAAAACCCCCCCAAATGACCCCATTTTGGAAAGTAGACACCCCAAGCTATTTGCTGAGAGGTATAGTGAGTATTTTGCAGACCTCACTTTTTGTCACAAAGTTTTGAAAATTGAAAAAAGAAAAAAAAAATGTTTTTTCTTGTCTTTCTTCATTTTCAAAAACAAATGAGAGCTGCAAAATACTCACCATGCCTTTCAGCAAATAGCTTGGGGTGTCTACTTTCCAAAATGGGGTCATTTGGGGGGGTTTTGTGCCACCTGGGCATTCCATGGCCTCCGAAACTGTGATAGGCAGTAAAGAGTGAAATCAAAAATTTTCACCCTTAGAAATCCTGAAGGCAGTGATTGGTTTTCGGGGTCCAGTACGCGGCTAGGCTCCCAAAAAGTCCCACACATGTGGTATCCCCATACTCAGGAGAAGCAGCTAAATGTATTTTGGGGTGCAATTCCACATATGCCCATGGCCTGTGTGAGCAATATATCATTTAGTGACAACTTTATGAAAAAAAAAAAAAAAAAAAGTGTCACTTTCCCGCAACTTGTGTCAAAATATAAAATATTCCATGTACTCAATATGCCTCTCAGCAAATAGCTTGGGGTGTCTACTTTCCAAAATGGGGTCATTTTGGGGGGTTTTGTGCCATCTTGGCATTCCATGGCCTCCGAAACTGTGATAGGCAGTGAAGAGTGAAAGCAAAAATTTACACCCTTAGAAATCCTGAAGGCGGTGATTGGTTTTCGGGGCCCCGTACGCGGCTAGGCTCCCAAAAAGTCCCACACATGTGGTATCCCCATACTCAGGAGAAGCAGCAGAATGTATTTTGGGGTGCAATTCCACATAGGCCCATGGCCTGTGTGAGCAATATATCATTTAGTGACGACTTTTTGTAAATATTTTTTTTTTTTTTGTCATTTTTCAATCACTTGGGACAAAAAAAATAAATATTCAATGGGTTCAACATGCCTCTCAGCAATTTCCTTGGGGTGTCTACTTTCCAAAATGGGGTCATTTGGGGGGGTTTTGTACTGCCCTGCCATTTTAGCACCTCAAGAAATGACATAGGCAGTCATAAACTAAAAGCTGTGTAAATTCCAGAAAATGTACCCTAGTTTGTAGACGCTATAACTTTTGCGCAAACCAATAAATATACGCTTATTGACATTTTTTTTACCAAAGACATGTGGCCGAATACATTTTGGCCTAAATGTATGACTAAAATTTAGTTTATTGGATTTTTTTTATAACAAAAAGTAGAAAATATCATTTTTTTTCAAAATTTTCGGTCTTTTTCCGTTTATAGCGCAAAAAATAAAAACCGCAGAGGTGATCAAATACCATCAAAAGAAAGCTCTATTTGTGGGAAGAAAAGGACGCAAATTTCGTTTGGGTACAGCATTGCATGACCGCGCAATTAGCAGTTAAAGCGACGCAGTGCCAAATTGGAAAAAGACCTCTGGTCCTTAGGCAGCATAATGGTCCGGGGCTCAAGTGGTTAAGGGGGAAAATCTTCTGGGGCTGAAGTGGTTAAAGAACCAACAGTTCCTTTTACTGTTCCAAAGTAAGAGCTGGACAACCCACCAGCAGCAGCATGCAGAATTGATTGTGTGCCTGAAGTCTAGGCATGGATGAGGAAGCAGATTGTAAGCAGCTTTTAAGCGAGGCTTCTGGACGCTTTGCTCTGCATAGAAGTTTTCACAGTAGGCCATCCCTGCTATCCTGTAGGCTTGTATGAGATGAGGGGAGATGGAGAGGACAGTTTGATTGAAGATTCAGACTGTTGTACCACACCACAGATGTTGGCACCTAGGAAAACACTTCATCCTGATTGGTTACCTGATTGGCTTTTAAATTTTGTTTCTAAGCATTTTTTTTTTTAAACTGCCCTGGATAAAATCAGTGATTAACTTCTGGCAATAGCTGTCTTCTGTGCCTTCTTATCAGTGACCAGGGTATGAGGTGAGGAGAAGAGAGATGTACCAGGACCTGAAAAATAAACAGAGAAAGCCAGCAGAAAGTTTCTGTACCTTTTATTGTGGTAATTTAATTAAAGCTGTGAACTATGGAAGACCAAATGGGAAAAAAATGAGGGGTTGGTTGTGGAGGGTGACAAGTTCCATGGGGACATTTGGATAGCCCCATGTCCTTAGCAGAGCTGCAGTATCAAGATGACATAACTACATTTACTAAAACTTGGGCACTCAGAATCTGGTGCAGCTGTGCTTGGTAGCCAATCCGCTTCTAACTTCAGCTTGTTCAATTAAGCTTTGGCAATAAAACATGGAAACTGATTGGTTTAAATGCAGAGCTGCACCAGATTTTGCTTGCTCCAGTTTTAGTACATAACCCCCACTGAGCCATAAACATGAAGGGGTACATGTTTAAAGAATGTGCACAGCAATTCACCAAGTTGAGAACCTATGACACCGGGGGGGGGTTAATTTACTAAAGGCAAATAAACTGTGCACTTTGCAAATTGCAATTGCACTCTGCAAGAGAAGTTGATCCACAGCTTAGTAAACAAGCAGAGGCTATTTTGACTTCCATCATCCAATCATGTGCAAGCAAAAATGCATTTTTTTTAATGTTTCCTTGCCCGTGATTGGGTATTCTTTGCAAAGTGAAGCTTTACCTCATTTACTAAGCTCTGGAGCAACCGCACTTGCAGAGGGCAACTGCCCTTTGCAAAGTGCAGTCTATTTTCCCTTAGTAAATCAACCCCTATGCATCATCTAGTGGCCAACCGCAGTATTTTCGATTTTACATCAATTGAAAACATTCAACAAGCACAGGAGATAGACTAATAACATTTGTTTTTGGACAGTTCGCAAAGATTAAAAGTACTTGCACTTTCACTGAGTGAATTGCTATGAAAATTATTTATAACTTCACCCCTAGGTGAGGAGTAAAGGGATAACGTACACAACCTTCAAATTTTTTCCTGTAGCCCAGGTATATTGCACGTGAGTTATGGGAGATGAGCAAATTGAGATGGGAGATGAGCAGGTTTACTTAGCTTATTGGACAAAATTATGGTTTTAATTACATATCTAAAAAGCTCTGCCCAGCTCTGAGATTAGAAACTGTAGTTAGTTCCTCGTAAGATAAGATAACAGGAATATAATGCAGAATTCATTAAAAGATATTTTATGGTGAAGTTGATAAGTTTTTTGAAACCTGGTGCTGCTCTAAAAAACATGGGCTTATCCTACAAAATCAGGTTCTTCGTCTCTTTAGTAGGCATAACACTTTCAGATGGTTTCAGTTTAGATTTTTAGTAAATATAACTGAAAAAAACATTTCTTGATATTTAAAGCAGAACTTCACCCAAAATGGGAAGTTTCGTTTTAAGTTTCCCTGCCCCCCCCCCCCCCTGCCACATTTGGCATGTCAATTTTTTTTTTGGGGGGGGGGGGGGGTACCTTATTTTGAAAGGTAACCTCTCCTACATCTGCATGGATTGCCTAGGTGATCCGAGTAGAAGTCCCCCCCCCCCCCATGCAGTCTTCTGGAACCCATCACAGGTACCAGAAGCCTGCTAGATCATTCACACAGCGCAGCGTGGCTTGTGCATGTGCAGTGGGCAGCTAGTTATGCAGCTGCACACACAAAGCCAGCTGCCCTCAGTAAAGATGCCGGCACCAGGAACCCCAAGGCTGGTGACGAATTAGCTTGGGTTAGGACGGCGCTGGATCCCTGGACAGGTAAGTGTCCTGTTATTAAAAATCAGAAGCTAGGATTGGCAGCTGCTTACGTTTATTTATTTTTTTCAGAGTGAAGAACCTTTTTAAACATAAAAGGAATTTTTTTTTAAATACCAGTGTCTGCTCTACGCTGGATGATGCAATCTTATTTCACATTTTCTTCTCATTCATAGAATTCCGGCCACATTGCTCAGCCCACTGAGTCACACAGAGTTCTCTCTGCTTACAGTGTAACTAAAGGCAAAACGTTTTCTTTTTTTATTTTGGATAGAGTATGGGAGGGTTATAACCACTGTCAGTTTATTTTTTGCCATCTGTGTCCCATTTGGGAGACTTCCCTTCACATCTTGTCCCATAGCCAAAACAGGAAGTGAAAGGGAAGTGAAATCTCTGCAAATTAAGAGAATCCCTTGGGGACCCCCAGGTAACCAGAAATAGTGTCCCCATTGGATGATTTTCCCTCTTACTTTTCTAGGGACAACCCAAAAATTGTGATTTTCTTTTACTTTCACTTTCAATAATAATGGTAAACAGGACAAATAGTGACTTATTGACTGCGGGGACACAGACAGCAACAAAAACTGTGAACTGTGTTCTAATGTGTTTCCAATCTATGCAAAACTCAAAAAAAAAGTTTTGCTTTTAGTTACACTTTAACGTCGCTGACTGAGGGTGGGGAAAGCATTTGTTAGGGATTTTTAGTGTAAGAGACAACACTATTTCCACTGGTGCTGAGAGCTCTACACTGTAAACTACTGATACCAATCTCTGGGCACTAAAAACAAATGTATTGCGAAAAAGAGTTAATGCTGCAGTGTACAATGACAATGAGGGCAGAGACTGTTGTGAATGTACAGTATGTAAAGCACTGCATACATTGTTATCACTATATACTGTAAATGTCTATAAAATTAATGGTACTTTGTCTGGCAAAGCAGCTGCCAACGCGGCCTCTTCCCTCGGCTCAATGTCATCAGTGACTCCTTCCCTAGCCCCACCATGTCCTCCTGAGGAGTCCCTCTAACTGTTTGACCACAGTGTTGGGTACATGCTCCAGGAGGATGCCCAGCATTTGGAAGGCTTTGATGATGATACTGAGCTAGATGAAGGCAGTAACGTGAGCACGGACAGAGGGGGTGCCCAAGAAGGACAGCAATCTGGCAGTCATGCTCCCCCTGCTGCAGCATACTGCCAGGTTTGCTCCAGTGATGAGGAGGGAGGGAATGATGAGGTCACTGACTCAACGTGGGTGCCTGATAGGAGAGAGGAGGAGGAGGCACATCACCAACGAGGCAGGATGCCCTCCAGGGGCCAGCCTAAGGACAGCACACTGACTGCATCACACCCCAAAGTTCCACATGTGCGGGGCGCTGCAGTCTCTGCGCGTTATTCAAAAAGTTCTTTGGTGTGGGCTTTTTTGAGACGAGTGCATCAGATCGCACCGCTGCTATTTGCAACATATGTCTCAAGCGTATCTCGCGTGGCCAAAACATCTCCCGCTTGGGCACCACATGCTTGACCAGACATATGTTGCAGTTCGTTGGCAAGCGTATCTAAAAGACCCACACCAAAGAACAAAGAGGACCTCTCCTTGCTCCTCATCAGCTGAGATCTCCAACCCCACTATACCTTCAGTCCTCTCTGAGACCTGCACTGAGAGGAATGAAGGTGTAGAATTAGGTGTATCACAGCCAAGTACTTGTGGGCAATCTGCTTTCGGTACACCGATGTCAGATTGTACCAGGCAAATTTCCCTGCCCCAGCTGCTGCACCACCGAAAGAAGTTTGCTCCCAGCCATCCACATGCCCAGCGGTTGAATGCTAGCTTGGCAAAATTGCTAGCACTTCAACTGCTGCCTTTTCAGTTGGTAGATTCTGCCCCCTTCCGTGAGTTTGTGGAATGTGCGGTTCCTCAGTGGCAGGTACCCAAACGCCCCTTTTTCTCACGGAAAGCGATTCCGACTCTCTATAGGCATGTGGAAGGCAATGTCCATGCCTCGCTGGACAGGGCGGTCAGCGGTAAGGTGCATATTACCGCTGACTCATGGTCCAGCAGGCATGGACAGGGACGTTACCTAAGTTTCACCGCGCATTGGGTGATTCTGCTGGCAGGCGAGAAGGATGCAGGACAAGGTGCAGTAGTGTTGGAGGTTGTTCCGCCACCATGCCTCCAAAATGCCACTACTAATGATTGTGACACACCTCTCTCCTCCACCCCCTCCTCTTCTTCTTCCTCCATGACCTCTTCCTGTGCTTTGTCCTCGGAACCAGCGGTGCTCCGTAGGCGTTCAAGGGGCTACGCAAGTACGTAGGCCAAAAGATGCCATGCGGTGCTTGAGCTGGTGTGCTTGGGGGACAGGAGCCACACTGGGGCAGAGGTTCTGTCAGCTCTGCAGGGGCAGGTTCAGAGGTGGTTGACGCCATGCCAACTTAAGGCAGGAATGGTGGTTTGCGACAATGGCACCAACCTCCTCTCTGCCCTCCGACAGGGACAAATGAACCATGTGCCCTGTTTGGCTCATGTCCTTAACTTGGTGGTGCAGCGGTTCTTGGGCAGGTACCCGGGCTTACAGGATGTCCTGAGGCAGGCCAGGAATGTCTGTGTGCATTTCCGCCGGTCATATAATGCCAGTGCTCGGCTGGCGGACCTCCAAAAGGAGTTTAACCTGCCCAAGAACCGCTTAATCTGTGACATGCCCACCAGGTGGAACTCAACGTTGGCCATGCTGCAGCGGCTGCACACGCAACAGAGGGCCATCAATGAGTACCTGTGCGACTATGGCACCAGGAGAGGGTCAGGGGAGCTTGTTTTTTTTCCCCACGCCAGTGGGCCATGATCAGGGATGCATGCACTATCCTGTCACCATTTGAGGAGGCCACGAGGATGGTGAGCAGTGACAGTGCATGCATCAGTGACACTGTCCCCCTTGTCCACCTGTTGGAGCACAAGCTGCGTGGAATAATGGACAGGGCACTTGAGGCAGAACAGAGGCAGGAAGAGGAGGACTTCCTTAGCTCTCAAGGCCCCCTTTATCCAGACAGTGTTCCTGCGTGCCCGCCTATCACACAGGAAGAGGAGGATTGTGTCAGTATGGAGGTGGAGCCTGGCACTCAGCATCAGCAGCAGTCTTTAAGGGATCAGTCCCAAGAAACAAATGGACTTGTACGTGGCTGGGAGGAGGTGGCTGCGGACCATGTCGTCCTTAGTGACCCAGAGGACTCCGGACCGAATGCCCCACGTTTTTTTGTGGTGTCCCAAATCATTTTTAACCCTCCCTCCCCCCAACTGCTAAGTCAGCTGATCCCAATTCTTTATCTATCCTCAATCATCTATCTGGTGACTTTGCCAAACCCATACACACTATACCCATCTCTTTTGTGGTCAGATGTATGGATGAATTCCACAAAGCGTGTAGTGCAAGGGCCTGCCTGTATACTTTCAAATGGTACTGTTTAAAGTTTTTGTATACTATTATTATCTTGATAGGTAATAGCAGAATGTCCAAATGTGCTCAAATGTGTACAGTGTGTATTTATATCTTTGTATTATGACACTTCTTACCTGTCCAGTGGGCTGCCAATAGTGTAACTAAGGAGGGGCTGTTCCAAGTAATACCCATTATTTAGGCATTCATCTCTCAATGACGTGGAGAGGGTTACCTGTCCAAGAGTCCCCCCCCCTATAATGTTAGAAATGGCCCATGACAGGGGGGGGGGGATATGATAGGTGTACCTTATACTTTGGTGTTGTAAAATTCCCCTTAATAAATGTTATCTGGATGTTGGCCAAGAATGTTTGTGTCTAATCTGCTTTCCAAGTTTTAATGTGCAAAAAGACTAATTTTTTTTTTCCTTAACAGTTTCCTTCGACGCCACAGGAATGTCAGACTGTGGCCTCCCACTTTGCCCAGCGGTGGGACTTTCCTAACTGCGGAGGGGCAATTGATGGGAAACACGTCCACATCATCCCACCACCCAACTCGGGGTCATACTATTATAATTACAGGGGGTTCAATAGTATTGTGATGTTGGCGGCGGTGTCGGCTACTTATGAGTTGCTGTATGTGGACGTGGGGAAGAATGGGCAGATATCCGATGGTGGAGTCATCGCCCAGACGGAGTTTTACAGGCATCTCCAGAATGGCAGCTTGGACTTGCCACCTCCAGAAGACAAATGTGGAAGGACTCCCATTCCTCTTCGTTGCGGATGAAGCATTTGCGCTGGGGGACCACCTTATGAGGCCATTCCTGATGAGGACCCTCACCCCGGACCAGAGGGTTTTTAATTACTGGCTGGCCAGAGCCAGAAGAGTGGTGGAGAACACATTTGGAATCATGGCCAGCCGGTTCCGCCTTTTTCTTACACCCATCCATATGGCAGAGTATAAACTGAATCATATAATCCTGGCATGCTGTGTTCTACATAACTTTTTATGGCAACATTCTTCCAATTATGCTGGCTCAGTTGGGCCTGAGGCCAGAATTATAAATGAAACAACCCTGATGGCGCTTGAAAGTGGCCGTCCTGGCTTGCCCTCCCTGAGTGCCCGTGATGTCCGGCTAAGATACCTTGAGTTCTTTGCGGGTAGGGAGGCCATCAATATGCCAGACAATTTGTGAAACCTTGATCAAATAAAAAAAAATTAAGCAAATCTTTGGTGACATTTACTGCTTGTGTTTGTTTTAGCTGACCCTGACAGAAATGTGGCGAGTCCTGAAAATGGCATGATTGTGTAACCTTATAAAAAAGCACTGTTGGGTGTTATTTACTAAAGGCAAAGACACTTTGCACTACAAGTGCACTTGTAAATGCACTGAAACTGCACTTGTAGTGCAAAGTGGATTTGCCCTTAGGAAATAACCCCCATTGTCACAGAAAGCAGCAATTACATCACCACAAAAAGTGGTGTAGCGTTGAGACAATAATCCACACATTCTTGATTAACAATATTTTTAATAGCTGCACAATCACATGTGCATTTAGAAAAGGTTTTTAAAACAAACCACCATGTTTGTTGTATAACAATTTGTGGGGTGGCATTATCAAAAATAGAAATGTCCATTTAAGATAAAACAGGCATGTTTCCAAACAAGAAAGACACAAATCTTGAACTTACAAAGTTCACATTAAGTAGAACTTGAAGGCAATATCAGACATGAGTATTTAGGAACTGTGTTTGATATTGCGTTCAGATGGGGTGAAGTCACCCCAGGAAAAGCCAAATTTGGAAGATGCACACCAATTTACGAATGTCAACATGTGCTAGCTGCCATCACGGGGCATCAAGGGACGTGTTTTGGGGGAGCAACCCCTTAATCACAGCTACTTTATTATTGAGGAAGGGGTTGCACCCCCAAAACGCGTCCATTGATCTCCTGTGATGGCAGATAGCACATGTTGACACACTGTGTGCATCCTCCAAATTTGGCTTTTCTAAAAATCTCTACAACATTTTGAACATTGTAGCACACAAAAAAACAAAGGGATTTGGAGGGGTTTTAAACTCTCCCCAAAACATCAATGATGTTCTTTTTTTTTTGAATAACATCATTGATGTTTTTCTTGAGGTTTTCCAATGCTAAATTACACCCCATGATCTCCCCGATCAGGATCTGGGCACTTTCCGAGGTGAAAGGATCAGGATCCACAACATCACAATCACCTAAAAAGAGAGAAACCAAAAAAAAGCATGTATTATAAATATGCCGGCATCCATCTCTTACCTGAGCCTGTGGTCGCAGACACTCACCTGTTGTGGTGACTAGTTCCACCACGTCTTCTTCCTCCTGCTCTTCTTGTGTTGGGGGTATTTCCCCTTCTTCCAGAGGGGGGGGGCTCTGGTCTCCTCGGATGAGGGGTGTCCTCCGAGTCTTTTCTCCCCTATGTAAAACAAAAATGGTATACTTAGCACACAGATATTTGATGGCATAACTTTAAAGATGAAACATTGCTTGGAAGTGGGGTACAATTGTCTATTTTGGCAGAGTTCCAAGATGTAGAATTTTGAGTGTCCTTTGTCAAGCTTCAATACTTTACGTGTTTTGTACAAGCTTCACAGATGGAGACACCCCTATAGTATACACTGGAGCACCTGTGTGGCCCCCCTAATAAAAATGGTGTTCTTGTGTCCCACACTAGTGCTCCAGTGTCCACATGTGAAAACAGCTGCTGAGTGTCCTCTCCTTACACAGAATCTAGTTTGCATTTCATTCTAGTAACAAACCCATCTACACAACCAAATTAGTTTCATACAAGTAGGCCCTAAAAAATGTGGGCAAATGCATATGGCCAAAACAATGGTGTTTTAGAGGCCGAAAGAAAAATGTTTGATACAAACGAATAATGTGCCCATGAACATGAAAGTTGAGATTTTAAACTGTACAACACTTTTAAGAACAGCACAGGGAGCAGCACGAACGTAATCAAGACAAAAAGAATAGGAACACAGCACAACTACTTACTTTTTTGCAGCACTCTCCGGATCTTTCTGTACTGCTCGTGTTCTCTTAATTTTAGGTCCAACCACCGCTTCCTGAGCTGATCTTTCGATCGAAAAAAATACAAACCTAAAAAAAAAAAAAAATGAAAAAAATCTGCCTTTAAAAAAATTAAAAAAATAAAACAACCCAAAAATATTTTTGTCAGATGTGACAAATCAAAATATATTGAGGGAATCCCGACAAAGAATAAAGAAAGAAGTTTGTGAGAAGTCTGTGTGAATATGAGCAGCAAAACTACCTCATTCTTCTCACATTATAAAGAAGAAGAGAGTGCGCTGTATTAAACAATTTTTAACATTGCACCGTGACGAAAGTGTTGTATCCATTGCGAACGCTAAGTTTACCAGACCGAGCTGTTCCGTCTCGGAATTTCTTCTGAGCATGCGTGGCACTTTGTGCGTCGGAACTGGCCACACACGGTCGGAATTGACGCGATCAGATTTTGTTGTCGGAAAATTTTATAGCCTGCTCTCAAACTGTGTGTCGGAAAATCCGATGGAAAATGTCCGATGGAGCCCACACACGGTCGGAATTTCCGACAACATGCTCCGATCAGACATTTTCCATCGGAAAATCTGACCGTGTGTATGGGGCATTAGTTGTATGATATATGGTAGATTAAAAACAACAAGTGAATCCCACAAATTACAATGCAAACATGATTTAATATGATGATGTAATCCCACAACAAGGTTTATTTACAGAGCTGTAACTTTAAAGTGCATTAGACAGTTTTGCACAGGCATATTGGTTAGTACTGTAGACTTGCAGTCCTGTTTTGAAATTACGCCAAGGACATGTTCTTTGTGTATTTTTGTGGACTGGGTACTTTATTGGTGCTTTGGTGACCTTCCACAATCCAAAAACATAATATTACTTGCTAACTAAAATTGTCCGTGCTGAGCCTGAGTCTCATACTTACCTTACAGGCAGCTCCGCTTGGGCCGCGCATTCTAAGGAGCTTCCAACGTCACTTCCGGTTTCCATGTGCTAGCGAACCGGAAGTAACCAGTTAAATCGAAGAACAAAGCACCCATTCCAAAGCGCCAAAGCAGGTCAAAACCCTGCAAATGAAGCACCTCGTCTGCAATCTCGTGATAGCATTGACGTGGTGCTTCCCATAGTGCACTGTGTCCGGCGCCCGAACACAGTGCACTTAAAAGGAATTGTTTTTTTTTTTTAAAGGACCTTTTTAAAATATATATTTTTTATTTTTTTTGTGACTGCTGGGTGGGGGTGTTTTGGCGGCGCTGGTGAGACAGCTATCAGGTACCCATACACCAACTGGGAGCCGTACCTCAGACGGGTCCCTACACCATACCATTTAAGTGCCCATATGACCTAAAAGGACCTTTCACCCCGCCACCACCGCTCAAACCTGACACCTTAGGTTTAAGCTGACCTCCACATGCTCAGGGCCCTCTGGATACCCTCCTCTAGACCCAGACACCACATGTCAATACCAACAGCATTCAAATGAACGCAATCCCCGCGCAAATATCCCCAGGGTTTCACTTTCAACTCATGCTGGCATACCGCCAACCCCTCATTACGCATCAGAAAACATGCCACCTCCCGATTAACCTTTACCCTTGCCTTGTTAATGCCTGTAACTGACCTAGCCCACTTTCATTGAGTACGGGCCACCATGTCGGACCATACTATCAACTATAAAGTCCGCGTATTCTGCCTGGAGCCGAAGAAAGTCAAATTTACATCCCGTATCAGCTCTTTCATGGACCGTAACCTCAAATCATTCCCCCCAGCATGAACCACTAACTTCTGGGGCTCTGTCGAGGCGAGCATGATGCTCAAACTCAGGCATGTCTCTGCTCCATAATAGACCGGGCATCCCGATCCAACGAACCACTGCCTCCTCCCCAGGAATGCCCAACTGACGTCTGTCAGACCGAACATCAGCTCTCCTCACTCCCCAATGGACGTATGAGTGGCCCATTATCCAAATCAAGCAGGAGCTCTTCTCTGTAAAGAAAAAACAACAAACACCACACACATAGAAGCGGGAACACCAACCAGCCACTTCCCAAAAACAGAGGGGACAGACAGGACATCATGCAAGCACAAACACCCACATTGACTAACATAGATCAAAACAAATGAGGACGCACATACAGGCGGTATCGCCAAGATTCCCACCTACCAATTCGCTGCAATGCCCTCTCACTCAACCCCCAACGCACCGCCTCCATTGTGGCCCCAATACGAAAGGAATGAGAAGCAAAATTGGATGGACAAAGCCCCAAGACCACCAAACATCTTTTAAACACCGCCGTGAACTGATACTGCGATAGAGCAGAACCATCCCCATGCAATAAAAAGGGGCCAATGCGACCGGGGTGCAACTCCAAAAATCGTGAAACAACCCTCACTGGACAGGCCAGAGACCCGTTAACACCGAACAACTCCACTCGCACACCACGCCCTGCTTGATCGGTCTTAGATCTTCTAACCCCAAAAAAACACCGATTTGTGACCACATTGCATGTCAGTCGACTGCAAACCATCAGACCATCTAGAAGAACAAACCAATTCCCCAATCCACAGCACCCCAATAAATGCCAAAGAAAATGCAATTTGGAACAAAAAGGCCTCGAAAGCCGACAGACGCACGTCTGGAAGCACCCAAAACAACGAACCTAACAACTCAAAAGACACCGGACAACGGTAACCCCTGTCTATCTTACCAGAGAAACCTTCGTACAATCCCTACGACCTAACAACTTGAATAAAAATGCCAACCCCGCCAACTTACTTTTCAAAGCCGACAATGACACTCCCTTCTCCACATTATGGCCTATGAAGTACAACACCAAGAACCCATCATCACTCTCACCTACCGGATAACCCAAGCCATGGACCAAGCCAGACCATTCCTCCCAGACCTTTGAATACACCGACCAAGTAGCGTCACTCACCGACCGCTGAATCAGTCACGCAGTCACTCCAAGGCAATCCGCCACAACTGTGCTGGACAAGAAACTCCCAGTTCCGCCGCTCCCAGAGCCAACGAGCGAAACTTGTCCCATTGAAACCGAGAAAGAGCATCGGCCAAGGAATTAGTGCCACCCGGGACATGAAAACCATATCAACGTAAACAAGCCAACACCAAGTGCTGCAACAAAGGAACCACCGATGGCGACGAAGCTGACACGCTATTAATTGCCTGCACAACTGCCATATTATCGCAATTAAAACGTATCTTCTTGTTGCAAAATTGAAAACCCCAAAGCTCCACTGCAAGCACAATCGGAAACAGTTCCAAAAGTGCCAAATTCCTGGTAATCCCAGCCTCCCGCCATTCCAACAGCCACGGGCTCGCACTCCACTGCCCCCCAAAATATGCCCCATAGCCTGCCGATCCCGCGGCATCAGTGAATAGCTCCAAATCAAAACTGGACATTGCTTCAGACATCCATACCGACCTGCCATTGTAGGAATCCAAAAACGATTCCCAAACCCACAGGTCCATCCTATGTTCCTGGGTCAGGCGAATGTGATGTCCAGGCACATGAACTCCCGCTGTAGCCGCCGCCAGTCGGCGATTAAAAACCCTACCCATCGGCGTGATCTGACACGCAAAGTTTATCTCCAGAAGCGACTGAAGTTGACACAAGGTCAACTTGACAGCCCCCCTGCGCTGAAATCACCGCCGCCCACAAGTCTGTCAGCTTGTCTTCCATGGCCACCGTGTCAATCAAAATACCAAGAACCGTCGCTGGACCTTCCGTCTTGTCTGCCGCCAGCAGAATGCCAAATCGCTCCGCCATGTGCTGAACCATAACCAACAAAACCCTACACTGGTTAAAGGCCGCCGGCCCAATATACAAATATTGGATGACAGATGGAAGCCCAGACACCTCCCTGACCACCCACTCAAAGAATGAACTAAAAGTTTCGAACAGGAAACAAGCAATGGAGCACCCCATAGGCAAACATTGATCAATCAACTAGCAACCCTGCCACATACAACCCAACAAGTGAAAACTGTCAGGATGTACAGGCAACAAGCGAAAAACTGATTCAATATCCGTTTTTGCTAATAAAGCCCCCCGACCAAAAACACAAACTCAACACACTGCCGTGCCAAAAGACGTGTATGAAACGGAACACAAACCAGGATCTATGAATTTATTCACCGAACCCCCTCTGGGATACGACAAATGATGGATCAACCTAAACTTGTTGGGTTCCTTCTTGGGAACTACCCCCAAAGGAGAAACCAAATTATCCAGTGGCGAAGAGATAAACGGACCCGCCATGCGGCCCAGCTCCACCTCTTTTGCTAGTTTCGCCGACACCACCTCCGGCCGAGCCAACGCCGACCTCAAATTATCCGCAGATTGGGGGGAATGGGGAAGCCTACACGGGATACAAAAGCCTGTGGCGAATCCTGAGGCCAGCAGGTCTGCCGCCTCCCGGTTTGGATACCTACCTACGGCTGCATCCTTATTATGCTCACCGGAGTCTTCCCTTTTCCCCATAATCTCCCCAGGTCTGCCCTTACCTCTTTGTGTGCATCAATTAAGAAAGTGGGAGCCCCCGCAGCCAGAGCACTCATGTTTAAATTTGCACAACGCTCCAAACTTGCAAATCCCTTCATTGAACGCCCAGCAACACCCCTTTCTTTTGTTGGCCGACTGTCCAGAGGAAGAAGATTCGCCGGCCTCTGACTGAAAAAACAGTCCCAGCCCGCATCACGGTCATGAGCCGCATCCAAAGACTAATGTCTTTGTGGTCCCAGCGCAGGGACGAATGTAACGCCTTGCGCTGCCGGAAGTGCTCATTGTACCTGAGCCATGCCAGACCCTTGTAGACTCCATAAGCTTCCCTGATCGCATCCAAATAACAAAAGAGAGCTGAGCAATTCTCCGGCGCCCTTTCCCCTATAACGCTGGCTAAAATTGCAAATGCCTGAAGCCAATTAGTAAACGACCAGGGAATGAGCCTGTATCGTCTCTTCTCCTCTTCCTCCTTCTTGCTATCATTCAACTTACCTCTATCCATATAAAATTTTTCCAGTGGGAGAAGGGAAAAAAATTTGACGTACTCACCCTTACAAATTTTTTCCTGTACCTCCTGCTTGAGGTGTGCTCCCAGCGGCCGCTCAAAACAAACGTACACCACACATTTTGCAGAGTCCGCCAAACAAACCCTATTAACCTCCTTATCCAGTGCCTTACCTTACCTTGTCCGCCTCATCACCCTCGCTGCAGGTATCTGTCCCGCCACTGGTCCCAAGGAAGCCAACACCCTCGTAGCTGTCTGCGGCAGACCAGACAATGTCCACTGTCAATGTGCCACCGTCCACTGCCCCGGTAAACTTACCCCTGAACCCGCATAAGGAACCCAGGCTGCCGTAGGCAACCTTACCATTACTCCCCAGTCTCCAAGCCCCATGAACCCCTGTCATGCTGGCCCTTCGTTTATTCCTTTGGGGTGTACCACGGGCCTTTCTTTATTGTCGGTGGAGTAAACTTGACAGTATGCTGCGGCTGCAGGAACATCACTGCCAATTGATTCTCCCTGCCTGGTGTCCCCTCCCTCTAGGCTCCCATTACTCTCCTGCTCGGCCTCGGAGCTCATTAATTGCTGTGCATCCTCTTTCTTTTGTGCTTAAATAATTTAAGAGATGACTGTTGGCAGGGCAAAAACTGCAGTAGCTGGGGATAAGGAGGCAGAATAGGACACTTTTGTACCTGTGGCGGACTGTGAGCTAGTCTGCAACTAGATGAAAGAGGAGAAGAGTGACGAAAGTTTGGTTAGCCAAGCCACAAGCTCCTCCACGTTCTCTTGCCCAGCATCTACAAAAAAGGGAAATGTGCCCTGTCTGCAGATGATGCACCACGTCCATGACCACCGCTTTGGCCTGTGAACACAGAGGCTGCTCGTCCCTCATAGCTGCACAGGAACTACAGCCTCTCCATGTAGGCCTGCCCGACATGATGATGATATTGTATTTATTACTTTCAGCTACTGTAAAAACTGCAGTGAGGGGGGGGGGGGGTGGTGCCTGGGGAACCACCTCCTGCTGTTCTCGTACCATTCTGACAAGCAACTTGCTGTGACAACATGGAACGCCATCTTGGATTTTTTTATCCAGTGAGCTCCTGCCGCCATTTATGAGTTTACACACTATGCTCTCTACTTGGACTGTGGTGCCTTGGTTTCATGCTGCAAACTGGCTGCTGTCTGCATTTGTTTTTATCTAATAAAGATACACAGCTTTTCTAATTGGATCCCGCTCTCCTGTTTGCACATATTTTCTGTATGCTAGCCACAATCAGCCTGGGTCTACCAAAGCTGCCTGCAGGACCTGATCAGAGCTTCCAAAAGTTTCTTGAGCTGACGGCCATTAGCTCCCTTCCCTTTAAATGGTTTTGGACTATTAGTCCTAATGCACACGGACGTTTTTACAGCTGTTTTTTGAGCTTTTTTTGCAGCTTAAAAAGGCCTGTCTATGTTAGTCTATGGCTTCATGCCCACCTAGGCGTTTTTGAGCTGCAAGTGGCATAGGCGTTTTTAAGCTGTACAAAAAAACCCAGGACCAGTGGGTTCTGAAAGACGTTTTTCAGCTGTAAAAACGCTCTAACGCTGAAAAACGCCCAAAAACGTCATTCACCAACGTTTTTTAGCGTTTTTGATCCATTGAAAAAAAAAAAAAAATTTGAAAAAAAAAAAAAACGCTCAAAAACGCTAATGCGGAAAAACGCTCAAAAACGCTATTGCAAAAAACGCTGAAAAAAAGTTTAAAAAAGTCACTGCAAAGATACTGGCATTTTCATAACGTTTTTTTAACAGCCTGTGTGCATGAGGGCTTAGCATTTATACTATATTTACAGTATATGTATAGTGGTGCTTGGGTGTACTGTAAACCAACCAACCAATGCGGCTAAGCAGGCACTCGATTGTTATCACAAGCAGCAGGAGGGGATATCCCCCCTCCCGCCACCTTCTGAGACTCCACTCAAAAATAGACTCACATATTAGAAGATCATCAAAAGCACAAAATTTGAATAGCGGTAATTGTGAAGGGTCCACCCAATATGTGAGTCTATTTTTGATATTTTATAATAAACCAGTGTTTACGTTATTACGCTATGTGATTCCTTTTATCCATTTCTCGCATGGTATATGAATATTCGTTTGTGGCCTTCTATTAGAATATTACTTTCTATGCTGTGCAGATAACTGTGGAAGTCGAACTGCCATCTTGGTTCGGAAGTCATTGAGGATATCAGAGAAGATGCATCATTCTGACCAGTTGGTCTCTAAGCCTTTTTGACTTAGATGACGTAAGTCCTCTCAAGTCAACAACCACTGGTAAGCCTCTCGATGTCTTCGGTGACGGCTCCTGAACCACCATCAGCTTTCCTGCTCACTTTTGTTGCCTCCAAACTTCTACATAGCTATTCTACTTACCTATTTGATCCAGTTGATCCCTCAGCCTTTGCGACTTGGTTGACATAGGTCTTTCCTAGTCATTTGCCTTTGGTAAGCCCCCTAAGACCCTGGGTGGTGGCTTTCTCACTTTTCCTTATTATTTTCAACATTATTGGTGGACTTTTGATATACGGGTTCTGGGTGGTGTTAACTACATCTGAACTTTTTGGACTTTACTGTTTTATATTTTTAAATTTCTGTTTACATTATCTGTATACCATATATGTACTACACACAGTGTATTATATTTAGCTCATACTAATATTGCATTGAGTTGTGTTTAAAAACACTATTCACTTAATTTTCTAAGTTTATAGCGCTACATTTTTTGTACACTTCTTTTTTGATTAATCATGTGACCTTTTTATACACTATTTAAGTGTTACTTATTTTGTTTTGTATCAGCCATGACTAAGGACTAACTGCAGAAATGCCTAGGCTGTTTTACAGTATTGTATATGTTTACTTATTAAAAAAATACTATTTTGGATGTCATCCTGAGTGCCGACCATCCCTTTCCTTGCTTCTAAAAACACATCAGCCGGCTGACTACTCTGCAGTGGTAGTGTCGGCATGACATCACAGACTCAGCTCCTCCCTCCTAGACACGTAGCGCCCTATGATTATATGTATTATACATATTACTTATACTTATTTACTTTTCCTTTTTCTCCTCGGGTATATTTCCTCCTATCTTTTCTTTACACCATATGCTCACCCGTGATATTTGCTTAGGGAGTCGGTAGACTAAATAGATCTACGTTTTTTTGATTTAGTAATGATCATGATTTATATGCCTATATACTTCATAATAGCTAAATGTGACGACTGTATCTCCATTGACTTACACAATTGATTTATTCCAATTTGATGTAATCCTAAGCCCCCGCTGTGATATGAGCATTGAGTGTTTTCACATGGGAGTGATGCGCTTGGTTTTCTGTTTTCCCAATACTGCATTTATATTTATTTCCATTTTTTCTTTCGTTCCTTATATTTACATTTATTTTTATTATTTATTTATTTTTATTTATTTTTTATATTTATTATTTATTTCTATTTTTGATTATTTTTCTTATGTGTGCCTGTTTAGTTTTTTTTATTTTCATTTAATTTTTATATTTTGTTTATCTGCTCTCATCTCCTTTGCCTTTTTTTGTCAATTCTTTCTTGCTCGATCTTCCTTTTGTTTCTTCTTTAATTTCCTTTTTCCCCCCGTTTCTTCCCCCCCCCCCCACTCTCTCTTCCCCCTTTCCTTTTTTTTTACCTTTTCTTCCCCTTTTTTCAATTTGTCATCCTTCTCTTCCTCCTTTTCTCTTCCCTCTGTTTCTGCCTGCTTTTCTCCCCTTTGCATTTCTCTCCCCTCTTTCCTCTCTTTTTGCTGTTCCTTTATTATCATTTTTCCTCCTATTTGCTCTGTTTATCTCTCCGTTACCACTTGCTCTTTCATCCCTGCTCCACTCTTGTTTCACTTTTCTCTCGCCTTGCTCGCTTTTCCCCAGCCTCGCTCCTACACACTCACACTTTCTTCTCACTCTTTGGTTGCCTGATGCGGTGCCGGCCGTACATCACTGGTTTCCTTGACGACGGCGGCCCCACAGTTAGGCACCCCTCCGTCTTCCTGTCGTCAAGGGCGCGTGCGCTTGCGCGGTATGCGTGGCACGCCATGATTGGCGGCCAGGGCTGCTGACTAACGATGGAACTGCTGGGTCCTAGTGACGTTGTGCTCCGATAGAACGCATCTGGCTAGTGTACCAGATCTAGTGCTTGCACACCACCGCCGGATATGCGATCTGCATTCAGCGATTTTTAGGTTTTAGTGCCCCTGCCTACCTTTAGGTACTTTAATATCGATTTGTTTTTAACACTTTTTGGCAGGATTCTGACGTCATATTGACGTCACAGGGAGGGGGTGTGACCTGTTTTTTCATCTTTTACATGTTTTGATTGGTGACTATTGTATTTATATTCTGCTTTTGACACTGTTGCACTTTATCACATGCCTGACGAAGGGGTCCTGCACGGCTCTGAAGCGTTGCACCTTCCTTTGTGATGTGATCTTTTTCATTAAAACTTTTTGGACGAAAATTGCCGATCCATGGTGTGCTGGCGAATATGTACGCTTGTTTGATGTTTCCAGGACCCAACTGGTAATCGCTGCAGCACCCACCATTTTATGAGCCATTTCTTCCAGGAGCGTGTGCGAAAGGAATATTGATCATTCACAAATATGATATATCATAAAGTGCTATAACCAGCCGTTAGCTTTCGATCATAATTAATCATGCAATCTCTAGTACCCAAATATGCCTCAATGATGAGGTTCTAATGATAATAGAGAAATAAAATAATTCAAATGAAACATCAGAAAAAAATGCATAGAAGTTGTTCCAAAGCAAAGAAACAACAAACCATACACAGCTCAGTAATGATTAAAATCCATAGGGGTTTCTAGAACTCTGAGCAAATGTTCCATAAATACAAACTAAAATGTAGCATAACACTGTGAGGCAGTCCTTCTGTATAAAATCCCATGCATGCAGGTGGCAACAGTTGCACAAACACTGCTTCTTATGTAAAAAATGATGATACTTTCTGCAAGATGGTAAACCTTCACCAGAACACCGCGTGACAGGCCCCTTATGTGTATATGCTTACCAGAGGTAAGAATCAAAATACCTGCAAAATACCTGCAAAACAGCCTATCTGAACAACAGCACCAGCTCACCGCTGTTTGGAGTATGAAACGTCCCGCCCACCTCGATGAGTCCCGGGATGACGCTGTGTGACTGATGCTGTGGGTCGCGTGGTCACGCCCTGACGTGTTTCGTCATTACGTCTTCAGATCATCATTAGAACCTCATTGAGGCATATTTGGGTACGAGCGATTGCATGATTAATTATGATCAAAAGCTAATGGCTGGTTATAGCACTTTATGATATATCATATTTATGAATGAATATTTGTACCAAGCGCTGTTAATATTTTCTTTTTCTAAGAAGGTATATCTTTTACAACATTGTTTCTATTTATAACAGCAGCTAGAAGTGCACAGAAAAAACTTCTTTCTATTTTAGAGCGCTAGGGTCAGAGTTTTATTGGGACATCTGCCTTTACACGCACATGAACTTTAATGGCATCCCAGTCTTAGTCCGTAGGGTTCAATATTGAGTTGGCCCACCCTTTGCAGCTTCAACTGTAGGCCAGTCAAGTTTCTTCCACCCTAAACTCGCTCATCCATGTCTTTATGGACTTTGCTTTGTGCAGTGGTCTAAATCATTTAGTGGAGGGGGAATTATGGTGTGGGGTTGTTTTTCAGGGGTTGGGCTTGGCCCTTAGTTCCAGTAAAGGGAACTCTTAAAGCGGTAGTAAGGTCCTTCCTCAAATGTTCCGTCTTGAAACAGCCAGTATGAGAAAGCTTCCCTTAACATTCTACATTATTATTTCCCCCTTTGGATGTTTCCTACTTTGATTCCATGTTGTTTCTAAATTCTTCCTTCCCGGCCGAAGCTGGCACCATGGTAACTATTGTCTTCCGTGTTTGCAGTGCAGTGTGCTTCCGCCCTTTCTGTTTGCCAGAGCTGTAAACTCGCGCATGCGCAGTAAATAGGCAATCTCCTCCTTGTTTGTAAATGGACCTGTAGTCTCACGGGAGTGCAATGCCACACAGAGATCACGGAGCCACGGCATATTAATTAATGGACTGATGGCACCAATAGTGGGCCGCGAACAGAGGACGATGGACACATTCACCCGTGACATCATGTAATGGAACAGTGACCGCTTACTAGAAACCTGAGAAGGTTAGAATTCATACATACACACACAGCAATTTTTGTATAGCTTTTAGTATTGATATAAATGGGGAAAATGTATCAGGGAGAGTTTACTTCCACTTTAAGGCTTCAGCTTACCAAGACATTTTGGACAATTTTATGCTCCCAACTTTGTGGGAACAGTTTGAGGATGGCCCCTTCCTGTTCCAACATGACTGCGCACCAGTGTACAAAGCAAAGTCCATAAAGACATAGAGGAGCGAGTTTGGGGTGGAGAAACTTGACTGGCCTGCACAGAGTCCTGACCTCAACCCGACAGAACACCTTTGGGATGAATTAGAGCGGAGACTGCGAGCCAGGCCTTCTTGTGCACATCAGTGCCTGACCTCACAAGTGCGCTTCTGGAAGAATGGTCAAACATTCCCATAGACACACCTCTAAACCTTGTGAGCAGCCTTCCCAGAAGAGTTGAAGCTGTTATAGCTGCAAAGGGTGGTCCAACTCAATATTGAACCCTACAGACTTAGACTGGGATGCCATTAAGGTTCATGTGCGTGTAAAGGCAGGTGTCCTAATATTTTTGACAATATTATGTATATAGATCAGACCAAAATGAGGGTCAAATGAGGGGTGCAAAATACTGCACAACATACAAGGTAGAGAAATATTACATTCCTTCTGAATGGCACCCAAACACACCAGCATTGCGGTGCATCGCAGTACCGTGCGTTGTGGTGTGTTACATAGTTACAAAGTACATACAGTACATCTGTTTTGGTGCATTAAATGAATGGGCCACCTTATCTCAGCACAAACTTTTTTTTTTTGCAATAAAAGTTTTATTGAGCCAGAAGAAAAATCTGGTGCATCCTTATATACAGCCGTAACATTTTTTTTTGCAAGCACCCAATAGTGGGTGTCTTGTTGTACGAGAGAAAACATACGTATATAACATGAAGGTATATCAAAGTATAAAAAAATAAATAAAAATAAAAAAAAGGATTTGGATAAGATATAAATCAACAGGGAAATGGTTACCGTATATACTCGAGTATAAGTCGTTCTGAGTATAAGTCGAGGCCCTAATTTACCACAAAAAAAATGGGAAAAACTTATTGACCCGAGTATAAGACGAGGGTGAGAAATGCACAGCTACTGTAAGGGGAAAAGAGGGTCAACAATGCCCATTTGCAGCATCACTGTGCCCATTTGCATGCTTCACTGTGCCCATTTGCAGCCATAGGTCCCCTGAACTTCAAACTCGGTAGTTAAGGGTTCCTAGATGCCCCCTAGCTGCAGCCAAAATTTGGGGTCTCTGAACCCAAAGGGTCCCGAAATGATATTGCTGCAGATGGACACAGTTGACCAAATTTGGGGCCCCGTATCTCGGGGCCACTTAGTGCTAAGAACCCCAAATTTGGTGTGCAAACCCAGTGGAACTAGTACCATAACATTTCCAAAGCTGGGGTTTCTAGCACTAAGTGGCCCCGAGATACAGGGCCCCATAAATCAGTTCAGAAAATGTCAAGCACTTTTCTGTAGCAGAGAATGACATTTTCCGAACCAGTTTTGGGGCCCCGTATCTCGGGGCCACTCAGTGCTAGGAACTTCAGCTTTGGATATGTTATGGTACCAGTTGAACTGGGTTTCCATACCAAATTTGGGGTTTCTAGCACCAAGTGGCCCTGAGATACGGGGCCCAAAAGTCGGTTTGGAAAATGAAATTTTTTGCTGCAGAAAAGTGCTTGACTCAAGTATAAGTCGAGGGGGGCACTTTCAGCACAAAAAAATGTGCTGAAAAATTCGACTTATACTCGAGTATATACGGTATATAATTTCTCAAGGTACAGTATATACTAATCGATTGACAGGTAAATATCACATGGGATAAGAGCAAACCAGCTGTAGGATGTCATCTGGGATACAGGAAGATAAGCACATCATGTATATAAGTATGTCAACCAGCCGATAAATGTGTAAATTGGTCTGAGTAGCGGAACATGGTCTAAGGAGTCCACTGTTAATGAAAATTTTCAGTCGATTTCTTAGCCATATCTACCGTTTCCTTCATTTTATGGATGTCCTCTATTACATTTAGCCATTCAGCAATTGTCGGTGTGCTAGTTGATTTCCATTGTCTAGGAATCAACAGCATTGCGGCATTTAAAAAAAGACTTTTTATATCGCCTCATGGTGCAGTTGGCAATATGCAATAGACAGCAGTGTTATTTTCGTCTCTGTGATGTGTCCGATTAATTCACGCACTTTATGCCAGAAAGGAGTGATTTTAGAGACTCCCACCAAATATGTAGCATGGTCCCCCTATCTTGTTGGCATCTCCAGTATACACCTGAAGACAGGGGGTACCATATTTTCAACCTGGCGGGAGTAGCATACCAATGTGTGAGCTGTTTGTAAGACATTTCCTGGATTCTAGTGCTAATTGAACATTTGTGTCCAAAAATGTTAGCTCTCTGCCACTGTTCAGGCTTATTTGAAGTGCCCTTTCCCACTGTGTTTGGGATCTCAGGGACACGTCCTTGTCTGCCAACTGCAACCATGAATAATTGAGGGAGTTGGTTTCTTAACAGGATTACCTGAGAGGCATGTGGATTCAAAAGGAGATAGAGGTCTAAAAACTTTACTTTTGTCCAGAGAAAGTGTATATAGTAGTATAATATGTGGGGTGCGAATAGGCACTGCTGTGGATCTGTAAGACCCCTTTTACACTGAGGCAGTTATCGGGCATTTTAGCGCTAGAAATATCGCCTATAAAGCGCCTCCCATTCATTTCAGTGTGACTTATCATTGAAATGAATGGGCAGCACCTGAAAAGCGCTTCGGAAGCACCGCAACACGGCACTTTTAACACCTTCTAGCTGCCAAAAAGCGCCAATTAAAGAGCGACAAAGCGCCGCTAAAACGAGCGGCACTTTAACATGGCCTCAGTGTGAAAGGGGTCTTAAAGTGGAGTTCCACCCAAAAATGGAACTTCCACTTTTTGGATTCCTCCCCCCTCCGGTGTCACATTTGGCACCTTTCAGGGGGGAGGAGGGAGCAGATACCTGCCTAATACAGGTATTTGCTCCCACTTCCTGGCATAGATCACCGCGGCGTTTGCAGGGATCTATGCCACGTCCAGCGCCACACCCCATCCTCCCCCGCTGTATTCTGGGAAACACACAGGTCCCAGAACACAGCAGGGACCTGAGAGGACGTGCAGCGCGACTCGTGCATGCGCAGTAGGGAACCAGGAAGTGAAGCCGCATGGCTTCACTTCCTTATTCCCTTACCGAGGATGGCGGCGGCAGCAGCCGAGAGCCGAAGGATGAATCGGCTTCGGCTGCCGACATTGCGGGCACCGTGGACAGGTAAGTGTCCATATATTAAAAGTCAGCAGCTGCAGTATTTGTAGCTGCTGGCTTTTAATATTTTTTTTCAGCGAACCTCCGCTTTAAATGGCTGCGTGTATTAGCGTGTATTGCCGCAACACACAAGTGTTAACATAGCCTAATTTGTACAAGTTCTCTACTTGATATTCAACAGTAAGGCAAAAGCAGCCAACATTCCGATGTGTGAATGCATACCTCCCAACATTTTGAGATGGGAATGAGGGACATAGAGTTGCCACCTCATCCCTTTAAACCCGAACACATATGAATTACACAGGTTCTGGGGCTAATTAAATCCAGATAAGGCAACAAGTGAGTTTAATTACCACCTTAATCAGCCACAGAACCTGTGTAATTAACATGTGTTCGGGTTTAAAGGGATGAGGTGGCAACTCTAGAGGGACACCTACTTGCAAATATATGTAGGCATAGGACACGCCCCCTCAGCATACCCCTTTAAAGGAGAATAAACCAAAAAAAGGTTAATTACATCCACAAGGACTTTTTTTTACCACTTCTATTTCTTTATATTGGCTTTTAAATTTACAAATGCAGCAATTTAGAAATTGGATGAAAGGTTTAGCATTAGCAAACAATTTTGAAAGATAAAAAGTGCATTTTAGATGCAACTATATGGATCAGACCAAAATGAGGGACACATGAGGAGGAATGAGGGACAGAGGGACATTGCTCCAAATCAGGGACAGTTGGGAGCTATGTGAATGGGTTCTACACATATTTATGGATAACGGGATATGAATACATCAGATGGTGATTGAGATGACAGGATTGGCATCTTCAGGAAAGTTGTCTTTTATACAATAAAGGCTGCATATTCTGGGAACGCTGTGCTTATACACTGACAAACAGAAAATACAAGGGCTCTAGCTGGGAACCAACATTCAGGGACAGAGAGAGACGGAGGAGTTAGACAGCTGCACTCTCACCCGGAAGCTCTATTGATAGGCTGTGTTGTGAAGCCAGTAGCGGCTTGTACCCACGTGGTTGTCGCTTTGCTGGTTGGAGCTTCCGCGGGTGAATATGGCAGCGGAGACGAGAAGTCGGGGCAGCGTTCTATTTACCGGGTACCGGTCTCTGGGCTTGTACAGTAACCACATCCCCCATGTAGTCAGATACCACAAGAGGCACAAGGAGTTCTACGTGGTTACCGCCGTGGGGAAAAGCTTCCTCACTTACAATGTGAGTACGAGATACACAGAGCAGTGCATTGGTGATTACGTGTCACCCCCAGACTGAGGCTGTAGGGAGCCCAGTGTCAGTATACCCATCTATCCTACACCCCAACACAAACTTTCAGGGCTCTGCCCCCTAGAGGAAGGCAACTAATATTTACCTCTGAGATCCCAGGTAATGGTCAAGTCTTGTCCAGCCATCCAAACCACAGGCATGGAGTTGATCTGGATGGATGCGGTCAAGAGCGGGTGTCTTTCCCACATGTTGGACAGTCTATTCATTTCAGCGGTCTGCTCTATGGGTGAGAAATGCAGAAAAGAAGTGCCTGACTCTACTAAAATGCAATGCACCTTGCGGTTTGGGGTGAGTGAAAATGTGTGCATTTGCAGATGCATGGGGGTGCCCATATAATGGCACTGCTGTCCATCTGCTAAATGGCAGCATGTTTCTCTTGCATATCAGGAAAGCACATGATTTTCCATGCAGTCCGCCACAAAGTTCTGAACATAGCCTAAAGTAGAACTAAAGGCATTTTTTTTCCTTCATTGTTGGTAAATTAAAGTGGAACTTAAAGGGTAAGTTCACCTGTGAACTAATACAGGACACCCTCCCCCTCTCAAGTCCCGCTGACCTGCAGCGCGGCGATCCCGTTCTGAGCCCCGGTATAGGCTTAGAAATCCCCAGAGCTTAACCTCCTAAATGTACCCTGTCAGGTTTAGGAGCATGCTAATTGGTCGGCGCCGACCAATCAGAACCTGCGTAGCCCGTCCTCTCAGCAAGGAAGAAGAGAGAAAGCTGAGGATATTTCTAAGCGCCGGGGCTCAGAACGGGATCGTTGCGCTCCTGGTCAGCGGGAGGGGGTCCTGTGCAAGCTTACTGTACAGATTTTTCTGTGAAGGTGAACTTACACTTTAAAGGAAATGTAAAGTCAGAAGGGTTTTTTTTTTTATCCTAATGCATTAAGATAAAAAGCCTTCTGTGTGCAGCAGCACCCCCTAATACTTACCTGAGCCCCATCTCTGTCCACGAGTGTCTTGGCCATCCGCGATGCTCCCTCCTAATTGACTGAGACACCGCAGCAGCGCCATTGGCTTCTGCTGTCAATCAAAGTCAGTCAGCCAATCAGGAGAGAGAATGGACACAGGGAGCTGTGACTTGGCTCAGGTGCCCCTATAGAAAGCTGCTTGCTGTGGGGGCACTTGACGGGAGGAAGGGGCCAGGAGTACAGAAGAGGGACCCGAGAAGAGGAGGACCTGGGCTGCTCTGTGCAAAACCAACTGCATAAAGAAGGGAAGTATAACATGTTTGTTATTTTTATTGAAAAAAAAAATAGACTTTACAATCACTTTAAGTCAAAAAAAAAAAAAGACCTGATAGAACACAACAGGCTGGCCCCTTTTTTAGGTATAACTATGTAAAACATTAAAAATAAGTGCCTATACTGTTTAAAATTCAGTAATGCACTGCTTTGCACATGCTCAATTGCTGTCTATACTCAGCACTGTGCCTAAAATCGGAGCCACTAGAGGCCGATCAGCTAACAGGCTTCTTGGTGCTTTCATCTTCACCTGGTCTTCCGAGTTTGCAGGCTCCAGCTGTATGAATATCAGGGGCTGTGATGATGGCACAGGTATGCTGTCCTTTCAGAGCACATGTGCTGGTGCCATCACTGGCTGCATGTTGTGTGAATATCTCCTAAACCGTGCAAGTTTAGGCGATATTTACTATACCTACAGCTACTGTCACACTGGATGGGGAGCGTTAGCGGTAAAGCGCTGCTAATTTTAGCGGCACTTTACCGCTGTTATAGCGACACTTTTAACCCCTGCTAGCGACCAAATTAAGGGTTAAAAGCGACCACAAAGCAGGGGCAGTGTATACACCGCTCCTGCACTGCCCGAAAAATGCTGCTTGCAGGACTTTTTCTAACGTCCTGCAAGCACACCACCCCAGTGTGAAAGCACTCGGGCTCTCACACTGGAGCAGAAGAGGGGCGCTTTACAGGTGCTATTTTTAGTCCAAAAGCGCCTGAAAAACACCCCAGTGTGAAAGAGGTCTTAAGGTAAGCCTTATTATAGGCTAACCTGTAGGTACAAGTTAAAAAGTGGACATTACTTCCTCTTTAAACCTGCATGGATAGTGTCTTTTCTTATCTCCTTGATATTCTTCCCTTTCTCCCTCTTCCACTGTATATAAACTTCAGCACTGTAAAGCTTCTGTCAGCCTTCCTCTCTGACTGAGCCAAGACATACAATCAAGGCTAGAAATGTACATTATTTAATTGAAAAACGTGACCTATAGTTTTTGAGACCAAGGAGAGGGGGAAAATTTATTTTCATATTACTGGGTTTAGTAACACTTTAATGTGGAAATTATATGTATTTTTTTGTTAACCTCAGTTGTTATCAAACTGTTATGGGTAAAGTTACGCTTTAAAGCCCTGTTATAACCCTTTTTTTTTTTTTTTTTTTGCAATTTGTGTCCCATTGGGGAGATTTCCCTTCACTTCCTGTCCCATAGCCACAATAGGAAGTGAGTGACAATCCCTGGTTGTCACCAAAAACTAGTGTCCCCCTTTCAAGATTTCCCTCTATAAGCTATCAAATAAAGTATTGCGCTATCTAGATATTACCATGTGACCACCTCATAAGCTAGTGCTACTGCTATTTTACTGTGCAAAATTGTATATCTATAATATATAGATATAGTAAAGCTGATGTGTCCCTTCCTAGAGGAGGGGGACAGGACGGTGTGTGAGACGGCAGAGCGTTCTCAGCAAAGGAAGGACACATCAGCTCAGTTTTTATACGATTTTCGGCATTTATAGAGTGGTGCACTGTAGCACCCAGGAAATGTGAGTATCCTATGAAAGGGATGTCTATTACTTTTTAACCACTTGCTAACTGGCCGTTTAAACCTCCTTCCTGCCCAGACCAATTTTCAGCTTTCAGCGCTGTCACTCTTTGCATGACAATTGCGCGGTCATGCTACAGTTTACCCAAATGATATTTTTATCATTTTTTTTCACACAGATAGAGCTTTCCTTTAGTGGTATTTAATTGCTGCTGGGTGTTTTATTTTTTGCTAAATAAAACAAAAAGGGACCAACATTTAAAATAAAAAAAACGTTTCATAGTTTGTTATAAAATTTTGAAAACAGGTAATTTTTCTCCTTCACCAATATGCGCTGATGAGGCTGCACTGATGGGCTCTGATGGGCTCTGATAGGCTGTGCTGATGGGCTCTGATAGATGGCACTGATAAGCGGCACTGATGGCCACTGGTAGGTGACACTGATAGGCAGCATTGATCTGTGGCACTGATTATTAGACAATGATGGGCATTAATTGGCAGCACTGGTGGGCATCGATGGGTGGCACTGGTAGGTGGCACTGTGGGTACTGGTAGGTGGCACAGTGGGCACTGGTAGGTGACATTGATGGGCACAGCCGCAGCGTTCTGAGTGAGGGACTGATGTCACTCTGACAGAAGCCGGTGATCGTCTTTTTTCGGTATTACACTATTTAGTTTTCTCTGACATATATTTTTTATGTGAAAAACTGCACAAGCAACCAGCCCAGGACCTGAGTACAGATATTGAGCCCAGAGTTGGCTCAGAAGCGTGTTTTGACCAAGCTTAGCTGCAAGGTCACACGCTCTAAGGTGAGCGCATACACCAAAGGGGAGCACAAGAGTGGACACAAGCACACATTTTCATCATTTACAATAGGACAAGAAGATTGAATTGAAATAGACTTTGTTTTTTATTTAGTGCATGTTAATGCATGAAGAATTCTGCACATTAGCACTTTAATGCACTGGATTCATTTCTGGTTTTGTACCATTTAAGCACTTTATATACAGGCATACCCCACTTTTAAGTACACAATGGGGTTTATTTACTAAAGCCGGAAAGTGCAAAATCAGGCTCACTTCTGCATAGAAACCAATGAGCTTCTAACCCCAGCTTGTTCAATCAAGCTTTGGTGATAGAACCTGGAAGCTCATTGGATTCTATGCAGAAGTGAGCCTGATTTTGCACTTTCCAGCTTTAGTAAATAAACCCCATTGTGTACTTCAAAGTGGGGTATGCCTGTAATCACTGTTTGTATATATAAGTGAATGCACTATATATATACAATTTTGCACATGGTCACTTTGCTGTCACAAGTTATAATCGTAAATGATTGCGATATGTATTATAACAGTATATTTGATGTAGTATTTATATATTGAAGGTATTAGTAGCACTAGCTTATGTGGTGGTCACGCAGCACTTTATTTGATCGTTTACTTGGTCAGCATATGCATATGGGACGTGATCAGTGTTAGCAGCTATCCAGAATATCAACTCTTATTTATATATGGTTGCTCGCAAGAATTCTCTTAACATTAAGATTTCCCTCTATACCTGTTCTGGTGACAATCTGAAATGTGGGATTTTCTTTTATTCCTGATGACAAAAGTAAACGGGACAAATAGAGATGGTAACTCTCCATAACAGGGCACTGACAAAACTAAAACTATCCAAAACAAAAACAAAAAAAACGTTTTGCCTTTAGGTGTACTTAAAGCTTTTTGCTTCATTTTCCATACTCCTTTAAATCTGCTTTCTTGGCTTAAAATTTACTTGATTTCCATGTTTACTGTCACTTTAGGTTTTGGGGCCAAGCTGGCCCAAATGAACTATTTCCTACACTAACAGGTGGGTTCACTGTATATAGCCTCAGCTACATACAGTGTACAGCCGTGAGACAAGCGTTTTTCATCTCTTATCATTTTTTCATCATAGGCAGATTTGTATTCTTTGAATGACTATTAGGCTTCCGCTGATTGGAAGATTTGGAGATCATGATGTCATCCCTTCACCTCTCCATGCCTGTTGATGTCATGAACTCTACCTCAACTAAACGGAGGAAGATTTTCATTCATTCATATAATACAAAGCTGTTTATGATTCGTTCATTGACAGACACAGCCTTCTTTATTTATAATGATAGGGTTATATCGCCTCCTCAGGAGTAGGACTAGGCAGAAACAAAAAAAACATAACACTTGGCCACTCCCATGGGCTGTCCTCAGTCAGTATATAACCCCCTCCCTGCTATAGGTATTCAGTTTTTTTCTGCCTAGTCAGGAGTAAGGACTTATTTCCCTGCTGGGATCGCCAGTCCTGGGAATTTTTTGTTTGTCATTTTTTGCTTTTCCTGGATTTTTTCTGGTGAGATCTCCAATCAACTGCCGGGTTGGGTGATGGACTGGACACTTGGTCCAGGGGATACCCCAGTCTGGACAGGGGCTGGCCCTGCGAGTTAAACGTCTCGTGAGGTCGCAAACGACCGGGTCTCGGCCTGTTTCGCAGCGTTACTCATGGCCGACAGCTCCCCCACTTTGGTGGCGAGGAGCATCTGTCCGGGAGCGTTACCCGCTGGAGAGGTAAGTAGTCCCCTCCTCTCCTTCCCTGGAGTGGTGTGGGACGCGGGTACTTCCTGGGGTGGTCAGTCCCTCGGGGGTTCTCCTCCTCCCCCCCCCTGCCTGGGCGATCTTCTGCGCCAAATTCTCGATTACCCCAAGGAGCAGCGTAGTTCCTATACAGACTATATCTGATTTCAGTTAGCGTCTATACTATCGGAAGTCTGCTTTGGTCCGGCCAGAACGTTGTTTTTTCTGAGCCTGACCGGGCTTCAGCTCTGGCCAGCGTGTTTCTTCCAACTGGACAGGCTCCAGAAGTGGCATGTGGCGTTTTTTTTCATTTACTGTCCGGCAGGTGGGCTCCTCTGCGGATCTACATGTGGGTGTTGGGTCTGATGGTATCTACCCTTTTTTTGAGGCAAGGTCATGTTCATAGGTGTTGCCTGGGCGGTCTTCTTCAGCATCTCCTGGTCTCACACTCCCTTGTGCGTGCCTTTTTGTTCAAGGGGTTAGATGTCTGTTTTCACCGTGGCGGTTTCTTCCACTGCCGTGGGATCTGAACTTGGTGTTTTCAGTTCTCCAAAGGCCTCTCTATCTTTCTCTCACAATATTCGGGAGGTTCCACTGCTTACTCTGTCTCGGATGGTGGCCTCTTGGTGGCTATCACCTCTACTCGCAGGGTGTCGTGAATGGTGGAGTTATCTTGTCGTTCACCTTACCCAGGTTAAGGTGGTGCTTCGTCCTTTTTCACATAGTTCCGTCCTTGGATTTCCAGTTGGATAAGGACATTGGGTTGGCTTCTTGTATCCCTGGTCAGCACATCCCAAGGAATTGGCTTTATCTGGCCTGGATGTGTTTTGTGGGATTCGGATGTATTTGCCAGCCACTGAGTCTGTTGGTCTTAATGGATCAGACAGATGATGTCTCTGGGCTATCCTGTCAGGGACCAGTTTCCTCCTTTCCCAGTTATGACACATTCTTCTCGGGCACTTAGTGCTTCTTGGGCCTTCTGCGAAGTGGATGGTTTGGCATCCGCAGATGCCTTTTTTGGCCGCAAGTTTTTTTGCAGGCCGCTGTTTTTAGAGGGTCTATTCCCTGCTTAAAGGGGTATCGATCAGGTTGGGTTCCAGCTTGTCTTGGGCGGAGTTCCTGTTTACATGGTTGGCTCTTGTATTAGCCTTGGGATTTTTGTTTTCCTCATGTTGGCACTGCTTTGGGACGTCCCTATCGTTATAAATAAAGAAGGCTGTGTCTTCCAATGAACGAATGAGAAAATAGGATATTTTACTTACTGTAAAATCCGTTTCTGAGTTAATTGACAGACAAAGCACCCACCCCTCTATGGAGTTGTTTTTTTTTTCTATTACTGCTTGCTACTAAACTGAATACCTAGAGCAGGGAGGGGGTTATATACTGACTGAGGACGGCCCATGGAAGTGGCCAAGTGTTTTGTTTTTTTGTTTCTGCCTAGTCCTACTCCTCCGGAGGCGATATAACCCTATTGTTATAAAGAAAGCTGTGTCTGTTAATGAACCCAGAGAAACGAATTGTACGGTAAGTAAAAAGTCCTATATTTTTTAGTTTTGGATAGTGGAGAGGGATTAGAACACCTGCCAGGTTTTATTGCTGTCTGTACCCCTGTTAGAGAAATTGACCCTCTTTTTGTCCTGTTTACCTTTTATCATTAAAAGTACAAAAAAATCCTAAATATTTGGGTTGTCCCCAGAAAAGTAGTAGAGGGGAAATCTTCTGATGGGGTCACTAGTTCTGGTGACCTGGGGGTCCCCAAGGTATTCCTTTAATTTACAGGGGTTTCCTCCCACTTCCTGTTTGGCAATGGGACAGTAAGTGAAGGGAAATCTTTGCAATGGGATGGTGGAAAAAAGCTGGCAGGAGTTATAACCCTCCCTCTATCCAAAATAGGGAAAAATAAAAGATTAGCCTATCGTTCTACTTTGAAATAAACTTATGGTACCGCCCCTCCCCTTGATGGTTTCCAGGCTCCTCCTGAGAACTTAAAAACTATCGCCAGGATCGCAAGCATGAGGAAATCGGGGAAACATCTGTTCCCTGGTCTGCTCTGCTGACGGAACACAGAAGTGCAAAGATTTTAGCATTTCTCGGTTAAGAGCTGTCAAATACTGGCTGTAAAGTAAACACCTTATCGAGAACAGCCCTATGCTCAGTCAGCTGGAATAGAGGGCAGGGGAGAATCTTAGGGATATAAAAAAAAAAAAAGAAAAAAAACCCTTATGTTTCCATTAACAGAGTACCAGCCACGTACCCAATGCTATAACATAGGGAGCTTGTGATGGCAATAAAGTAAAATGTAAAAAAAAAAAAAAATTAAAGCCCTTTGTAGCAGCATGCACACGCATTTTGAACACAATGCATGCCGCATGTTAGTAAACAATAGTTGTGCATGTTGGGTGTCATCACACAGTTTGGAGTGAACAGAATAATTCTAGGTCCCTCATTTACAGTTCACTCTAAACTGATGAGCTGTGCAGGCATTGAAAGTGTTTCCTTTTGATGATTTTGGGTACAGTTATTCTTCATAGTTTTTAGCTGCACAGTTTTCTGGCCTGACACATTTAGTATCTATTTACTCGACACAACCTTTTTATTAATTTTGTGCAAAAAAAAAAAAATGTGGATTAAATTGTCTGTACTAAAATGAAGATACATTTTAGTGTATTTTTTTCCTAAAAAAAATATAGGTTTGATAAACAATTTTTACAAATATGCAACATAAAAATGTAAACTACCTTCTTATTTTACAGATCTGCTTTCAGAAAATATATAATGTTCTGGGTGTTTTAAGTACTTTCTAGCCAAAAAGGCACATTTTAATGTGTGTGGGGGAAAAAATGAAAAAAAATGGCTCCAGTGGGAAGATGTTTAAAATAACTCCTAAGCACAGATCCATTCTGATCATGTAACTGCAGTATAATTGAGAAGAAAATGCTTTGGGGGAAAAAAAATCACTCCTTGCTTATATATGTTGGATTAGAACCCAGGTATGGCCAACCACACTGTTCCTTCTCAGCATTCTGTAACTAAACAGGTCTGAATGTAGCATTAACAATACCCTTACCTGGAAACATAGTATGAAGAGGTGTCCACATACTTTTCACCATATAGTGTTATGTTAATAGCTCTGCAGGTAAAAGTTTTATAACTTTTTAGAACAGAGTTTTGCTTCAGAAAGTATGTCTAGTTGTGTTTTTGTTTTTTTTGTTTTTTTTCGGCTAAGCTTTTCTACACTATTACATTTGTAAATATTTTTTGAGAAGAAAAAACAACTGTTCCTTATGGTGCTTATTATTGTTATTTTCTTAGGTGAACAGACTTGGTCAAGTTGCAGTCAGTAAGTATAATTTTTGAAATTACTCCATCTGTCATTTAGGTTTAAGTCCCCCTCTTATTGTTTTTCCCCCTTTTCCCCATCTGACTGATGCCCTGGGACTGGGTTCAGATGTCGCAACTGTTGGCATTAATGGGGATTCCAGAGGTTCCCACACCTGTTGCCTGTCAGATCTGTGTAGCATCGAAACAAGTGAAGCTCTCTGACTGGGGAAGATGGGTTCCTGCACCTATTCTCTAAGAAAAAAATAATATATGTATACACACACAGTATCTCACAAAAGTGAGTACACCCCTCACATTTTTGTAAAATATTTTATTATATCTTTTCATGTAACAACACTTAAGAAATGACACTTTACATTGTAGCAAAGTAGTGAGTGTACAGCTTGTATAACAGTGTAAATTTGCTGTCCTCTCAAAATAACTCAACACACAGCCATTAATGTCTAAACCGCTGGCAACAAAAGTGAGTACACCCCTTAGTGAAAATGTCCAAATTGGGCTCAAAGTTTCAATATTTTGTCTGGCCACCATTATTTTCCAGCACTGTCTTAACCCTCTTGGGCATGGAGTTCACCAGAGCTTCACAGGTTGCCACTGGAGTCCTCTTCCACTCTTTCGTGATGACATCACAGAGCTGGTGAATGTTAGAGACCTTGCACTTCTCCACCTTCCGTTTGAGGATGCTCCACGGATGCTCAATAGGGTTTAGGTCTGGAGACTTGCTTTGCCAGTCCATCAGTTTTACCCTTAGCTTCTTTAGCAAGGCAGTGGTCATCTTGGAGGTGTGTTTGGGGTCGTCATCATTTTGGAATATTGTCCTGTGGCCCAGTCTCCAAAGAGAGGGGATCGTGCTCTGCTTCAGTATGTCACAGTACATGTTGACATTCATGGTTCCCTCAATGAACTGTAACTCCCAGTGCCGGCAGCACTCATGCAGCCACAGACCATGACACTCCCTCGACCATACTTGACTGTAGGCAAGACACACTTGTCTTTGTATCCTTCACCTGGTTGCTGCCACACATGCTTGACACCATCTGAACCGAATAAATTTATCTTGGTCTCATCAGACCACAGGACATGGTTCCAGTAATCCATGTCCTTAGTCTGCTTGTCTTCAGCACACTGTTTGCGTTCTTTCTTGTACATCATCTTTAGAAGAGGCTTCCTTCTGGGACAACAGCGATGCAGACCAATTTGATGCAGTGTGCAGCGTATGGTCTGAGCACTGACAGGCTGACCCCCCCTCCACCCCTTCAACCTCTGCAGCAATGCTGGCAGCACTCATACATCTATTTCCCAAAGACAACCTCTGGATATGATGCTGAGCATGTGGCCAGTAAACATTTGTTTGCTGATCTTCCCTACCCAGAAAGCAACATGTGTAACATTACATCTGGTTTCTGCTGTCACTTCCAGTGTCTGGGGCTAGGAAACAAGCCAATTAAATGGGATCTTAGCCATCAAGCACATTGGAGTGAGAGCAATAATTTAAATTTATTTATTAATAATAAATGGTTAACGCTAAAGTAAAAGCCATTATTGTCCAGCAAAAATTTGCTGATATGTTGTATTTATGTGAAACTTTTAGTTTTTACTGGAAATTTGCACTTGATAAGCCTTTGCACTAATATTGTTTGACGTACAAAATTGTAACTACCGTTTTTTTATTCTCCAGGGTCTTTTCTTTCACAAAGTACATAAAGCTTTAAGTTTATAATCTTTAGACCTAAAATTTATTTTTTAAACGGTTGTAGATAAAAATGCACAAATGGCTCAGCCAGCGAAAGGGTTAAAGCACTCATTATTGTCGCACTTATGATAGTGCGTGTGTCTGACCATTTGTCTAAACTGAAGAGTCAGTCTGATTTATCAAAGTCGTTCAAATTAAAATGTTCATGTCCGTCAACCTCATATTTGTAGCAACTACACTTTTGTGAACTTGCTATGAGTCAGCCATATCCATCTAGATACATCCTATCCCCTGCAGGTTTTATTATTCATTTCCATAATATTTTATTAGAAGTATTCAGAGATACAAGAATAGGTACACAATTTACATGGGCCCATCGGCTTGAAGAAACATTTGAGTTCCATAGTCCTAACAATGATTAAACGTTTTAACCTAATGTGGGGAGAATGTGGAACAGAACAAAGTCAGTTTGTAAATATTTGGAAGTTGTATACAACATAGAATATACAGGAGCTTTGTGTTATTTAGGTCTATGAAGCCCGTTTCTATAGAGAAGTCAGAATGCTAATGGTATCGATTCCTGGCGTAAGTTGAGCTGACTTCTTGAGACCAGCGGAGTTGGATAGATAGGTTTAACTAGGATAGTGTGGGGGTGTAGTTTAGTTTGCTGAGTGGCTAATGTCATAGGGTGGATGTTGTTTGTGCTTGGGGGTAGATCCAAGGTTGACGGTCTCGCTGGTCACCTTGATGAATTCCTATATTCGGTTATGGGATGGCAGGAGGGGAGGGTGGGAGAGGAGGGATGTAACTATAGGTAAGGGCTATAGATCTGTAGGGGATGAGAGATAGGAGTGGCCTGGGGTCGGGACAGGGGAGGCGTGTGCCTCCCAACCTAACCCTGATCTTCGACCCATCCATCCCTAACTATCAAAAGAGTATTATTATTATTCCGGCTTAGGTAGAGGGTGGGCGTATGGTTTGGGTGTATTCTCAGGTAGTTTTAAAATGGTGCCAACAAGCCCAGTGGGCTGTGTGTTTTGGAGATATTGTAATGAGAGATGGCTGTGAGTTCTTCCATTTCGGCGATTTTGTTGAAACCATTTTTTGATTGAGGGAGCATGTGCCTTGCCCCACAATACTGGGATAATAACATAGCTGTGTTTTATCATGTGCATGGCTATCTATGATAAGAGCATCTGGATAATGTGGTGTGGTGTAAGAAAAGTTGGGCGGGGGAAAAATCCAAAGCTAGGGTGGAAACCCTTGATGTTACGTCATGGACTTCTCTCCAGAACCATTGAATGATGGGGCATGCCCACCAGATGTGTATAAGAGAACCTGGCTCAGAGGTGCATTTCTAACCTAAGTTGGACCGTGATGGAGCAATGTTGTGAATAGTGGTCGGGACTCTGTGCCATCGAGTTAGGATCTTATAACCATTTTCTCGAGTTGATACATTTGTTGATTCTTTTAGGATGTTTCCATAAATTCGTACCCAGTGTTCTGCCGTGATATCTAGAGAGAATTATTTTCCCCAGAATTGGCATTGGTCTTGTTGTGTATGGGATATTTAGCAAAGAGTAATGATTAGATGGTTGATATAAGATGTCTTTGTGGGGTATTTTCAGAGCATAACATTTCTATGGGGGTAAGTTGTGGGACCAATGTGGTTTGCGGCTTGGACCTTGGAGGAAGTGTCGTATTTGAAGGTATTTCCACAAAGGGAGTTTACCGTCTATCATTTGGGAAGTGAGGTCTTCTCTATTCCTGAATTTATTTTGGCTAGGATGTGTTTGAGGCCATGAATTAGAGAGAAATTGTCGGAACATACCTGGTGGAAATTCGGGATTGAATGGGACCTATAAGCACATGATCGACGGTAGTGGTAGGAATATGTTTGGGGTGTAACCAAGGTGCTGGGGATAGAGGAGAGGGATTCTTCCAGTGTAACACATTGTTTTGTGTACATGGGTGTTCCAATCCACTATCCTTGTAAGAAGGCAGGCTCTATAGTATTTGCGTAGGTCAGGGAGGCCTATACCCCCTTTGGATTTTGGGAGGGTGAGGTGTTCGTATTTGATGCGTGGGCGTTTATTTGGGCATATATCTTTGTATGTAGGGTGTATGTGGATGGGAATAGCTTGCATAATGTATAGTAATCTACGGAGAACATTCATTTTCAGTATAGCACCTATTCCAAACCAAGAGAAGGAGAGGACATCCCACTTTTGTAAATCAGTTTTTATGGATGCTAGGATTGGTGTAAAATTTAGTGAATATTAATCGGAAAATGAGGCTGGGAGTTGGTTACCTAGGTATGTAATTGCCTTGGATTTCCAGATAAATGGGAAATTGCTTTGACATTGGGTTACTGTGTCTTTGGGTAAGAAGATGTTCAGAGCGTAGGATTTATCAAAATTTATTTTGAGGTTGGAGATTTTTTAAATGTGAGCACAGTCACTTAGCAGATTTGGGAGGGTAACGTGGGGATCCAGTAAAAATATATCAATATCATCTGTAAAGGATGCAATTTTAAATTCACGTCCTGAGGCCGAAAGTCCTCTGATATTTGGGTTATCTCTGAGACGGTTAAGAAAATGCTCCAGGCTGAGGACGTAGAGAAGAGGGGATAAGGGGCAAACCTGGCGTGTTCCATTATGGATAGAGAAGGCATTCGACAGGCAGCCATTAGCTCTTACTTTTGCAGTAGGGCTTGTGTACAGTGCCAGGATCAGGTGGAGCATGTTGTCCTTCAGGCCAACGACCCTGACAGTTTCTTCTATGTAGTCCCAGGCCACTCCGTTGAATGCCTTTTCCGCATTCAATGAAAGAAAGAAGCCGCTTTTTTTGGAGGAGCTTAGCCAGGAGTGGAGATTGATGGCTTTGATGGTGTTGTCCCTGGCTTCTCGGCCAGGGATGAAGCCCATTTGGTTTGTGGACACTAGTGACGGGATAAGTGGGAGAAGGCAGCTGGATAGTAATTTCGCAAAGAGTTTGGTGTCTTGAGAAGGGAGACGGGATGGTAGTTAGAGACTAGCGTGTGGTCTTTGGGCAGAATGGTTATGTGGGCTTCTAGGAGACAGTGTGGGGGAAGCATTGTGGATGTGAGAGAGTTACACGCGGAAAGGTAGGGAGCGACAAGAGTATCCGTAAAGGTTTTATAGTATGCGGCTGTGAAGCCACTGCAGGTTTTAATTTTATTAATAATAATTATTATTTTGAAGGGTAATAAACTACTGTAAAGCTCAGAGATGTAACAGCTCCATATCAAACACACTTCATGCCAATTTGGAATTAATTTACCTTTTTCTTTTGGCTAATTTAGGCAATGCTCTTCCAGAAGATATTAATTGTCTGGCTGCAGATCGCATGCTGGTATTTGTATCTCATGGGAACCTTCTTAAGGCATTTGCAAAGAACAAAGAGGTATGCAATTCATTTCTAAATCTTCAAAGAATAATTATCACATTTCTACACTAGAGCCATTGATGATTGTGTTTAAAATTTGATGTAAGTGACCCTGTCAAAATAATAAAGTAAAAAAAAAAAAAAGTCTCAAATCTTCACCCTGTTCAAGAGCTTTTCGCAGAATCTTCACATCCAACACATTTCTAAGTGTGTTTTGATGCTTGGCCTCCGTTGCACTGTGATTTCGCCTCTGGCCCCAGAGCGGCAAGGATGTGGAATTCCCTTCCACAGGCGGTGGTCTCAGCGGGGAGCATCGATAGCTTCAAGAAACTATTAGATAAGCACCTGAATGACCGCAACATACAGGGATATACAATGTAATGCTGACACATAATCACACATAGGTTGGACTTGATGGACTTGTCTTTTTTCAACCTCACCTACTATGCAAACTATGCAAACATCAGTACTGTGTCAAAAGTGTGTCTGTCTGTAAAGCTTTTGCCATAGATCTTGGACAGTTGGCGTCATGTAAGAATTAAGTCATGTAATGTTTGAGTTCTGAAGTAAACCAGATTTTGTACCTTAAAACTGAAGTCTAGGCAAAAACTTTATTGGGTCAGTTAGGTACCAATATTGTTTCTCTAATGATGGGTGTTCCACTGATGTCTACTGCTTATTCCTTGAAAAAAGGGTATTTACAGGCAGCCTCTGCCAGTGGTCACCGCTGATATTCCAGTTTTAAAATTTATAGTTAGGACTGATCTTAGCGATCACAGCAGTTTGTTTGCTGTGCAGATCCTCTATTCAGAAAATGTTTTCTATTCTTTAAAACCATTTCAAGCCATTCTGTGATTGAACAGGGGGCGTATAAACTTTACAATTTCCCCTTTGTTCAAGCACCAAACTTTTATTTTTTACTGGCAGATGTTTAAGAATATGATCAGATTGTTTGGGACCTTGGCCTAATTTATTTGCTAACTGATGTACTTTGCTTGTATGTTGTTTGAGTTATGCTGACTTATTAAAGTAGAACTATAGACAAAACTTTTTTTGTATTTTGGCTAGCGTAAGGGAGGGTTATAAGTTATAATCCCTGTTGGCTCCTGCCATCTGTGCCCTGTTGTGGAGATTTCGCTTTACTTCCTGTCTTATAGCCAAAACAGGAAGTGAGAGGAAATCCCTGCAAATTAAGGGAATTCTTTTGGCACCCCCAGGTCACTGGAATTAGTATCTCCATTGGAAAAGTTCCCCTCTTACTTTTCTGGGGGCAGCCCGACATTTGGGGATTTTCTTTTACTTTCACTTTCAATGAAAATGGTAAATGGGACACACAGAGAAGGTGAATCTCCTTAACGTGGACACGGACATCAATAAAACCTGACACCGCTTCTAATCAATCTCGACTCTATCCAAACCTAAAGAAAACGTTTTGCCTTTAGTTATACTTTAAGTATAGTAGATATTCTTGTGTCATTATTTTTTTTCTTTTTCCAGGTAGTTCACACATACAGTGGACATGAGGCAGAAATTCATCTAGTGCTCCCATTTGGCGATCATGTAATATCTGTGGACACTGATAATAACATGATAATTTGGGATGTTGAGTCAGAAGGTAAGATTGTAGGTTATTGCTAAATATGTATGGTTTTTATACAAAATGAACCAGTGTAGTGCCTTAGCCAGATATCTTCATATTGTTAAGTCTATTGTGTTTTTTTTACTTTTTTGCTTTTTATAACCTTCAGAGGAATACTTACAGATGAATTTTGATAGAAGCTATTTCACTATCTCTGCTATAATGCACCCAAGTACCTACTTGAATAAAATTATTTTGGGAAGCCAACAGGGAACTCTTCAGCTCTGGAATGTCAAATCCAAGTAAGTAAATAATTGTATTTGGTAGTTTGACATTTTTGGGTAGATTTACTAAAACTGGAGCACTCAGGATCTGGTGCAGCTGTGCATGGTATCCGATCAATTTCTAACTTCAGCTTGTTCAATTAAGCTTTGACCATTAAAACCTGGAAGCTTATTGGTTTCTATGCATAGCTGCACCAGATTTTGTACGCTCCATTTTTAGTAAATCCCCTGTGTGTTAGGCTTTTGTTGATGATGTGTGCAGATGTCCATGCTACTATTTGAAAAAAAAATTCTACACACGTTTTTAAGCTCAAGTATACTACACTTCACATTTGTTTATATATACAGTGGGTATAGAAAAGGATCCCCTGCCTCTTAAAAATCCAGTTTTATTGCTTTGCAGCCTGAAATGAAGACAGACACCATTTTTGTTTTATCCAGCTGTAGTTACTCAGTGCAATGTATAACTCCAAGTGAAAGAACAGCGACTTGTCAGAAAACAATAGAAAAAAAAATCTAAATCCCTGAGTTGGAATCATCACCCCTCCTAAAAATGACCTGTAAACTCAATCAGGTGTAGCTAATCACCTTCTTAATGGCACACAAAGCCATTTGACTTTCAGCTGTGATCAGCTGTGGTCATTTTGATTAGCTCAGCATTAAAAGAGCTTTTCTGGAGCATTTTAGTTTCTGGTAGTGCAACTGAAGCAATCAATCAACTATGGGTGGAAAGGCACTTGTCCCTGGGATCTCTGGGATAAAGTTGTGGACAGGCACATGTCAGTAGATGGATACAAAAAAAAATGTCAAAGGCTTTATCAATGCTTAGAAGCACAGTGAAGTCTATTATTAAGAATTGGAAGGTATTTGGTACAACACAGACCCTTCCTGGATCTGGATATTGCTCCAAACTGGATGAAAGAGCCAGGAGTAAAGTGGCCAGAGAAGCTACCAAGAGGCTTACAGCAACTCTAAAGCAGTTGCAGGAATTTATGACAAAGAGTGGTCATTGTGTGCATGTAACAACAATACCACAAATTCTCCACAAATGTGGCTTGTATGGTAGGATTGCAGGATAAAAGTAATTCCTCTAAAGGCTACATGCAGTCACAACGTCAACACCAAATGGTATGTCTGGTGGAAATTCAATAAAGTACACCATCTAAATACCACCATTCCCATAGTAAAGCATGGAGGTGGTAATATCCTGTTATAGGTGTGTTTCTCTGCAGCAGGGACTGGAGCAAAAAATGGATGGGGCAAAATACCATCACATTTTTGACGAAAATCTGCTGTCCTCTGCCAGAAAGTTGTCAATGGAAAGAAGGTTTACCTCCCAAAATGACAATGACCCAAAGTACACAGCAAAAATTACCAACCAGTGGTTAAAGGAGAAAAGGGTGCATGTCCTTGCATGGCATAGTCAAAGCCCAGACTTAAACCCCATTGAAAATCTGTGGAATGACTTGAAGACTGCAGTCCACAAACAGTCACCATCAAATTGAACTGAACTTGAGCAGTTCAGCAAAGAATAGTGGACAAATATTGTAAAGTCTGGATGTGCAAAATTTAGCAGAGACATATCCCAACAGACTAAAAGCTGTAAATAAGGCAAAAAGTGGTTCAGCAAAACACAAGGGGGCGATCCTTTTTCCAACTCCTTGATTTTGTTTTTGAATTTTTTTTGACATGTTGGTGTTATATCTTTCACTTGGATGTTATAAGTTGCACTGAGTCAATACAGTTGGACAAAACAAAAGGTGTGTCTGCCTTCATTTCAGGCTGCAAAGCAACAAAATGTCTAATATTTTTTAAAGGGGGGTCATTCTTTTCTATAAGCACTGTGTGTAATCTATAGTATTAAACAAAAGTGATGTACACCCCTCACATTTTTGTAAATATTTTATTATATCTTTTCATTCGACAACACTGAAGAAATTACACTTTGCTACAATGTAAATTAGTGAGTGTATAGCTTGTATAACAGTGTAAACTTGCTGTCCCCTCAAAATAAATCAACACACAGCCATTATTGTCTAAACCCCTGGCAACAAAAGTGAGTACACCCCTAAGTCAAAAAGGTCCAAATTGGGCCCAATTAGCCATTTTCCTTCCCCGGTGTCATGTGACTCCTTAGTGTTGCAAGGTCTCAGGAGTGAATAGGGAGTGGGTTTGTTTAAATCTGGTGTTATAGCTCTCACTCTCTCATACGGGTCACTGGAAGTTCAACATGGCACCTCATGGCATAGAACTTTCTGAGGATCTAAAAAAAGAAGTAAGAATATTGCCAAGACCCTGAAACTGAACTGCACCATGGTGCCCAAGACCATACAGCGATTTAACAGGACCAGTTCCACTCACAACAGGCCTCGCCATGGTCGACCAAAGAAGTTCAGTGCACGTGCTTAGCGTCATATCCAGAGGTTTCTTTGGGAAATAGATGTTTGAGTGCTGCCAGCATTGCTGCAGAGGTTGAAGGGGTTGGGGGTCAGCCTGTCAGTGCTCAGGCCAAACGCCGCACACTGCATCAAATTGGTCTGCATGGCTGTCATCCCAGACGGAAGCTTCTTCTAAAGATGATGCACAAGAAAGCCCGCAAACAGTTTGCTGAAGACAAGCAGACTAAGGACATAGATTACTGGAACCATGTCCTGTGGTCTGATGAGATAAACTTATTTGGTTCAGATGGTGTCAAGCAAGTGTGGCGGGGCAACCAGGTGAAGAGTACAAAGACAAGTGTGTCTTACCTACAGTCAAGCATGGTGGTGGGAGTGTCATGGTCTGGGGCTGCATGAGTGCTGCCGGGACTGGTGAGCTACAGTTCATTGAGGGAACCATATGTACCCATGTACTGTGACACATACTAAAGCAGAGCATGATCCCCTCCCTTCTGAGACTGGGCCACAGGGCAGTATTCCAATAAGAGGGTTAAGGCAGTGCTGGAAAATAATGGTGGCCACACAATATTGACACTTTTGGCCCAATTTGGACATTTTCACTTAGGGGTGTACTCACTTTTGTTGCCAGCGGTTTAGACATTAATGTCTGTGTATTCCGTTACTTTGAGGGGACAGCAAATTTACACTGTTATGCAAGCTGTTCACTCACTACTTTACATTGTAACAAAGTGTCATTTCTTCAGTGTTGTGTTGTTTTTATAGCTGGAAATTTTTACGTTTTGCATGCAGGGGTCTTATTTATTTTTTCATAAAGTTCACAATTAAGTTTGAAGTTACCAAGATCAAACAGGTGAAAAGAAACATTCCAAATGTCTGCTTCTGATTAGTACATTTGTTATATATATATATACACATTTTTTTTTTTTTTTTTTTTTGTCTAAACAAATAAGTTTGATTTTTTTTTTTGTTGAGGTTTGATAGTCAATCAAGCTTGTTTGTTTAGACAAAAAAATGATATAACAAACTAATCAAAAGCAGACATTTTGGAATGTGTCTTTCACCTGTTTGATCTTGGTAACTTCAGACTTAATTGTGAACTTTGCATATCAAATCTCTGGCTTCATTGTAGAGTATAAGCCCAAATGTCCTGGTATGAGATGGAATTAATGAAGCCAGCAGGTTGTATCTAGTAGACAAAGCCTTAAAATGTTTTGCTTAGTAAAGTACCATATCCTACCTGCTGTTTAGAAGTACAAGACAGGAGATCGGGCAACATACTAATGTACAACTGCTTGGTATAACAAGGCTGTTTTATAAAGAGAGATCAAGTATTTGTTAATGATCCTGAAAGCATTAGTAATGGAAGAAAATGGTTAACAGTAACCAGACATGTCTACATCCTGAATCACTCTAATGCAGGGAGTAGATAGAATCCAGGTGGTGCTAGGACCTACAATGGCTAGCTTCTCGAAAGTGCTAGTTGTGTTGCTATTCCTCCCTACTTTGAGTTCCTGACCTAGTAAGAGCAGGAATATTAAAGTCTGGAAACACCAAAGCAATCAGTATAACAGTCGGGAAACTAGCATTCTTAAAAAAAAGATCTCTGTAATGGCAGCCACATTTTATTTCCTATATAAGTAAATTACCCCCGATGATCTGTACTTATGGACTGACAGCTGTGGCCTTTTGTGCTGTCTGCTTCCCAGCCAAGAAAAAATCTAGTGTGATGCTGCCCTGCATCCGTCTGCGTGCTATGCCGCTTCGAGTACAAACCTGCAGGGTGGCTTACAAAGTGATTTGTATTGAAGGACTAGAAACAGGGGCTAGGGCATTTTTGTGTTGAAATGTATTTGCTTTTAACCCTTTACAGCCACAGAACACATATATGTGGTGTAGAGGAAGTGGACTTTAAACCTGGGCTCTGCATTAATGTGTTCAGCTGTTTGTGCTGGAAATGCACTCCTAGCAGTGAGACTGAGCTGTTAGTGACAGCTTCCAGTCTCATACTAATGATCGAGAGCTGGTAAAATCAGTTCCAGATCATGTGATCACTGTGATTAGCCAATCGGTGACCACTACTAGGATGAAAAGATACAATGTAGCCATACAAAAAAAGTTGTTGGAAAAAATATAACGATGAACTAGATCAGGGCTGTCTTAATCTGGTTTAGTTAGTGTTGTTTTAAGTTTCAGTTAGTGGCAGTGTCACTGGCAGTATAAGTCCCAGTTAGTAGTAGTCTTGGGGTCAGTGTGTTTTAGTTGGAACAAAAAAGCAAAAGACAAAATTGTTCACGATTGATTCTTGGCCATATTTGCGGGTAAGGAGAACAAATAATGCATACGTGATGGTAATACCGTGGTTGACGGGAGTGGGAGAATTTTATTTTGCAGATCTTTTTTTGGTGGTGGGTTATATGGCATATATATATACCGTTACATTTTAAGCAATTTTTTTATATTTTTATTATTTTGGGCAAGTTTTCCTTTCATAATAAAACAATATCAGGAGATATTCATTAACATTTATTACCATATAAAAGCCCAATCTGTCTTTGAAAAAAGCAAGATATAGTTCACCATGCTAGTGAAGAGGTTAAAGACCAACTGAACTTTCAGTTTAATCGGCCAAATACATTCCAAGTGCATCAAAACAAAAGGTGTTTTAAAGTATTGCAATTCTTATTTAAAAATCAATCCACTGATTGGGTAGAAAAGGCTTTCCTCTGCCACTATGCTACTGCGAAGGGCCCTTGCTCTTTGTGTGAAAGCATTGGCCTCTCAGCAAAGATCTGACATGCACCATGATGAACCAGAGTTGGAGCTCTCCAATAAGCAGGAAATATGAGCTTTGCATGGGCTTGAGAGGAATATTTCTGTATGCATAAAAATATTTATTTATTTTTTTCCTTTTTATAGCAAACTTCTGTATACATTCAAAGGCTGGGAAACTGGTGTGACTGTTCTTCAGCAGGTATGTAAATAAGGCTGTGGTTTCATCACAATTAATACACTTAACACCCACTTTTTTAAGTGCTCAAAAATGTTAAAATTTACTCCAACCCACTATAAAAATATTGTTCCAACAAACCAATAAAGAGGCCAAATAATCCCTTAAAATAAAATATAAATAAACCAGAACAAATAATCTAGATCAATACAGTGATAAGGGTATATACTGTATATCCCCTTGTTAAGGTACCAAAAAATATACATACTGTATATAAAAGAATATATCATCTAAATCACAGTCAAACTCAGGTCCCATGGACCTGAATCCAGCCTGACAGGCCTTGTCATGTGGCCCTCACACCCAGTTTTGCAGCCGGAATGCATACTGTGCATAGTGCAGCCCTAAACCCTGCAGTCCAGAACTCTGCACTCTGTAGATAACGCACCCCTGAACTCTGTACGTAGCGCACCCCAGATACAATTGGCTCTTTGAGGGCAACCATGCTGCTGATGCGGCCCATGATGAAATTTGACACCCCTGATCTAAATTTATATTGCCTCAAAACTAGTAGCAATAATAAGTGTGTACATAAATCCCAAAAAACATAAGTCCTGCAATGAGCTTAAACTGAAACAAATGTAGCAAAGCTTCTTTCTTCACTTACTGACTGTGGTAATGACCAAACATCCACCCTTAGGACTCCAAACCAAACACCGCATGCTGTCCTCCACCCACATGGATCTGCACTCGCCAAAAGGTATTGGCACGCTTTCACAAGTATGGCAGTTGCACTTATGAGCTCCCAGAAAGATGAAAGTAGCCTTTTCAATCACTGAGCTGTCTTCTGATGTTTACATGTAATCTCTCTTTACTAGTGAGCATACAAAGGAAGAGGCCATACATAGTGCAATACTGTAGAATTAACAGCCTTTTATTAACACAAAACCATAATGCTGTTAAATTGTACAACAAAGCATCGAAAATGTCCCCCAGCAGACCACAGCAGTGAGTAGTGAGCAACCCCGTCTGTGTCTCCCACACAGCTGGCCCCACTATGAGAGAAGACACTGCTTGTTGCACAGCTAAATGCTGCCCATTTAACGCACACAAAGCCTGGCTTTACCCTAATTTTTTTGTCGGTATGATGACTTCTTCCAAAGGAAGCCTTGGTGGATGAGGTCCCAGCCTTTAAAGATACCACAGATAAGAGGGTAGAGTCTCTCTTTAAGACAACCTTCTCTCTGGTAGGAGAGAGGGGTTCTAGGGAAACTGATCCGAAAGATCCTGCCATATGGCAGCTTCCTATGGTGACACACCTGCAAGCTTGATCCCAGCTGCACTGCCTGTTTCCATAGACGCAAAAGGTACTGCTTACCCACCCTCAATCACTGGCTTTGATTGATAGCAGCAGGAGTGCCTTAGCAAAGCCTGCAAGACCAGAAAGTGAGAGAAGAGAGCCACTGCTGATGGGCACAGTGCTGGATCGAGTGAGGACTAAAAAATGTTTGTGCTTTAAAAATACTTTAAGGAAAAGGTGAAGGTGTTGCGTTAGAAAACAGTGTCGCCTTCAGAATCCAAAAATAATTACTTTCATGTGCAAGCAGAAGCCCACATCCCAGCTTCGTAAGAAGAACTGGAATCTCAAGTCCACTGGTTCTGGAGGCAAGTCCTCCACACAGTAAAGGGACACCCCTGTTTGCGTGAGTGGGGGGCATTTTATTGGCCTTTGTAGTTGTCTGAGTTCAGGAAGTCTCAGACAACTGGGTCTACAGCATAGTGTCCAGTGGCAACAAGCTGGAGTTTTGGTATTTGTTTTTTTTCCCCCCTCTGTGCTTAAAGTGATTGTAAAGTCGTTTATTATTTTTATAAAAAAACATGTTTTTATTTTTTATACTTGCCTGCCCTGTGTAATGAATGGTTTTGTACAGAGCAGCCCAGATCCTCCTCTTCTCGGATCCGTCTTTGACTCTCCTGGCCCCTCCCTCCTGTCGAGTGCCCCCACAGCAAGCAGCTTGCTGTGGGGGCAACCGAGCCGAGCTGCAGCTCCGTGTGTCCATTCAGACACGGAGCCCTTGTTTGGCCCCGCTCCCTCTCTCTCCTGAATGTCTAACTGACTTTGATGGACAACAGCGGGAGCCAATGGCGCCGCTGCTGTGTCTGTCAATCAGGAGGGAGAGTCACGGACGACCGAGGCACTGGTGGACATCGCTGGCTGAGGGGGGCTGCTGCACACAGAAGACTTTTTTTATCTTAATGCATATGCATTGAGATAAAAAACCTTCTGCCTGTACAATCACTTTAAGGGCGCGTTCATACAATACGTGCGTGAAAACTGATGGGAAAACCGCACAGACTTCACTTGCAGAGACATCAGTTTCATATCAGTTTTCATGCGCATTTCGGTGAGTTTTTATGCACCTCAGTTATGTGCCCTGTTAACACCAATGTTGATGACATGTCCTTTTGTTTACAGTGCAGAAAACTGTGTCTGCACAATGGTGTGAACAAGACCTTTTGGTATCTTCAGATCCAGAAAAAAATGTTGTTTTTTTTAATTTGTTGCCCTGGAAAGACTGCTCTCCCAAGGGGTCATCCAACTTGTGCCAGCACATGACACGTTTTGCTGCTTCTACTCTAGCTTGGTATGCTAGATGGAGGTGCCACACACTGTTAGCTCAGTGTGTATCAAATAGCGAGGCGTGGCCTTGACTCCTGAGACTACACCCCCTGATGCATTTCGTCCTGCCTCTGGGACTTAGTCATGACTGATGGTGATGCAAATTGAGCTGTGTTTGGCACCTCTGTATAATATACCTTATTAGACTACTGGAAAGAGCATTTTAGACACCAGCATTTCGGCTGTGGGTCGTTCGAGCAGCATCTTTTGACACTTAAAGCAGCACTCCAAAAAAATTATTTTCCAACTTATTCACATTTCTCAAGCCAAATGGAGACGTCCAGCCCTTTTTTTGCACATCCCGATTTTGCAGCCCCGCCAATGGTTTCTGTGATTCACAGTGGAAGATCGCCACTATCAATTAGTGGTGTTACCCTTTGGCCTGTCAACCACCCCCAAGGTGTTGGCTTCTGTTCTGGGATTGTTAAAAATCCAGGGTTTCCGGATTGTGGGGTACCTGAACGACCTGCTTTTAAGGGAGCAATCGGCTCAAAATCTGATGTCCAAATTAGTTAGTCGTAGTCTTCATTACGACTCAGGTAAGGGTACTGCTCACGCTGGAGAAATGCCCACATGCCACCTTTTGATATGGTCCCCTTTGCCCAATTTCTCCCCAGAGCACTGCAAAATCCTACGTCGGGAGTCCTTGGATCTGCTGATGCAATTCACTGCAAAGATTAGGTTTACTCTGGAATGGTGGATCTCCATGTAGATGCTGGATACACGGAAATCTTTCCTTCTGAATTGGAAGGTCTTCATGATGGATGTCAGCCTTTTGCGCTGGGGAAGTGTTCTTGAAAACCTCTTAGTTCAGGGAACATGGTCATCATAGGCGTGGAAGTTGCCAATCAACATCCTGGAACTTCGGACATTTCGGCTGGTTCTCCTGTACAGTCTTTGGGGTCTCCCCTTTGGTGCAATTGGACTGTGGCATACATCATCCATTAATGAGAAACAAGAACTCGCAGTGCTCAGAAGGAAGCAGACCTGATTTTGTTTTGTATTGTATTTTCTTGTTTTACTCCGTGTCTCCAGTAGTAACATTACATTCCCTGATACTGGCAGTCTGCAAGCCAAGGGTTAATGGCTCAGCTATGTCTTCTGTGCTTTTCTCTCCCCTCCCATGTTCCTCCCCTTCTTGCCATTTTGGCTTTCTAAGCCCATCACTTCCCTTCACTGTCCATGCATTTTAAAAAGAGGGCAATGTCCCTGGAAACGCGTCATGCACACTCCCTCTCCCGACATCCACCAGGCATTTTGACAGCTGTCATCCTCGTGTGCAGCCTAGAGCGCCACCGCCAATATCCATACTTTGAGCTGGCTGGCTCCCTGTTGTCCTCGGTCTCTGTTTACTCAGTAAAGCCTACAGCCTCACACTCATTACAGTTGCTTAGTCTTAGATGTTTCCTACCCATGCTGTTTTATGTTAACTTCAATGTAAGTGCGCTCCTTTTTTTAGTAAAGTGTTTTTAATTTGATACTGACCTCAGCGCCCTGCTATACATTTTCTTCTGCTTTTGTTTTGGGCAGAGGTTCTGGCCCTCTCCGCTGTGCATAGTCTCTGCGTGAAGAAATGTCAAGCTGACTCTTGACCTTCAGCTGCTGAATCTGGGAGGATGGGCTTTTCTTTCTGAGATGTTCGTTGAGATTTACCTGCACTAGGGGATGCCAGATGGGGATCTCTTGGTTTCCAGGTTAAACAACAAACTGGACAGGTTCTGAATCGGGGATCCTCAGACAATTGCGGTAGATGTCCTGATATTTCCTTTGAATAGTTTTTCATGATCTGTGCCTGCCCTCCACTTCAACTTCTTCCTTGTCGGTCATGCAAGATAAAGGTGAAGGACATTCTGTTGGTTCTGAAGGCACTGGCTTGGGCAAGAAGAAAGTGGTATGCTGACATTCTAAAGCGCCATTGCAGAAAAGTCTAGTTCTCTCTGTGTTGGGCCTTATTTGCTGTCTTGGCATCTGATCTTCCATCCTACTTAACAGTCTCTGGGCTGTTGAAGCCCAAATCCTAAGGGACGGGGATGTTTGATTCCTAATTTTCTACCTTTTCTCTAGGCTAGAAAATTTTTCATCACCAACAGTATGTTGTGGGTAGTGTTTTGGCTTGTCTCCAGCTTTGAGTACCATCGAGGTATAGGTCAAAAGCTTTTTCAGAGACTTGTGTCTCATTCTCTGATTAAAGCCTTTGTGCACCATGTCTCGCGTATTGTTCAGCCTGTGCACCCCCCTTTTGTCTTTGAGAGAACTTAGTTTGGTTTTGTCTGTTTTGATCTCTTCTCCTTTTAACCTCCCTGAGAGATTCCCTTGTCACTTCTTAGCGCAAGGTTGTCTTTTTTTTTTGATGACCATTACCTCGACTCTGAGTCCCAGATTTGGCTGTGCATTCCTACAAGGAACCCTTCCTAGTTGGGGACCTCAGTCCTCTTTCCTACCTAAGGTGGTTTTATTTTTCTACCTGGATCAGGACATTGTGTTGCCATCATTTTTGTCCTAATCCTCAGCATCCTAGAGGTACTTCACTCTTGGATGTTCAAGTTTGACAGCTTAGTTTCAGCAATATGATCTTATTTGTTCTGCCTGAGGGTTCCTGAGGGTTCTCAGAAGGGTCTGACTGATTCTCAATCCACTATTTCTAGGTCTGTTTGCCAGCATTCCTGGTTAAGGTCAATCCGACCAGCCATGTCATGGCTTTCTGGCCTATTTAGCATCAAGCTTCTTTTGATAAAGTGTGTAAGGCTGCTACCTGGTCTTCTCTTCACACATTTACCAAGTTCTAGCAGGTAGATGTTGATGCCTCTACCAAAGGTCTTGTGGGCGGCTTTGTAGTTGGGTTCCCCCCGCTCTATATTCAAAGTTTTAAACATGTTAGCCTAAAATCCTTTTCTTGGAGTACATTACAGAACATAGAGATTCCTTTTTCTCTTGCCTTTTTTCCTCATTGCTTGCTACTAAGCTAAGAGGGGGGTGGTGTTATGCCTGAGCAGGGATTCATACCTTTTTTCTTTTTGGCAAGTGTCCATTCATCTGACGGCAGCATAACCCAAGTAGTCATGAGTATAAACTCCTCTGGGTCCTGCGATGTACTCAAAGAAAAAGATTAAGTAAACCAAAAATCTTCTTTTTTTTTTTCTTTACATAATTGGATGATGAAAATTGGCAGAGCTTAAAGAGGAGCTCCAGTCTCCTTCCCAAAAATTTAAAATACATATACTGTAGCTGCTGACTTTTAATAGGACACTTACCTGCCCCTGAATCCAGCAGTATCCTCACCCGGCCTGATTCTTCAGTCGTCTTCCAGTCCAGGTGCCTGCATCTTTATAATGGGAAACTGGCAGTGAAGCCTTGCGGCTTCACCGCTGGCTTCCAACTGCGTATGCACGAGCCGCACTTCACATTGTGAATGGTCCCGCAATCTTCTGGGACCTGTGATGTATCCCAGAGGGGTGGGTGAACTTCCGATCGGATCGGAACAGCGATCTGGCCAGAAGTGGGGGACCAGGTACCTGTCAAAATCAGTTGTGTGGTGGATTTAATAGAGTTTTTAATAGGTTTTGTTGGTGGTTTCCTTAGTTAAGGATAGCTGTAACCATAGCCTGTCAGATCTCTGCTGTTCAAACCTGATGGAATGCCCCAAAGTTGTTTTGGTGGGTTTGTTTCACTGCATCCTTTAGCCAAAGCTGGAAGTAATTAAACTGTTAGAGAGTATTTCACATGGCTTTTAGGGCATTGAGTTGTTCCACGGTGGTTGAGTCTCCTTGTTGGTGGAGAACTTGTGATCAGTTTGGGTGGCCTTGTTTCAGACTGCTTCAATTTCGACCTTTAAACTTTTAATTCTGGCCACCAGATTTTGCAGGTTCGCTCTTGAGGGGAGTGAGAGAATAAGTGAGCATAGGATCTTTTATAAATACAGTAAATCTATTTACAATAATATCAAATACTTTACAACCCCCATGTGCAAATACACAACATCTCGTAAAAAACAAAACACCAGTGCGTGAAGTTATTTTAATCATATACATACACAAAAAAGCCACTTTATAGCATTCTTTGTGAATTCTTTCTTCACAATCAAAACATGACCAAGAAAGAGTTTGCGCTGTGCTCCTTCACACCAAACTGTTCAATCTGTTCTCAGTGATCATCTCTTGAGAAACTCACTCGCTTTTTAGCCTGGATCACTACAAATGTACATTTCAGTAAGGTCAAGCTTGCATGTGACTCCAGTAAACTGAGACATTATGCGCATCCAGGCTTATGTCACTCCAATCATCAGGATTTTGGTACAGTAAAATAGAGCGAAAGTTGCATATAGTCTAAAATCCTTAACCAGTTAAAAATTAAACACTTATAATGATGGTCCACTAAACACCGTGCACGCATAAAATGACTCGTAGTTCATAACACTCATGGCTGAATTTCTCCTCGTTCAGCTAGCTAGTCCTGTCCATGACTTCCGGGTAAACAAGTAATCAGCCTCTGTCAAGTGCCTTACGTGTTACATCTGTATAAGGGGACAGAGTATTGCAATCTCCACGGCTTGGAAGAATTATTCCAAGCTACTGAGACAACAGACAATACAACGGTTACAGGAGCTAGAATCTAGACTCCCAACCTCGTCCTCCATCCGTTTACTGAGGGAAATCATACGGCTTAGAGCTATACTTAAAAGTATAGACATAGGCAGAGTAGAGAAGGCCCTTCAGAGATTACGCCAGCTATATTATGATAAAGGCAATAAGGCCCACACCCTATTGGCACGTAAACTTCGAGAAAATACACATACATCGACCCCTCAAGCTATCCGTGACCCAACAGGCACCCTTCAATCCCATCCTGACCGCATTGCACAACTACTTAAGAACTACTACTCAGATCTCTACAATAACCCTTCCATACCGCATTTACCTATCCAGGACACATTTAAAGACCGGGTACAGTCTTACCTAGCCACCAGTGGGGTGTCCACTCTACCAGTAGAAGCCCTACACACTCTCAACTCCCCCATCACTGACGAGGAAATTTCCGACACTCTGAAACACCTTCCAAATAATAAGGCCCCAGGTCCTGATGGCCTCCCCTATGAGTACTACAAGTCATTCTTACCTACCCCGCACATGGTTCGTTTATTTAACGGATTTATGGGCAAGGAAGAAATCCCTAGAGACATGCAGACATCGCATCTCACACTTATACCCAAACCAGATGAAGACCACACGCTATGTGGGAATTATAGGCCCATAGCCCTATTAACTTCGGACCTGAAAATTTTTACGAAAATATTGTCCCTTTGAGTAAATGAGATCCTCCCCTCCCTGATCCATAAAGATCAGGTTGGCTTTGTCCCGGGACGCCAAGCAGGAGATAACACTAGAAGAGCCATCAATTTAATAGACAGACATTATTAATAGACAAAAGAATGAAGCGCTTTTGCTTAGTTTGGATGCTGAGAAAGCCTTCGACAGGCTTAGCTGGCCTTTCATGTTCTCCACTCCTTAAATATCTGGGCTTTCCTCAGGGCGATTAAGCACTTGTACGCAACTCCAACTGCCTCAATCAAAATGCCCTTTGCGGCAACCACTACCATCCCTATTTCAAATGGAACAAGGCAGGGTTGCCCGCTCTCCCCACTGCTCTTATCCCCTCTCAAGCGTCTCTTCTCCAGAGAGAATAAGTTCAGTGCTCGCAACCTTTCCTCATAACTAAGATCCTCCAGACCCTTTATTAGCTTCGTTGCCCTTTGTACTCGCTTCATTTCCAGTACATCCTTCCTGAGGACTGGTGCCCAGAACTGGACAGCATATTCTAGGTGCGGCCGGACCAGAGTCTTGTAGAGTGGGAGAATTATCGTTTTATCTCTGGAGTTGATCCCCTTTTTAATGCATGCCAATATTCTGTTTGCTTTGTTAGCAGCAGCTTGGCATTGCATGCCATTGCTGAGCCTATTATCTACTAGGACCCCCAGGTCCTTTTCCATCCTAGATTCCCCCAGAGGTTCTCCCCCCAGTGTATAGAATGCATTCATATTTTTGCCACTCAAATGCATTATTTTACATTTTTCTATAGTGAACCTCATCTGCCATGTAGTTGCCCACCCCATTAATTTGTTCAGATCTTTTTGCAAAGTTTCCACATCCTGCGGAGAAGTTATTGCCCTGCTTAGCTTAGTATCGTCTGCAAATATAGAGATTGAACTGTTTATCCGATCCTCCAGGTTGTTTTATGAACAAATTAAATAGGATTGGTCCCAGCACAGAACCCTGGGGAACCCCACTACCCACCCCTGACCATTCCGAGTACTCCCCATTTATCACCACCCTATGAACCCGCCCTTGTAGCCAGTTTTCAATCCATGTACTCGCCCTATGGTCCATGCCAATGGACCTTACACCTAGATTCGAATCTTTCTATACAGCAAACTTTGGGCCTCTATTTGCATCCATCCGATTCCTTCTGGCCAAATGGAGACACTATCCGATGTCTTGGTTTGGTCGTATTGCGTCGATCAAAATAAACATACTACCTAAACTCCTGTATTGTTTCATGACTCTCCCAGTACCTATCCCATTGCCTCATCTCACAAAGCTCCAAAATGACCTAAACTTTACATGGAATTAAAAGCAACACCGAATTGCCCGCTCTGTAATGTTTGCTTCTAGAGGGGAGGGAGGATTGACCTTTCCACACCTTCAACGCTAATACTATGCTGCACAACTGAGAGCTGTAGCTTCTTGGGTTACCCTTCCGACCTATAATCGCTGGACTCAGCTGGAAAAGATATGGCTAGCGCCTATCCACCCGAACAATTTACTGTGGAACGCCAATGCCAATATCCCCTCCTCTGACCTATTACACACTGCATCTCCTAAGCACTATCTGGAGGCAACTAAACTAGGGTACTCCTCTACAATCGGAGGCCTCTTTAGTCACAGCCTTCCTCTATAACCCTAAATTACCTGACAGCCTAACCTCTCAGATGATTTCCCCATGGCTGCAAAGACAACTCTTTCATTATGGACACCTGGTGGACCCAGTGTCCCGGATCCTGTTATCCTTTGATAAACTCAGAGCCATGTATGAGCTCCATCTCTGCCTTTTTTGGCTACCTCCAGATATGGCATTACGCACTTACCATCTCCCCCCACCCTCCAATTTTCGAAGCCATCCCTATTTGAATGCTTAGTTCTTTCAGGCCCCACGCAGAAAGGTCTGACCTCAGATATATATAAAATCATAAACTCCTATGCCCACTAGGGGGAAACATAATTACATGCGTAGATGGGAAGAACAACTTGGGGAGGAACTAACACCCGAACAATGGGCTATTGTATGGCGATGGGCAGCCAAGAGCTCTATATGCACACTGTACAAAGAAAACTCTTACAAGGTACTTTTCCATTGGTACCTCACCCCTTCACGCCTGCAGGCCATATACCCATCGGCCTCGGAACGTTGCTGGAGGTGTCGCTGAGACCGGGGCACACTATACCACATCTTTTGGAGCTGTTCCTCCCTCCAACCCTACTGGCGGGCGGTTCAGGACCTCCTCCAGCGATTGTTCGAGGTTGATATCCCTTTCTCCCCTAAATTTTTCATACTGGGCCTCCCTCCTGTCGTACTCCCTAGACTAGCCAAAAAGCTAGCAACGCAAATACTTACAGCAGCCAGATGCCTAATATCCCTACACTGGAAACGCCGGAATCCTCCGTCATTATCTGATCTGTATACTATAATTAAAGACGTAGAGATTATGGAATCCATGACAGCCAGACTCACAGATAAAATGGATAGGCACACAGCTACATGGGAGCCTTGGCGCAGGAGGCTGGAACCCCCCTCGTAATTCCATGGGACCTTCCCCGTCTTGAGCGATGGTACACACTTGGAGCCCTGGAGAGATTCGCCCTAAATGTATTGATCCCCTTTCTTTCTCTGTCTACCTCTTCCATTTTCCCTTTCTTTCTTTCCTTCTCTCTCCTCTCTCATATTTTCTCTTTGAGAAGAATGGAGCAAACAATTTTTAATAGTCGCCCTAGTTTTCTTTGGTCTGACTTCCCCTATTTCTAGAGAAGTCTGTTATGAACATTATGTTCTTATTTCTTTTTCTTTTATTTTATTTTACAAATGTTTTTGTTTTTGTTTTTGTCTTATCACATGCAATGTCACTTTCAACCATTGTATTGTATACTTGGATGCTTAATAAAAATTGTCAATTATAAAAAAAAAAAATACTGGTAGCATTAGACATTTTACTTTTGAAATTGTAATTCTAGGCTCCTGCAGTTGATGTGGTGGCTGTTGGGCTGACGAGCGGTAAAATTATTGTGCACAACATCAAATTTGATGAAACCCTGATGATTTTTCATCAAGAGTGGGGTCCGATTACTGCAATCTCCTTCCGTACAGGTGAGTCCACATATTTGTTATGCCAGCTTCCAATGACCTTAAAGAAAATCTGTCATAAACGCATATTCTGCTAATTTTGACCTTTCCATCTGAAAATGCAAGATGCCTGTCAGCCTGTTACTCTTGCCACAGTATTTGCCCACAATACTTCTATATACAGTATCTCACAAAAGTGAGTACACCCCTCCACATTTTTGTAAATATTTTATTATCTTCATGTGACGACACTGAAGAAATGACACTTTGCTGCAATGTTAAAGTAGTGAGTGGACAGCTTGTATAACAGTGTAAATTTGCTGTCCCCTCAAAATAACTCAACACACAGCCATTAATGTCTAAACCGCTGGCAACAAAAGTGAATACACGCATAAGTGAAAGTCCAAATTGGTCTGCAATTAGCCATTTTCCCTTCCCGGTGTCATGTGACCTGTTAGTGTTACAAGGTCTCAGGTGTGAATGGGGAGCAGGTGTGTTAGATTTGGTGTTATCGCTCTCACTCTCATACTGGTCACTGGAAGTTCAACATGGCACCTCAGGGCAAAGAACACTCTGAGGATCTGAAAAAAAGAATTGTTGCTCTACATAAAGATGGCCTAGGCTATAAGAAGATTTACAAGACCCTGAAGCTGAGCTGCAGCACGGTGGCCAAGACCATACAGCGGTTTAACAGGTCAGGTTCCACTGCAAAAAAAGGCCATCGCCATGGTCGACCAAAGAAGTTGAGTGCATGTGCTTGGCGTCATATCCAGAGGTTGTCTTTGGGAAATAGACGTTTGAGTGCTGCCAGTATTGCTGCAGAGGTTGAAGGGGTGAGGGGGTCAGCCTGTCAGTTCTCACTCCATACACTGCATCAAATTGGTCTGCATGGCTGTTGTCCCTGAAGGAAGCCTCTTCTAAAGATGATGCACGAGTGAGGCAAAGGCACGATGAGGCAAAGTGAAGCCCGCAAGCAGTTTACTGAAGACAAGCAGACTAAGGACATGGATTACTGGAACCATGTCCTGTGGTCTGATGTGACCAAGATAAACTTATTTGGTTCCGATGGTGTCAAGCGTTTGTGCCGGCAACCAGGTGAGGAGTACAAAAACAAGTGTCTTGCCTACAGTCAAGTATGATGGTTGGAGTGTCATGGTCTGGGGCTGCATGACTGCTGCTGGCACTGGTGAGCTACAGTTCAGTGAGGGAAACATGAATGCCAACATGTACTGTGACATACTGAAGCAGAGCATGATCCCCTCCCTTCGGAGGCTGGGCTGCAAACAGACCTCCAAGATGACCACTGCCTTGCTAAAGAAGCTGAAGGTAATGGACTGGCCAAGCATGTCTCCAGACCTAAACCCTATTGAGGATCTGTGGGGCATCCTCAAATGGAAGGTGGGTCCAAGTTGGCTATTTTCACTTAGGGGTGTACTCGATTTTCTTGCCAGTGGTTTAGACGTTAATGGCTGTGTTATTTTGAGGAGGCAGCAAATTTACACTGTTATACAGGCTGTACACTCACTACTTTAACATTGTAGCAAATTTGTCATTTCTTCAGTGTTGTCACATGAAAAGATATAATAAAATATTTACAAAAATGTGAGGGATGTACTCACTTTTTTGAGATACTGTATTTTCTCCAATACTTCACGCACAGAATACCTATCTGATCTCATATTGATAACCCGGAATGTTCTCTGCTTGAGTCCCTGCCATCCTCTGTCTATTTTAGCTTCATCCTTTTTAACCCCTTGGTTATATCCTGGGAGTATGCCACTGCAGTTATGCAAGATTTCATGGTCCAAATTGTAACTTTGATAGCTTACTGACCACAGAGGCCATAAGTGTACTTCCATGCCCTTCCCCTGCAGAATAACTATCTGATCTGACTGTGGCCTCCGAACCTTCTGCAGCAGATGCTCTGTCTTGTGCTGAGTCTCCAAAATCTTTAATGGATTGTGTTTCCTCTGAGCTGCAGGCCACTGCCATTAGTTAGAGGCTTAAAGCGGATCCTCACTCTTTACATTGACTTGCCTCCTCTCCTTCCTGCCCCTCACCCCTCCGCTGCTAATTTAGCGTGTGTGGGGTGAGTTTTTTTTTTTTTTTTTTTAAACAATTCATTTCGACCTGCCCCCCCCAATCCTCTGTCGACCGCCTAGGTGAATGACATCTGTGCCCCTTGTGCCTCCTGGGATATGTAACATCACTCCACTTAACAGAGGAGGGGGCAGGCATGGCGTCGCGTCATCGGAAGGCTGCGCCAGACCGTGGAAGAGCTGGCGCAGCCTTCCAATGAACTGGCAGAAAACCATAGTGGCGCATGACCCGGCAGCAGCTGCTGAGAAGAGGATCTCGGCAGGATGTTGCTGGAATCGCTCTCTGGGTGAGTATCTGAATTGTGCACAGCGGAGCATTAGGGGAGCTCGGAGAAAAAAAAAAAAACAATGGCAGGGTGAAATTCCACTTTAAAGAGACTGTCTTGACTTTTGGCACAGTTCATACCTTGTTAGAACTGGAGGATTAGCTTGCAGCTTCTACCAGTACTGCTACCTGTCTAGACGTCTTTAGAAGTCCTAAGACTACCAAGATCTTTCCGGTGCACCCGCTGTTCCTAGCCATTGTTTAGTCTGGGAGACTTTTGACAAGCTGTTTACATCTTCCAAAAGGTTGGCAGCCCTTTACCTCTGTGAGGAGACTTTAACAAGTGGACTGTTCCCGCTATTGATCTAGCAGTATTCTATCTTAACAAAGCACTAACCCATGGAGGTTTCGCCTGTTTTTAAGAATCCTATTGGTAAACTTTAGGACATTCTTTGCAAAAACTTTCTAATCGTATGATGCAGGGCACAGGACTTTTGTTCGTAGACCATAGATGCTAAACCAAAAGCCCATTCCTTTTGTATCCATTCCTTAAATACCCTGGGTTTGTGCCCACTTACACAACAGTAGATCACAGATGCAAGGTTGTTGGGCTAAAAGTACTCCAATAGCTTGCATTCTCCTGGTGGCCTAACAGCACTCAGGGCGACAGCTATTCCTTTGTTCACAGAGCATTGTCCAGTTACGATATTGCTCATCTCCTCCGTTTCTAGCTCCCTCTTAGGAGCACATAATCTGGCCTATCTGGCTAGAAAAGACTTCTCTTTCGTTCATTGACAGACACAGCGATCCGTTATTCAGAACCATAGGTTTATAACACCCCCTACAGGAGCAGGACACTAGGCGGAAAAAAAGAGTTGGCTACGGCTATGGGCAATCCTAGGTGGTATTCACCCCCCTCTCTGCTATAGGCTTTCAGTTTTTTTCTGCCTAGTCAGGAGTAAGGACCTAGTTCCCTGCTGGGATCGCTAGTCCTGGGAATTTTTGTGTTTTTGTTGTTTTCTTTTTACCTCGATCTATAATCAACTGCCGTGCTGGGCACTAAGACACTGTGTCCACCCCCCCCTTTCCACCCTCGGGGTTGCTACTGGGGGGGGGGTTGTATCAATTGGGCCCACCTGCTGCAGTGGTTGGGCCTAGGAGGTCTGGTGACCTAACGTCCGCGATTGGGGGACTGCCTGCGGCGGCCCTCCCGTAGTTTAGGCCGCATTTATGCAGCCTACTGATCGGCTGCTGGGTGGGCGGGCGGCAGAGGCCGATGCTTTTCGTTTTTGGGGGTCTTCCCTCCGTTCAGCGGATCGGTCCAGTCCCCCCGTGGCCGAAAATTTAGGCCGCAGCTTTTGCAGCCTGCTAGGCTTCGTGGTCGTCTCCTACCAGAGAAGCGGTGCAGTGGGGGCTCTGAGGGCGATCTCCTTTTGGGGGTCCATTAGGTGGGCCCGGCGTGGGTGCTCCTGGTGCTCCCTGTGTGGAGCCTCGCCCTGGGCCCCCTTTGAGGGGCCTCAGTGATGCCTTGTGTGGGCGGCCTTTGACGGCGCCCTCCTGTGAGGGTCCTCTGTCAGCGCCCCCCCTGTGCGGGGCCTCGGCCTAGTAAATGGCACCCCCCACCCTCCCCTACCTACTCCTGTCACGAACGATCCTATATCTGGCTCTGCCACCACGGACGTGGCCCACCTTGTGGGGTTGGTGGTCACGCTCCCTGTCCTGTCAGGGAGTGAGGATGATACCTCCACAACTGCAGTGCTGCATGAAAAGGCTCTAGTTGTCACACTTCTTACATCTGTGCGGGATTTTCAAGATGGGGGATGCAGTGGTGGCTGCGGCGGAGGGCCGCTTCCCTTTTGGCACCCATAAGCAGGGCGAAAGCATTCTGAGGAGTCCCTTCTTCAGAAGTGAACTATTCCACCAGTAGTGGACCCCCCTGTCCCTAGGCTGCTCAAGGCAACCATGATTCCAATAGAGGAATTTCTGGCATCTAAAGATCCAGCTGACATACCTAGAGGGGGAACAGAATCCCCCTGCCTTTGCTGCATCGGTGGACCTGTTGGTCTAGGTGCTGCAGTTTGTCTGCTATGCCTCTTGGCCGCAGTTCCCCTGGTTGCTGAACTCTGTTTCTGCAGTGGTGCTTGGACATGTGTTGTGGAGGGCTACCCTGGATGACATCATTACGCGTTTTGATTTTGTCCGATTACAAGAGATCGTTTTCCGGCCTTGTTCCCCAAGCATAGTTTTTTTTTTTATGTGCTTCCAATGTGCGTCTGTCACCGGACCGTGTGCGGTTCACCTCGTGGGGCTGTGCAAGGCCTGTTGCTTCAGAGTGTGATGTCCTGAACAGTTTCAGGGGTTTTTTTCAAACCTGTTCACAGTCCAAAAAATGGAGGGCATGGTACGTCCAATTCTGGACCTCAAGGCCCTGACCTGCCTGGTGTGGGTACAGAAGTTCAGGATGGAGTCCGTCTGCACGGTGGTGGCACCCCTTCATCGTGGGGACTTTCTGGCTTCTATCGACATCACGAATGCTTACCTACGCATTCCACTATGTTTTGCTGTGGGTGCTGAGCAATTATCAGCCCTTTGGTCTTGTCTCCTCGGGTGTTCACGAGGTGTCGGCCTCGGATCTGGCGTGGTTACGTCGGTGGGGGTTTGCAGTTCTGGGCTGCCTGGATGATCTTCTGCGAGTCCTCGACTACCCCGAGGGGCAATGTAGCTCCTATACAGACCTTGACAGATTGCAGTTGGCTTCTATACTATCTGAAGTCTGCTTTGGCCCCTTCCAGAACATTGGATTATCTGAGCCTGACCCTGGCTTCAGCTCTGGCCAGAGTGTTAATTCCCCTGGACAAACTCCAGATGTTGCACGCTGTGTTTTCATTTACTGTTGTCTGGCAGGTGGGTCTCCCTGCGGACCTGCATATGGGTGTTGGGTCTGATGGTATCTACCTTTTTGAGACGATTCCATTTGCACAGTTCCATACAAGCTCCCATAGGGAGATCCTGGCATAATGGGACAAGTGCCCAAAGTCTCTGGACAGTCAGATTCGGCTGAGCCAGGAAACCATAGGTTCCCTGGTCTGGTGGCTTCGCTCTCCGGTTCTTCGGCGGGGTAAATCCTTTCTCCCCTTGTATTGAACAGAGTGACCACCAATGCCAGTCTGTCTGGGTGGGGAGGTGTCGCGGGACTGAACTCTGCTCAGGGTCGTTGGACACTGGTGGAATCTGGACTACCGAGCAATATCCTAGAACTTCTAGTGATCAGACTATGTCTGGATCATAGACGGATCGACTTCGGGGGCTCCCGGTACGGATCCAGTCGGACAATGCAATGGCGGTGGCTTATGTCAATCACCAGGGCGGGCCACATAGGGTGTTGGCAGCCCTGGCAGTTGCCAGTATCCTCTGGTGGGCAGAATGTCTCGTTCCGCCCCTCTCCGACGTGCACATTTCAGGAGAGGAAAACTGACAGGCGGATGCTTGAGTCGGCTAGGGTTGGACCACAGGGTGGGCCCTTAACAGCTGTTTTTCATCGGATATGTCTCCAATGAGGCACTCCTGAGGTAGATCTGTTTGCGTCCTGGCTCAACAGAACAGTACGAAGGTTTCTGGCAAGGTCACGGGATCCTCTGGTTGGGCACCTCAATCGCTCTGGTGGCCCATGGGGCCGGTAACGTTTGCTCTACGCCTTTCCTCTTCTCCAGCTTCTGCTGTGGCTTTTGTGTAGGATCACGGGCGTGGGGATTCCGGTCATTCTATTGGCTCCGGATGGGTCCCGTCGGTCTGAGTGGGCCTGGTCACTGACGGTCCTTGACGATTGCCTCTCAGGGAGGATCTACTGGCCCAAGGGCCATTCTTCCATACTGCTTTAGAGTCGCTGGTTTTAACGGCCTGGCTGTGATGAGCCCGGTGCTGCAGTTCCAACGCTGCCGATGGCTAGGGAGTCTACCTCTGAGATGTGGAAAGCACATATATCCTGGTGTGAGTCACCGGGCATTCATCCTTGTTCTTTCTTGGTGGCTCCAATTCCAGCCTCCCTTCACGGGGGGGGGGGGTTGAGAAAAAATGAGCCTCGAGTACCATCAAGGATCAGGTGTTAGCCTGAGTGGTATTCTTCAGCATCCCTGGTGCGTACCTTTTTTATTCAAGGGGTTCGACGTCTGGTTCCACCGGTGCGGTGTGTTCTACCGCTGTGGGATGTGGACTTGGTGATTCTGGTTCTACAGAAGCCTCTTTCAATATATTCGGGAGATTCCACTACTTACTTTGTCTAGGAAGATGGCCTCTTGGTGGCTATCACCTCTGCTCGCAGGGTGTCCAAAATGGTGGCGTTATCTTGTTGTACACCTTAACCAGTTACACAAGGTTAAGGTGGTTCTTCGCCCTTTTTCCGTCATTCCTTCCTCTGATTTCCCTTTGAATAAGGATATTGTGTTGCCTTCCTTGTGTCCCTGGAATCCTAAGGAATTTGCTTTATCTGCCCTGGATGTGGTTTGGGGGATTCGGAGTCTTTTTGGAGATAAGACTCACTGTGATCACGGACGAGCCAAGAAAGGGGCTATCTGCGTCTTCTGCGACTCTGGCCTATTCTGTCAGGGATCAGGTTCCTGCTTTCCCTGTTACGGGGCATTCTTCTCAGGCGCTTAGTACTCTTGGCAGCCACTTGGTCATCGGTGTACACTTACACAACGTTCTACGAAGTGGATGTGGTGCCATCTGCGGATGCCTCTTTTGGCCGCAAGGTTTTGCAGGCTGCTATTTACAGGGTCTATTCCCTCTTGAAGGGGTATTGTTCAGGTTGGGCTCCGGTTTGTTCTGTGTTGAGCTCTTGTTACCTGGTTGGCTCTTGTATTAGACTTCGGATTTTTCGTTGCCCCACCCCTCATGTTTGGCACTGCTTTGGGACGTCCCTATGGTTCTGAATAATGGAGCTCTGTGTCTGTCAATGAATGAAAGAGAAAATGGGATTTTTCTGAGTTCATTGACAGACACAGCACCCATCCCTCTAAGGAGTTTTAATAATTCAGACCCTGCTTGTTACTAAACTGAAGGCCTATAGCAGAGAGGGGGGTGTATACCACCTAGGACTGCCCATAGGCATAGCCAAGTCATCTTTTCTTTCTACGGTAAGTCAAAAATCCCATTTTTTTTTTTTTTTTTTCCTGCCGCTGTCTGAATACTTTAAAAACTTTTGTCATTCCTAGAACCTTTTGGTTTCTGATTCTGGCCTTTGTTCATAAATTGGGAATGGACCCTTTCAACTTGTTGGAGGATGAAATGGAGAAAAGCAAAGGGGACACAGAAATTGTAGTGGAAGCTGCAGAGGATTTTGCAACCCCTGCATTTTATGAGCCCTATGCTATGGTTTCTCAACAGATGCTTTCCATTGTGAGCACAGTAATGCAGTGTGAACTAGTTTTTGCCTAGCACCCGATTCTCCAAAGCCCCTTTGGTGCATAGGAGATATTATTCTCCAGACTTCCTGTCCCTATCGATCTTGCATTCAGGAGGAAATATTCCACATGTTAGATATGTGCTACATTATCATGGAATTGCTAAGGAGTTTAGGAAAAGGAACACCCTTTTTGTTTTCTTTGCTGAGGGTTAGATGGCATCCAAGAAAACCCTAGGAAGATGGCTCAGTTTAGCTATAGGACAAGTTTATGCAGTCATGAATTTGGAAGCTCCAGTAGAGATTTTGGCCCATTCTACTACTACTACTACTTCCTGTACAAAAAGAGGCAGTCTAGATGAAATCTGCAGATCAGTCATATGGCTAAAGCATAGCTAAAGGCAAAACTTTTTTTTTTTTTTTTTTAAGCTTTGTATAGAGTTGGGATTGATTAGCCCCCATGTCAGTTTTTATTGCTGTCTGTGTCCCTGTTGGCGAGATTCATCTTCTCTATTTGTCCTATTTACCATTATCATTGAAAGTAAAAGAAAATCCCAAATTTTGGGTTGCCCCCAGAAAATTAAATGAGGAGAAATCTTCCAATGGGGACACTAGTTCTGATGACCTGGTGGTCCCCAAGGAAATCCCTTAATTTGCAGGGATTTCTTCTCACTTCCTGTTTGGCTATAGGACAGGAAGTGAATGGAAATCTCTGCAATGGGACACAGATGGCCAAAATAAATCTTACAGGGGTTATAATTAGAGGTGCCGCGAAACAGATCGTCCGAAAATGGTGTTTTCGGGATGTGGCCAACAGAAGAAAAGGCACTGAAAAGAGGGCGAGGGTGTCATCCTGGAGGCTCAGTTAGTCCTTCCCTCCCTCCTCACACAGAGCAGTGATCTCCCTGTGTCACAGAGCTGAATTGTCCTGTCGGCCGCAACAACAATGTCCTGCCTCCTGTGATAGACAGAACACTGATCCAGTGCCAGGAAATTGAATCAGTGTGACGTGTATCACAGGAGGCGGGACATTGTTACTCCGTCAGTCCAGCCTAGGAAATTCAAATCCAGCTCCGTGACACAGCGGGAGATTGCCACTCTGATCAGGCACTGGTGAGGTTGCATTGATCCCTTGTATCATGTCTGCTAGAGGTGCACCAAATGGAAATTTTGCTAATACTATTAGCAGTGTGTTTTAAGTGATTGGAGACATGATACCAGAGATGGTTAGAGACTGAGGACATAATACAAGAGACGGTCAGAGACTGCAGACTGCATTTTTCGTGAGCTTTTCTTGCACCAAAGGTGCCAATAATGGTCAACAATAAATTTATATTAATTTAAACTGATATTAATTAAAAAGTCGAATATAATTCAATTATATATAAAAACATAAATATTTTTTTAAAACCTGTATTTTCGGTTTTTGTGCATCCTGCATTTTCAGTTTCAGGACCAAAATTTTCATTCAGTGCACCTAGTTATAACCCTCCCTTACGCTATCTAAAATGAACATAAAAGTTTTTGCCTATAGTTCTACTTTATGCCTTACTACCTTAATCCAGCATTACAAGCTGGCTATGCCGTCGGCCAAGCACCAGTCATTTTGGCAGGAAAGATCTTCAGGCTGTCCAGGCAAGTCCTTCAGGCCACTATAGCTGCTAGCAATAATCACTGTGTTCTCCCGGTGGGATTGGCTTATCTTTGATGACACTGTTGGCTTAGAACAATTGCAGCTGATGCCCTCAGCCTTAACCACTTCAGCCCCGGAAGGTTTTACCCCCTTCCTGACCAGAGCACTTTTTACAATTCGGCACTGCGTCGCTTTAACTGCTAATTGCGCGGTCATGCAATGCTGTACCCAAACGAAATTTGCGTCCTTTTCTTCCCACAAATAGAGCTTTCTTTTGATGGTATTTGATCACCTCTGCCGTTTTTATTTTTTGCGCTATACACGGAAAAAGACCGAAAATTTTGAAAAAAAATGATATTTTCTACTTTTTGTTCTAAAAAAAATCCAATAAACTCAATTTTAGTCATACATTTAGGCCAAAATGTATTCGGCCACATGTCTTTGGTAAAAAAAATGTCAATAAGTGTATATTTATTGGTTTGCGCAAAAGTTATAGCGTCTACAAACTAGGGTACATTTTCTGGAATTTACACAGCCTTTAATTTATGACTGCCTATGTCGTTTCTTGAGGTGCTAAAATGGCAGGGCAGTACAAAACCCCCACAAATGACCCCATTTTGGAAAGTAGACACCCCAAGGAATTTGCTGAGAGGCATGTTGAGCCCATTGAATATTCATTTTTTTTGTCCCAAGTGATTGAATAATGACAAAAAAAAAAAAAAAAAAATTACAAAAAGTTGTCACTAAATGATATATTGCTCACACAGGCCATGGGCATATGTGGAATTGCACCCCAAAATACATTTAGCTGCTTCTCCTGAGTACGGGGATACCACATGTGTGGGACTTTTTGGGAGCCTAGCCGCGTACGGGGCCCCGAAAACCAAGCAACGCCTTCAGGATTTCTAAGGGCGTACATTTTTGATTTTACTCCTCACTACCTATCACAGTTTTGAAGGCCATAAAATGCCCAGATGACATAAAACCCCCCCAAATGACCCCATTTTGGAAAGTAGACACCCCAAGCTATTTGCTTTGAGGCATGTTGAGTCCATGGAATGTTTTATATTTTGACACAAGTTGCGGGAAAGTGACAAATTTTTTTTTTTTTTTTTTTTTTTTGCACAAAGTTGTCACTAAATGATATATTGCTCACACAGGCCATGGGCATATGTGGAATTGCACCCCAAAATACATTTAGCTGCTTCTCCTGAGTACGGGGATACCACATGTGTGGGACTTTTTAGGAGCCTAGCCGCGTACGGGACCCCGAAAACCAAGCACCGCCTTCAGGATTTCTAAGGGCGTACATTTTTGATTTTACTCCTCACTGCCTATCACAGTTTCGGAGGCCATGGAATGCCCAGGTGGCACAAACCCCCCCCAAATGACCCAATTTTGGAAAGTAGACACCCCAAGCTATTTGCTGAGAGGCATGGTGAGTATTTTGCAGCTCTCATTTGTTTTTGAAAATAAAGAAAGACGAGAAAAAAAATGTTTTTTTTTCTTTTTTCAATTTTCAAAACTTTGTGACAAAAAGTGAGGTCTGCAAAATACTCACTATACCTCTCATCAAATAGCTTGGGGTGTCTACTTTCCAAAATGGGGTCATTTGGGGGGGTTTTGTGCCACCTGGGCATTCCATGGCCTCCGAAACTGTGATAGGCAGTGAAGAGTGAAATCAAAAATTTACGGCCTTAGAAAGCCTGAAGGCGGTGCTTGGTTTTCGGGGTCCCGTACGCGGCTAGGCTCCCAAAAAGTCCCACACATGTGGTATCCCCGTACTCAGGAGAAGCAACAGAATGTATTTTGGGGTGTAATTTCACATATTCCCATGGCATGTTTGAGCAATATATAATTTAGTGACAACTTTGCGCAAAAAAAAATAAAAAAAATAAAAAATTGTCTCTTTCCCGCAACTTGTGTCACAATATAAATTATTCCATGGACTCAACATGACTCTCAGCAAATAGCTTGGGGTGTCTACTTTCCAAAATGGGGTCATTTGGGGGGGGTTTGAACTGTCCTGGCATTTTATGCACAACATCTAGAAGCTTATGTCACACATCACCCACTCTTCTAAGCACTTGAAGACATAGCCCTTTCTGACACTTATTGTTTACATAAAAAAATAATTTTTTTTTGCAAGAAAATTACTTTGAACCCCCAAACATTATATATTTTTTTTAAAGTAAATGCCCTACAGATTAAAATGGTGGGTGTTTCATTTTTTTTTTTCACACAGTATTTGCGCAGCGATTTTTCAAACGCATTTTTTGGGGAAAAAACACACTTTTTTACATTTTAATGCACTAAAACACACTATATTGCCCAAATGTTTGATGAAATAAAAAAGATGATCTTAGGCCGAGTACATGGATACCAAACATGACATGCTTTAAAATTGCGCACAAACGTGCAGTGGCGACAAACTAAATACATTTTTAAAAGCCTTTAAAAGCCTTTACAGGTTACCACTTTAGATTTACAGAGGAGGTCTACTGCTAAACTTACTGCCCTCGATCTGACCTTCGCGGCGATACCTCACATGCATGGTGCAATTGCTGTTTACATTTGACGCCAGACCAACGCTTGCGTTCACCTTAGCGCGAGAGCAGGGGGGACAGGGGTGCTTTTTTTTTTTTTTTTTTTTTTTCTCTTTATTATTATTATTTTTTTATCTTATTTTTAAACTGTTCCTTTCATTTTTTTTTTTTTTAAATCATTTTTATTGTTATCTCAGGGAATGTAAATATCCCCTATGATAGCAATAGGTAGTGACAGGTACTCTTTTTTGCAAAAATTGGGGTCTATTAGACCCTAGATTTCTCCTCTGCCCTCAAAGCATCTGATCACACCAAGATCGGTGTGATAAAATGCTTTCCCAATTTCCCAATGGCGCTGTTTACATCCGGCGAAATCTACGTCATAAAATGCTCGTAGCTTCCAGTTTCTTAGGTCATAGAGATGTTTGGAGCCACTCTGGTCTCTGATCAGCTCTATGGTCAGCTGGCTGAATCACCGGCTGCATTTTCAGGTTCCCTGTTGAGACAGGAGAGCCAGAGAAAAACACGGAAGATGTTGGGGGGGGGGGGGGGCATTCCCTCCCACTGCTTGTAAAAGCAGTCTAGAGGCTAATTAGCCACTAGGATTGCTTTTACATGAAAGCCGACCGCTGGCTGAAAAGAATGATACCAAGATGATACCTAAACCTGCAGGCATCATTCTGGTATAACCACTCAAAGTCGTGAATGGCATACCTGAAGACAAAAAAATGGTTAACAATAAAGCACAGTAAACGGTAAAGTATAAATAATTACATACCTGAAAAGCAAACATGATAAAACATAACAACAATAAAACATTGCAGAATAGAATACAGTAAAAAAGAGCAGAACAATAGAGAGAGAATAGAGAGAGAGAGAACAATAAAACGACAACTATTTTTATTTTATATTTTTGTTTGTGTTTTTTTTTTTTTTTACACTTTTTTTTGTAACTAACTTTTATAACTGTAACCGGTTCCAGGTTCGGGTCTCTCAAAATGCGATGGCATCTCGGGAGACCCTGTGAAAGTGTGCCTAGTCTGTGCAATGCTGTACCCTACGCTAATACTCAACTAGTGCATGGTAGCGTTCAAAACATTCACCAATGCAAAGACCAGGATTGTCAGGACAGGAGGGACAATAATAGCGGGTGTCACGCCTATATCCGCGCTTTCTGCAGACACGACATCTTTTTTGGGGGGGTTCGTTGGGTAGGGGTACTCGGGAGGACATAAAAATGCCTCTCATGCAGCCGACTGCATTTGGTTGGGGATGTGAATGGGGGGTAAGTACGGGCGCTGCAGAAGCGGTGGGTTCCCAATTAGGATTGGCGAATGCAGCAGGAAGGGCACTATGGGCACGACGGGCCTGTGTTTGTCTTCTTGGTGGCAGCGGGACACTACTTGTGCTTGCCACCTCACCAGCTTGAACTGCACTTATGGGACTCGCCACGTCACCAAGTGTTACTGCAGTGCTGGTTTGACTACGACCGGGGTGTACTAGGCCGCTGGCGCTTGCCAGTTCACCAAAACGCTACAAAAAAAACTGTTAGCGATCACAGGGATCCGGCCTGACTCTGCGAACGCTGCAGTAATGCGTTTAGTGTTTTGTAAGTGACAGTGATCGATCGATACTGCACTTGGGTGGGCTGGGCCGGGCCGGGCGGAGGGGCAAAACGCAGGTGCTAGCAGGTATCTGGGCTGATCCCGCTAACACTGCGTTTTTGGGAACCCTAAACTGCTGGGGACGCTAGTATAGATCTGATCAGATCAGATATTGATCCGATCAGATACTATACCACTAAGGGAGGCGTATGCTGCGTGCGTGGGTGTTAGCGGTACTGGCGCTAATCTGACGCTGCCTGGGGCTGGTGCTTGCCAGTTCACCAAAACGCTACCAAAAAAACTGTTAGCGATCGCAGGGATCAGGCCTGACTCTGCGAACGCTGCAGTTATGCGTTTAGTGCCTTGTAAGTGACAGTGATCGATCGATACTGCACTTGGGTGGGCTGGGCTGGGCCGGGCGGAGGGGCAAAACGCAGGTGCTAGCGGGTATCTGGGCTGATCCCGCTAACACTGCGTTTTTGGGAACCCTAAACTGCTGGGGACGCTAGTATAGATTTGATCGGATCAGATATTGATCCGATCAGATACTATACCACTAAGGGAGGTATACGGTGCGTGCGTGGGTGTTAGCGGTACTGGCGCTAACCTGACGCTGCCTGGGGCTGGTGCTTGCCAGTTCACCAAAACGCTACCAAAAAAACTGTTAGCGATCGCAGGGATCAGGCCTGACTCTGCGAACGCTGCAGTTATGCGTTTAGTGTTTTGTAAGTGACAGTGATCGATCGATACTGCACTTGGGTGGGCTGGGCTGGGCTGGGCGGAGGGGCAAAACGCAGGTGCTAGCGGGTATCTGGGCTGATCCCGCTAACACTGCGTTTTCGGGAACCCTAAACTGCTGGGGACGCTAGTATAGATCTGATCGGATCAGATATTGATCCGATCAGATACTATACCACTAAGGGAGGCATATGCTGCGTGCGTGGGTGTTCGCGGTACTGGCGCTAATCTGACGCTGCCTGGGGCGACGCATATCACCGCCGGGCGATCAGGGGGCTAAACCTTTATTCGGTAATAAACGGCGGGTGCCCTGACACTATAAAAAATAAACGAACTAACCAGCGTCACCCGTAACGGTTATACGGTGATCAGTGGTGAAAGGGTTAACTAGGGGGCAATCAAGGGGTTAAAACATTTATTAGGTAGTATATGGGGGTCCCTGTCGCTATAAAACGCTGACGGCGAACCTAAATATTTACGTTCCTAACTACCGTCACCAGCGACACTAATACAGCGATCAGAAAAATGATCGCTTAGCGACACTGGTGACAGGGGGTGATCAAGGGGTTAAAACTTTATTAGGGGGGGTTAGGGGGGTATCCTAGACCTAAAGGGGGGTAATACTATCTGCCCTAACACTAACTGTCACAAACTGACACTATGCAGTAATCAGAAAAAAAAAAAAAAAAAATACTGCTAATGTCAGTTTGTGACAGGGGGGGGGGGTGATTGGGGGGGCGATCGGGGGGGGATCGGGGGTGTAAAGTATGCCTGGCATGTTCTACTGTGTGTGTGTGTGTGTTGTGCACTCACTTGTCATCTCTCCTCGGCGCTGGAACGGAAACTGCCAGACCGAGGAGAGATGACATCACATCCTCTGCCTGTGTGAAACGACACACAGGCAGAGAAGGATTCCCATTGGCTGGGAGCGATCGCGAGGGGGGGGCCACGATCGGATGGTCTCCCCCTCGCCTCCCGACGCTCCCAGTCAGATGCCGACCGCCGATGGCACCGGGGGGGGGTCCGATCGGACCCCCCGCCCGCGGGAGGCAGATCACGTACGGGTACGTGATTTTGCCTGCCCGTGCCGCTCTGCCGCAGTATATATGCGGTAGGCGGTCGGCAAGTGGTTAAAGTGGAGTTCCACCCAAAAACGGAACTTCCACTTTTTGGATTACCCCCCCCCGCCGGTGTCGCGTTTGCCACCTTTCAGCGGGGGGGAGGGAGCAGATACCTGTCTAATACAGGTATTTTCTCCCGCTTCCTGGCATAGATCACTGCAGCTCTTGCTGTGACCTACGCCACTTCCGACGTCTACTCTGTCCTCCCCCGCTGTATTCTGGGAGACACACAGGTCCCAGAACACAGCAGGGACCAGAGAGGATGCGCAGCGCGGCTCGCGCATGTGCAGTAGGGAACCAGGAAGTGAAGCCGCACGGCTTCACTTCCTTATCCCCCTACCGAGGATGGCGGCGGCAGCAGCCGAGAGCCGACGGACAGATCGGCTTTGGCTGCCGACATCGCGGGCTCCCTGGACAGGTAAGTGACCATATATTAAAAGTCAGCAGCTGCAGTATTTGTAGCTGCTGGCTTTTAATAATTTTTTTCGGTGGACCTTCGCTTTAAAGTGGTTGTAAAGCCTAAACACACACACACACACACGCACATTTTTACTTACCCGAGCCCTCATTCGATCAAGCATCGTGCACGTCTGCTCTTCTCTCCCCTCACTTCTGGGTTCCGCTGGCTTTGCTGGGGTACTGGAAGCCATTGGCTCCCAGTTCTGGCAATCAGCCAGTGACGGGGAGTGGAGGGTGGGGCCGTGTCCCGCTGTCAGTGTCAATGGACGCAGCAGTGGGGCTCGGGTGCGAGCATGCGCGAGTGCCCCCCATGGGAAGCGGCTTTCCGTAGGGGCACTGGACAGAGTGGAGGGGCTAGGAGTGGCAACGGGGGACCCGAAAAGAGGAGGTTCGGGTCCCTTCTTTGCAACTCCTTTGCACAGTGCAGTTAAGTATAGACATGTTTGTTAGATACACACGTCCAGGGCCTCAGTTCAGAAAGGCTGCTCTAGAATGTATTTTATCACTCTGCATACACGCAGGATTTTGTGCCAAAAAAGCTTTGTCTGCTGAACCTGCTTGCATGCCTTTCTTTCTCGAACATCACGGGACACAGAGCTTCAGTAATAACTGATGGGTTATATAGGTATCACTAGGTGATTGGACACTGGCACGCCCTAACCAGGAAGTTCAACCCCCTATATAATCCCTCCCCTTACAGGGTTACCTCAGTTTTTACGCCAGTGTCTTAGGTGTTGGACGTGTAAAGATGTCCTGTGCTGAGCTCCAAAGGGAATATCCTATATCGGGGCAAGCCAGGCCAACCAGATCCATTTCAAAGTGTCCTTTCTAGGCCGAATTGGATGGTACCCGGGCCTCGTGTCCGAAGAAACAAGGTTTTACCTGTAACGCTTCCTCTTTTTAGAGAGCTGGACCCCGCATATCAGAAAATGGTTTTCTATCCTTTTTTCTGGCTGGGTGCTTTCCAGGCACAGGACTGTGGATCCCCCTATCTGTAGGGGGCCCCAGTCTCTGAAGGTTTTTCCAACCGGGCCCACCGTGAGAGGTGAAGATTGGGTCTGTATATCAGAACCCTGCGGCTGTATAAGGTAAAGGAGATTCCACAGAATTTTTTAATTCTAGTAGGTTTTCTCCTTTAAAGTAAATGCATGCTATGCCTATTGTCGCCACCGGGGGCTGCCAAGAGCACATACCTTCTCATGCTGATGTCTGTCACAGTGTTTTCACGCTGCACAAGCTCCTCCATCCGGCTCCAGGTAGGATGGGATGGGGGGCTCTCCTCATGGATATCCCCCCCCCCCCAGACTAGGGGGAGGCCGCAGGTGGTCGGTTGTACACCGCACTATCACCGCCGCCATTGCCACTGCCACGTGCAGGCCCCATCACTGCCGGCCTCTCTCCTTCCTCCTCCACCCCCAGCCTTCCCTCCATGCTTGTCCCGGAGGGTCGGCTCGCGCGGGAAGGGGCGTCAGCACAGCGTCCAGCGTGCTCAGACGCCCACAGGCCAGCTGCATGGCTATTAAAGGCACACTTTACAGGTGCACTAAGCCTTTGGAGGGACAAAGAGCTGACGGTCGCATGTAAAGTGGGACACAGGCATTCTCCTAGGCAGTATTTACTAAAGAAACACCAGACTGTGCATTTGGTAGCAAGGCTTTTGCCAGACTACATCGCTCAGCAGTCAGTGTTCATTTTGTAATACCTCAACCTTGTTGCTTTGCACTATGGGTAGAAGCGGTTCAAATACCCCAAGAACCAGAGGCTCTAGGGGATCTCCTTTTAGGTTCTGAGGACCCCCTTTCTGCAGCATCCTCCCCCCCCGAGGGGCCAGGAACGGCTAGCCAGGGAGAGCCGTTGGGGTCAGGGGCTACACCTGCTTCTGGCACTTCAGCCCCTGTATACATTACACAGGAGGTTTTTTCCTCAACCATTAATGGATTAGAGGAAAGATTAATGGCCGTGATTACATCTTCACTCAGTGGAAGAAAACGTACTAGGCCTTCCTCTGTTTCCCAAGACCCTCAGGCAGAGGAGCTCTGGGATAAAGGAGAAGAATCCCTTTCAGAGGATCGGGATGGGACGGATGATTCCTCTTCTGAGGAATCGGGTGGAGCGGGACCCTCTTCGGCTTCCCAAGAGGAGAAAGTCTTAGTGCAGATCCTTACTGGATTGGTCCGCTCCACATTTAAGTTGCCCATATCTGAATCAGTTAAAGAACCCTCCTCTTCTTTGGGGTCACTGAAACCTCCTCAAACAGCACATGCTTTTCCTGTTCATAATTTACTTGAAAAGCTCCTTTATTCTGAGTGGGATCACCCAGACAAATGTTTCTTTCCGCCGAAAAAGTTTTCAACACTTTATCCTATGGAAGAAAAGTTTATTAAAATGTGGGGAATACCGGCTATTGATGCGGCCATTTCCTCCATAAATAATAGTCTGACTTGTCCTGTAGACAATGCTCAGATGCTTAGGGATCCGGTGGATAAAAAGATGGAATCCCTGTTGAAGGATGTTTTCTCCTTAACTGGTTCAGTGGCTCAACCTGCAGTAGCAGCGATTGGAGTCTGCCAATACTTAAGAGACCATGTTAAGCAGGTCATCAAAATTCTACCTGAACAGCAGGCCCAGGGGTTGGCTGACCTTCCAGCGGCCTTATGTTTTGTTGTTGACGCCATCAGAGATTCTATTATGCAGACCTCTCGTCTTTCACTTGGGTTGGTGCATATATACGTAGAATTTTATGGTTGAAAAATTGGTAAGCCGAATCACCATGTAAGAAGCTGCTGACTGGGTTTCCGTTTCGTGGTGCAAGGTTGTTTGGAGAAGACTTGGATAATTATATCAAAAGGATCTCTTGTGGGAAAAGCACTCTCTTACCTTTTAAGAAGAAGAATAAGCGTCCCTCTTTCAAACGGACTCTTTCTCCAGCGCCAGGGGCATCAGCCTCCAGGCAGTCGCGACGGCCTCCTCCGTCTGGGTCAAGAAACAAGAGTCAGCCCCAGGGACAAAAGAAGTCCCGGGGGAAGAAGTCTACTAGACAAGACACTAAGACCTCTTTATGAAGGGGCGCTCGCTCGAGTGGGGGGAAGACTGCTATAGTTCTCAAAGCTCTGGCAGGAGGACTTCCAGGACAGATGGGTAATCTCCACGGTAACCTTAGGGTACAAGCTGGAGTTCCAAAAATTTCCCTCTCCTCGTTTCCTCAGATCAAGTGTCCCCAGAGATCCAGAGAAAAAGCAGTCGCTCCTTCTAGCGTTAGAGCGACTTTTGTCGGAGGAGGTCATTATGATGGTTCCCACGAAGGATCAGGGATTGGGCTTCTATTCCAAACTTTTTACGGTCCAAAAACCAAATGGGGCTGTCAGACCCATTCTGGATTTAAGGGATGTGAATAGATTCCTAAGGATTCAGTCATTCCGCATGGAATCAATTTGGACAGTAGTCTCCATCCTGCAGGGAGAGGAATTTCTGGCATCGATAGACTTTAGAGATGCATATCTGCATGTGCCCATTTTTCCTGCTCATCAGAAGTTTCTGCGCTTTGAGATAGGAGGGTGCCATTTCCAGTTTGTGGCTCTGCCTTTTGGGATAGCCACTGCACCTCGAGTGTTCACAAAGATCTTGGCTCCTCCTCTGGCCAGATTGAGGGCTCAGGGTAAAGCTGTCATAGCATACCTAGACGACCTGCTCTTGATAGACCGGTCGGTAGCCTCCTTGAACGGGAACTTGAGGACCACAGTCAAGTATCTGGAACACCTAGGTTGGATCCTCAACCTAGAAAAATCTTTCCTAAAACCAGTAAGAAGACTGGCGTATTTGGGTCTTATCATAGATACAAATCATAGAGGCAAAGATCACTGTTTTAAGGGAGCTGATTCTGGCAGTCAGGACCAAAAGAGGTTCTTCTGTCCGCCTTTGTATGAGGCTGCTAGGAAAGATGGTGTCTTCATTCGAAGCAATTCCCTATGCTCAGTTTCATTCAAGACTGCTGCAACACAGTATTCTGTCGGCCTGGAACAAGAAGGTTCAGGCATTAGACTTTCCGATGCACCTGTCTCATGTGGTGCGTCAGAGTCTCAATTGGTGGCTAATACCCGAAAACCTGCAGAAGGGGAAATCCTTTCTACCGGTTACCTGGACAGTGGTAACAACAGATGCCAGTCTGTCGGCTTGGGGAGCAGTTCTGGAGCAGTCTGCTGTCCAAGGGGTATGGTCCAAGACCGAGAGGACCTTAGCCATCAACATTCTGGAGATCTGTGCGGTATATCTAGCCCTAAAGGCCTGGACTATTAGGCTACAGGGTTGCCCGGTCAGCATCCAGTCCGACAATGCCACAGCAGTGGCTTATGTCAATCATCAGGGAGGCACCAGGAGCCGAGCTGCTCAAAGAGAGGTGGACCAGATCTTAGTCTGGGCAGAGAAACATGTGCCATACATATCGGCAGTTTTCATTCCAGGGATAGAGAACTGGCAGGCGGACTATTTAAGTCGCCAGCAGTTACTCCCAGGGGAATGGTCTCTGCATCTCGACGTCTTTTGGGCCATATGCCAAAGATGGGGGGTTCCAGATGTAGATCTCTTTGCATCCCAATTCAACAAAAAGATAGACAGATTTGTGGCAAGGACAAAGGATCCTCTTGCATGTGGGATGGATGCGTTGGTGATTCCGTGGCATCGGTTCTCACTGATTTATGCATTCCCGCCTATTCTGCTACTGCCACGACTCCTTCGCAGGATCAGGCAAGAAAGGAAGTCAGTACTTCTGGTGGCCCCCACCTGGCCCAGAAGGACTTGGTATGCAGAAATAGTAAGGATGACGGTGGGTCCTCTGTGGACCCTACCGGTATGCCCAGACCTGTTATCTCAAGGTCCAGTGTTCCATCCTGCCTTACAAGCACTAAATTTGACGGTTTGGCTATTGAAACCCACGTTCTGAAGAGTCGTGGGCTTTCAGGTCCTGTGATATCTACCTTGATCAATGCAAGGAAGCCAGCTTCCAGAATGATTTATCATAGAATCTGGAAAGCTTATGTATCCTGGTGTGAATCCAGGGGTTGGCATCCCAGAAAATATGTGATAGGTAGAATCCTTGATTTTCTACAATTGAGATTAGAGATGAAGCTGGCCTTGAGTACCATCAAGGGCCAGGTCACGGCCTTATCAGTATTGTTTCAACGGCCACTTGCTTCGCATTCTTTGGTCCGAAACTTTATGCAGGGGGTGATGCGTCTTTATCCTCCGGGTAGGGCGCCCCTAAATCCCTGGGACTTGAATTTGGTTCTGTCTGTTTTACAGAAACAGCCTTTTGAACCAATACGTCAAATTCCTTTGGTCTTGTTGACAAGGAAGTTAATTTTTCTGGTAGCCATTTCTTCTGCTAGAAGAGTATCAGAATTAGCAGCTCTTTCCTGTAAAGAGCCTTATTTGATTGTACACAAGGATAGAGTGGTATTGCGCCCTCATCCTAGGTGGTTTCAGATTTTCATCTAAACCAAGACATTGTTCTGCCTTCCTTTTTTCCAGATCCCTGTTCTTCGGAAGAAAGGTCACTACATTCTTTGGATGTAGTAAAAGCAGTCAAGACCTATCTGGAAGCAACTGCTCAAATTCGCAAAATGGATCTTTTGTTTGTGCTGCCAGAGGGTCCCAATAGAGGACAGGCAGCGTCAAAAGCTACCATTTCTAAATGGATTCGACAATTGATTATTCAAGCTTACGGTTTGAAACAGAAGATTCCTCCGTTTCAGATCAAGGCACATTCCACAAGGGCTATTGGTGCTTCTTGGGCAGTGCATCACCAGGCCTCTATGGATCAAATCTGCAAGGCCGCAACCTGGTCTTCAGTCCATACATTCACCAGGTTTTATCAGGTGGATGTGAGAAGGCATGAGGATATCGCCTTTGGGTGTAGTGTGCTGCAGGCAGCGGTACAGGGTCCTCTGGTCTGATTGCACCCTACTTGGTTGTGGTTCCCTTCCCCTCAGGTGGCATTGCTCTGGGACATCCCATCAGTTATTACTGAGGCTCTGTGTCCCGTGATGTTCGAGAAAGAAAATAGGATTTTTTTATAACCGCTTACTTGTAAAGTCCTTTTCTTTCGATGGCCAGAGGTCCCGCCCCTCTTCTAATACACTTATATTGCTTTGCTACAAAACTGAGGTATCCCTGTAAGGGGAGGGATTATATAGGGGGTTGAACTTCCTGGTTAGGGTGTGCCAGTGTCCAATCACCTAGTGATACCTATATAACCCATCACTTATTACTGAGGCTCTGTGTCCCATGATGTCCATCGAAAGAAAAGGATTTTACAGGTAAGCGGTTATAAAAAATCCTATTTTTTGGGGAATCCCTTGATAAATTAACACCTGCCAGCCTGGCCTATAGCAGATTGACGGCTGGGCGTGGGCTTTACCATTCTCACTGTATGTCATATGCGCAGTACAGCGGTCAGGGTAAAGAGCTGATGATGTAGGCTGTGTCCAATTACAGCTGATCACATGTAAACAAAAGCCAGTTATCGGCATTTCCTTACCTCAGCAGTGCTGTCAGTGTGAGGAATGGAAAGCTGAGAACTGGCTTTCCAGTTACAGGGGACATTTACACTAATAATCAGGGCACTGGTCATCAGTGCACCAATTATCAGTGCAGCCACATCAGTGAAGAAGAAAAATTATTGTATTTGCAAAATTGTATCACAGAAATTAAGAAAAGGGTTTTTTCTCTTCAAAGTTTTCAGTCTTTTTTTCGTTTGTTTACTAAAAATAAAAAGCCCCGTGGCGCTTTATTAAAGGCAATTTTTTGTGAAAAAAAAAACGCTACTAAGAGACTGGACTGCACTTTTGTTCATTTCTGGGGAATATGGACTTTTGCATGTGTTTTAACTGCTTCCGGACTGCCCTATGTACATTTATTGCAGCAGGGTGGCCGCTGTGGTGAATGGATACAGCCGGAGCCGGTCAGCGGATTCTTCCCCTCAGCCCGTTCAGGCAGGCCCACGATCTGCATGCGCTCTGATGGAACGGCATACCATTGCTTTTAAGTTCTGTGACGTAAATGGCAGCTCCCACATGCATGCAAGGGAGTGACGTCTACGCAGCTGCGGGCACTCACACAGCCTTAGTCCACGAACCCCGAAGGAAAAACGGGTGGAAGCGCCTTCAGCAGTGATATCGCGCTGCTGGGAAGGCTTTGTTTTCAGGTAAGTTTCACATAATGTGCTAGTATACGATATATACTACTAGCACATTATGACATTGCCTTGCAGGTTAAAAAAAAAACGAATTAAAACAAAAAAAACTGTGGTTTACTACAGCTTTAATGTGGTTGTCCCTTTCAATTTAGCAGACTGAAGCTGATAAATCGGAGTGTTCTAGACCAGTAGTTCTCAACCTTTGTGAGACCAAGGCCTGGTGAATTCTTTCAAAAAGCTTCCATTCCCCAATACAAATAAGTTTATATTCTCCTGACCTTGCTTAGTGATCCTTTCACTGGTCAGTTTCTGCCAGCAACAGGATTGCAAATTTGGCATGATTAATTTGGTAAAATCAGACACATGTACAGAAGGGAACAGAGGTGACACGCATACAGAGGTGCAGAACCTTGTGGTGTAGAGGGGTAGCAAATTCACAGGATAAAGCACAGAGGGACAAAAGGGTCAGCCATGCCACACACTGGACAGTGACAGGGATACATAAATGCCTTCCTGCCCCGGCATCCTCTGGCCTCTACACTGCATCACCTATCCTCTTCGTACCATCTCTGTGGATCTCCACGCAGTTCCCAGCCAGCTGTCCTGGTGTTGGCTCAAACACTTGACGCTGTCAAGTCATGGTCCAATGGGATGGAGTCTGGAACCTGACACCAAGCTGCAGTCCAGCAGTTGAAAAACTTTGTTCTAGAGATACTCTTGCCCAGAAGGTGTCTGTGCATTTTCATATTTTCTGGTGGAAAAGGTAGAAAACTTCTGTACCACAATTTATTGCAGTCTGTTATTTCTCCTTACTTCCTGTCCAGTTCACAAGCTTCATAATGAACAGAAAGAGAAAACAGAAATATCTTGTATTGGGCACACAATCTCAGAGGGAGGGTTCCTCTATATGGACACAGCATTAAAAAAAAAAAAATCCTGGTGTTGGTCTTTAAAGGGGAAAAAAATAATGTTACCTATACAATTGCGATGCAAGCCATATTGTAATTTAATCAATCCACAGCACTGTAATTTTTAAAAAAAATTCAGTACAATATTGCAACCTGGAGGTGTTCAGTACACAGTTGTTCCTGCTTGTGTGGTCAGCTAAGTGATTTTCCCAGAAGTCTGCACTAAGATGCAAGTCAGATTTTAGGCATAATCTGCAACATTTTAGTTTTGGTGAGATGCTCCTAAAGGACTAATCACTTCTAAAGGAATGCAGACACCGCCACTCTCCTCATGAGAGCCCTGTAAGTGCATAAGATGATCAAAATCTAACAAAGAGCTCTTAATTCAGATCATAAATGGGGAGAAGAGACTGAAAGAAAGGTTGTTAAAATCCTTGCAATGTACATTGATCACATGGAGGTGATTGTGTGTGTTTCTTTTTTTTTTCTCAACAAAAGTGTAGTTACTCTTTAAGTGTGATAGTCACTTAATAGTTTGTATAGAATAAGTGTTCCAATATGCCCTCCTTTCAACAGTTACTATTTTTTTTTGTTTTGTTTTTTTAACACTGCTTTTTGCTTTGCAGATGGACATCCAATAATGGCAGCTGGAAGCCCCATTGGTCACATAGGCCTGTGGGATTTGGAGGAAAAGAAACTGATGAGCCAGATGAGGGATGTTCATTCCACTTCTATTGCTGGGCTAACCTTTGTTCATGGAGAACCTCTGCTCATTACCAATGCTGCGGATAATGCGTTACGGGTATGACAATATGTTGGTCTCATCTTGTGCTTTGTTCACTAACACTCAAAAAGGGATTTGAAGTTGTAATTGTATTCTTGACTACTTGGGTTATGCTGACACCTTCAGGCGAATGGGCACTGGCCAAAAAAAGACAGACAGGAATTTCCAGGTATAACCCCTCCCAGCTCAGCTAAGCCTCAGTTTTTTTTTCTAGTGCCTCCAAGTACCTGGATGTGCACTCCCTGTGTCCCTCTGAAGATCTTCCTCAGACTTGTTCCTGTATATGAGGCCTATTCCTTAGGGTCCACCTCTGCCCTACCAGGGGCATATCTGAATCAGTTGCTACAGCCAGGAGGTTGTACCTGGATTCCAAATATAAAAGTGGGAACTGCCTTATGTCTACAAGCCAGTACTGGACCTTGTGGACAGTGATCCCTGGTGTACTAAGTAACTGGTTACCTTAAAACTGAGTGTTCTACAAGTCCAGGGAGGTGATCCCTTAGAGGGGAGTCTAGTCCCTGAAGGTCATGCGGGGCTCACCTGCCGTGATGGGTGAAGATTAGGCCTGCTGGTGCTGCAGCTATGTACTGGTTAGTACCTGTTTTAGTGGAACATTGTGGCAGGTCCCCCTGACTGTGTTTTCTGTGTAGTGGATTGTTTCTTGGCAGTTTCCACTGAGATGACATGCAGTAGTGGTGGTGCATCAATGGTGTTCTATCGTGGCAACAACATTGCACTGGCACCAACCCTCAGTCCCTGGAATGCAGTACACGTATCTTGCAGCACCTGAACTACACAGCATAGGGATACCAGACCACACCACACAATCACCTTCTCAGCCTATGCCTACAGTCCTGCACAGCTGCATTCATCTATAGGGTTGACTGTCACATAGGTGTTCTGGCTTAGGCCAACACTCCTTTCAGCTGGGTGGCCTCTTCCCCCTGGGATTTACAGGCCTGTTTTAATTCTCACTAAGCCACGGCCTCGCACAGGCAGAGAGGTGACGGGAAGAAGTATGCGGATTTAGCTCACCCAGAAGTAGCGTTTTCACTGTATTACGTTTACCAGTACCCCATGATGAAGGATTTCTACAAGAATGGGGCTCTCCAGCTATTTCTTAAAGCTGAATTTTAGTATAAGGTTTTGTAAGCCTTGACTTGTTCTCTCAGTCTGCTGATGCACACAATGTATACATTTCTGTATAAAAAGTCTAAAAATGCGTTAAAGTTGGCTGATAGGAATGTGGTAAGCCAACATCGTAAATCTCTTGGCAGAGAAGCTTTGGGCGACATTTGTTGTTGCATGGTCTGATCTTTTGTCCTGTTTTACTGGCTTTAGCGGCATGTTGAAGCCCCAGTTTTGAGAAACAGGGATGATTCTGTTTCTGTAACACCTACCCTCCTCAAGGCTAGATAGTCAACCTCCAGGAAGGTGAACCCCATCATACATGGAAGGCTTAATTTATGTGGTGAGAAGCTAATAAGTTGTCTCTGACAGTATGTCATGGAGCATATTTTGGCGCTGCCCCATCCTTAACAACCATTGACACAATTTCAGCTGTCAACAGGGGGTGTGTCTGACCAGTGAGGAAGAGGCCGCTAAGCGCTCCTGCCTTCCTGAGGTTTTTAGAGGCGAACACAGCAACTTTTTTATTTTTATTTTTTTATTACAACATTAAAATCCCCAACTGCAATGATTGGAATATTCGGTTTATCTACTATAAAATCCAGTAAACAATATAAAACTTCTAATTTAAAAGGTGGAGGGATATAAATGTTTGCTAGTATATAATCCTGGTTCCCTATTATGCAGTGTAAAAATATACCGACCCCCAGCATCTATATTACACTGTATGCAGGTGAACACTACCTCTCTCCCAATTAGCACCGACACACCCCTAAAATAAGAGGTGTGTACCGCATGGAACTGACACCGGTATTTTTTATTTCTTATTTGAGTTTTAGTGTCCCTGGTCAGGTGCGTCTCCTGCAAACAGGCAATACCCACTTTAAAAGTGTCTAACATATCAAATACCAGTGCTCTTTCGGCAGGAGTACCCAACCCCCGGACATTCCATGAACCAATATTTAATCCCATTAGTTATTCTGGGGTGAGGCTATCACAAAAAAAAAAAGAGAAAAAAAAAGACCAGACGCTAACCCTTTATACACTTTGAGGAGAGAATCCCATCTAAACTTAATAATCTTGTAGGACTCCATACCATATTAAATTCCCAATTCTAACCATCACCATTTCTCCTTATACCATATATACCCAGGTATGGGATTGCTCCTCCGTATTCAGAAAATAATAACCCCAATTAACACAAGAAAATTCTTTAACATTCGTGTCTCAATAATTGTCCAACATACCAATTACCACACTACAAACATTAATATTATACCCATATTTATCTGTATCCTGCGTGCCATTATATAATCCAGTGTGCCATACATTATCTTACCATTTCGTGTACCACTTAATACCCTATATTGTGTTCTAATTCTTCCATACCCTTTACCATACACCCAACAACCCACCCCAATCCCCCACCCTCCCCTCCCCCCACCCTTCCCATACCATTCTAGGTTACCCCTCAGGGCTTTTTTAATGGCCGACCCATACCCACCTACCCTTCCACAACACACCCCTCCCCCTACCCCATCAACCCTTCGCCCTCCCTCCCTCCCTACAATCTAAAGAAGACTTACTATAAACACACCCCATCTTAAACCTAATTTCATTTAACCGTGTCACAACCCGTCCCCACTCCGTTTACCAAACATATATATTACTAAAATAAAATTGTGCCCTGTTTATATATAACAAATTCAGAGCCATTCCCCCGCTACTTCCTGGGTAATTGATCTTTCTTATCCTCTGACCATGCTGACGCACTGGCTGGAGACTCAAAAATCTGACTCCCCCCCCCCCCCCCCCCCCAGTGCGTTTATCCGGAGCCTGGCTGGGTAAAGGAGAGCGTACGTGACATTGAATTTCTGGAGGCTACGTTTAACCCCCAGAAACTCAGCTCTACGCTTCTGTAAGTCCGGGAGAAATCTGGGAATATTGATATCTTAACATCTTTATATAAGACCTTCCCCATTTCTCTGGCCTTACGTAGGAGTCTTACTTTGTCCTTATAATTTAGGAATTTGACTAGAAACGGTCTTGGGGGGGTCTAAACGGAACTCTATGCGCTCTTTCTATTGAAAACTGCTGAGTGAACGTCTCTCCTCCGAATACCCCCACCAACCAGTTCTCTAGGAATACAATTGGATCTGAGCCTTCACTCCCTCAGGAACTCCCACCACCCTCATGTTATCCCTGCAAAGTCTATTTTCCAGTTCATCAAATTTCCCCACAAGCATATCAATTTTTTCTCTCCAGATCTTAGCTTCTTGTTTCATAGGGAACAGATCATCTTCTATCAAACTTATTCTGTTTTCCGCTTCCGTTACCCTTTCTGCTGTTTTCTCAAGGTCATGTCGTACTAGGGTCAGCTCCACTTTGATATCCTTCATTTGGTCTCCCAATACCCCCAAAGACTGATTGCATGCATTTATTGCCAAAAAGATGTCTTTTAAGGAGGGCTCTCCTTCTGCCATGGAAGTTGGAATAGCCGAGGCTTCCGTTTCTTTACCAATCGCTCCTGAACCTTTTTGTAGAGGAATTCTTTGTACTAGTAGTACCTATGGGCAGGCCCAAGTGTCCTTGGCTTTTCCTATCCATTGCTGACTTATTCTGAGCTTGCTGCCCCCCTTTATTTGGGGTGTGTTCAGCTGCGAGGACCATTCTCTCTAATTTAGCGGAAGCTGCAACCGCCGCCGCCGTTGCCCCCGCCACAGTAGAATGAGGGCCTTTTTCCTTATCCTTCTCCTTGTTCTTAGCTGACCGTAAAGATTGGGTTCCCATATTTTCCTGGTTGGGATGTTCATCTCCCTTTCTTCTCGCTGACATATTGACTTTCACAATGTAAGATTATTATTTATACAGATTACACGGCTTTTTTTTAACAATCAAGATGTACCCAATTGCACGATCCCACCTTCGCCAGCCGTTATTAATTATTAAATATAGTTATTATTTTATTATTGTTACAACCAGGAGAAGGAGGAGAATAAGAAGCACATAAAGCCAAACTAATTAAGGGAGAGAGTTTGCCCCCAACCATACCACTCGTCAGAGCTCAAAAGATGACACCACTTCTCTTCAGCCACAGGGCAACGCTACTGATTTAAGTCTCTTGTATATTATAGCGTTCTGCTCACACACTGCATCGGAGCCTCTTCCCCAGATTTCCCAATCTCCCTCCTAGATTTTACAGTTCACCTAGGGTCCCTTAAAATGCCCCCCAACAGTCTTTACTAATAACAAGTAGGAAAGGGGGCTAATGGGTGTGAGAGCAAATCAATACGGTACGTCCGTTCCACAATGCTGGGTATGCTTCAAACCCGTCCCCTTATCCGTGCTCAGGCATTGAAGTTTACCTCTGTGTTCTCCGCAGATAGTCTCAAGTAGCCATAGGTAAGCCCCCAGCTCTTCCCACTTCACCGGCCAGCTTTCCGGGGCTTAAATCGGGATGTATTCGCGGGGTAAGTGCTATGCACGCTGAAGGCTCCCCTTCTGACACTTGACATCCGCTCCTCCCGCAGCTCCGCCAGCAACCGAGCCTTCTCTCTGTCTCGAGAGAGTACGCTGCCTCCACCGAGCTCCGGTCCCTCACAGTGCCCAGAGCGGCATTCACATTCGCAGCCCCGCTGCGCCGGCTCCGACAGGCAACGTGCTCCAACAGACACGGTTCAGGGAACACACGAGCCGGAGGTAATACAGTAGGGGAGAGAGTAGGTGAGAGACACCGAGTACTGAGGCGGGGTAGGTGGATTACCCATGGGTCTTCATAGTCCTGAAGCGGGACAAACACTCACACTCTCCCCGCTCCTCTCACCTCCATCCGCTTCCGGCCACGCCGACCGAACACAGCAACTTTAGAGTAGCAGATTCTGGCATCGAAGCTGCCGCCCAAGATCCTCTTTCACCTGGGTGACATCTCCAAAAGTCCTCCAAGCCTCCCCATCGACATACCGACTTGTATCCCTCTGCCAGACGGTGGGACAGGCAAGATGGTGCCTGCTGCATGCCTGGAGATACAGCCCGCTTTCTCAGGGCACTGATGAGTGGTTTCCCGCCCTCTACCCCCGCCACGCGAAGTCTAGCCAAATCTAGGCAGAGGAGGGAGGAGGACACACAATCAGATATGCAGTTTCAGGCTGATACTGGAGGAGATGATAAGAAAGAGAGAGAGTGCACCGGCCTAGTGCATTATCCTTGGAAAAATGATTTATTAAAAACAAGATTAAAATCTACTCACAAAGGTAGAAAGAAATAATCGCACTGTAAGCAGTCACAAGGTGATAAATCCGCTGGTAGCAGTCTCCAGGTCCCAGGAGGAGGACGCACGAACCGCCGCTGGCTAACGCGTTTCGAAGGTGTCTCTTCTTCTTCAGAGCCTTAGCTGTGCTGATCTCTTACTACCATTTATACATGTGTCTGACTGGAATGGTAATTGAGCTCCTCCCTTAATTGATGGGAGGTTCTAAAGGGGGGTGGGCCTCTGCCCCATTGTTATAAGATATTACTTTGGTAGGTATAGGTATCAATTCATAATATATTGTTTTGTTTATTTAATTTGTTCAACTCTGTCTCTTTCCACATGCGCCTGCACACTGGGGGTGCAAACAGTAAGGTGACCTAGGTCTATTACTACACTCGGTGGTCTTGGGTAGAACAGTATGAGGTTATATAATGTATCTTAAGAGGCATATGCTGTATGATACTTATTAAAGAAACGAACGCCATGCCTCTCACCCTCTCTGGGGGTCCCTCTATGATGACTATGGCTGCTCCGGTTTCCATCGCCGACAGCTAGCATCTCCTCGTTAGTCCCAATGCGCTGTCTCGGCGAGTGGAACGCACGCCGCGCCATCACGTCCTGATTGCGATCCATTGAGCGGAAGTTCATTTCATTTCGTTTCTTTAGTAAATATCATACAGCAGTAAGGTGACCTAGGTCACCTTACTGTTTGCACCCCCAGTGTGCAGGCGCATGTGGAAAGAGACAGAGTTGAACGAATTAAATAAATAAACAAAACAATATATTATGAATTGATACCTATACCTACCAAAGTAATATCTTATAACAATGGGGCAGAGGCCCACCCCCCCTTTAGAACTTTCCCATCAATTAAGGGAGGAGCTCCAATACCATTCCAGTCAGACACATGTAAAAATGGTAGTGTAAGATCAGCACAGCTAAGGCTCTGAAGAAGGGACACCTTTGAAACGCGTTAGCCAGCGGCGGTTCGTGCGCCCTCTTCTTGGGACCAGGAGACTGCTACCAGCGGATTTATCACCTTGTGACTGCTTACAGTGTGATTATTTCTTTCTACCTTTGTGAGTAGATTTTAATCTTGTTTTTAATCATTTTTCCAAGGATAATGCACTAGGCCGGTGCGCTCTTTTTCTTTCTTATCGTTTACTACTAGGATAATCCCATCCTTGAGAGCAGCAAGGCTGAAATTCACTGTCCTTTTTGAAACCTTGAGATCATCTAGCCTATACACCTGTGCGCAAGTATATTTGCTTCTGTAGTATGATACTGGAGGAGACCTGCAGAGAACACAGCACAGCCTACCTATTGATTCATTCCCTGCTGCTGACAACCCCATCTCAGAGCACACCATGAAGTGTGCTGCTCTCTCTAAGAAGTTCTCTGTTCAAAATGTGTACCAATGATCTAATCCCCTGCTGTGCAGCCCTCACTTGCCCACCTACTACCCCACCCCCACTCTGTCCTCACTTACCCCCCTATTCCCCCCGCCCACACACTCTGCCCTCACTTATTTCCCTACTCCACCCCCACCCTGCCCTCACTTATCCCCCTACTCCCCCAGCCCCCACCTTGCCCTCACCCAACTCCCTAACCCCCCCACCTCCCAAACCACCTCTCTACCTACTCATCCTAGGCGATAGGTATTGGTAGTTGGAATCAGTGCGTACTTCGTTACTCAGTGTTAAAAAAATAAAAAAATGGTATCATTGCATACCAAGTTAAAGGCTTTGGGCAGAGTGTCGCATGGATTGTTCTGCAACCGCTTTTGTCTCAGTGGGACCCTAATTTGGTCTTGTCTGTTTTTCAGTCTCCCCCTTTTAAACTTCCTATAGATTAATTCCCTTGTCACACTTTGCATGTAAGGTTTTCTTTTTGGTGGCCATTACCTTGTCTCGCAGGGTCTGGAATATGGCTGGCTTTCCTGCAAAGGAACCCTAACCTGGCTCTTCTCCATAATAAGGTGGTATTAAGGCCATTGTCCACTTTTTTTTTGTCCTAAGCATCTTAAGGAGAAGTGGCTCCACTCAAGCTGTTCAAGTTTTTGGCTACAGCTTCGTTTTGACAGTCTGATTCTCTTGTTTGTTCTGCCTGAGAGTTGTCCCAAGGGTCAGGCTAGGTCTTGATCCATTATTTCTAGGTTTATTTGTCATCTTGTTTCTCAGGCCTTAGGTTTCAAGGGGAAGATTCTTCCTTTCCTGGTCAAGGCCCATTCTATTAGGAGTGTTGGTGCTTTTAGGGCTATTCAGCAGCAAGGCTCTGTTCACGTTTGTGAGGCTATTACCTGGTTTTCTATTCACACATTTGCTAAGTTCATAGTTACATAGTAGGTGAGGTTGAAAAAAGACACAAGTCCATCAAGTCTAACCTGTGTGTGTGCTTTTATGTCAGTATTACATTGTATATCTCTGTATGTTTTGGTCGCTCAGGTGCCTATCTAATAGTTTTTTTAATTTATCGATGCTCCCTACTGAAACCACTGCCTGTGGAAGAGAATTCCACATCCTTACCGCTCTTGCAGTAAAGAACCCTCTATGGAGTTTAAGGTTAAACCCGCTTCTCTTCTAATTTTAGTGAATGGCCTTGTGTCTTTTTTTTAAATTCCCTTTCACGGAAAAGTTTTATCCCTATTGTGGGGTCACCAGTACGATATTTGTACATTGAAATCCTATCCCCTCTCAAGCGTCTCTTCTCCAGAGAGAATAAGTTCAGTGCTCGTAACTTTTCCTCGTAACTGAGGTCCTCCAGTCCCTTAGCTTTGTTGCCCTTCTTTTGGACTCCCTCCAGTTCCAGCACATACTTCCTGAGGACTGGTGCCCAGAACTGAACGACATACATCTGGTGTGGCTGGACCAGAGTCTTGTAGAGTGGGAGAATTATTGTTTTATATCTGGAGTTAATCCTCTTTTTAATGCATGCCAATATTCTGTTTTCTTTGCTTGCAGCAGCTTGGCATTGCATGCCATTGCTGAGCCTATCTGCTAGAACCCTCAGGTCCTTTTCCATTCTAGATTCCCCCAGAGGTTGTCCCAGAGCGAGTAGATTGCATTCATATTTTTGCCACCCAAATGGATTATTTTACATTTTTCTACATTAAACCTCATTTGCCATGTAGTTGCCCACCACATTAATTTGTTCAGATCTTCTTGCAAGGTTTCCACATCCTGCAGAGAAATTATTGCCTGCTTAGTTTGGTATAGTTCGCAAATACTGAGCTTGAGCTGTTTATCCCATCTTTCAGGTCGTTTATGATTAAATTACATTGGATTAGTTCCAGGACAGAACCCTGGGGGACACCGCTTTCGGCACCGGACCTTTCTGAGTACTCCCCATTTATCACAACCCTCTGAACTCACCCCTGTAGCCAGTTTTCAACCCAATGGTCCATGCCGATAGACCTTGGTTTGTACAGTAAACATTTATGGGGAAACTGGATCAAAAGCATTTGCAAAATCCAGATACACCACATATACGGGCCTTCCTTTATCTAGATGGCAGCTCTCCTTCTCATAGAAGGTTAATAGATTGGTTTGGCAAGAACGATACTTTATGAATCCATGCTGGTTACTGCTAATAATGCAGTTTTCATTACTAAAATCTTGTAAATAGTCCCCTCCAAGAGCTTGCATAGTATTGATGTTAGGCTAACTGGTAATTCCCAGGGATGTATCTTGCCCTTTAAATATTGAAGCTACATTGGCTTTTCTCCAATCTGCTTTTACCATTCCAGTCAGTAGACTGTTTGTAAAAATTAGGAACAAGTACTTGACTGAGTTCCTTAAGAAACCGGGATCAGACGCAAGCCATCTGATCCCGGTGACTTATTAATGTTAAGTTTTTCAAGTCTTTTTCTAATTCTATACTCTGTTGGCCATGAGGGTGCTTCCTGTGACGTGTCATGAGGTTAAAACATTGCAGTTTTGGTTACTGAAGCCCCCGTGTTTCCCTCATGAAGACTGAGGGGAAGAATAAATTCAATGCCTTCGCCCTCTCTCCATCCCTAGTAACCAGATTCCACTCATCATTCTTTATGGGACCAATATGATCTGACCTCCCTTTCTTACTGTTTATATACTTAAAGAATTTCTTGGGATTTTTTTTACTCTCCTTTTGCTTTGTGCCTTTCATGTTCTATCTTAGCTGCCCTGATTGCACCCTTACACTTCTTGTTGCATTCTTTGTAAAGTTGGGATGCTGGTGATGATCCCTCAGCCTTGTATTTTTTGAAGGCCTTCTCCTTTGCTTTTATATGCATTTTTACATTGGAGTTAAGCCACCAAGGACTTTTATTAGCTCTTTTAAATGTATTTCCCATTTGGGATGCACTGGCTAATACCCTTATTTAATATGCTCTTAATGCATACCCATTTTTCCTCTGTGTTCTTTGTTACTAAATGGGATAAAATCTTAGTATCTTCTAGCAAGGATCGTAGTTTGGGGGAAGTTGGCTCTTTTGAAATTCAGTGTCTTTGTGTTCCCCTTATGTTTCCTATTTGTGTGATTTATACTGAACTAATTGACCTGTGATGGCTATTTCCTAAATTGCCTCATATTTCCACATCCGTGATCAGGTCTGTATTTTTGGTAATCAGTAGGTCTAAGTAACTTTTTCTTGTTGGTGCATTTACCATCTGACCCATGAAATTGTCCTGCAAGACATTTAGGAAATGACAAGCTTTAGATGAATGCGCGGTTCTTTCCGCCCAGTCTTATGTCTGGATAATTAAAATCCCCCATTATAATGACACTTCCCATTCTTGCCGCTAATCCAAATTGTGATAGGAGGTTAGTCTCCCCCTCCTCCCTCTGGTTAGGGGGCCTATAGCATGCTCCCAGTATTACCTTCCCCTTAGTTTCCTCCATTTGTAGCTCTACCCATAAGGATTCCACCTCCTCCCTTGCTCCCTTAGTAATGTCATCTCTCGCATTCACTTGTACATAATTTTTGATATAGAGGCACATCCCTCCCCCTTTTTTACATTCTTTATCCCTGCAATATAGGTTATACCCTCGAATGGTTGCCAACCAATCCTGAGAGCTTAGTTCTCCCATCTTGTCCACCAGACTCCTGGCATTGGTGAACATGCCACGTAGTTTAGACTGGTCGCATACTATCTCCTTATTGGGTGTTCTGAGGTTGCAAATAGGACTTGTTACTGTACTTGCCTCTGGTTTAGGTGCTTTAGTTAACCTACCACTAATGCCCCCAATACTACCCTCTGGAATTTGTTTCACGCTGACTATCTCTACCTCTGGACCTACACCCCCCGCGCTGACTATCTCTACCTCTGGACCTACACCCTGTGTATACCAAATTCTCTGACCTCCTTTGTCTTTTTACCAGGTCTGGATCTTTGATGGCCCAGGAGGCCAAGGTCGTTTGCTTAGGTTTCGTATGGGTCATAGTGCTCCACCCACTTTCATTCGACATCATGGTCTAGATGGCAAGCAGATGCTTAGTGCAGGTAGATATAAACACTTTTTGTATTTGAGAACATCGTTCTTGCATATGAAATATATATTTTATACTAGTATACAACAGAAAACTAGTTAAGTATTGAACATATTTTCTTGCTTTTCATTTTGCAGGCCAAGATGGGGCGTTGCATTCATTTTCCACAGTTCATGACCGATATAGTAAAAGCCTTGGTCATGGTAAGTTAATATTTAGAGCCAGATCCAGATTTAGGACTGCATTTTAGGTCACTATTAACTGTCCTCGTGGCAATAGGATATTTTGACCATTTTTGTATCTCCTAAACTGATACTAAACACACACAGTTTAATTTACATTCTCCCTTTTATTTCTGTATACGGATGATCCCACTGTAATTATTTGCAATAAAAAAAGTACCTTTTTCCTAATAACATATATAGCTGTCACATGACCCAGATCTTTCCTAGCCAGTCCACAAGGAAACATAAGCAGTTGGAGCTTCTAGTCCTCTGCTGCTGGTCACATGTTCAAAAGAATAAATAAAAGAATAGCCTTTGGAATACTGAGTAAAATAAATAATTGTTAACTGTAACCACTTCACTTCAGCCCTGGAAGATTTCCCCCTCAACCGATTGCAACCTGCCGTCGTTTGACAGCGGCAGAATGGCTCCCCTGCGCGAATCATCGTAGCTGTACGGCGGCCGCTTTAAGGGGTATAGGGGACGTGTGCGCCACTGTGTCGCTGAGGAGCCGATGCGCGTGCCCGGCGGCTGTGATGTCTGCCAGGCACCCACCATCGCTCCTGACAGAGCCAGAACGGGGATGTGTGTGTAAACACACACACATCCCGTTCTGGCAGGGGAGAGGAGACAGATCGTGTGTTCCTAGTATATAAAAAAAAAAAACGATCGGTCATCCTTCCCCAGGCAGTCCCATTCCCCCCTTCAGTTAGAACACACTGAGGGAACACATTTAACCCCTTGATCACCCCCTAGTGTTAACCCCTTCCCTGCCAGTGACAGTTATACAGTAATCGATGGCTATTTTTAGCTCTAATCGCTGTATAAATGTCAATGGTCCCAAAAGTGTCCGATCTGTCCGCCGCAATGTCGCAGTCCCGATAAAAAATCTGAAATCGCCACCATTACTAGTAGAAAAAAAAATGGTTTTAAATCTATTCCTTGTTTTGTAGGCGTGATAACTTTTGTGCAAACCAATCAATATATGCTTATTGTGATATTTTTTTTTTTATTAATACCAAAAATATGTAGCAGAATATACATTGGCCTAAACTAAGGAAGAAATTTTATTTTTGTTTTTTTTTTAATTTTGAGATATTTAGTAAAAAAAATATATATATATATTTTTTTTTTTCTCAAGATTGTCGCTCCTTTTTTGTTTATAGTTCAAAAAAATAAAAACCGCAGAGGTGATCAAATACCACCTAAAGAAAGCTCTATTTGTGGGAAGAAAGGACATCAATTTTGTTTGGGTACAGTGTCGCATGACCACGCAATTGTCAGTTAAAAAAAAAAAAAAAAAAAGTAAAAAAATAAATTTCTTCATCATTTTAGGCCGATATATGTTCTTCAACATATTTTTGGTTAAAAAAAACGCAATAAGCGAGTCTACAAAATAGGGAATAAATTTATGGCATTTTTATTTTTTTATTTTTTTTTACTAGTAATGGCGGCGATCTGCAATTTTTAGCGGGATTGCGGCGGACCCCCCTGCATTACTGCCCCAACACTGAACCCCCCTGCTCATCTGGCACAACACTGAACCCCACCCTGCTCATCTGCCCCATCACTGTACCCCCCCTGCTCTTCTGTCCCACTGCTGGAACCCTCTTCCCATCTCTTCCACCACTGTACCTTCCTGCTCTTCTGCCCCACCGCTGTACCTTCCTGCTCTTCTGCCCCACCGCTGTACCTTCCTGCTCTTCTGTCCCAACTCTGAACCCCTCATGCTCATCCTGCTGATCCACCTCTCGCATCCAGCCCACATGCTTGTATGGAATGTATGTGATGTCGCATACAGGCATCTGGAATAGATTTATGATTCAATTATGAGCTCAGGTCAGGGGCATTTTCTGAAAGCAGTGGGCCTGTGTGCATGATCAAAGGTTGGGCCCCCACAGCTGAGAAAAAGGGGTTGGGTGGGATTTTCATTACACTGAATACTGGCTGTGGCTTAAAGTGACTCAGTGTGCAGGGGTTCAGTAGTAAGTGACACAGAGGTTCAGGAATAATGACAACAAAGTTCCCAGAAGCTCAACAGTAATTCCACAAACTGTCACCTGATTGTGTTTTTCTCAATCACAGTGAAATCCCTTCTTTTTGAGGTTGGTAGTGGCAACCAATCTTCCTCCAGATGGTGGACGGGGCTAGCAGGACTGTGATTGGCTTTAGCAGTGGCCAAGACAGGCCTCTTCCTCCTGGAAACAGGAACCCCCCCCAGCAGAACTGCACCCTATCTCTTCCCCATCACAAAAGCTGACAATCGCAGCTACAGCAAAGTTGGAGAACTAAACAATGTTTAATGTTTCCCATCTTTTACAATGTATTGGGGGCACAGTGTCTCCCCCTCAGTGCAGGCGCGGCATTGGGAACTCTGAAATTGGAATGCATTAGTGTCTCACTGACACTTCCCTGCCCTGCTCTGCTGATGGGGAGGGAGTCAAGTGCCGGCAAAAGAGGCTTTGCGTGCCGCGGGTCGCCTACCCCTGGTTTAGCTAACAGTAGTTGGTCACATTGACCCGTTGAAGAAGCTTTTCCACTTGTTTATGGCACTTGTTCAGTTCTAAATAGGAACATTTCCCAGCATGTATTTCCATAGAAGTAGCACAAACACCTTAATCCAATCAACATGGACAGCTAGCCTAAAAGCTAAGGGCAAGTAAAGACAGATAAACAAGTTCACCAGCTTGCTACTATTGACCAGCAATAACAGAATAGAGTAGTTAACCTGGAGAAGAAAGGATAACGGAACACCACAAAGCAATAAAGGTTAATGGGTAAAGAATCTTTTACACTGAGAGCTTTCTCAGCTGGAGAAGGAAGATTAGCCACTCTCAGTGGGTCCAACACTTATAGGTCACTAAAGAGGGGACCCCACAAGCTGTTACAAGAAAAAGGTGATAGACCGTTTTGCAATAAAACAGCAAAACAATCACGCCAAAGATATATAATAAATGAAGCAGCAGTCACTATTAGCCTAAGGTATAAATTGTACACTATATAAGGTGAACGTGCTTCTACAATAATGGAATGGTGTACCTAAAACCACGTGATGTTAGCTGAAAATATAGCATCACATTTTTTTTTTTTTACCAAGAGACAAAAGTCCTCTTGTAATATAAAAAAAAAAAACATCAAAAAGTTCATGCATGTGATAATAAAATTTTGCATAAAAAATGTATAAACCGGAAATTCATCAAAAAATCTTGTAGTGATATAAAGTGCGTACTATATTGAAAGTTCATCCATAACAAACTGAATAAGTAAAAAAAAAATAAAAAAAAGTTCAAAAGGAGCATGACCGAAAAAAGTCTGCGGACCAGGGCTCTCACCCAATGGCTGAGAGTGCTGACTGGAGTGTTCTGGCGGAGCACAATAGCACAGCAGGGGAGATTGCTATACTAACACTGTATCGTTAGTACAGCGGCTCCTTCTGAGATCCCAGTGGGTTGAACAAAAAAATAGTAGTGTGTACCAGGCTTTAGGGTACAGTATATGCAGACTTCCTCCAGCCAGGAAGGTAGCAGTTGTTGGAAGTAAAAATCATGCAATGTTCTTTGGAAATTGACTTGCATACAGAGCACTGCAAAAATGATAATGTAACTTGTATGTGATAGTCTGTATTACGGTAATATGGTCTAGTTTAACAGTCTGAATTTACCCTTGAAACTGCCTTACATCATTATAAACATACCATTTTTCTTTTGTATTACCAGGTTCTATAAATAAAACTAAAGCTAAAAAGATGGGTTCGCGTGGAGCTGTTTTAAGACTTACTCCTGTCATAGCCTTTGCCTCTGGTATGTAATCTACCTAAATATTTATTCTACCCATAAAACACTACCACATCCAAGAATACTATATGACTGTTTACGATTAGCCAGAAGGCCTTTAGATATGTATACAAATTATAACTTTTTTTACAGAACTTGGTCAGTCACTTATAAGTTAAGTTATGTTATTGTAACTCACAATGAGCATTCCAGTATATACTACTTATATATTTAATGCTCAAATCCCCATAGCTGCTGTCTCTTCTTAAAAGTCCTGCAGCTTAGTGTCAGAGTCTGTGAAAAGAGCCTGCTGTTCTGCTCTGGGCACTAAGTTGCATTCGCTGTGTCCCTTCTACATTGGACTCCTTGAGTACACTGTGTTCCTACCCAGGTTTCCCCGTGATATATAATGGATCATAGCCATGCTAGAATTGTAGCATAATGATCATCCATGGTGCATTCCAGCAAGGATGTCAAAGTTGCTTTATAGCTAGTAAAGTCCTTTGTTGGATCCAGTCTCCTGTTGTCCACCAGAAGAGAGGGGAGAGGGGAACATTTCACCAGTACAACTGGCCTTTTCATCCCCTTGAACATGGGGCCAAATTACAGTGCCTTGGAGGAGCCTGATTTAAAGTGGAGTTCCACCCAAAAGTGGAACTTCCACTCATTAGATTCCTCCCCCCCCTCCGGTGACACAGTTGGCACCTTTCAGGGGGGAGGGGGGTACAGATACCTGTATATTACAGGTATCTGTACCCACTTCCGGCATAGATACCCGCAGAATATGCGGGTATTTACGCCACTTCCTGCTCCCTCCCCGCTGCCTGCTGGGAAACACACGGGTCCCAGAGGCAGCAGGGACCATCCGGATTGCGCTGCGCGACTCGTGCATGCGCAGTAGGGAACCGGGAAGTGAAGCCGTACGGCTTCACTTCCTGATTCCCTTACCGAAGATGGAGGCGGCAGCACCCGAGGACGGAGAGACGCTTCGGCCTCGGGTGCCGACATCGCGGGCGCCCTGGACAGGTAAGTGTCCATGTTTTAAAAGTCAGCAGCTGCAGTATTTGTAGCTGCTGACTTTTAAATTTTTTTTTTTCGGTGGCGCTCCGCTTTAAGAAGGACACAGCAAACACACCTGAGCTTTGGAAGTTGGACATTTGTGACAGACTGCAGACACTAATCTGCTAGTTTTTGAGGACAATGACCATGGCAGCATGGATGTGGGCAGTGGACCTCTTGAGTGTGTACAGCTTTAAGTACTAAAAGTCCCACCATGAGTTACAATAGCATACCAACATATGCAAATATGCAACAAAAAATTGCTTGAATCAGACAAAAGGGCGGAGTGAATTATACAGACTGTGCTTTGCAAAAAAAAAACTTTGATCAGTTGTAAATAATTAGTCGTAACATATGTATCAGAACTTGTCTTTATTCGTTTTTCTGTAATTGTGACTATTATTTTGTTTATATACAGTGTATCACAAAAGTAAGTACACCCCTCACATTTTTGTAAATATTTTATTATATCTTTTCATGTGACAACACTGAAGAAATTACACTTTGCTACAATGTAAAGTAGTGAGTGTACAGCTTGTATAACAGTGTAAATTTGCTGTCCCCTCAAAATAACTCAACAGACAGCCATTAATGTCTAAATCGCTGGCCACTGAAGTGAGTACACCCCTAAGTAAAAATGTCAGAATTTGGCTCAAAGTGTCAATATTTCTTCAGTGTTGTCACATGAAAAGATATAATAAAATATTTACAAAAATGTGAGGGGTGTACTCACTTTTGTGAGACACTGTAGATGGCTAAAATAAAGAAAGGGGAGTATGTGACCATTTTCAACTTGTGGGTGGATTTCTTTAGTTCCAAGTAGAAAGGCATTTGTAAATCCTATTAAATTATACATGCTCTAATTAGAAACAGTTCTGATAGTCATTTGTTAACAGACAATATATGATAGACTGCTGTTCTATGTTTTAGAGACGGCACGACAGAATGACTGGGATGGTATAATTGCATGTCATCAGAATTCAATAAGGTGTACCACTTGGAATTATGTAAGGTCTACTATGGGAGCATACAAGCTAACACCACCTGATCTCAAGAATACCAAACCACGTGACATTTATGCAACAGTGAGTATGGGCACCTCTAGTCAGAGTTGAACAACTCAAAGACCTTAGTCATGCAAAATGAATGCTTAGAAGTGGTGTGTTTTGCACTGTATAATGTGTTGATGGCAATGTGGACAGCTTTGCTTTTTAAAGCCAAACTCCGAGAAACCTGTAAATTATTGAAATCATTTATGGTGGTGCAGTGCCCGCACTGCAAGGATTAAGAGTGATTGAAGTTTATACATGTTTATTATTTTTATTAAAAAAAAAAAAAAAAAAAGTTATACTTACCTTCACTGTTAAATGGTATTGCACATAGTGGCCCCAAACCTCCCCTTCTGGGGTCCCTTGCCAGTGCTCTCGGCTCCTTTTCCCTTCTGAGTGTCCCCATAACAAGCCATTTGCTATAAGGCCTCTTTTGAGGGCTCGATCCTGAGCCAGGCTATATGCATATATAGACAAACAGTGAGGCCCGGCTCAGCACCCGCTCCCTCCTTACAGGATTTGATTGACAGCAGCAGGAGCCAATGGCTCCCTCTGCTGCCTCTGAATCCTGTCAAGTGATCGAGAGTAGCGTTTCTGCTCTCGGGCACATCCCTGGATTGAGATGGGGCTCAGGTATGTGTTTTAGGTTAGGGGAGCTGATTACGGAAGGTTTTTTCCACCCTAATGCTGAAAATGCATTACAATAAAAACAAACAAAAAAAACATATGCCTTTACTAACACTCGTTTAGGTCTAGGGGACACAGAAGATCTACTTATTCAACTCTTAATGCGGAAAGACCAGTCCCCACAGTGTCTTCTCCCCCATGCTCCTGGGGTCTGAAGCCCTGACATCAACAAAACCAATGCAGGGTCCTTAGCCCTGCTTTGGACATGTGTACGCCTAAGTACAGACCACCACTGGAGTAATCAAGTAAGTGAAAGCACTTCTCTTCCCTAGACAAAACAAGCAGTTGGGCTTTGCCATATTGCAAGGGATAATTTTAACGTTTCCCAGAGTTTGGTTTTAGAGTATAACTTTTTTTTTTTCTTGTGGTGTGTTTTTTTTTGTTTTTTTTTTAACCTAGCAAAGGAGTTTAGTGAATCAGGTATTTCACTGCAATTAACATAGCAGAGGGTTTAAATGGGTGTAAACATGCAAGGCAACTTTTGGCTGTCAGGTGGAAGCAGTCCGGCGAATGGATGGTCCATCTGTCTACTGGAAGACAGGTGAGACATCAGGGGACCAATAGACCCTTGATGTCGCATTAAAGGGAACCTGTCAAAACAAAATGCTACCACTTAGGGGACTTTTGGTCCCTCATCCGTTAAAAAATTTAAAGTGTATGTAAACCCCTCATATATGCCCAGTGAAGTGAACAGCCTCAGATGATACACATAGATTAAAAAAATTTCCCTACATAAGTTTTACATTCTTATCTGCTGTCTTCGGCTTTATATATTCTTTAGAAAGTTCAGATTGTGTTAGGAGATTTTCTCTTCCTTCAGCACTGCAGTAAATCATGGGCATACAGCCAAGACAGCTGATTGGAGGAAAAGCACACAACCCCACTCCACATAGGTAGAGACTTTCAGAGCTTCTTGAATAGTTCAGCACGCTGCTAATCTATAGCATCCTCCCGAACACAAACCTCAGGCTGCTTTTCGGGATGATAACAGAAGAACGGAGCAGGAGACGGCTACCAGGACATAGTGCTTTGAAGAGAGAGAAGGAAACACTTTAGATATGTGCCCAGCTCAAACATGAATCGCGTTTACATCCACTTTAAAGCAGAACTAAACTGTATCTGAACACCACAAATTAAAAACGCCATTTAATTCATTTTTATTATTGAAAGCAAACCCCCTAATCCATCCATGTCTCCATGCTCTATTTTGTTGAGAAATCGCTTTGAAAATTACCCCACTAGCATTTCTAGTTGTAGCTGTTTTGAGTAAGGTCAGATGACTCGTGTAACGTTTACTTCCTGGAATTCAACTGCCCTCAAAGTGGTTGTAAACACACAAAAAAAAAGCCCTGCTAGACAAAGGCATAATGAGCTACTTTGCATAGCATACTAGCTCAATATGAAATACTCGCCTTAGATCGAAGCCCCCGCAGCGGTCCTTGTACACTGCTCCGGCCCGCAACATCGCTTCCGAAGTTGTTTCCGAGTATTGCTAGCTTCGAAGCTGTCATTGGCCAGTGCCGCGATGGCGTCTCTCGGGAGCTTGGTGGCGGCAAATCAGCTGAAGCAATGGCACGAACAAGACGTTGCTTCAGTGCGCATGACGTCGGCACATGCTGATACAGGAGATATCTCCTAAACCGTGTAGGTTTAGGAGATCTCCACGGTAGCTACAGGTAAGCCTTATTATAGGCTTACCTGTAGTAAAAAGTGGATTGTAAGGGTTTATAACCACTTTAAGACAGACATGCAGGCAGGAGAGCATGCTTAGCTGAGAAAGCTCCTCCTCCAGCTGAAAGAAACAAAATGGCCATGCATGACATAATTTAGTCAGAAAATTAGGTCCTGATAGAGCACATCTCATAGACTTATAACAGATTAGTCTGACAAGAACCAATTGTAAATCCATGCTGGTTGTCGCTTATACCTTTATCAGAGTCCCTTACCATCCCCTCAAAAACCTTACACGCTATTGATGTATAAGTATCTGCCTGTTCTTTTCAGCATTGAGGAGACAAGTCATTTTGAACAAATCCCCTAAATCTATGTGCAGAAATGCATCTCCAAACCCGCAAGGAATCTTCACCATGCTTCACTGTTGCCTGCAGGCACTCATCCTTGTACCACTCTCCAGGCTTTCAGTGAAAAAAATTGCCTTCTGTTACAGCTGAATATTGCAGATTTAAACTTGTCAGCCCAAAGCATCTACTGCCATTTTTCTGCACACCGGTTCTTGTGTTTTCTTGCATAGGCGAGTCATTTGACTTTGTTTCCAAAACTGGGGTATGGTTTTTGGCAACTCGGAAGCTCTTGAATAAAAGTACTTTATTAGTTACATGGGTACAGGCTATAGGCTGACGCGTTTCGGCTAAGAAGCCTTCATCAAAGCAAACATGTCTGATTAAAAAACTGATATTTATAACAAGGCAAGCCCTCCAAATCGGGCGCATCCTGATCAGAAACAAATCAATTAAAAACACATGGGAGAAAAGAGACAACAGCAAGCATGTGAAGGACATATGAACAAATAAAACCTGTTCTGCCAGTACTCCAATGAATATATCAAAACAATGTAGTTATGTTCAAAAAGATTTATGTCCATCCTATCATTCAAGCCATATGGTTTTCTAGTATTAAGGGTATGGATCCACCACTCTTAACATTTAAGCACAATACGATGAGGGAGCACAATACGATGAGGGAACAACATTTCATTCCTCTCTGGTAAATCTCTATATGGGCTGCTGGGAAGAATTTTATTTGCCCACAGTAATCCATTTAAAACCAATATCGCCTGGTATGGACGCTACATTGATGACCTGAATATAGTATGGCATGGATCGGGTGACGCCATATGTGAATTTATGAAATATCTTAATTCTAATTCTCTAAATTTGGAGTTCACCTGTCTTTCCGCCTGACCTAAATAGATTATTTGGATTTGACTCTGATGGGGCATTCAGATAGCAACACAGTGACTTTTAGTTCACCAATGGTTTTAGTTCAGCCAATGGTTTTAGTCACACCATTAAATCTTTGCCCACTGGTGAATTCATCAGGGCCAGGAGGAACTGTTCTACAGAGGAGGACTTTCTGCAAGAATGTACAGTAATTCAAAAGCGACTTAAAGAAAGGGGCTATAACACACAAACAATAGCAAAGTAAAAATATAGCTCTTCACAGAGATCGGGCGGAGACGTTTCAGAATAGTTGTACAAACAAACTCAGTGTAGTGATTTTGATAAAAATAAAGTTAATTTTGTTACTACATTTTCTTTAGAGTACAACAAAATTATTGCAATTCTTAACCACTTCCGGACTGCCCACCGTTGTTATACGTCGGTATTTTGAAGAGGAGTATCGTTGTTATGGCAGCAGCTAGCTGCCATAATCCTGGTATCCTCCTCTTCAGCGGGCAGTCCACTTAAAGATAAAAGTGGTCTCTGCGGTGGATTCACCGCAAGACCACTTTTATTGGCGGCGGGATAGGGGGCCCCCCTTCTGCCTCGCTCCGGCCGACTCCGCCCCTTAATGGAGCCGTCGGCAGCGGCGGAGGCGATCGGATGTTGCCCCTTGTGTGACATGGAGACGAGTGAGGGGAAGATGACCCCCACCCTTCTCTATATCGTTGCAGGGTAGAAGCGTCGTCAGAAGTCACTTGCGCCCATAGCTCTTAAAGGGCCATTTTTTTTTTATGACAATTTTTTTTTTTTTGCATTTTAGTGTAAATATGAGATCTGAGGTCTTTTTGACCCCAGATCTCATACTTAAGAGGTCCTGTCATGCTTTTTTTCTATTACAAGGGACCTTTACGTTCCTTGTAATAGGAATAAAAGTTACACTTTTTTTTTAAAAAAAGAACAGTGTAAAAATAAAAGGTAACAATAAGAAAAATAAAAAAACATTTTTTAAACGCGCCCCGCCTCGTGCAGAAGTGAACGCATACGTGAGTAGCGCCCACATATGAAAACGGTGTTCAAATCACACATGTGAGGTATTGCCGCGATCGGTAGAGCGAGAGCAATAATTCTAGCCCTAGACCTCCTCTGTAACTCAAAACTGCAACCTGTAGAATTTTTTAAACGTGGCCTATGGAGATATTTAAGGGTAAGTTTTTCACCATTCCACGTGCGGGTGCAATTTTGAAGCGTGACATGTTGGGTATCAATTTACTCGGTGTAACCTCATCACAATATAAAAAAAAAATTGGGCTAACTTTACTGTTGTCTTTTTAATTCAAAAGAGTTGACTTTTTCCAAAAAAAAAAAGTGCGCTTGTAAGACCACTGTGACAGAAAGTATTGCAATGACTGGCATTTTATTCTCTCTCTATTTTATAATGTTTGGAAGTTCTAAGTAATTTTCTAGCAAAAAAAAACTGTTTTTAACTTGTAAACAACAAATCTCAGAAAGAGGCTCAGTCCTTAAGTGGTTAAAGAACATCTTCCCATCCTGTATGCTGAAAAGGATCTGCGCAGTGACATTAAGCGGGTTGCAATTTCTCTAGTAGAAGGGCCCCCAGTCTAGGTAGTATGCTGTCACCTAGTTTATATGCAAATGAGAAGATCTGGACAGCAGCACTCCAGGAAGTAATAATCCAAGTTTCTTTATTTTAAAATCAGGAACCCATCAGATACAGGACATCATAGACAGAATGTACAGATCATAGGCTAACGCGCTTCTATGCTATGAGTAAGCACTTGGACAAGTGTGAAACGCGTTAGCCGATGTCCTGTATCTGATGTGTTCCTGATTTTAAAATAAAGAAACTTGGATTATTACTTCCTGGAGTGCGGCTGTCCAGATTTTCTCGTTTGCATATAGTCTCTACTAGCATGAGCCAGCACCTGGAACCTCTCATCTCTGGAGAGCAAGATCAGCTTTACACCTGGTGAGACCTAAACTAGTGCGGGGATAACTTTTGTACTGTCACCTAGTTTGTTTTGGTCTTAGAAGGCAAACAAACCACAGACTTGGCTTTCCACTATAGGATCCTACATGTGTGGCCATAATACCTGCAGCTAGTGCTATAGACATAAAAAAAGTACCTCAAAACATATACCATCAAACAATATATTAATTGTAATTCTAAATCAGTGGTTTATGTAATTCAGTGTAGTTCCTGCAACCTGCAATAAGTTGGGTGTACTATATACACCCATTGAGAGTTAGAATCTCGGAACATGTCAATGACACTACCAATACTAATGCTAAAAATATTTCAAATGTGTCAAAACACTGAGAAGTACACCATGGCAATCTTTTTTTTTTTTAAATCAAAAAGGTGTTTATTGAACAAGTTTACATAGGCTCCATTGTACACGCATCATACATTAATACACTTTCATGCAAACGGTACAGTCTACTCATCATCTATTACCAAAGTCTCGTCTGTAAGCCAAAGATGTATATAGTGTCCCAATGCTCATCAGACCTCTGATCAGTAATCTTTGGTAAACCTCATGGACCCCCCCCAGGACACTAGTAATCTGGACATTACCAGTTCCCTGGGACTTAGTCCAGGGGTGTCCAACCATGGTTCCCAAATTCTCTCAAATCTATTAGAGCTACCCCTATGTTGGTAAATACATTTTTCCATAGTCAAGGTGTTACCCATATGTGTTATCCAGGAGGTCACTGAGGGTGGTGAGACCGATTTCCAGCCAATTAGTATAAGTTTGCGTGCCTGGAACATTGCCCTAGTGAGTGCTATTCTAGTCATCTCTCCTGGGACAATGTCCTCTAGGACTCCTAATATACAATAAATTGGATCTAGGGGAATGTTAGTCTGGAACACTTGGTTAAGTGTCCCCAGTACCTCGCTCCAGTACCTATGGCGTTTTGGACATCTCCAGAGTAAGTGAATGAGATCACCTTGATGTCGCTCACATCTACTACACAAGGAGTCTGGCCTTCTACCCATGTTATATAATTTAAGTGGGGTGTAATGCACTCTAAGTACTATATATAGTTGGGAGACCTTTTGGGCCACGTTGAGAGAGCATATATTAATAGATTGCAGAACTTCCTCCCATTGATCTCCCGTAAGTGGACCCACATCCATTTGATAGCAGTATGAGATAAAACCTTTAGTTTCTGTGCTGGACTGCAGCAAATGAAAAATGGGGGTAGTTGATTGGGTCCAGGGAGTAGCTTCTCCCTGCGCGTCCACCGCATGTTTAAGCTGGAGATATGAGTAGTACATAGTATTTGGTAAATTATACTTGGCTTGTAGTTCCGAAAACGGCATCAGCCTGCCATTCCAAAATATATGGGATAATAAACTAATGCCAAAAGAGCGCCATTTGGGACCCTGTTGCAGTTTTGCTAGCTCGACATAGAGATTCCCCCATAATCAGGCTGTATTCCGTGAAACCTGTCACCTCTTGCAGCTGTCTTCCTTTGTTCCAAATTTTCTGGATCAAAGTGAGAGTGGGTGCCTGTTTATTGGATTTGTAAAACAACTGGGCCTCAAGACCCATCAGAATAGTCTCCGCCCCAGCCCCAATCAGCATCAACTGCGCCGATGAGCCGGACGGATCCCGGGCCATGGAGCCAACTAGATGCTGCAACTGAGCTGCTATATAATACAGCCAAGGGTTGGGTACTGCCAGCCCTCCGCTGTCCTTAGGGTTTTGTAATTGTTCCAATTTAATTCTAGGGGTGCCCGCATTCCACAGTAGTCTTCTAAAAAGGGTGTTAACTACCCTAAAAATCTTTAAGTGTATCACAACCGGGGAGTTGTGTAGGAAATAGAGTAGCTGCGGCATTAATATCATTTTTATTAAATTGGCCTTACCTGCCAGGGAGAGTTTGAGCCTGTTCCATGTGTTAATTTTGTCTCTAAATCTGGACAGTAAGGGATGTATATTTAAATGACAGTATTCTGCAAGTTTAGGTGAGATTTGTATGCCCAAGTATTTGAATGAGGACGTCACTGGGACGGAGCAGGAATCCGGCAGATTCAGCACTCCCTCCTCGTCCAACATCATCAGAGCCGACTTAGACCAGTTAATTGTCAGGCCAGAGAAGTGGCCAAAGCCTGAGATAATGGTGATCACCTCAACCAAAGATGTTGTGGTGTCTCCCAGGAAAAGCATCATGTCGTCAGCGTACAACATAATCTTTTCGTGGAGGCCCCCATACCTGAACCCCGTGATTCCCCTGACTAGCCCTTACTACAGCCGCCAATGGCTCAATAGCGATGGCAAAGAGCAGGGGGGACACGGGACATCCCTGCCTTGTACCGCTGCCCAGAGCAAACGCATGAGACATCCTACCAGACATCCTGATGGTCGCCTGCGGGGAGGCATACAGCAATTTAACCCAGGCTATGAATCGGTCTCCAAACCCTAACTGGGACAGTACCGCCCAGAGATATCTCCAGCCCACGCTGTCAAACGCCTTGTTGGCGTCTAGGGATAGCAGAGCCCTGTTACCCTTGTTGTCAGACTGTAACTGCATGTTTAGAAATAGGCACCTGAGGTTGGTGGCCGTGGATTTTTGCGGCATAAAACCTGCCTGATCAGGGTGTATTATGGAAGTAATGATCCGGTTGACCCGTAGCGCCAAGACCTTAGCCAGGATTTTAACATCACTTTGTAGAAGAGATATAGGCCTGTAGGAGCCTGGATCAACCGGATCTTTCCCAGGCTTCAGTAATAAAATTATGTTCGCTCTAGTCATTGAGGAAGGCAGACTGCCCTCCTTGAGAGAGGCATTAAACACATCTAACAAGTGTGGCATTATCCACTCGCCGTACTGGACAAAGACTTCCATGGGGATGCCATCCTCTCCCGGCGCCTTGCACATGGGAAAGGAGCATGCCGCATTTTGTAACTCTTCCGATGTCAGGGGAGCCTCCAGCGATTGTCTGGCCTCCTCCGACAGAGAAGGCAGTTCAATCCCCGACAGATAGGCCTCTAGCTGATTATCTGAGTAGTTATTAGGGGTGCGCATCTTCACTGGTCTCACGATTCGATTCGATTACGATTATCTGGTAAACGATTCGATTCCGCGATGCATCACGATTACTGACGAGCTCCCACTTCCGCTTGGGCCGCCTAGGCGGCCCTTCCACCCTGCAATCTTCTGGGACACATCACAGTTCCCAAAAGATTGCCCGGCTATGCAGGACAGCGCAGTGAGACATGCGCACCCGGCTGTGAAGCTGCAAGCTGTCACAGCCGGATGCCCACAGTAGTATTGCCAGCACTGTGGACAGGCAGGGGAGAGAATGGAGGGTTTTGAGTGGCCACGTCGCTGGATTGTGGGACAGGTGAGTGTCTTTTTAATAAAAGTCAGAAGATGCACTTTTTTTGTAGCTGCTGACTTCTAATAAACAAAAAATTGACTGGAACTCTGCTTTGAATTAAAAATAACCTCACTCCCTAAAAAGTGCAGTAATCCGGTGCACTACAGGGTACAGGCATTCACACACACTGCTGCTTGGAGGTCAGAAGGGATAGAATCCACAGATGACAAACATCCCTGTGAAGTTCCCTGTACTGTCTCTGTGCTGGACCAGTGGCAGCTGGTGCTCAAAATTTTTTTGGGGGGTGCAAACAAACTGAAATATACTGAACCTCCCCCATCAAATGCTGCCTCACTGTGCCCATCAAATGCAGCCTCACTGTGCCCATTAAATGCAGCCTTACTGTGCCCATCAAATGCAGCCTTACTGTGCCCATCAAATGCAGCCTTACTGTGCCCATCAAATGCAGCCTCACTGTGCCCATTAAATGCAGCCTTACTGTGCCCATCAAATGCAGCCTTACTGTGTCCATCAAATGCAGCCTTACTGTGTCCGTCAAATGCAGCCTTACTGTGCCCGTCAAATGCAGCCTTACTGTGCCCGTCAAATGCAGCCTTACTGTGCCCGTCAAATGCAGCCTTACTGTGCCCGTCAAATGCAGCCTTACTGTGCCCGTCAAATGCAGCCTTACTGTGCCCGTCAAATGCAGCCTTACTGTGCCCGTCAAATGCAGCCACCTGTGCCCAAACACAGCCACTTGTGCCCGTCAAACGCAGCCACCTGTGCCCATTAAATGCAGCCTTCACTAACCCCCCACAATTACTCTCTTTTAATTAATGTTATATTACAATAGATGCTGTGCTTTTAAAAAACAATGTCACCTCATACCGAATTTTGCCGTAGTAGTACGATCATGTGACTCTCGGCTCGTCCCGTCTCTCCGCTCTCCTCTCCGCTCTCCTCTCACGTGTCTTCTGAGTCCTGACATAGTTACATAGTAGGTGAGGTTGAAAAAAGACACAAGTCCATCGTCCAACCTATGTGTGTGATTATGTGTCAGTATTACATTACATATCCCTGTATATTGCGGTCATTCAGGTGATTATCTAATAGTTTCTTGAAGCTATCAATGCTCCCCGCTCAGACCACCGCCTGTGGAAGGGAATTCCACATCCTTGCCGCTCTTACAGTAAAGAACCCTCTACGTAGTTTAAGGTTAAACCTCTTTTCTTCTAATTGTAATGAGTGGCCACGAGTCTTATTAAACTCTCTTCTGCGAAAAAGTTTTATCCCTATTGTGGGGTCACCAGTACAGTATTTGTAAATTGAAATCATATCCCCTCTCAAGCGTCTCTTCTCCAGAGAGAATAAGTTCAGTGCTCGCAACCTTTCCTCATAACTAAGATCCTCCAGACCCTTTATTAGCTTTGTTGCCCTTCTTTGTACTCGCTCCATTTCCAGTACATCCTTCCTGAGGACTGGTGCCCAGAACTGGACAGCATACTCCAGGTGCGGGCGGACCAGAGTCTTGTAGAGCGGGAGAATTATCGTTTTATCTCTGCAGTTGATCCCCCTTTTAATGCATGCCAATATTCTGTTTGCTTTATTAGCAGCAGCTTGGCATTGCATGCCATTGCTGAGCCTATCATCTACTAGGACCCCCAGGTCCTTTTCCATCCTAGATTCCCATCAGCGGTGAATTCTCAGTCCCGCCCACTGACTATAGTTATCTTATCAGAAGAGAGGCGGGCGGGACTGAGAAATCCCCGCTGACATCAGGACTCAGGAGACGGAAGAGGAGAGCAGGGCGGAGAGGGGCGGGACGGGCCGGGAGTCACATGATCGAAATTCAGTATAAAGCGACATTGTTTTTTAAAACGCACATACAGCGGGGGCACAGCATCTATTGTCATACAACATTCATTAAAATAAAGTCATTTTAAAAATACGCTTGGAGCGCTTTCCCGGCAGGGGCGGGGCTAGTAATGACGTCACCGGACATCGATTTTCCAGTCCTTATGCATCGATGCCGCATTGGGGACACCCAAATCGCGATGCATCGATGCAACGATTAATTTCAGCACCCCTAGTAGTCATCCCTTGCACCGTGGAGATCCTTGTAGAAGTATACCCCTTGGCAATCTTGACCTTTTTTTCTTTTTTTTTTTTTTTTTTTTTGGTGCTGAACAGGTTAAAAAACTCCCAAGAGGAGGTGACACTCATCGTATTGTGCTTAAACGTGAAGTGTGGTGGATCCATACCCTCAATACTAGAAAACCATATGGCTTGAATGATCCGATGAACATAAATCTTTTCTTAACATAACTACATTGTTTTGATATATTCATTGGAGTACTGGCAGAACATGTTTAATTTGTTCATGATATGTCCATCATATGCCTGCTGTTTTTTCTCCATGTGTTGTTACTTGATTTGAATATTTCTGATCAGGACACACCCGCCCCATTTGAAGGGCTTGCCTTGTTATAAATATCAGTTTTTAAATCGTACATGTATGCTTTGATGAAGGCTGCTTAGCCGAAATGTATCAGAGTATAGCCTGTACCCATGAAACTAATAAAGTACTTTTATTCAAGAGCATCCGAGTTGCCAGCCTTCCTGATTTAAGTATCGTACATGTGGGGCCTGAACGTCCTGGCTAGAGCACCGGATCAATGTTCGTGGACTTTTATATTGGCAGTGGAGCTGGGGTAACAATTTGTTTCTCTTATCTGGAAACACTGGTCTTCCTTGAAATTTCACCCTGTGTGAGACCTTGTGGATGCAATAAGACACCCGTCTTGTTGCTTTTTTCAGTCTTGCCACTGTATATGAACTTGTTTGTCACTACACAGAGACATAGGCATGCTAGAACAGTAATAGGCCTTTTGCCAAACTTATCACAGGGTTTGAAGTCCTTGTCAATGTCTTTGTACTGTATTCATATTGCAGCTTGATGAAGTAGGTATAAATATACAGTATTTATGTGATTGGCAGGTGCTGGACTATCCTTTAACAGTGCTCTCCCACTGTAAGAAAAGCTGTATTTAATTTGTTAGATAGTATTAGTTTTCAGTAGACCCTATTTTTTTTTAAAAGCATCCTGTTTCTCAGTCAGTATTAGTGGTGTTCTATAATAAAAGCCATACTGTATATAGGCAGATAGTGCTCTGAGAATAATGGGACTGATATTCCTATTTGCCTAATTTGTGTTGAAGGCTGTAGAAATTTTGACCTCCATTTGTCTGGCTTCATGTTGCAACACCAGCTCTAAACTTAAAGTGGATGTAAACCCGATTCATGAAATGTAAGCTGGGCACATATATCCGCAGTGTTTTCTTATCTCTCTTCAAAGCCCTATGTCCGTATCTGCCTCCTGCACCATTCTTCTGTTATCAGCCTGATAACTCCTGTCAAGTTCTCCATCAACTGAGATAAAAGCAACTTGAGTTTTGTGTTGGGGAGGATTCTATAAATAGATTAGCTGTGTGCTGAACGATTTAAGGAACAGTTCTGAAAGTCTTTACCTATGAGGAGAGGGGTGTGTGCCTTTCCTCCAATCAGCTGTCTTGGCTGTATGCCCAGGCTTCACTGCTGAACAGAAAGAGAAAATCTCCTAACATCTGAACTTTCTTAAGAATATATAAAGGTGAAGACAACAGATATACAAGTAAAACTTATGTAGGGAGATTTGTTTCATCCTTGTATATCATCTGAGGCTGTCCACTTCTCTGGGTATACGTTTGGGTTTACATCCACTTCAAGCCCAGTACACACCATTAGAAACTGACAGCTCTGGTCGGAGCCCCTGTACTAACAATCCGATGTTAGTACAGTGATCTCCCCTGCTGTTCTATTCTGACAGGGAGACAACAGCCCCCCTGCCAGAACTCTCCAATCAGTGCTATCAGTCATTGGCTGAGAGCGCTGATCAGGAGCTGGTCAGCTGCCTGTTTTCAAACATGCTCGTCTGACAGAAGCCAGCTGAATGGCCATCTTCTGTTGGACCAGCTACCATACACACGTGCCGAATGTCGCCTGAATGGCTGTGAAGTGGGGGCATGTTGAGACAAGTCTGATAATTGAAAGAGAGCATTCTGAGTTCCCAGCACAGCTAGAGAACTGACCATGCTGTGTTTTCCTGCTTAGTGTGGTCAGTTTTGAATAGGAAAGCAGGACGACTGACAGGTACACCAGAGATTCCACACAAATGAAGAAAATACAAAGTGAACAGGATACTTTCTCATACAAGTATATGGTACAGCAAGCACATATCAGAAATATGAAGTGATGGGGTAACAAAAGTTAAGAGTCCTGTTCCATTTCCTGCTTCCTCTGCTCAGCTGCCTGGATGGCGACTTCTCTTCCCATAGGCGGCCCCTCCCTACCAGCAATCTTCTGGGACACGTCACAGGTCTCAGAAAAATGCCTGGCCAATAGCAGTGCACGCCCAGCCGTGAAGCCGTAAGCTGTCATGTCTGGGTGCCCACAGTTGCTATGACGGTGCCGCAGAGAGGAGGGGGAGAGGAGCGAGGCTCCAAGCGGCCGCATCGCTGGATCGTGAGACAGGTGAGTGTCTGTTTAGTAAATGTCAGTAGCTACACTTTTTGTAGCTGCTGACTTTTAATAAACTAAAAAAACAGGTAGAACTCCGCTTTAAGTCCCAAAACAAGCCTAAAGATTAAAGTGAGAATGGATGACAAACATATAGTGGTTAGATAATGGCAGTGAGTCAATCCCTGGCAATTTTTGTTACATTTACATCCCTCAGATGGTTTTAAAACTGTCTTTTGCAAAATAGTAGTGTTAAAATGTGCCCTATCAGGTAGGGGTTAGCACGATTTGTGTGGTTGTTGAGGCAAATGAACAGGTTACATTGCCCTTTGTTGTAGATGCAGAATTTATACTAATATAAACCAAGTAATCTACAGATTGCATCTGGAGATCTAATCAGTCATGTACCAGGGTGTAAAGTAATTATTAAATCTCTGTTTCTCTTTTAGGCTGTAGAGTTAACAAGTTGTGGCAATTTTGTGGTGATTGGCCTGTCAAGTGGCAATGTAGATATGTATAATATTCAGTCTGGAATTCACAGAGGCCACTATGGAAAAGACGCAGGCAAGTATTTGATTGTTTTGTGTTTTACCTTAAGTGACAGTGAAAAGTCACAGCTATGGGCAATGTGTTCCAAAATGTAGAGGATGGCAAATTTATAATAAAAAATATAAGCTGCATATGTTATAGTTTCAATTCCAGGTTCTTTAAAAATACAATTCCATAGCCCTGCATGAGTTAAAAATATGAAGAAAAAAAATCAGTAAACGTACATAGAAATGTTACTGTCCTAGCTGTCTTACGGATCTTTCAGCAGCCAGGGGTGAACCTACTGGGAACTGCTGATCCCTGCAGTAACCAGGTACTAACAAGCAGCCTACATTTCTGCTGGATTTTTATAATGGCCAACAAGCTTTATTGCAAGTAGTGCAAACTCGCAAAGCTGGACTGGCACATCGCTCGTCACCAGACTTTCATCTACCCCTTTGATGCCATGACTGCAGCTTGTAAGTATGCTGCTTGCAATAAAGCTTGCTGGGTATTAAGAAAAACAGAGAAAGTGTCTGGTATCTAAAAAAAAGGCGCTTTCGGGGTTATACCCTATTTTCGCTACTGTCCCCCGCAGATTCACCATTCTGCGATCCAACAGCTTTGGGGTAAATATGCTCATTATCATTCAACCTACTTCCCATGAACCCAGGGTGTCAAATATCTACCCCCTGGAGAGTGCATCATCTAGTCGCCCTGGGCTCACATGTAAATGCTGCAGAGAACGGTGCCGCTACATCATTACATGGTAGCAGTCTTGTGATATTTAGGATCCCCTTATGCCAGAGGAAAAGGAGCTGAGATTTCATGTGACCAGACTGAAGACCTCTAAAAAAAAAAAAAAAAAAAAAGGTTTGAGGTCCAAGCCTTGTAATCTGCTTAAGCCTTTAGCGGTCTGTTGCAAATAACTTCCTGTCTACTATATACTTTCCTACCCAGACAGTGCATTGCCATTTAGTAGCAGCCATTCCCATTCATATAGAAAACCTGTACACTTACTTAGAAAAGTGTACAGGATAACTGCTGCAGCTGAAAACAGGAAAAATTCATGAACAGAGAGAGCGTTTTTTTTTGTTTTGTTTTTTGTTTTTGTTTTTTGGGACTCTGGATTTTCTGTATTGAGGCACCTGAACTGGGAAGGAGGGTCTGTACTTGGCGGGTGGAGGAAAGCTGATTGGAAAAGAGAAGTTAGGGAAGATCTCTATTGTGAGGAAAATGGGTAAGGAGTGAATTGCATTGAGCAGAGGGGGTCTTTTGGTGGTACTTTGTAAAGTGGTCTGTGCGCTAGGGCTTGTTAACACTAGTGGTCGGGGGTAAGTAAAACCACTCTGCTGAACCGCATTTTTACAACCTCCCAACCATTCCCCTTTGAGCTGCAGAACAAAGGGGTTTATACAGACTGTGGTCACGATGCTTTGATTCATGGCCCTGGAAGGAATTTTAGGTTTTTTCATACTATTGGGGACTTGTTAGTAAAAAAAAAATTCTATAAATAAAAAGGCGCACCCCAGTGATCTTTGATCTCCTCCATGTTGTTAAGATAGATCTCCACCTCTTAAAGGTTGCCTACCCCCTGTTCTAGACCATCCTTGCTTCCAAAGGCGGCTTCAGAATTCTATAGGCCATTGTTCTACTATCCTTGTACCCTGCTCCTAAGCATCCAAAGGAAGTCGCTCTGCATTGCCTGGACATTGTCAGAACCATTAGTGCGTCTAAAAGCTACTGCTTCCATTAAACAATTTTTCCATTTGTTCTTTCCTCTGGACCTTGCAAAGGTGCACCATGCTTCAAAAATCCACAGACTTGCCTGTAAATTCCATATCTTGGAGTACAGGACATAGGCCACTCTTCTTGTTGCTCTTCATTGTTTACCTCAAAATTGAGGACTTACAGAGTGGGGCAGGGTTATAGGGGCGTTGCCCCAGGGGGACGTCTTCTAAAGCTTGCCAGCGTCCAATCATCTGAAGGTGCAAGCCTGTAACCCATGACCCATACACTAAATTGATTTTTGAAGCTTCCAGCTGATTTTCCCTTTTGAACGATTAGCAAAATGTAATGTAAAAATAATTGGTAGGTTTTTAAATTCCAAACCCATTTGTTGAGTTTCCCCAGGAAACAAAGGCTGCAAAAATACCATCATCAAAAATACCACCATCATCAAGCGGTAATGTTTGGAACAGATGGTAAACCTGGACTTGTCTTATGGACACAAGGTGATATTGGCTGTGCTCCGACCCTGCCAGATTTATCACTACATTTGGCCGTCATGCAGAAGGCGGTGGAAATCCAGGATTAATGTTACTGGTAGTCTTGTTTCTAAGTCTTCTCCATGACAGCCAGTATTCCCTCCCAAAACCGTGAGTAGGGTCTATTCAAGCACTAAGGTTGTGAGGGTAGGGTGCTACTTTTATTCTTCTATGTGTGTTTCCTGTCCCAGTTGAGTGGGAGGAGCAGTTTCTCATTTGACTATCATGGAAGTAAGATTACCAGTAAGAGTAATTCTGGATTTTTATTCAGTTTGCGCAAAACTGCAGAAATAAAGCAAAATAAAAATGCATTTGTCATGTGTTTTGTATGTGAATGTTTGCTTCGGATTTGGCCTATGCATGAGTGATACTGCTTCGTTTCTTTGCATGTAGATCAGTTCATTTCATAGATTTTTCTGTCTTGCCTTTAGCCCATGATGGCTCAGTCAGGGGAGTGGCTGTAGATGGCTTAAACCAGATGACAATCACAGCTGGCAGCGACCAACTGATCAAGTTTTGGAAGTTCAAGTCAAAAGAGTTAATTCAGACTGCAGACCTCAGCATTTCTCCAACGGCCATTTTACTCCATAGAGAGAGGTAAAGGAAACCGTGTATTCTGTTTGATTTTTTTTTTTTTTTTTCTATAGGAATGCGATGGCAGAAAAAGACCAAATATATAAAGATGGTCATACACTATGCAAACTGATTGCACAGTCTCCTTTAGATTTACCCAAACTATGGAATAGGACAGGGATATGCAATTAGCGGACCTCCAGCTGTTGCAGAACTACAAGTCCCATGAGGCATAGCAAGACCCTGACAGCCACAAGCATGACACCCAGAGGCATGATGAGACTTGTAGTTTTGCAACAGCTGGAGGTCCGCTAATTGCATATCCCTGGAATAGGAGAACCCATCTGAATAATCTATTCAATTTGTATTAAATAAGACAGGCCCTTGCACTTCATAGCTGATGGTAGATCTAGAGGAGTTTACAATAAGATTGTAATGTGTGTCACCTCAAAGGTGTTTTTTCACCTTAATGCATCCTTTTGCAATCATGCTCTTCATCTAAAGTCCCACTATTGTTGCTCTCCCCACTTTTACTAGTACAGGGATGGAAACACATGGCCTTACCAGGCCATGGTTTCATCTAAAGTCCCATGGGATGGAAATAAGTGGCCTTACCAGGCCATAATTTCATGTAAAGTCCCTAAACCCCTTTCCAATTTTAGATTGAATAGGGATGGAAGTGCATGGTTTTGCTCTATTTTTTTTTAACTCCATCATATTCCCTGCATCGTATCGACCTTTGTTTGCCTCCCCTGAGTTTAACTGGTTTATCCGTTTTACTAATAATAATCTTGTTTTTGACAATACCTAACCATCTTTTTTGCCCATCGTATATTTTTTCAGGTTTCTTACTGTTGGTGGTCTGAGTGGTCGGGCATGTTACCGGTGGCTTGGGCTTCATTCTCCCCGGGAGCTGTGACGCGCCTGGCGGGCCCCTCCCCCCTCCTCTATCCTTTGGGGGGTGGATGTGCCACCACTGTGCGTCAGCGTCACGCATCCCACATCGTACGTGTGCGCCCTTTGGAAGCTGACACGCCCGATCAGGTGGTTTCCACTCCCGTGCATCACACGGGCAGGGCTCCAGCGCGGTTTGGCCGGGTGTCATGGTGCCCCGATCATCGGCGCCTCTCGCCCCTCCCCCTTGTATGTGTGGCGTCATGCTGGTGGGCGGCCTTCCTGGTGGCGCCTATAAAGGCGTAGCTTTGGCTGTGCTGGTTCTCGAGGCCTTCACCACACTGGATGTCATGCTGTCAGGGGACTGTTATTCCCCTCTCTTTCTCATCTATCTACTTTACTCAGGTACTTTTCATCTCTATCCACTGCTTCATCTTGGTTCACTCTCTATTTGGCATCTGCTTTTCTCTCCTTTCCTTTTTAGTTCCCACCTGCACTCACCTTAGGGCTTCTCAGCTTTGGCTGTCCTCATTTTCCACCACGTTCCAATCCTCTTCCCCTTCAGCATCACCCCCCCCTGTTCACTCTTACACCCCAGTCCACTTCCCTGGTTTTTATTTCACACTCTCATTTCATATACAGGTTTGCCCCGTGGGGTCATGTCGGCCTTGGATGGTGCCTTGCGGGTTGCCCCCGTTGATCTATCCATCTCAGCTCCCGGGGGGTGGTGTCTCCCCGAGTGGCCGGCGGTGCCTGGCTTTCAGCCACCATAATAAGAACCTCAGTGCGTAAGCATGTTCCTTGTGTGGGGGCTTCTATTACCCCACCTTTGTTTCATGTCTGCCATTAAACAGACTACCCTTATATACAATTTTTACTCTAGATATCACACGCGCTTGCTCCTGATGAGTGGCACCTAAGCCACAAAACACGTAGAGCTATCAAATTCTTGTTGATCATTACCTTATCAAGTTCCTACCATTCGTACCTACAGGGTTTGGAGGCCATTTGTCACGCAGGCAACACTCTATGCTTAATGATTTTATACTACTGTACTGTGGAATACCCTTGTGTTCATATTATCATGTATCATTATTGCTATCATGTACAATGTTAATGTCTCTTATTGATTGTAACTGATATTATCATCAATTGCATGTTATACCTTATGAACCAATTAAAGTTTCCCATTTCTGCACCAATTTTACTCTTTTGCAATCATGCTCTTCATCTAAAGTCCCACCCTCGTTGCTCTCCCCACTTTTATTCTATGCATTAAGGTAAAAAAAAAAATCTGACACTGACCGCCCCACCAGCCTCTCCGTTTTACTCAACTGAGCCCTTCGTTCCCTCGGCAGAGATGCGCTCTTCCTCTCTGCCCGGGATTCTCGGCTCTTGATTGGATAGATAGCAGTGCAGCCATTGGCTCCCGCTGCTGTCAATAAAATCCAATGACACACGGGGGGGTGGGACCGAGTTGGTATTTTGTGTCTATAGATGCAAATGCTGGACTCGGGCGTGCGCCCACAAGGTAACCCCCTGGGAGAGCGCTTCTCCCAGGGGGTTTACCCATGCGAGGAGGAGCCGCGAAAGCCGCCGGGGGACCCCAGAAGACGATGATTTTCTTTTACGTTCATTTTCAAATCAATTATCATAATTGTTTTAAAATGGTATATAATTTTGTGTTCTTAATTTTCACAGTGGAATGTTGGCAATTTCTCTGGATGACTTCAGCATTAATGTTTTCGACATTGAAACACGGAAACTTGTGAGACGGTTTCCTGGACACAATGGGAAGATAAATGACATGGTAAGAGTTGATGCCATTCACTCCCTTCAATGTAAAATTAAATCTGTCAAATAATTGATATCTCAATAGTTTAATTCTGTTTTAACTAAAAGTATTTCATAATATACAGATGTAAAACAATGCAATAATTAACCCATAGTCAAAAAAATCGTATATTTTTTTTTTTCGTTTTTTGGGGGCAATATCTCCTTGTCCTGTGCTTTTTAATTACCTGAAAATTAATTTGTAAAATGTCTTGGCACCACACTTCTGCTGACAGCTCCACTGCAACAGGGGAACCAGGGGCATTTACTGTATACCTTCTAAGGATACCGACTTTTGTAATCTGGAATGCAGTGACCCAATGATTATGGGGTCTACATCATCACAGTCTCCTTTAGCTCTTATGGTTGAGACCAGGTCCTGAATCATGAGTCATATAAGACTTTGTGGCTGAATTCACACAATTCCTTGCATATACTAACCTCCGAGGCTCTAAACATTCTCCCCCGCCTTCCCCTGCAGAGTCATGAATGACCAGGGCCTTCGAACAGGCCAGGCCACTGGTCATAGTGACCATCTCTGACTCATACCTAGAGTCCCTACAGTCTATCTAAGGTGAGTTTTTGAGACAGCAGTCTCCTTCCGTCACCTCAGAATTTATAAGTTTATTATAACTGTTGATGCAGTACCCACTACCTTGAAATTGATTGTTTAGCCTGCAGTCTCTAACTTCGGGTCTTTCAGAACTTCTGCAGGTGCAAAATAAATTCCTCTACACCTGCTATTCTAGGTATACCTCTATTAAGTTTGAATGCAACCTGAAGGGCCCAGGGCCCAACCTAAGAGTGTGTTTTAACTGTTCCCTTTTGAAACCGAATTAGATAAACATTGGTATATATCCACTGTTGATCTGACAGTGGCCCACCTTAACAGAAAACATCAGACAAACCAGGCCCTATATAGAAAGACCAGCCAGTCTCCCTGGGAAAGCCCTAAGCCTTTACTCCCATGATCCCCTAGGATCAGGGAACAAGTTCTTCTCAGGACCTGTTTTTTTTCAAGAGGCTTGACCCCATTTCTTGTTGACAACATCAGCCTGTAGGCCTTATTTCCCTGCATGAAAATATTTTCGTTCCACCTGTTTTTTGGATGGGTTCCAATTGATCAGCTTCTCAGTGTTTCAGGTTTGGTGTTGACATCTGTGTGAAATCATTCCCCTTTGATGGTTCTTTTCTGTCTTGGTCTTAAGGAAATAGGTTAATTTTCCATGCCCTCCCTCTGGTCATGTTGGCAGGTCCCCCTATTGGGTAGGAGGCTCAGCCTTCTCTGTTTTCAGCTTTGAGCGTTGGACCTTCAGGTAGCTTTTGGGCTTACAGGCAGTCCCCAGTTAGGTTTCATTAGGTCTGTTGGTAGTTGTTTTAGGTGTCCCAAAAGTATCCACATTCGAGTGTCACTCAACGAATGAGAAAAGAAAATCCTTTCCTTTGGAGTTAATGGAGGGACATGTTTTGCCAGCATTCAATCCTCCTATAGGCTGCAGTTTAACTTTACAGTATCCAAATTCTTGTGTCCCTAAATTGACTCCAAGAGATGGTTTTTACAGTGAGTACAAAAATGTTATTCTATACAGTAATATGCAAACGTTTTAGGCACAAGGTATTAATATAAACTTGGTGGGAATGTTGTTCCGAACATCTAAGGAACTAACTACCCATCTAGGCTCATTAATGTTAAGGTCATAGCTCTGTGGGTGCATGATCTCTTCCAGAATTCCCTGCTTTTTTTTTTTTTGGCTAAAGATATTTTTTCGATGTTTATGTTTGAGGTCATTGTAATGTTGCAAAATTAATTTGGGAATGATCAGACTCCCTGGTGGTATTGCATGATGTAGAAGTATCAAAAAAGATTAAAAAAAATAGTGCACCAGTACTGTGACATACCTTCAGTAAAACTTTAATAAATAACACTATCTTGATCACCTAGTTTGATGCATAAAACCATCTTGATTGAATGAGACCAGCTTGACCATCTGTTAGCTGCAGATCCTGCAGTGCCCAATCCTGCTAAACGTCATGTAGCCGCTATCTCCAGGGTCAACCTAGCTGACGCATTTTGAGGGTGGACGCTCTTCCTCAGAGCTAATTTTTCTTACATGCCTATCTTTAAAGACCCCTCCCTTTTTTTTTAATCTCCTATTCATATGGTGTAAACCCACACCTACTGTCAATAGTAAAAGGTATATACAGACAAGCACTCCACATACATGAAGGGGACACAGCCAATTTACTACTTGTATGTGTGTGTATATGGTTGGTTTCAATTGGAAAGGATTGTTCCAAATGTGAAACTATTCCTGTTATTGCATAAGGAGATTAGCATAGCTCAGGGGCAAACCTGGCACTAATTGCTGTTTCTCTTATCTGTCTATAATAATCATCTAGAAATACAAAATGATCAGGGACAGAGTAAATGCAATACTTTTCAAAATGAAAGAGTTCTGTTTGTAGTGTGTATTGGTATTTTTATTGGTATTTTTGGGCAGAAAATGTTACATTGCCTGCAGGCCAAATTCATGTCTAATAGAAGCACATAACATTGACATGTTCAGTGATGACCCATTTTTAGCCCGATTTCCATCCATACTATGACAAAATATCAATCATGTGGTTAGAATTTCTATCAAGAGGGCAATTTCTCTTTGACCGATACTAATTTTTTATAGGATATTGGGAACAGTTAAATATTTGGAACAGCATTTTGGCCCCTTAGAGTTCACTTTAGGTAACATAAGAGAAATACACTGAGGTTTTTTCGGTCTCCAGATATTTTTCAGAAAGACAAAGAAGTAATCTGGAGGTTTTTAAACTATTTGGAATTGAAGCTATAGCAGGGTGTTAAGATCTGGTCTTAGAAACAATTTGGTATGTCAGGCTGAGACACATTTGATGCATAGTCTTCCCTCTGTGGTCCCAGCAGGTCTTCTTGAAGACTTGTGTGCTGTAATGTTGGAGCAAAAATTCTATTTAGCTGACTTTTTGGGTGTCTTTGCAGTATAAACTAATATGTCCTGTAGTGATAGGTGGGTGTGTGTAGTTTTTTTTTTTTTTTTAAGATACCATAAGTAAGCTAGTAAACAACGAACTGAAACGGAAAGTGATATCTTCATCACTTCGGGAATCGTTTGTTACAGTGGAAGGAATGGATGTTCCTCATTTTCCTCTTTCTGCAGCCGTCTCGACTTCGTGTGAAGATCCTGGGTTCCCCATTGGAATGGGAGAGCCTGGAAACGATGGTACCTTGGGGGGGTCTCGCACCCTGTTAACCACTTAAGGACCGAGCCTCTTTCTGAGATTTGTTGTTTACAAGTTAAAAACATTTTTTTTTTTTTTGCTAGAAAATTACTTAGAACCCCCAAACATTTATACATTTTTTCTAACACCCTAGAGAATAATATGGCGGTCGTTGCAACACTTTCTGTCACACCGTATTTGCGCAGCGGTCTTACAAGCGCACTTTTTTTTTGGAAAAAATACACTTTTTGAATTAAAAAATAAGATAACAGTAAAGTTAGCCCATTTTTTTTCATATTGTGGAAGATAATGTTACGCTGAGTAAATTGATACCCAACATGTCACGCTTCAAAATTGTGCCCGCTCATGGAATGACGACAAACTTTTACCCTTAAAAATCTCCATAGGCGATGTTTAATAAATTCTACAGGTTGCATGATTTGAGTTAGAGAGGAGGTCTAGGGCTAGAATTATTGCTCTCGCTCTACCGATCGTGTAGATACCTCACATGTGTGGTTTGAACACCGTTTTCATATGTGGGTGCTACTCACGTAATGCGATCGCTTCTGCATGCGAGCTCGTCGGGACAGGGCGCGTTTTAAAAAGAAAAAAAAAATCTTATTTTAACTTTTATTTTTTATTTTTACACTATTCTTTAAAAAAAAATTTGTGTCACTTTTATTCCTATCACTATTAATGTAAACATCCCTTGTAATAGTAAAAAAAAGCATGACAGGACCTCTTAAATATGAGATTTGGGGTCAGAAAAGACCTCAGATCTCATAGTTACACTAAAATGCAATAAAAAAAATTTTGTCATTTAAAAAAAAAATGTCCTTTTAAGATCTATGGGCGGAAGTGACGTTTTGACGTCGCTTCTGCCCTGCATTGATATGGAGACGGGTGGGGGTCAACTTCCCCTCACTCGTCTCCATGTCACACAAGAGAGAAGATCCGATCACCTCCACCGTTGCTAACAGCTCCAGTAAGAGGCGGAGGGAGTGGAGGTGGTCCTCTCCCTCCGCCAATAAAAGTGATCTTGCGACAAATCCGCTGCTGAGACCACTTATATCTTGAAGCGGACCGCCCGCTGAAGAAGAGGATACCGGGGTTATGGCAGCTAGCCTTAACGGTGGTGGGCGGTCCAGAAGTGGTTAAAGTGATCAGGCAGCTATGGAGCCACTCAGATCACTTTTACTGTTTACAGTCTGAAAGAGTTTTAAAGGAGAACTGGCTCCATTAATTAAGATTTAAACCCTCAGCATTTTGTACCTTTGGGTCCCCTGCCAGTGCTCCTGGCTCCTCTTCTTTGGTGAGTGCCCCCATAGAAAAATGCTTTCTATGAGGGCACTCGTGCAGGCTCGCTCCCTAGCCACCCTGTCTAAGTCTATTGACCTAGATAGCGTGGCTCTGTCCCTCCTCTCACTCCCTTGTCACCAGAATGTGAATGACAGCAGCGGGACCCAGTGGTTGTATCAATCTGCCTCGTGGGGAGGAAGAGAGTGGAGAGAGCCACTGCTCTCATGCACAGTGATGAATTGAGATCAGGCTCAGGTAAGTATAAGGGGGGTGAGGGGGGGGATCCGATGATACAGGTTTTTTACCTTCACGCATACATGAAGATAAAACCTTTTTAGGATTTGTAATCACTTTAGATAAATGAGTTTAATCTAATTTTAAGACAACAAAGTAATACATACACTTGTGTTTTTCTTGACAAACGTGTCTTTCTTTTCGCAATGTTGTCTTTTTTAAAAATAACTTTTTTTGTTATGCATTTTCTTCTTTTTTGAACAGTGTTCCTTTAAACAAAAACAGTATTACTGTAGCAAAAATCATCTTAAAAAAAAAAAAATCAAAATAAATTGGAAGGAAAAGGCAGTTATTTTAGGGTTTTTAGGGCAAACTGCATGTTAATAAAGGGTTAAATAGAGATCAATTGTAGTAATTTTTTTGACTTGTCAGGTTGCTTAAACTGACATCATATGCAGACCAAAACTCATCCCTTTGATTCATGGGTAAATCTTTTTCTCTGACGATTGTGGCTAAACACTAGAGCTACGGTACTCCCAACTTTTTTTCCACAGCCAACATCCTCAAAACTGGCCATAGATGGATATTCAGCTGGTTCAGCAGGGACCGGCTGAGATTCAATTCATATATGGGCAGGCTTATTTGACCCAAGTCAATCCATTGATCGACTTTGGTACAACCAGCCTGTTTTTTACCTTCGATTACTGCCGGCAGCTTTAGCTGCTAGCAGTAGTCATTGTGTTCAGCCGGATACCTGCGCCCCCCTGCTGGAGGAACACAATAGCGCTGCGGTAGGCATTCCCGAGCAATTTTCTTTCAGGAAACAAATTTATGTCATCTTTGGTCTGCTTAACTGGATAAGTACAGGCTGTTGTAATCCAGCCATATTCCCTGTACTGTATGGGTGCATATTATACAGCTCTTTTAAAACCTTTTCATACCAGTTCTTAACACTAAGGCCCCATACACACTATTAGATTTTATGCAGATTTACCAAAACCATGTAGTGCAAGGGCCTGCCTGATTGCATACAAACTGAAACTGTTAAGGTTTGACCTCATATTATATGGATTTGGTAAATCTGAAGACAAAAATCTGCAGAAAATCGAATAGTGTGTCTTCCTACCTGGTCTGTTCTCTGCTGTTTGGATTGCTAGTGAGCATCACCACACTTTTGGCACCCATGTTTAGCTCTCTTCTTCCTTTAAGCCACCTGACTAAGTATCTTTTTACCAACAAATGCTAAATAACGAAGCTTAAAGATGCCTATCGGGAAGTAAAATAAATTATTTTTTGTACTTTGTAATGTGTTTTTCATTTGTAGACTTATAGCCCAGATGGCCGATGGCTAATGACTGCATCTATGGACTGTACAATCAAAGTCTGGGACTTTCCATCTGGATGGTAAGACATTTTGGGGTGTCACAAAGTAACGGATACTAGTACATTTTTGGGCAGCAGGATGTTCAAAACAGAGCAGACTTTGGTTCTGTAATGGCTTGCATAATACATGCATACCTACAGGCTATTTCTATCTTTACTTACATCTTTGATAAAACATAGACTAGGTGTGTAGTTTCCTTTACTCCTTTCATTTGCACTTCTTTGCCTGTATTAGCTGCAGCCACTTCCATAAATGTAACTTTGCATTAAGAAATACTTTTCACTTTTGAATGGCATAGTTTCACTCTCTGGAAAATCAGTTGTTCTCAGTCTTGGTTTTAGGTTTTATTATTTCTCACATCAATTATAATGTACGTAAAGAGTGGGTGTCTGCACATTGGAATTTGAGTTTATTAATATCTTTTTCTAGAAAAATTAACATTAGAAACTTGAAGAGGAGTCATTCCAGTTAACTGGAGCCTCCTTCTGGAACCCAGCTTTATTATTTGTCTTCTTTTTTTCTGCCCTAGAATCACATTTTTAATAACTGGTTCTATTAAACTAAAGCTGTCACATTTTTTTTGGTTTACCCCAAGTCTGGACATAGAATGGAAGAGTTATAAAACTATTTGCATGGCTAGGCTTGGGAATCTAGGGAAGCTTGTATTTGAAGCCTCCTTAATAAACTGCATGGGGCTTCACAATCCAGGTTTAGATTTTTTTTATATCAATAATATCATCATGATAGCATAATTATTGTAATAATTGTAAAATATTTATGAATAAGCTGGAGGATAAACATTAATAATTTGATTAGAGTAAAAGTTAGGTTTAAGTGTAGTTTTTTTGACTAGGCCTAAAATATTTTTCAATGTAGCAACAATGCAGAAAGCACTTCACATCTATTCCTGTGTGCACCATCATTCAATCCCAGGGCAAGGATGTACATTGCTCCTTAAATTTAGCCAAAGTAGAGATCAAGCTCTGTCCTTTTCTGGCACTAAGCCCCATGCCCTGTCATTCTGCTGTCACATATTAGAACATCTGTGACCCATTGACATTTTGGAAATTAACAATACTTGTTCATGTCAGAAGTTAAGGCCCCATGTATACCTTGGGCCTAAGGATCCAAGGAAGGCTCCATATAGTCAAAGGGGTTGATTTGAAGACCAAAATAGGAACTCCAGTGCTATTGCTACCTTATAAATATTTTAAGCCAGGTTCACAGTAAGGTTGCATTTTAGTGCTATTGCCTTGAGGCCTTCCTCAATGTGTGAATAAATCTGCACTATTTTTGCCAGTGCGGTGCATCACAATGCACAGAGGTGCATTTTTACTTGCCCTTTATGTGCATTAGCATGGCATTCAACATGAATTAAAGTGCATTATAACGCCCATGCATTACGGTGCAAAATGCAGCCCCTTAGTTAAAGACTTAGGTTGAAGTTAAGGGTAATGGCCAATATTCTTTTGGCTGTGATAAACATGAAATGAAATCTTATGGTGCTCAGAATTCCAGTAGCCAACGCAGCCACCTCAATTTAATAATAAAATTAATGTACTGTTACTGGTGCATTATTTATGTAACTCTTAAATCAAAAAATGTGTTATTTTGCAATAACCTTCCCAAACTAAACAGTGGCAAGCTGTTAAAAACGGGATGCCATTTCACTGGACATTGGTATCCCTGTAATGAAAATTAGAAGCCTTTTGGGTAAAGATAATTTCTTACATATAATTTTCTTGTATTTTCTTTCCAGCCTCATTGACTGTTTCCTGCTGGATTCAGCTGTTGTCAGCCTAACAATGTCCCCCACTGGAGATTTTCTGGCCACTGCTCATGTGGATGACCTTGGTATTTACTTGTGGTATGTCCTATATCCACTCATGAAATACAGATCCCCTCTGTTTAAAATACTCACTGCTATTTGTAATGTATAAATATGGACACTTCGTCAGGTTCAGATGGCCTAGAATAATGTTTACTTTTGATTTAGCGGTGACCACTTTTAGTGCCAAGAGCACATTTTGCTATGAATTTGTTTTCCAAACTTTTCAGGTGTAATTTTCTCAGGTGTACACAAAAGCCGCAGTCTATATGGGGCTATTTTAGTGCTGGGCTTGTATGTGTTGTCTTGCCTTTAAAACCAGTCTCTGCATCAAAAGTGGACCTAAATTTAAAATCTTTTTGTTTAAACCCATCTCCGGGCAAGCATAAAATTTCCCTTGCAGTGGGGCTGTGCTTGCACTGCAAGGTTTAACTGGTCGTTTTTATCTAGGGGATTGGAGAAAGCAGATATACTTGCCTAATCCTCCCTGTAAAGGACTGGTCCCTGCGGTCCCCCCCCCCCCCCCCCCCCCCCCCCCCGCCACCCTTTCATGGTGTAGTGGACTATTCCTGATATCATCAAGCCCGTAGACCTGTTCTGAATGTGAGGACGTCGGGAACAGTCCACCGCTGAATTGTGGGGGAGCACTGTTTACTGCTAGAGCAGAGGATCAGGTGAGTACAAGCTGTTTGATCACCCCTGGACAAAATGAGCAGTTAACCCATGAAATGTGGGTATATTCCCTGCACGGGAAAACTTTTTTATTTTATTTTTTTGCCCTGAGTTGTGCTTTAATTGCCTGTAAACACTTAACATGGATCTCTTATTTTCTCTCCTTGGTCTATTACTAAGCCATTATAAGCATTTTGTTGTATATGTTAAATGTAAAGAAAAAAAAAGTTACTTTTTTTTTAGTAATTAAGATCTGCCTGTGCCCTCTGAATGCTTCTAGTGTTATCCCAAACGGCCCTCCTAGTTATCTTGGACTACAGATCTGAGAGAGGTTGTTTAGCAAAGGACACTGGAGTGACTAACACATGAAAAAAACAGTTTGCCAGAGCAACATTTCTGGCAGATCAATTGATGCTTTTCTTTGCAGGATATTTTTAAGGGGATAAAGCACAGTAAAATGTATTGCAGAGATGTACTGCTTTTATTTTTTATTTGCTGTGACATACGTTTTAAGTTTATTGCAGCTATTTGCATTCTTCAAATAGTAGGCAGAAAAGGGGGCAAGGGGCTCCGATTTATTTTTATGTTAGAATGAAGTGCTAGTACACATGAACATGCTGTGGTTGAAATGTGTGATATAGACGGATCTTGGTGTGTTCTAGGCTATATCGCTGCTTGCTTTAGCTTGGGTTATAATAATACTGCAATCTGGGTGCATTTACCTGACTGTTTGTTCATTATCTACAGGTCAAACAAATCTCTCTTTTCCCTGATCTCATTACGCCCACTTCCATCAGATTATGAGCCTATTGTGGTTATGCTTCCTGGAGCAACTGTTAATATTGAAGGCAAGTGTATATTTCAAAATATATATTTATTTAGTTTATACTATTAAAGTGCATACTTCACATGGTTCAGAGCCACCTTGAGGAGGAGGAAGGGGATGGTAATACCTCGTCCAGTTCAAAGGACTCTTGAGGATGTTTCTTCTTAATAATGCAATGTGCATGTGTCTAAAACTAAAGCAGCCTATGTCAGCTGTGCACAGGGTCACCACTTTCAGTGTACGATATCTTATTGAAAGGGGTTTCTGCAGAAGTGGGCTGTACTGATCGTAGACCTGGCCATATCCAATATGGCAGACAGGATGTCCCTGACCTGGAGCATGAGGACTGAGAAGAGATCTGGGAAAGGCTGTTCAAGCAACTTGTCTCCATTAGGCATCACCTAATTCAATTTAAAATAGCTTGTTTGTGCTTATTTTAAACCACACAGGCTTCACAAGGTTAGCCCAGTGAACTCTTTCTCCTGCTGGTGGCGCAATCACTCAGTGGGGGACTTTTCACATATCTTCTGAACTTGTCCAACCATCACTCAGTATTGGCATAGCATTGTGAATGTTATAAACGCTGTTGCTCACACCACCTTTTCTCCCTCCCAGAATTTGCCTACTAGGCTTAGTGTAAGATCTGGTCTCTCTAAATGTGCGACGGACAACACTTGGCACCTATTGTTTTAAGCTAGAAAATCTATTATGTTACATTGGAAAAAGCCTTCTCTTCCCTCTTTTGATTTTTGGAAGCCCCTAGTGAACTCCGCTCTACCTTTCTACCAAGCCACTTACAGTAACAGAGGTTGTCCAAAAAAATTCAGGCTGGCTTGAGGATCTCTCTATGGCTGTACCACCTAATATTCAATAATCCCTTCAGTCATGGTTGAATTAACACTACACGTCTACTTCTTTTATTTGAGGCTCAGTGTGGGAGGACCATACAGTCAATGTGTACTGGGTATGCATTATAAATTTATTGGTTTCATATTTCCTACCAATTTTACGTGAGCCGCACACCAGCTCTGTGATATAGTTGGGTTTACTTTGTTTTATTGTTGATGGTTCTGTTGACGGTGTTTTCCGTGGCATGTCCCACCCCTGCAAGGGCCTGGGCCACACAGCTTTTGTACAAGGTTTTGGAAATCTTAATAACAGAAGTTTCAAGACCTGGCCATATCATGTCTGAGGAAAACCTTGACGATGCTTGTTAACCTCTTCCCGGCCGTCAACTGATGGATGGCGGCGGGGCTCTCCTGGGTGGACGTCATATGACGGCCGCCCAGAACGACCGCTCTCGTGTGCCCCCGGGGGCGCACCGATCGCGGCCGTGCCATGTTGCTTAGGACACGGCACGACCCCGATCTTTGTAAAGGGCCATGGCTCTTTAACCATGTGATTGGCTGTGTCCCATGTAAACACAGAGATGCTGGTAATTGGCGCTCCTTGCCTGACAGAGTGTTAGGAGAGGCTAGCCGATCAGCAGCATCTCCTCACAGAGGACATCTAGCGATGTAATCAGGGCACTGATCATCAGTGCCCTGATTACAATTAAGTGCCACCAGTGCCAGAACTGTGTGCCCACAAGTGTCAGCAATCTGTGCCCATTAGTGATCCCAGTCAGTGCTGGCTATCAGTGCTGCCCATCAATGCCACCCATCAGTGACGTTTATTTGTGCCCACAAGTGTGGCATATTCGTGCTGCCTCATCAGTGCCCATAAGTGCAGACTCATCAGTGCTGCCTCATCAGCGCCCATCAGTGAAGGACAAAATTACTTATTTACAAAATTTAGTGACAGACTTTTTTTTTTCCAAAATATTTCGTCTAATTTTTTTTGAAAAAAAAACAAAAAACCCAGGAGTGATAAAATACCACCAAAAGAAAGCTCTATTTATGTTAAGAAAATGATAAAAATTTCAATTAGTTACAGTGTAGCATGACCACGCAATTGTCATTCAAAGTGTGACAGCGCTGAAAGCTGAAAAATGGCCTGGGCAGGAAGGGGGGTGTAAGTGCCCTGTATTGAGGTGGTTAAAGACGTGCTCATTTTTCATAAACCCTGTGCATCCTTGTTTTATCAAGCTGGCGGGTACTCTGGCCCATGTATCCAGGATTGGTCTGCTTATGGCACGTAATGAAGGGGATCCTTTTGGCTTGAATTCTTGTCAAGGGAAGGATCTCTTTTCTTCCCACATCAGGAAAGTAACGGGAAAATCAAGAGAGATCCCCAGTGGGTAAAACTGCTGCTGCTTGCCACCATCTACACAAAGCTGAGTGGTCCATTTCACTGCTGATGAGCAGCTCCTTTTTCAGGAGTTCATGGCTACTGTCCCAGAAGATTAAAGGTTCCAGGGTTTCTATTCAGACTTGTGTACCGTCCCCAAGGCTAAAGAAGGCATCCCCCATTCTGGATCTCCATTGCCGTGTCTTTCTGCTGCTCTGTTCCTCTCTTATCAGCATGATCACTTCTAACAAGCTCTCCGACACAGGAGATGAAAGCAGCTGCAAATTTTTGTCGGGAGTGAACTCAGAGATATAGAAAAGCAGAGAGCTTGTCTATTCACAGTACAGCACTGCAAGTTTCTTAGTTTCTATGCCTATCTGGAATGGGGGGGGGTGCCATTCATCCAATCAGCTCACCTACACTGTATGCCCAGACTCCACACCCTCTGCTGAAATGGGAAGAAAGATTTCTAACATGATCTGCACTTTCCAAAGAGTGTAGAAAGGGAAAGACAGCAGATATACATGTAAAACTTATGTAGGGAGATTTGTTTCATCTCTGTGTGTCATCTGAGGCTGTTCACTTCACTGGATATAGGAGAGGGTTTACATCCACATTAGGAAAGCTTACTTGCACACGCCTTTTTATCCAGCACATCAGTGCTACCTGTGTTTTGCTGGGAAAAAAGTCTTACCTGATTGCCAGCATGTTTTTCTAAATGTACACTGAACCGTGCCTGTGCTTAGTGTGGAGAAGATGGGGGGGCACTATAATGTTAAAATTTACACTAACCTGGAGTTCAAGTTTAAATAATCACAGGTAGAGCTGCACCCTTAATCGCTAATAATCGTTATCGCAATTTTTTCCCTGTTGCGATCTTGACAAAGTATTTCCCGATTCTTTCTATGCAGAACGTTCTCTCTGCTCTGCTAAAGCCAAAAGAAAGGAAAAAACAAAGGGCAGTCTGTCAAGAATCACAACATTCTTTAGCAGTGGAATTTTAGTATAAACATTTAACAATTTGTCCTTTAGATCAAAGGAATACACTTTGGTGTGTAAATGAGGGAAGTTTAACCACTTAAACACTAAACCTTTTTTCTGACATTTGTTGTTTTCAAGTTTAAAATCTTTTTTTTTTTTTTGCTAGAAAATTACTTGGAACACCCAAACGTTATATATATATATATATATATATATATATATATATATATATATATATACACTGTACATTATATAATTTTTTTTTAGTAGAGACCCTAGAGTATAAAATGGTGGTTGTTGCAATATTTTATGTCACACTGTATTTGCGCAGCAGTTGTTCAAATGCAATTTTTTGGAAAAAAATACACTTTAATGAATTTAAAAAACAAAAACTAACCAGTAAAGTTAGCCCAATTTTTTTTTTTGTATAATGTAAAAGATTTTACGCCGCGAGAATCATGAGAGAATCGTGATCTTTTTATTCTAAGCAAAAAAAAATTGTGATTCTCTTTTTGGCCAGAATCATGCAGCTCTAATCACAGGGTACAGGACCTTGTTGTGTTGGCTTCTTTCACTTAGAAAATTGACAAGAAATGTAATGTGACCAGATGTGCCAAAACTGTTTGCAGACCTCCACGATAATAAACAGTTTAGAGATGAATAAAATATGTTCGAGCAGGATAAAACTGCTTTTTTTCAAGATGTCATTCTTTTAATAGGTTTATATGTATGTGAGATTTTTACACTTTGAGAGAGACTACTGTTTCTTTGAAATAACGACAGAACGAGGTTCTTGATATAAACAGTGATACCTGGAAGTCTTTAAAGTAGATTTTCTGGCAAAACTTAAGCGCTCTTAACTATGCCCCCCTCTGCTAACCCTATTCTGACTAACCTGTGTAAGAAAGATCTGTATACCTAGATATTTTCAGGCTTCCCTGGTCAGATCAGGTGATATACCTCCCCTCTGTCAGCCAGCAAGCGGCAGGGGAGCAGAGCGAGTTCAGACAACAGATGAGCCATAGAAGCCTGTGGATGATCTCACCACTCCCAAGCATTACTAGCAATTGTCAACAGCTCTCTCCACTGCAACCAGTGTTGGCTGACATGAGGAATTATGTAACCAGAGTAGCCGTAAAATAAGTAAGTATATAGATCTATCTTGCTAGAATTCTACTTTAATGCTTGTGGGATTTTGGAAAAATGTACACAGTCCACGCAGCATATTCGTTTTTCCATAGCCAATGTCTTTTGTCTGCAGCATGACAAATGGCTAACAAAATGGCCAGAGAACTCTGGTGGAGTAGCTTCATAATACACCACTATATAAAGTTCTGAAGGAAAGCGTGACAGGAAAAGGTGTTTTGCAAGTCCTAGGGTCCTTTTGAAAGCCAGGTTTTCACTTTAGGTAAAATGTATTATTGCTGCATAACGATAACTGTTTACTATAGATTGTACCTCCTTAATTTGATTTATAATATTGTCATCTACTTTGTGCTAAAGAAAATGAACTTGAAGTAAGGGAAGACTCCAGTGAGGATATGATGGAATATGAGTCTCCAGAACAGTTAGCAGAGCAGCTGGTGACCTTATCACTGTTATCTGAATCAAGATGGAAGAATCTGCTAAACCTTGATGTCATTAAGGTACTGTGTTTTTTAGTCAGTTCAAAAGTGCCAATATAGCCTATTAAGGTTTTAAGTTTTTGTAGAGTCAAAGTTCATCAAGTATTGCTAGTACTGATCAGAAATTGAAGGACTGTAGGTCAACATGTTAAAGGATAGGTTCACCTTTTGTAACATGTTACATCCATATTCAGGGTGTAACATGTTACATATGCACCGGCCCAAAGTCCCCCCCCCTACCCTATTTTGACAGGTATCGGGGGATCTTCTCCCCCCGCTAGCTGTCATCCATTCACAGTGTTCTGTGCAGCTGTCGGCTTGTAGTTCTCAATGAACTACCACGGTGCTGTTGAATGCTGGGGTAGTTCATTAACCACTTCCAGGCCTATTCTGGCACTTTTTTTCCTACGTGTAAAAATCCTCTTTTTTTCTAGAAATTACTTGGAACCCCAAAACATTATATATGTTTTTTTTAGCAGAGACCCTAGGGAATAAAATGGCAATCATTGCAACTTTTTATGTCACACAGTCTTTGCGCAGCGATTTTTCAAACAAAACATTTTTGAAACTGTTTAATAAAAACAAAACAGTAAAGTTATCCCAATTTTTTTGTATAATGTGAAAGATGTTCTGCTGAGTAAATAGATGCCTAACACTCTTTTAAAATTGCGCACGTTCATAGAATAGAGACAAATTTTGGTACGCAAAAATCTCCATAGGCGGCATTTTTTTTTTTTTTTAAGAGGTTACCTGTTTAGAATTACAGAGGAGGTCTTGGGCTAGAATTATTGCTCTTGCTCTAACAATTGTGATGATACCTCACATTTGTGGTTTGAAAGTCGTTTACATATGCGATCTCTTGTGCGTACAGGTGTGCTTTAATTTTTTTATAAATTTATTGTTTATTTTATATACACTTTTTCCTTTAATAAAAAATTTTGGATTACTTTTATTGTTATTACAAGGAATGTAAACAGCCCTTGTAATAGGAATAGTGCGTGACAGGTCCTCTTTATAGAGAGATGTGGGGTCTGAGCCTGAAATCAAAAAATTAAACGCTCTCAGGCTTTGCTGCCAAGTCCCCAGCATTGTTTCCTTCCGCCGACCCGGATGTAACGTCATAATGTCACGCCCGAGTAACCGAGAGTCAGACTGCTGGGGACCATCTGAATCCTCAGTTTTCTTTATGGCTAACTTCCAGCGTCGGCGGGTTTCTTCTCCGGCCCACCAATCACAGGGGCGAGCCTGTAGAAGCACTGGAGGGCGGTGGGGGGCGGGGGAACGATCAAGCAGCTGAACTGCCGCTATGATTGTTATTGCGGTGCAGGGAAATGCCGTCTGAACAAATATCTGGATGGCATTGTTCAGATATTCCCACTCAAAGTCCAGGACGTCATATGACGTACCTTGGGCTGGAAGTGGTTAAGCTTCCTGTCTCAAGTGTAACTGCTTGCTCGTGTCGGAGGTGTGGGCAAACAGATACACAGGCAGTCTGCTGGACCATGTCATTATAGCCGCGATCTGCTGAGTGTGGGTGCAATGCTTTACAGGTCCCTAACAAAAACATAAATGCATATTTACCTGGGAAAAAAAAGTGCATTTCTATTTTTTTTTTTTGTAAAGGTAAGCTTAACCTTTAAAGTGTGTTTCCACTTTTACAGTCAAATTTAAAAAACACTCTAAATGTTAGCATTCCATTCACACAGCATATATTTTTTTTTTTTTTCTCAATAAGTTTGTGATCTGTCCCAATAGTAAGGTACACATGGGCTGAAAATGGTCAGCTGACTTTCGGCCTGTGTGTACAGCTATCTGTTCTACAGAAACTGGTCTTGCGGCTGGCTTCTGTTAAACAGGCATGCTGGAGATTAGCTCCCTCTCATTAACATACAATGGAGAAGCCTGGTTGGTAAATATTTAACCCTTTTAATTGGGCAGTGTTCAAGCCTGGTTTGCTAAAATGAGATCTGCTAGCACAGTACAGAGAAAGATTAATTATGGCAAGCATAGCTCCGCAGCCCTCTCATAAACAAAGATGACTAGTTGAAATTTTCAGTGTTGGAGTTTTCAGAAGAGAGAAACGATGAGCTGCAATTTTGTTAGGTGGTGTTCCAACTTGCATGTAAAAGGGGAGATACCGTTAAAGTTTATTCCTAATGGCATATGTGGAAGTGTACCCTAAATAAATAATAGGCAGCACTCCAAACGGCTAACTTTTTGAATTTTATATATTTATGGAAGGAGGCATCATATAAACACATAACAGTAAATCAAAGTGCATGCACTGGATCTCCCCACAATTCCTCTATCTAGAGCAAGGTAAACACCCAACTCCAAGCAGCATATACATTTTCATTTAAACAGGGAGGTGATCCAGGCTAAAATTACTGCAACTAACAAATATCAATACACATTGATAGATAAGGCAAAAAACTTTCAACTGGCATGCGGACACCTATGATTCTGGTGGCTGTGGGAATCGTAATGTTTCAGAGTAAAAACCCCTTTCTTAAGCGAGATCCTTAGGTGGATATCACTTGAGAAAGGGTTTTGTTACTCTGAAAAGTTGTGCACTGATGATGTGATTTGGGTGTATATTATTTTTTTGTTTTTACTTTTTTTATTTTTTTTTAATATGTGGAAGTGTCCCACAGAAGTCGACTTTATATTTAGGCTGCATTCACACCTGTGCGTTTTTACCGTGATTTTACTGCGTTTTTTACCGCGATTTTGTTCAGGTCACCAATGTAAAAGGCAGAAAAATGCCTGTAATCTGCTCCAAAGAAGCTCATGTTCTTTTTTGAGCTTAGGGCGTTTTTTTTTTAGGCATTTTGCTTCAGATGACAAAACGCTTAGATGTGAACAGGTGCCATTGAAATGATTGTGATTTTGCTTGTTGCTTGGGCATTTTTTCAGGCATTTTATGAGCTGAAAACGCTAAGGTGTGAATGCAGCCTTAATGTCACTGGTAAGATAATTTCCGCAAAGTAATATTTCTCTTTTTTTTTTTTTTTTTTCACTTTTTCAGAGAAGGAACAAACCCAAAGAGCCTCCGAAGGTGCCTAAATCGGCACCATTTTTTATCCCGACTCTTCCAGGACTTGTTCCGCGTTTTGGTTCTCAGACCCAGGAGGAGGATCCTCAAGTAAGTGATTTAATTTATTTAGGATTTCTTACCCATTTGCAACTGTAGTCGAAGTGTATCAGACACTATTATGGAGAATGTCCTACTTATCTTTTGATATATCGCTTTGTAATTCATGTATGCTGTAGGGGACTTTGTCTTTCTCGCAACAGTTCACCTGCATTTCTCCTGTAATGGTTATTTGATTTACTTTTTCTATGTCTGACTTAACTTTTTTTTTAACTGGATTTTATAGAGAAAAATATATTTAATTTACTGTTTGCAAACACATCAGACACCTGTGCTTTATAAGATTTTGGATTTTAAGAGCTTTCATCATTACAGAATGATAAATAAAGTGATCCCAAAGTGATGCTAAAGCAAATGTTGGCATAAAATATATTCTGATAAGTTGTATGCACAAGGGAGTTCAGGGTAAGTAACCTTACCAAGGTTTACCGGCATAATTTAATGCCTAAAACTTCCCTCTCTTGATAAATTAGGAACTATTACCATATTTGATATTGCTCATTATGCCACTTCCATCATGTGATATACAGTGGGGAAAATAATTGATCATTTGCAGATTTTGTAAGTTTGCTCACTTACAAAGAAATTAAGGGTCTATAATTTTTTTATCATATGTTTTTTTAAATGATAGAAACAGAATATCAACTAAAAATCCAGAAAAAAGCACATGATACAAATTTTATAAATTGAGTTGCAGTTCAGTGAGTAAAATAAGTATTTGATCTCCAAGCAAATCATGACTTGGTACTTGGTGGAGAAACCCTTGTTGGCAAGCACAGAGGTAAGACATTTCTTTTAGTTGGTTACCAGATTTGCACACATCTCAGGAGAGATTTTGGTCCACTCTTTACAGATCTTCTCCTTCTCCCCTAAATCCTTATGTTTCAGGGCTGTCACTTGGCAACTCGAGGTTTCTGCTCCCTCCTATAACTTTTCTATAGGATTAAGGTCTGGAGACTGGTTAGGCCACTCCATGACCTTAATGTGCTTCTTCTTGAGCCACTCCTTTGTTTCCTTAGTGGTATGATTTGGGTCATTGTCATGCTGGAAGACCCATCCACGACCCATCTTCTATAGGAAGAAGGTTCTCGTCCAAGATTTTACAATACGTGATCCCGTCCATTGGCCCCTCAATGCAGCAAATTCGACCTGTACCTTTAGCAGAGAAACAGCCCCAAAGAATAATGTTTCCACCTCCGTGCTTGACTGTCAAGTTAATGCCAAAGAGTAAAATTTTGGTCTCCTCTGACCACAGCACTTTATCCCAATCCTTTTCTGAATCCTTTAGATGTTCATTGGCAAACTTCAGACGGGCCTGTACATGTGCCTTCTTGAGGAGGGGGATCTTGCAGGCACTGCAGGATTTTAATCCATGACGGCGTATTGTGTTACCAATGGCTTGTTTGGGGACTGTGGTCCCAACTGGCTTGAGATAATTCACAAGCTTTTCCCATGTAGTTCTGGGCTGATCCCTCACTTTTCTCTTGATCATCCTTACCACATGAGGGGAAATCTTGCATGGAGCTCCAAGCTGAGGGCGATTGATGGTTATTTTGTATTTCTTCCATTTGCGAATAATCGCTCAACCAGTTGTCTCCTTCTCACCAAGCTGCTTGATTGCTTGATGATGATCTTGTAGCCCATTCTAGCCTTCTGCAGGTCTACAATCTTGTCCCTTACATCCTTTGACAGCTCTTTGGTCTTGCTCATGATCGTGAGGTTTGAATGGAAGAAAGATTCTGTGGACAGATGTCTTTTTTTTTTTTTTTTTTTTTTTTTATGCACATAACGAGTTTTCGTTAGGAGCACCTTTAATTGACAGGACTAATCTGTGTAGGACATACTGTAGCCTGTCTGTGGGAGCCAGAGTTATTGTTGGTTGGTAGGGGATCAAATACTTATATTACTCACTGGACTGCAACTCAATTTATAACATTTGTATCATGTATTTTCTCTGGATTTTTGGTTGATATTCTGTGTCTGTCATTTAAAATGCACTTATGATAATAATTATAGACACTTCATTTCTGGGCAAACTTACAAAATCTGCAGGGGATAAAATGATTCTCTTCCTCACTGTATCTCAGCTTCAAGAATCTGGCTCTTGGAGCTTTAATATTTCACATATGGGCTATACCCTCCTTGCAACCAGCTAGCTAATCAGTATAGTTTGCCTTTTTATAAGACTTTTTTTTTTTTTCTTTTATAAACAGAACTGCTTTTTAGTGTGATCACAGAAGTACCCTGTTATAATCCAGTAGATATCTAGAACTCTATTTTACATGAACCTTTGAAGACGGTGATATGGTCTTTAATTTTACAGAGGCATACAGATATTAGATACTGTGTAAAGAATTATAATTATGTCCGTAAAGTAAATTCTGTGCATGACATTTTGTTTGGTAAGGTGGACTGAAATGTCTGTTTTATTTTTAGTCTAAAATTTTGAATCTTGGAGTTCTTGAACAGAAATCTACTTTCTGTGTCCAGCTTGAAGAAGCCCTTGATCACCAAAACTGTAAGTCTCAATTCCATCTAGCTAGCTGAAATTAAAATAAATAGTTGCCTGTCTATAGTATAGGACGTACAAGTTTAAATTCTTTCATAAAAAATCCAGAATGTTACTCTTAAGTATATTCTAACCTTTTTTTTTTTTTAACAAAACTCGGGCTTCATGGGCCATAGATCCTTGACATCCACTGATGCATTTAATGGTACAGAACCCTATCATTTGAAGAATATCTAGACATCCAGTGGAATAAAACAATTAATTTCAATAGTCTCTGGTATTTCTGTTCTTGGCCTTTATATGCAAAAACATTGCTTCCTTTTAACTTCAACCCTTAACCCATGTTGATAATACAATGTGTTCATGTTCCACTCAGCTATGAGGTTCACATTTCATCCAACATTATGGATCCGATGATCCAGATTTCTTTCTCATCCATTGAAGGACACAGGAAGCCTTTCACCATAAGGTTACACTGCTGCCTAAAATGAAGACTGCGCACTAGCAAACAAAACTGTAGGTTTCTGTACTTAGACTCTGATGTAATCTGCTTTTGCTAGCATTTCTTTTTTTCTTCAACCAAGGCTGCTTTGTTGCTTAAGCTACTCTCTTTGATTGCAGTTATCCAGCATGACCTTCCTCAGCTTAGTTGGAATATTGGATTGAACCGCTGGCCTGAGAGTTGTGGGACTAGCCTGAAATTGGCTCTCCAGCATTGGGTTTCCAAGTAGGGCACTTTCCAGACCCTGTTTTGGTAAAAGTTAAAAAAATAATCAAAAATAGAACTGCTCTGGAATCCAAATAACAAAATTAAAGCAGCTAACACCACAAAGAACAATTTGTGCTAAGCTCAGTAACAATATTGTGCAGCACTAATAAATGGGGTGTGTGAGGGCCCTGTATAAAAGGAACCTCCACAAATCCTATAGTGAATAACCAGTATAACCTGTAATCCTATGCGGTGCTCAATATGAATATTAATAAACATGAGTTGGCATAATATACAGTGGGGACCGAAAGTATTCAGACCCCCTTAAATTTTTCACTCTTTGTTATATTGCAGCCATTTGCTAAAATCATTTAAGTTAATTTTTTTCCTGATTAATGTACACACAGCACCCCATATTGACAGAAAAACACAGAATTGTTGGCATTTTTGCAGATTTATTAAAAAAGAAAAACTGAAATATCACATGGTCCTAAGTATTCAGACCCTTTGCTCAGTATTTAGTAGAAGCACTCTTTTGATCTAATACAGCCATGAGTCTTTTTGGGGAAAAACTTTCAAGTTTTTCACACCTGGATTTGGGGATCCTCTGCCATTCCTCCTTGCAGAACCTCTCCAGTTCTGTCAGGTTGGATGGTAAACGTTGGTGGACACTGGATAATCATTTTTAGGTCTCTCCAGAGATGCTCAATTGGGTTTAAGTCAGGGCTCTGGCTGGGCCATTCAAGAATAGTCACTGAGTTGTTGTGAAGCCACTCCTTCGTTATTTTACCTGTGTGCCTAGGGTCATTGTCTTGTTGGAAGGTAAACCTTCGGCCCAGTCTGAGGTCCTGAGCACTCTGGAGAAGGTTTTCGTCCAGGATATCCCTGTACTTGGCTGCATTCATCTTTCCCTCGATTGCAACCAGTCGTCCTTTCCCTGCAGCTGAAAAACACCCCCACAGCATGATGCTGCCACCACCATGCTTCACTGTTGGGACTGTATTGGACAGGTGAGGAGCAGTGCCTGGTTTTCTCCACACATACCGCTTAGAATTAAGGCCAAAAAGTTCTATCTTGGTCTTATCAGACCAGAGAATCTTATTTTTCACAATCTTGGAGTCAGTCCTTCAGGTGTGTTTTTTTTAGCAAACTCCATGTGGGCTTTCATGTGTCTTGCACTGAGGAGAGGCTTCCGTCGGGCCACTTTGCCATAAAGCCCCGACTGGTGGAGGGCTGCAGTGATTGTTGACTTTCTTCAAATTTTTCCTATCTCCCGACTGCATCTCTGTAGCTCAGCCACAGTGATCTTTGGGTTCTTTACCTCTCTCACCAAGGCTCTTCTCCCCCGATAGCTCAGTTTGGCCGGACGGCCAGCTGTAGGAAGGGTTCTGGTCGTCCCAAACGTCTTCCATTTAAGGATTGTGGAGGCCACTATGCTCTTAGGAACCTTAAGTGCAGCAGAATTTTTTTTTGTAACCTTGGCCAGATCTGTGCCGTGCCACAATTCTGTCTCTGAGCTCTTCAGGCAGTTCCTTTTGACCTCATGATTCTCATTTGCTCTGACATGCACTGTGAGCAGTAAGGTCTTGTATAGACAGGTGTGTGGCTTTCCTAAATAAAGTCAAATCAGTATAATTAAACACAGCTGGACTCAAATGAAGGTGTAGAACCATCTCAAGGATGATCAGAAGAAATGGACAGCACCTGAGTTAACCACTTGCCGACCGCCTAACGCAGATATACTGTGGCAGAATGGCACGGGCAGGCAAAATCACGTACCTGGTACGTGATCTGCCTTCCGCGTGCCCGAGGCGGTCGGCTTTGTTAGGGGAGCGATCCAGGCTGAGTGGGGGACCACTCATACGTGGCCACTCCCTCGCAATCGCTCCCAATGAATGAGATCCTTCCTCTGCTGCTGTATAGTAAACAGCGGCAGAGGAAGTAATGTCATCGCTCCTCGGCTCGGTATTTTCCGTTCCGGCGCTGAGGAGAGAAGACATCTGCGTAAGTGCACCAACACAACACACACAGTAAAACACACCAGGCATACTTTACACACCCCCCCCGTCACAGTGACACCAAGCTGTTTTTTTTTTTGTTTGTTTTTTCTGATTACTGCATTGGTGTCAGTTTGTGACAGAAGTGGTAGGGCAGTTAGTGGTAGCCCCCTTTAAGTCTGGGGTACCCCCCTAACCCCCCCCCCCCCCCCAATAAAGTTTTAACCCCGTGATCACCCCCCGTCGCCAGTGTCACTAAGCGATCGTTTTTCTGATCGCTGTATTAGTGTCACTGGTGACGGTAGTTAGGGAGATAAGTATTTAGGTTCGCCGTCAGCTTTTTATAGCGTCAGGGACCCCCTATATACTACCTAATAAAGGTTTTAACCTCTTGATTGCCCCCTAGTTAACCCTTTCACCAGTGATCACCATATAAATGTTATGGGTGACGCTGGTTAGTAAGTTTATTTTTTATAGTGTCAGGGCACCCGCCATTTATTACCTAATAAAGGTTTAGCCCCCTGATCGCCCGGCGGTGATATAACTTAGGTTTTAGGGTCAGATAGGGTCTGCGTCGCCCCAGGCAGCATCAGGTTAGCGTCAGTACCGCTAACACCCAAGCACGCAGCATACACCTCCCTTAATGGTATAGTATCTGAACGGATCAATATCTGATCCGATCAGATTTATACTAGGGTCCCCAGCAGTTTAGGGTTCCCAAAAACGCAGTGTTAGCGGGATCAGCCCAGATACCTGCTAGCACCTGCGTTTTGCCCCTCTGCCCGGCCCAGCCCAGCCAGTGCAGTATCGATCGATCACTGTCACTTACAAAACACTAAACGCATAACTGCAGCATTCGCAGACTCAGGCCTGATCCCTGCGATTGTTAACAGTTTTTTTGGTAGCATTTTGGTGAACTGGCAAGCACCAGCTGCCTAGTACACCCCGGTTGTAGTCAAACCAGCACTGCAGTAACACTTGGTGACGTGGCGAGTCCCATAAGTGCAGTTCAAGCTGGTGAGGTGGCAAGCACAAGTAGTGTCCCGCAACAACAAAAATATATAAAATAAAAAAAACAAAAATAGTTGTCGTTTTATTGTTCTCTCTCTATATTCTCTCTGTTGTTCTGCTCTTTTTTTACTGTATTCTATTCTGCAATGTTTTATTGTTATTATGTTTTATCATGTTTGCTTTTCAGCTATGCAATTTTTTATACTTTACTGTTTACTGTGTTTTATTGTGAACCATTTTTTTGTTTTCAGACACGCCATTCAGCTGCAGCGCGGATTTATTTATCTTGACAGCAACAGCGTTTGCTCCCACTATATATAAAGCCGTGACTCCAGCAGAGGTTATATATCCTGAAGCATGGGGGCAGCAGGGGCGGAGGAGTGATTTGCTCCTAACTTTTGGGGCGGATGCCCCCATGCTTCGGCATATATAAATGGTGCATGTATGCCCATCATTAGAAGTGGGTGGATGAAGGGAGGTATTCTAATGGTGGACATACCCACCAATCAATCTCTTTTTTTTGTTCAGCCCACAGGCTGCATGACAAAAAAAGATTACAATATATGCCCAACAAGGACCAGCAACGTACTGGTATGTTGCTGGACTTTGAGTGGTTATACCAGAATGATGCCTGCAGGTTTAGGTATCACCTTGGTATCAAGGTCGGCTTTCATGTAAAAGCAATCCTAGCGGCTAATTAGCCTCTAGACTGCTTTTTCAAGCAGTGGGAGGGAATGTCCCCCCCCCCCCTCCCACCGTCTGCCATGTTTTTCTCTGGCTCTCCTGTCCCAACAGGGAACCTGAGAATGCAGCCGGTGATTCCGCCAGCTGACCATAGAGCTGATCAGAGACCAGAATGGCTCCAATCATCTCTATGGCCTTAGAAACCGGAAGCTACGAGAATTTGACAGTTCAAGGTATTAAGAGGCATGGTGAGTTTTTTTGAAGTTGTAATTTTTTTCCCACTATTCATGTGAAAAACTAAAAAATTATTATTTTATTTTTTTTCACAAAAAATTGTCATGTTATTTTATCACACAGCATAAGCATACTTCCAACTACACCCTAAATTACATTCTGCTACTCCTGAGTATGGTGATACCACATATGTGAGATTTTTTTACAGCCTGTTCACGTACAGAGGCCCAACATGCAGGGAGCACCATCAGGCGTTCTAGAAGCATAAATTACACACCTAATTTTATTCCTACCTATCACACTTTTGAAGGTCCTGGCGCAGTGGACAGTGGAATTATCCACGGAATTACCCCATTTATATAAGCAAGCACCCCAATGTATAATCTGAGGCATTATGAGTCTTTTTAACATGTCATTTTTTTTTTTACACAAATTTTTGGAAACTGTGGTAAGAAAATGAAAACATATTTTTTCTTATACAAAGTTGTCAATTTATTATATTATAAAATTTTTCTAACACATAGCATGTACATAGCAAAAATGACCCCCCAAAATATATTCTGCTACTCGTCCTGAGTATGGCAATACCACATGTGTGAGACTTTTACACAGCCAGGCCACACAGAGGCCCAACATGCAGGGAGCACCGTCAGGCAATCTAGGAGCATAAATTACACACATAATTTCCTGATGACCTATCAAACCATTGAAGGTTCTGGAGCACCAGAACAGTGGAATTACCCACAAAATGACCCCATTTTGGAAAGCAAACACCTCAACGTATATTCTATGAGGCATGGGCTGGTGACAGGTACTCTGGTACTCTGATGGGCAGTTGACAGGTACTCTGATGGGCTGGTGACAGGAACTCGGGTACTCTGATGGGCTGGTGACAGCAACTCGGGTACTCTGATGGGCTGGTGACAGGTACTCGGGTACTCTGATGGGCTGGTGACAGGTCATCTGATGGGCTGTGACTGGTCCTCTTTATTTAGGGGGCAATCGGGCACTGTTCTGTGTTTCTTAGCCAGGTCTCCTCCTCACACACTGAAAAGGAGAACCCAGAAACGACACTACAGCCGATTGTTGACATTTGTGACTGGCTGTGATTGGACACCCCCTGATCGGGGATGGGCTGTGTCCGAGGGACACGCCTCATCCCCAATCGCCGCACTGCGGGGCCCGCAGGAGCGGCGAAAACCGGAGGACGTCATATGACGTCCACCTGGAGGGAGGAGGTGTTCCTGCTGGCGTCATTTGTCTATGGCCCGGTATGGAAGTGGTTAAAGATATGTCGCTTTTAGTTTTATTTTTATCAGTTCACTTTTTGACATGAGTATACAGATTGACAATGAGGCTTGTAATGTGGTTTGCCTGCGATCCCGGAGCGATTTTTAATGAGCTGTCTTTCGGATTGTATGTGAAGTGCGCTGATGATGTGGTCGTGACTTGCAGAATTCTCGTCAGAATGAGGCCTGACATGCACCCATCCGCGCCATCTTAGTTCATACCAGGAAATTAATTGGATCATTTACGTACTTTGGTGTCACGGGTGAGTCATCTGATTGAGGTCACATTTTCTATTTATACGCAATGAATATGATGTCTGTAGACGAAACGCGTTAGTTCGAAGCTTGTTTTGAAGTCATTGGGTCCTTTGTACGGAAAGGTATATGAAAAGCCCTATTGTATCAGTTGAAGTGTTCTAAACTTTATTAAATTCCTTTAACAATACAGTTTTACGCTATGTGGAGGTGTTTTGTTGTCTTTTTGAATGAGTATACTCTCTGTGGATGACGGAAAAGATTCTTGCATGTGAGAGAAGTTGAGGGCCATGCATAGCTGCTCCACTACAAACTTTTGAGACATAGCAGGAGTTGATTGTTCCTTTCCATTGATGCATAGAGAATCGTTTGGAGGTTGGCTGTAAAGATACCCATTACTTGGTGTTTATTCACCATTACCTATCTAGGTCCATTAGGCATATGTCGATTGGGTCCATTTGATCCGGTAAGCCTCTTTAATTTCTGTTGGTTGTGACACCCTTCACAGCGGGGACCCCTACTCACTATTGCTGGATCCATCTACCATCCTGGCTTTGCATTACCCTGGTGATTTGTTTATTACATCTATTTGGACCTTTTCACTTTATTTTTATATATCACACATTTGGGCATATTAATTCCATTGTGGATATGGGACTTTTCTACATGTGCTGAGGGCATTTATATAATACTCTTCTAGTACATTACTTTATATATTTCAAGTCAACTCATGTTTACTAATGGAGAAGTATAATTTTAGAGCTAGTCTGTTGGAAAGACTCAATTTAGGCGCCACATCCCTTATTGCAAGAATAACATAGAAGAAAAGAAATTGGGACTTTTAAAACGCACACCTATACAAAATTTAGAAAAATAGAAAATACTTATTGTATTAAAAATACATATGTAGATTTGTATATATCTCTATTATCGTGATCAGTCTATACACACAGAGTTTATTGTAACAGAATCTCCTGAAGAAGCTGTGAACGGCGAAACATGTAGAGACAATTTACTTCTGTTGTTATTTGTTACTGATGTACTGTGATTTTAGTCCTTTTTCACATATGTATTTTTAATTCAATAAATATTTTCTATTTTTCTAAATTTTGTATATGTGTGCACGTTAAAAGTCCCAATTTCTTTCCCTCTGCGTTGTTCATGTTTACTAATATTCATATTGAACACTGCATATGATTACATGTTCGTTATTCACTATAGGATCTGTGGAGGTTCCTTTTTTATACAGGGCCCTCACATACCCTATTTATTAGCGCTGCTAATATTGTTTCTGGTAAAAGCAAGGTTAGCAAGAATTATTTCCAGTTTCCAGTTTTTGCATTGTGTTGGTGCTTGCCTTGTGTCTGAAGAGAAAGTGAGTAGGTTGATCATGCTGACACTAGGAGCTAGCTAATTTGCTGGATTACCTAGATTGCTGGATGCTTCTGAGGTTCTTTCTTTCCATAGGTTTACAGCGTATAAGAGGGTTAACATTTACAAAACTATATGCATTTTATTTAAATTGTGCTTTTCAAAAAATAAAACTAAGTGGTGGAAGTATTTCCTTACTAGTGCCATGATTCATTGTAAAAGCACAAAGTAATGCAGTAATCACTGATGTAAAAACAACTTGCAAATCTATAAATTGATTGTTTTTATCCTAAGATGACATTCCACTGAAAACAATAAAGGAGATGGGACCTTCCAACATTGACACAGAGATTCGGAACTTGGCTCCAGAAGGCGGTGGTTCTGTTGAAGTATTGCAGAGCTTCTTGAAGATGATTGGCAGAATGTTGGACATGAAACGGGATTTTGAGCTTGCCCAGGCTTACCTTGCTTTATTCCTAAAGGTAATTGTTGACTCTGATCTTCTTTTTAGCTACTTTTGCAATTGCTATGTTAAAATTATGTTTGGGATTGACTTAGGTTAAAAAGTATCAAAAGAACAAATATATTGCAGCTTACCAGTTATTAGAAGCGGTCACTCCATTATTTATTTATTTATTTTTTACAGTCTTTTTTTTTCCCTTTATTTTCACCTGGTAATCCTAGGATTGACATCCATATGGTGGCTACAGTCACTCCTCCGTTGTATCTCTGAAGGGTGCCAAGGTGGTTGTTACCCAGCTGCACTCCAAGCATGTCTTCCTCTCATCTCCATTAAATATAGGGGTGAAGGAATAAGTAGTTCACGGAAGAAAGATAATCTAGCTTGTGCTTTGCGTTTAGTTCAGATGGAGTGGCAAGGACACTGCATTTCTGCAAGATCAGCAGGTAGTTTGTTTCTGTACATGCTAAAAATGTTTGTAGCCTGAAAAATTAAAAATAATGAAACCACCACATCTAAGGACTGGTAAGCTGTAAAATAATTTTTGTTCTTAGGTTTAGATATACTGTAGGATGTTGAACAGCCAAAATCCCATTCTGTGAACAGAAACCAATCTTGTGGCTGATGGTAGAGGGATCATTGTAACAGCCAGTTAAAACTGTTACAAAGTTAGGCTGTTGCATCCCGTTGGTGCTAATCTTGTTCTATAATCCTCTCCTACAGCAGCAAAACTGTATTAAATAATAAACCTTGGTTGTTTTTAAGGTTTAACCCTGTTTTTTTTTCCTTAAATGTGGTGTTTTGCATTAATTGTGTAGTAATTTTTGTAGTGGGTGGCTTTAAAACAACATATAATATATACATGTATGTATGTGTATACACACACACACACGTCTGTGTAGTGCATGTATGTGTATATTAAATATGTTCTTAGCACAATGGTGAAAATATATGTAGTTTAACCTGTTCCTGACCGGTGTATGGGCAGATGACGCCAGCGGGAGAACCTCTCGTCGACCCGGGCGGGCGTCATGTGACTTCCTCCCGGATCGTGCGGCAGTGCAGCTGATGTGGCATGTGACCACTGTAACCAATGGTAGCAGGTCACATGATAGTCGTAAACAATAGATGGCTTCCTTTCAAGCCGTCTCCATTGTATACAATTGTGTTGCTAGCTGTGATTGGTCAGTGTGATCACATGGTACACTCTGGGCCAATCCCAACCCATCTGTGCCATGTGATCAGCTGTGGCTAATCGCAACAAAAACAGAATGAATCGATTTAATTCAGTAAAATGCTTGCATATATTAATGAAATTCATTACCAGATGCAAACATAATGTGTAAAAATATATATATATATATATATATATATATATATATATATATATATATACCACTAATGACTTTACCAGAGTAGTACAATGTTACTATGGTATACTATGATCACCACCGCATCCATTATATGACACTGTATTGCACTGGTGACAGTAAAAAAAAAAAAAAAATTAATTAATTTCTTAATTTTCCAAGAACGTATGACAAATGACTACTTTAAAATAAACGCCATTCCTCTTACTAAATACTTTCCTAAAAAAGGTCATTTGGGGGATATCTGTTCTGTCCTGACATTTTTGGGCCTCAAGAAATGAGATAGACTGTCAGTACATCAGGATTGATCAATTTTTGATTTGATATATATCATAATTTGTGGACTCTATGACTTTCCTACATACTAAATAAAATACACTTATTTGGGTTATTTTCACCAAAGAAATGTAGCAGAATACATTTTCGCCTAAATTCATGAAGAAAGATTATTTATTTGCAAAATTTTATAACGGAAACAAAGAAAAATGTGTGTTTGTTTTTTTTGTTAATTTAGCAAAAAAATAAAAAACCCAGTGGTGTTTAAATACCACCAAAATCATTCAGAGTGCACTGAAAATTGGCCTGGGCAGGAAGGAGGTGAAAGTGACCGGTATTGTAGTGATTTATTTTCTACTCCTGTATATGTTGTGTTATATGTTTTAAAGCCATCCACTACACATTTTAAGGACTAAAAGTGGGTTAAAAAGCTTAAAAATAACAAATGTTTAATATTTTTTATAGGTTTGTTGCTGTAGGAGAGGATTATAGAGCAAGATTAGCACCAATGAGCTGCAACAGCTTAACTTTCTAACCTAAACCTGTGACCATTGCAAACGCTGAGCTATTAGATCATGCTCAGTTAAAAGTAATTGTCTGCTAAAATGAGATAATGGGAAGTGCCAGGGTTCCCTTAAAGCAGCAGCACATGGGAAAACTTCCAGGATTAAAGGAAATCTATTTGTTTTTTGTCTCCTTTGGAGAAATGACAATATTTTCTGCACATCAGTTCAGCCACCTGTTCTGACAGTTCTTTGTTTTAGCAATGTGGATGGGTACTTGGTCGGGCCCACAAATGCCACATTTCAGCTCATGCAGTTAGGACTCAATTGAGGAATTAAAATAATGGACAAGAACTATAGTGTATCCTTGGTTATTGCACTACAGTATAGCATATAGCCAAAGCCTCACTCTCCTGAAAACATGTCATTGGTGCCCTGAAATTGATTACTAAACTATCAATGTTGTTTAATGTCCCATATTCAGATTTGTTTGTTTTTGTTTGTTTAAACAAGTCGTGTGCATTCTTTCCAGATCCATCTGAGGTTCATTTCAGCCGAGCCAAAGCTGTTAGAAGAGATTTCTTTGTTATCACCGCACCTTGACGAGACATGGCATCATATGCAGACCTTGTTTAATCAGAGCTTGTGTGTTCTAAACTACATGAAAAGTGCTTTATTGTAAAGAAAAGTGTTTTGTGTCATGGTTGCTTTTATTTTTAGGAAAGCAAAGATTTGAGATCAAATTTATGTCTACATACTTTCAGCTGAAAAGTATGTTTGTGAGTGGCCATACTAATGGCTTTGTGAAATATTGTGTATATACAGTATCTTTGTATATGTTTTATTATGAACAGCGTCATACAGTAAATCAGCTGCACCACCATCTACAGAGGAATTATTTCCCAGAATACAGAATTTTTTGTGTGATAGATTCAAAGAACCAGTATTTATAAAATCAATCCAGTGTTTTATATGGTCTTGTAACAATGCAGAACATTTTATATGCCAAATTTTCATAAGTACAAGAATTTGCAGATCCAATAAACATTAGTTTGGACCTTTTCACATATGTGCTTATTATTTAATTTATCCACCTATGTTCTGCAGTATTATACACATAATGCCTGCCTGGTGTATAATTTAGAAATGGACATTATGAAACTAGCATATTATCTTTTTTACAGTTGGAGCCCACAAATGGGTCAGTATTACACAGTTTTCCAATTAGAAAGTATTCAGTGTTTTAAAACCTGCTTCGAGCGAGGGGATTTGATCATGGAAAAGGCAATGTGAATCAACTGCTAACTTACAGCCGATGGCTGCAGTTTCATAAAGCAGAACTATAGCATGGCTGAAGGTAGGCAGCTCTTACAACAAAGTACAAGTATACATAACACCTACCTTTGGATTTGCCCTCCTCCAACACTGACAGCTTTTGCATCCTTGTAGCTGCGTTCTGCCCCACCTCTGCCATCTTGTCGTCGTCCTTTTTTTTTTTTTTTTTTTTTTTTCAGTGGTCATTGATAATGTAACTCCTGGCTATGTGTACCAACCAGAACTACCTTGTCTTGGCACCCTGCTTCATTCTCAGCATCTTACAGATGCCATAATTGAGCTGGGAGAGTACACTGGTAATGTCCTGCATGCATTGTACATTTAGGGGCAAGTAGAAAGAGTTTGGCAGAAGATAACCTCCCAAAATGAGATGGGAGTACAAAAAACTGAAAAGAAAAAGGTTATAGTAAGAAGATTAGTAAGAGTTGAGACAATACAATAAATAACTTAAAGTAGAATTCCGGAATAATCCTATCTAAAAAAAAATATATACCCCCTCCCTCCTAACACCTATGCTTGCCACCTGTGTAAGAAAGATGCATACTTATTTTCATACCGCCCTGGTCCTCTGGTGGTACTACCAAACCACTATCTGCAACACAGGAATCTGTTTTTGCCTAGAATCATAGGAGTTTGGATGTAGAGCTTTTAGCGCCTGCTTTCTTTTTTGGATATTTTTTCTCTAGTTTTTCCTTCACGTTTTTTTTTTTTTTTTTTTCCTCTATGAATATTCATTCCAGTTGATATTTTTATTTCTTTTTGTGTTTTTTTTGTCTCAGTCAATGGATTTTTGTTCCAGTAGGTGAAGATTTTTTTTATTCTATCAAATGTGGTGCTGGGTGACAGGCTGAGTATCATAGATCAGCATCACCAACAAGTGCATGTCATCCTCAGTATATTTATTTATTTATTTTAGGTACTTATATAGCGCCGTCAATTTACGCAGCGCTTTTACATATACTTTGTACATTCACATCAGTCCCTACCCTCAAGGAGCTTACAATATAAGGTCCCTAACTCACATTCATACACATACTAGGGACAATTTAGACAGGATCCAATTAGCCTACCAGCATGTCTTTGGAGTGTGGGAGGAAACCGGAGTACCCGCTCGCATACAGGGTAGCATGTAGACTAGGTTAATGCAATCCGCGCATATGTCTAGCAGTATACCTTTTACAGTTGCCTATCTTAGGATGTGAGGTCCTCACCAGTACGCTAGTCAGAGGTCCATGGGGCCCAAACTTTGTCATATTTCCACTTACAGCCTCTGTTCAAATATGTAACCCTATACATGGGTAGTGCAGCCTTGATCAATGCCTTCCAGGAGGAGATGGAGGGGGGATCTGGTAGGATTCATTTGAGGAGGATTTCTTTTTTGGCGTAAAAGAATAGGTATGCAATTAGTAGTTTTAAATGGTGTGGTCTTTGCTCGTCATCGTGAACTCCCAGTAATGCCAACTCAGGTGACATTGGGAGTGCCAGTTGCAGTCTGGAGTTAACTTCCCTAAAGACCTTCGTCCAGTAAGTGGAAATGGCAGGACAGTCCCAGAACATGTGGAAGAAGGTTCCTATATGTGTTTTACATCTGGGACACTCTGGGTCTTTGTCTGGGTACATCATGTGAAGTCTTTGTGGCGTATAGTATATCCTATGCAAAAATTTTACCTGTATTCGCTTATCTCTAAAGGAGAGAACTAATTTGGGGCCATACTCCAGGCAATCCTCCCATCCCTCCCTATCTAGTGAGGGTACGTCACTGTGCCATGTCTCCCATAAATGTTCTATTTTGGGTGACTCATTGCCCAATAACGCACTATACAGAGTAGAAAGAGGCTTGGTTAGATCTCCTGGAGCCAATAGTTATTCTATAGGATCAGCTTTGAGTGTGATCGTCCGGGGGAATTGGGCTCTAGTGGCATGTTTAAGCTGTAGGTATCTGAATGCCATCCAGGTTGGTAAATTATATTTAACCTTCAGATCCGCAAACTGTGGTCCAGTGTCGTGATGCCAAACCTGGCCCACAACTGTGGATCTGGAATGGAATGAAGTTGTGATAGGGTGGGGTTACCCCACAAAGGCTGTGCCGGAGACCACTGATCCGGCCGCAAAAAGCGGTCCACACCCACCACGTCACCCTAGTTGGTCCTGGTGTCGTCTCATATGCCCCGGGACCCCTGCATGGTAAGCTGCGGAGCCCAAGCAGTTCGCCTCCAGGCATACCGCCGCATTGGATCTGGCCCCTTGGTACCACCACTGGACTGTCACTAACACTGCCGCCTAGTAATAAACTTGAAAATTGGGTAGGGCTAACCCGCCCAGATGGGCAGGTAGCCAGAGCGTGGATCTGGCCAACTGCGGTATCGCCCCATTCCATATAAAGGAACCTATGCATTTGTTTATCTCTTTGAAGAAGCTGACTGGGATCCATATCGGGCAGTTTCTGAATAAATAATTAAATTTGGGTAGTATGATCATTTTTAGTAGGCTAATGCGGCCTATCAAATTTAGTGGCAAATTTGACCATGTTGAACACTTGGATCTAAGGTTCGACAAGACAGGCATCAGATTTTTCCCCAAGAAGTCTGAGTGATATTTCATCACCTGGACCCCCAAATAACAAAATTCCTCAACCCAGCGGAGAGGAGCGGAGGCCGCCCCACGGATGGCTCCCTCATCTAGGGGGGAAAAGGATTGACTTGGCCCAGTTAATCCTTATACCCGAGTACCCTCCAAACGTGTCAAAAATACGTAGGGCAGCCAAGAGCGAGGGGCCCGTGTTGTTAAGGTAAAGTAATGCGTCGTCCACTTACAGGGACAGCCACTCTTCCAGCTTATCCAGCTGCAAGCCCAGCACATCTGGAGCACTCCTGACCAAAATGGCCAGGGGCTCCAGGGCAAAGAGGCCGGGGGGAGAGGGCAACCCCGTCTCGTGCCATGGAAAAGGGCGAATGTCTCTGACAGCCAGTTGTTTGTGCGAACCTGTGCCCGATATAGGAGCTGGATACCATGTATACATTTTGGACCAAAGCCAAATCGACACAAGACCTCCCAAAAATAGGTCCATTCGACAGTCGAATGCCTTTTCAGCGTCTAATAAAGCGATTACCTTGATTATCATGTGTTATGGATTTGTTAAGAAAAAGCCTTCTAATATTGATGTCAGTCCCCTTCCCAGGCATGAACCCTGTCTGATCAATATCCACTAGATCCTGTCTCACCTGAGAAAGCCTATTAGCAAGGATTTTTGCAAAAATCTTTGCATTAACGTTTAAGAGGGAGATAGGCCTATATGACGAGCAGTCTAGAGGATCCTTACCCGGCTTAGGGACTAGAACTATGACAGCCTCGTTCATTGAGTCTGGCAAAGCCTCAAGAGAATCAATGTTGGAGAATAATGTCTGTAATTTAGGAGCTAGGAGCTCCGCGAAGCTAGAATAGAACCCAGAGGGCAACCCGTCCGCCCCGGAGCCTTCCCACTCCGCAGACCTCCCATGGCCATTTGGACCTCCTCCAGCGTAAGATTCTCCTCCAACCTCTTCCAGTCTCCCTCAGACAGGGCGGGAAAGGACACATAGTCTAAAAGGTCAGTAGGTCAGATTCTGTATAGTCAGCCCTAGATGTATATAGTTCTTCAAAAAAGTCTTTAAATCTAGTATTGATGTTGGGAGGGAGGTGAGAAGCTGGTCCCGGCTGTCTTTAATGGACCCTATAGGAATAGAGGGGATGTTGCCCCTTGCTAACCAAGCCAGGAGCTTCCCATTCTTCCCCCAAACTCAAACACCCGTTGGGCTGAATTAAGGAGGGCCCTATTTGTATCCTTAAGTCTAGCATCAGACAGATCACGTAGCACCTGTTGCCAAGCTCGATAGTGGACTTCGGTGTGGTTGGAAACATAGCCTCTAGTAGGTCAGATTCTGTATAGTCAGCCCTAGATGTATATAGTTCTTTTAAAAAAGTCTTTAAATCTAGTATTGATGTTGGAGGGGAGGTGAGAAGCTGGCCCCGGCTGTCTTTAATGGACCGAATAGGAGTAGAGGGAATGTTGCCCCTTGCTAACCAAGCCAGGAGCTTCCCATTCTTCCCCCCAAACTCAAACACCCCTTGGGCCGAATAAAGGAGGGCCCTATTTGTATCCTTAAGTCTAGCATCAGACAGATCACGTAGTGCCTGTTGCCAAGCTTGATAGTGGGCCTCGGTGTGGTTGGAAACATAGTCAGCCTCTAGTTGGATGGACCTACCCTCCAGCTCCTCCAGGGCCCGGGCTCTTTTTTGTTTAGTGCGTGATATCTTGGATATAAATTCTCCTCTAACCCAGGCCTTAAAAGAATCCCAAAGTACTGGTGGGGGCTTAGTCAGTATTCTCAGTCCCCAGTAGTTGCATATGGATGCTGTAATAGGCTCCTGGAGCTTCTCCTCTGCTGCCCAATAGCTAGAAAGTCGCAATAGGCGGGACCCAGTGGGAACAGTTAGTGTTAAAGAAAGACACAAGGGAGCGTGGTCAGAGATCCCTCTGGGAAGCACAGAGATATCCTGGACACATTGTAGGGCCAATCTAGAACCAAACGCCAGGTCAATTCTAGATAGTGTTTTAAAGGTGGTGGAGTGGCAGGTATATTCTCTTTCTGTCGGGTGTGTGTCTCCACACATCCGTAAGGGCGAATGTTTCCGCCCACTGCCAGAGGTGAGGAGAGTCACGGGCCGACGCACACATCCTATCCACATCAGCGCATGGAACCATATTAAAATCACCCATCAGAAGTACTAAGCCGGTGTCCAGCTGGACTACCTCCTGCATAATGTCGTGAACGATTTGGACCAATTCCGGTACCAGTACAATATCTCTATCATAAATGTTTGCGTGTACTATGACATACCTGCCCTCCTTATCGGTCTTTATAGCAATGGGTTTAAAGGGTAGGGATTTCCGGACCAGGATGCTGACCCCACGAGCATATGTAGAATAACTGGTGTGATAGTTTACCCCACCCATGGTCTTTTTCAATGAGATTGTCTTATGGCCCTGAATGTGGGTCTCTTGTAGAATGCAAATATCAGGATTATGTTTCTGTAGAAAGCGGAACACCAGGGATCGTTTGACCGCTGAGTTTAGGCCCCTAACATTCCAAGAAATGACTGTAATTGGAGCCATTTGAGGTATATGGGAGAAATCAGTAGGGGGTAGAAGGCTCGCGGGGCAGCATCCTGGCCCCATGCATGAGAAACACTGTAGCACATATGACACTGTACCAGATTACCTTTAGTATAGACATCACAAAACACCTGAGGTAACAAAAAAAACACCTTTAACATTCCCAACCCTCCCCCTCCCACATCCCAATCCCCAACCTAGGAATGCTTAGAGCCCCAAACATTATACACCCAATGCTGGGGGCGTGTACCAGTGGGCGTATATATACACAGGGGGGGGGCGACCCTGCAGATCGGGAGAGGCTCCACCGCCAGTGCAGGAGAGGATCAACACAATTATTAGGTTTCATCTCCATCCGTCAAATGCACACCAAGAGATAAAAAAACTCATACCCTTTTACGCATTTAAACATGAGCAGGGGTGGAATAGCATGCAATTAGACCCCAAGAGAAAAACAATCCCATCCCCCTGAATATCAGTCCTTTAAGTCAGGGCTAAGGAATAAACCTTCTGCATCTATATTTCACAGTCTGCACAGAAGTGCAGGGCTACAGTACCTTTTACCTGACACTAGAGTCCGCTAGTGAGTCAGTAGTTTGTGCAAGATAAGTCTGACCTATAAGGCAGACCCTGCAGCAGAAAACATTTCGGCATGAGCTATAAAGCCATAAAATCCGGAGTACTTAATGGTGAACAGAAACCTGAGTGTGCATAGTGGCACAAGTTCACCTGGTCTGTCCAGGGGCACTTTCTTCAAACGTTGCAAACAAGTAGGTCAGGCACAACAGGTGCAACAGAAGTAGAAGTCAACCTCACACCTGGAGAATGATCTCCCCCAGATATCTGCCCCAGGGTCCTCCCACCAGGTAGTTATGAACATGAGAGGGGGGCTGCAATACTGAGGTAAGAGGTTGTTAAATGTGGGGAGACCAGCAGCCATCAGCGGTGCGGGAGGAGGGATTCTAGCCAGGCGGATGCATCCCTGGGAGAAGTAAAAAACCCTCAAGGTTTCGCCAACCTGAACCCGCAGTCTTGCCGGGAACAGGATACTATACTTGATGCCCTTTACTCTCAAAGCAGCTTTTACCTGGTCAGAAGAGCGCCTCATTTTCTGCGTTTCCACTGAGTAGTCTGGAAAAATCAAAAGTTTGCTGTTTTGATATGTCAGTTCCCCCTGCACTCTGGTCGGGCGGAGTACCTCATCCCTGTCCCTGAAGTTCAGGAATTTGAGTATAAAAGTGCGCGGTGGGGATCCCGGTGGGCCCAGTTTAGGGGGATGCGGTGCGCACGTTCCATTGCGTAGAAAGGTGAAAATTGTGCCAAAGGCAGGAGGGTTTTAAGTAGATTTTACGCAAATTCAGTCGGGTGTGAACCCTCTAGACCCTCCGCCATGCCGACAATGCGGAGATTGTTTCTCCGATTGCGATTTTCTGCATCTTCTGCTTTGTATTCAAGGGCTTTACTTTTAGTGTGCAGCATTCGCAGGTCAGTAGTATGGCCCTCCACTGTGTCTTCTAAATGACTTATGCGCTGTTCTGCTGTATGGATTCTGGAGTGCATTTTGTCCATGTCCTGCCTGATTAACCCCACATCAAGCTGCACAGCATCTACTTTAGTGGTTAGGAGGTAACAGAGGCATGACAGTTTGTGATGGCAGCCAGGACCTCTGCAAGACTGGTTACAGGCGGCAAGGGCTGCTTGTGGCTCTCTGCCTGGGATGCCATGATCGTGGATGGGCGCCTTCCAGGCCCCACGTGGTCCCTGCAGACCGAGACGGATTCCTCCTGCACGGGGGGAAAGTATACTTCTTACCCCGTCCTCTCAATGCCCGGGATGAGTAGCGTCTCATGGAGATGTCCACTGCCTCTATGGGTGTACTCTGGCCGTCAGGAGGAAGGAAGAAAGCTTTGGATGCCGGCAGAGCTCACTCAGCAGAGATTGCAGGCAGCCCAGAGGCCCCCCAGGATGGGGGGGATTCCAAATACAGTCAGGGAGGCTGGGAGAACTCACCAGGGCCGCCGCCGGGTGTAGCAAGATGGCCGCCGTTCCAGGAGGTAGGCCGGTGCTGCAGCCTGTCCTTAGGGAGATACAGGGCGCGGTTGCACCACATTAGCGGCCTCAGGTAGCCCGGAGGTGATTCCAGAGGAGGATTAAGCTATGTGTGGCCAGGGAGGCCCGAAAAACTTGCCCTGGCCGCCGCCGGGTGGAACAAGATGGCCGCCACTCCGGAGACTACTCCGGAGACTAGGCCGAAGCCGCGGCCTTTCCTAGGGCTAGTGCTGATCCGGATGGCTTCACCGTAGCGGACTCGGACGGCGTTCAAATGAGCTGACAGGCTCCAGAGGCAGCGGGGAAAGCAGGATAGATCCCCATGTGTGATGGATGGTAGCAGATGAGCAGGATGCTAGTAGGATGGTTGAATGGGGTATTGGGCAGTGGAGCTCACACAACCTGTGTCCTACTCCATTGCTCTCCAGGCCACGCCCCCTCCTGCACCACTTTTAGTGACCTTGGGAGCCATTTCAATTGACATCTGTGCATGAACCTGCACAGATGTCTTTCAAATTGCCCCAGAACTCGCACTGAAATGCGAGTTTACAATTGTGCGAGTTCAGCCGAACTCGCACAATTTCAAAACTTTGTTCAGTGTGAACGAGGGCTTAGGGTTCTCTTTAATCTCACAGACCCAGCTCTACAACCAGTTATTGCTGCTATTTCTGTTAACCTTGACTGAGCAAATGCAGACCACCACCCTCTGCCTCGAGGACACTTAGATTTGCAGACCACCCTCAACCATCTCTTGTCCAAGGGGGTGATAATTCCGGTCCTTCTAGACCGTTTCAAAGGATTCTATTCAAACCTGTTTACAGTACCAAAACCCAATGGGTTATTTGTCTTATCCTGGACCTAAAACCCCTAAACAACTACCTTCACATTCCAAAGTTTTGCATGGAATCCACAAGGTCTATTGTTGCCTCTCTGAGATGAGGGGAATACTTATCAGTAGACGTACAAGATGTTTATCTACGTTTTTCCATCTACCCACCTCATTAGCATTTTCTGCACTTTGCAGTAGGAGACCATCCCCTTCAATTTGTTGGACTGCCATTTGACCTATCCTGTACACTCAGAGTATTCACACACTACTGTACAGTACTGTGCAAAAGTTTTTTAGGCAGCTGTAAAAAATGCTGTATATTAAGCATACTTTCAGAAATAGAAGTGTTAGGCCTCATGCACACTTCTGCTGTTAAACTGTTAAACTCCACGTTTCTGTGAGTTTGAACGTTTTTGGGGTTTTTTTTGTTTTTTTTAACAGCCCTCAATCTCCCTCTATGTTATCCTATGTGTCCATGCACACATTCATGTTTTTAGCAGTTTATCAGCAGGGGAAGCTTGTGGGATGTTATCTGAACACCCTAAAATCGCGTTCAAGAGAAGCTCATCTGACAACAAAGAACACTGATAAATGTTCAAGTGCTATACGTGCCTAGAGTTTACACGTGTTTAGCACTTCAGTGTTTATTTCAATGGTCAGAATAAATTTAAATTCTGGCCAAAACAATAAACTCCCAAACTCTGATAAACGCTATTGAAAATGCTGCTTTGGTGAGTTTTATAACACTGATTTATTTCTGTAGGGATAAACAGCATTTACAAGAAACTAGTGTGCATGAGGCCCTAATAGTTTATTTTTTATCAATTAACAAAATGGAAAGTAAATTAACAGAAGTAAAATTAGTTCAAAATTTGGTGTGACCACCCTTTGCCTTCAAAACAGCATCAGTTATTCTAGGTAAACTTGCACGCAGTTTTTGAAGGAACTCAGCAGGTAGGTTGTCCCAAACATATTTGCAAATGAACCACAGATCTTCTATGGATGTAGGCTGCTTCAAATCCTTCTGTCTCTTCATGTAATCCCAGGCAACCTCGATGTTGAAATCAGGCCTTTGTGGGGACCAAACTGTTACCTCCAGGACGCCTTGTTCTTCTTTACCTTGAAAATAGTTCTTAATGACGTTGGCTGTATGTTTGGAGGTCGTTGTCCTGCTGCAGAATAAATTTTGGGCCAGTAACATACCTCCCTGATGGTATGGCATGATGGATAAGTATCTGCCCTATATTTCTCAGCATTGAAGACAACGTTGATTCTGACCAAATCTCCAACTCCATTTGCAGAAATGCTGCCCCCAACTTGCAAGGAACCTCTACTATGATTCACTGTTGTCTGCAGACACTCATTATTGTACTGCTCTCCAGCCCTGTGGCAATCTGCCTCCTGTTACAGCCAAATGTTTGTTTAATTGACTCAAAAAAACAGAGCACCTGCTATCCTTTTTCTGCATCCCAGTTCGTATGTTTTCATGTATAGTTGAGTAGTTTAGCCTTGTTTCCACGAGGTATACCTTTTTGGCTGAAATTCTTACATCAAGACCACTTCAAGTGGGTCCCACTGTCAGAATACACTGTTCAACACTGCAACAGCTGATTTTCCAGCAGGACTGTCTTGTCAAGAGGGCTTCGCAAAAATCCACTATTTCCAGGTGAATAAAGCAGCTCATCTTTAGACCTTACACTCTAATGCAGTGGTTCTCAACTTCAGTCCTCAAGTATCCCCAACGGGCCATGTTTTGGGAACTTCCTTTAGATAAAATAGCTCTTATCAATACCATGTCATTGATATTGATTTAAAGCAGCTGTTCAAAGTAAAGGAAAACCTAAAAGCAAGGCCCATTGGGGGTACTTGAGGACTGAGGTTGAGAACCACTGCTCTAATGGATAAGAAGAGGCCTCCAGCACTTACGTGCTTACTCCACCAGATCACTTGCAAGACTGCCACCTGGTCTTCAGTTCATACTTTCTCCAATTTCTACCTGGTGCACGTTCAAGCTTCTGCACATGCAGCTTTTAGCCACAAGGTTCTTGCAGCAGCATTCTAAATTGGGTCAGTTGAAAAGAAGAACCCTGCAATCCTGCCTTTGTGGCGGTTTGTCACCATGTTACAACCTACATGTGGGTGTAACATAACGTGGTAAAAAGGTGAAGTTAGCCTTTAAAGTGATATTAAAAATAGAATCCTGGCTCTTTTTTTTTCCTCGGAGTGCTATGGGGGCATAAGACATACAAAACAGGGCTCAGCCCTACCTCCCTCCCTCCCTCCTTCCTCACTGGGTGTGATTGACAGCCACAGGAGCCAGTGGTTTCCACTGCTGTCTCTTAGCCAATGAGTAGGCAAAGTCCCAGGAGAGCAGCCACTTCGTGATCGGACCCGGGTAAGTATTTGGGGGGGGGCTGTGGGGGAAGCTGCATACTGAAGGTTTTTTACCTTCATGCATTAAAATGCATGAAGGTAAAAAACCTTCAGCCTTTAGAACCACTTTATGTAAGGGCAGCAAAAATGAATTCCAGTTTGCTGTGGGATTTTACATTTTGATCATTGCTTTTTTCCTTGTTAAGTAGTAAGTGCTTAGTTGGAGGAATTCTTTAGATGATCATTTCTCAACTGACCTGCAGAAATTAGAGATGATCTTTTTACTGTTACTCATCCTTTTGACAAGTGTGACATTGGATGTGAAAAAGATGTATTTGGGTTCAGTGTGCGGTAAACAGGCTTGTTGGTAAGCCTCTGAAGACCAATAGTGACAAATCATATCGCTTTCAAGCTGTGGATGCTTTCAAGGAAGGCTGCCTCATGTCTCACCTTAACAAGGTCACAGATTGGTTTGGGTTATTATGTCCCTGCAGACAAGACAGGATTACCGCTTTGTTTAATGAAAGAGACTCTACATTAAGCTAACATGAATAGTGAAAATATCTGAAAGATGATACAGTGGCTTTTATAGAGCCTGAGCAGGATTTCATTTATTCCTGGACTTTAAATACAATTCCTTCATAAGGCACAGGGGCTACCTGTGCTAATCATTCACATCCTGTATATGTATATATGTCCTTTGCCATTTGTCCTTGCCTTTTTAGAATCAACTCGTCTAGTGTTCTGTGCACAGATGTGCGGCCATTGCTAGAGATTTTCATTTAAAAGAATAAGATAAGCTAAAGGCTGAGGAAGACGCGATATTCATATTTTAAGATGGGAAAAAATGAAATATTTTGCTACACATTTTATTCTCCCCCAATAAAAAGGAAAATAAAGTCTCAGTAGTAAAACAGTTCAAACTCTGCATGTAAAGCTGGCCATGCATTAGTAGATTTTTGAACAGCCGTTTGTATGAACATTCATAAGAAAGTCAATCAAAATGATTCTTATTATATTTCGATTGATCAGATTATAAGATTGCATTGTGGAAACAGAGATGCAGTCGATAATTTACAATTGCATATACATTCAAAATCCTCTTTCCTATGTGCCGCAAATTGATTGATTCGGTTGTCAACTATTGATCAATTGTTCCTAACAGGGCATGACGACATGAATACACAGGCAGCCAGAGATATGAAAAGCCTGGTCATGATTTTGCCCACCACCTCAACTAGATCCTGAAGTGCACGTATTGGGTGAAGTCCCCTTCCTGACCAAGCCCTTTTTTGCAATATGGCACTGCTTCGCTCTAACTGACAATTGCGCGGTCGTGCGATGTTGTACCCTAACAAAATTGACGTCCTTTTTTTCTCACAAATAGAGCTTTCTTTTGGTGGTATTTAATCACCTCTGTGGTTTTTAATTTTTGCACTATAAACAAAAAAAGAGTGAACATTTTGAAAAAAAAAAGCAATAATTTTAACTTTTTGCTATAATAAATATCACTAAAAAATATATAAAAAACAAATTTCTTCCTTAGTTTAGGCCAATATGTATTCTTCTACATATTTTTTGAAAAAAAATTGCAATAAGCGTATATTAACCACATGCCAACCGGGCCATAGCCGAAAGACGGCTACAGTGCAGTCGGCTTATTCTGGGAGGGCGTCCATGGATGTCCTCACAGAATCCTCACGCTCCCGGGAATGTCCATGACCGTCGGGTCCTCCGGACCCGGCGCGTCAAGGAACAGGGTAAAGGGCCAATGGCAGTGGCCCTTTACCACGTGATCACTTCGTTCAACGATGGAGCGATCACTTGTCAACAAACCGGAGCTTGTCCGGTGCATCTCCTCCCCTCTCCTCGCACCGATCGGTAAATTGTGCAAGGACAGGAGGAAGCCAGGTGCAGCAGCGCACTATGGGCTGTCTCTGGAGTGCCCACAGTCCTGATCTGTGCCCATCCATGCTACATCCATCCCTTGCTCATCCATGCTCCATATGTGCTCATACATGCCCTATATGTGTCCATCCATCCCTGGCTCATCCGTGCTCCATCCATCCCTGGCTCATCTGTGCTCCATCCATCCCTGGCTCATCCATGCTTCATCCATGTTCCATCCATCCATGCTCTGAAAATCGATCTGTAGTGGTTCCCTTTCAGTGCAGTGCTAAGCAAACGCTATCAGGCGTTCATGAGGCGATCCTGATACCTCCTGAGTGCTTTTTTTTTTTTTGCCAATGCGGCAGTTTTATAATTGGGCTAATGCGGTGCAGACCTATTGACTTGAATGGCCAAGTTTGACAGGCAGTGCCACCTTTCAACTCAGCATGTCTCCTTAAGTTTAGCCTTCAAGTGGGCAGCCATCGAGGCAGTAAAACCACAACCCACCCACTTGATTCTACAGCTCCCCAGCTGGCTGTGTGTAAGAAGGCCAGATCTGCTGAATCATTAAAAACAATGCACTCTGTTTGTGGCTATCTTATCTCCAGAGTTCTTAAAGTGGACCTCCTAATATCTTTACAGGTTTGCATGATGCTATTCCTGATGTCACAATGTACAGCAACATTATAACTACAAATATATAAAGATTGATTGACAACTTAACATTTATAAAGACTCTGGGTGTTTGTTATTTTTTAAATTCAGCCCAGGCTGATTAGATAACTTGCACAGCATTTTCAGATTTTTAAAACCTCTTGTGCAAAATATATATAATTATTATTTTTATTTTTTTTCTAAAATTCTGGCCAGGACTGTGTTGTTGCTCAAACCATACAGTAGATGGCAGTGTAAATGTTACATATTGAAAAATCTTTCTGAACATCTCAACAGCTGTGGAGGAATATATACAGAGATTGCCCAGTATAGCCAGATGTGCAGGCTAGCAGTGTGCCAAGTCCAATAGCCCATAGCAACCAGATTTTAAACCAATTGAAGGATAACTTAATCCAAGAACAAAAATGTAATACATTGCAGCTTACAGTCCTTAGGTGTGGTGGCTGCATTACAGAATATTTCATTTTTTTTCCTTCAAGCTAATAACCTGTATAGCAAGTATAAAAAAAAACCTATTGCTCTTGCCAGAAATGTAGTGTCCTTGTCACTTCCTGTGAGCTGTACGGAGGAATATTTTTCTAGCTATCAGCTGTCTTGCCCCCCTCCATGTAGTCATGAAGATAGTAATGGAGGTGAAGAGATATGGACATGTTTGTAGTCCATATCAGGAGAGCAGACTAGGGTGACAACTAGGGTTGCACCGATACCAGTATCGGTGCTGATACTGAGCATTTGCACGAGTACTTGTACTTGGTGATCGGTGGGGGAGAGTTATAAGCACTGATCTCCCTGTATAGATTTCAATAAAGCAAGGAGGCAGTCGCTTCTTCTCCTCTCTCCCCCCCCCCCCCCCCCCCTGCTTTCAGCTGCTTTATTGAAATCTATACAGAAAGATTGGTGCTTGTAACTCCCCCCAACGCTGCACCGATCACCCCTGACTGTCCCCTGTGTCCTCCTCTGGTCCCCCTCTGTGCTCCTCCTCTGGTCCCCCTCTGTGCTGCTCCGGTCCTCTTCTGCGCTCTTCCTCTGGTCGCCCTCGGTGTCCTCCTCCGTGCTGCTCCAGTCCTCTTCTATGCTCTTCCTCTGGTCCCCCTCGGTGTCCTCCTCTGTGCTGCTCTGGTCCCCCTCTGTGTCCTCCCCCGTGCTGCTCCAGTCCCCCTCTGTGTACCACTCCGGTCCCCCTCGGTGTCCTTCGTGCTGCTCTGGTCCCCCTCTGCATACCCCTTGGTGTCCTCCGTGCTGCTCCTGTCCCCCTCTGTGTACTCATCCAGTCCCCCTCTGTGCTCCACTCCGATCCCCCTCCGTGCTGCTCTGATCCCTCTCTGTGCTCTTTCTCCAGTCCCCCTCGGTGTCCTCCTCTGTGCTGCTCCAGTCCCCCTCTGTGATCTTCCTCCAGTCCCCCTTATGCCCTCCTCTGTGCTGCTCCGGTACCCCTCTGGTCCCCCTCTGTGCTCCTCTGGTCCCCCTTATGCCCCCCTTAGTGCTGCTCCTTCAGTCCCCTCGGTGTCCTCCTCCGTGCTGCTCCAGTCTCCCTCTGTGTAGCCCTGTGATCTCTGTGCTCCTCCTCCGGTCCCCTCGGTGTCCTTCTCCGTGCTACTCCGGTCCCCCTCTGTGCTCCCCCGCTCTCTGTCCTCCGCCTTCGTGTCCTCCGTGCTGCTCAGGTCTCCCTCTGTGCTCTTCCTCCGTTGCCCCATGGTGTGCTGTCCCCCCCCCCTCTGTTGTCCTCCGGTCCCCCTTGTCCCGGATCTGTCATGATGGAGAGCGGAGGAAGGAACCGGTAAATCTGTGATTTACCGGCACCTTACATTTCAGAATGCACTGTGATCACTGACTGTCCATTCATAACTGAGCATCGTAACCTGTGTTTATGATGCTTCAGTTTATGAATGGAGAGGAGCCTCTGTCTCCTGTCCATTCAACTGCAGTGCAGCTGAGGCTGCTGAAAAAGTGACTGGGGAATCTGTGTCCTCAGTCCCTTTCCCTGTCTCAAAGGGGAGATGTCCATATAATAAAGTGTCAGATAAACTAATAGTTTATATATTTTCATTATATTTAGCCTAGGTTCACACTGCTGCGGTGCGAGATTAACCTGTTTTCCAGTGCGATTTCCAGGAGCAGCTCCGATGCATTTTTTCCTGTGATTTGGGGTCTCATTTTTTTTTACTTAAAGGGGGTTGTAAGTGTTTTTTCACCTTGATGCATCCTAGGTAAAATGTAAAGGAAATTGAAAAATAAAAATGTATGGCCAGTTTTACAGAGGGTCCTGAGTTTGCCTTAAAGTGATTGTTATTTTTAAAAAATAAAAAACGAGCCTTTACAAACATGTCATACTTGCCTCCACTGTGCAGCTCGTTTTGCACAGAGTGGCCCCTATCATCCATTTCTGGGGTCCCCCGGCAGCTCCTTCCCGCATCAGATAACCCCCTAGGAGAAGCGCTCTCCTGGGAGTTACCTTGCGGGCGTGCCCCGAGTCCAGCATTTGCATCCATAGACACGAATGCTGGACTCGGCCCCGGCGCCCGCATCATTAGATTTGATTGACAGCAGCGGGAGCCAATGGCTGCGCTGCTATCAATCTATTCAAGCAAGAGCCGGGACCCCGTGGAGAGAGGGACAGCGTGTCCTCATCAAGGGAAATATGGGGCTCAGGTAAGTAAAACGGGGGGCTAGGGGGCCGGTCACTGCCAGGTGTTTTTTCACCTTAATGCATACGATGCATTAAGGAGAAAAAACACGAGGGTTTACAACCCCTTTAATGTTACCCTGTGTTTTGCACAGGGCTGTCAGACATGGTGTGATGTTATGGATGGGGAGAACGGAGGGAAGGACTAATCGGTGTACAGTACTGCTGCTCCTTCATCGTCCATTCAAAGGCTGACTGAGGTGAGTGCTGATCCAGGTTGCATTACTGAACTGCTTAGGTGTCTGCAGTGGTGATCAGTACCTACTTGCGTTTTGAGAAAAGGGAGATCGCCCCTCGAAACGCGTCAGCTGGACATCTCCCGTTTTGGGCCTTGCCCAGTGGACGAGACTGTTCCGAGTATACTGTGGACTGTTATGTGTCTATTTGATGTTGCCGTTTGTTAGTATACATCTATACTTTTTATATCAATAAAGCAATCACAAAGATAATGCGGTAGGCTTGTGCACCCTCTGTATCTTGGCCCTGCTTGTGCTTTTCCTTGGTGCAGGTTCCATCAACTCTCTCCCTCAGGTAAAAAAACATCCATATTTCAAGTTCGTATTTAGCTGTCTGTCTGTTTTACAGCTCTAATTACTTCAAAAACATTGACATCTTTCATTAGCATGTTTGGATTATTAAATCTGATCTAAAAAGGATCTAATTAGTTTTGCAACAGCTTTAGCAAAAACTGCAATCCTACAGTTTGTGCTTTCATTCATGTCCTCAAATACCTAAGGTAGAAAGATATGACGGATCAATTCAAATGTTTCAGTAATTGGAATTGTATAACAAAATAGGCCTTTTATGTAAACTTGAAACTGATAGACACTATTTCCTTTATCATACATCACAGGACACAAAGTTAGGCTATTATTCCTTACTTACTGGGTTATACGCCATCTATAGGTGAATGGACACTGGTAGACCAAAGGTCTTGGACAGGAAGTCCACCCCTATATAACCCCTCATACAGGAAGTACTTCAGTTTTTTACCAGTGTCTGCAAGGTGGATTGCCACATTTGTTTGAGCTGTCGAGCTCCAGGCCTTGAGTTCCTTGTACGGTTCCTAAAAGAATCAAGGGATTGACCGATCAGATCTATTTCAAGAAAAGCTTATATGCTTAAATTAATGTTACCCGAGCCTTGCAAAAAAGACGCAAGGATCGTGTGAAGTTTTGCCTGTAATGCGACCTTCAGGCACTGGACCCTGAGTAGTTGAGTCCTGGACACTACAGAGCTAAGGCATTTCTGCGGGGTGCTGTACAGGTGCAAGGGAGCGGAACCTAAAACATGAAAAGGGTACCCAGTCCTTAAAGGTGCCCAAGTGATGGAAACTGCCGTGATGGTCGAGGATTGGGCTCTTAGTTTCTAAGGTCACCCTGCGCCTGGATGAATAAGTGAAACCCCCTTGTTACTTATTGTGAGGTTCCCTGTGTATTGTAACAATCTGTGCTAGACACCGGTGTGGCCGTGACCACAGAGGGGAGCTTGGGCTGGCTGATGATGTTTTCAGGTAGATCCGCCAGGGTGCACGTAGGCATACGCTGCTGCGCAGGTACACTGTGATCACGCACACGTGTGCGCGAGCCTCCTGGCGCACAGCCGTATTATTTAAACAGAAGGTGGCTGACATGCGGCACTTTCAAGGAACAGCTGTGGGACACAGAGCAGGCTCTGAACCAGTTCACTTCAGCAGTTCATTCCTCCTTACCCAGGTCACATGAGTCCTCCAGGTGTTGGTTGGCAGGCTAAAGTGCTTAGCAGGAGGGGCTTGGTGATCCCAATTGACTCTTTTGCTGCCAGGCCCTGCGCTTCATTTTTACACTCAGGTGGCCAGGCCATTTTTGCAATTTTTCCATTGCTTTTTTGTTTTTCCCTTACAGCTTTCAGAGTTTGTTAGCGACTTAAGGACCATTAATGACCAGGCCATTTTTTGTGATACGGCACTGCTTCGCTGACAATTGCACGCTTGTGCGATGCTGTACCCAAACAAAATCCTTTTTTTCCCACAAATAGAGCTTGGTGGTATTTGATCACCTCTGCGGTTTTTATTTTTTGCTCTATAAACAAAAAAAAAAGGCTGACAATTTTGAAAAAAAAAAACTATTTTTTACTTTTTGCTATATTAAATATCCCCCCAAAAAGTTTAATAAAACACATTTCTTCATCAGTTTAGGCCAGGGATCTCCAAACTATGGCCCTCCAGCTGTTGCAGAACTACACATCCCATGAGGCATTGTAAAACTCTTGACATTCAAAGACATGACTAGGCATGATGTGAATTGTAGTTCCTAAACACCTGGAGGCCCATAGTTTGGAGACCCCTGGTTTGGGCCAAAATGTATTCGTCTTTATATTTTTGGTAGAAACAAAAAATATATTGGTTGGTTTGCGCAAAAGTTATAGCGTATACAAAATAGGGGATAGATTTATGGCATTTTTTTTAAAATCAGATCATTTTTATTGAAAACAAACACAAAAAACAAAAAGCAACAACTTTTTTCATTCCATCAAACAAAGCAAATCCCATATTTTGTGAAGACACACAAGTATCGCTGTTACATGACCTAACGGTCTAATATGTTATCTATGAAACAAACGAATCATTCATCACATTCAAAAATATGTGATTCCTTGATCTCATTACTTATCCCGTGCATCTCTATAGGTCAAGACAAGGAATAGGGGCGCCTCTGAGAAATTATCATAAACACTTTATTTTAAATAAAATATCCACTCACATGAAAGTAGGAGAAGGCATGTACAGGAGCGTGGTGAAGGCTGGAAGGCTGAAAAACACACAGGGCTGCAAGTAGAAGCTGTATCAGTGTAGCTGGAGCACAATCCAATCCAGGCAAGCAGGGGTGCAGATGACTGATGTCCCTGGAGGATGGTATCAGTAGTCCAGTGGAAAAGGAAGGAATCAGTCCAATAATAGCATGAATATCTGTGGAGAGGAGGAGAGAGACGTCTGGCTGGATGGCAGGGCTGCGCTGTATCTCCTGCGATCGTACTGTCCCTGTGTGGTGAGGGAAGAGACACAGCCGTGTATGTGAGATGGAAACGAGGCTTGTTAAGCAGACACAGGCCGGCGCCGAGCCGTGACGCCATCAACATGCAACGCGTTTCTGAAATTGCTAGCTATAGATGGATGGAATAGCCACATTCCTTTTTCAAGCATGGATACACAATACATGGAGGGGTTTAACATAGGCGGACCGAGGGGCGGAACCAAAAACATGAATGGAGACACAGGCTAATGAAGAGGGGAAGGGGAGGAACTAAGGGAGACAGGAAATGGGGCAGAAAACAGGAAATGGGGCAGAAGACAGGAAATGGGGCAGAAAACAGGAAGTGGGGCAGAAAATGGGACAGAAAACTGTGAAAACAGGAAATGGGGCAGAAAACAGGAAATGGGGCAGAAAATGGGACAGAAAACTGTGAAAACAGGAAATGGGGCAGAAAACAGGAAATGGGGCAGAAAATGGGACAGAAAAATGTGTGTATAATTTAAAAATGGTAAAGAATAATAGAGAAAATATTTGAAAAATAAATAAATAAAATATGATGATGAAAGAATGACAAAAAAAAAAAAAAAGAAGTATGCTAGAAAAAAAAAAAAAACACTTTGAGGAGGACGCACTAGATCATCATAGGAACAAAACCACCAGAACTAAATGTTTGCTCCATGATCTCAACAAATTTTACAATAGACCGTCCCATAAAGAAAGGGTCCCAGATCCCAATACTGGGACTAATACTTCCCAGAATAGTTCCACTAAAAATCCCTCGTCCAATTCCTTATCTCTAATTAGAGGTCAAACCAATGACCCCAACACACATAAACCCAGTACCTTTAGGTTCATTAATATGGAACCTATAGATACTCAAAGTGTGACCCATAATCCAATTCGCACTGCAGAACTACATATCCCCATCCAATCATCTGATTCTACCTCTGCTAACATTGTAGATGTTTCTTCTCTTCCCCCATTTTCTTCTTCCATCACCTCGGACCCTGGGGTTTTTTTAGCCTCAAGTCCTCCTCGAACCAACCGGAGAAAAAGAAAACTCACCGGAGAGGTTGCAGAGGAGGACGTAACAAGTCCAAGACCATACACACCAAAACTCCACAAACTGTGAAAATTTACAATCTATCTTCCCTTCAGCTCTCCCCCACTGATATCAGCTTACTTAGTAAAGGACTCAATTTTGCTCCCATAAATAAGCCCAACCCTTTTCTTTTATTTAAAGATCTTAATAGGTATATTCGGAATCTGACATTAAAAAGATTTTTTCTTGCCAAACAGAACAAACCCAATACCAATACTATTGATCTTCCTTCCGTTATTCCTTCCCCAGATCTTTTTGAATATGATGGTGACATCATTGATGCTTTGGAATCTCTCACTGGAGAAGAAGACACACTCAGTCTTCTCACACAACATCTCGCCACCTCCCCACCCATTTCATACTCATCCCTCAAACCTAAATCGGTTTTCTATCCTGCTCAATCCAAAGGACCTTATCTGGAAAGTTTCTATAGAGTAGTCTATGCCGACTTTCTTAAACTTTGCCAGTCTTCATCTCGTGTACCACCCCATATACACAATCTTTCCCCCTCAGAAATTCAGGCCTTAGATTCTTTAATCCACACGTCAGATGTCATCATCAAATCTGCGGACAAAGGGGGAGGTATAGTTTTGCTTAACAAAGCGGACTACATCAAAGAAGCCAATAGACTCCTTTCTGATAAGACTACATATCGGAAGCTCAAAAAAGACCCCACCATAGATTTTACTATTGAGGTTAACGTGATAGTCAAGTCAGCTCTTGAACGCGAAGTGATTAACAAAACTGAAGCCTCTTTTTTCACTAAAAGTTTCTATCAGACCCCATATTTTTATTACTTGCCCAAAGTACAAAAAAACCTTACCTCTCCTCCTGGCAGACCCATTGTGGCTGCCATGGACAGTGTCACTACTGGGTTCAGTCAGTATATTGACCAATTTCTTCAATCGATTGTCCAACAGTTACCTTCCTACATCAGAGACGGTACACACCTCCTAGAATTGCTTACACCTTATAAGTGGGAGTCTTCCTACATATGGTTGTCATTAGACGTTACCTCACTCTATACCTCCATCCCCCATCAATTTGGCCTATTAGCTTTGGAATTCTACCTTGCACAAGATCCCTTTATGAACCCCAGACAGGCCGCATTTATCTTGGAGGCTACCAATTTCTGTTTGACTCACAATTATTTCAATTTCGATGGCGAATTCTACCTGCAAATACAAGGGACTGCCATGGGAGCCAACTTCGCTCCCTCATACGCCAACTTAACTATGGGATATTGGGAAGAACATTACATCTCACATAACAATCCGTATTCATCCTACATTGTATTTTTTGGCCGATACATAGACGATTTAATTGTAATCTGGGATGGTCCTATTGATTCTATTACTTCATTTGTAGACCACTGCAACCACAATCCCTACGGTTTATCTTTCACACACGTCTCTGATCCCAATTGCTTGGCCTTTTTGGACCTCGAATTGAGTCATGTAGATGAAAGTATCATTGCAAAGAATTACATCAAACCCACAGCTGGCAACTCTTTTTTACATTATAAGAGTTGCCACTACCCAAAATGGATCAATAACATACCCAGAGGCCAGTTTTGCCGCCTTAGACAAAACTGTACTCGAGATACTGACTATGACACCCAGAGTCTCCTACTAAAAAAGAAGTTTGCTGATAAAGAATATCCCCAAGAGTTAGTGGACCAAGCTTGTAATTACTATTCAAAAGGAAAACCCACCAAAAAAGCAAGGGAAGTCACATCAGACCACTCGATGAGATTTTTGACTACTTTTAATTTTCAATATAAAAAAATGGAAAATATTTTGCAAAAACATTGGAACATACTTCAACAAGACCCCCTCCTCAAAACTATTCTCCCAAACATACCTAGGATTACTTACCGGAAGGCCCCATCTTTGAAAAATAAAATTGCTCCGAGTAAATTTCTGTCAGATCATATCATTACTAACCCCACCCAGCTTATACCCCTAGTGGGCATGTTTCAGTGTAAAAAGATTAGCTGTAAAACTTGCTCATTTGTCCAGCATGGTAAAAAATCTTTTGTTTCTAAAGGTAAAACATACTTATTGGATCAATTTTACAACTGCTCATCTGAGTTCGTTGTATATGGCCTAAAGTGCCCTTGTGGGTTGATCTATGTTGGACGCACCATCTGCCCTCTGAGGCAACGGTTTGGACAACATCGACGACTCATTGAGGGTGGCAAAGACCTACATAGTGTCCCTCGTCACTTTGCTGAACATCACAAAAAATCCACCGTTGGTCTCGAAGTGTGGGTTATCGAGCAAATCTCTAAATCTATGAGTCAAGCTGAACGTTTTAAAAAACTGTGTGCGAGAGAGACGTTTTGGATATATTGCCTTAACGTCCTCTCGCCCGGTGGCCTCAATGAAGGTATAGAAATAGCCACAGTACTATAGTCTTTCTTGCCTTACATTTCCTTTACTGATTACTCTGATACTGTATTTTGGATATGTTTTATGTCTATATTTATAGGTATATATATTTCTGTCATTTTATCACAGGTTTTATCTTCCCACCTGTTTTATATAATATATTTTATTGGGGGTGGCAGGTTCGTTCTAGTAAGTATTGGTAACCCAGGAGGTGAAGTGATGCCTCTTGTGTATGGGTGTGTATGTGCATACTTGTGTATATGCGTGTGTGTATGTGTATATACATGTATATGCTTGCCTCCCTTCAAACCCCCCACCCCCTCCTTCCAACCCCCCCTCCCTCCCCCCTTTTTTCTTCTTTTCCCTTTGCCCCCCCCCCCTTTCCCTTCCTCTTCCCCCCCCTTTCTCTTCCTCTTCTTTCCCTCCCTTTTTTCCCTCTCGCTATCAATTGTATGTATATGTGCACATATACTCTGTCTCTTTTTCTCCAATATGGCATCCAGCTTATATCCTTAATTTCATATATTATATAACTCTTCCGTTACATGATTTTTTATAATTTTTTGTTTTTTCCACATTCTCCAATCATACATTCATTTATATCTATCCATTATATTTACATCCATTTATTATATTTATACATGTATATTTATTTCTATAGTTTTTTTATTTTCTAGCATACTTTTTTTTTTTTTTTTTTATTTATATCTACTTTTAGCTTGTCATTCTTTCATCATCATTTTTTATATATTTATTTTTCAAATATTTTCTCTATTATTCTTTACCATTTTTAAATTATATACTCATTTTTCTGTCCCATTTTCTGCCCCATTTCCTGTTCTCTGCCCCATTTCCTGTTTTCACAGTTTTCTGTCCCATTTTCTGCCCCATTTCCTGTTTTCTGCCCCATTTCCTGTTCTCACAGTTTTCTGTCCCATTTTCTGCCCCACTTCCTGTTTTCTGCCCCATTTCCTGCTTTCTGCCCCATTTCCTGTTTTCTGCCCCATTTCCTGTCTCCCTTAGTTCCTCCCCTTCCCCTCTTCATTAGCCTGTGTCTCCATTCATGTTTTTGGTTCCGCCCCTCGGTCCGCCTATATTAAACCCCTCCATGTATTGTGTATCCATGCTTGAAAAAGGAATGCGGCTATTCCATCCATCTATAGCTAGCAATTTCAGAAACGCGTTGCATGTTGATGACGTCACGGCTCGGCGCCGGCCTGTGTCTGCTTTCCAAGCCTCGTTTCCATCTCACATACACGGCCGTGTCTCTTCCCTCACCACACAGGGACAGTACGATTGCTGGAGATACAGCGCAGCCCTGCCATCCAACCAGACGTCTCTCTCCTCCTTTCCACAGATATTCATGCTATTATTGGACTGATTCCTTCCTTTTCCACTGGACTACTGATACCATCCTCCAGGGACATTGCATTTCACCTATGTGTGTATGTGCTCAGTCATCTGCACCCCTGCTTGCCTGGATTGGATTGTGCTCCAGCTACACTGATACAGCTTCTACTTGCAGCCCTGTGTGTTTTTCAGCCTTCCAGCCTTCACCACGCTCCTGTACATGCCTTCTCCTACTTTCATGTGAGTGGATATTTTATTTAAAATAAAGTGTTTATGATAATTTCTCAGAGGCGCCCCTATTCCTTGTGTTGTTTTAGCTATTGGATCTCGCTTTTGGTTTCTTGGTGGCTGCCCTGACTGAGACTGCGGTTTTATATTACCAGTGTACACATTTGTACACCCACATTCCTGGACTATTAGGTACTATATTGTAAGGTATCTGCATATTGCGCCTTGTTACCTGTTTAATCTCTATAGGTCACCCCCCCCCCGGTCCTATCAGGGCCAACAAGCAGAACAGGGTACCAACATCCCCTAACCAGTGGGGAGCGGTGTGCAGCATTTTCATGTATTAACCATTAGGTAAAACAAGCTATATACAATTTAACCTCTGCAGTGCCCGTTATTTGCACAATCACTCCCATCTAAAGCAATTGTGTGAATAGGGTGATCAGCAATTTTTAGCGGGACTGTGACATAGCGGCGAACAGATTGGACACTTGACACTTTTTTGGGACCAGTGACATTTATACAGAGATCGGTGCTATAAAAATGCACTGATTACTGTATAAATGACACTGGCAGGTAAGGGGTTAACACTAGTGATCAAGGGGTTTAATGTGATCCCTGGGAGGTGTTTCTAACTGTGGGAGAGGGGACTGACTGGGAGTACAGAGATCGCTGTTCCTAATCACTAGGAACCAACGATCACTCTGTACTTCGCTGTCACAACTGGGATCTGTTTGTTTACATGGACAGATCCCCGTTCTGGCTCTCTGTGGAGCAATCGTGGGTGGCCAGCGGACATCGCGCCCGCTGGCCATGTGCATCAGCCCCCCCCCAGAGGGCGCAAACCCAACACATCGCATCACCCAAAGAACACCATCCAACTTGAAGGAGCTGGAGCAGTTTTGCAAGGAGGAATGGGCAAAAATCCCAGTGATAAGATGTAGCAAGCTCATAGAGACTTATCCAAAGCGACTTGTGATAGCCGCAGGTGGCTCTACAAAGTATTGACTTTAGGGGGGTGAATAGTTATGCCCATTCACTTTTTCTGTCATTTTGTCCTATTTGTTATTTGCTTCACAATTTAAAAAAAAAAAAAAAAAAAACATCTTCAAAGTTGTGGGCATGTTCTGTAAATTAAATGATGCACATCCTTAAACAATCCATGTTAATTCCAGGTTGTGAGGCAACATAACATGAAAAATGCCAAGGGGGAGAATACTTTTGCAAGGCACTGTATTACGCCCGCCCAGGATCCCATCTGCGAACGTCATATGACAATAGCGGGGAAGGAAGTGGTTAAGTGTAAAATCCTTTTCTTTGAATACATCACGGGACATAGAGGTCCCTTCCCTCTTTTGGGGATTCAGTTCTTGCTACAAAACTGAAGTACTTCCGGTATGGGAGTGGTTATGTAGGGGCGGACTTCCTAACTAGGACCTTCGGTCTACCAGTGTCCATTCACCTATAGATGGCGTATAACCCAGTAAGTAATGAATAATAGCCTAACTCTGTTTCTCAAGGTGTATTCAAAGAAAAGGTTTTTACGGGTACGTATGACGAAAAAATCCTATTTTTTCTTTCCAAATATTCCTGCTTAGTCCCTAATAAATTGTGGCCAGTCCAAAAAACTTAACTGTAGTGCTATACTGTAAAAATTATTTCTCTTCACTCTCTGAATCAGGAAACTATTTTTTTATTTCCAGTAGTATGCCCACTCGATTGCTCTGAAATTAAATCATATTAAATTATATTATCTGTGCTGTAAATTTGTAACATTTTTACATTTTCTGTCTCCTAATTTTTTTATTTTATTATACAATTTAGTATTTCCAGTTGCAATGTACTTATTCTTTCCCTCAGAAATTGTAGCCTATCCAAGAACGGTTTTTAAGAAAAATCTGTACACGTTTTCATTCTTTAATTTTGGAAAACAGAAACCCATTTTTTCAGTCTTCAGTCACAAAAAATAAACTATTTGTTTAATCAAGATGAAATCTGCATGCTTTCTCCCTCTGACATTGCATCTAAGCTAAAAAGGAGTATATACTGCCCATCAAATTGTTTTTCTTGCTTATGGCTTTGGAAATGTTTACTTTACCTTAGTTACATGTAATGCAGCATACACACGGTCGGACTTTTCGGCTACAAAAGTCCGACAGCCCGTCCGTCAGACTTTCGGCGGACTTTCTAATGAACGGACTTAACTACATACGATCACACAAAAGTCCGACGGATTCGTACTTGATGACGTACGACCGGACTAAAATGAGGAAGTTGATAGCCAGTAGCCAATAGCTGCCCTAGCGTGGGTTTTTGTCCATCGGACTAGCATACAGACGAGCAGATTTCTGGGTCTGGTGGAGTTACGACGTAAAGATTTGAAGCATGTTCAAAATCTAAAATCTGTCAGATTTGCAAATTGTAAAGTCCGCTGAAGGTCCTGTGAAGCCCACACACGATCGGATTGTCCACCGGATTTGGTCCGTCGGCGTCCGCCGGACCAGTCCGGTCGAAAAGTCAGACCGTGTGTACGCGGCATAACACTTGCCAAGTCTCTCTGTGTTCCATTGAGGCCTATTAAAAACATTTACATGCTATGCAGCATGTCCAGGAAATATTTCTGTCTTTCAACTGTGACATAAACTGATTTTTTTTCATAATAACATATGCCTCATCTCTTTCTCTAGTTTTTAAAATATTTATGGCTGCTGTCTTTAACCACTTGCCTACTGGGCACTTTCGCCCCCTTCTGGACCAGGCCAGTTTTTTTTTTTAGCTTTCAGTATTGTTTCCCCCTACAAGCGCAGGAAAGATGCAATATTGATGGGTGCCATTTTTCTGTAGCCCAACCATTTACCATATGAACTCCCTCCATATATTAGTAGCGCATCTTTCCCACACTAGCAGGCTTTTTATGGGTGCACACGTCTATGTCAGCCGTAGGCGGATCCCCTGAGGATGTGCATGCGTGTGAAACACATTGGATGGGGCCTGCACGTGCTGACATCACGTCGCTGAGTCCACAAGCAGGATCAGCAGCCTCTGGAGTGAGCTTTTTGCTTTTTTTATATACTTTCCACATGGATTGCTTATTTTATGTAGTATTGTCATATTTTAATAAAATTCTACACTATGTACTTTTTCTGTGTGGGCTCCACGATGTGAGTTTTATATGCAGAGAAAGGATTGCCGACACCTGAGCTGTTGGGGTCTGATGAATATCGGGCGATATATGGATTGGATGTATATTTTCTTATACAATTTATCTATTTGGTGAGTGCATTGCAGAGGTGGTGGTGAGGTGCACTGTTGGTGACAACAAGGATTTTTTATGCACGTTAAGGTGAAAGATTGATTGCTATTGTCACTTTTTTAAGGAGGAAGATTGATTATCATCTTTGCAACTATTTTTGGAACTTTGCTTGCACTATCAGCACTATCAGAATGGTTGTCACCTAGTGCTGATTACCCCTCATTACATGTATTGCTTATTAATGTTAATTTTTTGGTTTAATTTGATGATTATGAATTCCAGCAGTTCAATTGTGCATGCTATTATATGTACACTATCTCACAAAAGTGAGTACACCCCTCACATTTTTGTAAATGTTTTATTATATCTTGCTTCAATGTAAAGTAGTGAGTGTACAGCTTGTATAACAGTGTAAATTTTCTGTCCCCTCAAAATAACTCAACACACAGCCATGAATGTCTAAAGCGCTGGCAACAAAAGTGAGTACACCCCTAAGTGAAAATATTCAAATTGGGCCCAATTAGCCATCCCTGCCCTGTCATGTGACTCGTGTAAGGCTGACTGCAAGTCAGCCTGTTATTGTAGGAGGAGTCAGGCTGCATAAAGCCTGCCCTCCTTCTTCTCCTTCCTATGGTCGTAGGATCTCGTGTTGACAGGTCACTTCCGGGTTAGGGCAGGTCACAGCAGATCACTCCCTGTTTGTGGCTTGCAGGGCGGCAGCATGGTCGGCTGCAAGGTTTTCTGTTTGGATCTCTCTCCCGGTGGTCGTGGCAGGTCTCGGCAGCGTTACCATGAGGCAGGGTCTTGTGTGCTGCGGGCGCAGGGATAGGGGTAGTATTCTTCCATCCGTTTTCACTTTACTCCAGTCAGCATGGGGTTCAGATAGCACCATGTGTTGGGATTGCAGGTTGGGGGGGAGTGTGTTTGGGGGTTTTCAGGAGATGATGGCTGAGTCTCATATGTCACAATGTCCCGCCTCTGTCATTAGCACTGCATAGCACGTTTGTATTCCTGGAATACAGGTAAGCAATCCAATGAAACATCTTTTTTCTAGCAGGGATCCATGTTTGTCCAGTTGTAATAGTGTAGGTCATTGCATTTAGTCTTTGGTATTTGGGTCTGCTGTCACCACTATTAGGTTACAGCATAGGTATGTATGGGCAGGGTCTCCTCTCTCCCTAGCCTCATGGTGATTTCCCCCCCCCCCCCCTCAGCTTCGTGTGATGGGTTCCCCCCCTCCTGAGCGCCACATAGTGGGTCGTGTCCCTCCCCGAGCTCCACGTGGTCTATAGTGTGGGTTTTTCAGGGGTAAATTCAGGCTGTGGGGTTGTCATGACACTTGCTCATTGCCGGTCATCTCATGATATTCTGTGGGGGTCCTTTGGGGGCATGCAAATTTCCATTTCTCATGTAATTTTCGGTTTTCCATGTATGTTACGATTTTATGCGATTTACGGTTTCTCATGGAATGCTGGTTCTCATGTATTTTACGGTTTGCATGCGATCTACGATTTCTCATTCATTTTACGATTTTTATTTTCATGCAATTTACGTTTCTCATGCATTTTACGGTTGTCATGTGATTTATGATTTCTCATTTATTTTACGGTTTTTCATGCAATTCACGGTTTCGCATGCATTTTACGGTTTTCATGCAATTTGCGATTTCTTATTCATTTTACGTTTTTTTTAAATTTTTTTTTTTATGCAATTTACGGTTGCTCATGCATATTAGTTTCGTATGCAATTTACAGTTGTTCATGCTTGTTATGGTTTCTCGTGCTTTTTTACAGTTTCTCATGTGATTACGGTTTTTATACAATTTACGGTTGCCGTGCATTTTACGGGTTCTCATGCAATTTTTTTCAGTTTCTCATGCTATTCTGTTTTTCATGCGATTTTCAGTGTTCTCATGCAATTTTACAGTGTTCTCAGGCAATTTTACAGTGTTCTCATGCATTTACGGTTGTCATATGATTTCTCATTTATTTTACGGTTTCGCATGCATTTTACGGTTTTCATGCGATTTGCGATTTCTTATTCATTTTACGGTTTTTCATGCAATTTTACGGTTGCTCATGCATATTAGTTTCGTATGCAATTTACGGTTTTTTATGCTTGTTACGGTTTCTCGTGCCTTTTTACAGTTTCTCATGTGATTACAGTTTTTCATGCATTTTACGGTTGCCCGTGCAATTTTTTTTTTTTTTTTTTTTTTTTTTTTTTTTTTTTTTTTTTTACAGTTTCTCATACTATTACGTTTTTCATGCGATTTACAGTGTTCTCATGCAACTTTACAGTGTTCTCATGCATTTTACGGTTGTCATGCGATTTATGATTTCTCATTATTTTACGGGTTTTCATGCAACTCACGGTTTCGCATGCATTTTACGGTTTTCATGCGATTTGCGATTTCTTGTTCATTGTACGGTTTTTCATGCAATTTATGGTTGCTCATGCATATTAGTTTCGTATGCAATTTACGGTTTTTCATGCTTTTTTTACAGTTTCTCATGTGATTATGGTTTTTATGCATTTTACAGTTGCCAGTGCAATTTACAGTTTTCTCATGCAATTACGTTTCATGCAATTTACAGTGTTCTCATGCAATTTACAGTGTTCTCATGCAAATTTGACAGTGTTTTCATGCAATTTGACAGTGTTCTCATGCAAGTTTTTCAGTGTTCTCATGCAAGTTTTTCAGTGTTCTCATGCAAATTGTCACTTCTCATGTTTTTTCCTATTTTCTTTGTTTCATATATTCCTCATGTTTTTCCATGCTTTTCGTTTTTCCATGCTTCTCGTTTTTCCGTGCTTTTCTTGTTTTCCCATGCTTTTCTCGTTTGGTTTTTTTTTTTTTTTTTTTTTCTGTGCTTTTCTCGTTTTCCTGTGCTTTTCTCGATTTCTCGTGCTTTTCTTGTTTTCCCGTGCTTCTCTCGTTTCTCCGTGCTTCTCTCGTTTCCCCGTGCTTCTCTCGTTTCCCCGTGCTTCTCTCGTTTCCCCGGGCTTCTCCTATGCTTCTCTCGCTTTCTCCTATGCTTCTCTCGTTTTCCCATGTCTCTTACGTTCATGTCATATGTTTTATGTCACAGCCTTTCGTTCGCTGCATTACCGTTAGCTAGTGCTTACATTCAGGGTCTGTCACGTTTACAGATCCGTACAGGCTGAGGTTTCGTTTTTAATTGATTGTTGTCCCACAATCTTCTCGCCTGTTTTCCATACGTCATACGTGCACGTTCACCATTACACCTTTACTACTACCCACCACGGTCTGTGGGTACTTTAGCCCTGAGTGTTCGTTTTTTAATTTTCCTGTCTTGGCGTGGCAGGTTGCTCGGGCTCGCTCACTGCATACAGTAGGGGGGGTGTTGTCATTAGGTTCATTTTTTACGCTCTTGGTCTTGTCATTTCTGCACTCACATCTTCATACTTGTCAGGTATTAGGGGTGTTATGTTTTAGGGCTGGTTATTTGTAATGTTATCTGATTGCTTTCATACAGCTGAATTGTTTCATGTTCTACCACTGCAGATTACCCGTTACGTCTATGGGTTTAACAGATTGAGGTGATCGTTTTTTAATTGGCTTGTTCAGTGGCAAGTCTTCTCATCTGTTCTTACGTTGCTTATGTATTTCGTACAAACTTACGTTTCTCATGCAAATTACGTTTCTCGTGTAATTTATGTGTTCTCATGTTATTTACGTTCCTCATGTTATTTACATTTTCATGCTATTTATGTTCCTCATGCAATTTTATGTTTTTCATGCAATTTGTTGTTTCTATGTTAAACTCACTTTTATGTTTCTCTCGTTTTTTTTCCAGGTTTCTCATGTTTTCCCAAGGTTACTCTCGTTCTCATGTTCATCACACGTTCATTAATTCACGTTCTCATGCTACTGGTATTTCGCAAGTAGTTTGCGGTTTCTGGCAGCCTCGGTTTTTTAGGCTGCTCACTTTTCGTAAGCTCGCACTATACATGGGTTTCGTTCCTTCACGTAGCTTTCGTTCCTGGTGCAGGTTTTCTCAGTATGCTCATGTTTCTCTCGTAGTTCATGTTGCTGTCCCAGTGGTGTGTCACTTACACAAAAAATAGGTTACCCAGGGGACTGTGGTTCCTCCTTATCCATGCACTCGACCTTTTGTTGCCTAGCTACCCTTGGCTAGGGTTGGCAAAGCATGGAACTATTGGTTAGTCAGCCATGGCAGCTCCAGCAGCCTTTACGGGCTCAGGGGTTTTTGTGGGTTCTGAATTTTCTCAGTCCCTAGGCCAGTATCAGCAGGCTTCCTACTTGGTTCGGTTTTTGCCTCTTTTAACTCATATCGGCACAGCAGTGTCGGGGCGTATCTGATTGGGACTCAGCGTTTCATGTTGTTAGTAGACCCGGACAGGTTTTCTTTATTTTCTGTGCATTCTATTAAAGCCATCCTCAGGGTTCCTGAAAGTAGCCTCCTGCTGTGATCAGCAGACTTCTCATCATGGGTCATATTTTCCGTATCGTATATCACATTCCCATGGTCTCCTTCGTGTTGGGTACTAGCTTGGTGCTCAAGGCAGGCCTATACCCGGGGTTGGGTCATAAGAGACAGGAGCAGTTCTGCATATTTGTGCCTGGTACTTCAGTCGTATTGGGTAAGTGCAGGTCGTCTTGTTCTCTGGGTTGGCCCAGAGCCACTTTAGAGATACCACAAGCGGTTGGTATTTGGTAGATTATACGTAATTTCAGTGGGCTATAATTTGGCTTCATATTCATCCTACTGGTCATTTTTGCCCCCTTTTAGGCATACTGACCATTTGACCAGGGCACAACTCAGGTCTATGTTCTTTGTTGCTTTTTGTTCCTTTGTACACTATCCACAGATTGACTCCGAGTACAAGTGTAAGGCTGACTGCAAGTCAGCCTGTTATTGTAGGAGGAGTCAGGCTGCATAAAGCCTGCCCTCCTTCTTCTCCTTCCTATGGTCGTAGGATCTCGTGTCCCACCCACCCATTCCCTTTTTTCTTTTCTTTTTTTTTTCATTTTATTTCAATTCATACTTGGGTATGCCCCCTTTTAGGCATACTGACCATTTGACCAGGGCACAACTCAGGTCTATGTTCTTTGTTGCTTTTTGTTCCTTTGTACACTATCCACAGATTGACTCCGAGTACAAGTTAGTGTTACAAGGTCTCAAGTGTGAATGGGGAGTAGGTGTGTTAAGTTTGGTGTTATCGCTCTCACTCACTCTCATACTGGTCACTGGAAGTTCACCTCATGGCAAAGAACTCTGAGGATCTGAAAAAAAGAATTGTTGCTCTACATAAAGATGGCCTAATCTATAAGAAGATTGCCAAGACTCTGAAACGGAGCTACAGCACAGTGACCAAGACCGTTTAATAGGACAGGTTCCACTCAGAACAGGCCTCGCAGGAGAGGAGCTGCCATCTAGATAAAGGAAGGACCATAGATGTGGTATATCTGGACTTTGCAAAAGCATTTAACACAGTTCCCCATAAACATTTACTTTACAAAGTAAGGTCCATTGGCATGGACCATAGGGTGAGTACATGGATTGAAAACTGTCTACAAGGGCGAGTTCAGAGGGTGGTGATAAATGGGGAGTACTCAGAATGTCCAGGGGTGGGAAGTGGGGTCCCCAGGGTTCTGTACTGGGACCAATCCTGTTTAATTTGTTCATAAACCACCTGGAGGATGGGGTAAATAGTTCAATCTCTCTATTTGCAGATGACACTAAGCTAAGCAGGGCAATAACTTCTTCGCAGGATGTGGAAACCTTGCAGGAAAATCTGAACAAATTAATGGGGTGGGCAACTACATGGCAAATGAGGTTTAATGTAGAAAAATTTAAAATAATGCATTTGGGTGGCAAAAATATGAATGCAATCCACTCACTAGGGGGTGAACCTCTGGGGGAATCTAGGATGGAAAAGCACCTGGGGGTCCTAGTAGATGATAGGCTCAGCAATGACATGCAATGCCAAAGTGCTGCTAACAGAGCAAACAGAATATTGGCATACATTAAAAAGGGGATTAACTCCAGAGATAAAACAATAATTCTCCCGTTCTACAAGACTCTGGTCCAGCCGCACCTGGAGTATGCTCTCCAATTCTGGGCACCAGTCCTCAGGAAGGATGCACTGGAAATGGAGTGAGTACAAAGAAGGGTAACAAAGTTAATAATGGGTCTGGAGGATGTTATGAATAAAGGGTACGAGCACTGAACTTATTCTCTCTGGAGAAGAGACGCTTGAGAGGGGATATGATTTTAATTTAATATGATTTTAATCGCCCAAATCGCCCCCTCCGCTCCTCCCAGGACCTCCTGCTCTCTAGCTCCCTTGTTACCTCCTCCCATGCTCGCCTTCAGGACTTCTCCAGAGCCTCTCCCATCCTCTGGAATTCCCTGCCCCAGTATGTCCGATCAGCCCCTACCCTGTCCACCTTTAGGAGATCCTTGAAAACTCATTTATTCAGGGAAGCCTATCCCACACCCACATAACTGTCCCTGAGCCCCCCCCATCAAATCATTCTTTGCAGCTATTACCTTTTGTACCACCACCCCCTCCCTTTTAGAATGTAAGCTCTACGAGCAGGGCCCTCCTGTACCTTTTGTATTGTACTGTAATTGTGTTGTCCCCCTTATACATTGTAAAGCGCTGAGTAAACTGTTGGCGCTATATAAATCTCGTATAATAATAATAATTTACAAATACCGTACTGGTGACCCCACAATAGGGATAAAACTTTTTCGCGTAGGGGAGTTTAATAAGACATGTGGCCACTCACTAAAATTAGAAGAAAAAGAGGTTTAACTCTAAACTGCGTAGAGGGTTCTTTACTGTAAGAGTGGCAAGGATCACACACATAGGTTGGACTTAATGGACTTGAGTCTTTTTTCAACCTCACCTACTATGTAACTATGTAAGTTGAGTGCACGTCCTCAGCGTCATAGCCAGAGGTTGTCTTTGGGAAATAGATGTATGAGTGCTGCCAGCATTGCTGCAGAGGTTGAAGGGGTGGGGGGTCAGCCTGTCAGTGCTCATACCATATGCTGCATTAAATTGGTCTGCATGACTGTCAACCCAGAAGGAAGAATCTTTTAAAGATGATGAACAAGAAGCCTGCAAACAGTTTGCTGAAGACAAGCAGACTAAGGACATTGATTACTGGAACCATATCCTGTGGTCTGATGAGACCAAGATAAACATATTTGTTTCAGATGGTGTCAAGTGTGTGTGGTGGCAACCAGGTGAAGAGAACAAAGACTTGCCTAGAGTCAAGTATGGTGGTGGGAGTGTCAAAGTCTGGGGCTGCATGAGTGTTGCCGGCACTAAGAAGCTACAGTTCATTGAGGGAACCATGAATGCCAACATGTACTGTGACAGACTGAAGCAGAGCATAATCCCCTCCCATCAGAGACTGGGCCGCAGGGCAGTATTCCAACATGATAACGACCCCAAACACACCTCAAAGATAGCCACTGCCCTGCTTAAGAAGCTGAGGATAAAAGTGATGGACTGGCCAAGGATGTCTCCAGACCTAAACCCTATTGAGCGTCTGTGGGGCATCCTCAAAACAGAAGGTGGAGGAGCACAAGGTCTCTAACATCCACAAGCTTCGAGATGTTGTCATGGAGGAGTGGAAGAGGACTCCAGTGGCAACCTGTGAATCTCTGTGAAATCCATGCCCAAGAGGGTTAAGGCAGTGCTGGAAAATATAGGTGGCCACACAAAATGTTGACACTTTAGGCCCAATTTGGACATTTTCACTTAGAGGTGTACTCATTTTTGTTGCCAGCAGTTTAGACATTAATGGTTGCGTGTTGCGTTATTTTGAGGGCACTCTAAATTTACACTTTGATACAAGCTGTACACTCACTACTTTACATTGTAGCAAAGTGTCCTTCCTTAAGTGTTGTCACATAAAAAGATATAATAAAATATTTACAAAAATGTGAAGGGTGTACTCACTTTTGTAAGATACTGTATGTAGAGTTTCTGAACGCTGCACTGTCACTTTTTTTTTTCTGCATATAGGGATAGGGTTGGCTTACTTTGTGTTAGCTGCTCTTTTTTTTTGCTGGTTTGGAGCGCTCACTCATATTGTTACACACCTGTTAGATTAAATACTTTGCTAATTATTTTAGCTATATTGTTCCTGCTACTTCCAGCAGTCAGTTATGGTTTATCATTGCTACACCAAACAATTGTTGTCTTTGAAAGAACTACCAAATAAAGTCCCTTTCTTTTTGGAAATCTAGAATAGTGGCATGCTGCTGTATGTAAGAAAATGAATACTGTAATGTAAACAACATTATTACACAATTTATGTAATGATGCGGTACAATTCTGTGAAACCACATAAAGCTTTATGGCATCCACTAATCATTTCATTTGAGGGATTTTTATTTCAATGTTGCCCTTAAAGCTGCCTGAAAAGTCCCTTTGCTTGTCAATGTCAAAGATCCCCAGAGTGCCTAATCCACTGATTCAAAACCCAGAGACAGCCTTTGGTACCCTTCGCATGCTATACAAGTGGTTGCCTAAAAATGCTTTGTAGTCCCCAATAAATGAATGCATTGTAGGATTCTGTTTCACTGGTTAAACCAAAGCTGTACAGTGTGTATGCAAGACAAGTTTGAGCCAACATCCGTCGGAAAAAATCCTAGGATTTTGTTGTCGGAATGTCCGAACAAAGTCCGACCGTGTGTACGGGGCATTAGAGTTTTTATGGCATGCTGTATCCCCACTTGGAAGATATACTTCTCTATTTCTATGGATGACCAATGTCACTGATACAGACAAGGAGGGGAAATCCACAATTTCAGAGTCTTTACCAGAGCAAGAAATGAGGCTAAATTGTCCATTTAGGACATGTGTGCCAGTTACAACCGTTTAAGGTAGGAATTAGCCTCACTTTGAAAAGATTTTGCCTGCTGTTGCCTCTCTCAGACAGGAAGTAAAGGGAAATCTCCGCAGCAGAACTGGGGAATGATTTGGGGATTATTCCTTTCCCACTTTATCCAAACAAATTAAAAAAGGCTACAACTCTGTGCAGCATTTTTGAGTGATTCAGGCTTCATTATTTTTACTGCACGGAGTTCGGTAATAACAATGTTTTTCAAGATTTACATAGCAATAGATTCAGTGCCAAGTATATTTAAAGCTAAACATATGAAAACATTTATGAGTAGTAACTGTATTAACATTTAAAGATACATCTGCAACTGCTGTTCTGTGGGGAAAAGACTATTTAATACATTAATGTCAAGGCAGTGAAATATATTTTTTATTAATGACTAAGTAATACTGGTAGCATTGGTTTGTCCTTGGCCCATCTCCTAACCTCCCAGTGATGAAAATACATATTTGAATGTCATTTCCTTTCCCAATATCTCCAGGGATTGTGGAACATGAAGCTGATTAAAAATATTAAATTGTTCCTAGCAATTTTTATGTGTGATATCTGAGATTCCGTAGCTTGCCCTTGAAAAGGTGTATCCCTGTTGGAATTTTATACTTTATTTCAGTTTTTATCAACTAAAAAATTTCTACATTGAGATGTATATAATTTCCACCATCTGTCACATGAATACAATAAAATGCATTCACATAGAGTAAAACTGGCAGCATAGCTAAGGGGGTAGTAAATAAAGCACTAATCTGGTGCCCAGATTTGACCATTATTCAAGAATATGTGTCTTCTTACCTGTTACTGAAACAACTGCAGCATCATCAGGAAGACACTTCTATGCTGATGAGCATGTTAATTTGTGTCCACACTTTTCATGAGGGCTAGGAAGATATGAACTACACCACTGAATAAAACATGAATAACCTCCACTATCACATCATTGTTAGAGCAATAGGCCTGAGCATCTCTAATCAGGTAAGTCTTAAGAGGCACATTGGATATGACAGATATAGATGCAGCCATCACCTGCACCCAATGACTATGATGACTGTTCCGACCTTACAGTCTACCTTTAGCTGCTCCAGCAAGCAGAGTGTATAGGTACAGTATCTGCTTTATAGACCACACAAGTCTGTGGGGGATGCGCAGATATCAATAGCAGAGATTTTGTAGCACTGACACTGAACAGTACCAGCAATATCAACCAAGAAGTGAAATTCCAACTGTGAGCAGAGTGGTCTTTTAAAGGACAATAATGTTATTTTGAAACTCTATTCAGCTACCACTGCCATTCCTGGTATATTTATAAATGAGGCTCATCTATAAAACTTGCCATGTCCTGTGAACTTTCTCTGTGTTTTGTATGCTATACGTGCTCTGTGTTGTGTATATTCTATGGTGTATATAGACAGATGGTTGGCTGCAGTATATTCGCCGACCTCAAGGTGGTATGGTGTTGTTCCTTTAGGCCGGCAATAGATCACAGAGGACTATTTTGTACCCTATCATGAGTTTCAGACATCTATCTTGGGGAGGCTGTCATCCTCTATTGGATGCTAAAGTTGGAAAGAAAGCAAGATTTGGGCAGCCATGTTGACTCAGAACTGCTTACATAGCCGGTTCTGCATCATTTGGCTCTCCTGGAGTGTAGGGGTAAATTAGGGATAAAGCTCCCCCCCCCCCCCCCCAAATTAGGGAGAGTGTAAGAGCAGCATTAAAGGGAGGTACCTTGATGAGGAAAAGAATAGGTTTCTCATCTGTCAGATCCAGGGGACAGTCTTCCACCTGCAGCTGGATAGCTGCAAGGACTTTTGGGTATTGCAGTGTGACTCAGTGGTACCCTAGCCCCTTCAAATCAGGTGCTCCTCCGGCATCCTATGGCCTGTAAGTGTATATTATAATGCTTCTGAAAAAATGCATTGCTAATAAACATTACTTTCCCTGCCTGAAGAACTGTATTATCTGCAGCATACATAGTACTCTCGCTATAACTGCCGTATTTTATTCAATATATACATTATAAACCACGTTTAACTCCCTGTAGTGATACTTTCCAATCCTCGGGTACATTAATTAGGCCCCACTTACACATATGCAATATGCTGTGTATATTGTGCTGCGTACTCTCAGCACTGTGAATAGGAATGTATTTTTCTGTCAGGCGTAAGTTGGAGGTGCTCATAGCGCGACATTTACTTTTCACTAACCAACTCTTCTTGTAGCTGCTTTCTGTTTGCAGTCCAAGTCCAAGAACTACTATGTGCACTACTTCACTTTATTTTACTCGTTATATCACTGCAACCTTTATCCCCTTAGATGAAATAATAGTTAGGCATACACATACATACATACATAGTTAGGCTGGTAAAACCGGACCTACTATCGCTTGATGGAAAACCATTTGTCGCTGCTAAACCTGTAAAAAGCCTTTTTTCAAACGGAAATGAATCTGATTGGTGTACTGTATTTAGGCCAAGCTAATTGTAAAAGGATGAAATTGATTGCATAGCCAAACGTGCTGCCAGTATGCACTGGCCCTGAGACTTCTCATGAAATTGTCCTCAAAGCTGCATTAACAGACCTTCTCCCTGCTGTATCGCATTATTTTTTTGCCTTGGTATATGTTCCAAATGGCAGTGCCCAGCTTCCTATGCTTTTTTTTTAACTAGTTTGCCCCAAAAATGGCCAGAATTTAAAGCAGTATTAAACCCATAAGCAAATCTTTATTAGTGCAGCTTACCAGTGCTTAGATTTGATTAAGTTTTCTGGCCGCTTGTCATTCAAACAGCAAGCGTGCCAGATATGGGGTCAAGATGTATAAGCTCTGTGACAGGGCAACAGGCTATACATATAGTTTTATGGTTTACGAGGGAAGAGCTAGTCACGTAGAGCCGGAGAACTGCCCAGACTACATAGGGAGCTCTGGTAAGATTGTGTGGGACTTGGTGTCACTCTTATTCGGAAAGGGGTACCACTTGTATGTGGAAAATTATTACACAAGCACATGGAATTGGTGCATGTGACACCGTGCGATCTGGGGCTTACTCCAGCGGCTTGTAGATTCCCGTCTTGGGCTGGGGGAGAGAGCCTGCTTGAGATGTGATAATTTGCTCGCTGTGAAGTGGGGGATAATAATAATGTTTTTGTTCTGTCCTCCCTTCATGCAAACACGACTGTCCAAATTCAAACGGCGACTCTGTTGTGGAGAAACCCCTCTGTGTCCACGAATACAACCTTAACATGGGAGGGGTGGACCTCAACGACCAGTTGTTGGCGCCATACTTAATTGCCCGTAAGGCCAGACGCTGGTATAAAAAAGTGTCTGTATATTTATTACAATTGTCTCTGCTGAATGCTTATGTGCTATACAAAGCTTCAGGAGGAACTGGATCCTTCCTTAAATTCCAGAAAGAGATCATTACAGCCCTTCTGTTTCCAGACAGTGCTGTGACCCAACTTCTCAATCCAAATGCATTGAGCCGGATGCATGAGAGGCATTTTCCGTATGTCCTCCCTGGTACCCCTACCCAAAGAAATCCGCAAAGAAGATGTTGTGTCTGCAGAAAATGCGGCTAAAGGCGTGACACCCACTTTTATTGTCCATCCTGTCCTGACCAACCTGGTCTTTGCATTGGTGAATGTTTTGAAGGCTACCACACACTAGTGGAGTATTAGCGTAGGGTACAGCATTGCACAGTCCTAGGGCACACTTACACAGGGTCTCGAAAGATGAGATGGCCATTGTATTTTGGGAGACCCTAATCATGAATGTTTACAGTTTACCGTTTATATAATATAAACACACACAAAAAAAGCCAAAAGGGGGCATGGCCTGCTGCGGACTAAGATGGAGGTGTGAGTCCAAAGCTCCGCTCCACCGTTCGGATCCGCCGCAACCCACAGCGACTGTCTGACCAGCAATAGAGTTGTATTGCTGGGGGACAGACGAGGGAACACTCGGGCATGTCCAAAAATAGGTTTAAACCGCCCGCACCATGCCGCCTCACTGACTACTACAGCACCGCGGCCATGCAGTCAGTCAAAGATGGCGCCGGCACCAGGAACGGAGGCACACGAGCAGCTGCTCTCCCAGGACATGCTTCACAGTCTCCCCGATCTAATGGAGACACTCCTGCTGCCCTCCCTAAGGAAGCTATGGACACTCTGCCTCCTTTGGAAACCTCACCCAGCTTACGGGCGGTAGACAGAGGTAAGAGACTGGTGTCTTCCCCTGCTCCCTCACCATGTAAAGAGCCCCAGGCTAAGAAGCAATTATGGGCTAACTCATCAGGCGCAGACACCATTGCAGATAACAGCTCATCCCTGGCAGCCATGCCTGTGTCAGACAATACTGTCTCAGAGGCTATGCTTAAATCCATGCTGTTAACCCTGCAGAGGGACTTACATAGAGAGCTGCAGCTATCCATCGCTCAGATACATGACAGAGTGGACTGCCTGGAGGAGAGGGCTGATGTATTAGAAGAAAACATGCAGGAATACTCCAAAGCTCATAATGAGCTCCAGGATGCCCATGATCACCATGGGGAAGAAATTCAACATATCAAAGTGAAATTGGCGGACTTAGAGGACCGCTCAAGACGCAACAATATTAAATTTAGGGGCATACCAGAATCGATTAAAGCGATCGAACCAACGCAATACCCTCAACAACTCTTTTCAAAACTACTCCCACGCTTAAACGCATGTGATCCCACTATCGATCGGGCACACAGGATTGCTAAGCCCGCCCACCTTCCCGCCGAGATACCAAGGGATGTCCTGGCGCGGATACACTATTATCACGTCAAAGAACAAGTTCTCTATGCCGCCAAAAACACTAAACCGCTACCAGCTCTATATTTCAATATAATAATGTTCACCGACCTCTCCTCTGCCACAATGGAGATGACTCCACTCCAGTCACGTCAATACTCCAAGAGCATAAAATCATATACAGATGGGGTTTCCCAGCTAAATTACTGGTTACCTACAAACAACAACTAATCCCCATCCTCAACCCCAAAGACGGATACAAAAAGTTAACCAACTGGGGGTTACTGACTGTACGCATCGATACTCCAGGAGACAGGGGTTCGCAACCTACACATTCCGCCTCCCGTTCCCCAATACCTGACAAAGATTGAGGCTAAGCACTACTACTGCCACCTGTTCCAACAGCAATATGATCCAACGTGGGCGACGTTGTTAGTTTGTACCACCCTCTCAGGTTACAGTGTGCTAAGCACACTATTTTGTTCTATTTTGTTGATATTATTGTTCAGAAATTTCCTGCATTATCTAATTAGACTAATAACATCTATTATTATTTACCATACAAGTGTTACTCTGCACATTGGGTATAGTTATAGTTGGTATATATGCTTTTATAGGCTGGTCCTCTACTATTATTACACCTGACTGACAAGTACTTTAAGTGTGGTCTTGCTCCTCTCGCAAGCGCCTACTGAGCAATTTCGATCAACATGGCCATTTTTCTTTCATCAATTAATGCTAAAGGCTTAAATTCCCCATTTAAACTAAATCTCTTATGAAAAGAAGCACTGTCCCAACACGCAGATATACTCTGTGTTCAAGAAACACATTTCTCTAAAACGAAAATCCCCTCTTGTTCACACAAACGATATTCACAATGCTTCTTTGCCAACGCACCCAAAAAGAAAAAAGAAGTTATGATCGCAATAAGCACATCTGTCTCATTTACACTACATCAGTGTGAGGTGGATGAGGAGGGCAGGTATCTGATTTTATCAGCAACAATTGAGAACTAGCGCTTAACCATAGTTAATATTTACGCGCCAAATACAGGTCAAAAACACTTTTATACAACTACTCTCTAAAATCGCCCCTTACAGATCGAATCCAGTAATAATATGTGGGGACTTCAACGACATAATTGACACAACCCTTGACACAACTAACTCAATGAAACGAAGACCATCTGCTCTAGCTTCTTTGATTACAAAAGAAGACCTATATGATCCATAAAGGTGCTTGCATGATGATTTGTTCCTCACTGACAAATACCTGCTGCAATCAGTCACAGAAGCGCAAATAGGCACGATCACTTGGTCGGACCATGCGCCAGTCTCAATCAAACTTTTCACCAACAAACATCCCCCCAGTCATACTGTCTGGCGACTAAACTCATCACTGCTTACCAACCCATTATTTGAGAGGCAGGCTTGATCCGGGATTGAGGATTTTTTTCAACATAATTCCCACTCGATTGATGATCCTTCCATAATTTGGAATGTGCAAAAGGTTTCTCTACGCGGTTTATTTATAAAAATGGGCGCTCAAACAAAAAAAGCGCATGCATTCACCACAGAGACCTTACTAAGAAAAATACGTGATCTCGAAAAGACTAACAAGAAATGCCAGAACTCCACGACTGCCACAGAATTAAAAAATCTCAGATACCAACTGAGTGAACATCTATTCAAAAAATGTGATTATATCAAGCGACTTAAACTTAAGTTTTACGCCTCTGCCAACAAATCAGGGGCCTTCCTAGTTAAACAATCGAAACACCAATTCTCCAAGAATAAGATCCAATTCCTCACAGACCCCCTAGGTAACTGCCTTCAAAATCCACTAGACATCGCAAACGAATTTAGCGCATTCTACGCTAAGTTATACAACCTAAAAGATTCTGACCCTCAAACCACACGGAGCAGAGAAAATATTAAAACCTTTCTCTGAACAATACACCTACCCAAAATAACTCCCAAACAATTAGAAACACTATCAACTCCCTTTACCTCAGAAGAAATAACTAAGACCATAAACCCCCTATGATCACCGCGTTTGATACAATTTGAGCTGTTTACGATCTTATATCATGTGTTCCTTTTTTTTATTATTCTAATAAATGCATGCTTTTTAAACGATATCACGCCATGTGAGTTTTATTTCTCTCATGGTTTTTAAATAAACATCCGGTTGGCCTGCTGAAACGTCTGGACGGTTGAAACTGTGACAGATCTTCCCTTCCCCCCTATTTGAAGTTGTAGATACCCGATGATCCATCTTGCCAGCCCTGGCGGCTAAACAAGCTTTTTGAGACTTGTAAGACGTATGTCTTTTCAAGTCCCCTGCTTCCGGTAAGCCTCCTCAGATGCTCTGGTGATGGTCCTGTCATATACTCAGACGTCTCATTTCATTTGGTGTCTCAGCCTTTCACCCACCAGAAGCTTTCCATTTTTGTCTTCACCAGTTAACCCTCAGAGACTGTTGGTGGTGGTTTTTGATTTTCATCAGGAACACATTTCCTAAATATTTATGGACTTCTTTGGTTGATTTTTTTATCCATTTATAATTTGGTCTTGTTTTCACATTTCACTGGTGTATTGTTATTATTATATTTTACATGTCATTTTGTAACATATAGCGCACTTTTTGTATTGAGTCACTTTTCATCTAATTTTGAAATATTTCTTGTTTTTTTGCTGGCCATTGAGAGATGGCTTGAGCTTAATCCTCTGTTTTCATATTTTTTATTTTTACGCATAGCGCTACACTACATATTTTCTGATTTATTTACTTTTACCTATGTCTTAGAGGTGTGTTAGCCGCTTATTGTGTAACTACCTTTATAACACCATTGGAGCAGCGCTGTACTTATTCCCCATTTGATTCCATAAAACAACTCCCACTACATAAAGCCCCTGGCCCAGACGGATTCTCAAACGAATACTATAAACACTTCTCCAACCTTCTCACACCACATCTCTGCAACGCCTACAATCACTCTACTAACCTAGGTTCTATCCCCAAAGAATCATTGGAAGCCCTCGTAGTCACAATACCAAAACCAGGCAAATCTCCTGACAATCCCACTAATTACAGACCAATTTCACTCCTAAATTCGGACACCAAGATATACGCAAAAATTTTAGCACAACATCTATCCGCAATAATCCCCCAAATAATACACCAAGATCAAGTGGGATTTATATCAGGACGTCAGGCGTCGGATGGTACCCGACGACTCATCAACCTCATGCAGTGGGTGGAGCATAGTCAAATGCCTTCTCTGTTCCTTTCTTTTAATGTAGAGAAGGCGTTCGACAGGGTCCACTGGACATATATGGAGGAGGTGCTTCATAAATTCTGATTTGCAGAATCATTTCTAGCTGCCGTGTTGAGCCTTTATTCCTCCCCCACTGCGCGAGTCTGGACATCGAGAATAGTATCAAATACCTTTAAAATCACCAACGGTACCAGACAAGGGTGCCCGCTCTCTCCCTTGATTTTTGCCTTGACCATGGAACCATTAGCGCAATCCATCCGCTCGGCAACAGCAATAACAGGAATTAAAATTGGGGACATAGAACATAAAATCGAGTTATATGCTGATGATGTTATTATTACTTTAACCAATCCTAACTTATCCCTTTTAGCTGTCCAAAAAATTCTCGACAATTTTAGCTCAATCTTCCTATACAAAATCAACCATAGCAAATCTACCATGCTAAACATAGGCATAGACTCAAAAACTATACAAAATATAACAGCCTCATCCCCTTTTACATGGTCCACCAAATCCTCTCTCCCCTATCTTGGAATCCATCTAACATGCCCGAGTCATAACCTGACTAAAGTAAATTATGCCAACCTAGTGGAGATGCTTCTGCCCATTTCCAATGAATTGAGCAATTTCCCCGTCTCTTGGGCCGGCAGAATTGCTCAATCAAAGATGTTTCCACTCCCTCATATACTCTATTTGTTCCGCACTATTCCCTTAGCCTTTCTTTCATCTCAGTTAAGAAAACTACAAGGTCTAATCAATACATTTATATGGCAACATAAACAACCAAGATTAAGAAAGACCATTCTCCTAACCCCTGTTCAACATGGGGGCATGGGAGCCCCCAACATCCAGGCGTACTACAGAGCAGTACTCTTGGACCAACTGAGAGAATGGCGGTTACCTAACTCCCCAAAAACTTGGAAACAAATTGAAACTACAGCTCTCAACTCTGACACAAATACTCTACTTTCTGCCATCCTACTCAACCACAAACCAAAACATCAGTTTCTAAGCTCAATAACGGCAGCAATTTGAGTATGGACAGCCATCACACAAATCAGCAAAGGAATTCCCCTTTCTACTCTTTCTAGGCTACCCATGAAAGTTATAGAACTTTTATCACCGGATCTAAATCTCGATCAGTGGATAAGTAAAGGAATTACTAACCTAGGTCTCTTATACTCCACCTCGGGACTACATCCATTTTCATACCTGCAACAGACATACAGAGTCGCCCCACATTCCTTCTTTTTATACCTTAGGATTCGATCAACACTTTCTAAAATTCAATGGACACAGAAGGACTCACTCCCTAATGTCATATTGAAATACTATGATACTCCCAAACCGGCATTCAAAGGAATCTCATTGGTGTACAATCTGCTTACCACTCCACCGGAGGAACGTTTAACCTCTTCAACCAACTACTGGTCTTCTCTAGCAGACAGTCCACCACCGATTGAACTATGGCACCAAGCAATAAATCTACCTCGTCGCCTATCCCACTGCATCTTTCACTGGGAAGCTGTATAAAAACTCTATTACAAATGGTACCTCACCCCAGCCAGGCTCGCTGCCATCTACCCTATGTCATCACCGAAGTGCTGGAGAGGTTGCGATGAGACAGGTACTCTACGACACATATGGTGGGACTGCCCCAATATCAAAATGTATTGGCAAGAGGTATCTAGCCTCATATCTTCCACATGCGCAGCATCCCCTCCTCTGACATCACTAGATCTTCTGCTGGGTTTATCGATCCCCACGTGGCACAAACAATCCAAAGTACTAGCAACTCATATTCTGATAGTTGCCCGCTTAGCGCTAGGAAAAAAATGGAAATCAGCGAATCCACCTACAATAACAGATACTATCCGCATACTAAATGAACACTTCAAACTGGAATACGCATTTGCCAAAGCCGAACTGACCACCACAATCTTTTTCAAAAATTGTGCCACATGGATTGCTGACCAAAGAAGCATACCCCTTGATTGACATGGCTCTAACACACTCTTTCATATAACCAGTCATGTCTTAACAACTGCTTGATCTATGCTTGATCTAGTAACAGTTGGTGTTACCCCTCACTAAACTTCTCAAAATCAGTCAGTCTAGCCCACAACATTAAGATAAGTCTCTATCCAATTATTCCAGCTCATGGTTAATGTCAATATGTTCACTCTTGTTGACGCCCAATGTTAGGTTAAATACCTATGTTAATTGCAGATATGTGTTTTTTTTGTTTTTGTTTTTTTTCTTCTTTTCTTTTCTTTCCTTCACCCCTAACTTGGTGCCTAGTCCCCACTTACAGTTTGTATCCATTGAGGGTGGGTGCGAATCGAACACCAAGAAAACTTGAAGTTACTATATGTTATTATAGACAAAATGCTATTAACACGTTACGAAAGTAAGTACTAAGTAATGTCTCATATGTTTGTAGAAAAATTACCATTGACAATCGTATGTATGTTTACCTTGAAAATTAATAAAAATGTTAAGGTTAAAAAAAAAAAAGCCAAAAATAGTTGTGGTTTTATTTTTCTTCTCTCTCTATTGTTCTGTGTCTCATATATTGTCCGCTCTATTGTTTGCTCTCTATTCTATATCTTTTGTTCTCTCTCTATTGTTACTGTGTTTTAGAACTGTAATGTTTTATTTTTTACTATGTTTTATTGTATTTACTTTGCACATATGGTATGTCTTACTGTTATACTGTAATGTTACTTTGTATTATTGTTAACCATCATTTGCTTAGCAGGTACACCATTCAGCTGCAGCACGGGTTTATTTATTCTTACAGCAACAGCGTTTGCTCCCACAATACGTAAAGCCATGACTCCAGCGCTGTAGGAGGTGATTTTACCACCACAGTTAAAAAAAAGAGCATATATGCCGAAGCATGGGGGCAGGGGTGGAGGAGCGATTTGCTCCTAACATTAGGGGCAGATTGCCCCCATGCTTCTGCATATATTTTTTCGGCACAGATTGTGTTAAAAAATCTAGTTGTTTTATTGAGTTAATGCTTTATCATTACCATTGCTTGTTTTTCAGGTACAGTGGAACCGCGATTAACAAGCGTTTCACAATAGGAGCGAAACGTATTGCGAAATCCTGACTGACTTTAAAAATCCTGACTCAGTTTGTGAGTGTTGTCTCGCAAAATGAGCAGGATTCAAGCCTCTGCGATGTGCAGTACCGCATTTGACAAGAGGTGCAGAGGCGCCAGTGACACTCAGAGCCGTTCAGAAATACTCGGAAATACTCAAACACTTGGAAATACTCCTTTCCCGAGTGTTTCCGAGTGCAGCCAAATGGCCTCAGAGTATTTTTGAGTCTCTCTGGTGCCCCCCCACCTCTGGCCACATGCAGTATTGCATGCAATAGAAGTCAATGTGGAACTAATTATCTTCGTTTCCATTGACTTCTATGGAGAAACTCGCTTTGCTATGCGAGTGCTTTGGATTACAAGCATTCTCCTGGAACGGATTATGCTTGTAATCCAGGGTTCCACTGTACACCATTCAGCTACAGCACTGATCAGCGACTCCAGCGCTGTAGGAGGTGATTTCACCAGCACAGTTGAAAAAAAAAAATGGTGCATGTATACCCATCATTAGAAGTGGGTGGAAGCGGTATTCTAATGGTGTGCATACCCACCGATCAATCTCTTTTTTTCACGCAGCCTGCATGAAAAAAAGAACATTACAATATATGCCCAGCAACGTACTGGTATGTTGCTGGACTTTAAATGGTTATACCAGAATGATGCCTGTAGGTTTAGGTATCATCTTGGTATCATTCTTTTCAGCCAGTGGTCAGCTTTCATGTAAAAGCAATCCCAGCGACTAATTAGCCTCTAGACTGCTTTTACAAGCAGTGGGAGGGAAGGTATTTCGGCGAGTATTTTGCAGCTCTCATTTGCTTTTAAAAATGCAGAAAGAAAAGAAAAATGTTTTGTTTTTTTCAATTTTTAAAACTTTGTGACAAAAAGCGAGATCTGCAAAATACTCAACATGCCTCTCAGCAAATAGCTTGGGGTGTCTGCTTTCCAAAATTGGGTCATTTGGGAGGGTTTTGTGCTTGGGCATTTCATGGCCTCCGAAACTGTGAAACTGTGATAGGTAGTGAGGAGTGAAATCAAAAATTTACACCCTTAGAAAGCCTGAAGGCAGTGATTGGTTTTCAGGGTCCTGTACGCGGTTAGACTGCCAAAAAGACCCACACATGTGGTATCCCCGTACTCAGGAGAAGCAGCAGAATGAATTTTGGGGTGTAATTTCAAATATGCCCATGGCATGAGCAATATATCATTTATACTAATGCGACCTGACACAACCTGGTTATAGCAGTGGCAAGCCTCCATCCCTAATGTGTATTAAACAACAGGGAAGAAAAAGGAATAGGATTTTGTGTGAGGCATGTCACTGAATGGATACCTTATTCATATCTTTCATAGAATTATTTATTAGTTACAAATCACGTTATAAAAAGTGTCAACCTGTGATACAGGACACAATATACTATGATACACTTGTATGAGTTTATATTCATTATGCAAAATAAAATACATGATTAGCTGTACAGTTACATAAAAACACTCATCCATTCATACTGATTCAATAAATATAAGCAATTAAAAGATATGAATAAGGTATCCATTCAGTGACATACCTCATACAAAGTCCCATTCCTTTTTCTTTCTGTTGTTCAAAATATCATTTAGTGACAACTTTGTACAAAAAAAAAAAGTTTGTAATTTTCCCGCAATTTGTGGCAAAATATAAAATATTCCATGGACTCAACATGTCTCTCAGCAAATAGCTTGGGGTGTCTACTTTCCAAAATGGGGTCATTTGGGGGGGGGGGGGGGGGTTGTGCTATCTTGGCATATGGCCTTCGAAACTGTGATAGGTAGTGAGGAGTGAAATCAAAAATTTAGCTTGGTTTTCGGGGTCTTGTACGTGGCTAGGCTCCCAAAAAGTCTCACACATGTGGTATCACCATACTCAGGAGAAGTAGCAGAATGTATTTTGTGGTGTAATTCCACATATAACCACGTGTGAGCAATATATCATTTGGTGATTTTTGTCATTTTTCAATCACAAAAAAATTAAATATTCAAGTGGCTCATCATGCCTCTCAGCATTTTCCTTGGGGTGTCTACTTTCCAAAATGGGGTCATTTGGGGGGGGGTTGTACTGCCCTGCCATTTTAACACCTCAAGAAATGAGTTATGCCGCGTACACACGAGCGGACTTTACGGCGGACTTTGCCCGGCGGACTTTTCGACGTACTTTCCGACGGACTTTGTGAACGAACGGACTTGCCTACACACAATCCACCAAAGTCCGTCGAATTCGTACGTGATGACGTACGACCGGACTAAAACAAGGAAGTTCATAGCCAGTAGCCAATAGCTGCCCTAGCGTGGCTTTTTGTCCGTCGAACTAGCATACAGACGGCGGACTTTTCGACCGGACTCGATTTCAACGGATAAATTTTAAACAAGTTTCAAATCTAATTCCGTCCAACTTTTGAGAAAACAAAGTCCGCTGGAGCCCACACACATCGAATTGTCCGACGAAATCCAGTCCGCCGGGCAAAGTCCGCCGTAAAGTCCGCTCGTGTGTACGCGGCATTAGGCCTCATTCTCACGAGGCGGATCCGCTTCCACGGAGTCCGCCTCGGTCCCCCGGCTCAGCGGGAGATCTCACTGAGCGGGGAGGGGCTTGTCGAGCGCCGCTGGTTTCTATGGAGAGATCAGACGAAAACAGACAGCATGTCCGTTTTTATCAGATCTCACCCGATCCGCCAGCGACGGATCTGAACGTAGAGGCATCTGTCTGCTTTTAGCGGATCGGACCGGGTCGGATGACAGCGGACATGTCACCGCTGACATCCATCGCTCCATAGACTAACATGGAGTGCCCGTTCAGGTCCGCCGTCAAAACTGACAGGCGGACCTGAACGGTCCGATCATGTGAAAGGGGCCATAGGCAGTCATAAACTAAAAGTTGCATAAATTCCAGAAAATGTACCCTAGTTTGTAGATTTTTTTTACCAAAGACATGTGGCTGAATACATTTTGGCCCAAATGTATGACTAATATTGAGCTTATTGGATTTTTATTATAACAAAAAGTAGAAAATATCATTTCAGTCTTTTTACCATTTATATTGCAAAAAATAAAAATCGAAGAGGCAATCAATACCATCAAAAGAAAGCTCTATTTGTGGGGAAAAAAGGTACAGCATTGCATGACCACTCAATTACCAGTTAAAGCAGCAAAGTGCCAAATTGTAAAAAGTACTCTGGTCATTGAGCAGCCAAATCTTCCGGGGCTGAAGTGGTTAAAGAAAAGGCAATTATTAATTATATTCACTGCTTTAGTAACTGCTTTAATTTATTATAACAAGCAGTTCAGAATAACAGCCAAGCACATAGCATTTTCAAAATCATATCAGTCATAGCATCCTCCATAATTTTCTCATGGAAGATATACTTTATAGAATAAATACCAGGCAATGCATCTCCCTTTTCAACAGGACAGTCCATGGAACAAAGCTCAGATACAGTTATTTTTGAATGCTATTAATGACTGCACTGGAAAGATTTCAGCACAAGCCTCTAGAACCTTGCTACTATGATAAGACATTTATTTACGATACTAGAGGCAGCCATTCTACACTAACTGAAAGTCCACCAGCATTTGTTTTTTTCCAGTTATTGGGCCCCTTACCATCTCATCCCCCTGATGAAAACCAGAGTCTGGCCAATAAGGTTTAGGTGGGAAAGGCAGCTCCCCTATACACTCTTCTGTGGAACAACCATTCCCCCTCCCATTTTCAAATGCTCCCCGAACCCCCCCCGTGTTGGACAACATTTCAAATTAAGACCTCGATGCACATTCTAGAAAACGGCTATGCATCACTGGAAAATTTACTACATACCGACCAACTCTCAAAACCAGCATCATCCCTGTACCAACATGTTGTTTTCAATACGCTTTCAGATGTTTCTGGCCTACAGAGGAAATGGCAGGGTGATATACCGAATTGGACTAGACTGATATTTGGGATGCACCCTACCTTCAGCTGGCCTCTATTAGAGACAGAATGATCCAATTTAAACCTCTCCACAAGGCGTATTTCACACCTTGCTGTCTCTATCACCAGCCTATTTGGAGATGCAGTCATCTGGTTGAAATTTTTTTTTACATTTTTTGGTCTTGCCTGTTCATTGCTTAGTTTTGGCTGGATACTTTAGGTCATCAGCTCCAAAATTCATCTCACTGCAACACCAAGTATATGCCTGTTGGGTCTGGTCAAAGACCTGGCCTCTACTGTAGCCGAATGGACAATCTTAGGCATATTATTATTCTATGATCTATGCTAGAAAATCAATTGCTATGCATTGGAATAAAGCTTTTCCCCTACTACTGTTTTCTAGAAACACCTGATGAAACCCCCCTCTCTACCGGGACACTTCCGTAAATAGGGGCAGTAACAAAAAGTTTGATAAAGTGTGGGCCAGATGGCTGGAGGACCCATTTACTGTTGTGGATTTGGCCCCCTGATGCCTGTTGGTGATCTTTAGTTTAGTGAGCTTATTAGATCATCCCTAGTCACAGGAAGACGTTCTACCCACCTCATACCATTGTGAACTGGTATATCAGCCCTTGTTAGGTACAGCTTTTGTCAGCTGTGTGAGTGCTTGTTCTTTCGACAAGTAAACACCCCCCCCCCCTTCCCCCTAGTGCCAGCTCACTTGGAGTATGTTCAAAATTCAAAACAAAAAAATTGATTTGTAAATATTAGCAGCCATTTTACAGGGGTGGTTATAAAAAGGTGGTCGACCTATCTCCTGATCACCCACCTAAATGCTGACATTGCAGTCAGACTTTATAGTACACATGCCATGCCATGTCCACAAAGCTTTGCTTTGTATCCTAGGCAGATTTAAAGTATCACTAAACCTGCATCATAAAAAAACTATCAATAAATGGTGTATTACATGTTGTTTATACTATGAGATTTATTTTCTGTTTTCTGCAAAAAACCTGGTTGATCCTGCTGTTCTCCATCTTCTGTCCAAGTCCCCAGTTAAGTTAGAGATTTTGCAGAACAGTGTTGGCAGCTCTGCACATGCTCAGTGTACAGTGAATTTCTATGCTGAGCATTTCCTCCCTATCACATCGGAGCAGCCCATGTGACTATAGAGTCACCCATCTGGGCATATACACAGTGGTAAATGACAGCCCACTCTTTCCCTCCCCCTCCATGCCCACTAACCAGCTAAACACAATGGGGGTGGGATATTACATGTAGGTTGATGGAGTCTTCATTTCCCTCCTATTCTATTTATTTATGTTTACTCTGTATTGTGAAGGCTGTTTTTTTTTTTTAACATGTGACCAACAGCAGAGGACTAGGACCTCCTCCTGCAGACAGACTGGGAAAGATCTGGGTCAGTACCATCATCCATAGACAGAAATAGAAGGGACAACATAAATTAAGCAGTGTGTGTTTGGTATCACTTTAACTTTGCAGAGTTTGACAAGTGGCGAATATGCCAAAGGTAATATGGAAACCAATGCCAGTGCTCCTTTACATCTATGCATGGTTTTTAAAGCATGCACATTGTGTACACGTTAAAGTCCCCTGTGATAAGGCAGCCTCTTAATTTGAATAGGCTGTCTGAAATACCAAAATGCATCAAAGATAGTGCAGGCATTGCTTGTAGCAGAGCAGCACCACCAAAGCACCCAATGGTAAATTACCACTGTGTCAAATAAGGAAGTTCAAAATTATATCAAACTAATAGTGCATTTTCAAATTACAGATTCTCCGGAATAAATTACATCTTTCTGATGTCAAATGTGCTTGTCACCTTCATTTTGCTGTATGGTAATTTACAGGGCTTTAAAGCAGTATTAAATCAAAAACTAAAAATGTAATATATTGCAGCTTACCAATCTTTAGATGTGGTGGCTGCATTTGTTTTCTTTTTTTCAGGCTTGTTATCTTTATTTTTCCCTGGTGATCTGGCCAGCAACACACTTCCTGTCTTAGGGTGTCTCCACTCCACTGCAATGGAGCCACACTTGGACAGCAGCATTGTCCATCAGGGGGAGGGTAGTGTTAAGTCTCGTACACACGATCGGATTGTTGGCCAACGTGGACTTTTGTCCGAAGGGCGTTGGCCCAAACTTTCCTTGTATACACACGGCACACAATTGTTTGCCAACAATCACGAACGTAGTGTTGTACTACATGGGCTCCTTCTGCTAATTTCGTGTTAGTAAAAGTTTGGTGAGTGTTGATTCTCGCTTTTCATTTCGTGCTTTTCGGTTGGTTTCTGAACAGCCGTTTGTCAACCAGACATGTTGCGAAATCGGAGGAGATAACGTGTTATTTATTATTGGCCTTGGAGTTATTACTTTGACATTATTTTTTTGGTTGAATAATGATTTGATTTGGTATATTTTATATATTTTTGGATGCATAGAATGCACTTTTTGGTTAAGTTCTATTGACAGATAGCATGTCTAATTTTATTTGTTTTCTTTTTTAATGCACAATAAAAAAATTGTGTAGAATAATACTTGGCTATGTGTTTTACTTCAAATGACAGTTTGGGAGTAGGGAGTTACATTTAAAAAAATACAATGTAAAATTGACAAGGGACACCAACATAGTTGTACGTTTGATCTTAAAAACTACGGGATAATGGTGTTGTGGTAACTTGCCCAAATAAAAAATAAAAAAGCATAATAATATTATTCTTGATATCACTAGAAAAAAAAGCCTTTGAAAAATTGTTTGCAATAACTCCATCAGTATCACCACCAAACCAGCTTCATTATTATCCCATTAACCACTTCATCCCCGGACCATTTGGCTGGCCAAAGACCAGAGCACTTTTTGCGATTTGGCACTGCGTTGCTGTAACTGACAATTGCGCGGTCGTGCGAAGTGGCTCCCAAACAAAATTGACGTCCTTTTTTCCCCACAAATAGAGCTTTCTTTTGGTGGTATTTGATCACCTCTGCGGTTTTTATTTTTTGCGCTATAAACAAAAAAAGAGTGACAATTTTGAAAAAAACGCAATATTTTTTATTTTGCTATAATAAATATCCCCAAAAAATATATAAAAAAACATTTTTTTTCCTCAGTTTAGGCCGATACGTATTCTTCTACATATTTTTGGTAAAAAAAAAAAAAAAAATCTCAATAAGCGTTTATTGATTGGTTTGAGCAAAAGTTATAGCATCTACAAAATAGGGGATAGTTTTATGGCATTTTTCTTAATAATTTTTTTTATTAGTAATGGCGGTGATCAGCAATTTTTATTATGACTGCGACATGGCGGACAGATCGGACACTTTTGGTGCTATTTTGGGACCATTTACATTTATACAGTGATTAGTGCGATTAAAAATGCATTGATTACTGTGTAAATGTGACTGGCAGTGAAGGGGTTAACCACTAGGGGGCGCTGAATGTGTTAAGTGTGTCCTAGGGATGTGTTTTAACTGTAGAGGGGATGGGCTACGTGTGTCACGACACTGATCACCGCTCCCGAACACAGGGAGCGGTGATCAGTGTCACTAGGAAGAATGGGGAAATGCTTGTTTACAGCAGCATTTCCCCGTTCTTCCTCTCCGTGAGACGATCGCGAGTATCCCCCCAGACATTGAGTTCGCGGGACCCACGATCACATGCATGGAGCCCGCGGCGGGTGCGTGCCGCCGGCGGCGCCCACAATGCCACATCTTTAAGGGCAACATACAGGTACGTTAATATGCCTGAACGTGCCATTCTGCTGACGTATATCGGCGTGAGCTGGTCGGCAAGTGGTTAAAGAAGAAGAGAATTGTGCGCTGCATTTCAAGATTTCATAATTTGCCACGTCATTACGAGCGCTAGTTTACAAGACCATATAAAAATATAAAACAATCAGCGCACACAAATATCAAGTATAAAGGAGAATTGCAAGCTGTACACTGAAGGCAAATCACAACACCTCAAAAAACATGTAAAGAATAAAATTAGTGCAGCGCAATATATAAGTCCATAAGCAGGTATGGATAAAGCAGACAGTTCTCGGGAATGAAAAGGCAGGGACACCTCGCGAGGAGATACGCAATTCAATTTTGCTGAATAGTCTGAGTGACTGATCCTCCACCAACAAATCCAAACTCTTACCAGATGTGATGGACCTCTGAACTAACAGAAGGTCATGCAGGCCGATGCTCATTGATTAGGAGATCAAGAGCAGTATTGAAAATCAAGGTGTGAAGATCTTTAGAGAAAAATGCTAATGTGTAGTCATAATCAAAGCCATAAATTTCAATGTCAGCAAGACTCATCTCATTGTTTGCAAAGATGGCACTTGAATTGAGCAAATTGCTTGAAATGGAGGGAATGCGATCAGCACACATCTATGATGATCGGCATGCAGAACTGAAATGGTTAATGTCACCCCTACACAGATCTCATGGTTCTCTTGTGTGCAGCTCTCACAGACTGTCTGAAAATTGACAGACAATTAAAGTTAAAATTGACTTTAAATGAATGAAAATATATTTGTAATCTGTATTTGCAGTCTCTAAAGCTCCATACTCCTCCAGCACATCACTTATGAGTCAACTCTGCTTCCTCTACTGCACAATTCTTGATTCCGGGCACAGCTTGCACATGGTTAGGCCCCACTCTGAATAAGGCCTAACAGTTAAAGGTTCGCCATTTGCTGGAAGGGGTCTGCAGTCCCCTTTGGTGTAGCAACCAATAGCAATTGAAAAGAGTATTTTTGTGCTAGCTGTGTTCTAGGTGGACTACTGGTCCTAGTTAGTCCTGTGCAAACTCTGCCAACCCTCCTGGCTGCAGCAGCCAACAACATCACAGTCTCTCCCTCTGGCTCTACATCCACTCCTGGCATGTCTCTCCCAGATCTTCTGACTGTGCCTGTCACTCACCGAACAGCAGATGGATACCTCCTGATAATTTGTCTGGCAGTGTTCTCCGCTGTCCTCTCCTGCTCCTGTTCAGGACACCCCTTGTTTGGGTTGTATGGAGGGATTCTTTCCCAGCTGTTTGAGCCCAAGCCCAAGGTTAGCCCCCCCAAATAGGGGGCTCCCTCAAAAGCCCTGACAGCCTAACCCTCCATCACACAGTTCTTCCACCCGACAACTCCTCCCAAGCTGGGCTGACCCAAGGTATTTAAGGAGGCTCGCCCCCCACCAACCCTAGTTGGGGATTGGTCAGGGCTCCTTACCACACCCCAGACAGCTCCATCTCTCTTCCCCTCCTCTGCTTCCAGAATCTTCTGAGAGCCAGAGGGAGGTAACCAAGAAGTGACACTGCCTGTGAGTGACCAGCCTACACTAAACCACTCCCCAGCCCCTAGATCAAAACAAACAGGCCCCCAGATCAAAACAAACAGGCCTAGAGGCTAGGCCTGCCTAAATTTACCTGCACTGGCCAAAAAAAACTAACTCTAGCATTTACCTTTTTTTTAACACTTTTTTTGTAATGTTATTATATGATTAGTCCTGTCCAGTATTCATTCATGATATTTTGTGATATGTATAGTGTATATATGTGCTCATTATTTTAAACCTATGTTTCTTAATAAAAATGTATATACTTTTTACACTACTCTCATACCTCATTGCACTATTTATCCCTTTCCAAATATCCCACCTAGAGGAAATTTTATTTTTTCAATGTCTAGCACCTACCTAAGGTAGAGGGTGCTACACTCACCCGCACCACAAATCAGCTGGTCCCTCAGCTGAGGAAATTTGAAAAAAATGGCTCCAGGGCCCAAGAACAAGGGCATCCCATAAAATAAGTTGGATGGGGGAAAGGGAAACAACTTGGATGGGGAACTGTACAAATAAATTACGTACAAAAATAGTTGTATACATTTTTGATGAGTATTTACATCTGTACAGAATGACTAAGAAACTCCTAACTACAGGTCCCTACAGCTAAAAACATATACACATTTTTGAGCCAGAGCATCTCTTTCTCAGAAGAGATGCTCTGCTCGCAGGAATTCTTGTCCTCCGGGAAGATGGAGATGGACAGCAGTCCCATCCCATTGAGGATCCTAAGAGAAGATAAAAGGCATCATATCACACACTTACACCTATCTTTACACTGTACAAAAACCTCTGCTGGAAGGGGGTTAGCATCCTTTTAGCAAAGAATATTAACCACTTCAATACCAGGCATATTCGCCCCTTCCTGCCCAGGAAAATTTTTAGCTTTCAGCGCTGTCGCAATTTGAATGACAATTGCGTGGTCATGCAACAATGTACCCAAACTAAATTTTTAGCATTTCCTTCCACAAATAGAGCTTTTTTTTGTGGTATTTTATCACCTCTGCGGTTTTTCATTTTTGTGCTATAAATGAAAAAAGACCGACAATTTTGAAAAAAAAACTGATGGGCACCGATAGGCGGCACTGATAGGCAGCACTGGATAGGCAGCACTGATGAGGAGCTACTGATGGGGCACTGACAGGCATTACTGGTGGGGCACTAAATGGCACTTTTTTTTTGTATTTTTATTGAAAGGTTATTGGAATACAGATAAAGCAAGTTATACATATTAAAGTCAGAGAAATGAAACATAAAAATAAATGACAAAGAAATAAAAAAAATAAAAAATAAAAATACAGTTGAAATAAAAAGTATGTGAACCCTTTTGGAATGATATGGATTTCTGCACAAATTTTTCATAAAATGTGATCTAATCTTCATCTAAGTCATAACAATAAACAAGCACAGTCTGCTTAAACTAATAAAACACAAAGAATTAAATGTTACCATGTTTTTATTGAACACACCATGTAAACATTCACAGTGCAGGTGGAAAAAGTATGTGAACCCTTGGATTTAATAACTGGTTGAACCTCCTTTGGCAGTAATAACTTCAACCAAACGTTTCCTGTAGTTGCAGATCAGAAGTGCACAACGGTCAGGAGTAATTCTTGACCATTCCTCTTTACAGAACTGTTTCAGTTCAGCAATATTCTTGGGATGTCTGGTGTGAATCACTTCCTTGAGGTCATGCCACAGCATCTCAAATCGGGTTGAGGTCAGGACTGTGACTGGGCCACTCCAGAAGGCGTATTTTCTTCTGTTTAAGCCATTCTGTTGTTGATTTACTTCTATGCTTTGGGTCGTTGTCCTGTTGCAACACCCATCTTCTGTTGAGCTTCAGCTGGTGGACAGATGGCCTTAAAGCGGGGGTCCACCCACACCGCCAAAAAAAAATAAAAATTAAAAGCCAGCAGCTACAAATACTGCAGCTGCTGACTTTTAATACATGGCCACTTACCTGTCCCAGGGTCCAGCGATGTCGGCAGGCGACGCCGAGAACCCGCTCGGTTCTCGGCAGCTGCCGCCGCCATCCTAGGTGAGGGAATCAGGAAGTGAAGCGTTGCGGCTTCATTTCCCGGTTCCCTACTGCGCATGCGCGAGTCGCGCTGCGTGTCCCAAGTGGTCCCTGCTCTCTCCTGGGAGCTGCGTGTTCCCAGGAGACAGCGTGGTGGGGATGGGAAAAGGCTTAGACTCCCATGGGAGTCTATGCCGGAAGTGGGTGCAAATACCTGTCTTAGACAGGTATCTGCACCCCCCTCCCCCCTGAAAGGTGCCAAGTGTGACACCGGAGGGGGGGAGGGTTCCGAAAAGCGGAAGTTCCATTTTTGTGTGGAACTCCGCTTTAAGTTCTCCTGCAAAATGTCTTGATAAACTTGGGAATTAATTTTTTCCTTTGATGATAGCAATTCGTCCAGGCCCTGATGCAGCAAAGCAGCCCCAAACCATGATGCCCCCACCACCATACTTCAAAGTTGGGATGAGGTTTTGATGTTGGTGTGCTGTGCCTCTTTTTCTCCACACATAGTGTTGTGTGTTTCTTCCAAACAACTCAACTTTGGTTTCATCTGTCCACATAATATTTTGCCAGTACTGCTGTGGAACATCCAGGTGCTCTTGTGCAAACTGTAAACATGCAGCAATGTTTTTTTTTGACAGCAGTGGCTTCCTCTGTGGTATCCTCCCATGAAATCCATTCTTGTTTAGTGTTTTACGTATCGTAGATTCGCTAACAGGAATGTTAGCATATGCCAGAGACTTTTGTAAGTCTTTAGCTGACACTCTAGGCTTCTTCTTCACCTCATTGAGCAGTCTGCGCTGTGCTCTTGCAGTCATCTTTACAGGACGCCCACTCCTAAGGAGAGTAGCAGCAGTGCTGAACTTTCTCCATTAATAGACAATTTCTCTTACCGTGGACTGATGAACAGCAAGGCTTTTGGGGCTACTTTTATAACCCTTTTCAGCTTTATGCAAGTCAACAATTCTTAATCGTAGGTCTTCTGAGAGCTCTTTTGTGCGAGGCACCATTCACATTAGGCAATGCTTCTTGTGAAAAGCAAACCCAGAACTGGTGTGTGTTTTTTATAGGGCAGGGCAGCTGTAACCAACACCTCCAATCTCATCTCAATGATTGGACTCCAGTTGGCTGACACCTCACTCCAATTAGCTCTTGGAGATCTCATTAGTCTAGGGGTTCACATACTTTTTCCACCTGCACTGTGAATGTTTACATGGTGTGTTCAATAAAAACATGGTAACATTTAATTTGTTGTGTGTTATTAGTTTAAGCAGACTGTGATTGTCTATTGTTGTGACTTAGATGAAGATCAGATCACATTTTATGACCAATTTGTGCAGAAATCCATATCATTCCAAAAGGGTTCACTTTTTTTATGTGTAACTAGGTCAACAAGGGGATAGGGAAGATGGGTGATGACAGGGTGACATGGTATGTGGGGTACTGGAGAGATTCAGGGAGGAGAACCATACTCGGAATGATCCCACACATCCCAGATCCTGTCAAACCTGTCAACAGCATCCTCTACCATAGCTGTCATATACTTCATTCTACGTATGTCAGTAATAGCTTGTAGAAACTGAGCTTGGTTTGGGGGGAGGGAGATAGCCAACACAATGGAATGACGCTCTTTGCAGATAGTAAAATATAGGAAGCCAATCTATTCAAGGTCTTTCCCAGACCCGGAAATGGGAGGCCCAGGAGGAGATGTAACGGATCCAGCGAAATGGGGGACTCAAAAATTTGCTGAAGCAGAGATATCACCATGGACCAGAAAGGAACAATCAATTCACACTGCCAGAAGATATGGTAGTGAGTTCCTCTAGTTTTACCACATCTCCAACAGAGGGAGGAGAGGGAGGGGTCAAAATGATGTAATACCTCGGGGGTCCTATACCAAAAAAATAATACTTTAACCACTTCAGCCCCGGAAGAATTTACCCCCTTCCTGACCAGAGCACTTTTTGCGATTCGGCACTGCGCCGCTGTAACTGACAATTGCGCGGTTGTGCGACGTGGCTCCCAAACAAAATAGACGTCGTTTTTTTCCCACAAATAGAGCTTTCTTTTGGTGGTATTTGATCACCCCTGCGATTTTTATTTTTTGAGCTATAAACAAAAAAAGAGCGACGATTTTGAAAAAAACGCATTATTTTTTACTTTTTGCTATAATAAATATCCCCCAAAAATATATAAAAAACAATTTTTTCCTCAGTTTAGGCCGATATGTATTCTTCTACATATTTTTGGTAAAAAAAAATCGCAATAAGCGATTATTGATCGGTTTGCACAAAAGTTATAGTGTTTACAAAATAGGGGATAGTTTTATGTCATTTTTATTAATAATTTTTTTTTTTTAAATGGTGGCGATCAGCGATTTTTATTGTGACTGCGACATTATGGCGGACACATCGGACATTTTTGACACATTTTTGGGACCATTGTCATTTATACAGCAATCAGTGCTATACAAATGCACTGATTCCTGTGTAAATGACACTGGCAGTGAACGGGTTAACCACTAGGTGGCAGTGTAGGGGTTAAGTGTGTCCTAGGGGCGTGTTTCTAACTGTAGGGGGGATGTGCTGTGTGTGACACATCACTGATCTCTGCTCCTATGACAGGGAGCAGAGAACAGTGACACTGTCACTAGGCAGAACGGGGAGATGCTTGTTTACATTAGCATCTCCCCGTTCTTCCTCCCCGTGAGGCGACCGGGGGTATCCCCACGGCGATCGAGTCCACGGGACCCGCGACCCGACTCACGGAGCGTGCAGCCTCTTAAAGGGGAACGTACAGGTACGTGATTCTGCCTGTACATGCCCTTCTGCTGCAGTATATCTGCGTGAGGCTGTCAGCAAGCGATTAAATACTGTCTCTCTCTGCACCACACATCTGGATATTTTAGAAGTTGAGGTCCATATTTTGGCCCACTGTTGGAGGGAGATTGGTTGTATAATTTGAGTCCCCCAATCACCATAAAAGGCTGAGAAAAGCGTTGCAGACGTTCAAATGCATCAGTAACTAATTTAATCTGACCCATATTTGGAGCATATACATTCATAAGTGTTATAGGATTATACAGATGGGTACCTTGGAGTATTTATATAATGACTGTGGGGATCTAAAAGGGTGGACTTTGATCTGGAGAGGACAGGAGCGTCTGATCAGCACTGCAACCCCAGACATTTCCAGATGAGTCAGACGCCATATAAGACACCGGGAAATACATAGAAGCAAATTCCCCAGCACGGAAGTGAGTCTCCTGCACCAGGATCACATCCACGCCAGAGGCCCTGAACTCCTTTAAAGCCATCCATCGTTTTTTGATGGAATTCAGACCTTTCACATTATAAGACAGCAGTTTCAAAGCCATAGTATAGCCGTGAAATTTAGCCAGTGAACCTTCAGTATAGTGGGCGATAGCCCATCGGTACAGACACACATATATAGCCTTATAACAGGTAGTAATCTATTATGCCACATAGAGTAAAAAACTGATCAACGTTAATGCAGGAAAAAAAAAGGAAAAAAGAAAACAACAAGAATTTTTATTTTTTTTTAAAGTCCACAAAAAAGGACCAAAAGAAATATTGTAGCGTAGTAACAAGAAGGCCGGTCCAAAAAACAGAAAAAGTGTAAACATCAGGTGTAGGCCTGAGAGGCATCTGCTCTTAGGAATCCTAAGCCACAGCCAGAGGACATGTGGGGGAGCAAAGCGGTCTCCAACAAGGGGAAAAAGCGTGACGTTCCACCACAGTGTTCCGAATTTAGTGTTATCAAACCTGGAACTCCTTGGAACTTTGCAGAAGTTAGCAAGTAGAAAAGAAACAAAAAACAGTTAAGAAAAAGTTCAAGGCACCTCCATGGGTAAAGAAAATAGAAGGCGAAACAGTCCCTTGAAGGGGTCGACGGGGAGTTGGGTTCCCATGTGAGAAGAAAGGGCAAAAAGGATGACTCTCAGTAGGTCAAGTAGGTAGCCTGGTACGTTGAGAGTGCTGGGATGTGGAGTAGGCCCTCAATCCTCTTCCTCTCACCGGTGTTCAAATCTTAGAGTGGGGTGGCAGGTGTGATCTGACCTTCTTCTGCAGGCAATGGTGGGAGGTCTAGGTTCTTGGGAAAGGCATCTCTTACTTGCAGGTCTCGAAGGACATGTTGGACACCATCCTTAGTGACATTGAGGCAAAAGGGGAAGCCCCAAAAATAGGGGACCTTGTGTAGTTGAAGGTGAGATGTGATGGGTCGTAGTGAGTGTGAGTGTCTCCCTTGTATTCAATGCTGGATCAGTTGCGAGTGGCCAAAGTGAGCGCTTCTTTGCTTTCATAGAAGTGGAACCTTACCACTGTCACGCGGTCTGGCCCCCACAGGGGGTTTGGGGGCCAAGGACCTATGGGCCCAGGTCAAGGTGCCAGTCTATGTCCATGATGTCAGGTGCCAGGGTGTTGAATAGGCCCAGGAGGTAGGGTCTGATATTGTCAGCCACTTGTTCCGGGACTCTACGAATTCTGAGGTTTTGGCACTGTTTCCTGTTCTCCAGGTCCTCTTGCTGGAGCTATAGCTAGTATACTGAATTTTTAAGGAAGGCATTCTACTCTTCTAGAGCCTGAAGTGCAAAGTTTCAACAAACTTTGTTTCCAAGGTAGCTGTGCTCTCGCCCATTAGGTCTATCTCACCCCTGTGTCGCTGGTCCCCAATTTTTCCCATGTAGTGCTAGAAGGTCCGAGGGGTCGTGGTAGCTTATTCTGTTGCAATCGGTTGCTGTTGAAGCTGTGCAGGGAACACGGATCACGCGTCCGCCATCTTGAAGAGCCACGCATGCTCCCCTGATTGGAACTTTTTTGGGCACTGTTGTGGGCACTGATTGCCACTATTATGGGCACTAACAGGCGTTTATAGAGGGGGACAGGCTGGAAGGTGATGGGCACTAATTGGCAGCAGATGGGCACCTTTTCATGGGGGCTGTGCTGATAATCAATGTGCTGATCATCAGCACAGACCCCCCCTCAGTCAACGAGAGCCTCAGATCTGCTCTCCCTGTCAGCGTGAAAGCGAAGGAAAGACGTTTACCATCACTTCCTGGTTCACGCGACGATCAGCTGTGATTGGTCATAGCTGATCACGTAGTAAGAAGCCTTTGTCAGAGGCTTCATACCCAGGGCCGTCTTTAAGGCAGGGCGAAAGGGGCAGCTGCCCTGGGCCCTGTCAGTGTTGTGGAGCCGAAAGCAGCTGCCTCATACTTGCCAACTATCCCAGTTTAAATTCCCTTGTCCCTTGAAGTTTTAGTCCCTTGCTGTGTCCTGATATCGCCGTGAGAAGTGCTACTACTAATGCTGCCCAGCTCTGCCCTATTGTTGTGTACAGATGACTTGCCTGCAGACCCTGTGTTTACATGTAAATAACCGGCATTCATATGTAAATAGCAGCACTCATATGTAAATAGCAGTATCCGATATAGATATAGCGGCATAGATACTGTATGTAAATAAAGGTGGCATTCATATGTATATCATGCCCCCTGCAGTGAGGAGATGATGTGCTGTAACCTCTAACAACCAATCAGTGAGTAGTATTACTGTATAGCAATCTCTAGCAACCAATCAACAAGCAGAAATCATGTGCTGTAACATCTAGCAACTAATCAGTGAGCCGTAATGTGTGCTGTAACCTCTAGCAACCAGTCAGTAAGCGGTAATGATACACTGTAACCTCTGGCAACCAATCGCAATCGCTGCCTGATCTGATGCAGTAAACTGATTTTAAGTCTAGCTGCTATTTATTGTATGTCTCAAAGCAGGTGGAGAACAAAATTGTATGGGGGCCTAAGAAAACGTTTGCCCAGGGTCCAATCAGTATGTCATGAAGATCCTGCCAGTAACCGGCGATCCAAGCGCACGGGAACACGGCCACGGGTTCCACTGCGCATGCGCGCGCGCTCACGGGTGCGGTCACGCACGGGCACGCACGCACGCGCAGTCCCGCTGGTGTCAGACGGGCTATTTAAACCGGTCTATCACACGCTATCCCTGCTGTCTGCTCTACAGCGTTCCGTGTGTGTAACCTGATGTGATCTGAGTATCCTGCTATCTGACCCGGCTTCCTGTTTGACCATCCTGCTATCCGCCTGCACCAGACCCTCTTGGCTTGCCTCACCATCCCTCTGTATTCTCCCTGGTACCTCTGCTGTCCGACCGATACCGACCACCGGCTTGTTGACCTACCTGCTGTCTGTTCCAGTCCAGCGTTCCAGTCTACTACCTGCTGCTTGTTCCTGGTTCCAGTCCAGCGTTTCAGGCTCCTACCTGCTGTCTGTTCCAGTCCAGCGTTCCAGTCTACTACCTGCTGCTTGTTCCTGGTTCCAGTCCAGCGTTCCAGGCTCCTACCTGCTGTCTGTTCCAGTCCAGCGTTCCAGTCTACTGCCTGCTGCTTGTTCCTGGTTCCAGTCCAGCGTTCCAGGCTCCTACCTGCTGTCTGTTCCAGTCCAGCATTCCAGTCTACTACCTGCTGCTTGTTCCTGGTTCCAGTCCAGCGTTCCAGTCTACTACCTGCTGCTTGTTCCTGGTTCCAGTCCAGTGTTCCAGGCTCCTACCCGCTGTCTGTTCCAGTCGAGCGTTCCAGGCTCTTACCTGCTGGGTTCCTGGTCCTTCCTGCATTCCAGTCTCTGTCTTCAGTCTTCTCTTTGGCTTCAGATTCCAGAGGGTGCCACCACTACTGATCTCCAACGACTGTTGATCCTGCCAGGCACCCATACCACTCCTCACTCCTGGCCCTCTGTCTCCATTCCAGGGGAACGGGAGTGGGAGCTGTAAGGGAGGTCTTTCTCTGCACTTCAGGCTCAAAACCTACCAGGTACGTGACACAGTATTAAAGACAGCCCTGTTCATACCACGATTGGAGTTGCTGTGTGTCAGACTGACACACAGCACCTCCAATCGCCGCGCCCCCATGGGCACGCACTGGCTCTGATCACGTCATATGACGTCCGGTCAGGATAACACAACCACTTTTCCGCCGTCATTTAGCTATACGGCGGGTGGCAAGTGGTTAAGCAACAAAGCACACACATTTTCCTTGTCTTAAAAGAAAAGGCAAAACACCGCGCTATACCATAAAAATTAATGCATAGGTGTACTGAAAAAAGCAATCAAAAGGTGACAAATTGGTCAAAAAACAACATAAAAGCAGCCGCTACAAAGTGTGATACGCACATACAAAGTAAATAAAATTATAAAAAACAGCGCTGTGACAAAATTTGGTTATATATGATATAACAAACAAACAAGTGGGATATTAGGCCCAAATTAGAGTAGACTCCAAGTTCATAAAATGGCATAAATAAATGAGATGAACGATCCTATTCAGTATCGATCATGGATGGTGAATAAAAAGATGAGGTAGGTGGAAATAATAAGTCCTTCACCGCACCACTGTGGTATAGTAAAATTATGCGCTTACCAAACGGCAAGCTAGGAAGAGCTTGCGACCTTAACCCGGTCGGGGCCTTTCAGGATGGACCATCAGAGAGGACCACACCACCTTGACTTGGATTATGCGCTGTTCTCCCAGTTACCACTCTAGGTGGAGATATACCACTGGCTAGGGATAAACCTCAAAGGAGGTGTACCAAGAAAGAAGGAAAGGCAACATAGCGTAATCCTGCTTTACTTTTAATTAAAAACAAAAGAGTTGCACTTACATTCAGAAAAGTATCAACAAACATATAAGCCGGCCGGCTAGAGAGCGATCGCCCGTCCTGTAGACTGTAAACAGTGGATGCAGCACGTCAGCACGCCCGACGTACGTTTCGTCACACTCTGACGTCGTCTGGGGCACTTTTTTTTTTTTTTTTTTTTTTTTTTTTTTTTTTTGCGTAATCCTGCTTTACTTTTAATTAAAAACAAAAGAGTTGCACTTACATTCAGAAAAGTATCAACAAACATATAAGCCGGCCGGCTAGAGAGCGATCGCCCGTCCTGTAGACTGTAAACAGTGGATGCAGCACGTCAGCACGTCAGCACGCCCGACGTACGTTTCGTCACACTCTGACGTCGTCTGGGGCACGTTCCAGTCTACTACCTGCTGCTTGTTCCTGGTTCCAGTCCAGTGTTCCAGGCTCCTACCCGCTGTCTGTTCCAGTCGAGCGTTCCAGGCTCTTACCTGCTGGGTTCCTGGTCCTTCCTGCATTCCAGTCTCTGTCTTCAGTCTTCTCTTTGGCTTCAGATTCCAGAGGGTGCCACCACTACTGATCTCCAACGACTGTTGATCCTGCCAGGCACCCATACCACTCCTCACTCCTGGCCCTCTGTCTCCATTCCAGGGGAACGGGAGTGGGAGCTGTAAGGGAGGTCTTTCTCTGCACTTCAGGCTCAAAACCTACCAGGTACGTGACACAGTATTAAAGACAGCCCTGTTCATACCACGATTGGAGTTGCTGTGTGTCAGACTGACACACAGCACCTCCAATCGCCGCGCCCCCATGGGCACGCACTGGCTCTGATCACGTCATATGACGTCCGGTCAGGATAACACAACCACTTTTCCGCCGTCATTTAGCTATACGGCGGGTGGCAAGTGGTTAAGCAACAAAGCACACACATTTTCCTTGTCTTGTTCTGTTGGAAGGGGGTTATAGCCTAAAAACAGAACAACAACAAAAAAACATATATACTGAACGGTGAACAGTCCTCTTTTGCTCCTGATGGGAGGGGCCCCTCCCCGAACAAACAGGCTCCAAAAGGAGGTAGTCAGGAACAATTTCACCCAAAGTGTCCATGTAACAGACAATCCCTCTGTCACGCACACAGGGTGGCAGGCTTAGTTTGTTCAGTGAAGAAAGGTACACGCTGGCGTGGCCTGGACATGGCTGGGTGAGGACGCTTTTACTTCGAGCTCCCAACCTTCTCCCGGCTGACTGAGCCTATTATGCTCTAATATTCACCCACTACTCGAGGCATGTACTCAAAGAAGAGGAGAACAAAGGGGAGAACTAAACCCACGAGACCGAGCGATACTGGGGGAACTATAGAACAATTCTTAACACAACCCCGGCTCACCCCCTCCGCTCCCAAGATGGCGGAACAGCATGAAGAGGCAAACGAGGCCCAAGCCCAGGGGAGCCGGTTGGCATCCCCAGCTGCCTCGATGGAATCGGATTCATATTCGGACATCCCTGCCTCCCTGAAGTCGGGATCTGAAATCCCACTACTCGACTCTAAAAGAGTCGGAGAAGACGCCGAGATGTGGGCATTTCTTAAGGCCCTTCCAACCAAAGCTGATATATAGAGTGAATCATCGGGCGTCTGGAGACACAGCACCGCAAGGACATCCAGGAGGTGAGAGCAGAAGTGGGTTCCTTGGCCACTAGGCTGACTGCAGGGGAGACCTTAGTAACTGACCTAGAGCTGAGGGTGTCTGCATTGGAACATCTCCAAGATGCCCACATAGACGCCGCGACAATGCTGCAACTGCACCTGGAGGAAATGGAGGACAGGAGCAGACAGAACAACCTCTGTCTGCGCAGTCTCCCAGAGGCGACAGGACCAGAGGACCTGGCCGCTACAGCCACAGCTATCTTCCGCAGACTCCCAGGTGACCCACTCCCTTAGAGACTGGAGTTTGATCATTTCCACCGAGCACTGGGACCGAGATCTCAAGACCCCAACAGACCGAGGGATGTCATATGTCGTCTCTACCACTACTCCCATAAGGAATCGATCGTCCGCAAAGCCTGGGAAGCGGGAGACATAGACTTTGATGGAGCGATCATCAAGATTCTGCCTGACGTCTCCCGGGATATCCTGCAGAGAAGAGCCACGCTCCGCCCGGTATTAGAAAGGCCCGTCGGCAAACAGCCACCTACCACTGGGGATACATTCCTGGACACGGCCCCCATAAGGATCCAGAACTGGTTGATGTTCCCCCCTCAGTCGGGAAGCCCTCCTAGCCCGCAGCCCTCGCAGGGAAACCTCCAGTCTAGACCGCAGAGGCAGCGCCGAAGGTCGCGGGCGCTTACACCAGAAGGAACACGGGAGTCATAGGGGGTTCTCCCCCTCCGCCCGCCAGAGTCTTCCATTTTCACCGTCTAACTTTGACCCGCAAATTCTCCTCCTAATGTGCCCTTACATCCTCGCCCTGGACCCCGAGAGGGTCACTTTGTGACTCTCCCTTATGTGCCCCACTACCAAGACTTTGAAGTAGCTGACCCCTTCTCTCGACGGGTGTCACAGAGACTCTAGATGCGAAGAGAGCTGTCCTCCATTCCCCCGCCCCCACCCTCAGATGGAGCAGACCCCCGGGATGCCAAACAGATAATGCGGTACTCGCATATGCCATTTGTGAAGTTTTGGCTGTGAGCGGAACATGCATCCCCTCTCCTTGAATTATACAAGTGCCACCACATAGACAAAACGTTCTGACAGGTCATTGAACCTGAGTGTCTACACAGACCTGGAAAAACAAACTGACAGAGCCTGCTCTTGGGGACAATGTTGGGGGTTGGTGGGGAGGGAGGAGGGACATGGCTCCTCGCCGAAGCCATTCAGGAGAAGACTGCCACCTTTTGCTTGGGGGACGAGGAAGATGACCCCTGTGTACAATGAGTGGGGGCGGGCTTTTCAACCCCCTTCAGTTCACCCTGTGCTTTCCTACTCGTTATATCTCCTACTACAGTTGATTTTGTTTGTACACTGTTATAATACCTCAGGGACTGCAAATATAATTTTATATGTCAGCCTGAAATGATCAAGAATGTTTCAGCATACTGTTTGCTTGCTGTTAGATGACCCGTGGATGCCCAGGTAAGGTTGCCTGTCTAAATGAATGGGGAGCATGAGTAGAGCCTAGGCACAGGACGCCTTAGCGACAGTAGGTGCTGGGGCTAGTGAGTGAGATGAGATCTCATGGCTGGCGACGCCTGTATGCGCTGATACATGTGTGCGGAGCCCCCCGACGCTCTGTGGACGTTGGGGGGGGCCGTGTGGGTGAAGTTCCCTTCTCCCCCTTCCCCCCCCATTGGGATTGGGGGGGTGCACGAGGGAACCCTGAAGACAGAGTGAGATGGGCCAAGTGTTCGTAGCTCCCTTAGCTTAACCACTTCAGCCCCGGAAGGATTTACCCCCTTCCTGACCAGAGCACTTTTTACAATTCGGCACTGCGTCGCTTTAACTGCTAATTGCGCGGTCATGCAATGCTGTACCCAAACGAAATTTGCGTCCTTTTCTTCCCACAAATAGAGCTTTCTTTTGATGGTATTTGATCACCTCTGCCGTTTTTATTTTTTGCGCTATACACGGAAAAAGACCGAAAATTTTGAAAAAAAATGATATTTTCTACTTTTTGTTCTAAAAAAAATCCAATAAACTCAATTTTAGTCATACATTTAGGCCAAAATGTATTCGGCCACATGTCTTTGGTAAAAAAAATGTCAATAAGTGTATATTTATTGGTTTGCGCAAAAGTTATAGCGTCTACAAACTAGGGTACATTTTCTGGAATTTACACAGCCTTTAATTTATGACTGCCTATGTCGATTCTTGAGGTGCTAAAATGGCAGGGCAGTACAAAACCCCCACAAATGACCCCATTTTGGAAAGTAGACACCCCAAGGAATTTGCTGAGAGGCATGTTGAGCCCATTGAATATTCATTTTTTTTGTCCCAAGTGATTGAATAATGACAAAAAAAAAAAAAAAAAAAAAAAATTACAAAAAGTTGTCACTAAATGATATATTGCTCACACAGGCCATGGGCATATGTGGAATTGCACCCCAAAATACATTTAGCTGCTTCTCCTGAGTACGGGGATACCACATGTGTGGGACTTTTTGGGAGCCTAGCCGCGTACGGGGCCCCGAAAACCAAGCACCGCCTTCAGGATTTCTAAGGGCGTACATTTTTGATTTTACTCCTCACTACCTATCACGGTTTTGAAGGCCATAAAATGCCCAGATGACATAAACCCCCCCCAAATGACCCCATTTTGGAAAGTAGACACCCCAAGCTATTTGCTTTGAGGCATGTTGAGTCCATGGAATGTTTTATATTTTGACACAAGTTGCGGGAAAGTGACAATTTTTTTTTTTTTTTTTTGCACAAAGTTGTCACTAAATGATATATTGCTCACACAGGCCATGGGCATATGTGGAATTGCACCCCAAAATACATTTAGCTGCTTCTCCTGAGTACGGGGATACCACATGTGTGGGACTTTTTAGGAGCCTAGCCGCGTACGGGACCCCGAAAACCAAGCACCGCCTTCAGGATTTCTAAGGGCGTACATTTTTGATTTTACTCCTCACTGCCTATCACAGTTTCGGAGGCCATGGAATGCCCAGGTGGCACAAACCCCCCCCAAATGACCCCATTTTGGAAAGTAGACACCCCAAGCTATTTGCTGAGAGGCATGGTGAGTATTTTGCAGCTCTCATTTGTTTTTGAAAATAAAGAAAGACGAGAAAAAAACATATTTTTTTTCTTTTTTCAATTTTCAAAACTTTGTGACAAAAAGTGAGGTCTGCAAAATACTCACTATACCTCTCATCAAATAGCTTGGGGTGTCTACTTTCCAAAATGGGGTCATTTGGGTTTTTTTTTTGCCACCTGGGCATTCCATGGCCCCCGAAACTGTGATAGGCGGTGAAGAGTGAAATCAAAAATTTACGGCCTTAGAAAGCCTGAAGGCGGTGCTTGGTTTTCGGGGTCCCGTACGCGGCTAGGCTCCCAAAAAGTCTCACACATGTGGTATCCCCGTACTCAGGAGAAACAGCAGAATGTATTTTGGGGTGTAATTTCACATATTCCCATGGCATGTTTGAGCAATATATCATTTAGTGACAACTTTGCGCAAAAAAAAATAAAAAAAATAAAAAATTGTCTCTTTCCCGCAACTTGTGTCACAATATAAATTATTCCATGGACTCAACATGACTCTCAGCAAATAGCTTGGGGTGTCTACTTTCCAAAATGGGGTCATTTGGGGGGGGTTTGAACTGTCCTGGCATTTTATGCACAACATCTAGAAGCTTATGTCACACATCACCCACTCTTCTAACCACTTGAAGACAAAGCCCTTTCTGACACTTATTGTTTACATAAAAAAATAATTTTTTTTTGCAAGAAAATTACTTTGAACCCCCAAACATTATATATTTTTTTTAAAGCAAATGCCCTACAGATTAAAATGGTGGGTGTTTCATTTTTTTTTTTCACACAGTATTTGCGCAGCGATTTTTCAAACGCATTTTTTGGGGAAAAAACACACTTTTTTACATTTTAATGCACTAAAACACACTATATTGCCCAAATGTTTGATGAGATAAAAAAGATGATCTTAGGCCGAGTACATAGATACCAAACATGACATGCTTTAAAATTGCGCACAAACGTGCAGTGGCGACAAACTAAATACATTTTTTAGCCTTTAAAAGCCTTTACAGGTTACCACTTTAGATTTACAGAGGAGGTCTACTGCTAAAATTACTGCCCTCGATCTGACCTTCGCGGTGATACCTCACATGCATGGTGCAATTGCTGTTTACATTTGACGCCAGACCAACGCTTGCGTTCACCTTAGCGCGAGAGCAGGGGGGACAGGGGTGCTTTTTTTTTTTTTTTTTTTTTTTTTTCTTTATTATTATTATTTTTTTATCTTATTTTAAAACTGTTCCTTTCATTTTTTTTTTTTTTAAATCATTTTTATTGTTATCTCAGGGAATGTAAATATCCCCTATGATAGCAATAGGTAGTGACAGGTACTCTTTTTTGCAAAAATTGGGGTCTATTAGACCCTAGATTTCTCCTCTGCCCTCAAAGCATCTGATCACACCAAGATCGGTGTGATAAAATGCTTTCCCAATTTCCCAATGGCGCTGTTTACATCCGGCGAAATCTACGTCATAAAATGCTCGTAGCTTCCGGTTTCTTAGGTCATAGAGATGTTTGGAGCCACTCTGGTCTCTGATCAGCTCTATGGTCAGCTGGCTGAATCACCGGCTGCATTTTCAGGTTCCCTGTTGAGACAGGAGAGCCAGAGAAAAACACGGAAGATGTTGGGGGGGGGGGGGCATTCCCTCCCACTGCTTGTAAAAGCAGTCTAGAGGCTAATTAGCCACTAGGATTGCTTTTACATGAAAGCCGACCGCTGGCTGAAAAGAATGATACCAAGATGATACCTAAACCTGCAGGCATCATTCTGGTATAACCACTCAAAGTCGTGAATGGCGTACCTGAAGACAAAAAAATGGTTAACAATAAAGCACAGTAAACGGTAAGGTATAAAAAATTGCATACCTGAAAAGCAAACATGATAAAACATAATAACAATAAAACATTGCAGAATAGAATACAGTAAAAAAGAGCAGAACAATAGAGAGAGAATAGAGAGAGAGAGAACAATAAAACGACAACTATTTTTATTTTATATTTTTGTTTGTGTTTTTTTTTTTTTACACTTTTTTTTGTAACTAACTATAATAACTGTAACCGGTTCCAGGTTCGGGTCTCTCAAAATGCGATGGCATCTTGGGAGACCCTGTGAAAGTGTGCCTAGTCTGTGCAATGCTGTACCCTACGCTAATACTCAACTAGTGCATGGTAGCGTTCAAAACATTCACCAATGCAAAGACCAGGATTGTCAGGACAGGAGGGACAATAATAGCGGGTGTCACGTCTATATCCGCGCTTGCTGCAGACACAACATATTTTTTGGGGGGTTCGCTGGGTAGGGGTACTCGGGAGGACATAAAGAAAATGCCTCTCATGCAGCCGACTGCATTTGGTTGGGGATGTGAATGGGGGAAGTACGGGCGCTGCAGAAGCGGTGGGTTCCCAATTAGGATTGGCGAATGCAGCAGGAAGGGCACTATGGGCATGACGGGCCTATGTTTGTCTTTTTGGTGGCAGCGGGACACTACTTGTGCTTGCCACCTCACCAGCTTGAACTGCACTTATGGGACTCGCCACGTCACCAAGTGTTACTGCAGTGCTGGTTTGACTACGACCGGGGTGTACTAGGCCTCTGGTGCTTGCCAGTTCACCAAAACGCTACAAAAAAAACTGTTAGCGATCACAGGGATCAGGCCTGACTCTGCAAACGCTGCAGTTATGCGTTTAGAGTTTTGTAAGTGACAGTGATCGATCGATACTGCACTTGGGTGGGCTGGGCCGGGCCGGGCGGAGGGGCAAAACGCAGGTGCTAGCAGGTATCTGGGCTGATCCCGCTAACACTGCGTTTTTGGGAACCCTAAACTGCTGGGGACGCTAGTATAGATCTGATCGGATCAGATATTGATCTGTTCAGATACTATACCACTAAGGGAGGCGTATGCTGCGTGCGTGGGTGTTAGCGGTACTGGCGCTAACCTGACGCTGCCTGGGGCTGGTGCTTGCCAGTTCACCAAAATGCTACCAAAAAAACTGTTAGCGATCGCAGGGATCAGGCCTGACTCTGCGAACGCTGCAGTTATGCGTTTAGTGTTTTGTAAGTGACAGTGATCGATCGATACTGCACTTGGGTGGGCTGGGCTCGCCTGGGCGGAGGGGCAAAACGCAGGTGCTAGCAGGTATGTGGGCTGATCCCGCTAACACTGCATTTTTGGGAACCCTAAACTGCTGGGGACGCTAGTATAGATCTGATCGGATCAGATATTGATCCGATCAGATACTATACCACTAAGGGAGGTGTATGGTGCGTGTACGGTGCGTGCGTGGGTGTTCGCGGTACTGGCGCTAATCTGACGCTGCCTGGGGCAACGCATATCACCGCCGGGCGATCAGGGGGCTAAACCTTTATTCGGTAATAAACGGCGGGTGCCCTGACACTATAAAAAATAAACTAACTAACCAGCGTCACCCGTAACAGTTATACGGTGATCAGTGGTGAAAGGGTTAACTAGGGGGCAATCAAGGGGTTAAAACATTTATTAGATAGTATATGGGGGTCCCTGTCGCTATAAAACACTGACGGCGAACCTAAATATTTACGTCCCTAACTAGCGTCACCAGTGACACTAATACAGCGATCAGAAAAATGATCGCTTAGCGACACTGGCGACAGGGGGTGATCAAGGGGTTAAAACTTTATTAGGGGGGGTACTGGCGCTAATCTGACGCTGCCTGGGGCGACGCATATCACCGCCGGGCGATTAGGGGGCTAAACCTTTATTCGGTAATAAACGGCGGGTGCCCTGACACTATAAAAAATAAACGAACTAACCAGCGTCACCCGTAACGGTTATACGGTGATCAGTGGTGAAAGGGTTAACTAGGGGGCAATCAAGGGGTTAAAACATTTATTAGATAGTATATGGGGGTCCCTGTCGCTATAAAACACTGACGGCGAACCTAAATATTTACGTCCCTAACTACCGTCACCAGCGACACTAATACAGCGATCAGAAAAATGATCGCTTAGCGACACTGGTGAGGGGGGGTGATCAAGGGGTTAAAACTTTATTAGGGGGGGTAAGGGGGGTACCCTAGACCTACAGGGGGGTTACAGTAACTGTCCTAACACTGCTAACTGTCACAAACTGACACTATGCAGTAATCAGGAAAAAAAAAAAAAAACCTGCTTGGTGTCAGTTTGTGACAGGGGGGGGGGTGATTGGGGGGGGATCGGGGGGGGATCGGGGGTGTAATGTATGCCTGGCATGTTCTACTGTGTGTGTTTGTGTTGTGCACTTACTTACATGTCATCTCTCCTCGGCGCTGGAACGGAAACTGACAGCCGAGGAGAGATGACATCACATCCTCTGCCTCTGTGTACTATACAGAGGCAGGGGATGTTTGTCAGTGGCTGGGAGCGATCGCGAGGGGGGGGCCACGATCGGATGGTCTCCCCCTCGTCTCTCATCGCTCCCAACCAAATGCCGACCGCAGCTGGCACCGGGGGGGGGTCCGATCGGACCCCCCACCCGCGGGAAGGCAATCACGTACTAGGTACGTGATTTTGCCTGCCCGTGCCGCTCTGCTCACGTATATAGGCGTGAGGCGGTCGGCAAGTGGTTAAGTCGGGCGGGATGGGTCAGGAGCACCTCCTTGCAGCCCACTCCAGCTACTCCCCCACATAGGCCAGCACATCCTTCGACCGAAATGGGTAGAGTTGTGCTAATGCAAGCATATTGCTTGCCACTGGTAGCTATTTCTATCCCCCCCTGACCTGAGTCCTATTGTTCCGTTTTTATCCCCCCCCCACCTGTATACCGATCCCAGTTCAAGCTGTACTCTTTCCAATAGGGAATTGATTGTACAACCCCATCCTAAAGACATCTTGTAACTCCTATACAGCTAAATCCCTTTCCCTGACCCATCCCCCCTCCCCCACCCCCCCCTTTTTTTTTCTCTCCATTTCTTCCCATTTTACTTCCTCGGCGCCCCCCCTGCCGGATTAACCTCTTTTCTTACCTATAACCCTGGTTGAGAATGGACGGTCTTAAAATATACTTAATAAATGCGAAGGGCCTCAACATGCCAAAGAAACGGCGTATGACGATGAATGGCTTAAAATGAGCTCGGGTTGATATAGCCTTCATCCAAGAAACTAATTTTAAAGAGGACAGATTGAAAGTCCTAAAAAACAGATTCTTCCCCCTAACCTATCACTCTTCCAACAAAACTAAATCAAGAGGAACCTCTATCCTCCTGTCCAGCAGAAGTCAATGGTCCCCTCAGGATTCCATGAGAGACGATTTGCGTTCATTAAGGGTCTTATAGGAGACGTGCAATTTAACATTAGCGACCATATATGCCCCGAACGACTGTCAAGATACTTTTATGCGACATACTGTAAACCAGGGGTCTTAAACTGGTGACCCTCCAGCTGTTGCTAAACTACAATTCCCATGAGGCATTGCAAAGCTGACAGATACAAGCATGACTCCCACAGGCAGAGGCATGATGGGACTTGTAGTTTTGCAACAGCTGGAGGGCCACCAGTTTGAGATCCCTGCTCTAAACTGTCTAACTTTCAAGAAGGCCAATTGATTTTGGGAGACGACTTTAACGTTCCTCTAGCCCCTAATGTAGACACCTCCTCAGGATTATCTTCTATACCGACAAGAGCCCGCAAACGAATCACCAAAACTCTACACGAAGCACAGTTGATCGACAGTTGTGCCTCCAGCATTCGGGTGAAAGGGACTATACGTTCTATTCCCCTCCCCACGAACTACTGTATATACAAGAATAGACAATTTCCTCATACCCCACGGCCAACTACATGCTGTTAGACTCCACTATAGGCCATAGGACATGGTCCGACCATGCCCCTATAACATTGACCTATGCTCTCTCACAGGACTCGCTTCTGGCGTTTAAATGAAAGCCTCCTACAAAGACCAGAAGTCCTGGAGGAGGTAAATAGAGAACTAAAATTATACTTTCAAACTAACACAGCAGTAGACTGCACCCTGGGAGCCGTGTTCGAGGCACACAAGGCTGTTATTAGGGGTATCTTCATAAAACATGGCGCACTCATTAAAAGAGAATGGAAAACAATTAGAATTACTCCTCGCCAAACTCCATACCACTGAGTCACAACATAAAAGTTCCCCTGACCCCCTGGTGGAGGCTGAACTTGCCTCCCTTCGCAACCAAATCAACGACCTCCTTGGCTATAAGGCTAAAGCAGTGCTACAAAAATGTTGTCTCATAACTTATGAATCGGCAGATAAATGTGGGTGAATTTTTGCCAGAGCAGTTAAAGATATTAAAATGAAAGCCTACATTCCTCACATTAAGATGGTGACTGATACGAAGGTCAGCTTACCACATCAGATAGCTAACACCTTTAAGGAATATAATGAAACCCTGTATAATTTACCTGCCCCACCAAGAGCGCAACCCCTGATAGAGGCTATTTATCCTCCGCCCAGATCCCTACACTGACACTGGAATGTATAGCCAAATTAGACACCCCGATAACTCCGGAAGAACTGAAATTAGCACTTAACTCGACTAGACCAGGTAAAGCCGATGGGTCAGATGGTCTTACCCTTCAATAATACAAAACATTACTCCCGTCCCTTAGTCCCCATATGGTAACCTTCTTCAATGAGATAGGGAACACGGCAGCCTTCTCCAGTGATACTCTAAGGGCAGAGACAGTACAATTAAAGTACTGAATCTAATACATGTAGCCACAATCCATGTTCACAATCCTTCGATATATAGGGCTAGGGGAAACCCTGATTAGATGGATTGCCCAAATATACTCCACCCCTACTGCACAAGTTAAACTGAATGGAATCCTCTCAGACCCCCTCCCAATTATGAATGGGATTAGACAAGGCTGCCCGCTGTCACCCCTCCCTTTCGCCCTATCATTGGAGCCATTCTTATGTAAAACCGGGAATAACCCAGACATCCAAGTCCTTACGGCTGGAGACACCCAATATAAGGTCTCCGCATACGCAGATGATTTGCCTTTTTCCCTTACAAACCCATCAATCTCCCTCCCAAACCTCCTCCGAGAAATTAAAAATTAATTATAATAAGTCAGAAGCCATGGATGCCGCAAACGGCAATGCAAGCACTTCGCTCCAATTCTAATTTTAAATGGACATCTACCGCCCTGAAATACCCGGGCACATCCGTTCCAGCTAATCTAACCCATACCTTTTATATGAATTTCCCCCCTTTACTAATTAAAACCCGGACCTTACTAGAATCATGGCATAGGGGCCTCCATTCCTGGTTCGGCAGATGCAATCTTATTAAGATGTGCATCTTACCCAAGTTCCTCTATCTATTACAGGCACTTCCAATCTCTATCCCAAAATCATTCTTTAGACAGGTGCACAGTCCATTTAACAAATTTATATGGGTAAATAAGAAACTGAGATTACCCCTTACCCTACTCTCCCTACCCAAGCTTAATGGAGGTCTAGCGGTCCCAGACGTGAAGAAGTATTATCAAGCTGTACAACTAGGTAGAATTATAGACTGTTGCCGTCATCAAGACCTGAAATTGTGGACGCACCTGGAACGAGCTCAAACGCAAGTGCCCCTGCAGGGAGCTGTTTGGTGTTATGAACATCTTACAGCAAGCGTAAAGAAACATGCACTGATAGGGACGATGCTCTGTATAGGGTCACAGGCCTGTCTCACACAGTCACTATCCACCCTCTTTAGAGACACTAAGAAATGAAACGGGCCCCTTTAAACTGCTGTTCTGGACTGCTGTCCAACTAAGACATTTCCTTACATCCACACCTAATCCGCAAGGGTTTTAACAAACCCCTAACTACCTTTGAGGACTACTGCTCAGCAGATGGCACACTCCCGTGGACGCTATCCGTAATGTATAACCTCCTAATTTCCCCGATGCAAAACACACACCTGACCTTCCTGAGCAAGTGGGAGAGGGAACTGAACTGTACATTTACTTCGAACCAGACCCAACGTATCATAACGTTTACCCTAAAATCCTCCATCTGTACAAAAGTACAGGAGACCAAATATAGGCTCCTAACAAGGTGGTATTTAACCCCACATGCTCTACATGCTTACAACACGAACACCTCAGCACTTTGCTGGAGGTGTCAGGGAAACAGGGGTACGTTACTACATATATTCTGGTCTTGTCCGAAGCTATCCCATTTCTGGTCTACAGTCAGAACAACTATCCAGAAGTTTACGGAACATAATATCCCAGACGACCCGGCCTTCTTTCTATTGCACGTAAACACAATATCAACTAAGAGATACAAACAGTCTGTTGTACTCCACTTGTTAAATGCTGCAAAATCAATTGAAAGACTGGTTGCCATGCACAACTGCTCCAGGTTTAATAAATTCCCCTCACTTTTCCTTATGTCTCTTTACTACACTAAGTGTATATGGCTCCTCTACTACATTCATGGTCTCATGCATTTCTGTTACAGGCAGTGCATGATGACTCTCTTCTACAATTGGGCTTCTCTACAACGTTCAGTGTCTTTTGCATCTCTGCTACTACATGCAGTATTATAACCCACTCTATGACACAGTGCTTCATTCTTCTCTACTGCTCCAGTGCCTAACCACTTTTCACTACATGCAACCTTATATCTTTATAATTCATGCAGTGCCTCCTTCTTGCCTATTACATACAGCACTTCTGCCACCTTCATTATCTGCACCACCTCAGCTGTCTCTTTTGCATGCAGTGCCTCATCCCTCTGGTTTATGTGTAGCACCACAATTCTTTTTATGGGACGCAGTGCCTCATGCCTCTCTTTTACATATAGTCCCTTATGTCTCGCTTTGTGAGACAGTTTGTTAACATAAATGTGAAGAAAATATAAAAAAAGGCACTTGTAATACAACATACAATTATTGCCTGTGCTAACTGCATAGAGTTATTCAAATTTTAACTTTTATCATGACAAAAGGTCTCTTTACCAAAAGCAGAATATTGATACACTGTTAAGAGTATAAAAAAATGAAAATATCATTCAATCTAGATGTAAGAAAATAGCTTGAAATAAAAGATTGTTAGTTGTGTTTGTCTAAATTATGCAATCTTTCATGTTTTTTTTTTTAAACTGTGTAGTAAGGAGGCCTGCCCTTTAGCTATATACAATCGATCTGGCCTTTCCATTGAGTTATACCCAATTAAGAAAGGCTACTAATTAGTTATTGGTTAATCTATGCACAGTACATGTATTGGTGCGCTGTGGTGTCATTCATTGATAATGGCACTCCTACATATCTTCTCAATGAAAATATACCCTGTCCAATTCATTACTTTCCCAAGAAGCCATAGCCAGCAGGTGTTGGCCAGGGTAATGGAGGGACCTACAAACATAGGAACATATTTGGCTAGATTGGCAGTGTGTAATCAGATATATATGCAGGCACCATAGGAATTGTGTTTTCCTGACACACATCTCTATGGCTCACACTCATGTACTCAAAGCTGAAAGGGACCTCTTTAGACTAGTTCCAGCAGCAGCCGCAGGTCATACCAAGCAGGGTTGCGATAGCAGCACTTCAGCTAAACAAAGAGTACTCCTATTAATACCCTTGGCTTCCCTCCACCACTGCCAACCACGAACAGCTGGCAGCATCTTAAATGGTGAAAGGAAAAGCCAGGGAAATGCAGACAGATCCTTATAAGTTGCATCTACATAAGCATTCTGCCATGACTGCTTCCTGCTATTTGCACTTTGGCATCCACAGGCTGATTGCAAAAGGGCGCTGGGTGCCAGTCCTTAACCAGCGGGTCTCTTATCTATTCCACTGCTATAGAAAATGAGACATGGCCAGCATCACTTTAGATGTGCATTATCCTTGCTTGTCCCAGCCAGCCCCTAGGCACCAATATTAGCTGTAATATTGTCTTCAGTGCCAGGACAAGGTCCTCTAGCACCCAAAGCAAAGATGCCAAAGTTTACCCACCTCAAGCTAAGGCTCACTGGGGGAGGAATAGTCAACAGATTTCAAATCATTAGAATTATGTTTCTTGTACAAAGCACAGCAAATGTATTTACAAATGAATGAAAGGTGTTTTAAAAACTTTAATTGAAAATTTCTTATGAAATAACAGAAGATTAATCGCTTCAGCCCCGGAAGATTTTACCCTCTTCCTGACCAGAGCACTTTTTGCGATTCGGCACTGCATCGCTTTAACTGACAATTGCGCGGTCGTGCGACGTTGTACCCAAAGAAAATTGATGTCCTTTTTTTGATCATCTCTGCAGTTTTTATTTGTGCTATAAACACAAAAAGAGCGACAATTTTGAGAAAAAAACACAATATTTTGTACTTTTTGCTCTAATAAATATCCCCATTTTTTTTTAAAAGCACATTTTTTTCAGTTTAGGCTGATGTGTATTCTTCTACATATTTTTGGTTAAAAAAAAAATTGCAATAAGCGTATATTGATTGGTTTGCGCAAAAGTTATAGCGTCTACAAAATAGGGGATATTTTTATAACATTTTTATTATTATTTTTTTTTTACTAGTAATGGTGGCGATCTGCGATTTTTATCATGACTGCGACATTATGGCAGGCTCATCGGACAATTTTGACACATTTTTGGGACCATTGGCTTTAATTCAGCGATCAGTGCTATAAAAATGCATTGATTACTGTAAAAATGTCACTGGCAGTGAAGAGGTTAACACTAGGGGGCGATCAAGGGGTTAACTGTGTTTCCTAATGTGTGTTTTAACTGAAAGGGGGAGGGGACTGACTAGGGGAGATGACAGATCGCTGTTCATACTCTGTATGAACAGACGATCTGTCACTTCTCCTCTCCGAGAACCGGGATCTCTGTGTGTTTACACACAGAGATCCCGGCTCTCGCTGTGTTAGGATTCGATCGCGCCTTCGAGACCGCCGGGCACTCACATCAGCTCCGGGGGTGAGCAGCGGTCAGTACAACTGCGGAGGCTGGTCGGCAAGCGGTTAAAAAAAATTAAATAAAAATTGCTAAGAGAAGGAGAGGAAAAATGTTAACAAGTAATTAAGCTTAAAGTACATGTAAACCCTAACCTTGTAAACGACCCATGAAGTTTAAAATATAAATGAAAGGCTAAACATTTGTGTTTAGATATAAAAGACAATACTGTATAAATTCCTTTGATCACATACCCTCTGTTCTCAGCTGCATAAGGAGCTCAGAGAGCTGGGGGAGGAGAAACAGCAGATCACTAGTCTTCCCAGTGAATGGCTATTTGGGGGGTGTCAGGACAAGTCTGATCATTAGAGAATCATTCCATATTCATTACAGGTAATTTTATAGGTGGATGGTACCAGTAGTGACATATGGAATGAGGTGGAGACCTTTGCACTTTTGAATGAAGGTGCTTTCTTTGATGGGGGGTGAATTTCCTTTACACCCCTTTGTGGCCGACGTGGCCTATACCCCCTGTGACTTATATATGCACATAGCACTGACCTGCATTACATCCCTAAAACATTGGATACCACCTGCACCCTCTCTTCTGGTCAGAGCTTTATGTATTGAATGAATTAAATTATATACATGGTCCCTGATGAAGTGTGTACTCCCGTGAAACGTGTAGACCAAGAAACAACTGGATCATTGATCAACAAAAACAAAATTCTATACCAGCTACTTTTTATGCTCTGTACTGTACGGTATACATAATGATTTTAACGTATGTTTTTAAGCGATTGCCGCCCGCCGAACGTCATATGATGGACAGGCAGCGCGGCTCTCATTCTGGGCGGGCGTCATATGACATCTGTCCATTTAAACAGGGAATGCACGCGCTCCCGTGCGCACATCCGTGTACCTTCCATGGCGGCGTGTCATGGAGACACCGCTCGCCACCGAGGGGGGTGAATAGCCATTGGCTATGAAGTCACGGCCGATCACAGGTGGTACCGCCTCACTTTGCACAGCGCATGTGCATGATCGCGAGCGCGTGCACGCCGGTGGCAGCGTGTTCCTGGGAACACTGCTCGTCACCAACGCTGGTAAACAGCCATTGGCCGGCGGCTTTTTACCACGTGATTGGCTGTGATCCTTTCACAGCCGATCACTAAATGTCAACAAACCACGGTAACAAGATGTTACCGGGTTCTCCTTCTCACACACCGATCGTGTGTGAGAAGGAGAATGCGGTAACATCTCGTTACCGCTTACAGTGTACACCAATCACACTGATTGCCCCCCCAATAAAGAGGACCTGTCACCACCCATCAAAGTACCTGTCACAGTTCATATGAGTACCTGTCACAGTTCATCTGAGTACCTGTCAGTCCATATGAGTACCTGTCACAGTTCATCTGAGTACCCGAGTACCTGTCACAGTTCATCTGAGTACCCGAGTACCTGTCACAGTTCATCTGAGTACCCAAGTACCTGTCACAATCCATCAGAGTACCCGAGTACCTGTCACAGTCCATTAGAGTACCCGAGTACCTGTCACAGTTCATCTAAGTACCCCTGAGTACCTGTCACAGTCCATATGGAGTACCTGAGTACCTGTCATAGTCCATATGAGTACCTGTCACAGTTCATATGAGTACCGAGTACCTGAGTACCTGTCACCACCCTTCAGAGTACCCGAATACCAGTCACCAGCCCATCAGAGTACCCAAGTACCTATCTGTAGCCCCTCAGAATACCCGAATACCAGTCACCTGCCCATCAGAGAACCCAAGTACCTATCTGTAGCCCATCGGAGTACCTGAGTACCTGTCACCAGGCCATCGGAGTACCTGAGTACCTGTCACCAGGCCATCAGAGTACCCGAGTACCTGTCACCAGGCCATCAGAGTACCCGAGTACCTGTCACCAGGCCATCAGAGTACCCGAGTACCTGTCACCAGGCCATCAGAGTACCCGAGTACCTGTCACAAGGCCATCAGAGTACCCGAGTACCTGTCACCAGGCCATCAGAGTACCGAGTACCTGTCACCAGCCCATCAGAGTAACCGAGTACCTGTCACCAGCCCATCAGAGTACCTGAGTACCTGTCTGAAGCTCATCAAGTTACCAGAGTACCTGTCACCACCCTTCAGAGTACCCGAATACCAGTCACCAGCCCATCAGAGTACCCAAGTACCTATCTGTAGCCCCTCAGAATACCCGAATACCAGTCACCTGCCTATCAGAGAACCCAAGTACCTATCTGTAGCCCATCAGAGTACCTGAGGACCTGTCACCAGGCCATCGGAGTACCTGTCACCAGGCCATCAGAGTACCCGAGTACCTGTCACCAGGCCATCAGAGTACCGAGTACCTGTCACCAGCCCATCAGAGTAACCGAGTACCTGTCACCAGCCCATCAGAGTACCTGAGTACCTGTCTGAAGCTCATCAAGTTACCCGAGTACCTGTCTCCAGCCCATCAGAGTACCCGAGTACCTGTCTCCAGCCCATCAGAGTACCCGAGTACCTATCTGCAGCCCATCAGAGTACCCTAGTAGCTATTTCCAGCCCATGCCTCATAGAATATACATTGGAGTGTTTGCTTTCCAAAATGGGGTCATTTTGTGGGTAATTCCATTGTCCTGGTGCTCAAGGACCTTCAAAAGTGTGATAGGTTGGAATGAAAAGAGATGTGTAAGTTATGCTCCTAGAACCCCTGAAGGTACTACTTCAATGTTGGGCCTCTGTATGTGGCCAGGCTGTGTAAAAGTCTTTCACATGTGGTATCGCCATACTCGGGAAGAGTAGCAGAATGTATTTTGGGGTGTAATTTTTGCTATATACAGCCTTTGCTCAATACTTTGTTGAAGCAGCTTTGGCCACAATTACAGCCTCCAGTCTTTTTGCGTATGATGCTACAATTTTGGCACACCTATTTTTTGTCAGTTTCTCCCATTCTTCTTTGAAGGACCTCTCAAGCTCCATCAGGTTGGATGGGGAGCGTCGGTGCACAGCCATTTTCAGATCTCTCCAGAGATGTTCAATTGGGTTCAAGTCTGGGCTCTGGCTGGGCCACTCAAGGACATTCACAGAGTTGTCCCATAGCCACTCCTTTGTTATCTTGGCTGTGTGCTTAGGGTCGTTGTCCTGTTGGAAGATGAACCTTTGCCCCAGTCTGAGGTCCAGAGCGCTCTGGAGCAGGTTTTCATCAAGAATGTCTCTGTACATTGCTGCATTCATCTTTCCTTCGATCCTGACTAGTCTCCCAGTTCCTGCTGCTGAAAAACATCCCCACAGCATGATGCTGCCACCACAATGCTTCACTGTAGGGATGGTATTGGGCAGGTAACAAGCGGTGCCTGGTTTCCTCCAGACATGATGCTTGCCATTCAGGCCAAAGAGTTCAATCTTTGTTTCATCAGACCAGAGAATTTTATTTCTCATGGCCGGACAGTCCTTCAGGTGCCTTCTGGCACACTTCGGGCAGGCTGTCGTGTGCCTTTTACTGAGGAGTGGCTTCCGTCTGACCACACTACCATACAGACCTGATTGGTGGAGTGCTGCAGAGATGGTTGTTCTTCTGGAAGGTTCTCCTTTCTCCACAGAGAAACACTGGAGCTCTGTCAGAGTGACCATCAGGTTCTTGGTCACCTCCCTGACTAAGGCCTTTCTCCCCAATTGCTCAGTTTGGCCGGGCGGCCCGATCTAGGAAGAATCCTGGTGGTTCCAAACTTCTTCCATTTATGGATGATGGGGGCCACTGTGGTTGGGGCTTTCAATGCTGCAGAAATTTGTTTGTGCCCTTCCCTAGATCTGTGCCTCGATACAATCCTGTCTCAGAGGTCTACAGACAATTCCTTTGATTTCATGGCTTGGTCTGTGCTCTGACATACACTGTTAACTGTGGGACCTTATATAGACAGGTGTGTGCCTTTCCAAATCATGTCTAATCAACTGAATTTACTACAGATGGACTCCAATCAAGTTGTAGAAACATTTCAAGGATGATCAGTGGAAACAGGATGCACCTGAGCTCAATTTTGAGTGTCATGGCAAAGGCTGTGAATATTTATTAACATGTGATTTTTTTATTCATTTTTTATTTTTAATAAATTTGCAAAGATTTCAAACAAACTTCTGTTACATTGTCATTATGGGATTATTTTTTTTTAGAATTTTGAGGAAAATAATGAACTTAATCCATTTTGGAATAAGGCTGCAACATAACAAAATGTGGAAAAAGTGAATCGCTGTGAATACTTTCAGGATGCACTGTATATTTGGTGATTCTGTCACAAGAGGGGTTCACAGTAATGTGAGGGAACCATAACATTAGGGAGAGGGCTCGCTTTTACTCCCAAGGACCAATGATGCCAGGGCATTTTCTAGTCCCACTAGCCACACTATGGACCCCCTAAAGTCTGGATGACGATGAGCTTGCCTTTTGTTTAAAAAGTTTGATGGATATGGCTTAGCGCAACTTTTCTCAACCTGGGCTCTGTGGAACTCCTGGGTTCCTTAGTAGTTGATAAGTATTCCTCTTAGATAAGTAACCACTGAAACTAATTATGTTTTTAACCATCAGTAAGAGGGCATTTTTCCAACTGACTACCCATGTAAGGAGCATTCTTCCAACTGACCACCAATGTAAGGAGCATTCTTCCCAATTTTTCTTTATTAAAAGTCTTGCAATCAATAAGCATAAAAACAATATATACTTATAATATACATAAGTATATACCTATTTACATAAAAAAGAAAATAAATATAGCAAATCTGCTGAAAGAAAGAAAGACTTTGCAGCATAGGCAAAAACCAAAAATCATGGCATTACCGGGGAAGATAAATCTTACTACAACTCACACCACTACACCAGACAAACCTGCGAGGTCAAAAAACAAACCCGCACCCATTATGCATGCAGCTCTTCTTCAAAAAGAAGATACTAACCAACAAAAGCTAAGGGAGTGAAAGAAACAGAAAAAGAAAAGAGCTCCTCACCCAGAGATGGGCAGTTCACCAAAGGCAGGTCTGATATTCCTCCACGCCCTTTTCCAGAGCACCCGAGGCTCCCTGCCCTTCTCAGGACCCCGAATTTTCCCAACCTCACCCAGAATATCGTGCACCACCACCTCAACAGAGAGCACTTTCTTCTGCAGGGTAATCTGGCACCGTGCATTCCATGTGAAGTAACGGACAACTATACTAACTAGAAAAAGTGTATCGAAATCAAAATCCCAGCGAGTCAGAAATGCCCCGTACACCCACTCCGCATAACTCATGCGATAGAAAAAGGGGATGCCTGGAGCCCTACCCACCCTTTTATACACCTCTATGTTAAAGGGACACTGCAGCAAAAAGTGGTCCATAGACTCCACTTTACCAACACACTCCGCTCTAGGACAATCCCAATCATCCACATGGCGATGCTTCAAGTTCCCTCTCACATAGATCCTTCCATGGAACGCAAGCCAGGCTTGATCCCTAAACTTCTAAGGGATTCTTTCTAAATTAATTAAACGCAACCCCTCCCTCATTACAGAGCCTGGGCAATCCCTTAAAGCCGGTGACACACTGAAAGCAGAGCTCAAAATCCTCTTCTCCAGAAGCTTCCTGGGGAGGGACCTGATATCCTCCACTGTCACCTGCCACTGCCGAAGTATTTTCAGACATGGGGCAACATAAGCCAGGAGCCTGCAATGTCAGACTCTCAGACCTTTCACTGGCCCGCCATCTTCCCAGCATCGCAGAAAAGGCCTAAAAAAAGATTGAAAAATACCCATGCTGGCGGGTTCTCTGCTAGCATGTTACCAAGATTGTACTTTAAAAAGAGCAAAGAAAACTATTGGGTTGACCATTCCTAGGCCACCCTCCCGCCTAGACAGGTAAGTTACATTGCGATTGATTAGGTTCAGCCTATTTCCCCATAACAGTTGGAAAAAACAGATGTACACCCTTGCATAGAGAGATGCTGACAAGATAAGACAAAGCTGACATATAAAAAAGTTGGGACCAGGTACGTTTTTATCAAGTCAACCCTCTCCCTCAAGGAAAGCTTCCATTTCTTCTAGCTTGCTACTTTGCCATTAGCACACACAAACCTGCTTTCCCAATTTTGATGACCATAGTCACCATGATCAAATTTGATGCCCAACATTTTAATTTCCTGCTGGAGCTCTGGGAAGGCATCCGGAAGTTCAAGCTTTCACCTTCCTCACCCATCCAGAAAACTTCACTCTTTTCATGATTGACTTTAGAACCAGAAGCCTCCGTGTACTGCTCTATCATAGATACCACCTCCTGTGCCTCCTCCATCCCAGAGACAATAACAGACACATCATCGGCATAGGCCACGACCTTCAAAGATGGCACACCAGCAATGCCCAAAGGTACCCTGCACAAAGATGCACTCTCTAGCCTTCTTACGAAGGGGCTGATTGCGAATACATATAACAGGGAGCTCAGAGGACATCCCTGGCGCACACCAGAGCCAACCTCAAAAGGCTGTCCAACCCAACCATTAACCAGTGGGAAGCTCTCAGCCCCTCTATATAATGTCTTCAGCAATCTATAAACCTCCCCTGGAGGCCGTATCCACCAAGTAGCAAATACAGGTACTCGTGATTGACTCTATCAGAAGCCTTCACCTGATCCAATCCCAGCAAGTACTTTCTCCATCCAGCAGCCCTGCATCTTTCCAAAGCCTCCCGGACAGCTAAAACCGCTGAAAAGGTACTTCTACCTTGGACCAAGCAGTGCTGATGACTGGACAACAAATCGCCTGCCACTGACGACAAGCGCCAAAAAAGGATCTTCGCCAAGATCTGTCAACATTGAGAAGACTTATGGGGCGCCAGTTCTCAATCATTGAGGGGTCTTTACCTTTTGACAGAAGAATCACAATAGATTGCCTCATGGAGGGAGGGAGCGAACCCTCTTCTAGACAGCTGTTATAAACCTCTGCTAAAAAGGAAGCCAGAATGGACTTAAAACACTTGTATAATTCAGCTGTCAACCCATCTGGCCCAGGCGATTTTTTGGTAGCCAGCTTCTCTATAGCATGAACTACCTCATCCACGGAAATTGGTTCTGTCAAATCCATCAAAAGCAACGTACCATTTCCCAATCCTGGAGTAGAATCCAAAAAGCTTTCCATCCTGTCCCGACAAAGGTCCTTTCTTCCCAGAAGGTCTGCATAATATGATCTGAAGATCTCCAGGATCCCTGATCTGGACTTCACCAGGTAACCCGTACTATCCCTCAGGCCTATGACCATCTTAACTGCTATGCCTTGCTTACAGTTCTGGTAAGGATCAGGCGAGTGATATTTTCCATAATCCCTCTCCAGAACCAAGGAGGCATGCCGGTCGTATTGACACTTCCTAAGAAGAAACTTCACTCACCTCAGAGATCTCCCCTGGATCTCCTCTATATGAGACAAGATGATCAAGCTTCCTCTGCAAATGCTGGTAGTCAATGTACATACCAAGCTGCTTCTTCTTACTTATGTCCTTGAAAAGTCCAATTGCCCTTTGTTTCCACCACTCTGACTTCACCACTTCTCACTGATCACCAATGTAAGAGGCATTCTTCCCACTGATCACCAACGTAAGGAGCATTGTTCTTACTGATCACCAATGTAAGGAGCATTGTTCTTACTGATCACCATTGTAAGGAACATTGTTCTCACAAACCACCAATGTAAGAAGCATTCTTCTCACTGATCACTAATGTAAGAGGCATTCTTCCCACTGATCACCAATGTAACGAGCATTCTTCCCACTGACCACCAATGTAAGGAGCATTCTTCTTACTGATCACCAATGTAAGGAGCATTCTTCTTACTGATCACCAACGTAAGGAGCATTGTTCTTACTGATCACCAATGTAAGGAGTATTGTTCTTACTGATTACCATTGTAAGGAACATTGTTCTCACAAACCACCAATGTAAGGAGCATTCTTCTCACTGATCACTAATGTAAGAGGCATTCTTCCCACTGATCAGCAATTTAAGGAGCATTCTTCCCACTGACCACAAATGTAAGGAGCATTCTTCTTACTGATCACCAATGTAAGGAGCATTCTTCTTACTGATCACCAATGTAAGGAGCATTCTTCTTTCTGATCACCAATGTAAGGAGCATTCTTCTTACTGACCATCAATGTAAGGAGCATTCTTCTCACTGATCACCGATGTAAGGAGAATTTTTCCCACTGATCACCAATGTAAGGAACATTCTTCTCACTAACCACCAATGTAAGGAGCATTCTTTCCAATGACCACCAATGTAAGGAGAATTCCTCCCACTAATCACCAATGTAAGAGGCATTCTTCCTACTGTCCACCAATGTAAGGAGCATTCTTCCCACTGATCACCAATGTAAGGAGCATTCTTCCCACTGACTGTGAATGTAAGGGCCATTCTTTCCAATGACCACCAATGTAAAGGCTGTTCTTCCCAATGACCACTAAGTAAGGGCTGTTCTTCCCAATGACCACTAATGTAAGGGCTGTTCTTCCCAATGACCACCACTGTAAGGGACATGTTTCTTATTTGTCGCCAATGTAAGGGGCATGTTTCCTATTTATCACCAATGTAAGTGGCATGTTTCCTATGTATCACCAATGTAAGGAACATTCTTATCACCAATGTAAGGAGCATTCTTATCACCAATGTAAGGAGCATTCTTCTCACTGACTACCAATGTAAGGAGCATTCTTCCCGCTGATCACCAATGTAAGGAGCATTCTTACTGATCACCAATGTAAGGAGAATTCTTCCCACTGATCACCAATGTAAGGAGCATTCTTCTCACTGATCACCAATGTAATTAGCATTCTTCTCACTGTTCACCAATGTAAGGAGCATTCTTCTCACTGACCACCATTGTAAGAAGCATTCTTCTCCCTGACCACCAATGTGAGAAGCATTCTTCTCATTGATCACCGATGTAAGGAGCATTTTTCCCACTGATCATCAATGTAAGGAACATTCTTCTTACTGATCACCATTGTAAGGAGCATTCTTCCTACTGATCACCAATGTAAGTGCAACCTCCAGAGGACTGGTGGTGACTACCAGAGACAGGAAGGGCTGACATTCTTCCTCCGGGTGCAGGTTACTAGGCATGGTGGGTGTTGTGCAAGGTGGAAAGATGGGCGTCAGTCACTTTTAGAAATGAACAAAGAGAAGTTTATTTCTCTTAACAGGAAAACTGTGGGAGAGCGAAGTTAGGCACAGGACACCCTTATGCCGCGTACATACGGCCAGACTTCCCGACAGAAAAAGTCCGATGGGAGCTTCTGGTCAAACATTCTCTGGCAACTTCCTCTCCCATGCCTCCTGGCATCGACCAGGCTCTCTCTGACAGAGCCCCTGAACACATGGCTAGACCTCAGGCTTCAGGCCTACACCTCCGCAGCTACTCCTCACACACCCACCCAGACTGTCTGGGTGGAAAGAACCCAGATCATAGGGCCTCCTCACAGTAAATACCTTCTCCCAGCATCCTCAGCAGCCAAATAAACTCCTACTGATTGGCTGAGAGAAGTATACACACTCATAACCTGAATTCACTGTAATTATTCACACTAATGCCAAAGGTAACAGTGCCACCTATTGACAAAAGGGAGAAAGTTAAAGCCAGGCTTAGGAGAAACCAAAAGACTATGATCTTGATCAAAAGACTACAAATTAGCCAGGTTAGCTACCACCTAGTACAACTAAATTGATAAGCAGCCCCATTTAGGACAAGGGTGATACATGAGGAACATTCTTCTCACTGACCACCAATGTAAGGCGCATTCTTCTCACTGATCACCAATGTAGGGGGCATTCTTCCCACTGACCATCAATGTAAGGAGCATTCTTCCCACGGACCGCTAGAGCAGCATGATTAATCGTTAAGGATCGTTATCGCAATTTTTTTCCTCCTTGCGATCTTGACAAAGTATTTTCCAGGTTTTTTCTATGCAGAGAACTCTCTGCTCTGCTGAAGCCACAGCCGTCAAAAGAAAAAAAAAAAAAACAGGCAGTCTGCCAAGTATCACAACATTCTTCAGCCAAACTAAGTATAAACATTGTAACATTTATCCTTTTAGATCAAAGGAATACATTTGATGTGTAAATGAGGGAAGTTTAACCACTTAAACACTAAACCTTTTTCTTATATTTGATGGCTTCAAGTTGAAATCATTATTTTTTGCTAGAAAATTACTTAGAACCCCTAAACATTATATATATATATATATATATATATATATATATATATATCCTTTTTTTTTAGCAGAGACCCTAGGGAATAAAACGGTGGTTGTTGCAATATTTTAATTTTATGTCACACTGTATTTGCGCAGCAGTCTTTCAAATGGAAAAAAATACACTTTAATGAATTAAAAAAAAAAAAAACAGTAAAGTTAGCCCAATGTTTTTTTTTGTATAATGTGAAAGATGTTACACCGTGCAAATCATGAGAGAATCGTGACCTTTATCCTAAGAGAAAAAATTGTGATTCTCATTTTGACCAGAATCGTGCAGCTCTACTGACCACCAATGTAAGGAACATTCTTCTCACTGACCACCAATGTAAGGCCCATTCTTCCTAATGACCACCAATGTAAGGGCCGTTCTTCCCAATGACCACCAATGTAAGGGGGGATTCTTCCCACTAATCACCAATGACGGGATCATTTTTCCCACTGACCTCCAATGTAGGGAACATTCTTCCCCCTGACCACCAATGTAAGGCCTGACAGGGTGTCCCTCTTACACATCTGATGAAGTAGGCAGGTGGGAATGTTGTCAGTCCTTTCTATAGATATGAATCTGATCTATGACATGTATGCTGATGGGAATATTCCATGCTGCTCCTGGCTTCTATGCACAGTGCCGTGTTGAGGATCACTCTGGGGCCCCCCATGATTGCTGTGCACAGTGCAATGTTGAGGATCACTCTGGGGTCCCCCATGATTGCTGTGCACAGTACAGTGTTAAGGATCACTCTGGGGTCCCCCATGATTGCTGTGCACAGTGCAGTGTTGCATATCACTCCGGGATTCCCCATGATTGCTGTGCACAGTGCAGTGTTGCATATCACTCCGGGATTCCCCATGATTGCTGTGCACAGTGCAGTGTTGCAGATCACACCAGGGTTCCCCATGATTGCTGTGCACAGTGCAGTGTTAAGGATCACACCGGGTTTAACCCATGATTGCTGTACACAGTGCAGTGTTAATGATTACACCAGGGTTCCCCATAATTGCTGTGCACAGTGCAGTGTTGAGGATCACACCGAGGTCCCCCTATGATTGCTGTGCACAATGCAGTGTTGCATATCACACCAGGGTTCCCATGATTGCTGTGCACAGTGCAGTGCTGCAGATCACTCCAGGGTTCCCCATGATTGCTGTGCACAGTGCAGTGTTGAGGCTCGCTCCGGGGTCCCCCCATGATTTCTCTGCACAGTGCAGTGTTGAGGATCACTCTGGGGTTCCCCATGATTGCTGTGCACAGTGCAGTGTTAAGGATCACTCCGGGGTTCCCCATGATTGCTGTGCACAGTGCAGTGTTGAGGATCACACCAGGGTTCCCCATGATTACTATGCACAGTGCAGTGTTGAGGATCACTCCGGGGTTCCCCATGATTGCTGTGCACATTGCAGTGTTGCAGATCGCTCTGGGGTTCCCAGTGATTGCTGTGCACAGTGCAGTGTTGAGGATCACTTTGGGGTTCCCCGTTATAGCTCTGCGTAGTGCAGCGTTGACGATCACCCCGGGGTCCCCCATGATTGCTGTGCACAGTGCAGATCACTCCAGGGTTCCCCATGATTGCTGTGCACAGTACAGTGTTAAGGATCACTCTGGGGTCCCCCATGTTTGCTGTGCACAGTGCAGTGTTACAGATCACTCTGGGGTTCCCCGTGATTGCTGTTCACAGTGCAGTGTTGGAGATCACTGTGGGGTTCCCCATGGTTGCTGTGCACAGTACAGATCACTCCAGGGTTCCCCATGATTGCTGTGCACAGTGCAATGTTGAGGATCACTCCGGGGTCCCCCATGATTGTTGTGCACAGTGCAGATCACTCCGGGATTCCCTATGATTGCTGGGCACAGTGCAGACCACTCCTGGGTTCCCCATGATTGCTGTGCACAGTGCAGATTACTCCGGGGTTCCCCATGATTGCTGGGCACAGTGCAGATCACTCCGGGGTTCCCAATGATTTCTGTGCACAGTGCAGATCACTCCGGGGTTCCCGATGATTTATGCGCACAGTTCAGATCACACCGGGGTTCCCCATAATTGCTGTGCACAGTGTTGCATATAACCCTGGGGTTACCTATGATTTCTGTGCACAGTACAGATCACTTCGGGGTCCCCCATAATTGCTGTGCACAGTACAGATCACTCCGAGGCTCCCCATGATTGCTGTGCACAGTTCAGTGTTGAGGATCACTATGAGGTCCCCCTATGATTGCTCTGCACAGTGTAGTGTTGAGGATCACTCTGGGGTCCCCATGATTGCTATGCACAGTGCAGAGTTGAGGATCACTCCGGGGTGCCCCATGATTGCTGTGCACAGTGCAGTGTTGCAGATCACTCTGGGGTCCCCCATGATTGCTGTGCACAGTGCAGTGTCGAGGATCACTCTGGGGTCCCCCATGATTGCTGTGTACAGTGCAGATCACTCCAGGGTTCCCCATGATTGCTGTGCACAGTGCAGTGTTGCAGATCACTCTGGGGTCCCCCATGATTGCTGTGCACAGTGCAGTGTTAAGGATCACTCTGGGGTCCCCCATGTTTGCTGTGCACAGTGCAGTGTTGCAGATCACTCTGGGGTTCCCCGTGATTGCTGTGCACAGTGCAGTGTTGCATATCACCCTGGGGTTCCCCATGATTGCTGTGCACGGTGCAGTGTTGAGGATCACTCTGGATTTCCCTATGATTGCTGTGCACAGTGCAATGTTGAGGATCACTCCGGGGTCCCCCATGATTGCTGTGCACAGTGCAGATCACTCCGGGATTCCCTATGATTGCTGGGCACAGTGCAGACCACTCCGGGGTTCCCCATGATTGCTGTGCACAGTGCAGATTACTCCGGGGTTCCCTATGATTGCTGGGCACAGTGCAGATCACACGGGGGTCCCCCATAATTGCTGTGCACAGTACAGATCACACCGGGGTCCCCCATAATTACTGTGCACAGTACCGATCACACCAGGGTTCCACATGATTGCTGTGCACAGTGCCAATTACTTCGGGGTTCCCCATGATTGCTGGGCACAGTGCAGATCACACGGGGGTCCCCCATATTTGCTGTGCACAGTACAGATCACTAGGGGTCCCCCATAATTGCTGTGCACAGTACAGATCACAACGAGGTCCCCCATAATTGATGTGCACAGTACAGATCACTCCGGGGCTCCCCATGATTGCTGTGCACAGTACAGATCACTCTGGGGTCCCCCATAATTGATGTGCACAGTACAGATCACTAAGGGGTTCCCCATAATTGCTGTGCACAGTACAGATCACTACGGGGTCCCCCATAATTGCTGTGCACAGTACAGATCACTCCGGGTCCCCCATAATTACTGTGCACAGTACAGATCACTACGGGGCTCCCCATGATTGCTGTGCACAGTACAGATCACACCGAGGTCCCCCATAATTGCTGTGCACAGTACAGATCACTCCGGGGCTCCCCATGATTGCTGTGCACAGTACAGATCACTCCGGGGTCCCCCATAATTGATGTGCACAGTACAGATCACTCCGGGGTTCCCCATAATTGCTGTGCACAGTACAGATCACACCGGGGTCCCCCATAATTACTGTGCACTGTACCGATCACACCAGGGTTCCCCATGATTGCTGTGCACAGTGCCGATTACTCCGGGGTTCCCCATGATTGCTGGGCACAGTGCAGATCACACGGGGGTCCCCCATAATTGCTGTGCACAGTACAGATCACACGGGGGTCCCCCATATTTGCTGTGCACAGTACAGATCACACCGAGGTCCCCCATGATTGCTGTGCACAGTACAGATCACTCCAGGGTCCCCCATAATTGCTGGGCACAGTACAGATCACACCGGGGTCCCCCATAATTACTGTGCACAGTACAGATCACTCCGGGGTCCCCCATAATTGCTGTGCACAGTACAGATCTCTCCGGGGTCCCCCATAATTGCTGTGCAAAGTACAGATCACACCGGGGTCCCCCATAATTACTGTGCACAGTACCGATCACACCAGGGTTCCCCATGATTGCTGTGCACAGTGCCGATTACTCCGGGGTTCCCCATGATTGCTGGGCACAGTGCAGATCACACGGGGGTCCCCCATAATTGCTGTGCACAGTGCAGATCACACGGGGGTCCCCCATAATTGCTGTGCACAGTACAGATCACTCCGGGGTCCCCCATAATTGCTGGGCACAGTACAGATCACACCGGGGTCCCCCATAATTACTGTGCACAGTACAGATCACTCCGGGGTCCCCCATAATTGCTGTGCACAGTACAGATCACTCCGGGTCCCCCATAATTACTGTGCACAGTACAGATCACTCCGGGGTTCCCCATGATTGCTGTGCACAGTACAGATCACACCGAGGTCCCCCATAATTGCTGTGCACAGTACATATCACTCCGGGGCTCCCCATGATTGCTGTGCACAGTACAGATCACTCCGGGGTCCCCCATAATTGATGTGCACAGTACAGATCACTCCGGGGTTCCCCATAATTGCTGTGCACAGTACAGATCACACCGGGGTCCCCCATAATTACTGTGCACTGTACCGATCACACCAGGGTTCCCCGTGATTGCTGTGCACAGTGCCGATTACTCCGGGGTTCCCCATGATTGCTGGGCACAGTGCAGATCACACTGGGGTCCCCCATAATTGCTGTGCACAGTACAGATCACACGGGGGTCCCCCATATTTGCTGTGCACAGTACAGATCACACCGAGGTCCCCCATGATTGCTGTGCACAGTACAGATCACTCCAGGGTCCCCCATAATTGCTGGGCACAGTACAGATCACACCGGGGTCCCCCATAATTACTGTGCACAGTACAGATCACTCCGGGGTCCCCCATAATTGCTGTGCACAGTACAGATCTCTCCGGGGTCCCCCATAATTGCTGTGCACAGTACAGATCACACCGGGGTCCCCCATAATTACTGTGCACAGTACCGATCACAACAGGGTTCCCCATGATTGCTGTGCACAGTGCCGATTACTCCGGGGTTCCCCATGATTGCTGGGCACAGTGCAGATCACGCGGGGGTCCCCCATAATTGCTGTGCACAGTGCAGATCACACGGGGGTCCCCCATAATTGCTGTGGACAGTACAGATCACACAGGGGTCCCCCATAATTGCTGTGCACAGTACAGATCACACGGGGGTCCCCCATAATTGCTGTGCACAGTACAGATCACTCCGGGGTCCCCCATAATTGCTGGGCACAGTACAGATCACACCGGGGTCCCCCATAATTACTGTGCACAGTACAGATCATTCCGGGGTCCCCCATAATTGCTGTGCACAGTACAGATCACTCCGGGGTCCCCCATAATTGCTGTGCACAGTACAGATCACTCCGGGGTTCCCCATAATTGCTGTGCACAGTACAGATCACTCCGGGGTTCCCCATAATTGCTGTGCACAGTACAGATCACTACGGGGTCCCCCATAATTACTGTGCACAGTGCCGATCACTCCGGGGTTCCCCATAATTGTTGTGCACAGTACAGATCACTCCGGGGTCCCCCATAATTACTGTGCACAGTGCCGATCACTCCGGGGTCCCCCATAATTGTTGTGCAGTGAGGGAAATCCTCTTATTATTTAAATATCACCCGTGCTGAACATGTGATGAGCAGAAGCAGAATGATCTCCAGTACAGCGGCCCCTAGTGTTCAGTGTGTGGCGGTGCACGTCTAGAGGGACCCCGGGGCCGCCTGTGTGGTGTAGGTTGGATTTCGGAGGTACCCGGGCGCTCGGTGATCCTCCTCCTCCTCCTCCTCCTCATTCTCCTCTTGCAGCTGACCGTGGCTCCATTGATCGGGAATCAGTGCTCGGTGTCCCTGTGTCGGTCCCTCTCCTGGATCTTCCCGAGATGCTGAAAGTCACTCTGCCCTCCTCATCCTCATCTTCCTCCTCCTCCTCCACTGCCTTCTCCTCCACCTCCTCCACTTCATCCAGGTCCGCCAGCGCTGCCCCCGACTACTGGATCGATGGTTCCAACAAGGACACCTTGGCCCAATACTACGAGCTGGAGTCCGAGCTGGGACGGTAAGTGGACGGAGGGTATCCCTTGTCATGTCCGCTGCTGCCTCCTCTATGGACAATTCCCGGTCTGATCGGAGGAATACCGGGGAAAGTTGTACTGGAGGTGCTGCCAGATGTCAGCCTGCTCCCTCCTCAATGGCCAGCAATGGCATGCACGCCCTGGAGCCAGGCTGGGAGGAGGGCAGGGGTACCCATACATGGCCATGGATGGGGACACTAGATGGTCAGGGATGGGGACAATATGATGGTCAGGGATGGGGACACTACGATGGTCAGGGATGGGGACAATATGATGGTCAGGGATAGGGACAATATAATGGTCAGGGATGGGGACAATATAATGGTCAGGGATGGGGGCACTACGATGGTCAGGGATGGGAACACTATGATAGTCAGGGATTGGGGACACTATGATGGTCAGGGATGGGGACACTGTGATAGTCAGGGATTGGGGACTCTATGATGGTCAGGGATGGAGACAATATGATGGTCAGGGATGGGAACACTATGATAGTCAGGGATTGGGGACACTATGATGGTCAGGGATGGGGACACTGTGATGGTCAGGGATGGGGACGATATGATGGTCAGGGATAGGGACACTATGATGGTCAGGGATGGGAACACTATGATGGTTAGGGATGGGAACACTATGATGGCCAGGGATGCGGACACTATGATGGTCAGGGATGGGGACAATATGATGGTCAGGGATGGGGACACTATGATGGTCAGGGATGGGAACACTATGATGGTCAGGGATGGGGACAATAAGATGGTCAGGGATAGGAACACTATGATGGTCAGGGATGGGGAAAATATGATGGTCAGGGATTGGGGACACTATAATTGGTTAGGGATGGGGACACTATGATGGTCAAGGATGGGAACACTATGATGGTCAGGGATGGGGACATATGATGGTCAGGGATTGGGGACACTATAATGGGCAGGGATGAGGACACTATGATGGTCAGGGATGGGGACACTATAATGGTCAGGGATTAGGACACTATGATGGTCAGAGATGGGGACACTATGATGGTCATGGATGGGGACACTATGATGGTCAGGGACGAGGACACTATGATGGTCAGGGTCAGGGAAGCTGTTATGGTCAGGTATGGGAATACTATGATGGCCAGAGATGGAGATGCTGTGATGACCAGGGATTGGGGATGTCAAGACAGCCAGAGATAGAGATGTTGTGATGGTCAGGGATGAAGATGCTGCGATGACCAGGTATTGGATGGGCAAGGATGGGATATGCTTCGATGACCACAGATGGAGATCCAGTGTTGGCCAGGGATAGAAGGCGCTTAGATTGCTAGGGATGGGGATTTTGTGATGGCCAGGGATAGAGATACTATGATGGCCAGGTTTGGGGTTGCTGTTTTGACCAGGATCTGGGATGCTGTGATGGCCAGGGATGGAAACACTGTGATGGCCAGGGATGGAAATGCTGTGATGGCCAGGAATGGGAATGCTGTGATGGCCAGGTCTGACACCATTGTCATGGCAAGGAATGGAAATGCTGTGATGGCCAGGAATGGGAACACGGTGATGGCCAGGGCTGAGAACATTGTGATGGCTAGGAAAGGGAACACTATGATGTTCAGAGTTAAGAACACTGTAACGGTCAGGGATGGGAACACTTTGATTCCAGGGTTGAGAATACTGTGATGGCCAGGGCAGAGAACACTGTGATGACCAGGAATGGGAACACTATGATGGCCAGGGCTGGAAGCTCTGTGATGGCCAGGGCTGGGAGCACTGTGATGGCCAGGGCTGAGAACACTGTGATAGCGAGGGCTGAGAATGTTGTGACGGCCAGGGCTGAGAACACTATGATGTCCAGGGTTGAGGACACCGTGGTGGCCAGGGCTGAGTACACTGTAATGGCCAGGGCTGAGAACACTATGATATCCAGGGTTGAGAGCAATGTGGTGGCCAGGGCTGAGAACACTGTGACGGCCGGGGATGGGAATGCTAATGCTGCTGATGGATCAGCACAGCGTCTATGGAGACAGCAGGCATTCGTATGCACACCACATCCCAGGACAGCGCAGGATGGCTTATCTGCCCAGGAACTGCAGTCTACCTGTTATTAAGCTATTAGGACTGATCTCTAGGGAGTGTTGCATTAGATTGTGTCTGACTGGAGTGGAGGCATCCTTAGAGTCTCCCAATCGCTGTTTTCTAATGCTCTTACACTTATATATAAGGCGCTATGAGCATCTCTGAGTAGCACAGTTGGTAAATTACATAGATTTGATCTTCCTGCCCCCTGTTGAAGATTACAGTGTGTCTACTTATTTTAAGTCTATAGATATACTTTCCCTGCTGGGCAACAATGACTTTAGCTTATCTAAATATCTGTATGTGGTGACATACAGTTCATTTACTGTATTTGGGTGTTATGTAATACTCAGTGAATCTAAGCTAAGTAATCTATATACATATTTATGATTGAAAAAGGTACATCTTCATCCAGTTCAACCAAAAAGGTCAGTCCCCCCACCCCCCCATAAAAAGTGATATTTTAGTTCTACATGGAGCCTGGGAGGCTAGCCAGTTCCTGGCTTCTGATTTGTCTTGAAGACCCCCAAGTTCCTGATAGAATTAAAGAAATTATCTAGCATTGACCACAAACTGAAATATCAGTGTTGGGTGGACTGATCCCTTAAAAGGAATACAAAAAGGACCTTGTGTCCTGAGGGAACCCTAGCTATTCCAGTTTTCAAGGGAAAGGAAAACCCCAAATAAACTATGGCCAAGTGCTGTAAAGGGAAATGCTCCTTCTTGACCTGCAGTGGGGTATTAAAAAATCTCTGTATCTGTATTCTGCTTGGTATTTTAAAGAGTGTTATCCTCTGTTTTTTTTAATTACCCAACAGGTTTATGGCCAGCCCATGTTTGGAAGAGTGTTCAGACCCATTATACTAGATCTGGAGCATTAAGGACACTGTATAACTGGACAGTTTCATGGCCAGCCCATGATTGGAGGAGTGTTCAGACCCATCATACTAGATCTGGGGCACTGAGGACACTGTATAACTGGACAGTTTCATGGCCAGCCCATAGTTGGAGGAGTGTTCAGACCCATCATAGTTAATCTGGGGCATTGAGGGTATTGTATAACTGGACTGGTTCATGGCCAGTCCATGGTTGCAGAAGTGTTCAGACCCATCATAGTTGATCTGGGGCAGTGAGGACACTGTATAGCTGGACAACTTCATGACCATCCCATGTTTGGAGAGCTTTAATACCCATTATACTAAACTTTTGACATTGAGAGTACTGTATAACTGGACAGGTTCATGGCCAGTCCATGGTTGGAGGAGTGTTCAGACCCATCATACTAGATGTGGAGCAATTTAGACACTGTATATCTGGATAGGTTTATAACCAGCCCATGGTTGGAGGAGTGTTCAGACCCATCATACTAGATCTGGTGCAGTGAGGACACTGTATAACTGGATAAGGTCATGGACAGCCTATAGTTGGAGGAGTGACCAGAACCATCATTCTAGATATGGGGCAGTGAGGACACTGTATAAGTGAACAGGTTAATGGCCAGCCCATTGTTGTAAGAGTGTTCAGACCCATTATACTAGATCTAGAGCAATGTAGACACTGTATAACTGGACATGTTCATGACCAGCCCATGGGTGGAAGAGTGATGGGTATAGTGGCAGGATTGAGGCTGCCACTCCAAGTGATCAGACCCATCGTACTAGATGCAATTCCATTTTATAAATATGTAATTCTACTAGTCTGTGGTCCTCCAAGGTAAAGCTAGCCTTACAGCTGTAGAATCTGTTTTGCACATTCAGACAAGAAAGTATAAAAATCACTTGTCCAACCATTTGTTGGTGCCTTCATGGACTCGACTGATTTTGGATGACTTTTCTTTCTAGTACCATATCAACATTTCGATTTTCATAGAACGAATGTTCAACTTCTGCCTTAACTTTAACTTTGACAAGCACATGAGCATAAGACTAGTTATGACTTATTAGCTGGTAGCAAATTTGAGGCTTAGAACTTTGTTCATTCCCAGTAGAATCAAGAAAAATTTGCCATCCTGGTCCCTTGATTTTTTTTCTCTTGCTCTTAGGTAATCCTTTAGTTAATCAAATGAACGTTCTGAGAACAACATCTTTCATATGAAGTTCTACAGGTGTGAGGCCAGCTTAAGTCTTAGGAATCAGAGCATTAGTTTATGTGCTTGTGTAGGATTCTAATGTTCTCTGTTGTGAGTGGGGTCGATTGATAGAGAGATTGATTGAAAGAGAGCGATTGATTGATTACGATTGATAGAGATTGAGAGATTGATTGAGAGAGAGATTGAAAGCGATTGATTGAGAGAGAGAGAGATTGATTGAGAGAGAGAGATTAATCAGTCTCAATTCTCAATGACTCTCAATTTGAGAGTGAAAAGAGCACCTTAAGGGAAACCCGCCATGAGACAAATATGTGAGATTTTGACCTCTTAGAATGACCATTGCCTGGTTTTCATGTGGCTCCAATACTGTTGGTAATGTTTTAACGCTGCATGCAGAGATTGACAGGCAGCACTGCCTATCAAACTCTGCCATGTACATGATTGGGGTTCTTCCCTTGCAGATGTGATGCATTTTTGTAATGCAAAATACCATTTCAGTATATAAAAAAATGCCACAAAAAACCAGGCAACTAGTGAAACTGAAAATTCAGGATGCACTTTGCCGAAAACTGGAACTAAAATGGATAGTTTTTTTAAAAATATATATTTTTATATATAATTGTATGATATTCGACTTTTTTATTAATATCATGAATTTAAATGAATATAAATGTATTTTTGGCCATTATCGGCACTTATTTTTGCCCTATAATTTTCAGCGGCCATTATCTGTACCTTTGTTTCTATTGGCAAAACGTCGATAACCCTATTTTCGGAAGATATATCAGTGCATCCCTACAGGCAACAGGAGGCAGCAGTTCTGCCTCCTGAACGGTTGCAAACCTCCTCTCACTGCACTCTGAAAACCGACCCACTGCACAGGAGCATAAAAGAAGCCTTAGGCTGGCCATGCATTATACAATCTTCTTATACAATTTTCCTTTAGATCTACCAAAACCATATATTATGAGGTCAGACCCAAATACTTTTAATTTCAATCAGGCAGGCCTTTGCACTACATAATTGAAGGAAAATCTAAAGGAAATTGAACAAGAAAATTGAATAATGTATGGGCAGAGAATACATGGCTGTCAGCTTTGTCTGTGTTAGTGATATCATCATCACACTATGCCCACCATAAGGTCACCTTTGCCAGAGCCTGGTGGAGAGCAGATACCCCTGTAAGGACAGCATGTGAGTTTGGTGAAACTAGCACTGCAACAATAAAAATAAAGGAAGTCATTAAGACATTGTATTGATTTGATCTATCCAGACAAGAAGGCTTTGGACCAGGGGTAGGCAACCTTTTTAGCATAGTGTGGCGAAAAATATTTTCAAAGTAATTGAGCGTGCAGATTTTATAACAAAAAAAATGTCAACTTCACATTCTCAATTACGAAAAGGATTTGTTATAAAGTAAATGCTGTAATCTACTTCAGTAGTGAGAAATTAACATCCTGCACTCTCATGCCTCAAATCAGCCCCAATTCCTGCACCATCACACCTCAGATCACTGTCCCCCCTGCAAATCTGCCCCACCTCTGTACCCCCTGCACATCTGCTCCACCACTGTCCCCCCTGCTCATCTGCCCCACCACTGTAACCCCCTGCTCATTTGCTCCCATACTGTAACCCCCCTGCTCCTCTGCCCCACCACTGTAATCCCCTGCTCATCTGTTCCACTACTGTAACCCCCCTGCTCCTCTGCCCCACCGCTGTAACCCCCCTGCACATCTGCCCCACCACTGTAACCCCCTGCTCATTTGCTCCCATACTGTAACCCCCCTGCTCCTCTGCCCCACCACTGTAATCCCCTGCTCATCTGTTCCACTACTGTAACCCCCCTGCTCCTCTGCCCCACCGCTGTAACCCCCCTGCACATCTGCCCCACCACTGTAACCCCCTGCTCATTTGCTCCACTACTGTAACCTCCCTGCTCCTCTGCCCCACCACTGTAACCCCCTGCTCATCTGCCCCACCACTGTAACCCCCTGCACATCTGCCCCCATCCACATCTTTCTCATCTGCCCCACGACTGTACCTCCTGCACATCTGTCCCACCTCTGTTCCCCCTTCTCTTCTGCCCCACCACTGTAACCCCCTTTCTCATGTGTTCCACCAATGTACCTCCTCGCTCCTCTGACCCAACACTGAACGCCCCCTGCTCATCTTTCCCACCACTGTAACCCCCTTCTCATCTGGTCCATTACTGTACCCCCCTGCTTTTCTGTCCCACCGCTGAACCCCCTTCTCATCCCTCCCACCATTGTACCTCCTGCACATCTGCCCCACAGCTGTTCTCTTCCTTTGCTATTCTGTCCCACCACTGTAACCCCCTGCTCATCTGCCCCATCAATGTACCCCTTTTCTCATCTGCCCCGCCACTGTACCTCGCTGCACATCTGCTCCACATCATGCTTCTCTGTCTCACTGCTGAATCACCTTCCCATCTGTCCTAACACCTAACCCGCTTTCTCATCTGCCCCACCAATGTACCGCCTGCTCTTCTGCCCCACCTCTGTTCCCCCTGCTCTCCTGCCCCACCACTGCCCCACCACTGTTCCCCCTGCCCCACCAATACACCTTCTTTCACATCTGCCCCACTGCTCTACCCCCCTGCTTTTCTGCCCCAACACTGAACCCCCCCTGCTCATCTAGCCCATCACTGTACCCACCTTACTTTTCTGTCCCACTGTTGAACTCCCTTCTCATCTCTTCCACCACTATACCTCCTGCACATCTGCCCTACAGCCGTACCCTCCTGCTCATCTACCTCTGAACCCCTCCTGCTCATTTTCCCCACCGCTGTACCCTCTTCTCATCTGCTCCACCGCTGTACCCTCTTCTCATCTGCTCCACCGCTGTACCCTCTTCTCATCTGCTCCACCGCTGTACCCTCTTCTCATCTGCTCCACCGCTGTACCCTCTTCTCATCTGCTCCACCGCTGTACCCCCTTCTCATCTGCTCCACCGCTGTACCCCCTTCTCATCTGCTCCACCGCTGTACCCCCTTCTCATCTGCTCCACCGCTGTACCCTCTTCTCATTTGCTCTACCGCTGTACCCTCTTCTCATCTGCTCCACCGCTGTACCCTCTTCTCATCTGCTCCACCGCTGTACCCTCTTCTCATCTGCTCCACCGCTGTACCCCCTTCTCATCTGCTCCACCGATGTACCCTCCTCTCATCTGCTCCACCGCTGTACCCCCTTCTCATCTGCTCCACCGCTGTACCCTCTTCTCATCTGCTCCACCGCTGTACCCTCTTCTCATCTGCTCCACCGCTGTACCCCCTTCTCATCTGCTCCACCGCTGTACCCTCTTCTCATCTATAATGTGTGATATGCAGAGTGGTGAAAGGAAGCAGAGATGAGACACATCTACCTGTCCCCTGAGTGCCGGGGTTCAGTAGTAAGTGACGCAAAGGTTCAGGAATAATTTTAACAAAGTTCCCAGAAGCTAAACAGTAATTCCACAAACTGTCACCCGATTGTGGTTTTCTCCATCACAGTGAAATCCCTTTCTGAGATTGGTAGTGACAACTAAGAGAGTCATCTCCCTCCAGACGGTGGGCGGGGCTTGCAGGACTGTGATTGGCTTTAGCAGTGGCCAATGACAGTCCTCCTCTTCCTGGAAACAGGGACCGCCCCTCCCCCTCCCCCTCCCCCCAGCAGAACTGCACCCAATCTCTTCCCCATCACATAAGCTGACGATCGAAGCTACAGCAAAGTTAGAGACCTGAACAATGTTTCCCATCTTTTACAATGTATTGGGGGTACAGTGCCTCCCCCTCAGTGCAGGCGCGGCGTTGGGAACTCTGAAATTGGAATGCATTAGTGTCTCACTGACACTTCCCTGCGCTGCTCTGCTGATGGGGAGGGAGTCAAGTGCCGGCAAAAGAGGCTTCGCATGCCGCTTGCGTCACCAGTGCCGGGGGTCGCCCCTGCTTTGGAGTAATCAAATGATAAATGTTCACAATGTTTGAGCAGAAATTTACAATCTGACAAATGTAATCTATAGGAGTTCAGCGTTTGTAACAATTTCCATTGTATCATAGCAGGTTAAGCCTGGATCCACACTGCCGCAACATCAAAGTTGCACGACTTTTAGGCGACTTTGAATCCGACATCCCTGCGCTACTTCATCGCGGATTGCATACGACTTCTTTAACAGAAGTCAATGCAAGTCAAAAGAGACCGACAATCTTGAAAAAAAAAAAAAACAATATTTTTTACTTTCAGCTACAAAATACATCCAATAAAAGATGCAAAAAATGTAATTAATTCATCAATTTAGGCCAATATGTATTTTGCTACATATTTTTGGTAAAAAAATATCCCAATAAGTGTATATTGATTGGTTTGCGCAAAAGTTTAGAAACTATGGGATATTTTTCTGGAATTTTTTTTACTGGTAATGGCGGCGATCAGCGACTTATAGTGGGACTGCTACATTGCGGTGGACAAATCGGACACTAATGCCACGTACACACGAGCGGACTTTACGGCATACTTTGCCCGGCGGACTTTTCGACGGACTTTACGTCAGACTTTCCGAATGAACGGACTTGCCTACACACGATCAACCAAAGTCCGACAGATTCATACGTGGTGACGTACGATTGTACTAAAACAAGGAAGTTCATAGCCAGTAGCCAATAGCTGCCCTAGCGTTGGCCTTTGTTTGTCGGACTAGCATACAGACGAGCGGACTTTTCGACCGGACTCGAGTCCGTCGGATAGATTTGAAACATGTTTCAAATCTAAGTCCGTCAAACTTTTGATAAAACAAAGTCCGCTGGAGCCCACACACGATCGAATTGTCTGACGAAATCCGGTACGCCGGACCAAGTCTGCCAGATCGTGTGTACGCGGCATTAGTGACACTTTTGATACTTTTTTGGGGACCAGTGACACCAATACAGTGATCAGTGCTAAGAAATATGCACTGTCACTGTACTAATGACACTGGCAGGGAAGAGGTTAACATCAGGTGCGATCAAAGGGTTAAATGTGTCCCTAGGGAGTGCTTGCTAACTGTGTGGGGGGTGCTTTAACTGTGGGAAGGCAGAGATCCGTGTTCCTATTTAGCAGAAACACAGGATCTGTCTTCCCTACTAACAGAATGGCGATCTGCCTTGTTTACATAGGCAGACCAGCGTTCTGCCTCTATCGGGAATGATCGGGGGGGGTCCCGGCAGACATTGGGTCCACCTGACCTGCTGATTGGCTCCTGCTGTGTCCAAGCACAGCAGGAGCGGGTTTCTGGCGGCGCGTGTGCACGCCACAGACCCGGAAGTGCAGAATCACGTAACTGCATGTGATTCTGCGCAGAGGAGCCACCGCCCCGCAGTAAATGTATGTGGGGCTGTCAGCAAAGGATTAATGATGCGCAACTTGTCATGCGACTTTGAACTCTCAAGTCACATGACAAGTCGCAGCAGTTTGAACCGGGGCTCAGGTAACATCTCTTAGGGCCAATTCACACTGACTTGTGCTAAAGTGTATGAAAAATGCATGTACATTTCCATCTAATTTAGTCCTGTTTAAACGCACGCTGATGTCCATTGACATGCATTTGGAGATCCAATGACATGCATGTACAGCATTATCATGTGAATATAACACATTGGAAATAATTGTTTTTCAGATGTCCTTATGTTGATCTGCGTTTTACAGTTGTGCAAAATGCAGATCAACGCACTGGTGTGAATTGGCCCCTAAAACTTGTTGGATTGGTCTCCACAGAGGTGATGTATATACCTAGAACCGTTATGCCTCGTACACACGATTGGACTTTCCGACAACAAAGCCGTGGAATTTTGTCCGAAGGGCGTTGGCTGAAACTTGTCTTGCATACACACGGTCACACAAATGATGGCCAACAATTACGAACGTAGTGACATACTACGTGGTTTTTCAGCTCTTTAGCGCCACCCTTTGGGCTCCTTCTACTAATTTCCTGTTAGTAGAAGTTTGGTGAGTGTTGATTCGCGCTTTTCTTTTCGTGTTTTTCATTTAGCGCTTTTCAGTTCGCGCTTTTCATTTTCTGCTTTTCAGTTTGTTTCTGAACGGCCATTCGTCAACCAGACAGGTTGTGGAATCGGAGGAGATAACGTTTATTATTGGCCTTGGAGTTATTGCTTTGACATTATTTTTGGTTAAATAATGACTTGATTTGGTATATTTTCTATATTTTTGGATGCATAGAATGCACTTTTTGGTTAAGTTCTATTGGCAGATAGCATGTCTAACTTTATTTGTTTTCTTTTTTTAATGCACAATAAAAAAATGTGTAGAATAATACTTGGCTATGTATATTACTTCAAATGACAGTTTGGGAGTAGGCAGTTACATTTAAAAAAAATACAATGTAAAATTGACAAGGGACACCAACATAGTTGTATCTTTGATCTTACAAACTACGGGATAATGATGTTGTGGTAACTTGCACAAATAGAAAAAAATTAAAAAAAATAAAATAATATTATTCTTGATATCACTAGAAAAAAAAAGCCTTTGAAAATGTGTTTGCAATAACTCCATCAGTATCACCAGAAAAACAGCTTCATTATTATCCCATTAAAGAAGAAGAGAATTGTGCGCTGCATTTCTAGATTTCATAATTTGCCACGTCACGAATGTTAATTCTCCATTACGAATGCTAGTTTACAAGACCGATTGCTTCTGGCTCTTCCTTGCTTCCGAGCATGCGTGTTTGTACTTTGGACTTTTGTCCGACGGACTTGTGTACACACGATCGGAAAATCCGACAACAGACATTTGTTGGCGGAAAATTTGAAGACATGCTAGCCAACATTTGTTGACGGAAAGTCCTACAGCAATTGTTCGATGGAGCAGACACACGGTCGGATTTTCCACCAACAGCCTGTCATCCAACATTTCCCATCGGAAAATCTGATTGTGTGTACGAGGCTTAAGACTGCTACTGATGCCTAAACTTAAAGTGGTTGTAAACCTAGTTATACCACTTGTACCTTCAGGTAAATCTATAACAAGGCCTACCTGTAGGCACTGGAAATATCTCTTATGCCGCGTACACACGGTCGGACTTTTCAGCTACAAAAGTCCAACGGATGCTGACGGACTAAAGCTGGCTGGTAATCCGATCGTGTGTGGGCTTCTCCGGACTTTCAACGTACTTTTTTAGCCTCAAATCCGACGTACTTTAGATTTGAAACATGCTTCAAATCTTTACGTCGTAACTACGACGGACCCCGAAGTCCACTCGTCTGTATGCTAGTCCTACGGACAAAAACCCACGCTAGGGCAGCTATTGGCTACTGGCTATCAACTTCCTTATTTTAGTCCGGTGTACGTCATCACGTACGAATCCGTCGGACTTTTGTGTGGTCGTGTGTAGGCAAGTCCGTTCGTTAGAAAGTCTGCCGCAAGTCCTCCCAAAGTCCGCCGGAAGTCTGTCGGACGGCTGTCGGACTTTTGTAGATGAAAAGTCCGACCGTGTGTACGCGGCATTATGCCCCGTACACACAGTCGGATTTTCCAACGGAAAATGTGTGATCGGACCGTGTTGTCAGAAATTCCGACCGTGTGTGGGCTCCATCACACATTTTCCATCGGAATTTCCGACACACAAAGTTGGAGAGCAGGCTATAAAATTTTCCGACAACAAAATCCGTTGTCGGAAATTCCGATCGTGTGTACACAAATCCAACGCACAAAGTACCACGCATGCTCAGAATAAATGAAGAGACGAAAGCTATTTGCTACTGCCTCGTTTATAGTCCCGTTGTACGTGTTTTACGTCACCGCGTTCAGAGCGATCGGATTTTCCGACAACTTTGTGTGACCGTGTGTATGGAAAACAAGTTTGAGCCAACATCCTTCGGAAAAAATCCATGGATTTTGTTGCCGGAATGTCCGATCAATGTCCGACCGTGTGTACGGGGCATAAAACCTGCACGGAGATATTTACCATATACGCTTGCACTAATGTCATTGGCGCATGACGTTGGCACACTTGCTGGTGATTTCTTCACCAGCAAGTACCGTGACTGACGGAAAAAAGAGGAAGTAAAACCCATCAAGCTTTACTTCCTCTTTAATAAACAATATGTGTTTTTACTCAAAAAGCCTATTGCTGTCAGCTTCCTCCTAATCTCCAGACGTATTTATTTTTTGCTGGTGTGATCTGACTTCCTGTTAGCGGGTGGCTACATTCGTTCTCCATGCTGTGGTTCACTTTCTCACTCCACAGGTGGACTAGGCACTATGTACTATGGGCATAGGGCATAATTGTAATGAGCATAGGGCCAAAACTAAAGTGCACCCCCTAAGTAAGGGGGAAAAGTAGAGGTTCAGTAGCTCAGAGAGGACATTACAAGAAAGCAGAAAAACACAGTAAAGCTTCATTCACATACATGGCTAGGGGGTGGTAAAACAAGCGATCGAGCCACAAAATTAGCACCCCCTAACCACCTACCAGAACCAGGGCATGCATCCACTCAGGGCTGTGCACACACCCGCAGCCACAATACTGTCCTTTGGTGGTTGCGTGTTACCCTTGCCAAATGTGACCAATGCAAGTCTATAGGGCCGTGCCGCTATTCGTGTTTTGCAGGGCGGTTGTGGTGTGACCCCATAGACTTGTATTGGTCATGTGCGCCATTTACAGGGAGGCGACATATTGCCTCCTTACCACCTGTCAAACACCCTCTGAAAAGTAGTTCTCTGCAGGTCGCATTTCATTATTAGGTTTATTATTAGCGTACCTCCCAACATTTTGAGATGGGAATGAGGGACACCTACTAGCAAATATATGTAGGCATAGGACACGCCCCCTGCCACGCCCCCTTAAAGGAGAATTAACCCAAAAAAAGGTTAATTAAATCCAAAAGTTTTTTTACCACTACTATTCCTTTATATTGGCTTTAAAAAATGTACAAATGCAGCAATTTAGAAATTGGATGAAAGGTTTAGTACTGGGAAACACTTTTTGATAGATAAAAAGTGCATTTTATATACAACTATAAAGATCAGACCAAAATGAGGGACAAATGAGGGGGAAAGAGGGACAGAGGGACATTGCTCCATCAGGGACAGTCCCTCAATATCAGGGACTGTTGGGAGGTATGTTATTAGGTTTCTGTTGCTGGCTGTGTCCCCAGGAGGAAAATGTATTTGTGCTGTGACCTTTGTCCTCAGGATAAAAAGGTGTGGAAAATCCAAAAGTTTGAGTTGTCACCAGAATAACAATAGAAGGGAAATCTTCCGGTGGGGACAGTTGTTCTGCGTTAACCAGGCAGTGCACCACGCCACATGTGTTTTCATTGTGGTGCACTGCATTGGGCAACCCGTTCAAAGTTCAAAAAGATGTCCTGTGCCCAGTGGTACTCTGTGGTGCACTGGAATACAGCTACAACGTTTATTGCTGTGCTGTTCAAAATGAACGCACACATTGTGCTGCCCTGGGTTGTGGTAATGCTCACGTTACCACAACAAGGAAGTGTAAATGAGTCCTAATGATATATTCCGAATTTAGGAGAGAGTGCCTCCCACTTCCTGTTTTGTCTGCAGGACAGGAAGTGAAGGGAAATGTCCCCAATGGGGTGAAGATAGCAATAAAAAAAATAAATACTGATAGGTGTTTCAGGTGTCTAGCTGAAATTAAACAAAATGTTTAGGCTTTAGATAAACTTTAAAATGAGCATACTGCTGGACAGCAATATTTTAGTATGAGCCAGTTTCAACAGTTTTTTTTTATATCGAATAACATGCAGTTTATATGTGATTTCACTGTCACCGGAAGTCTATAGTAATGAGGTATCGGCAAGAAGAGAAAAACCATGACAGCAAGTCACAGAGGCCGGAGCCACCTCACGAGAAAAGACCTGGTCATCCTGGGTACGGCAGCAATCTCTGAGGTGTTTTCTTTTACAGACACAATATTGTCAGGAGTCTATTTTCGGTTCATGACATTTAGACCGGGCAGTTCCTACTGTTGTTTTAAATGTTAAAAATTATAAAATTGGAATTAAAAAGAAAACGCTTAATCTGTGAAACCTTAGCCTGGTGAAAACAGAGGGGGAAAAGCCAAAGAAAAGGAAACTAACGCAATATATTACATGTCTGGTTTTGGGTTTAATACTGCTTTAGGACCTTATGTACACTTGCAGTTGGGGTCAGTAAAAACAAGCTAAGCTGCATTTTTACCACCCCCAACCTCTCCTCCTTAAGTTGCAGACAGGGGCATACGTATGTCACGCCTGGCATGCTTTGCTTCACCAGCTGTGGCAGGAATGAAACCCTCTGTCACATTCGGCAGGACCTACCGCCTGCAAACCCAACCTGTTAAAGTGCATGGGGCCGCACTGCAGCCATTCCGCTACTGCTTTCATTACACAGTGTTGGGGCATTTATGGTGTTACATAGTTAATCTGCTTAAAAAAAAGACACAATTCCATCCAGTTCAACCAACATAGAAAAAAAAAAAAACACACACACCTCCATATATACAATAATATACCGACAGTTGATCCAGAGGAAAGCAACACAAACCCCAATAAAGCAGGATCCAGTTTGCTCCAGCAGGGGAAAAATATTCCTTCCTCATCCATTAACAGGCAAGTGTATTTTCCCTGGATCAACTTTATCTATAAATGTTAGTACCCAGTTATATTATGTAGATTTAGGAAAGTATCCAGGCCTTTCTTAAAGCAATCTACTGAGCTGGACAGAACCACCTCTGGAGGGAGTCTATTCCACATTCTCACAGCTCTTATGCCGCAAACACACGAGCGGAATTTCTGACAGAAAGAGTCCGATGGGAGCTTTTCATCGTATATTCCGACCGTGTGTATGCCCCATTGGACTTTTCCTGTCGAAAATTCAGACAGACTAATGCCCCGTACACACGGTCGGATTTTCCGACGGAAAATGTGCGATCGGAGCGTGTTGTCGGAAATTCCGATCGTGTGTGGGCTCCATCGGACTTTTTCCATCGGATTTTCCGACACACAAAGTTTGAGAGCAGGCTATAAAATTTTCCAACAACAAAATCTGTTGTCGGAATTTCCGATCGTGTGTACACAAATCCGACGCACAAAGTGCCACGCATGCTCAGAATAAATAAAGAGATGAAAGTTATTGGCCACTGCCCCGTTTATAGTCCCGACGTACGTGTTTTACGTCACCGCGTTCAGAATGATCGGATTTTCCAACAACTTTGTGTGACCGTGTGTATGCAAGACAAGTTTGAGCCAACATCCGTCTGAAAAAATCCTAGGATTTTGTTGTCGGAATGTCCGATCAATGTCCGACCGTGTGTACGGGGCATTAGGGCTCCTTCACACGGACGTGTCCGTGTATGGTGCCTGCTCTGCTCAGCGGGGATCGCTCCATCGATCCCCGCTGAGCAGGAAGATGACAGGTCGGACCTGTCAGAGCGCCGCTCTCCCCTATGGGGGATCGGATGAGTAGGTTTTTCCTCCGTCACACTTTTTCGGATTGGAGCGGGTCGGATGTCAGCGGATATGTCACCGCTGACATCCGACGCTCCATAGAGGTCTATGGAGGGTCCGTTCAGGTCCGCCTAAAAAACTGACAGGCGGACCTGAACGGACAGTCCGTGTGAAAGAGGCCTTAGATAGAGAACATGTTCTATATTTTTCTGACGGAAAAGAGACAGAATCTATTGGCTACTGGCTATTGAACTTCCGTTTTCTAGACCCCCTCATACGTGTTGTACGTCACCGCGTTCTGGACGGTCGGCATTTGGTGTGACCGTGTGTATGCAAGACAGCTTGAGCGGAATTCTGTTGGAAAAACCTTTAGAGTTCATTCCGAAGGCAAAACCGGTCGTGTGTACAGGGCATTACTGTGAAGAAACCTTTCCATATTTGGAGATGAAATCTTTTTTCCTCTAAACGTAAAGAGTGCCCCCTTGTCCTCTGTGATGACCTTATAGTGAATAACTCAACACCAAGTTCACTATATGGACCCCTTATATATTAAACCAGGAGGTGAGATGGTGACATATTGCCTGCTCACCAAACACCTCTGTAAAGTGACCGTGACCATGTATCACTTTTTTCAGAGGCCTGACAGTCTTTGGCTGCCTGTCTTAATGAGCCCCAAACCAACTTTAGAATCTGCAAAACAATTTCTTCTGAAAGCTTGAAGTAATGGAACCAGTTGGTGGTAGGTTGCCCTGATCCCCTCAGTGGTATTTGTGATTGAAGGCTGCTTTCCATGTGGGAGATTGGTGGAAATGACTGTGAATGGACAGCATTAGGCTGTTAGTTTAAACAATAATGGCGTGTTTGAAAATGTCTGAATATTCTTTGGTGGAAGTCTTTGAATTGTTAATTAATATGCAGCATTTTTCCTTTCTTCCTTTGAAGTAATGCAAATGATGGTGTTTGGGGACCATGATGAATATGGAGCAGCTGAATAGAAGCAGAACACTTGGTAAAGTAATGACATTGGGTGGTCACATGGGAGATTGTATTGCTGGGTACCCCCATAGTTTACATCTGGGAGTCATATAGGGTTCAGCCAAATGTAGGTAGACATGGGGTCCTTGTGTATGCTGTGGGGCTGTACGCTGGGGTTCAACCTCATTCTGATTAATAGAAGGAGGCTAGAAATATTTTAAATTAAATGTGGAAATGAATATACAGTGATACCTCAGTTCACAAATAAAATTCATGAAACGACTCTACTCGTGAACCGAATTCTTCTTACCACCATGCTTGCTCTGAATTTTCTTTGGAGCCACATTGGATGTCCAGTACAGTACAGTAGGTGCTAAAAAGCACACAAAAAAAGCTTCTCGACACTCTAATGCCCCATACACACACGATCGGACATTGATCGGACATTCCAACAACAAAATCCTAGGATTTTTTCAGACGGATGTTGGCTTAAACTTGTCTTGCATACACACGGTCACACAAAGTTGTTGGAAAATCCGATCGTTCTGAACGCGGTGACGTAAAACTCGTACGTTGGGACTATAACCGGGGCAGTAGCCAATGGCTTTCGTCTCTTCATTTATTCTGAGCATGCGTGGCACTTTGTGGAGCCCCCACACGATCGGAATTTCCGACAACTCAATCCGATCGCACTTTTCCCCTCGGAAAATCCGACCGTGTGTACAGGGCATAAGTGTCTTCACAGTACACTTTTAGTGTCTCTCTGTGACCGCGATCTCACCTGTCGGAAGTCGGAACTCTGTTGGAAAGACCGTCGGAGTCTATTCTGACGGAAAGTCCGGTCGTGTGTAGGTGGCATGAGCAATGTTTCATATTCTCATCGCACACGTTCCTGGTATAAGCTCTTAAAGGTCGGGTGCTGCAGCAACAACCAGCTGGATACTGGTTCAAGTCACAATGTAGATATTTGCCAGCACACCAAGGATCAGCACACGGTGACGTCCAAACGGTTTAATTTATTGCATGATCACAACACAAAAGGTATATCGACATCATTACTACGTGGCATGAGTTCACCTTCTGCATAAAAGTGACTATGGAGTCAAAAGGCTCGAGTAGGTTTAATTTTTTTTTTCCCCCAAAATAATAAAGGTGTCGTACTTACCTGTTCTTTGCAGTGGTTTTGCACAGTGCAGCCTCTATCCTCCTCTTCTAAGGTCCACTGCCGGTGTTTCTGGCTCCTCTTGCCTTCCAGGCACCCCCATAGCATGTGGCTTGCTTGAGTGTGTATCTATTGGCACATACAGTGTGGCTCAGCCTTGCCCCCCCCATGCTCTCTACTTATAGGATTTGATTGACAGCAACAAGAGCCAATGACCTCTGCTGCCACTGAGCCTGAGAAGAGGGGAATGAAGAGCAGCGCTGGATCGAGGTGGGGCTCAGTAAGACCCCTTTCACTCTGGAGGCGTTTTTCAGGCGCTACAGCGCTAAAAATAGCGCCTGCATAGCGCCTGAAAAAAGCTTCAGCTCTAAACGCAGTGTGAAAGCCAGAGTGCTTTCACTCTGGGGTGCTGCGCTGGCAGGGCGTCACAAAAAGTCCTGCCAGCAGTTCTTTGTAGCGGTGTAGGAGCTGTGAATACACCGCTCCTACACTGCTCCTGCCCATTGAAAACAATGGGGCAGCGCCACCATACCGCCGACAAAGCGCCTCTGCAGCGGCCTTTTGCGGGTGGATTTAACCCTTTTTCGGACGCTAGCGGGGCAGATTTAACCCCCTAAAAATAGCACCGCTTTACCGCTGGCGCCCAGGGCTGCTCAGTGTGAAAAGGGGTCTAAGTAAGTTTTTAAGGGGGGGAATGGGAGAAGCTGACATGAAAAAGTTTTTCACCTTAATGCAGAGGAAGCATTACCGCTTGCCGACCGTATAACCTAGATATAAGGCTTTTGAAAAAAGGCTATCATTTTTTTAAATAAGTACAAATACCAGTATATACTGTATACCATAGTTTGTAGACGCTATAACTTTTGCGCAAACCAATCAATATACGCCTATGTAGCAGAATACATATTGCCCTAAAGTTATGAAGAAGTTTGATTTTTTCCATTTTTTTTAATTGGATGTGTTTTATAGCAGAAAGTAAAAATTATTGTTTTTCTTTTCAAAATTGTCGACCTATTTTTGTTTATCGTGCAAAAAATAAAAACCAAATACCACCAAATCCCACTATTTGTGGGAACAAAGGGGACATAAATTTTATTTGGGTACAGTGTCGCACAGTGGCGTTTAGCAAAAAAAAGCCTGGTCATGAAGGGGGGTAATCTTCCGGGGGTCAAGTGGTTAAAGTGGTTGTAAACTCTTCCATATACCCTCCTACATACGTTGTACCTGTTTATCTGCAGTCTTTTCTTCCCAAAATCCAGAATTTATAAGCTTGTCTGAGCTGTCAAAAAAAAGGGGGTGGAGAGCTGATCTCTGCAGAGCTCAGTGAGTAGAGAGCTCTGAGAGCTGATTGGAGGGAAGGGACACACCCCCATTCACACAGCACACAGGAACAGAGCTGAGGCTGTCAATCAGCTGGAGGTCCCTCCCCTGTCACCATTTTTCCCTTGGTGTCAGGAAAACTTGTCAGAAGTGATTCATGCTAATAGCAGAGGAACGAAGCAGCAGACAGAAATGAGACAAGTCCACACTGTAGAAGGATATTAAGTAACAAAAACTCTAATTTCAATCAGTACTCCTAAGGCTGCATTCACACCTGAGCGTTTCAAAGTTGCACGTTTTTTCTGTGATTTTGCCGTGTTTTTTACCGCGTTTTTGCCGCGATTTTGTTCAGGTCACCAATGTAAAATGCAGAAAAACGCCTGTAATCTGCCCCAAAGAAGCTCATGTCCTTTTTTGAGCTTAGGGTGTTTTTCAGGCGTTTTGCTTCAGGTGTGAACAGGTGCTATTTAAGTAAATGGGATTTTGCTTGTTGGGTGTTTTTTAGGCGTTTTTTTGAGCATTTTATGAGCTGAAAACGCTCAGGTGTGAATGCAGCCTAATACCCTCAAACAATATTAAAGTGGTTGTAACCCTAAAATAGCAGAGGAATGAAGCAGCAGACAGAAATGACACTTAGTGCTCTTAATTGAAACAAGTCCACACTGTAGAGGAATATGATTTGTTCATATTTCATGTCTGAGGTTTACAAAACCTTTAAGGTAAAAAAAAAATAAAATAAAAATTACCCTTACAACCACTTAAAAAAAACTGAGCAGCTTTGACAAACGTTGACAAATGTAATTGCCATACCTGTAGGTTATTTGCAGCACTGCTTGACCGAAAGACATCCAAAAAGTCATCATTACTCCATCCTGCCTTGTTGCTGGGATGCTCCATATGTTAAGACGCTCGCTCCCAGTATCACAGCTATGAGTCTCCCTGGTTCAAAAGCTGTGCATGCGCAGTACACACTCTCTCCCTCTATCACAGCAATAAAACTGCGTTTATATAGTAGCGAGGTTGGACCAACATTTTATTACTGTTTGTGCCTTTCTGTTCAGATGAGAGCAAAAGCGCCCCACTTCATCAGTAGCTGTCATTGTTTTCAGGAAAACCTCTGTGCCTATTTACGGGGAGCAAAGCGCCAAGTGAGTGAGCCCTGGAACACATTGGCCAGCAGATACTGCAGACCGTATGATCATTAACTGATGTGTGTACAGATCACTGTCTATATACATTACACAGCACCATCCACTACCTGTACAGGGATATGGATGTTCTCTTACCTGACAGCTGTCAAAGCTAGATGAATCTCCCAACATCTTCTACATCTGTGATCCTGACACATGTAGACACGGACTCCTGGGTACTATTGAATAAAACTGGATGACCTTTGGTGGCTCTGTAGTCAGCGAGGTTCTGGCTGGACAGATAGCTGTGACCTGTGCTTCTTTTACCAGTCCCAGGGTGACGCACTGCTATGCTTGTAGGCTTGCAACTGACAATGTGTCAAAGGGTGCCATACTAGACTGGCAATCGGGATGATAATTCTAAGCATTTGCAATAGACAGGAAAAAGAAATACAGCTTCACTTTAATGCAGCAATTGTGATGCACTTTTGGTCTCCTTCATACGAGCGATTCGGGTCATAAAGTGTAGTCTTGTGGTTGGGATCATAGGTGTGTGTCAATAGCTGCTGCGGCTCAGCCTGTACAAAGCAACGTTCACCTAAATCTGCACATTGAGCAGTTACCTGTGGTTAGGGACAGGTTTCTGACTATGAATGCATAGAGAGTCCGTAGTCATCACCCTAAGGCTCGGTTCACACGGGGGCGACTTGTCAGGCGACCTAGCCGCCTGACAAGTCGCCTCCCGTTCTGTACAATGGAACCGTTGTAATCGGAGCGACGCAAGTCGCTCCGACTTAGAAGAAAGGTTCCTGTACTACTTTGGGGACGACTTGCATAGACTTCTATACAGAAGTCGTCTTGCAAGTCGCCCCGGCAGTCGTGTGCAGGTCGCCTCGGTGAGGCGACCTGCAAGTCGTGCCGCGTCTAGTGTGAACCGGCACTAAGCAGCCTAGATAAAGCATCAGGCTTGGTGTATGTGCCGCAACTGTGCCCATCTTCCTCTATAGGAGAGTTGAAATCACTGCCAAGCACTACTGTTCTGGAAGTGACAAGCTGGGTCTGCAGGGTCTGGAAAAGCTTTTCTCTGGGAAGGTGTACATGTTCCAGTGGAGAATTCGAGAAAAAAGTAGGTGTTGGAGGTCCCCTGTGGAGGGGTCATTCCTTAGCCTGTTCCCTTACCTGTCCAAAAGCCATTTGCATCAGGGATCCGGACTGTGTTTTTCAACACAGTGCAGAAACACTGGAGGTAGATAGCGATGTCCTTTCCAGGAGTGTGTAGATTTCACAAGGGTACTGTCACCCGTCTTTGCTCCTGTTAAATTAACAAATTTGCAACAAAGTTGTAGAAAGGGGAATCGCGTACAGCTGTCCTCTCTCACCCAATATCTCCTTCAGACCTATAACAATACAAAGGTTATATAAAATACAGTATCTCACAAAAGTGAGTATACCCCTCACATTTTTGTAAATATTTTATTATATCTTTTCATGTGACAACATTGAAGAAATGACATTTTGCTACAAAGTAGTGAGTGGTGTACAGCTTGTATAACAGTGTAAATTTGCTGTCCCCTCAACATAACTCAACACACAGCCATTAATGTCTAAACCGCTGGCAACAAAAGTGAGTACACCCCTAAGTTAAAATGTCCAAATTGGGCCCAATGAGCCATTTTCCCTTCCTGGTGTCATGTGACTCGTTAGTGTTACAAGGTCTCAGGTGTGAATGAAGAGCAGGTGTGTTAAATTTGGTGTTATCGCTCTCACTCTCTCATACTGGTCACTGGAAGTTCAACATGGGACCTCATGGCAAAGAACTCTCTGAGGATCTGAAAAAAATAATTGTTGCTCTACATAAAGATGGCCTAGGCTATAAGAAGATTGCCAAGACCCTGAAACTGAGCTGCAGCACAGTGGCCAAGACCATACAGCGGTTTAACAGGACAGGTTCCACTCAGAACAGGCCTCGTCATGGTCGACCAAAGATGTTGAGAGCACGTACCGAGCGTCATATCCATATGTTGTCTTTGGGAAAAAGATGTATGAGTGCTGCCAGCATTGCTGCAAAGGTTGAAGGGGTGTGTCTTGCCTACAGTCAAGCATGGTGATGGGAGTGTCATGGTCTGGGGTTGCATGAGTGCTGCTGGCAATGGGGAGCTACAGTTCATTGAGGGAACCATGAATGCCAACATGTACTGTGACATACAGAAGCAGAGTATGATCCTCTCCCTTTGGAGACTGGGCCACAGGGCAGTATTCCAACATGATAACGACCCCAAACACGTCTCCAAGATGACCACTGTGTTAGGTACCTGGTAGTAGAGCCTGACTTGTAGGAGAAGACCTCTCATACAACGCTGGTTCAGGAGCCACTGGAGTGGGGACAGTGGTCTCCTGAGCACAGTGGGGTAGGAGTGCCTGTAGAGCGGAGTCTCTGGTGCTGAAGTGATGAGAGATCCCACAGGGATGGCTGGACTGCACATCAGGTAGAGACTGGAGGCCGCAAGCTGGAACACTTGTAGATGCAGAGATCACTGGAGCTGAAGCTGAAGGTGCAACAGCAAGGACAACAGCAGGCACAAGCAGGGTCAGACGGTCCGGGTCGGCAGGGATATGAGACAGGCAAACAGCAGGCAGAGTCGGTAGGCAGGCAGAGGTTGGCAACGGTATCAGGCAGGTAGTAGAAGAGTAGTCAGGCAGGCCGGGTCAGATAGGAGCAGGACGGATAGTCAAACAAGCCGGGTCAGATGGGTAACAACAATCAGGTTCAGGTTAACAAGAATCACGAAGCTGAGACGAAGCAGCAATGTGCCAGAGGCACAGGAGGACTTTTATGTGAACTTTGGCGCCAAACTGGCGCTATCGCGAACGCGCGCACGCCCGTACGCGCGCATGTGCACACGCGCGCGCGCCCAAGCGCCGCGTACCCGCGCCCCCTAGCGCCGCGCTGACGCCCGGGAACAACAAGATTTTTCTGAAATGTGTGTAACGGAGCGCGCCGGCGCATAGGCGCGTGCCGACGCCCAGGTGGTACCCTGACATTGCCCCCCCCCCCAAGGGGCAACCTCCGGGTGCCCAAAAGCCTTTTTTTTTCAGGATGGTTAGAAAAATAGGCTCGAACTAAACGCCTAGCATGCACATTACTATCTGGTTCCCATGAATTATTTTCTGGGCCGTAGCCCTTCCACTTGATTAGGAACTGGATCTGCCCTTGTCTTTTCCTGCAATCAAGGATAGTCTCAACCTCAAATTCCTCGTTGCCATCAATCACAATAGGTTCAGGAGGTCTAGTTCCTCTACCGGGAAAGGGATCAGGTACAGTAGGTTTGAGCAATGACACATGAAACACGGGGTGTATTTTAAGAGAGTCAGGCAAAGTCAGTTCATACGAAACTTCATTGATCTTCCTTTTAACCGGAAAAGGTCCCATAAACCTAGGTGCCAACTTCTTAGAAGGACATGCTAGTTTGATATTACTTGTAGAAAGCCATACCTGATCGCCAAGCTGAAGCTTCAATTCCCCTCTTCTCCTCCGGTCAAAGATCCTCTTGCTGTCCGCCTGAGCCTTGGATACTGCTTCCTGCAACATCTGGTTGTTATGATTGATGAAATCTATCGTACTCTGTACTGCTGGAACTGAGGACTCTGGAAGGAAATCGGGTAAAAAGGTTAGATGGAAACCATAATTAGCGAAAAAGGGGGATTGACCAGTGGCTGAATGTTTGGCATTATTGTAGGTAAATTCTGCCAAGGGCAGCAAGGATACCCAATCATCTTGTGAGAAGGAAGTAAAACATCTGATATACTGTTCAAGAGTCTGATTGGTCCTCTCTGTCTGACCGTTGGTCTGAGGGTGATAGGCCAAAGACAAGACCAGCTTGATTTTTAAAGACTCACACAGGGCTCTCCAGAAGCGTGAGGTAAATTGTACCCCTCTGTCAGAGGTTATGTTTACAGGGATTCCGTGAAGTCTAATGATCTCCTTGATGAAGATGTGAGCCGTTTCAATAGCTGACGGAGTTCCTCTTAATGGAAGAAAATGGGCCATTTTGGTAAAACGGTCAACTACCACAAAGATAGCAGAACACCCCTCAGAACATGGAAGCTCTACAATAAAGTCCATGGATATCATTTTCCAAGGCCTATCGGGTACCGGTAAAGGTTTTAACAGGCCCCAAGCTCGACTCCTGGAAGTTTTATTCTGGGTACAGATAGGGCAGGAGCTAACATACTTCTCGCAAAAGTCCCTTAAATTGGGCCACCAGAAGGTACGCTGTACCAATTCCAGGGTTTTACGAACCCCAAAGTGACCTGCCAGCGGGTGATCGTGAAGGAGTGCTAAGACCTTGACCCGAACCTCCTCAGGAACAAAAATTTGGCTCCCTTTCCAGAACAGTCCGTCCTTGTTACTTAAGGTAATCCCTGTGGGTCTGGCTGATTCAGAGGATGCTTCCTTAATCTGAGAGAGAAGATCAGTTTGTATGAGCAGAAAATTGTTTGCAGGTAAAATGGTGTCCGGAGCAGATAAGTCCTTAGGGTTGTCATGCATTCGTGATAATGCGTCTGGTTTGACATTTTTTGAACCTGGCCGATAAGTAATGTGGAAGGAAAAGCGTGAGAAAAACAGCGCCCAGCGGGCTTGTTTCGGGGTTTTAGCCTTTTAGCAGATCGTAAATATTCTAAATTTTTGTGATCAGTATAAATTAGTACTGGATACACAGCCCCCTCCAACAGGTACCTCCACTCCTCTAATGCAGTCTTGATGGCAAGAAGCTCCCGATCTCCAACATCATAGTTCCTCTCCGCAGAGGAGAGTTTTCGGGAGAAGAACCCCACAGGATGCATATCGTCTTTACTGCCCTTTCGTTGCGAGAGTATCGCACCGACCGCTATCTCTGAAGCGTCCACTTCTAAAATGAATGGCAAGGATGGTTCAGGGTCACTGAGGATAGGTGCTGAGGTGAATAGTCTCTTGAGGTTCTCAAAAGCCTCTTGGGCTAGGTGATTCCAGGAAAAACGGGTATTCTGTTTGGTCAGTTGTGTGATTGGTGCAATTATTGCAGAAAAACCCCTGATAAACTTCCTGTAGAAATTTGCGAACCCGATGAATCGTTGAACCCCCTTCTTGTCTAGGGGTACCGGCCAGTCCAGAACGGCAGAAACCTTCTGTGGGTCCATCCTGATGCCAGTTGAGGAGATTATCAAGCCCAAGAACTGAATGCTTTCTTGCTCAAACTCGCATTTCTCCGCTTTTGCATAAAGTCTGTGTAAGCGGAGACGACCCAACACTTGGCAAACATGTTTTCGATGGAGATCCAGGGATTCTGAAAAGATCAAAATATCGTCTAGATATGCGATCACAAACAGGTCTAGGAAGTCTCTAAGCACATCATTAATCAGGTGTTGAAAGGTCGCAGGGGCATTGCAGAGTCCAAAAGGCATGACTAAATATTCATAATGCCCGAATCGGGTCCGAAAAGCTGTTTTCCACTCATGCCCGGCCCGAATGTGGATCAGATTATAGGCCCCTCTTAGATCAAGCTTAGTAAAAATGACGGCAGTCCTTAATTTCTGGAACAGTTCGGGTATCAAAGGTAGGGGATACCGATTTTTGACCGTGATCTTATTCAGTTCTCGGTAGTCAATACACGGGCGGAGAGATTTGTCTTTTTTAGCAACAAAAAATATTCCCGCACCTGCTGGAGAAGTAGAATGGCAAATGAATCCTTTGGCCAGGTTTTCATCTATGTAAGTTTTCAACACTTCTTGTTCTTTCTCAGATAGGGGAAAGATGCGTCCGAAGGGAATTTCGGATCCTGGCAGCAATTCGATGGGGCAATCGTAGGGGCGATGAGGTGGAAGAGAATCTGCCCCCTTTTTGCTAAAGACATCAATGTAGTCATGATAATGTTTGGGAATGACCTGACAATTTTTCTGGTCGGAGTCCAGGCAAAGCAAGGTAGCTTGGGAATCCACATCTTTCGCCAAACAGTGTTCCTGGCAGTAAGATGACAGAAATTTTACTACTCCAGAGGCCCAATGGATGTGTGGGTTGTGGGCCCGTAGCCAGGGAATGCCCAGGATAATGGGAAACATAGGGGAGGTGATGGCATCAATTGTAGTGGATAATGGCAGAGTCTCTTGTGTCACTTGTCCGGATCTGATACGAGAGCCATCGGCTAGAAAGACAGAAAGTCCATGGGTTTTAGTCCGTAAAGGGATGTTGTGCTGATTGGCAAAGTTTAAGTCTATAAAGCAGCTGCACGCCCCGGAGTCAATAATTGCGTTGACTTGGAGTGTCCTTTCTTGGAGCTGTAACGAGAGAGGAATGGCAAGATGGGTAGAATTTGTAGATAAAGCAGAAAGACTGGTAAGTATAGGAGATGGACACTTACTTATTCTGACTGGGCAATTATGGACAAAATGCCCGGTTCCTCCACAGTAAAGACACAGATTTAATTGCCGACGTCGGGCACGTTCTTCGGAAGACAGGGCAGGTCGCATCAGACCCAGCTGCATTGGTTCGGAGGTATCTGGTGTGGTATTGACTGAATTTGGACTGGGTGCAGGTAAGTAGCGTGTTGCAGGCATCGGAGCTCGGGCTGTCATCCAGGTCGGGCGGTTTGGTTGAACTGATCGTTCAGATCGGCGTTCTCGGAGGTGATGATCGATCTGAATGGTTAGGGTGATCAAGGCCTCCAAGGTATTTGGAATACCTACTCGAGCAAGTTCATCTTTCAAACTTTCAGACAGTCCAATGCGGAACTGGTGACGCAGAGCCGCGTCATTCCACTGTGTGTCCGCGCTCCAACGTCTGAATTCAGTAACATAGTCCTCCGCAGGTCTGCGGCCTTGTTGGAGCGCGAACAGAGCAGATTCGGCTGAGGCAGTCTGTTGAGGGTCCTCATACAATTGTGCCATGGCTTCGAAGAAGGCGGATAAAGATTGAGTTAGAGCAGAGTCCCCTTCAAGTAAACGATGTGCCCAGGTCTGTGGTTCCCCTTGCAGGAGGGAAATTACAAATCCAACTTTAGTGGCTTCCAGTGAAAAGGTTCTGGGCTGTAAGGCAAAGAAGAGCTGGCAAGCATTGCGGAAGGCCCGAAACTTAGCCCGGTCTCCGGAGAACCTTTCAGGAATGGGGACCCGTGGTTCAGGCGGAAGCATCACAACTGAAGGCCCTGAAACAGTCTGTGTTGGAGCAGCAGCTGAAGAAGAGGCAGAAGAGTTAGACCCTGCCAGATTCTGAACTTGTCTGTTATAATTATCCTGAAGGGCTTGCACTGCTTGGGTGAGGGCCGCCAGGTGTGTGCATATCTCCTTCATTGGAGAGGTATCTCCTGCAGGCTCAGACATGGCTGCTTCGTACTGTTAGGTACCTGGTAGTAGAGCCTGACTTGTAGGAGAAGACCTCTCATACAACGCTGGTTCAGGAGCCACTGGAGTGGGGACAGTGGTCTCCTGAGCACAGTGGGGTAGGAGTGCCTGTAGAGCGGAGTCTCTGGTGCTGAAGTGATGAGAGATCCCACAGGGATGGCTGGACTGCACATCAGGTAGAGACTGGAGGCCGCAAGCTGGAACACTTGTAGATGCAGAGATCACTGGAGCTGAAGCTGAAGGTGCAACAGCAAGGACAACAGCAGGCACAAGCAGGGTCAGACGGTCCGGGTCGGCAGGGATATGAGACAGGCAAACAGCAGGCAGAGGCAGAGTCGGTAGGCAGGCAGAGGTTGGCAACGGTATCAGGCAGGTAGTAGAAGAGTAGTCAGGCAGGCCGGGTCGGATAGGAGCAGGACGGATAGTCAAACAAGCCGGGTCAGATGGGTAACAACAATCAGGTTCAGGTTAACAAGAATCACGAAGCTGAGACGAAGCAGCAATGTGCCAGAGGCACAGGAGGACTTTTATGTGCACTTTGGCGCCAAACCGGCGCTATCGCGAACGCCCGTACGCGCGCACGTGCGCGCGCCCAAGCGCCGCGTACCCGCGCTCGCTCTACCGCCGCGCTGACGCGCGGGAACAACAAGTTTTTGTTGAAATGTGTGTAACGGAGCGTGCCGACGCATAGGCGCGTGCCGACGCATAGGCGCGTGCCGACACCCAGGTCCGGCGCCAATGGTACCCTGACACACTGCCTAGCTAAAGAAGCTGAGGGTAAAGGTGATGGACTGACCAAGCATGTCTCCAGACCTAAATCCTATTGAGCATCTGTCGGGCATCCTCAAACAGAAGGTAGAGGAGCGCAAGCTCTCTAACATCCACCAGCTCCTTAATGTCGTCATGGGGGAGTGGAAGAGGAATCCAGTGGCAACCTGTGAAGCTCTGGTGAACTCCATGCCCAAGAGGGTTAAGGCAGTGCTGGAAAATAATGGTGGGCGCACAAAATATTGACACTTTGGGCATTTTCACTTAGGGGTGTACTCACTTTTGTTGCCAGTGGCTTAGACATTAATGGCTGTGTGTTGAGTTATTTTGAGTGGACAGCAAATTTACACTGTTATACTCACTACTTTACATTGTAGCAAAGTTTCAATTCTTCAGTGTTGTCACATGAAAAGATAGAATAAAATATTTACAAAAATGTGAGGGGTGTACTCACTTTTGTGAGATACTGTATGTAACTCATACAAAGGTCTGCTTTGACAGTGTCTCCACCCTGATCGAGGATCATTATCTTCCAAAAGACTTCTGCTTCATCCAAGGCAGGAGCCCTTCTGCAGATTGCTGGGGCTTGGTTGACTCCAACAGGCCTGCGCAACCTGGAGGGGCTATGGAGATCGAGGCGGCTTGATTCGGGGACTCTGTGGAAGAGGCAGGAGCAGAATCCTTGGTTTTCCCTTTCACCATGTCACTGGAAGTCACTTCTGGGGGTCTTCAGCAACATCCTTCCTGTTCCTCCACATCCATGTCTTCACTTTTTGCAGCCTTTAAAGAAACCTTTGCACAGCTACTAACTGAAGGCAGTAATGTAAAGTGGGGAGTAAAGTAGATTGCAGTTTCATTCCTTGTGGGGGCTAACCCTCCAACCCAATGGCAAGTACAATGTATGTGAAGCCAAGCTTAATTGACAATCCTACAAGGCTGAGCAGAGGCTACCCCACAAGGACCAAGAGGCTTGGGTACATCAAAGTGGCTCTCAACATCCTAGCTGGGCAGCAGGAACACCCCTAGGGGCTAAAGTCCATACTACACATGAATCTTAGCCAAAAGACTGAAAAGCTTAGGTAAAAGAAAGAGATGCCGCTCCCGACAAGAGTTCCTTGAGACACACGCCCTGATAAGGCACACAGGTGCAGGCTCTGCAATGGATCAAAGAGCAAGAAATGGAGACACAGACAGCAATAAAAACCTGCAGTGGTTCTATCTGGTGGAGGATAGAACCACTGCAGGTTTTTATTGCTGTCTGTGTCTCCATTAGGAGATTTCTTCTTGTCATTTGCCTTGGTTTCTGACTGGCAACTTTTGGCCCGGGGACAAGTACAACCCAGAGACCTATATTTCCCTCTTCCCTGCCTCCTCCCGACTCTCATCTAAGGCAGAAGCACCATTCCAGGTGCTCTCTGTTCTCCAGGCATGTTGGGCTTGACAAAGCCTGCTTCACCAACTCCGGTTTCTTGAACTGGCCAGAAGGGGGCTGCAGGGGGGAGTCAGAGCGGCTCGTTTGGGGCTGGCTGGGGGAGGAGAGCCTCTGTTGGGGCACAGAGCTGACCTCTAATCAGACCTGGGGGAAAGGGGGGGATGGGGTAATTGCCCCTGACCCAGTCCGCCCCTGCTAAAAATCGTGAATTTTGAGTTGTCACCAGAGCAGCAGGTAGAGGGGAATCTTCCAATGGGAGGTTTGTTTACGGTGACAACTATCTAGGAGGGGATTTCCCCCACTTGAGACAGATTTCCACTCCATGTTGTGTCTACTGGACACCAAGTGAATGGAAGTTTGCCCAATAGCAACTCTAACCAAAAATGTAAAAAAAGTCTTGCCTTTAGACTGCATTAAAATTACAATATTTTATGATCACGCGCAAAATCGCACCATGTATGTGAGCGTTTTTGTGTGTTGTTGTACCACGCACATAGGGAAGCCGATTCATTTGAATGGGTTGTGCTATGTGCAAAAGTAGCTCAAGCATAATTTTCGCATTTGGAGTTTGATTAACAATGAATGGCACCACGAGTGCGACCTGCGTTTCTTTTGTTAATGCTCAAGAAACATTCACAAAACGTTATAGTACGAATGCAGCCCTAGATATCTAAAGCTGGGTATACGCACTGAGTTTTTTTTTTTTAACCATTGGGTTGAATGAAAAAAAACTCACAAGTGATGTGGATGCAGGGATCTTTCCTGCTGTGCTATTGTATTCTAACAGCGAGGACTTTCCCCCTTATCAGAATACACGGATCAGCGCTGCAGCCATTGGCTGCATGTGCTGATTGAATGCTCGTTTTCCAGCAGGACCGTTAGACCGACTTCTGTTGAACAGACAGCGATACGCACGTAACCAAATTCAGTATGTGTATATCCAGCTTAAGCCCTAGATTTACTTTAAGTCTGAACACCATTATGGTATGTACTCGCCTTAAAACTTGGAATAATAATAATATCACGCAGATTAAGCATGCATTCCTCAGGTATGTATGATCATAAACCCCTGTTGTGTTCCTTATACTGAACAAGACATATGGCTGTCACTGCAATGTTTTGGATACGCTGTTTGACCATAAAAAGTAATCCTGTGTGTAAAGGCGGTTTGTTTGGTCAGGAGCTTGGATTGTAGATTGTTTGATGTTTTTCCTAGTAGTAGTGTACATTTGTGTGTATAGCCAAGCCTGTTTGATTTCAGTTATTGATAAGCAAAGCTTGCATGACTGTGTTTTGTCAGATCTGAAGCAAGACATTTAGTGATGGCCCGCACAATTATTTGTCATGGTTACACCGCATGCCTGCTTTCTATAGACAATGTATATAGGTATGCCTGGGATGTACTGCAAAGAGCCCCAGTCCCCTACAGAGGAGCAGACATTTCCTGGATTGCTGCAGAGTTCTGAGAAACATTTTATGAACTCTTGGGAAATTCATGGATTTTAGCATGAATGAATTTAAAATGTTATATCATAGTCTTCTAACTGAAGATAATAGATAAGACAGTCTTATTTAACTACTTGCCACTCAGGCCAATTCTGACACTTCGCTCCTGCATGTAAAAATCATCATGTTTTTGCTAGAAAATTACTCAGAACCCCCAGACATTATATATCGAACAGCAGCTACGATTGTTCTTACGGTGCAGGGAATCGCTGGCTCTAAAAGAAGATATCTGAATGATGCCTGTAGCTGCAGGCATCATTTAGATATCCCCACTCAAAGTTCATAACGTCGTAATATGACGTAGTTGGGCGGAAAGTGGTTAATATAGAACTTGTTTTTTTTTTTTTTTTGATAAAGTAAGGGAGGGTTATAACCCCTGTAAGTTTTGATTTGTAATTTGTGTTCCACTAGGGACATTTCCTTCACTTCCTGTCTCATACACAAAGCAGGAAGTGAAAGAAAATTCTTCCAAACTGAGGGAATCCCTAGTTGTCACCTTGGAAGGAATTCTCTTCTATATCTGTTCTGGTGACAACCAAAAATTTGGGATTTTCTTTCACCTTCAGTTAGGGTTGCCACCTCATCCCTTTAAACCAGAGGTCTCAAACTGGCGGCCCTCCAGCTGTTGCGAAACTACATGTCCCATCATGCCTCTGCCTGTGGGAGTCATGCTTGTAATGGTCAGCCTTGCAATGCCTCATGGGACTTGTAGTTTTCCAACAGCTGGAGGGCCGCCAGTTTGAGACCTCTGCTTTAAACCCAAACACATATTAATTACACAGGTTCTGAGACTAATTTAGTGCAGATAAGGCACCAAGTGAGTTTAATTACCACTTTAATCAGCCACAGAACTTGTGTAATTAATATGTGTTCGGGTTTAAAGGGATGAGGTGACAACTCTACTTTCAGTGATAACAATAAATAGGACCAATAGAGAGGGTGAATCCCCCTAACGGAGGCACAGACAGAAATAAAAACTTGACAAGTGTTCTACTCTCTCTCCAGTCTACTTGAAACAAAAAAAAAAGTTTTGCTCTGAGTTATATTTTAAGTCTTAAAACGGAAGTAAAGTCCGCTATATATATATATATTTTTAAGGCCCCCCAGGTGGGTTATGTCATAATGTTCTAGAGTGCACAGCATATTAGTACATTATGGCAGACTTACCTGTCATATGGTATCCTCCAGTGCAGCGCTGGGACCGTTCCGGTGGGCCCCCGGTGCTTCCATCTTCGCCCGGTATTCCTTCCGGGCCCTGTGCCTTCGGCCACTTGATAGGCCAGGCTGCGATGACTTCACTCACACGCATGCACACGGGAGTCACATCACCGTGGCACGGATCAGGGGCCTAAAATGTTGGCTGAGCTGCTCATGCACGGCTTGGTGAACATGACTCCTCACAGGCAGAAGGATGCATTTATGGCAGAAGAAACCAAAAGGGTCTCTTCTATCATAAATACCCTGCCTGTCAGCCATTTAATTAAAAAAGAACTTTATTTCCACTTTAATGATACTTTATTGATTAAGGCTGCATATGTGTAATAGAAGGTCTGTGAATTAAACTACAGAGAGTAATCCAGCTGCTCACTGCACTCTCCATCTTCGAGGCTCTACAGCAGATTCTGATTGGCTCGTGGTGATGACCTAACCTAAATAGTATTTTAAATAAAATTGTATTTGAACCATTTACTTATTATTTAAAACCAAGAAAGAATAGATACAATTTGATTATTTTTTTGCTAGGTTCACACTGCTGGTGGTCCCTATTTAAACCCAAAAAAGAATAGTTTTGCCTATAGATACAGTTTGGTTATTTTTGGCTAGGTTCACATTGCTGGTCATCCCAACCGCTTTTCTGCATTGAACATTTTCTTACATTGAACAACCATACCACAACTACGAGCCATACCTTTGGCTTGCAGTTGTGATTGGTCCCATTGACTTCACTGAGCAAGTTTAGCCATTGGCACCACTTGCCAAACTCTGCTGAGTTAAAACTGCCCTGGCAATGTGTACTCGCGCCCACTGTGTTTCTTGGAGGTAGGTGGTTGAGGGGAAGTAAAAGCACATCTGAACCACCTGTTTTTACCACCTGTGTGGACAGGACCTATAGCCTTGTATAGCTCAGGATGGAGCTGCTATACTAACTATGCAATGTTAGTACAGTGATCTTCCCTGCTGAGCTATTGTGTTCTGACAGAGGGATGCCCCCCCCCCCTGCTAGAACATACCTGTCAGCGCTGATTGGAAGCTGGTTGGCATACCTTTTTCAGTCAGGAGCCTTCAACAGAAGCCGGCTGAACATCTGGCTTCTGTTGGACCGGCTGCCATACACATGGGCAGAATGTTTTGGCTTGTGTGTACTAGGCTTTAGACTAGGTTCACAATTGTGGGGGTGGTTGTGCATGTCGGACAGCATGTAAATCACACCTGTTCTGGCACCCAAAGCTAAACCATGCTACTTCTGTGCAGATGCGCAGGGCACCCCCATGCACCTGAAAATGCATCGCACTTTCTGTTGCAGGAAATTGCGTGGTGCAAAAGTGCATCATGTGATTTTCCTCCAGCTATGCTGTAAAAAAGTTGCAGGAACCTTTCTCCTGCAGTAAATGCATTTACAGCAGCTCATTTATCAGAGCCATTATAAGGTTTTTTTTTATATCTGTCTGGAGATCATCTTTAACCACTTCTCGCCCGTCATATAGCAGAATGACGGCCATAAAGTGGTTAAGTTATCCTGACTGGGCGCCCTATCACATCCAGCAGGATAAGCCGCCCGTGCGCGCTTGCGGCGATCGGTGGTGTGTCTTCGACCATAGTAAGGAGCCTATGATGTAGGCTCTTTACCATGTGATCAGCTGTTTCCAATGCCGATCAGTGGCTCTCCTGACAGGGGGGTCTGGCCTTATAATTAGTGAATTGATTCTCAGTTCAGACCCACCAGGGATGCCCACTAGAGCCCATTAGGGATGCCCACCGGGCATGCAAATCAGAGCCCATCAAGGATGCCAATCAGTGCCCATTAGAGATGCTATTCAGTACCCATTAGTAATTCCTGTCAGTGCCTCCTTATCAGTGCTGTCTATCAGTGCCATCTATCAGTGCCGCCTATCAGTGCCCACCATATGTGCCACCTATGAGTGCCCATCAGTGCCGCCTATTAGTGCTGCATATCAGTGCCTATCAGTGCCGCCTATCAGTGCCCATCAGTGCTGCATATTAGTGCCTCATCATCAGTGCCCCTTCATCAGTGCCACCTCATAAGTGCCCGTCAGTGCAGCCTCATCAGTGCCTGTGAGTGAAGGCGAAAACGTACTTAATTATAACATTTTATAACAGAAACTAAGAAAAATGTTTTTTTTTTTCAAAATTTTCGGCCTTTTTTTATTTGTTAGTAACAAATAAAAAACCCAGTGGTGATCAAATACCACCAAAAGAAAGCTCTATTAGTAAAAAAATGATAAAAACTTTGTTTGGGTACAGTGTTGCATGACCGCGCAATTGTCATTCAAATTGCGACAGCGCTGAAAGCTGAAAATTGGCCTGGGCAGGAAGGGGTATAAGTGCCCAGTATTGAAGTGAAATTCTGTATCCTCAATAGTGTTTGGGCCCCTTTTAGAATAGACGTAAAAATGCAGACTTTCTTGGTTGACATGAAAGAGTTAAAACCCAGGGAAAATCCCATTATGTGACAGTAATATGAATGTAGTGAGCTGCTTAAATTATGGATATATCAGTTTTATCCAACCTACATGATCATACAGCTGCTGTAATGATTTAGTTATTCAAAGTACATCTCGGATGTGAAATGTAAAAATCTTGCTGCCAAGCTGCATTTCAGAAGGAGATTATCAATAATTGATTAAAATATTCAGCACTGGCCTCAAAAGCAGAATCCCCCTCTGAACCGATGCATGAACACATGGCCTGCAAATACATATAGAGCATGTGTTCCCAATAAAATTCCCACTTCATAACACTGGTAATACAATATAGGCTCCATCTATACAACAAGCCAGAATCTTATGTTACATATAAAATGTAAAAAAAAAAAAGCGACAAGGGACGAGTGGTTGTTATGAATACAATTAGGCTGCTTGGAAAGGAGTGAAAATGAATATTCATACTAATAAGACTGTTAGCAAATCAATAAGGTTTGAAATTTATACACTTGAGTCCCAGGAGCTGCTTTAAAACACAAAGTTTTTGACTATTAGCTCTACCATGCTGCTACTTTACATAAAATACGTAAGTGAAAATCTTTTAACCGAAAGGCTTTGTTGATTGTAATTTGGGGGTAAGTATCTGGGGGAAGGTAGCTAAAAAGACATGTTTGGAAATAATACAAGAAAATGCTTTTTTTGTTATTTTTTATCTTTTTCTTAAAAAAAAATTAAATTCATATCTGCCTTGAAAAACCCTAAAAAAACACATATAACATTTTAGGATCAACTAAAAAATCTAGGAGGTATAGAATAATGAATCTCCATAATGGAAAATGTTTGGATATCAAAGTGAACTGCAGCCCAAATTATTAGGATAGCGTGGAGAAGGGTTAGAACCCCATTGAGGATTCCCCTCTTAGGCCTTGTTCCCATGGTTTTTACCACCCACCCAGCGACGGCCCATCCATTAGGGGTGCACGGGCGCCGCCCCCCCATCCATGCGTCCGCCCCCCTGATCTACATACAGGGCACTGGACGCATGGATTCCAATGGCGGGATTTGTCTTTTTGAAGCACGTGATTAGAGCCGGAGGCCCTAATAGGCTTCAAAAAAGAGTGGGCTCCGGACGCAGAGGACTGCGCCCCGATCCCACCCAGTTGTGTGACAATAGCGAATGAATATTAGCTATCACCATACTGATCCTCCTCCCGGCCAATCAGGAAGTGGGCCTTGAGACCCGTCACCCGATTGGCTGAAAGGACGGGCGATCCTATTGGATGCCTAGGAGGAGGGGGAGGAGCTGCCGTGATGCAGAAGAAGGGAAGAGGACACAGGAGCCGCTGCCCCAAGCCCGTAGGAGCCCACTGCCCGCCACCTGAAGGAGCCCGCCCGCAACCTAGATGGGGTAAGTGCCTGGGGGGTGTGCCGCCGACCGACCAACCGGGGGGGTGGTTGTTTGACCCCCCCCAAAAAAATAAACACCAGCTGCCACACTGCCCACCTATAATTTTTACATGGTGCCCACTTGGGGTTTGTCCACTTGCCAAATGTGTCTATTGAAGTTATTAGGACCGCAATGCAACTGTGTGCCAAACTCTTGCCACACAGTTGAGACACAGTATGTTATTAAAAACCCCCCTTGGGGTCGAAAAAAAAAGAAACCCAGGCATTCAGGAGGCAGCAGTATCATCTACTGAGCTTCTGTGAACTGATTCCAAACCACGTCTGGAATACAATCCTCTGCAGATCACTTTGCAGAGGTGTGTGTAAACCTGCCGTCCCTCTGAACGAGGCCTTAGACAGCTCCCAATGGAAAAGGCGTCTCTTTTACAAGATTTCCCCTAACCCAGTTCTGATGGCAATACTAAAGTTTTGGATTTCCCATCATGTTCTCTCTATGTAACAATGGCTACCAGGACATATATAGAGGGTAAGTCCTCCTGGGACACAACAGTAAAATCCTGACGGGGTTTAAAACCAGAATAGTCAAAGACTACAAAACCAAGTTTTGGCTTTAAAAGCATACTTTAAGTGGGAGTGGTCCCTGGTAATGAAGTAGTTAAAAAACAATTCCAGGAAAATAAAATAAATTAACAGTGAATCTACCCTGAAGGCATTGAGTCCACTCAATTTACTTTAATATGGTTCTGTGAGATGCTCAGGAGCAGTGCCAGCCCTGTCAGACCTTTTCATTCTAACATGTGTGAACGCCTGAGGAGCACGCAGTTGCAGAAAAGCAGAGTGGCAATGGTGCTGGAACCATAAATGTGTATAGAGGAGCAGAGTGGCCAGAGCATTATGGTAATCTGCCAGAAGTCAGTTCATACATCACAAGCATTATAATAACTTCCACCTACAACTCCTCTTCCTATGCCATTGAAAGGAAAAAAGTGCATACATGGTCTACAGGGGAAAGCAATGTTTGCTTGGAATATCTTTGGTCCAGTTAAATGAAACTTTTTTCTGACCAGTCCTCTACTCTGATATATTTTCTGATATCTTTGGTCCAGTTTACTCACATTTTCTTCTTATCTATCCCGCACTCTGATATCTTTGGTCCAGTTTTCTGACAGTTTCTTTCTGCCCATCACCCATTCTAATGACTTTTGTCCAGTTTACTCACATTTTTTCCTACCTATTTCCATTTCTGAGATCTTTCGTTTTCTCCTGACATATCTTCTACTCTGATATCTTTGTCTAGTTCACTGACATTTTCTTCCTACCTATCTCTAACTTTGATATCTTTGGTGAAGTTTATTGAAGTTCTCTCCTGGCATATCCCCTACTCTGATATCTTTGGTCTACTTTACTGACATTTTCTCCTAACCTATGTCTGACTTTGATTATATATTTTGCTCCATTTACTGGCATTTTCTTCCTTCCTATCTCAGGCTTTTAAATCTTTGATCCAGTTTGCTTACATTTTCCCCTGACCTTTCTCCTACTGTGATATCTTTGGTCTACTTTACTGAGCTATCTCCCACACCGATGCTGTCTTTTTGTTTAGTTTACTGGCATTTATTTCTACCTATCTTAAGCTTTGAAATTTTTGGTCCAGTTTACTGATGTCATCTCCTGACATATTTCTTAATTTAATATGTTTGATTTACTTTACTGACATTTTATTCCTACCTATCCCCAACTTTGAAATTTTTGGTCCAGTTTACTGGCATCATCTCCTGACATATTTCCTAATTTGATATGTTTGATCTAATTTTGTGACATTTTATTCCTACCTACAGTATCTCCAACTTTGAAATCTTTGGTCCAGTTTACTGACATTTTCTCCTGACATAGCTCCTACTCTGATATCTTTAATCTACTTTACTGACATTTTCTCCTGACCTGTCTTCTGCACTGGTGCTATCTTTTGTTCAGTTCACTGACATTTTCTTCCTAACTATCTCCAACTTTGAAATCATTGGTCCAGTTTACTGACATCATCTCCTGACATATCTCCTATGTTTGATCCATTTTACTGACATTTTATTCCTATCTATCCTCTATATTGATGTGTTTAGTCAAGCTTACTCTCATTTCTCCTGACCCTGATCTCCTACTCTGATGATATCCTTTGCTCAGTTATTGACATTTATTTTCGACCCATCTCCAACTTTGTAATCTGCAGTCTAATTTGCTGACATTTTCTTCAGACCTATCTCATACTCTGATAATATACTTGGTACAGGCACTCTAGTATTGTGAACATGTAAACTGTGATCATTACAAGGAACACCCTGAAAGATGGGAACTGCCATTTTTACTTGTTTTTGAAGGCAAATGCTCAAGGTTGTCATCCTTGTTCTGATAGGAAGGTAATTAGGTACAAAATGTGTAACTGACCCAGTACTGACAGGTTTAGGAGTCTTGACACGCACATTCTTATTTTTTTATTTTTTTATATATCATTTTTATTTTATTTTTCAAAACATTATTATTATTATTATACGAGATTTATATAGCGCCAACAGTTTACTCAGCGCTTTACAATGTATAAGGGGGACAACACAATTACAGTACAGTTCAATACAAAAGGTACAGGAGGGCCCTGCTCGTAGAGCTTACATTCTAAAGGGAGGGGGTGGTGGTACAAAAGGTAATAGCTGCAAAGAATGATTTGATGGGGGTGGCTCAGGGACAGTTATGTGGGTGTGGGATAGGCTTCCCTGAATAAATGAGTTTTCAAGGATCTCCTAAAGGTGGACAGGGTAGGGGCTGATCGGACATACTGAGGCAGGGAATTCCAGAGGATGGGAGAGGCTCTGGAGAAGTCCTGAAGGCGAGCATGGGAGGAGGTAACAAGGGAGCTAGAGAGCAGGAGGTCCTGGGAGGAGCGGAGGGGGCGATTTGGGCGATATCTGCAGATGAGGTTGGTGATGTAGATGGGGGCGATGTTGTGAATGGCCTTGTATGTTATGGTTAGCATTTTGAATTTTACACGGTGGGGTAGGGGAAGCCAGTGAAGGGATTGGCAGAGAGGAGCAGCAGTCACGGATCGATTAGTGAGGTGTATTAGTCTAGCAGCAGCATTCATAATAGACTGAAGGGGGGATAGCCTGCTTAAGGGTAGGCCATTAAGGAGAGAGTTGCAATAGTCGAGGCGGGAAATAATCAAGGAGTGAATAAGTTGTTTTGTAGTGTCATTAGTCAGGAAGGGTCGAATTTTGGAGATGTTGCGGAGGTTAAGGCGGCAGGATTTAGCCAGTGATTGGATATGGGGGCTGAAGGAGAGGTCAGAGTCAAGGATTACACCCAGGACTCTGGCATGTGTGGAGGGACCAATGGTTGTGTTGTTGATATTAATGGTGAAGTCACAGGAGGGGGACCGTGAAGGGGGAAATATAACAAGCTCAGTTTTAGAAAGATTAAGTTTGAGGAAGTGGTGTGACATCCATACCGATATGTCAATCAGCAAGTTTGAGATCCGTGAGGAGATAGTCGGGGTGAGTTGGGGAGTGGAGAGATAGATCTGTGTGTCATCAGCATAGAGATGGTATTGGAAGCCATGGGAGGTGATCAACTGGCCCAGGGAAGAGGTATAGAGTGAGAAAAGGAGAGGCCCAAGGACAGAGCCTTGGGGTACCCCAACAGAAAGAGGAAGGGGAGCGGAGGAGATGGAGTTGTAAGTGACGCTGAAAGTGCGCTGAGATAGGTAGGAGGAGAACCAGGATAATGCAGAATCATGGAGGCCAAGGGTGTGTAATTTGCTGAGGAGCAGCAGGTGGTCAACTGTGTCAAAGGCAGCAGAGAGGTCTAAGAGTATGAGTATGGAGTAGTGGCCATTGGTTTTGGCAGTTATTAGGTCATTGGTGATTTTTAGTAGGGCAGTTTCAGTCGAATGTTGTAGGCGGAAGCCAGACTGCAGGGGGTCGAGAAGGTTGTTTTCCGTGAGGTAGCGACTCATTTGGTCATGAACAAGGCGTTCGATGAGCTTGGAGGCAAACGGGAGAAGGGAGATAGGTCTTAAGTTATTTAAACAGGCGGGGTCTAATGAGGGTTTTTTGAGTATGGGGGTAACCAGTGCATGTTTGAGCGGGGAAGGAAAGGTGCCGGAGGAGAGGGAGAGGTTGAAGATGTGGGTTAGGGAGTTGAGGATAGAGTGGGAAGGTGGTCGCAGTAATTGAGAGGGGACAGGGTCCAGGGGACATGTAGTGAGGTGGGCCATGGAGAGGAGTTTATCAACTTCTTCTGTGGTAACTGGGCAAAAGGAGGAGAGTATTGAGTGTGGTGTTGGACCTGATATGTTGGGTAGGGGAGGAATTTTAATGCTGGATATCTCCTTGCGAATTGTGTTGATTTTGCTATTGAAGTGGTTGGCAATATGTTGAGCGGTAAGCAAGTTGGTGGGAGGGGGCAGTGGGGGGTGAAGTAAGGAATTAAGGGTAGAAAAGAGTTGACGAGGTTTGGATGAGAGGGTTTTGATGAGAGTGTTGTAATAGGTTTGTTTAGCAGTGTGGAGGCAGGAGTTGTATTTGAGAAGGACAGATTTGTAGAGGGTAAAGTCTTGCAGGGATTTAGATTTACGCCATGCTCGCTCAAGAGCACGGCTGCGTCTCTTGAGACTTCTGGTGTCATCTGTTTGCCAGGGTTGTGGCAGATGGGGCCTGGTTCTGCGTGTAGAAAGAGGAGCAAGTACGTCAAGGGAGGATGACAACGTGGTGTTGTAGATGGAAGTGGTTAGGTCTGGGCAGGACAGGGGTGCGATTTTGTCATAAAGGCCATCAGTAGCAGAGTGAAGAAGGGAAGGTTTGAGGTTGCGAAGGTTCCTGCGGGTAGTGGTTTGTGGGTTGGCAGCATGGGATATAGGAGACAAGGAAAGTGTGAAACGGATAAGGTTGTGATCAGAGAGAGGAAAGGGTGCGTTGGAGAGATTGCAGGGAGTGCAGCGATGGGAGAATACAAGGTCAAGAGTGTTGCCGTTGGAGTGAGTAGTGGTTTGTGTCCATTGTGTTAGGTTAAAAGAGGAGGTTAAGTTGAGTAGTTTAGAAGTGGTAGCATTATTAACATTGATTGGAATGTTAAAGTCACCTAGGATGATGGCAGGCACTTCAGATGAGAGAAAATAGGGTAGCCATGCAGAGAAGTCATCCAGAAAGCGTGACACTGGTCCAGGAGGCCGATAAATGACTGCGACCCTCAGACAAGCTGGAGAGAAAAGACGAATGCAGTGCATTTCGAAAGAGCAGGTGGAAAGAGAGGGAGGTGTGGGCAGTACCTGGAAGGTGCATTGTGGGGAGAGGAGAAGTCCGACACCACCTCCTTTTCGTCCACTGGGTCTGGTGGAGTGAGTCCAGAGAAGGCCACTGTGGGACAGTGCAGCTGGAGAGGTAGTATCAAATTCCTGGAGCCAGGTTTCAGTTATAGCAAATAGATCAAGGGATTTGGAGAGGAAAAGGTCATTGACAGAAACTAGTTTGTTGAAGACTGAGCGGGCATTCCAGAGGGCACATGAAAGAGGGGGGCTGACTTGTGGAATCAGGGGAATTGGGATGAGAAGGTTGAAGTTACGACTACTGTTGGAGGAGGTAGATGGCCGATCTTGGCGTTGGAAATTGGGTGTGGGAGGGCCGGGGTTTGGTGAGATGTCCCCAGACATTAGGAGTAGTAGGAGGGTGAGGGTGGTAAGGCAGGAGTGGGATTTATAGGAGGGCAGATGCTGTGGTGGAATGGACGTGGTAATACTGTGTGGGCTTAGAATGAGCAGGAGGTGGTAAGTGGAGTAATATTGAGTGGGCAGAAGAGAGGGAGATATGTAAAGGTTGGGGGAAGGAGAGGGCGGGTAAAGACATGAGAGTTTGAGGAGAGAGGACGTTATAACATAACAGACATAAACAAATTTGGGGTGATCAGTGTTTCCTATCGTTCAAAACAGTCCAAGAAGAAATCAAAGAATATATCACCTATCACTCAATCAACAAAAATAAAAAAATAACATAACACTAAGTAAACTAAAAGTAAGGGAAATCGCAGATTTTCGCAGAAGTGTCATATAGACTAGGTTAGTGTGTAGGCCCGGAATCAGTGGCATTGTAAACACCAATATTGGTCATATGCCATCCCAACATAGAAGGGAGGCCATTGTGACCACCGTATTAATCAGGAAGATAAATGGTGGGCCACAAGATGGGAACACCACAAGGGGGGGGGGGGGGGTTGAGCATATGCTTATTTTATGTCTGAAAATCACCTAGTTTCGAAGAAAAGCTTATGATACCCCAGAGTAAAGTATGCACTTTTAAACAAAGCTCAAACATTGCAACAAATGTATTTTGATCCTAAAAGGTTCCTTTTATCACTTTCAAGAGACCAGTCATCATTCATGTTTTGATCTGCTCCTGGTGAATCATACACCACACTAGAAATGTTGAAGAATAAATTCTAAGAAGCGTTTTGCAGTGCACCCACTGTGATGGGAATCTGGAGCGTGAGAGCTGTGCATGCTAATACTGAGTGCTGTGATTCCATGTCATTATTTACACAGCCTGGAATAGGGAGTATTAAAATTCCAACACCTCCGCTATCACACCATTTAGTGCTTTAACAGCAAATAATAAATAAACGGGCTGCAAAAGTGTGGTATAGTGTTCTTGCCAAAGGAAAAGTCATTTCATGTATAGCAAGCTAATATATACAAAATATAACAAAACACCCTTATTCATGTATTCTTTCACTACATACCATATTTAGCTTATTCAATAATGCTGAATTTACACAGTCTAATGCCCCGTACACACGGTCGGACATTGATCGGACATTCTGACAACAAAATCCTAGGATTTTTGCCGACGGATGTTGGATCAAACTTGTCTTGCATACACACGGTCAAACAAAGTTGTCGGAAAGTCCGATCATTCTGAACGCGGTGATGTAAAACACGTACGTTGGGACTATAAACGGGGCAGTAGCCAATAGCTTGCATCTTTTTATTTATTTTATACCCCAAAGTGGTACTTATAGGTGGCATTTATGGTCAATGATAGGTGGCACTGATGGGAGGCACTGATAGGTGGCACTGATGGGCACTGCTAGGCGGCACTTAGGGGCACAGATTCCATCAGAACACCGTGATGCCCATCTTGGTACACCCTGCACTCGGCCACAGAAAGCCTGCAGTCAGAAGGCGGCTGAGGACATCTTGTTACACCCAGCCCGAACAATATGGGCGGGGTGTAACAAGATGTTCGCTGCCGCCGAGGGCAGGGTGTACCCAGATGGGCATCACGTGTTCTGACGGAACGTCACTTCTGTTACCAAATGTGATGGCAGGATCGCCGATTCTGACAGAACACCCTAGCGGCTGCGCCCCTGCCCCGGCCAGCTTACCTGACACTGCTGCCAGCCTGTTGACTCCCTCTCCATCCACTCTTCATTCCAATGTTCCAAGGTATCAATTAAGCATCAGAAGTATTTGCGCCAGTACAAGTACTCATGCAAATGCTCGGTATCGGCACCGATACCGATACTTGTATCGGTATCAGTGCAACCCTAAAGAAAACAAAGGTAACCACCGCATCTAAGGACTATGACATTGTTGTTCTTGGGTTAAGATATTGTTTCAAGGCCCTACCTTTCGCTCCACTTCAGCAATCTCCACTGTGTGGCCCACCCTGGCACTGCACTGTCTTTGAAAGGAAAACTTTCCAGCTACGTCCTCTTCCTACTTTACCTTAAAAAATGTAAAGAGCACACAGCCCCAATGCTGTTGGGTGCCAGCATCCAACAGGGCTTGCCCAGTCCACCTAGACTGACTATCAGAAAAGGTAGGGAGCCACACACCAGCAAAAAGACCAGTCACCATGTATTGTGGATTGGCTTCAGCTTGTCTCCTTCCAAGCCATGCCCCCCTGATGCATTTCACTCTCCCACTGGCTTACTCATAGAGGTCACTAAGCCCGAAGGAAGGTAAAACGCATCAGAGGGATATGACTTTGGTTACCATACTTGGTTACTGGGCTGATTGCTGGTGTTTGGCTCCCTACCTTTTCTGATGCACTCTTCCTGTTGCGCACACACACCATGGTCCTATTTATTCCTATAGATGAGCTATACTCCCCTGCATGGCTGGAGGCTACCGTGAGTATAACTTAATTATAGGAACAGAAGGGGCAACTATGCTTAAGGAGCCAGCCATGTCTTTTTTTTTATTCAAAGTTTGTGCTATGCCAGACAGACAGTGGAGATCACTAAATGTGGAAGGAAGGTTGGTATTTCTTCCAGTAGACTGCACTCGGGGTGGAGCAGAGGGAAGGTACACAGCCCTCCAGAAGCCGACAATGCTTACTGTATATAGGTAATATTATTACATTGGATTGCAGCGTCCCCAGCAGAAATAACTTTATCCAAGCTGGCCCACAGTAAGTTGTGTAAGTTCTTCTTTAAATTTAAAGTGATTGTAAAGTCTCTTTTTTTTTTGTTTTTTTTAAATACCAAACACCTTATACTTATCTCCTCTGTGCAGTCGGTTTTGCACAGAGCAGCCCAGATCCTCCTCTTCTTGGGTCCCTCTTCTGCTCTCCTGGTCCCTCCCTCTAGTGAGTGCCCCCATAGGCAACAACTTGCTACAGGGGGCACCCAAGCCGAGCCACAGCTCCGTGTATCCATTCAGACACAGAGCCCCGCCCCCTCTCCCCTGACTGGCTAACTGATTTTGATTGACAGCCACGGGTGCCAATGGCACCGCTGCTGTGGTTTTTTTTTATTTTAATGCTAAGAATGCATTAAGATAAAAAACCTTCTACCTTTACAACTCCTTTAAGTTAAAGGAAAACATTTTTTTGGGATGTGATGTGGAGAGAGATTAGAACACTTGTCAGGTGTGGAAACATTCCTCCTCCCTATTTGCCCTGCCCTTATCACCAAGAGCAGGGGTCTGCAAACTTTCTAAACAAACATTAGGAGGTCCGGACTGTGGCCACTGAAAGTAGAAAAGTTTGCTGATGTCAGTGGGAAAAAAAACAATGCCCCATTGTTGGTGCCAGTAGGAGGAATTGCCCCATCGTTGGTGTCAGTGGAAGGAATTGTGCTTAATTGTTGGTGTCAGTGGGCCACATTGTTGTCATTGGCAGAAATTGTGTGTCATCTTTGGTGTCAGTGGGAGGAATTGTGCCCCATCATTGGTGTCATTTGGCTCCATTGTTAATGTCAGTGGGGGGAATTATGCCTCATTGTTGGTATCAGTGGATAAAATAGTGCTCCAAGTGTCGGATAAAAGATAAAAAAGGGCCACTTCTTGCCCCCTAGACCACAGTTTGGAGACCACTGCTCTAAAGTGAAAAGGGAAAATTGAATACTTACATAGTAGGTGAGGTGAGGTTGAAAAAAGACACAAGTCCATCAAGTCCAACCTATGTGTGTGATTATGTGTCAGTATTACATTACATATCCCTGTATATTGCGGTCATTCAGGTGATTATCTAATAGATTCTTGAAGTTATCAATGCTCCCCGCTGAGACCACCGCCTGTGGAAGGGAATGCCACATCCTTGCCGCTCTTACAGTAAAGAACCCTCTACGTAGTTTAAGGTTAAACCTCTTTTCTTCTAATTGTAATGAGTGGCCATGAGTCTTATTAAACTCTCTTCTGCAAAAAAGTTTTATCCCTATTGTGGGGTCACCAGTACAGTATTTGTAAATTGAAATCATATCCCCTCTCAAGCGTCTCTTCTCCAGAGAGAATAAGTTCAGTGCTCGCAACCTTTCCTCATAACTAAGATCCTCCAGACCCTTTATTAGCTTTGTTGCCCTTCTTTGTACTCGCTCCATTTCCAGTACGTCCCTCCTGAGGACTGGTGCCCAGAACTGGACAGCATACTCCAGGTGCGGCCGGACCAGAGTCTTGTAGAGCGGGAGAATTATCGTTTTATCTCTGCAGTTGATCCCCCTTTTAATGCATGCCAATATTCTGTTTGCTTTATTAGCAGCAGCTTGGCATTGCATGCCATTTCTGAGCCTATCATCTACTAGGACCCCCAGGTCCTTTTCCATCCTAGATTCCCCCAGAGGTTCTCCCCCCAGTGTATAGATTGCATTCATATTTTTGCCACCCAAATGCATTATTACCCTGGGGAACCCCACTACCCACCCCTGACCATTCTGAGTACTCCCCATTTATCACCACCCTCTGAACACGCCCTTGTAGCCAGTTTTCAATCCATGTAATCACCCTATGGTCCATGCCAACGCACCTTATTTTGTACAGTAAACGTTTATGGGGAACTGTGTCAAATGCTTTTGCAAAATCCAGATACACCACATCTGCGGGCCTCCCTTTATCTAGATGGCAACTCACCTCCTCATAGAAGGTTAATAGATTGGTTTGGCAAGAACGATTCTTCATGAATCCATGCTGATTACTGCTAATGATATCATTCTTATTACTAAAATCTTGTATATAGTCCCTTATCATCCCCTCCAAGAGTTTACATACTATTGATGTTAGGCTAACTGGTCTGTAATTCCCAGGGATGTTTTTTGGGCCCTTTTTAAATATTGGTGCTACATTGGCTTTTCTCCAATCAGCTGGTACCATTCCAGTCAATAGACTGTCTGTAAAAATTAGGAACAACGGTCTGGCAATCACCTGACTGAGTTCCCTAAGTACCCTCGGATGCAAGCCATCTGGTCCCGGTGATTTATTAATGTTAAGTTTCTCAAGTCTAATTTTAATTCCGTCCTCTGGTAACCATGTAGGTGCTTCCTGTGTTGTGTCATGAGGATAAACACTGCAGTTTTAGTTACTGAAGCCCCCCGATTCACTCGTGAATACTGAGGAGAAGAATAAATTCAATACCTTTGCCATCTCCCCATCCTTTGTAACCAGATGTCCTTCCTCATTCTTTATGGGGCCAATATGGTCTGTCCTCCCTTTTTTACTGTTTACATACTTAAAGAATTTCTTGGGATTTTTTTTGCTCTCCTCCGCTATGTGTCTTTCATGTTCTATCTTAGCCATCCTAATTGCATCCTTACATTTCTTATTGCATTCTTTATAAATTCTGAATGCTGAGGATGATCCCTCAACCTTGTATTTTTTGAAGGCCTTCTCCTTTGCTTTTATATGCATTTTTACATTGGAGTTAAGCCATCCAGGATGTTTGTTCGCTCTTTTAAATTTATTACCCAATGGGATACATTGGCTAATGCCCTTATTTAATATGCTCTTAAAGCAAACCCATCTCTCCTCCGTATTCTTTGCTCCTAATATTTTATCCCAATTTATGCCTTTTAGCAAGGTTTGTAGTTTAGGGAAGTTGTCTCTTTTGAAATTCAGTGTCTTTGTGTTCCCTTCATGTTTCCTATTTGTGTGATTTATACTGAAACTAATTGACCTGTGATCGCTGTTACCTAAATTGCCCCGTATTTCCACATCTGTTATCAGGTCTGTATTGTTGGTAATCAGTACCTTACCTTTCCGTAATTTTCCTTTCCTGGTGCCTGCCCATGGCAGCATACCCATGGTTGGTTGCTCCGCCCCCTACCAACCCACAGGACCATTTTAATTCTATAAAAAAAGAGTTCCTCCCCTTAGTCAGTATTCTTGTAACTAGATCTCATAACGCTAAGGATCATTGAAGGGAGGGTGTATGCTGCCATGGGCAGGCACCAGGAAAGGAAAATTACGGAAAGGTAAGTATTCAATTTTCCGTTTTCCTGGTGCCTCCCATGTCAGGAGCTATGGTGAGATGATCTGCGGGATGATCCCCGGTAAGGTCCCCGGTGCGGGCCGTAGAAACAAAAAATATGTTCTAATTTGCTCTTTTTTATTTTCCTTTAAATCTTACCTGATTGTTGCAGCCCTTACCTAGTGGTATGTTGAGGATCTTTTTGTTGCGGTATCACATTACTAGGGGCAGCTGGGCAAGAAAAAAAAAAGGATAGATTTCTTTCTGCTTTCCTTTTTATATATATATATATATATGTATATATATACACACATACACATATATACATATATATATATACACACATAGATACACATATCTACACAATACATATACATAACATTAAACAAAAGTACCCATTTGCAAGCCCCTAAATACCTTGGCCAGGCTCCATTGCAAAAAATAGGGAAGACACTTAAGGGAGATGTCTTCACCTTGATAGCTGGCCCTGTAATGAATCCCAGGCTCTTCATTTATGCTGAGAGCGCTTTGGGAGTACCAAGATGGCCGCCGACAGCTTCAGTTTGCTACTGGGCATGCGCTGTACTGTCACATGACGTCACGCCGTGACTCCGCCCCCCGCTGAGTAAAACAGAGCCGATCGATGCGCGCGAAGCGCCGCACACTGCTACAGGAGGAGGGGGGGACATAATCCATGGAGGGGCACTGCAATGCAAGTAACAGCCTGCTCACATACGGATAAGAGACATACCATCAGGGAAGAGCATAGAGGAGAGACTAAGCTCCTGTTATTCTTCCAATATGGCCCAAAAAAAGATCCACAGAAAAAAACGGCCTCCCATACTTATCTGGCGCCTTTAGCAGCCCAAGCGATGGGACTCCATACTGCAGGAGAGCATGAACCTGCAACGGTTACACCATAAAGCGGTGAGGTAAGGCTGATAATGATCCTGCAGGCATGAGGACAAAGTAAAGGATACTGACTAAGGGGAGGAACTCTTTTTTTATAGAGTTAAAATGGTCCTGTGGGTTGGTAGGGGGTGGAGCAACCAACCATGGGTATGCTGACATGGGAGGCACCAGGAAAGTGAATTTCTAGTTGTTACAAGAACAAGAGCAGAGATTACTCTTCCAACAAGGACACTAGTTGTGGTGACCCTAGATTTCCCTCACCTGGAAGGGATTTTTTCTCACTTCCTGATGTGGCTATGATACAGGAAGTCAAGAGAAATCTCCTGAATGGGACATGGGCACGTGGGTTTATATTCCTTCCTAAGGCTAGATTTAGATGTTCGTCTAAACCCACCACTCCTCTGAAGAGCAGCTGCATTTGAACATAGTGAGTACCGCCTTCTGATGGCAGAAACACCTTCATTATGTCCAGATTGTACATGGCCTGATTAGAATGTACAGTATATGCTGAGAAGATAAGTCTAATGGTGACCATACACGCTTCCAAAAACTATTTTTTTTCTGATCGATCTTATCCAATAGGAATAATTGGTCTATAGTCTATCAATTATCAACAACCCATTCAATATATCAAACATGGGGGAGTGAATTTCAATCAATAGTTAAGATACAGTCATAACTTATTATTGTAACTTATCAACCGCATCTCTGTTTCGACCATGTAGTCTCATAATCTGATCACTCATGAGTGCAGTATCTAAGTGCTGCTGATCAATGCAAAACAATCAATAATTGTTCATCCTACAATCAACTCGTTTTGATCGAATCTAATCTGATCAGGTCTAAATCGATCAGAAGTGAAGTTATGACTATTTGATTATTTGTGTATTTAATTGTTTTGTTTGAATTTTATAATAATAATGTTGAAGCATGTGTGGCCACCATATGTTAGGAAAATAGGTCTAATAACAAAACTGGGGAAATGAAGTATTTCTTTGTGTGCCTGGAAAACATTTTTATTCATACTGTAGTTAGCTTTCTTTGTTCGCAATGGAGTTTAGTATATTCTCGGCAAAGTGTTTCCAAATCGATACCGACATGTATAAAAATGCTTCTCTAATGAAATAAACAAAGGGCTTAAGTAACAGTTGCTGAGCAGCCATAATGCAAAGTAGCTCTGCGCTATAAAACAGTCTCAAATGTATGCAGAGTTTGCTCTGTAATGTAACTGCTCAGTGCGATGTGGTTGATCCACCAAACATCTTGCCTAATTAAAGCTCTAAACTAATAATGAAAAGTGACAGCCGAGGGACTGAGGTGCCTCTACCACAAAACACAGCATGCAATTATAGTGAGATTGTTTTGGAGACTTTTCCGTATTTCAAGATGTTCCATTTTCTTTAACATACTTTAAATTTGAACTCTGATTCATTTGTGTATTTAACTTACATGCATTAGATATATTTTTATGTATAATTTTGTGTAGCAAAACATTTTGTCTGCATTTTGGGCAGCGCATACATCTGTGTACGCAACTACTGCTCAAATGCGCGATTATCTGCATTCAGTTGCTGCATGTTTCAGCCTGTCATTGATTTTGTCACAGACAATTCCAACTACTCAGCTCCACGTCCTCCTTCCTCGCTCCACCCACCGATGGCTCCTGACTTTAAAGCGGTTGTAACCCTAAAAAAAATATTATTTTGATCCTTTAAAGCATAAATAACAGCACAGTGCTTGTGCTGTGTAATTTGTCCCTTTCTATCACCTAAAATACCTGGTTGATCCTGCCTGGTGCTTCCCTCCCCTCTGTAAACTGACCAGGTTTATCATGGCTGCTGAGCCCTGATACAGTGGTCAGTTTACATGCTTCCATCAGCCAACTGTCTCTCCTCTCTCCCCCTCACCCCCTCCCTCCCTGCCTGTCAGCTAGTCTCAGTGCTGATCTGCTCCCCACCCCTCCCCTCCTGCTGCTTTAAAACTAAATATTGCTAAAATAACTTTGTTTTATTCATAGAATCCCTTGTGTTAAATTAAGTTATGTGCCCCAGTTTATGTTCTTTATAAAAAATATGCAGCTTTATACCTTATTTCAGAGTGCCTCTCAGCGCTCACGTGACCGCCCGTGGCTCTCCTCCTCTCCTCCCTGCTGACTTCAGTGGGGATTCTCAGCCCCTTCAGCTGTAATTCTCAAATCAGGGGAGGAGAGCAGTGAGCAGTCACGTGAGCACCTAGTGGTGCTCTGAAATAAGGTATAAAGCTGCATATTTTTTAAAAAACACATACAGTGGGGCACATAGTGTAATATAACACAGGGGATTCTAGGAATAAAACAAAGTGGCTTTACAACCACTTTAAGCGCTCTTTGACCCGTTAACAATTGTAGCTCCAAACACAAAAATAAAGCTTCCTTTCTAAAAACCCAAAATGAGTTTTATTGTTGTTATACAGTACAAGTGTAATTCACTTGATCCTTTTATGCAAACCAAAAATGACTGCTTCAGTGCTCCTATTACTTGTATAAAACAGTTTGTCAGGATACAATATGCTACAGAAAGATGGACCCCAACAATTAAGCCCACTAGGGGGCAAAGCACATCTGAGGGACCTCTCTTTTAGGTGGAAAGTAGAACTGAAGCCATTTTACATTACCTGGTTTGGTTTTGGTCATAGTGGGGTGGATTTACTAAAGGCCAATAGACAATAGCAGTTGCTCCAGAGCTTAGTACATGAGCCTCACTTTGCAAAGAATACCTAATCACACGCAAGGAAAATGAAAAAAAAAACAACATTTTTGCTTGCACGTGACTGGATGATGGAAGTCAGCAGAGCTTCTACTCATTTACTAAGCTCTGGAGCAACTGCTTCTGCAGAGAACTGCACTTTGTGCAAAGTGCACATTCTATTTGCCGTTAGTAAACCAACCTGAAGTCTTCGTCCTGATGTGCAATCGGTTGCCATTTTTCGGCTCCTTTTATGTTTAAAGATTAAGCTCTGAGCAGAGTGAAATGCGTAAGAGGAGCAGTGTATTACCATTGTAATGGAACCATAAAATTCACTTTGAGCTCTATTTTTGTTTTTGGATTTATCATAGATTTTTGGCAGGCTACTGACAATGGGATATATGTTGCACCTGTGACCACTGGACAGGGAATTATGTCAAAATGTACGCTGCATGGCCCCTTTCTGGCCAACATTTGTGGAACCTAGAGCCTCTAAATTTTACAAGTAACAGAATCCAATTCCCAATAAGTTGAGCATGTCTCTGCACCCAATAAAGATTTACAACATATACTGTATAATGAAGAAATGTGATTATCAGGGACAACTACAGGGCATTGTATGCATTGTAACACATTGAGGTTGATTTATGAAATCCGAAGAGTGCAAAAAGAGTGCATTTGCGGCGCCGCACCGATTCCCAAAAGTAGTTTCTGTACTACTTTTGGTGACTTTGGGGTGATGTCTCTAAAATCGCCCCCGAAGTCGGGACTGACATGCGGGAATGAAATTGTGTGAGTTCAGCAGAACTCGCACGATTTAATTCCCGCTGTCAGTGTGAACTCAAGGCTTAAAAGCGTATTGCTTTTTACAGTGCTGTCAGTCACATTGTGAACATGCTCTCAAAGAGATCATGGCAATACTCAAAATAATGCCATCAGCTTCCTTTCTCCTGAAAGTCCCGTTTTGTCTTTGTTCTGGCATTGTCATATTATTCATCCCACATCATCCCCTTTCCCGCCTGATAGGGTTCATGGCCAACAGACACCACACCTATCCATAGGCAAAAAAAATGCCAGCACACCAAAAAGAGAATCTCAGATATTTACTGAGATCTCAATAATAAAACATGCAGTATAAAACCACTGGCATTGTCCAGGGTCAGCATCTACATTTCTTGCCAAGGATGACCAGATTCCGTTAACCATACTGCCTGTGAAAATTCGGTTCTTGACTGTATGTACACTATTGTCTCAGAGAGATCAGTTCTATGGTCCTGCCTAGAAAATTAAGACAAACCTGTACTATACGTGTACAAGCGTACAATTGAGGCACCATAAGGTGCCCGTACAATCTCTGTGTTGTCCTGTTGTTAGAGCCCTGAGGAAAACCCAGTACTGCTGGGTGTGAACACATATGAATCTCCTTCTTGGCCCCTCATTTTAAGCTTGGTACCAGCCAAGGTACTGTCATGTAAGGGTAAAAAAAAGTAAAAACCTATGTAAGTTTTGATCTATGGAAAAGACAAAAGTTTCTTTGCAGTATTTTTTATTGAAATTTCACAAAATACAAATATAACAGCGTGTACGCAGTGCACAAAGGAATATCGGCAAAATATTATTTTCCAGTCAACAGAACAATAAAATACCTTAAAAGTATGAAGTTGTCCATTTAGCAAAAGAAAAATAAGGATCTGAGGTGAGAGATAGCTGCCCCAGAGAGAGTAGGTCCTGGAGGCAAAAGTACATCATGCACAAAGAAAGAACAAAATAACCTTCATGTTAGGCGAACAGAGAGACAGAAAAAACATAGAATAAGGAAGGAAGAGGAAATAAAAGGGGGGTGGGGGGGACTGATGCTCGGCTAGGTATGATTCCAAAGCTAAGGTAGATCAAAAAGTTCAGACCTAGAAAAGACTGTCCTCTATAGCTTAAGCGGTTAGCAGAGAATGGTCAATGTCTGCCAGCATATAGTATGAGATCCAGAGCTCCCATATTTTTGGAATCTGGACATCTTATCTAATGTGGTTGCCATGCACAGATTAATATGAGATTTAAGCTCCTCAAAGGAGATGGAAAAGACAAATCTTCCACAGGAATTTTTGGGCAGACTGAGAGGAAGATAGGGTAGCTGCCTCAGGCGCAGTGTCTTCACGTAGCATACAGTAGGAAGGTCACAGAAAATCAGTTTGCACTTCTTAGTCCAACTGGACCCCGAGTGGTGGACTCGGAGCTGTGCAGCGAGACTGAAACAAGCGGGCACATACTGACTAAAGGAGGAAGAAGTTTAGCATCTTCACCTTCGGCACTGGATAACCTTTTCCTGGCGCTGCATGCATACGTTCTGGTTAACACATTTACCTTTGAATTGGATGATGTGGGTTGTTCATTAAACTTATCTATTCAATGTTCTGCAGAAATTGCTGTTGCTTAGATCAATCATTAAGAAACAGCAATGACGATACCAAATATAACTTTTATGTAGTGAAAAATTAATTTTATTCAGAGTGTACTTATTTGTTTCATTGTTATTTATGTAGCCTTGGAATCCCTCACCCCAATGTGAACTAACAATTGACAGGGCTTGTACTGTGCCCAACATGATCAATTACCTTTGTTGGAGGTAGTTTGTGTGTTTGACTTCTGCTTAGTCTTGTTTAGGAAAAATGTTTGGGCATAGCATTACATTATAATCACATCAGTCTTCTGGATGTGGGTGGAGCTGGGAACTTCATATCGCATTGTAAATATTGAGTGAAGCTCAGAACATAAATACTAATGAAAACTTGTGTAACTAAATATCTCTCATACCGACGCTCTTGTAAATTAGAAACTCTAAGACCCATGAGTTAAAAATGCTGAAGTTATGTGAATACTTACTTTAGTAATACAATTTATGGTCATACTTCCTGTTTCACATTCTATATTTTCAGAATTGCTAGAGATCAGACGCTAAATGTTGAGAAAATGAACTTGATATTACTATTTGAAATTTGTTGTGAGGTACCATGACTGGTAATAACCATTGTGGTGTCATATAATCCTTAGTTCACAATGCACACAATGTATATAATTACCGATAATGGTGTTTTTTTAAATAAAATTTGTATATCATATTTCAAGAATTTGGATGCATTTATTGTATTCCAATAATTTTTTACCATCTTTCTGACCACATACAGTATAATTACCATAATTGCAGCCAGCTTGGCATGCACATGATTGTAAGCGATATGCCTAGCTTCATATTGTACACAAAAAAAGGTGTCTAGCTGTATCACTGCACACTTGTATCATGCATGCTCGTATCTCTGATCAGAGATCTTCAGAACCTGCCAAAGTATTAAAAAAGCAACTGGGTTGAACTACTGTTCTTTCTAGAAGCAATTGGCCACGGTTGCCTGTTTTAACCTGGTGGTGTCTATGAAAATACAGCAATTGCTTTTGTAACGTTTAAGTGGCAGTTATAGGGAAATTAGGTAAATGAATTTTTGTTCATTTGTTGGATTAGTATATAGGCGGTAACACCAGCAACAGCTAGTACTGGATCAGCATGTCGGACTCGAAATGTATTTCTTTTGTACAAAAATAATACATCATCTTACATATACACATTAATTAGACACCTAAATGTTGGTGAATAGTATTTTAATTGACTGCCTGAACACCCAGTTGTATCCCATCAACTCAATCTAACACTGTGTCAAAAAGGATTTTAACTGCAATTGAACAGTAACCAGTAAAATGCATTACTGTATTTAGTTGGAGAGTTCCAGTACAGTAAAACCTTGGATTGCGAGCATAATTCGTTCCAGAAACATGCTTGTAATCCAAAGCACTTGTATATCAAAGCAAATTTCCCCATAAAAAAAAAAAAGACCTGTTCCACAACCATTTATTCATAAGTCCTTCAGTTTATAGTATAAAAGAGAAGAGAGGCTCCTCTAAGTGTAGCAATATGGTTACATTTAATGAAGGTACAACATTTAGAAACACATGGTTGATGATTAAAAGAGGCACATCTAAGTATGCAGGTATCCGGGGTAAAGCTGTCTCCATCCTCTGAACCGCCGGCTCTCACCGCTGTCAGTCTGCAATCGTGACCGGGAAGACTACCCTGCAGTAAAGCGATCTGAAAGCGAGGTTTGAACCGCTTGTGGAGCGCAGAGTGGAAGAGACGACGTTGATGGCGGTGCGGGGTATGGTCTATGTGGACATCTTTACCCCAGATACCTGCATACTTAGATGTGCCTGTTTTAATCATCAACCATGTGAGTTTCTAAATGTTGTACCTTCATTAAATGTACCATATTGCTACACTTAGAGGCACCTCTCTTCTCTTTTATACTCAGTTGTGACATGACGCTACTCTTATATCAAGACATCGCTTGTATATCAAGTCAAAATGTATTAAAAATGTTTGCTTGTCCTGCAAAACACTCTCAAACCAAGTTACTCTCAAACCAAGGTTTTACTGTAGTAGGGTTCAACTAAACAAGTAATGTTATTTTACACAATATTTCATGGCTTGTATCCAGTTTAATAGCATGCTAATGCAGTTTGTACTGTACACAATGTACCTCTATCCCTTGAAGATGCCGTTTGCAGGGAAATGCGTTGGGTGGGGCCGAATACATGACGTCTTTATGCACGCTGGTGGGAATCCAGAGGTGCTTATTGTTTGTTACGTGCCTGTGATTGTCTTCTTATAGTAAGTACAATACCTTATTAAAAGCCCATAATTTTAAAAATACTGCACTATGATGGTCCCTTCTTGCTTTTATTCCCTCTATGCTGAGCACATTTAAACAGGATCATAAATAGATGGAGTGGTGTGTGTGAACATTTGGTGCTGTGGGACAGCGAGGCACCTCATGATCTCTGGGTGGAATCAGTGTCTCTGGTAAGGAGTTTACCTTACATGTGGGTGGTGTGATTCCTTGCACCCTTTATTCCAGCTACAATGAATGCTCTTCATCTCACACTTTGAAGTGTGTTTTCTTATCCTTTGGGATTTTTTTATCTTAATTTTGGACTGTTCACCAGGATATTTATCCATCTGTACACACATTTGCCTTTTTTGTTTGCTTTATTCACTTTTATAATCTTTGTCTTTGTCACTAAATAATGTGCGTTTGTATATGCTTGTTTATTTATATTTGAATTGTCCATAGGTACATTTCTCCATCTGTACGAATATAAACACTTTATATGTTTATTTTTATTTTAGGTTGACGTGATTTATCATATTGTAATACAGATTTTTTAGGGCTTGAGTGTCCTTTGGCACTTCTAGAATAATACTTAATGGCACTATTGCATCTTTATTGAATATTTTTTTTATTTTTTAATTTATTTTTTCATGTAGATTGTATGCACTAAGCTTACACTATTGGTACCTTCTCATGCTATGGTAATAGTTTATGATATACATGCAGTTACATGCAGCAGAGGCATCCCCTGCATCCCTCTAGATGTGCATGTTTTATCCCAGCCAGCGCCCACTAGAGTTTATAACTGGTACAGATGTATTTATAATACAGCACAGAAAACGTACATAGCAAGGTCGTGGAGATGGAGAGTAGTTAAAGCAGTAGCAGTGTGCCCCAGGCGGCTGTCTAGTTTGCCTAGTGGTAGCATCGGCCCTGAGTAGTAGGGTTCATTTAAACAAGTGTTATTATTTTACACAATATTTTTACTTTTAGCCAGTAGGGATGGTTCCGATGTTTGAATCAAACGTAAGTTTGACTCGAACATCGCGTGTTTGTCCGCAAATGAACCGAACATATGGGGCATTCGCGGCAAATTCGAGTGCCGCAAAGTGCTCCATGATGCACTGCAAGGTCACAGTGCATTGACGGCTGCTGATTGGCCAAAGCATGCACCTGACCTGCATGCTTTGGCTAATTACAGTGCGATCTGCTGGGAGAGCCATGATTGGCCAAAGGCAGGGTGCCTTTGGCCAATCATGGCTCAGGGGGCTAAGTCCATGCCCCATACTATATAATGGCTGCTTACACGGCGGCTTTATGTGATAACGTGGAGAGATTGAGAGAACTTGAGCTAGATTAGGCAGGTTAGTTAGTGGCGTGCAGGCAGTTTAATATATATATATATATATATAGATTAATCTATATCTATAGATATATATACAGTGTAGTCAGTGTAGAATATATATATATATATATATATATATATATATATATATATATATATATATATATATATATATATATATATATGGTGCAGGCAATGTATTAATATATACAGTATCTCACAAAATTGAGTACACCCCTCACATTTTTGTAAATACTTAATTATATCTTTTCATGTGACAACACTGAAGAAATGACACTTTGCTACAATGTAAAGTAGTGAGTGTACAGCTTGTATAACAGTGTCAATTTGCTGTCCCCTCAAAATAACTCAACACACAGCCATTAATGTCTAAACCGCTGGCAACAAAAGTGAGTACACCCCTAAGTAAAAATGTCCAAATTGGGCCCAATTAGCCATTTTCTCTCCCCAGTGTAATGTGACTCCTAAGTGTTACAAGGTTTCAGGTGTGAATGGGGAGCAGGTGTGTTAAATTTGGTGTTATCGCTCTCACTCTCTCATACTGGGCACTGGAAGTTCAACACCTCATAGCAAAGAACTCTCTGAGGATCTGAAAAAAAGAATTGTTGCTCTACATAAAGATGGCCTAGGCTATAAAAAGATTGCCAAGACCTTGAAACTGAGCTGCAGGACGATGGCCAAGACCATGCAGTGGTTTAACAGGACAGGTTCCACTCAGAACAGGCCTCGCCTTGGTCGACCAAAGAAGTTGAGTGCATGTGCTCAGCGTAATATCCATAGGTCGTCTTTTGGAAATAGACATATGAGTGCTGCCAGCATTGCTGCAGAGGTTGAAGGGGTGGGGGGTCAGCCTGCCAGTGCTCAAACCATATACCACACACTGCATCAAATTGGTCTGCATGGCTGTTGTCCCAGAAGGAAGCCTCTTCTAAAAAGCCCGCAAACAGTTTGCTGAAGACAGGCAGACTAAGGACATGGATTACTGGAACCATGTCCTGTGGTCTGATGAGACCAAGATAAACTTATTTGGTTCAGATGGTGTCAAGCGTGTGTGGCGGCAACCAGTTGAGGAGTACAAAGACAAGTGTGCCTTGTCTTCAGTCAAGTATGATGGTGGGAGTGTCATGGTCTGGCGCTGCATGAGTGCTGCTGGCACTGGGGAGCTACAGTTCATTTAGGGAACTATAATTGCCAACATGTACTGTGACATACTGGAGCAGAGCATGATCCCCTCTCTCCGGAAAAAATCTCTCCAGAAAAAATAGGAAATGTGTTTTCAAAGGATGGGGTTTTGAATAAGTATGGCTACTAGATTACAGCAAACAAAATCAGTGTAAAGCTGATGTCTGATGACAGAGAATAATCGCTGCTACAAATTGCCAATGCCAGGGATTGTCAGTGATTTGTAGCTAGTAGTTTAATCGCTATAGAAATGGTGATTTGTCGCTGCTACAAGCTAAACTAGTGCTACAGTATTAGGTAGGTGTGCTTGTCTATAAATCTGTCTACTTTAGTAATTTGCAGCTAAGCCAAGCAATTTGTAGGTAAGCCCATGGAGGTGAAATGAAGAGCGAGCATTTTTGTTGCCACCGTGGAATCTTGATAGGTTGCTTTAAAATATGAGTTAGCAGTTCCATAGAAGATAATTATAAACTACTTAGCGAGAAATTGCTTAAAAAAAAATTTAAAAAAAAAGGGGGGGGGGGAAATAACTGTAATTTCTTTATTTTCCTAATGGACTGGCACCGTGGTGGCTAGTGTAGGAATCATACATGCAGAATGCTGCAGTTGCCTTGGCATACTGAAGAGAAGTCAACAAAAATCCCACCACCAACCACCTTAGGGCTCATGTACACACAGACTAGGCTGACCGCCGGCCATGGGAAAATGCAAGAATCAGGTTCAGGGTAGAAACGTATTGCCCGCCGGCTGCTAAGCGTGGGAAAATCGTGGTGAAATTGCAGCACGATTTTGCCGTGTTTTGTGGCCGGCGGTCAAAACGTTCCTATCCTGAACACTATTCTTCCGCATTCAGGAGCGGGAGGTTGAACCTCCCCCAACCGCAGCAGCTTCTAAACTCTTGTAAAAGCCTATGGGTGCAAGGACACATAGGCTTTTATGGAGTTGAGTTTAGGCAAAAAAAGACCAAAAGCTCCTAAACTCAAGTCTACAAGAGCCCTTATATAGATTGAACTGTAAACAAGGATCAAGCATATTTGCTCTTTCCTTGGGAGGTTCCCCAAATGTTTTCAGGACATGTTTTGGGGAATACCATTCTTTGTTTTTGCTAAGTTTAAAAAAAATAATGTATAAGCCAACACTTTTATTCCATTCTGGAAAGAATAGGGAATGATTAAAACCTTCTCAGGTGTGTTTTGCCATCTGTGTCCCATTGAGGAGGTATTCTTTAACTTCCCATCATGCAGACAACCTAAGGAAATAAGGAGAAATCTACTGAAATCTATCCAAAGTGAAAACCAGTATCCCCACAGGAAGATTTACCGTCTGTTTCATTTCTGGTGACAACTCAAATTTTAGTGTTGTGCCTCAATTTCAGTGACTTTGAGGCTTTTGGTGTACTTTATTTAATGTATACACATTATAATGTTAGTAGTCTGTTTTCTAGGTTTTAGCATATTTTCTTCCTCTGTCCAATTCACTTGTATATTGTTAGTAAATACGTATTTTAGTACTTTAGGGACTGATATAAAGCCAAGTGACAGAAACGTGGACAGTCTATGTGACATTTTATTTAGTGCTTACGTCCAGTGTTGGCTGTGCATTCAAAGGTAATAAATAAGAGCAGAGAGTCTGTTGTTTTGTACTATACAGTAGTTTGTTTTATTGATCGGGTTTTCACTTTGATTTATTGGTGCTCTGTGGGATAGTGGGGCTCAGGGAACATGGGCAGATTGAGATAAATGTCCCGTGAGGAACATCTTTTAAAACTTAATGAGCAATTACTATAGCCTTGTGCCAGCAGCTTTATGCTTTACACTCATCCACAAGTATGGCTGTAGCTGGTTAATAGATGTTTAAAGGGCTCAGTCATCTAAAACTCATAATTCATGTATGAGTGGCCCCACTCATCCTGCTGGATTTACATTGATATAAAAGTGAGAGTAGAATCTTCTGGTAATGACCATGGTAGGTGTATAGGCCTGGGAGTTTAACCTCCCTGGCGGTATGATTATTTCGGATTTTAGGTGCTGAAAGCGGTACAATTAATTTGCATGGAAATTTGGCGTTTTATATTGTAGGCCTGTAATTCATAACAATAACACACTTAAATCTGTCCAAACAAGAGTCTAGTAGACTATGATGAAGTTTGAAACACAAAAACATAAATTATAATATAAGAAATAAATATAACTAATTAAAAAAAATAATATAATAATAATAAAATAAATTTCCGCGCGAATCACTATCGCTCAATTCTGCAAGTGTTCTAATTTACTATCGCTGTTTTTTAGCTGGTCTAAAGCCACTTTTGACGTAAAGGGACACTTTTTGGTTGCTATGGACAATCTCCAGTTTCCAGGCAGAAAGAACAGTATATATAACATAGAACTGCATGCAGGGCATGGGCCAAAGCGCTGGGGACAAAAGGGATGTGAAATAATTTTATACAGTACTGTAATCTGTAAGATTACAGTACTGTATGTGTTATGGTCTTTACATTTTTTTGAATTTGCCGCCAGGCTCCGCCCCTGTGCGTCGTGGCACTCGCAGGGAACGGAGCCTGCCACGGAGAGGCTTCGGAGGAGACAGAGCCCACGGACACTGCGGGGGACATCGCAGGATCCTGGGGACAAGGTAAGTAACACCGCACCAGGATCCTGCAATGTAATCCTGAGTGTGGCTCGGGGTTACCGCTAATGGTGCTGAAATTTAACCCCGAGCCACACTAGGGAAAACCATCAGAGAGGTAACCACAAAGATTTTACCAACAGTCCTAAGGGAGGTATAAGATACTGTTGGACAGTTTAATTTTGCAGGATTGTTGCTAGTTTGTCTAATATTTGAACTGAATTTTCATCAGAATGTTGGATGTAACAATGGTTCACTGGGAGTGCTAGAGGCTATTCTCCAAAGAAAATAAGAGGAATACTTGGGATTCAATGAGGTTAATTATGAACTGATCTGAGATGTAGTATTTAGAAAATGATTGGGGTGCATATTTGTGTCTCCACACATTGCTTCTTGTTAAAATTGTAGGAAGAAATTAGCAGTTTACTATTTATTTGAGATGTTTTGAAAATGAAATCGAGAACTAAGGTGATCGAGAACTAATGCGATTTTTTTGTCATCTCCTGTTAAAATAAAACTGTAATGCTTTTGGGTCAGTTTTATTTTTGGGGCTATTCACCCCTTTGTGTGCAGTAAATCACATTCATTAACACATTTTTTTGTGCACGGAGGCACGTTATATTGAGAGAGCCCATTAATTCTGTAGTGGGGAGTCAAGCACCTCAATGGAAAAAAAATGCACCTGCATTATTTTTTGCAATTAGTATTCATATCTGTATGTTGTGTTTCACTATAGAGCAGCTGCATTTATTATTACTATATATGTGCAATGGGGCGTTAGTCACAATAAATGGCAATGCACATATAACAGAACATTAGCAGTATATGCAGTAACACAAAATGTGAATCCAGAAATCAATTTTTGGTTGACATCAGAACACTAATAGAGGGGAACTCTTCCAATGGGGATACTAGTTCTGGTGACCCTGGTAACACACTGAGATTAAGTAGGGAGCTGGCAATATTTTCTTTGGTTTTGTTTGACACTCCGGGATTCCTTCACTTTGGAGGGATTTCTGGTCACTTCTTGCTGTGGCTTTGGGACAAGAATTGAAGGAAAATCTTCTCAGTGGGACACAGATGTCAAAGATGAACTGATGTGGGCTATAACCCTCCCTTACTCTATCCAAAAAAAAAAAAAAAAGTTTAATTATAAAGTTTATTTATCCTTAAAGTGGAGTTCCACCCACTTTTACAACTCTTCGTCATCCCTCACTAAACTGCGCCCTGTAAACGAATTGGATATTTTTTTATTTTTTTTCTCAGCACCTACTGTATAGCTGCTGTATTCATTTTTCACTTCCTCCTCCCTGGCCGCGGCCCACCGCATCATTTCCTGTTTGCAATGCCTTCTGGGAATGTGGCGGCAACTTCCTCTGACACTGCCGTTGCTATGGAAACCTGACCTGAAACCTATTATACTGCTTGTGCTGCACTGAGCATGTGCGAGATCTGCAAGGATGATATCCAGGAAGAAATACAGTCTGGCTTCCGATGCCCACACTTAAGATGGCCACGGCCTGCTGTAAGTTTATAAAATAACAAACTACTGCTCTAAACTAACAAAACAGACCTTAGTTTACAGACTAACTTTACTAGAATACATTAAGCTTGTGTATTATAGGGGTATTTTTATTTAAAAAGTATAATTTCGGCCAGAACACCACTTTAAAGTGATACTAAAGTCTCGTTTGTTTTTCTTTAAAAATAACAAATATGTTGTATTTACCTGCTCTGTAAAATGGTTTTAAACAGAGCAGCCCAGATCCTCCTCTTCTCAGGCCCCTCGCCAGTGCTCCTGGCTCCTCCCTCCTGCTGAGTGCCCCCACGGCAAGCAGCTTGCTATGGGGGCACTCCAGCTGAGCTGCAGCTTTATGTGTCCAGTCTTGGATGGCCAAGGCACTCACGCACAAGTATTAGGGGTGCTGAGAGGGGCTGCTGCAAACAGAAGTTTTTTTTTTACTTAATGCATAAAAAAAAAAAGCATTAAGATAAAAAAACCTTCTGCCTTTAGAATCACTTTAACCTCCCTGGCGGTATGATTTTTTCGGATTTTAGGTGCTGAAAGCGGTACCATTATTTTGCATGGAAATTTGGCGTTTTATATTGTAGGTCTGTAAATATTAACAATAATACACTTAAATCTGCCCAAACCAGAGTCTAGTAGATATCCCGGGTATGATAAAGTTTGAAACACAAAAACATAAATTATAATATAATAAATAAAAATAAATAATAAAAAAAAAAAAAATAGTAATAAAATAAATTTCCCCACAATTCACTATCGCTCAATTCTGCAAGTGTTCTAATTTACTATCGCTGTTTTCTAGCTGGTCTAAAGCCACTTTTGACGTAAAGGGACACTTTTTGGTTGCTATGGACAATCTCCAGTTTCCAGGCAGAAGGAACAGTTTTATATATATAAAACTGCATGCAGGACACTGGGCAGACCACTAGGGACAAAGGGGATGTGTCATTATTTGATACAGTACTGTAATCTGTAAGATTACAGTATACTGTATCTGTACTGTGTGTTTCACTTTTTGAATTTGCCGCCGAACTCCGTCCCCGTGCGTCGCAACGCTCGCAGGGAACGGAGCTTGGCACTGTGAATCGAGCGAGACACAGCGGCTCGCCGATCACAGCGGGGAGACATCGCAGGATCCAGGAGACAAGGTAAGTATGCTCTTCCTGGATCCTGCAATGCAAGCCCGAGTCTAGCTCGGGGATACCGCTTTTGGTATGAAAAATCCACCCCGAGCCAGACTCGGGAATACCGTCAGGGGGGTTAAAGCGGGGTTCCACCCAAATTTTGAACATTATCTCTATGCATTCTCTTCCTTGCCTAGATACTGACATGCTGTGTAAAAAAATTTAAATCGCCGAAATTACCTTTTTTTTCTAATCTTCTTAGCACTTCCTGGTTTTCCTCCCATAGGAGTAGGCGTGTTTCTAGCCTCTCCCAGACCTCCCACAGTCCCCTGGGAGCTAGTCTCAGGCTTCCCAGCATGCATTGTGCAACAGCATCATCACAACATCTCGGTGAATGCTGGGAGCACAGCTTTCACCGCATCCAGGAAATACATGCTTGTGGGCTTCAAATGCCCACAATGAAGATGGAAACCGCCTTCAGTGAATTTTATAAGTTATTCTTTACAACGAAATCGGACACAGGCGGACTTATTACACAGAACATGTGAGTAGATCATCATAATCATGAGAAGAAAAGTTTGTGAATGAACTCCAAAAAAAAAAAACGATATATATATATATATATATATATATATATATATATATATATATATATATATATATATATATATACACAAATATATTTTATATATATATATATATATATATATATACAAATATATTTTATATATATATATATATATATATATATATATATATATATATATATATATATATATATATACACACACACACACATACACTGCTACACAACTATGCAAAAAATTTAGGCAGGCATGAAAAATATGTTAAAAATTAAGAATGCTTTCAGAAATTGAAGTGTTAATATTTAATTTGTATCAATTAATAAAATGGAAAGTAAATGAACAGAATAGAAATCCAAATCAAATCAATATTTGATGTGGCAACTTTTTGCCTTCAAAACAGCATTGGTTCTTCTAGGTACATTTGCACTCAATTTTTGAAGGAACACGGCAGGTAGGTTGTTCCAAACATCTTGGATAACAAACCACAGATCTTCTGTGGATATAGCCTGGGCTCGCTTGTCCCCACCCTCATTCCTGACCAGCCGGGCTGCGTGCTCGGATTTGCTTCTATTTAAAATTTGGCGCGGGGTTCCCCCTCAAGATTCATACCAAACACGGTGCTGGGCATTGGGGGGATCCAAGTCGGATCTCCGTTCATTGAAAGACGGACGCATGCCGGCGTCATGTCGCAGGGCAAAGTTGGATCCAAAGTAGGACGGCCGTCGTGTCGCACCAGTGTGAACCCAGCCTTACAGCTCACAGTGCATGTCAGAGCAAATGAGAATGATGAGGTCAAAGGAACTGCCTGAAGAGCTCAGAGACAGAATTGTGGCAAGGCATAGATCTGGCCAAGGTTACAAAAAAATTTCTGCTGCACTTAAGGTTCCTAAGAGCACAGTGGCCTCCATAATCCTTAAATGGAAGACGTTTGGGACGACCAGAACCCTTCCTAGAGCTGGCCATCCGGCCAAACAGCTATCGGGGAGAAGAGCCTTGGTGAGAGAGGTAAAGAAGAACCCAAAGATCACTGTGGCTGAGCTCCAGAGATGCAGTCGGGAGATGGGAGAAAGTTGTAGAAAGTCAATCATCACTGCAGCCCTCCACCAGTCGGGCTTTATTAAGACGGAAGCCTCTCCTCAGTGCAAGACACATGAAAGCCCGCATGGAGTTTGCGAAAAAACACCTGAAGGACTCCAAGATGGTGAGAAATAAGATTCTCTGGTCTGATGAGACCAAGATAGAACTTTTTGGCCTTAATTCTAAGTGATATGTGTGGAGAAAACCAGGCACTGCTAATCACCTTTCCAATACAGTCCCAACAGTGAAGCATGGTGGTGGCAGCATCATGCTGTGAGGGTGTGTTTCAGCTGCAGGGACAGGATGGCTGGTTGCAATCGAGGGAAAGATGAATGTGGCCAAGTACAGGGATATCCTGGACGAAAACCTTCTCCAGAGTGCTGAGGACCTCAGACTGGGCTGAAGGTTTACCTTCCAACAAGACAATGACCTTAAGCACACAGCTAAAATAACGAAGGAATGGCTTCACAACAACTCCGTGACTGTTCTTGAACGGCCCAGCCAGAGCCCTGACCTAAACCCAACTGAGCATCTCTGGGGAGACATAAAAATGGCTGTCCACCAACGTTTACCATCCAACCTGACAGAACTGGAGAGGATCTGCAAGGAGGAATGGCAAAGGATCCCCAAATCCAGGTGTGAAAAACTTGTTGCATCTTTCCCAAAAAGACTCATGGCTGTATTAGATCAAAAGGGTGCTTCTACTAAATACTGAGCAAAGGGTCTGAATACTTAGGATCATGTGATATTTCAGTTTTTCTTTTTTAATAAATCCGCAAAAAGGTCAACAATTCTGTGTTTTTCTGTCAATATGGGGTGCTGTGTGTACATTAATGAGGAAAAAAATGAACTTTAATGATTTTAGCAAATGGCTGCAATATAAGGGGGTCTGAATACTTTTCGTCCCCACTGTATACAATTAAGACACAAGCCATATTGTAATTTATTGTAAAATGTACCTTTCCTTTTTGATCTGTAGCCGCTGAAATCTTCTGTAAAATTCAGTGCAATATGGCTCTTGTAGGCTTTCTATACAATGTAAGTGTACAGAACATCACCAGAAATGCAATTTCCTGCTTGGCTCACTGTTTTATGATTGGTTCACTGTTTTTCCCAGAAGTCTGCATTAAGACACTAATTAGATCTTACATTTTTGGTGATATACTCCCAAAGGGTTAATTGCTTCTAAAATTATGCAGACATTACAACTTTCCCCTGCAAGTGCATCAGCCAATTTGATAGAACACAGACACCTCCATTTAGGAAGCAGACTTCCAAACAGTACATTGTTCCATAGTAGAATATACAGTTTTTTCCTAAGAACAGTAACTGGTAGGGCTTTGTGACAAAGTTTGCTAAAATACTTAAAATGTACATGTATGAGCGAGAGGCAGATTTTTTTTTTTTCTCTCAGCAACAATGACGTTACAATTTAAGGCTGTTTGCCTTCTAAAGTGAGTTGTTGGGAGGAGGACACTGCTCTGTCGCAATCAGTTGTAAGTGTACATTTCAGCTTGAGCTATTTAGGTCTGTAAACGGCAAGCTTTTTAAAAGGGGAGTCAAGGAAGATAAGAACTTCATCTGTTGGCTATATATGAAAAGTTTGCAATATTTTCATTTTACCTGACCAAAGGCTGTCATCCTAGTTTCTTAACCCCCCTAGCGGTATTCTCGAATCTGGCTCGGGGTGGACTTTCAATACCAAAAGCGGTATCCCCGAGCCAGACTCGGGATCGCATCGCAGGATCCAGGAAGAGTTTACTTACCTTGTCCCCTGGTTCCTGTGATGTCACCCCGCTGTGATCGGCGAGCCGCTGTCTCGCTCGATTCACAGTGCCGAGCTCCATTCCCTGCAAGCGTTCGTAAGGAGCGTAAGGAGTTCGCCGGCAAATTCAAACAGTAAAACACACAGTATAGATACAGTATACTGTAATCTTACAGATTACAGTACTGTATCAAATAATTTCACACCCCCTTTGTCCCTAGTGGTCTGTCCAGTGCCCTGCATGCAGTTTTATATTGTAAATACTGTTCTTTCTGCCTGGAAACTGGAGATTGTCCATAGCAACCAAAACTTTCCCTTTACATCAAGAGTGGCTTTAGACCAGCTAGAAAACAGCGATAATAAATTAGAATCACTTGCAGAATTGAGCGATAGTGATTTGTGGGGAAATCTGTCACCAAACACTAAAAGTAACGAAAGCGACAATTCTGCAACTGAGCAAATTTCAGTGTTTTTGATTTGATTACATTATTGAATCATTTTTATTATTATTATATTATTATTTGTTATAATTATTTATAGTTATTTATTATATTATAATTTTTTTATTTCGTTTTTCAAACTTTATCATACCCGGGATGTCTACTAGACTCTTGTTTGGACATATTTAAGTGAATTATTCCTAAGAATTACAGGCCTACAATATAAAACGCCAAATTTCTGTGCAAAATAATTGTACCGCTTTCAGTACCTAAAATCTGGAAAAAATCATACCGCCAGGGAGGTTAAGTACTAGGTGAGGTAAAAAAAAATCATGTGCGTATCAAATGTCTGAACACCTGCTATGTTCATGATTATTCCAGCGGTGGTGCTAAGCATTCATACTGTGCACTGATTCCTGCAGTATTAAAAAAAAATCAAAGCATGGTTCCCAGGCAATTTGTGGCTTTTCAACCCTCAAGACATTTTTTTAATTATTTTTCACCATACACAGTTGTTGCCGACGCCTGGGAGTAAAACCATTGTATTAGTATTCACCTTTGCATGCTAGTAAAATAGGAATTAATAAATAGTATATTAGGCCCTGTTCATTCTCCCTGTGAAGGAATACATTCAGCTCTTAGCAGTGATAGATGTTTGTTTCAGTTGAACTATTTTTATGGTATTGCCCAACCGCATAAGAGAAGGTCTACTGAAAAAATAATGATCTTTTATTAATAGATGAGATACATTTAGCTTCCCCTTGACTTTCAGCATGCAGTTGTTTTAATAGAGCACATTCCAGAAGTAAGTGTCTTTTAAAGCACATTGAAAGGCCGGTTGGGTCCAACAGCCCTACATTTAATTAGCACCGGTTACTGTAAAACATATGAATTATTTGAATCTAGTATGCATATATCTGACAACTTTAATGATTCAGTTTTTAATTGAGTCCTTGGCTCATAAAATATTTTGCCAGCGCAGAAGCTACTAAACACAATATCAATTAAATATAATCTTTTAATAGAGTATGGAATAAACGTAAGGCTGGATTTTAATCATACGCTTCTATAAATACGTCTTTCTGCCCACCTATTGATCACAGATTTTTGTGGCTACACAATTCCGTTACTTGGTAATAAAAAAAAAGTAATGAAATAATGCTCTGAAAGTAATGTTATTAGATGATCAAACAGGATCAGGCCAGTTGAGTCCTGAACTCAACCCAATAGAACACCTTTAAGATAAATTAGAGTGGAGACTGTGAGCCAGGCCGTCTCGTCCACATCAGTGCCTGACCTCACAAATGCGCTTCTGGAAGAATAGTCAAACATTCGCATAGACACACTCCTAAACCTTGTGGACAGCCTTCCCAGAAGATTTGAAGCTGTTATAACTTCAAAGGGTGGGCCAACTCAGTATTGAACCCTACGGACTAAGGCTGGGATGCCATTAAAGTTCATGTGCGTGTATAGGCAGTCTCTGCGGGAATCCTATAGTCTAGTTATTGTTCATGTTAGTTTCTTCCCTTATCTTTATCCAGTTGTGGACATTGGGCACACTCCCACACTCCCAAAAAAACGTAATGATAATACACATTGTTTTACTAAAACTGGAGAGTGCAAAATCTGGTGTAGCTGTGCATGATAGCCAATCAGCTTCTAACTTCAGCTTGTTCAATTAAGCTTTGACTAAAAAACTTGGAAGCTGATTGGCTTCTATGCAGAGCTGCACCAGATTTGCCATGTCATTCATCCCTGCTTCTGCTCCCCCCTGCATTTGCTGCCAAATACCAGCTGTCAAAATGACAGCCAGACGCTATTACAGCAGATGCTATCAAAAAAGGACCTGCTTAGAGTGTTTGTAAACAATGTTCAGAGGCCAGATAGATTGAAAATAGCATTGATACTTTTGAACTTACTGTTTCATTCACCTGTAGATCAAGGTCAGCTTCAGTCTGCGTATGATGTCATTTAAAGCAACCTAACATGTAAAATATGATCTTATTTAACCCCTTATTAATCCTTAGTTTGCTCTAATTGGCCTTGATTAGTTCCTTCTTCCCTTAGCTAATATTGTTTTTGTTCATTTCTGTGTTTCTAACCATTATTTTGTCAATGTGTCGAAATGTTTTTTTTCCTTTCATTTTCATTTTGTTCATTACTTTCTTCTTCTTTTTTTTGTGTGTGTTGCAAAATGAAAAAAAAAACTTTGCTCTGCTTTGTACCAGGAACTTATTTTTTTGGGTCTGTTTATAAAAAAATTGCTGTGTGAATGTCTCAGCGTTCACACAAATGTAACACATATACACATATTTGTGTTTGTAATATGTGTGAAATGTCAGTTTATACTTGTCACTTTTTATAGCTAACTTTTGACCCTAAGAGAAAAATAGACCTTCCTCCATAAATCTGGAATATTCGACCAATAGAGAAAATAGCTTAACACTACCGGCTAAGAGCATTCGACCAGAGGAGGAAATCATATAAGGGAATGAATGTGCAATTTAATTTGTTCTGTGCAAAATAGGCAGGAAAAAAAAATGTAAATAGGCTACAGTGCCTTGAAAAAGTATTCATACCCCTTGACATTTTCCACATTTTGTCATGTTACAACCAAAAAACATAAATGTATTTTCTTAGGATTTTATTAGGATGTTATGTGATAGACCAACACAAAGTGGCACATAATTGTGAAGTGGAAGGAAAATGATAAATTGTTTTCAAAATTATTTACTAATATCTCAAAAGTGTGGCGTGCCTTCAGAAGTCACCTAATTCATAAATAGAGTCCACCTGTGTGTAATTTAATCTCAGTATAAATACAGCTGTTCTGTGAAGCCCTCAGAGGTTTGTTAGAGAACCTTAGTGAACAAACAGCATCATAAAGGCCAAGGAACACACCAGAAAGGTCAGGGATAATGTTGTGGAGAAGTTTAAAGCAGGGTTAGGTTATAAAAAAATATCCCAAGCTTTGAACATCTCACAGAGCACTGTTCAATCCATCATCCTAAAATAGAAAGAGTATGGCACAACTGCAAACCTACCAAGACATGGCCGTCCACCTAAACTGACAGGCCGGACAAGGAGAGCATTAATCAGAGAAGCGGCCAAGAGGCCCATGGTAACTCTGGAGGAGCTGCAGAGATCCACAGCTCAGGTGGGAGAATCTGTCCACAGGACAACTATTAGTCGTGCACTTCACAAATCTGGCCTTTATGGAAGAGTGGCAAGAAGAAAGGTATTGTTGAAAGAAAGCCATAAGAAGTCTCATTTGCGGTTTGTAAGAAGCCATGTGGGGACACAGCAAACGTGTGAAAGAAGGTGCTCTGGTCAGATGAGACCAAAATTGAACTTTCTGGCCTAAAAACAAAACGCTATGGGGCTGATTTACTAAGAAGAATGCGCTGCGCCAGTTCATACATTAATTGGTGCGCTGGAAAAGTCATTAACCAAACGTGCGAACCGGTGCACTTTGAAGCGCAAATAACGATAATAAATACCCGCGTATGTAAACTGCAACTGTCGCTAGGGTAACTGCGGTTTTCTCATTGATAATAATGCACTCCCAATCCAATTGGTTAATTTCATCTCATTGGATGTGCCTTGTTAGGCAATTAGTAGGTATTCTCAGTTAATTAACCCTTTTGATGCTAATCTCATTCCTATCACTTCTAATATATCTTTGAAATGTTTTTTTTTCTTTTTTTACCCAAATCTTTCAATACATTACAAAGAACAGAGAAGTGTTACTAAACCCAATAAATGTATATTTTCATATCTTGATCTTTAAAGGTGACCATACATTGCAATCAGTTAGATCTTAAATAAATTAAATTTAGTGCGAGAGCCTGATTGATTTCCTATAATTTGGATTAATTGTTCAAGTGCGTCTTCCTATTACCTATTTTGCATAAATATCGAGTTGGACAGAGATTGGCCAATCAGATTGCATAGTGCATGACCATCTTAAATGCCAAATTTGGAATGTAGATGTGCCATGACCCACTTGTATTTTCCAAACGATATTTCTTGGGCATTATACAAGGCACATGAGAAACCAACTTTTTTCAAGAGATGCTAGAGTGATCAAGAATCTTCAAACTACAGCTCTCCATCTGTTGCGGAACTACACATCCCATGAGGCATTGTAAAACTCTGACATTCACAGACATGACTAGGCATGATGGGAATTGTAGTTCCTGAACAACTCAAGGGCCGTAGTTTGAAGACCCCTGTGCTAGACCATTAATATGCCTCCAGAATTGGGAGTGTGGCATCTACCCAAATTCTCTCTGCTGGTGGACACAAGAACCTACATCTATAGATATATAGTTGGGCAGCACAGTGGTGTAGTGGTTAACAGCAAAAAGGGTCGCTGATTTGAATCCCGCCCGCCTGGAGTTTGCATGTTCTCCCTGTGCCTGCGTGTGTTTCCTCCCACACATGACCCACACAAACACCACCCCATGTAAAAAAAAATAAAAAATGATCTTAGTGAGCGGGGCATGGTGGTGGGATAAAATTAGCAGCAGTACAAACAACTTCCTGTAGGGGCGTGATGTCATTCCTGTGTGCTGGCCACTGCTTCTGGGTACCAGATATGCGCCACGTGTACATACCTCCGCGCATCTTCCATACACAGCAGTCACGCATCTAGATGCATTTGGCACATCTAGCTGCAGGAACCCAATTTTTAGGGAAATTAATAGTAAAGAAGATGCAGATTTCTAGGACTGGACTAACAAATGTTTCTAGTGAAAGGCAACTGGTGTTTTCTATTAAACAAGGTCTAACTGGGCCATTGACATGCATCACAGTTGAACTTAGAAATGTGTCTAAGTTAAACTAAATGAAATACTTTCTTATTTTTGCTTGGGGGTAGAGTGCAGAGGGATTAGAAGTCTTGTCAATTTTTGGGGATGTCTGCACCCCTGATAGAGTGAAGACACCTCCCAAATTTTTCTACTTTCTCCTTCAAATTTATTCACTTCCTGTCACATAGCCAAACAGGAAATGAGGGTAAAACCCTACCAACGTCTTTCCTTGGGGACACACAGGTCAGTCTAACTAGTTTCCCCATTAGGTAAATTGCACTCTAGCATTTTGTTGTGTACACCCCAAATTATTAGGTATCTTGGACTTTGGGGTTTATTTACCAAAGGCAAATCCACTTTGCACTACAAGTGCACTTGGAAGTGCAGTTGCTGGAGATCCAAGGAGGACATGCAAGGAAAATAAAAAAACAGCATCTCTGCTTCTACATGATTGAATGATAAAATCACCAGTGCTTCCCCTTAGATTTACAGCGAGTATACTTGTATTGCAGAGTGGATTTGTCTTTAATAAACCCCAAAATACCTAATAATATGGGGTGTACACAACAAAGTGCTAGAGTGCAATTTGCCTAATGGGGACACTAGTTAGATTGACCTGTGTGTCCCCAAGGAAAAACATTGGTAGGGTTTTACCCAGACTTCCTGTTTGGCTATGTGACAGGAAGTGAAGCCAATTTTCAGAAAAGGGACACTAAGCCCAACCTAAAAAAGACAAGTAGGGGTTCTAACACTCACATGGTTTCCCTCAAATGCCCACAGTTAGAATGGGATTGTCTTGAGCTAGATTTTAGCCCAGTGCTCTAAATCAGTGCTTCTCGACAAGTGCCTTAAGTACCCCAACAGGCCATGTTTGCAGGTTTTCCTTCATCTTGCACAGGTGCTTTAAATCAGAGTCAATGGCTTGGTATTTTGGCCAGCTATTTTAGCTAAGATAATCTCCCAAAACATGTCCTGTTGGGGTACTTGAGGACTGAGGCTGAGAACCACTGCGCTAAAATGGAAAACTGAATACTTACCTCTCTGTAATTTTCCTTTCCTGGTGCCAATCCATGGCAGCATACCATGAAGGCACCAGGAAAGTAGCTTTTAGACAAATCATCTTTTTTTGCCATGCCAATCAGCCTAGTTAAGCTGCAGATGGGAAATCTGTTGCATGAAAATTAACAAAACACATAAAACATAAAAATTTGCTACAAATTTTATTGGCCAACAAAAAAGGACTTGGAAAAGTGCAAGGAAAGCAAAAAACACATGTATGTTAATTTGAGACACAAACATAATATGGTTTTGAGGTCTGACCATTTTGCAGAGGAAATTAACAGGAGTTAAAAGGACTGTGCCCACAAACGGACAGTCTCTTAGGGATTTAACTCCTTCCCGCTGAGCTTACACAGATGTCCGTACTCGGCTTTCGAGGTTTATACTGAGATATTGCCCGCAGCTGCAGGCATCATCCCGGTACTGTTTTTTAGAGCCGGCGATCGGCTTTCCAGGTACAACAACCGATGCGGCTAAAAGCTGCTTGGCTGTTATACCGGAGGAGCGGGAGGGAACGTCCCCCGCTCCCGCCGCCTCCCGCCGCTCTTACTGGGCCTCCCGTTCAATCGGGAGGCCCGATGACCAATCAGCCGCCTCCGGCGGCTAGTGACAGTCTGGAACGAAGCAGTGAGTGGCTTTGTTGCAGCCTCCTAATCGTAAACATGGAAGCGACGTCTTGATGTCACTTCCCATTCACTTGGCTGCCAATTTTTAAAGAAAAAATATACAGTATTCAGAATCGCCAAAAACGGCGATCTGAATACTTTGAAGTGTAAAGGAGGGATGGGGGGTCTTTTAGACCCCCCATCCCTCCATAAAGAGTACCTGTCACCACCTATTACTGTCACAAGGGATGTTTACATTCCTTGTGACAGCAATAAAAGTGATCAATTTTTTTTTTTTTTTAAACACAATTTATTAATATAAAAATAAATATAATAAATATGAAAAAAAAAATTTTAACACGCCCTCGTCCCCGCGAGCTCGCGCAGCAATGAAAACGCATACGGAAGTCGCGCCCGCATATGTAAACGGTGTTCAAATCACACATGTGAGATATCTGCGCGATCGTCAGAGCAAGAGCAATAATTCTAGCACTAGACCTCCTCTGTAACTCTAACCTGGTAACTGTAAAATAAATTTAAAGCATCGCCTATGAAGATTTTTAGGTACCGTAGTTTGTCGCCATTCCACGAGTGCGTGCAATTATAAAGCGTGACATGTTTGGTATCTATTTACTCTGCGTAACATCATCTTTCACATTATACAAAAATATTGCGCTAACTCTCTTTAAAATTCATAAAAGTGTCCCTTTTCCCAAAAAGTTGCGTTTAAAACACCGCTGCACAAATACTGTGTGATATAAAATATTGCATCAATCGCCATTTTATTCTCTAGATTCTCTGCTAAAAAATATATATATATAATGTTTGGGTAATTTTCTAGCAAAAAATACATATATTAATTTGTAAACACCAAATGTCAAAAATAGGCTTAGTCATTAAAGGGTTAAACATTTATTAGTCACAACATCTTGAGGAAGATTTTGCAAAATAATGCAGCACAGACAATTAAATCAAAGTGAAAATAACAACCTACAAACGACACACATTGACAACATCACAAATATTTCAGGGCAAAATATCCCCCCCACAAAAAATAAAATAAACAAAAGTAAAAAAAAAAACTTGCTCTAAAAAACATCTGTTTTGCAAAGACATAACAAACAAAATACAATGATGAAAATACATGTGTTACAAACTCTATAAGGACATCCAAATGTACTCTCTTGCCTGCCTGCCACACAAACACCCAGACCAACTCAAATGCAGCTAGCACACCAAAAGCCACAGGAAAAAAATCAAAGTCCCTGAGCATACCCAGACCAACCCAAATGCAGCTAGCACAAAATAAGCCACCCCCCAAAATTAAGCACATCATCCAGCATGCTTCAAAATTGCAGACGGCACAAACCCCCAAACCCCCCCCCCCCCCGGTCCACGGGGGCAAACAAAGAGCCTAACATGGGCATAAGTTATACAACAAATACTATTGCAGTCTATGGGAACTGAGTTGTTAATTGTGCTAGTCCCCACTTGGCTGGCTTATCTTCTAGTTATTGGCCTTAATATGGGTATGGGGGCCCAGATCCCACCTTGAGGGACATACAGTGGCTTGCGAAAGTATTCGGCCCCCTTGAACTTTTCAACCTTTTGCCACATTTCAGGCTTCAAACAAAGATATAAAATTTTTATTTTTTGTGAAGAATCACCAACAAGTGGGACACAATTGTGAAGTGGAACGAAATCTTTTGGATTTTTGAAACTTTTTTAACTAATAAAAAAATGAAAAGTGGGGCGTGCAAAATTATTCGGCCCCCTTGCGTTAATACTTTGTAGAGCCACCTTTTGCTGCGATTACAGCTGCAATTCGCTTGGGGTATGTCTCTATCAGTTTTGCACATCGAGAGACTGAAATTCTTGCCCATTCTTCCTTGCAAAACAGCTCGAGCTCAGTGAGGTTGGATGGAGAGCGTTTGTGACCAGCAGTTTTCAGCTCTTTCCACAGATTCTCCACAGATTCTCGATTGGATTCAGGTCGGGACTTTGACTTGGCCATTCTAACACCTGGATACGTTTATTTGTGAACCATTCCTTTGTAGATTTTGCTGTATGTTTGGGATCATTGTCTTGTTGGAAGATAAATCTCCGTCCCAGTTTCAGGTCTTTTGCAGACTCCAACAGGTTTTCATCCAGAATGGTCCTGTATTTGGCTGCATCCATCTTCCCCTCAATTTTAACCATCTTCCCTGTCCCTGCTGAAGAAAAGCAGGCCCAAACCATGATGCTGTCACCACCATGTTTGACAGTGGGGATAGTGTGTTGAGTGTGATGAGCTGTGTTGCTTTTACGCCAAACATATCATTTTGCATTGTGGCCAAAAAGTACTATTTTGGTTTCATCGGACCAGAGCACCTTCTTCCACATGTTTGGTGTGTCTCCCAGGTGGTTTGTGGCAAACTTTAGACGATACATTTTATGGATATCTTTGAGAAATGGCTTTCTTCTTGCCACTCTTAAATAAAGGCCAGATTTGTGCAGTGTACGACTGATTGTTGTCCTATGGACAGACTCTCCCACCTCAGCTGTAGTTCTCTGCAGTTCATCCAGAGTGATCATAGGCCTCTTGGCTGCATCTCTGATCAGTCTTCTCCTTGTCTGAGCTGAAAGTTTAGAGGGACAGCCAGGTCTTGGTAGATTTGCAGTGGTCTGATACTCCTTCCATTTCAAAATGATCGCTTGCACAGTGCTCCTTGGGATGTTTAAAGCTTGGGAAATCTTTTTGTATCCAAATCCGGCTTTAAACTTCTCCACAACAGTATTACGGACCTGCCTGGTGTGTTCCTTGGTCTTCATGATGCTCTCTGCGCTTTCAACAGAACCCTGAGACTATCACAGAGCAGGTGCATTTATACAGAGACTTGATTACACACAGGTGGATTCTATTTATCACCATCAGTCATTTAGGACAACATTGGATCATTCAGAGATCCTCGCTCAACTTCTGGAGTGAGTTTGCTGCACTGAAAGTAAAGGGGCCGAATAATTTTGCACGCACCACTTTTCAGTTTTTTATTAGTTAAAAAAGTTTCAAAAATCCAAAAGATTTCGTTCCACTTCACAATTGTGTCCCACTTGGTGATTCTTCACAAAAAATAAAAATTTTATATATTTATGTTTGAAGCCTGAAATGTGGCAAAAGGTTGAAAAGTTCAAGGGGGCCGAATACTTTCGCAAGCCACTGTATATCAATGTCACCAATTTGGACAACCCCAAAAATGAAAAAAGGCAAAATTGCTTAAACGCTAGTAACTAGGGGGGGGGGGCTTACTCTGCCTGTAAAGTGGTAGCATGTATCCAAAATGCTGCTTCAAAGATTCAGAGATGTATGGCTTTAGAGAAAACTTACAAATCTACATTGCAGCTGCAAGAATTTAACATGAAACTAAAAATAGCTTGCCCCTCCCCAATACATACAAGGCTATGGGTCTGTTAAGGCTTAAAATGAGATCCCCAAAGTGAAAAATACCACCCCAAAGTAAAAAAATATTGTGCCCCTCCCACACACTAACAAACCCCTAGCCAAACAACCAGCAAGCCAGCCCATGAAAGCAGGGTGGATGCTTGGGGGCAGGAGGGGCTCGGTCACCTCAAAAGTCAACCACCTTGTTCCCATATTCAGGGGGACAAGGGCCTCTTCCACACAACCCTGGGCTGGGGTTGTGGGGGGCTGCAGACAGGGGGCTTTACGGAATGTGGAAAACCCCTTTAAACTAGTGGGTACAAGGTGCTTTGTGGTTGGTATTGGGATAAGCCCAACATGCCCCAAAGGCAGCCAGCTATGTTGAGTGCATGTGGCCTTGTATGATTCAGGAGGGGGTTGGGTGATCGCTCTTCTCGCCCCATTCCTAGCTGGCCCTGTTGTATGCTCTGAAAAAGGATGTAGTTTGGATTGGTGAAGGCAGCTCACAGCCTTTTGAGAATGGAGTGGAATGCGGAGTTCCCCTTTAAAAGCAAAAGCTAGCCCATGGAAATCCAAGGGGTTAGAGGGGGGACACAAGAGCATTGGAGAATGGAGTGTAGAGTTCCCCTTTAAAGGTAAAAGCTACCCCATGGAAATCATATGCATTAGAGGGGGAAGGTTAAATGCCCTTTTAGGAGGAGCTAGAGGAACGAGAGTCTTTTTACATAATTTTAACAAGGTACATATCACATGTTGACAATGTAACATGCTAACATGACCTATGTGCAAATCTCCTTAAAAATAATACATAAAGGTGAACCAGCGTAAAAAAAAAAAAAAAAGTTGTCAAGTTTAGTGGTGCGCCCATTCAACCCATGCACCCATTGGCCGCGCAGTGAACAAACGCATTTGAACGAGCACAAGAGCCACTTGTGCGCACTGCTTACATTGATCTCACGCAGTTCTAAACGTACTTGCAGGCACAGCAGGCTTTCTCTGAAAAAGTTACTTTCTCATTCTATTTTGGGCATATTTGTTACTTGGGCAGTTGTTACTAAACTTCCTCACATCACCCCATAATATTTGCACCTCCACCTTATGTCAATATTGATTCAGAGGTGCCATGCGCCATGTCCATAGTGGCGCACAGATTGCATTCTCCCGTGCTCCGAGATCGCTATAGTAATTGGGGGATTCAAGCTCTGTCACCCGCGCAGCGTTTTGTAAATCACCCCCTATGTGTGTCGGAAAACTAACACTGCACATCACCCTGAACACCCTGGTGGCAGGATCAAGTTGTGGGGATGCTTTTCTTCAGCAGGGACAGTAAAAATGGTGGGAAGATGGATAGAGGTTCACCTTCCAGCAGGACAACGACCCTAAACATACAGCCAGAGCTACAATGGAATGGTTTAGATCAGGGGTCTTCAAACTGTGGCCCTCCAGGTGTTCAGGAACTACAATTCCCATCATGCCCACTCATGTCTGTGAATGTTAGAGTTTTACAATGCCTCATGGGATGTGTAGTTCTGCAACAGCTGGAGTTTGAGGATCCCTGGTTTAGATCAAAGCATATTCATGTGTTAGAATGGCCCGGTCAAAATCCAGACCTAAATCCAATTGAGAATCTGTGGCAAGAAAATCACTGTTCACAGACGCTCTCTATCCAATCTGACAGAGCTTGAGCTATTTTTCAAAGAAGAATGGGCAAAAATGTCACTCTTCAGATGTGCAAAGCTGGTAGAGACATCCCCAAAAAGACTTGCAGCTGTAATTGCAGCGAAAGGCGGTTCTACAAAGTATTGACTCAGGGGGGCTGAATACAAATGCACACCACACTTTTCACATATTTATTTGTAAAAAAAATTGAAAACCATTTATCATTTTCCTTCCACTCCCAATAAAATACATTTACATTTTTGGTTGTAACATGAACAAAAATGTGGAAAATTTCAAGAGGTATGAATACTTTTTTTTAAGGAACTGTATATTATGTGCCCTTTTAATGTGAATTAATGATTTAAAGAGATTGTAAAGTGATTTTATAAAAAAAATAATCATTGAGCCAGTGACCGTCTGAATGCAGTGTGCTTATGATCATAAACTGAGCCCCCTTGATCGAGAGAAGGAACATGCAGTGCACCGTGTCAAAGTGGGTGAGGTTTTCATTGTGCTGCATACAGTGCCTTGCAAAAGTATTCACCCCCCTTGGATTTTTACCTGTTTTGTTACATTACAGCCTTTAGTTCAATGTTTTTTTAATCTGAATTATATGTGATGAATAAGAACACAATAGTCTAAGTTGGTGAAGTAAAATTAGAAAAATATATACATAAAATTATTTTTCAGAAATAAAAAACTGCTAATTGGCATGTGTGTATGTATTCACCCCCTTTGTTATGAAACCCATAAAAAGCTCTGGTGCAATTAATTACCTTCAGAAGTCACATAATTAGTGAAATGATGTCCACCTGTGTGCAATCTAAGTGTCACATGATCTGCCATTACATATACACACCTTTTTAAAATTCCCCAGAGGCTGCAACACCTAAGCAAGAGGCACCACTAACCAAACACTGCCACGAAGACCAGGGAACGCTCCAAACAAGTAAGGGACAATGTTGTTGAGAACTACAAGTCAGGGTCAGGTTATAAAAAAATATCCAAATCTTTGATGATCTCTAGGAACACCATCAAATCTATCATAACCAAATGGAAAGAAGATGGCACAACAGCAAACCTGCCAAGAGACGGCTGCACACCAAAACTCACAGACCGGGCAAGGAGGGCATTAATCAGAGAGGCAGCACAGAGACCTAAGGTAACCCTGGAGGAGCTGCAGAGTTGCAGAGACTGGAGTATCTGTACATAGGATGACAATAATGCCGCGTACACACGGTCGGACTTTCTAGAAAGCTAGGTCCGACGTACTTGCCGCCAGACTTCCGGCGGACTACCGCCGGACTTTCTGAACGGCCGGACTTGCCTACACACGGCCGGACTTTCCGGAATCCGGTCTTCCCGCCGGACTTCCGCCGGACTTTCAGAACGAACGGACTTTCCCACACACGGACAAGTCCGTTCATTTTGAACGTGACTTTGGTACGACGGGACTAGAAAAGGAATTCAATCTCGCCGCTTTTTTTGGCGAGATTGAAACCTTGCGAGCCCCGTCGCAGGCCCTTAGGTCTGGTATGGATTATAAAGGGGAACCCCTACGCCGAAAAAACGGCGTGGGGTCCCCCTAAAATCCATACCAGACCCCGATCCGAGCACGCAGCCTGGCCGGTCAGGAAAGGGGGTGGGGACGAGCGAGCGCCCCCCCCCCTCCTGAACCGTACCAGGCCGCATGCCCTCAACATGGGGGGTGGGTGCTTTGGGGGAGGGGGGCGCCCTGCGCCCCCCCCCCAAAGCACCTTGTCCCCATGTTGATGAGGACAAGGGCCTCTTCCCGACAACCCTGGCCGTTGGTTGTCGGGGTCTGCGGGCGGGGGCTTATCGGAATCTGGGAGCCCCCTTTAATAAGGGGGCCCCCAGATCCCGGCCCCCCACCCTATGTAAATGAGTATGGGGTACATGGTACCCCTACCCATTTACCTAGGTAAAAAGTGTCAGTAATAAAACACAACACAGGTTTTTAAAATAATTTATTAAACAGCTCCGGGGGGGTCTTCTTCCGTCTTCGGGGGTCCCTCCGGTTCATCTTCTCCCGGCGTCCGGTTGGTTCTTCTCCGCTCTCCGGCCTCTTCTCCCGGTGTCCCAGGTCTTCGGCCGGCCCCTCCGCTATCTTCAGGTAGCTCTTTTGCCAGCGGAGGTCCGGACTTCTGGGCTTCTTGGCTTCTTGGCTTCTTGTGTTCTCTTCTCTTCTCTTCCCCCAGATGTTGACACGACGCTCTCTCCGGCTGGACTGGTCTCTGAGGGCTGCGTTGTGACTTATATAGGCGGAGACCCCGCCCCCATATGATGTCACAGTCCCTTGGCATGCTGGGACTGTGACGTTTTAGGGGGCGTGGTCGACCACGCCCCCTAAAACGTCACAGTCCCAGCATGCCCGTGGTCGACCACGCCCCCTAAAACGTCACAGTCCCAGCATGCCAAGGGACTGTGACATCATATGGGGGCGGGGTCTCCGCCTATATAAGTCACAACGCAGCCCTCAGAGACCAGTCCAGCCGGAGAGAGCGTCGTGTCAACATCTGGGGGAAGAGAAGAGAAGAGAACACAAGAAGCCAAGAAGCCAAGAAGCCCAGAAGTCCGGACCTCCGCTGGCAAAAGAGCTACCTGAAGATAGCGGAGGGGCCGGCCGAAGACCTGGGACACCGGGAGAAGAGGCCGGAGAGTGGAGAAGAACCAACCGGACGCCGGGAGAAGATGAACCGGAGGGACCCCCGAAGACGGAAGAAGACCCCCCCGGAGCTGTTTAATAAATTATTTTAAAAACCTGTGTTGTGTTTTATTACTGACACTTTTTACCTAGGTAAATGGGTAGGGGTACCATGTACCCCATACTCATTTACATAGGGTGGGGGGCCGGGATCTGGGGGCCCCCTTATTAAAGGGGGCTCCCAGATTCCGATAAGCCCCCGCCCGCAGACCCCGACAACCAACGGCCAGGGTTGTCGGGAAGAGGCCCTTGTCCTCATCAACATGGGGACAAGGTGCTTTGGGGGGGGGGGCGCAGGGCGCCCCCCTCCCCCAAAGCACCCATCCCCCATGTTGAGGGCATGCGGCCTGGTACGGTTCAGGAGGGGGGGGGGGCGCTCGCTCGTCCCCACCCCCTTTCCTGACCGGCCAGGCTGCGTGCTCGGATCGGGGTCTGGTATGGATTTTAGGGGGACCCCACGCCGTTTTTTCGGCGTAGGGGTTCCCCTTTATAATCCATACCAGACCTAAGGGCCTGGTATGCCCCGCGCTCGCCGCAATAGGAAGATTTGTTTTTCCTATTGCAGCGAGCGCGAGATGCAGTAACCTGCTCCTCCGTCGTATCTGGTCCTTCGGACTAACATACAGACGAACGGGCTTTCCGTCAGGAACTGAGTCCGGCGGAGGTACGACGTAAAGATTTGAAGCAGGCTTCAAATCTAAAGTACGTCGGATTTCCGCAAAAATCCGACCGAAACGGTCCGTCGGAAGTCCGATGGAGACCACACACGGTCGGACTTTCCGCCGGACTTTGTCCGGCGGCGTCCGTCGGACTTTTGCAGGTGAAAAGTCCGACCGTGTGTACGCGGCATTAGTCGTACACTCCATAGAGTTGGGCTTTATGGCAGAGTGGCCAGAAGAAAGCCATTACTTTCAGCAAAAAACAAAATGGCAAGTTTTGAGTTTGTGAAAAGGCATGTGGGAGACTCCCAAAATGTATGGAGGTAGGTGCTCTGGTTTGATAAGACTAAAATTTAACTTCTTGGCCATCAAAGAAAACGCTATGTCTCGTGCAAACCCATCACATCACCCAAAGAACACCATCCCCACAGTGAAACATGGTGGTGGCAGCATCATGCTGCAGGGATGTTTTTCAGCAGTTGGGACTGGGAAACTGGTTAGGGTTGAGGGAAAGATTGAAGGTGCTAAATAAAGGGATATTCTTGAGCAAAGCTTGTACCACTCTGTGTGTGATTTGAGGCTAGGAAGGAGGTTCACCTTCCAGCAGGAAGGTCACACAAATGTTGTCGGAAATTCCGAACATCAAGAACGCGGTGACGTACAACACGTACGATGAGCCGAGAAAAATGAAGTTCAATAGCCAGTGTGGCTCTTCTGCTTGATTCCGAGCATGTGTGGAACTTTGTGCATCGGAATTGTGTACACACGATCGGAATTTACGACAACGGATTTTGTTGTTGGAAAATTTGAGATCCAGATCTCAAATTTCGTTTGTCTGAAATTCCGACAGAAAATGTACGATTGAGCCTACACATGGTCAGAATTTCCGACAACGAGCTCCCATCGAACATTTTCCATCGTAAAATCCAACCGTGTGTACGGGGCATAAGCAGTACATACTGCACACATTTGCCGCAGTACTTGTACTCAAAAAATACTCCTTACTTACTTTGCCGCAAGTGACACGCATACACCTAAAGTATTGTCTTTAAAACAGAATATTGGCAAAGAGCTAAAACTTTACTAAGGCCACCTTAAAGAGGAAGTAAACCTTGATGGGTTTTACTTCCTCTTTATTCCCCTGCAAAGTAAAAGCATAATGGGCTAGTATGCATCGCATACTAGCCCATTATGCTGCACTTACCTGCAAACAAAGCCTGCAATGTCCCCGAGGCCCCTGCTGGTGGCCGTGTCCATCCTCATCCCTCTACCTTCTGGGGCCGTGGACTCCGGCTCTGTGACTGACAGGAGTCGCGTGACGTCACTTCCGCATATGCACGTGGGAGCCATTGTCACAGCATGGGCCCTATAGAAACAGCACCATTGTGACTCTTCTTTAGTGTGCATGTGCTGATGACGTCGGTGCAAGCGTATATGGTAAATATCTCCTAAACCGTGCAGGTTTAGGAGATATATTTCCTGTACCTACAGGTAAACCTTATTAAAGGCTTACCTGTAGATAAAAGTGGTGTGTAAGGGTTAACAACCACTTTAAAGTAGGTCTTTAATAGTTAGAAACTACTTAAGCTGGCCATTCATGGATCGAAATTTGGACAGTTCAGCAGGGACCATGCAAACTTCAATCCATGTATGGGCAGGCTGGTTGTACAGAAGTCAATCTATTGATCAGCTTGTGTACAACCAGATTGACGGGTTTTTCCCGACTGATCAATCCTTCAGACTATAGCTGGCGGCATTGATCAGTGTGTTCTGATGGCGGGAAAGGCTCTCCACTGTTAGAATGTAATAGCTCAGTGGGAGTGAGCTCCCATCCACCTTGAATGCAGGGATGGAGGAACTGGCTCCTTTTTTTTTTTTTCAAATAGCCGGTAGCAACTAGCAACTCTTGAGACAATTAATGCTAAGTGGGGTGAAAGAGGGAACATTGGTGCTAGATGGGAAAAGGGCTGGTCACAATTGCCAAGTATGGCAAGGAAAGGGGGACATTGGTCCTCAGTGGGGAGACATTGGAAATAATTGTGGGGAGAAGGGGGCATTGGTGCTCAGTGGTGGAACATTGATGCCAAGTGGGGAGAGAGGGGGGCATTAGTGATAACTCGGAGGGGGGCATTGGTGCTAAATGGGGGGAGATGGGCATAGGTGCTCAGTGAGGAAAGGGGGCATTGGTCCTCTGTGGAGGGAACAGAACTCAGTACTCTGCTGGGGGACAATGGGGCCGCACACATAGAGGATGCACCACTGCCTCAGCCCTATTACTTATTTTGAAGCAGGAATGTTGTCATACCTGTGTGCTGTCCTACCACCATCCAAGCATGAAAGGCCATCGGTGCCTCTGTGTGGTCTTCTTGTTGCTTAGTGCCATTTTATTGTTTTTTTTCCACTAGAATCTCATTAAAACTACTTTACGACTTCCGCTGCTCTGGAGACCAGGAGATGTGTGGGGATTATTGCAGCAATTGACTAAATACTGAAAGCAAATTTGTTTTCATTAAATGAAAGTAACCGTCAGTCTGCTAATTATAATATGGAAATGACTTTGGCTTTCCGTTTTCTGGCAAATGATATCACCCCACAGGTGGTGAAGATGACTGTATGAGAACATACTTAAAGTGTGTTGTTATACTGCCTATTGATGGATCTCCCTGGTGAACACTAATACAGCAATACTGATGTCTTTTATTGAAAACCCTTCATGTCTAAATGCTGTCACAATATTAGACACTGTGTATGCATCAGCAGACGGATTTCATTGCAGAAGACAGTTTTCCACAAGAAATTATTGACTTTAATATAATTCATATATTCGGGAATTTTTCTATTCTCACACTGTTAGCATTTTGGATGCACATATGCAGCTGAATACAGTATGCAAAAGCTCAGTGTAATCTAGAGTAAGATTATTCCATAGCATGAGCTGGATAGCCAGTAAGCCCGAAAGACTTCAGGGGCCACCTACATGTGTCTTTAATACATTCAGTGCTGTTTAATTTCTCTATCGGGTGCCCAGTACAGTATTCTGATGTCAATAGGTACCAGGGGCATTGTTAGGCCTAGTGTCCCAGGTCTTCTACTAAGTGCCCAAGGTCTTCTTTGCAGTTATTGTTGTTACTCCATAAATAGTCATCTAGACCAGTGTTTTTTCACCTTTTTCCAGTCAAGGTACCCTATAGAATTGCGCACAATCCTGGGGCACACCAGTCTGAGGGCTTTCTCACACAAGGAGGTGCGTCCTAGCAAAACCACTTTTTTTTTTGCGTGTTCTCACATGTGTTTTTTAATAGGCTGCACTATGCTCATGAAACACAGAAAAATGGTGCTGGTGTTGTGATTTTTAAATCGATTTGTGTAAAATAAACCTCTGTGCTTTGTGAAAATCAAATTAATCATGAGAAAAACGCAAATTACATTTTAGAGAAAGTCACACTCTAAACATTGTTGGAATAAATTAAATATGTAACTAATTAAGTTTGCTGTCCCCTTAAAATAGCCACATAAAATCAATACATGCTTCAATATATACGCCCAAAAACAAAACACATTATATGTAATAAATAACTAATAAATGTTTATTAAAACAGGGAAGCCACAGACACAGCCATTCTACTCAGAGGGACATATATATATATATATATATATATATATATATATATATATAATTATATATCAAACAGGAAGAGGAAGTCACCATGGAGGAGTATTGGGCAGGAAAGTTCATTCAAGTGCTTTTATTACAGGAGGCAAACAAGCGCCCTGCAGTGGATCCCCCGTTATGCATGCAGAAAGGCTGGCAGCCACAGGGCTCCCATAGGAGCATTACATGGATACAGAAAAACAAAATATGCTTAAAAAAAAACAACAACATTCGAAAGGTACAAAAATGGCAAAACATAAAAAAGAAAAAAAGAAAAAAGGAGGTTAACCTTAACAGAGTATCAGCAGCTCCATCTACAGCTGGCCACAACCACCAAAACAGGGTGCCTCCTAGAGGGATATATATATATATATATATATATATATATATATATATATATATATAGGTCCAACACAGTATATACTGCTAAACTTTGGTTCGTCTAGTTTTTGTTCTGCTATATAATGGCCTCTAGCAGTCAGTGTGATGATGCTAGCAAAACACAATTATGTTAAATGTGATTCAACTGGATAACTGTATATTTCGGTTTGTTCCTTGGTAAATGTCTATCAGATGCCAAGCTGCTTGTGTATTTTGGCCCAGGTACAGCCTATAACACAAAGCCTTATTTGTAAATTATCTGCTCTTTTGTCTCGATGCCAGAAAGTTATCTTTAAAGCGGAACTTCAGTCATTTTTTCATCTTTCCATCTATTAAATCTTCTGCCCTTATTGTTTTAACTTTGGATAGTAAAACATTTTTTTTCTGCCAGTAAATACCATATACATCCCACTTCCTGTTTCTTGTTTGGTAAAAAGCCTAGGCGTATGACATCATGCACAGTTCTCTCTCTCACTACGTGAGCGTTTGCCAGAAAGGGAGGGGGTGAGTCATAAGAGGGCCAATGAGAGCTGCAGAGCTGGAGGTGTGCCTCTGTGTGTCTGTGTAAATCCAGGAAGTGAACAGGCAGCAGCTTCAGCTGCCCACAGTTAAAATGGATGCAGCCAGACTCAGTGGAGGGAGATTTCTGCAGCATATTTGGCAAGTACAGAATCACAGTATCTATAAAATAATATGCAAAGTGGTTGGAGGGAAGCTTCAGAATGGCAAAGATGTTTTTATTACAAATTATCTGACCAAACTGCAGTCCCTCTTTAATTTCCTGTGTAAATAGCTTTTAACAACTGTGCCAAGAAGCTTTGAGGCCACTACTCTACTGATCAGAGTTGCTTTGCATTCTCCATTGCCATGCAGTGCAGCTTCACAAATACATTACCTTTTTACATTAAAAAAGCAGCTCTGCGGTCAGTGGTAGCCGTAGCAATCTTAGAAAACTAACTGGTCTACGAAATATTTTGAACCCAGTGATATAATCTTTGAGTCTCTTCACACCTGTGACCTGTGGCGACAAGCGGGAAGATAGAGATGGCAGTCATAAGGGGAGGATGCTCCTGGGCAAGTAGTATTTGCATGCAGACCATCATGGGAAACATCCACTTGGGCCCTGTTCACACCTGAGTGATTTTCTGCTTTAAGCTTGAAGCTCTAAATCGCTCAACAAGCCAAATCCCATTCATTTCAATGGCCCCTGTTCACATCTGAGTGTTGAAGCAAAATGCCTGAAGCTCAAAAAAGTACATGAGCTTCTTTTTGGCAGATTACAAGCGTTTTTGGCCCTATAGACTTCAATAGAAATGCCTGACATTTTACGAGCATTTTGTAGCTCATTTTCTGCTCAAATAGCAGCTCTCCACCCCTAATTTCCTCTCTTTCACTTCCCCCTAGTACTTTCTATTGGCTAAATAAAAGCGCCTGAAGCTGTAAAATGCTTGTTATACGCTTTTAAAATGCTTTTAAAAAGCTGGTAAAAACCTTAAAAAAAAACACCCAAAAAAATTACAGTAAATCGATATGCTCAGGTATGAATGGAGCCTTATCATTTATACGCCGTTCACACTTAGCTCAAAGCTTGATGCCCAGAAGTGCTCAACAAGCAAAAAAAGTTTTGAAATGCTAGGCAAACACTGTACAAAAATGCTCAAAAACATGCATACTAATGCATGACAAACACGCAATGTGCAAAACGCGTCACCCAGGTGTGAGTGCAGCCTTAAGGCACTGACCTGGAACATGCATGCAGTAAGGAAGTCAGGGAAAAGTCAGAACTCTTTATGTGCATGCTTGTGCCAGATCAGGTGAACTATAATTATTGAAGCCTTGAGGCTCGGTTCACACCTAAACTGGCCACGGATCATACAGCAACGCTGTCCGTCCCTGTTCTCCGTTTCAGGGATAAATCAGGGCAGAATCTTTGCCTGAATTTGGCCCTGAAACGGAGTCAAAGACGCACAGCATTTCTGTGCAGTGCGCTCCACAGCCGCAACAAAGATATGTGAACCCGCATCTAATTCGCATAGGTGTGAACCCAGCCTTAGATCAGCAAGGAAGCTGAGCAATGAACATTGTTAGAAGGAAAGGCAGACATTGCTGCCTACATGTTCTTTCAGTAGAGGGTTCCATTTTGAGCTGTTGGACATCCTATTACAAAACCATGAGCATTAATATGGTGTGCTCCCTTTCCCCTTTCATTGTGGCAATAGCATCCTTTAGTTAAGTGGTAAGGCTTCCCACAAGATTTTGGAGAGTGTCTCTGGAAATTCCTGTCCATTCAGCCAAAAGAGCCTTTGTAAATGTCTGTACTGTATTTGGAACAAGAAGACCTGGTTTACAATTGATGTTTCAATTTATGCCAAAGGTGTTTGAAAGGGTTGAGTTCAGGTGTGCAGGCCACTCTGGTTCTTCCATAGTAAACTTTATGGCCTTGGAGTTATGGACAGGGATGCAGTCATGCTAGAACAGAAATGGGCCTCCCTGGAACTGTGCCTCACAAGAATGGAAATGCAAAACTGTTAAAATATCTTTGAATACTATATAATTTTTTTTAAATCAGAAGAAAACATTTATTTTGTCTCTCACAGTATAGGATATATACCATTCAGCATACAATAGGGAAAGGAGTATAGCATTGGTCATTCCATAACATTCTGCCGGTCGGTACAATGTATACAGAACCATGTAAACCATAATTACTAAGAGTGACATATTTATGAAGGCATAGCGTCACTGAGAAAAAAAGGACTAACAGTTTAACTTGTCTAAACCCTCGGAGCCCTGAGGGTAAACCAAAAACAAATGAACACAACCCACCAAAGTCACCATTGCCATATGGGATCCTATGTGATGTGAGACCCAGTCAGCAAAAATTCGGGACTTCTCATATAATTTACTCCTGTAGGAGCGTGTCTTTAATTAGCTGTTGTGGTGTTAATCCCGGGACATCCAGCCAGGCCTGCCACATTAAGTAGAATTTATGCGTGACATTTGTATGTTGGTACGTCAACTTTTCCTGTATCAATAGTTTAGTAACATGTTCCACCCATTGCCGCCTGCGAACAATCCAATATTGTACGATCAGTTTACGTGCAACATACAGCAGTCGCAAAACTGCAGTGTGAGCTTGCGGAGTTAGGGATTCCTCATCCAGGGCACCCAGCAGACACACTGGGTTCCCTGGAATAATAAATATGAAAACCTGAGAGATCACGTCAAGAACCTCCTTCCAGTAGCGGAAGAGCTTGGGGCATTTCCAAAGCATATGAATGAGGTCGCCGTGATCTCTCTTGCATTTCGGACAGAAGGGGGTACTATGAATCCCCCATTTATGAAGTTGCTCAGGGGTTCTGTATACCCTGTGCAACAGATACAAATGGGACAATTTTTGAGAGGCGGATACGTAGACCAAAGAGGCAGAGGTCAGGCAAAGATCTCATGTCTCCCCATCTATGGCACCTATATCCTTTTCCCCAACTGTTGTAGCTGGGAAGCGAGGTAATAGGCTCTAGAATGATGCCAGTCCCCCCTCATCTTTGCTATATTGTAATGTTGACAGACTAATCCGGCTATCTTTTTGCACATCAGTTCCCTAAATTGGGAGTCTATCCTGGCAAACCACTGTCGGGAACCCAGGCCGGAGAATTGTTGAATATATATAATAATTGTGGTGCCCATACCATTTTGATGAGGTTAATCCTCCCCACCACTGATAATGGTAGTTTACACCAAGTAGTACATTTTTCAGGACATTTGCAGAGTAGGGGAGTTAGGTTAAGTTCAATATATTGAGATGGGTCTGGGGTAACCTGAATGCCCAGATAGCGAAAGGAGGAGACCACTTGTACCATTTATGCACACTCAGGGAGAGGGGCTGTTATAGGATCTATAGGCATCAGCACCGACTTGTTCCAGTTAATGGAAAAGCCTGATAGTGCGCCAAAGGCCTTAATAAGGTTCATGACGGTCTGCAAAGTACCCTGAGTATCACCCAGGTAAAGTAGGGTATCATCAGTGTACAGCGACACCACGTCAGTGCCCCATGCTTTGCTTGAACCCAGCTCTATTGGCCTCCCCCCATATCCGTGATGCGAGGGGTTCCAAAGCAAGGGCAAACAGCAGGAGTGACAAAGGACACCCCCGCCTAGTGCCCCAGAACAATGGAAAAGGTTCAGAGAGCTCCTCTTTTATCCTGATCCTAGCCGATGGTTCAGCATACAGTATCTGGACCCACCTGATAAAATTAGCACCCAGGCCCATATGTTCCAACACCTTCCACAGGTAAGGCCGCTCGACACTGTCGAAGGCCCTAGCTGTGTCCAGTAAAAAAAAATGTCTAAATTACCAGGATTATCCACAGGAAGCTGCAAGTTCAAGAAAAGCCTCCAAATGTTTTGGGCCGTGGATCTAGTGAGGATGAATCCTGACTGGACCCTGTGTAGCAAATTATGTATCATCTAAGCCAATCTGGTTGCTAACACACAAGCCAATAGTTTTACATTGGTTGTGAGCAAGGAGATAGGTCTGTATAAATCAGGTAGATCAGCATCTTTTCCTGGTTTTAATAGTACAACAATGATTGCCTCATTCATAGAGGTGGGCAAAGTTCCCTCCTGAAATGCCTCATTATAAACCTTCAATAATATGGGTAGCAATGTGCCTGAGTATCGCTTGTAGACCTTTAACGGGAGGCCGTCCGTCCCCGGAGATTTATTGCTGTGAGATTGTGCTAAAGCTACTGCTAATTCCTCCTCCGTTAACTGGGCATTGAGTAAGGCAGCATCCGATGCCGACAAGCGAGTCAGCACACAATAATCTAGTAATCCTTCAATCTCCATGTCAAGGGCTGTACTTTAGAGGTATAAAGATCAGCATAGAATGATCTAAAGATCTGCATAATATCAGAGGTCTGGGACTGGAGGACACCCTGATCATCACAGATGGCCGAGACAAGAGAGGAGGACCTCTGTGCACGCGCCAACATAGCCAGCATGTGCCCAGTGGCCTCCACCTCTTCTAAGTGAGTTTTCTGTAGGAAAAAACTTTGTTTTCAGCCAGCTGCAATGCCAGTTGCCTAGACATGGATTGTGCCCCCAACCAAGCTCTCTTTGTGTCCTTTGTTGGGTTAGCAATATATCTATCCTCAGTCTCTGTAACCTCTCTGCAGACCATTGTTTCCCAGGCTTTGGTATCTGTCTTGATACAGGTTATTAGTTTGATAAATTGACCCCTCATATAGGCCTTAGCAGTATCCCAGACAACACGTTGTCGTGCAGTGTTTCATATTATCTTGAAAAAAAAGTTTCAGCAAGCCACGCATGGGGTCCGGGAACAAGGAAAGCCAGAAAGGGTTACATTTCCAGCCTGTGTGTTTAGAGGTAGTGGGCAGCAAAATGCTTACCCAAAATGAGAGTGATCAGATATATGCCTATTATCATAATCCAAGGCTATAACCAGCGGAAGTAATATTTTATTACCTAAACCTAAGTCTATCCTGGACAGTCCCCCATGCGTGGCTGAATAGCAAGAATACTATTTTGTATCTGGGTGCCCAAGTCTCCAGACATCCGTCAGTCTGAGCTCCTCAAATAGGCGAGCAAAGGTGTAGGTCCCCCTCTACTGGAGGAGGTGTGGGCAGGGGCAGGTCATTTGTTCATATATAATGTAGGTAGTCACTCACTGACAGAAGCGGGATATCTGGGAAACGGGCCATGAAGCTCGCTAGGCAACTGAGGACCTCGGACGAAAACGGCGGTGGGACATATAGCCCAGCTATTATACATGACAAGCCAAAAACTGTGCCTAGTAGGAACACATATCTCCCCCCTGGATCTATGATCTTGTGAGAACAGGAGAACTGAACATCCTGATGTACCAAGCTCACCCCCCCTGGAATATGCGGAATAGGTGGAATGAAATTGGACAACATACAATCGAGGGCACAAGCTAGGTGCGGGGAGAAATGGGTCTCCTGCAAGCACTCAATACCAGCATCTAATGACTTAAGGTTTCTAAGGACTGCCAGTCTCTTCACAGGTCTGCCAAGTCCTCGGACATTCCAGGACAATTTTCAGGTTCAACGCCATAGGGGAACACATTTACCAGCGGCAGAATCATGCCAGTTGTCCAGGCATGTTGCAATGTCACAACTAGCATGATAATGAATGTATGATGCTTTCCATATTGGCACTACCACAAAGATAAGGGAGCAGTCTGACAGAGTCCACATCAAAGAAAACAAAGGATTGGGGCACTGGTAGGTCAAAATAGAAACAGTAAACACAACATAAAAAAAATAGCAAAAGTAAATTGAAGTGTAGAGCCAACATAGCTCCCAGCCAGTCAAGCTGAGGTATAAGCTGCCCCCATGGATCCTCCATGGGGGTGAGGCAGTGGAAACTCCAACGAAAAAACTAGATGGTAAGTGGGTCTCACTTCAGCAGTGTACGTGAGATAATCCACGGTGTAGATAGTTCCAATGTTCTCCATTGTCCGCCTTGTCTAAGAGTAACAAGAAGAAAATGTAAAAACAAAAAAAAACCCACATCTGAGACCAGATAATGATAGGGCGACCATATTTTAAGCAGAAGCAGAGCGTTGCGACTTAGCAGCTCGAAGTGCTCTATCCTCCCGATCCAGCCATTGCGCTGCAGAAGTAGAACGATCAAAAAAGTGGATCTCTCCCAGCGCTACCACCTGGAGGCAGGCTACAGCATAGCATATTGTAGATTAAGATCTCGGAGCCTTTTTTTTACATTGATGAACTTTGCACGCTGTTATTGCAGTTCCGCAGAGAAATCTGGGAATAGCGATAATTTGGAATTGTCATTAGCCCTAGCACCACTCACTTCTAGCTTTGTAGAGTATAGCATCCCTGTCCTTATAATTCAATAGTTTGAACAGAAACGGGCGCGGGTGTTTGCCCGGTGGTAAAGGGCGTGTTGGGACCCTATGTGCCCTCTCAACTGCAAACAGGGGGGAGAAAGTATCTTTGCCAAAGGAGAGTAGCCATTGCTCAATAAAAGTGACAGGATTTTTGCCCTCGGCCCGCTCAGGAATACCCAGGGCGCGCACATTGTTGTGACGCATGCGATTTTCTAGGTCTTCTAGGCATGTTGGGCCGCGAGATGACAATTGTATTTTAGATCCTCCACTGTGCTCACTCTGCTTTCCAGGGCAGAGGTACATTCCTGCAGTTTTCCTGCGATATCGGGTGATTTTATAATGATTGCACGGATTTTCACGGAGAAGAAGACAGATGCAACCAGCTACATCCGCTGCTCAGCCACGCCCCTTGAATACTGTATCATTAAAGTGGTTGTAAACCCCCCTGTAAGAAAATTGCATATAGTACTAGTATGCATCGCATTCTAGCATATTATGAAATACCTACCTTAGAACAAGACGCTCCAGCGGTGCGCTGTCATTGCTGAGAGGGCTTCAATCTTCACCTGGTCTTCCTTCCGGTTTTGCATGCTCCGGCTGTATGAGTGGCTTTGTATGCGCACGGGAGCCCTCAGTTCCGGCACAGTGCTCTGAAGGTCCGGCACGGCATGCGGGACCTTCACAGCACATGTGCCATGATGTTGTGGGCTACATCCAGTGTGCTTATCTACTAAACTCTGTTTAACTAACTAACCAACTCTAACTCTCTAGGAGATATTCATTTTACCTACAAGTAAGCTTTATTATAGGCTTACCTGTAGGTAAAAATCATTGAGCTGACTTTACTTTAACGGTACCTTTAAAGTGTATGCTAAGCCAGACTCTTATTCTAGTGTTAAATAGAAAGGAGAAGGATTCGAGCCCCTGTTTGTTGGGTTTTTACTGTCATCCAGGGCTCTATTAGAGACCTTAATCTCACCAGACATACAATTGCAAAAAGTATGTGAACCCTTTTGAAATGATATGGATTTCTGCACAAATTGGTCATAAAATGTGATCTGATCTTCATCTAAGTCACAACAATAGACAATCACAGTCTGCTTAAACTAATAACACACAAAGAATTAAATGTTACCATGTTTTTATTGAACACACCATGTAAAGATTTACAGTGCAGGTGGAAAAAGTATGTGAACCCTTGGATTTAATAACTGGTTCTCCTCCTTTGGCAGCAATAACTTCAACCGAACGTTTCCTGTAGTTGCAGATCAGACATGCACAGCAGTCAGGAGTAATTCTTGACCATTCCTCTTTACAGAACTGTTTTGCTTCAGCAATATTCTTGGGATATTTGGTGTGAATCGCTTTCTTGAGGTCATGCCACAGCATCTCAATCGGGTTGAGGTCAGGACTCTGACTGGGCCACTCTAGAAGGCATATTTTCTTCTGTTTAAGCCATTCTGTTGTTGATTTACTTCTATGCTTTGGGTCCTTGTCCTGTTGCAACACCCATCTTCTGTTGAGCTTCAGCTGGTGGACAGATGGCCTTAAGTTCTCCTGCAAAATGTCTTGATAAACTTGGGAATTCATTTTTCCTTCGATGATAGCAATCCGTCCAGGCCCTGACGCAGCAAAGCAGCCCCAAACCATGATGCCCCCACCACCATACTTCACAGTTGGGATGAGGTTTCGATGTTGGTGTGCTGTGCCTCTTTTTCTCCATACATAGTGTTGTGTGTTTCTTCCAAACAACTCAACTTTGGTTACATCTGTCCACAGAATATTTTGCCAGTACTGCTGTGCAACATCCAGGTGCTCTTGTGCAAACTGTAAACATGCAGCAATGTTTTTTTTGGACAGCAGTGGCTTCCTCTGTGGTATCCTCCCATGAAATCCATTCTTGTTTAGTGTTTTACGTATCGTAGATTCGCTAACAGGGATGCTAGCATATGCCAGAGACTTTTGTAAGTCTTTAGCTGACACTAGGCTTCTTCTTCACCTCATTGAGCAGTCTGCACTGTGCTCATGCAGTCATCTTTACAGGACGCCCACTCCTAGGGAGAGTAGCAGCAGTGCTGAACTTTCTCAATTTATAGACAACTTGTCTTACCGTAGACTGATGAACAGCAAGGCTTTTGGAGATACTTTTATAACCCTTTCCAGCTTTATGCAAGTCAACAATTCTTAATTGTAGGTCTTCTGAGAGCTCTTTTGTGCGAGACATCATTCACATCAGGCAATGCTTCTTGTGAAAAGCAAACCCAGAACTGGTGTGTGTTTTTATAGGGCAGGGCAGCTGTAACCAACACCTCCAATCTCATCTCATTGATTGGACGCCAGTTGGCTGACACCTCATCATGAACAGGGTATACTCACCAGCTCTTGGAGATCTCATTAGTCTAGGGGTTTACATACTTTTTCCACCTGAACTGTGAATGTTTACATGGTGTGTTCAATAAAAACATGGTAACATTTAATTCTTTGTGTGTTATTAGTTTAAGCAGACTGTGATTGTCTATTGTTGTGACTTAGATGAAGATCAGATCACATTTTATGACCAATTTGTGCAGAAATCCATATCATTCCAAAAGGGTTCACATACTTTTTATTGCAAATGTAACTAATAAAATACTTTGCTCAGTATGTGTTTGGCTGAAATGCCATGAGATGTGTAAAATAGAGTTTACGAGAAACTTTTACAGTAATGATAAAGCTGACAGTTCAATCCATGACAAAGTAATAAAGCCCTAATTACATATTGATTTTCTGAATTATATTTTCTTGATTGTTGAGATCTTGAGCAGCATGGTGATGGATTTCCCCCCATTTAAATAAAATTTTTCTTAAAAATACTGCACAAAATGCTTTTGAGAAAAATTGGTTTGAGTTAAAAGCAAACTGTACATTCTGTTTTCAATTGATTTATTGCATACTCTCTTGGAGATGATAGCTAGGTAAAGCAGCTTTCTACTTGCTGGATTGTAATTTCAGTTGAACTGAATTAAGGGGATACAACAGTTTAAATGTTAAAGCGGAGTTGCACCCTATTTTTGATCTTCAGCCCCCAGCGTTGCTTTTTTTTATTTCCAAAGCATATTACCTGTAGGCTAAATATAGATCTCCATTTCTGTTTTTCTTTCGCTGTGGCAAGGTACGTCATATCCTGCTGCCTCCTTGGATATAAGTGTCATCAATCCCAGGAGCAGCATGGTATGCTAGATTTCGTCGGGTTTTCTATATTGATTGACAGGTTGCGAAAACAACGGGACCGGAAATTCCTCCAATGCCGCCAACGCATTTAATTAGTTAGCAGGTAATGAATTGAATATTGTTTTATCTGACTTTTGCTACTTACAGTATGATTTCTTTGATAACACTTTAGTAGTATTAGAGTATCTTTGTGCTCAGAAGATTGTAGAACTATGATGTTCACACAGCACAACACATATTGATGCTTAACTTATGAATTCTGTTTTGGTGCCAAAATAGCAGTATAAAAATACAGAAGAAAAGGGCAGTCCGAATAACAATCACCAAATATATTATGTGTTTTTGGCCATACTAGCAAAGTAACAGGTTTGCTTTATAGAAGGCACCATAAGTAAGGTATAGGCATTATCACCCTGCTGGTCCACTGCCCTGATCAGCAACCAAAGAACCCCCAAATTCCTGTAAAAGTTTAATCTTTCTGAAAGACAATCCAAAAACAAAGCTCACCCAATATAACTGCTCTTGGACAGTGATGGGCTACCCCCTGTAACCTACATGGTGAAGATTGAGCTGAATAGGGGGCTTCTCTTGGACTTCTTGTCTAACAATCCTGGTGCCTGATCAGAAGGTAGGTGCATAGCCAGGATACAAGCTGAAGGTCATCAACAGCTGGGCAGCTCAGACAGCATCAGGATACAGGCAGATTTCAGCAACAGTCAGAAGGCAGAAAGCAGTCCAAAACATACACAGGAAAGCAGAAGTAGCAAATTAGGTTGCAGAATTATCAGTAACTAGCTGAAGACCACTCAGCAATCTGTCCTTGTCACACTTCAGTTTATATAGGCCATTTGGCACTAATACTGGTGCTTGGCGTGCCCGCACATTCTGCTTAGTTTGGCCACTAATACATGCATGCATACACGCACGCTAATGCCCATCCAGTAGTGACCCTATGCACAGGACCACACGCATGCACCCACAATGGTTTTCTTGTTCTTTCACTGGACCTTCCCAATATCCCCCATATGGAGACCTGGGGGGTTGCTATGTGTTTCCCTCCCACTCACAAATATTTCTCAGTCTCTTCCATCAGATCAGAGTGGCAGGAGAGTGCAGAGAAGGTGAGTAAACCCTGTTCATGATATCTCTCATAGGGAGAATCTGTTATTTTGTCCAGGTTTGTACCACAGCACAGGCAATGCAAGTATTTGAATGTTGAGATGCTGTATGTTAGAATTAAACTGATTATAGTATAAACATAAAATCTTAAAGTGATGTTCAGCCTAATGCTAACTAGTTTATGTTTATGGATAGAAAATGGGTTACAGGGGCATGTCCAAAGGGTGGTGATAAATAACGTGACTGGTCTGGAGTTGGAAGCGGGGTACCCCAAGGCTCTGCTCTTGGACCAATTCTGTTTAATTTATTCATTAACAATATAGAGGTCGGTATAAATAGCTCAATCTCAGTTTTTGCGGACGACACAAAAATGAGCAATAACTTCACATCAGGATATTGAAACTTTACAGGAAGACCTGAATAAAAAAATGGGGTGGGCAACTACATGGAAAATGAGGTTTAATGTTGAAAAATGTAAATCAATGCACTTGAGGGCTCTCTCTGGGGGAATCCAGGAAGAACGACCTGGGGGTCCTGGTAGAAGACACACTGAGCAATAGCATGCAATATCAAGCTGCAGCAAGTAAAGCCAGTAGACTATTAGCATGCATAAAAAAGGGAATTTACTCCAGAGAGAAAACAATAATCTTGCCAATTTATAAAACTCTGGTTTGGCCACAACTGGAGTATTCTGTCCAGTTCTGGTCACCAGTCCTCAGGAAGGATGTGCTGGAGCTGGAAAAAGTCCAAAGAAGAGCAAAAAAAATTAATAAGCGTTCTGGATGACCTCAGTTGCGGTGAACGACTGCAAGCACTGGACTTATTCTCTGTGGAGAAGAGACGCTTGAGAGGGGATATGATAGCAGTATACAAATACCTCATTGGTGATCCCAGCGTAGGAAGAAATCTCTCAGGGTGTGTAAGAGGACACGGGGCCACACAATGCAACTGGAGGAATTAACGGTTTATTCCTAAGCTGCGTAGGGGGCTTTTCACTGTCAGGGTGATAGGGATGTGGAACTCTTCCACAATTGGTGGTGTCAGTGGGGGTATTGATAGTTTTAAAAGACTCTCGGACATACATCTTACTGAGCACAACATACAGGGATATGGGAAATGATTATCGACACTGACTCACATACACCTACACAGGTTGAACTGAATGGACTGGCATCTTTATTCAACCTTACCTACTATGAAACTAGGAAACCGTGTTCCCTCCACCCTCCTGCTATCTATCCTGCCTACTCTGTGGAAACTTACCTTTTTTTATAAATCTGCTCCAGTCCAGTCATGTGATCCCAGCAGCTGCTGCTGGGGAGAGGAGGTAGCACTTGACACCAGCTGGGAATTCCTGCAGTGGGCATGTTAGTTATAGGCTCCCTTGTACATAGCTGTTGTCAGTGTTTCCTCCTCTCCCCTGTCGCTGCTGCTCACTGACACAGGGGAGCCAGAGCTGCAGAATCACATGACCAGACCGGAGTGGACGAAAAATAGGTATGTTTACACAGGTTAGGCTAGATAGATAGCAGGAGGGGAGAGGGAACATTATAAGCATAGTTAGTATTAGGCTGGAATTCTACTTTAAGGTCAACTCCAGATTCCCTTCATCTTTTTTTTTTTTAATTTATAACAACATCAACAGCCTGTCCAGCTGTGACAGGACAGATGGAATAAACAAATTATTTCCTTTATTTATTTATTTTTTACTTCATACAGTATTTAAAGAACGAAACTAATGTTACTGTATTGAGTGCCAAGACCGGTTATGTTATCTTGCTGACATGTGATTGGTATCAAGATGTGACATAGAGATTTACTGCATCTTATAAGAAGATTAGCAGCAGAACAAAAACAAAAATCGCAGTGTAAGCTAGGATTTGCAAAAAAGTCTAAAGATTACAGTTCAGTCAAATATTAGGTCACAGTATGACACGTATTATTACAGATGTTGTGAAACTGCTTTGAAAATATGTATTACTGCAGATGTTGTTGAACTGCACTGAAGAGCAAGGAAATATGAACTTTTTTGGAACGGGACATTTATTATATAATATTTTAAGGCTTTAGCTTTTTGAGTGGGGTGGCGGGGGCCAAATAAATTATTTGTACTAAAGCTCCTTTAAAACAACACATCTGTGGCTTATTAAAAAAATTAAATAAATCAAAGCTACACTGTGGGTAGTTAATGTACATAAATGAAAGAAAGTATGGGGTGAGTGGCGCTCCCTAAAATGGTAGGATTGGGCTCCCTATATACCATCGAGATATAATATCCACCTAAGTGTATATGTGCTCTTAACCACCTAAAATAAAATACATATAAAATACATATATAATAAGTGTGTATTATAATGAACGTGTATCAGTATCCGTGATTTAAACAGTAAATGCAAAACATCAAACTAGTGCAATGTGTACACTACTCCCAGTGATAGCAATAAAATACCCCGCTGTCAGTAAGAAAATAACATCCAAAATATATAAACCACTATGTATCAAAATTGTTTCCAAGTGATAAGTGTCCAAATCTACAGTATGGAAAAAATAAAAAAATAAAAAATAAATAAAATAAGTAAAAGTATAATCTGACAAATAAAAATAGAAGTGAAGCTCCAAAATGGCAAAGTGTTCATACAAAAAAGTGTTCATGCAGAAAAGTTCATACAAAAAGTGACTCTTGTGCTTCATCAAAATCCAGTGACTTCTGTGATCCCCCTTAAGGAACCCCACTCACCAGCTTCTGGCACCCCTACAGGGGTAATAGGCATGTATCGATAGAGGTTGATGGCCACCTGTCCCGAGTCAGGGCGTCCCCACGGGTCCTCTGCTCAGCACAGCCTCCAATACCGTATCCAGGAAATGGTTCACCGGCTTCCTTTAATCACATCTGAAAAGTCCTTATAACTTGTGTGAGATGGAGGTAATAACCATATCCTCAACAGCCAAAATAGGGAACTTTGAACCAGGCAATATTACCATACACGTGGTCTCCATCTAGGTGGACATGGCAAGGTTCTTCTTTAGCAAAGAAGAGGTGCTCCTGATTTGCCGGCCTTAGCACTGTTGGGGCTCCACTGGCCACCTACACTTAAAGTGGACTTTACATAGCAATAGTTATATTGGGCTTTCCCCTTTCCACGTGTATGGTAATATTGCCTGGTTCAAAGTTGCCTATTTTGGCTGTTGAGGATATGGTTATTACCTCCCCCGCCGGGAGCAGACAATTGCTCGGCAGGAGGGATTCCCCCCCCATCAGCACTGTTTATGTTGATGGGGGAGTCGCGTGAATTTCTTTCCTGCAACACGTGGTTGCAGAAAAGATATTCATACTGTGTATGGCTGGCCTTAGGCAAACCCCTATCACGTGAAGGGTTTGCCTAACAGTTTGCAAATACAGATTGTCCATTGATATGTTGATATTTGCATGGGATCTCAAGAGGACTGCACTGGGGGATCCGGACCGTTAGAGGGTGTCTCCTAAGCGGCTATAAGCTCAGTGTGCTTTTGATGTACAGTCTCATAACAAGTGTGCTTTAGTTGTTTCAGTGATAGGCAATAAAAAAAAACTTAAACCATATATACAAAAAAGATACAGTACATTACTGTAGACTAAAATGTCTTGTTCTCTGTAGCGGATATCCATCTGGCCTGATTTTATTTATTACCAAGCTTTACAGAGACACTGTACTGCTGTGACTTTACTTTCCATTAGTAAGCCTTTCTCAACCAGAAGGTTAGAAGTTTGTCCTAAAGACTGCAGAGAGAAAGCCGAGTTGGTAATCCTCACCGTTTGAACTGTCTTGTTAACTGTATATGGGAGTGGTAAAAACAACTAATCAGCATGTATTGAAATAGTAATAAATATTAACACCTCAAGCACCCCTGGGCTCAAAAACTTTGCTTTTACAGGCATTTGAGCTCTCCCCCCTCTAAATGTCCCTCCATGTTAACCTATGTGTCCATGCACACATAGGATATTAGAGGCAGATAAAAATATATATGACTTGTACATTCAGGAGAGGAGCTTTTGAGCATAAAAAGTGCCTAAACACGCATAAACACACATTAATGCTAAGTGCGTTTAAATGCATTCCAGCGTTAATACATTCTAATGGCCAGAATTCAGGTCTATAGTATGTAGACGCGGGAATGTGCATAAACAAGCATGCAAAATGCGGCTTTTTATTACATTTTTGCTGCTACTAAACTGTAGGAGAAAACAGAATACAGTGTGCATGAACCCCTTTAATTATAAGTTAAACAATTTAAAGTGGTTCTGTGGAACAGGCAGGATAAATACAGTGATGTGAAAAAGTATTTGCCCCTTCCTGATTTTTTTTTTTGCATATTTGTCACATTTAAATGATTCAGATCATCAAATGTACAAATCAAATTATTCAGGAAGAACAGAGCAAGAAGCACGATAATTGTGCAAGTTAGAAGGCAACTGTTGGCTTACACAGCTCAATGCAACCTGAGCTTCCACATACATTATAAAGTACAAATAATGAAGCAAAGATACAGTATATTCCCAGTGAGTAGGTATCTCTCTGCTAGTATAGAAGAGGAGGAAGAATAAAACAGCTTGCGTTCATGGTCCACAGCCAGGGGGGCTCAGTTTGTCAAGGGAGGGGGGAAGAAAAAAAAGAGGGGGGGAGGGGGGAAAGAGACCAGAATGATATGGAGAAAAGGGTAGGAGAAGAAAAGATTAAATGACAATAAGTAGGGATACATCAATAAGCCTCACCTATAATCTGAGAAAATTACAGGTCAAGAAAAAACAAATTTTAATATTACACAAAGATAACCCGAGTAAGTACAAAATGCAGTTTTTAAATGATGATTTCATTTATTAAGGAAAAAAAGCTGTCCAAACCTGCCTGGCCCTATGCGAAAAAGTAACCCCCCCCACCCCCCACTAAATCATAAATGATCTGTGATTAACCACAGCTAAGTTAAATTTCACTTGCCACACATAGACCTAATTACTGCGAGACCTGTTGAATCAAGAAATCACTTAAATAGAAGTTGTCTTGCAAAGTGAAGCTCGGGAAGCACTCTAAAAGATCTCCAAGAGCAACACATTTAGGAACAGATGAGAATCAAAGTAATTGACAGGTATCAGTCTGGAAAGGGTTACAAAGTCATTTCTAAGGCTGTGAGACTCCAGCGAACCACTGTGAGAGCCATTATCTACAAATGGAGAAAACTTGGAACACTGGTGAATCTTCCCAGGAGTGGGCGGCCTACCAAAAGATGACCAATGATGACTTATCCAAGAGGTCATAAAAGAACCCAGAACAACATCTAAAGAACTGCAGGCCTCACTTGCCTCAGTTAAGCTCAGTGTTCATGAATCAACAATAAGAAAGAGACTGGCCAAAAATGGCATCCATGGGAGAGTTCCAAGGCGAAAGCCGCTGCTGACCAAAAAGAACACAAAGGCTTGTCTTACCTTTGCAGAAAAAAATCTTGATTATCCCAAAGACTTTTGGGCAAATATTCTTTGGACTGATGAGACAAAAGTTGAACTTTTTCGGAGGTATGTGTCTCATTACATCTGGGGGTAAACTAACACAGTATTTCAAAAAGAACATTATGGCAACAGTCAAACATGGTGGTGGTAGTGTGATGGTCTGGGGCTGCATTGCAACTTCAGGACTTGGACGACTTGCCATAATAGATGGAACCACTAATTCTGCGCTCTACCAGAAAATCCTGAAGGAGAATGTCCGGCCATCAGTTTATGACCTTAAGCTCAAGCACACTTGGGTTATGCAGCAGGACCATGATCTGAAACACACCAACAAGTCCATTTTTGAACGGCTCCAAAAAAACAAAATTAAGGTTTTGGAGTGGCCTAGTCAAAGTCCAGACTTAAATCTGATTGAGATGCTGTGGTATGATCTTAAACAGGTAATTCATGCTGGAAAACCCTCCAAAATGGCTTAATGAAAACAATTCTGCAAAGAAGAGTAGGCCAGAATTCCTCCACAGGGATGTGAAAGACTCATTGCCAGTTATCGCAAACGCTTGATTGCAGTTGTTGCTGCCAAGGGTGGCACAACCAGTTATTAGGTTTAGGGGGCATTTACTATTTCACACAGGGCCAGGCAGGTTTGGACAGCTTTTTTCCCTTAAAAAAATAAATCATCATTTAAAAACTGTATTTTGTATTTACTTGGGTTATCGTGTAATATTAAAAATTATTTGATTAACAGAATCATTTAAGTGCGACAAATATGCAAAAAAAAAAAAAATCAGGAAGGGGGCAAATACTTTTTGACAGCACTGTTTATGTGTGTGCATTTGTGTGAATGTAAACTGCCCACAGAAAATCAGAATGGACCCCTCCCCCCCTGGTCCCACTGTACCAGAGTCCCACAATTCCTAGATGTGAGGCAACTGGACGTCGCTTTACCAGTCAGAGGATTCGAAATCCTCCTGTTTTTCTCTCATCTCCTCCAGCGCTGACAGGGCAGGCAGTCCTTTTTTATATGTGCAGACCCAGAGCGGACAAAAAACACTACTAATTTCCAAAAGCAAAACTGGATTGTTTGCAGGAACAGCAGCAATTAATACAAAGCCAGATTGCCAGGAAGACAGGGTGGTAGTCTTTCTTTCATTACATGTGTCAGTATGTTGCAGATGGTCCGCAGCATGCTATGTGGGTAGTTATGTGCCACCCCTGGTGGATCTGCCACCCTAGGACATGGCCTACGGGGGATCTGCCACCCTAGAACATGGCATATGGTGGATCTGCCACCCTAGAACATGGCCTATGGTGGATCTGCCACCCTAGAACATGGCCTATGGTGGATCTGCCGCCCTAGAACATGGCCTATGGTGGATCTGCCGCCCTAGGACATGGCCTATGGTGGATCTGCCGCCCTAGAACATGGCTTATGGTGGATCTGCCGCACTAGGACATGGCCTATGGTGGATCTACCACCCTAGAACATGGCTTATGGTGGATCTGCCGCCCTAGAACATGGCCTATGGTGGATCTGCCGCCCTAGGACATGGCCTATGGTGGATCTGCCACCCTAGAACATGGCCTATGGTGGATCTGCCGCCCTAGGACATGGCTATACAGAACTTTGGCACTGTTAGCAAAGGCAACTTATGGTCTCTTACATCAGGTTTCCTTTTGTATCCATGGCCATTCTGATGACATTAGAGATCTCAGGTAACAGTGAATATCAGCTCAGGCAATGATATCTTTCTCATGAGCTGTTTTCGGGATGTTTAGTGCTGATACTGAAAACATAATAAATAACCTCCTTACATATTGTTAACATAATTTCCATATCTAAAGCGCAAGCAGTAAAACAAGCACTGCATGCCATAAATATTATAAATGGACACATTAATAGGCTATGTGAGCTAGCCTGCGGTTTGTTTCCTTTTCTGCATGCACGGTATAGAGCTGTTTGTTCTATTTATACACTGAATGGATGTGGGCTTGTGATAGAGAATTCATCCTACACATGTTACTTGCCATAGTCTACAGTTGATTTTTACCATTTTCCCAGATGTGTAGAGAACAAGTCTGGAGGTTTCTTAAAGAGGCAGAGTCAGTAAAGGTATAAGTAAAAGTCAGGGAAAAATGGAAGCCTGACAAAAAATGACAATCATATAAAACCTTTTCAGGTTTCCAATAAAACTTAACCTATTGTTTATGTCCAGATCTCCCCTTCATAACCTCTTTTTTTCTGGAGTGTTAAAAACTCTAAAGCTATATAAGGCAATGCCATTGATAAGTTACAATATAGTCACCACACTGGTAGCTAGCAAGGTGTTTTTGAAGTTAGAGGCTATCAAGCAAGTGGAGGCAGATGCCCACTAGCCATGGAATTTGCCTTTCCTAGTTCTAGATGTCTGTCTGCTACTTACCAAAGAAAACAAACAAAAGAAGGGTTCCTTAACCACTTCAGCCCCAGAAGGATTTACCCCCTTAATGACCAGGCCATTTTTTTAGATACGGCACTGCGTCGCTTTAACCACTTCAGCCCCGGAAGGTTTTACCCCCTTCCTGACCAGAGCACTTTTTACAATTCGGCACTGCGTCGCTTTAACTGCTAATTGCGCGGTCATGCAATGCTGTACCCAAACGAAATTTGCGTCCTTTTCTTCCCACAAATAGAGCTTTCTTTTGATGGTATTTGATCACCTCTGCCGTTTTTATTTTTTGCGCTATACACGGAAAAAGACCGAAAATTTTGAAAAAAAATGATATTTTCTACTTTTTGTTCTAAAAAAAATCCAATAAACTCAATTTTAGTCATACATTTAGGCCAAAATGTATTCGGCCACATGTCTTTGGTAAAAAAAATGTCAATAAGTGTATATTTATTGGTTTGCGCAAAAGTTATAGCGTCTACAAACTAGGGTACATTTTCTGGAATTTAAACAGCCTTTAATTTATGACTGCCTATGTCGTTTCTTGAGGTGCTAAAATGGCAGGGCAGTACAAAACCCCCACAAATGACCCCATTTTGGAAAGTAGACACCCCAAGGAATTTGCTGAGAGGCATGTTGAGCCCATTGAATATTCATTTTTTTTGTCCCAAGTGATTGAATAATGACAAAAAAAAAAAAAAAAAATTACAAAAAGTTGTCACTAAATGATATATTGCTCACACAGGCCATGGGCATATGTGGAATTGCACCCCAAAATACATTTAGCTGCTTCTCCTGAGTACGGGGATACCACATGTGTGGGACTTTTTGGGAGCCTAGCCGCGTACGGGGCCCCGAAAACCAAGCACCGCCTTCAGGATTTCTAAGGGCGTACATTTTTGATTTTACTCCTCACTACCTATCACAGTTTTGAAGGCCATAAAATGCCCAGATGACATAACCCCCCCCCCAAATGACCCCATTTTGGAAAGTAGACACCCCAAGCTATTTGCTTTGAGGCATGTTGAGTCCATGGAATGTTTTATATTTTGACACAAGTTGCGGGAAAGTGACAAATTTTTTTTTTTTTTTTTTTGCACAAAGTTGTCACTAAATGATATATTGCTCACACAGGCCATGGGCATATGTGGAATTGCACCCCAAAATACATTTAGCTGCTTCTCCTGAGTACGGGGATACCACATGTGTGGGACTTTTTAGGAGCCTAGCCGCGTACGGGACCCCGAAAACCAAGCACCGCCTTCAGGATTTCTAAGGGCGTACATTTTTGATTTTACTCCTCACTACCTATCACAGTTTTGAAGGCCATAAAATGCCCAGATGACATAACCCCCCCCCCAAATGACCCCATTTTGGAAAGTAGACACCCCAAGCTATTTGCTTTGAGGCATGTTGAGTCCATGGAATGTTTTATATTTTGACACAAGTTGCGGGAAAGTGACAAATTTTTTTTTTTTTTTTTTTCTTTGCACAAAGTTGTCACTAAATGATATATTGCTCACACAGGCCATGGGCATATGTGGAATTGCACCCCAAAATACATTTAGCTGCTTCTCCTGAGTACGGGGATACCACATGTGTGGGACTTTTTAGGAGCCTAGCCGCGTACGGGACCCCGAAAACCAAGCACCGCCTTCAGGATTTCTAAGGGCGTACATTTTTGATTTTACTCCTCACTGCCTATCACAGTTTCGGAGGCCATGGAATGCCCAGGTGGCACAAACCCCCCCCAAATGACCCCATTTTGGAAAGTAGACACCCCAAGCTATTTGCTGAGAGGCATGGTGAGTATTTTGCAGCTCTCATTTGTTTTTGAAAATAAAGAAAGACGAGAAAAAAAAATTTTTTTTTTCTTTTTTCAATTTTCAAAACTTTGTGACAAAAAGTGAGGTCTGCAAAATACTCACTATACCTCTCATCAAATAGCTTGGGGTGTCTACTTTCCAAAATGGGGTCATTTGGGGGGGTTTTGTGCCACCTGGGCATTCCATGGCCTCCGAAACTGTGATAGGCAGTGAAGAGTGAAATCAAAAATTTACGGCCTTAGAAAGCCTGAAGGCGGTGCTTGGTTTTCGGGGTCCCGTACGCGGCTAGGCTCCCAAAAAGTCCCACACATGTGGTATCCCCGTACTCAGGAGAAGCAACAGAATGTATTTTGGGGTGTAATTTCACATATTCCCATGGCATGTTTGAGCAATATATCATTTAGTGACAACTTTGCGCAAAAAAATATAAAAAAAATAAAAAATTGTCTCTTTCCCGCAACTTGTGTCACAATATAAATTATTCCATAGACTCAACATGACTCTCAGCAAATAGCTTGGGGTGTCTACTTTCCAAAATGGGGTCATTTGGGGGGGGTTTGAACTGTCCTGGCATTTTATGCACAACATCTAGAAGCTTATGTCACACATCACCCACTCTTCTAACCACTTGAAGACAAAGCCCTTTCTGACACTTATTGTTTACATAAAAAAATAATTTTTTTTTGCAAGAAAATTACTTTGAACCCCCAAACATTATATATTTTTTTTAAAGCAAATGCCCTACAGATTAAAATGGTGGGTGTTTCATTTTTTTTTTTCACACAGTATTTGCGCAGCGATTTTTCAAACGCATTTTTTGGGGAAAAAACACACTTTTTTACATTTTAATGCACTAAAACACACTATATTGCCCAAATGTTTGATGAGATAAAAAAGATGATCTTAGGCCGAGTACATGGATACCAAACATGACATGCTTTAAAATTGCGCACAAACGTGCAGTGGCGACAAACTAAATACATTTTTAAAAGCCTTTAAAAGCCTTTACAGGTTACCACTTTAGATTTACAGAGGAGGTCTACTGCTAAACTTACTGCCCTCGATCTGACCTTCGCGGCGATACCTCACATGCATGGTGCAATTGCTGTTTACATTTGACGCCAGACTAACGCTTGCGTTCACCTTAGCGCGAGAGCAGGGGGGACAGGGGTGCTTTTTTTTTTTTTTCTTTATTATTATTATTTTTTTATCTTATTTTTAAACTGTTCCTTTCATTTTTTTTTTTTTTTAAATCATTTTTATTGTTATCTCAGGGAATGTAAATATCCCCTATGATAGCAATAGGTAGTGACAGGTACTCTTTTTTGCAAAAATTGGGGTCTATTAGACCCTAGATTTCTCCTCTGCCCTCAAAGCATCTGATCACACCAAGATCGGTGTGATAAAATGCTTTCCCAATTTCCCAATGGCGCTGTTTACATCCGGCGAAATCTACGTCATAAAATGCTCGTAGCTTCCGGTTTCTTAGGTCATAGAGATGTTTGGAGCCACTCTGGTCTCTGATCAGCTCTATGGTCAGCTGGCTGAATCACCGGCTGCATTTTCAGGTTCCCTGTTGAGACAGGAGAGCCAGAGAAAAACACGGAAGATGTTGGGGGGGGGGGGCATTCCCTCCCACTGCTTGTAAAAGCAGTCTAGAGGCTAATTAGCCACTAGGATTGCTTTTACATGAAAGCCGACCGCTGGCTGAAAAGAATGATACCAAGATGATACCTAAACCTGCAGGCATCATTCTGGTATAACCACTCAAAGTCGTGAATGGCGTACCTGAAGACAAAAAAATGGTTAACAATAAAGCACAGTAAACGGTAAGGTATAAAAAATTGCATACCTGAAAAGCAAACTTGATAAAACATAATAACAATAAAACATTGCAGAATAGAATACAGTAAAAAAGAGCAGAACAATAGAGAGAGAATAGAGAGAGAGAGAACAATAAAACGACAACTATTTTTATTTTATATTTTTGTTTGTGTTTTTTTTTTTTTTTTTTTTACACTTTTTTTTGTAACTAACTTTTATAACTGTAACCGGTTCCAGGTTCGGGTCTCTCAAAATGCGATGGCATCTCGGGAGACCCTGTGAAAGTGTGCCTAGTCTGTGCAATGCTGTACCCTACGCTAATACTCAACTAGTGAATGGTAGCGTTCAAAACATTCACCAATGCAAAGACCAGGATTGTCAGGACAGGAGGGACAATAATAGCGGGTGTCACGCCTATATCCGCGCTAGCTGCAGACACAACATCTTTTTTGGGGGGTTCGTTGGGTAGGGGTACTCGGGAGGACATAAAGAAAATGCCTCTCATGCAGCCGACTACATTTGGTTGGGGATGTGAATGGGGGAAGTACGGGCGCTGCAGAAGTGGTGGTTCCCAATTAGGATTGTCGAATGCAGCAGGAAGGGCACTATGGGCACGACGGGCCTGTGTTTGTCTTTTTGGTGGCAGCGGGACACTACTTGTGCTTGCCACCTCACCAGCTTGAACTGTACTTATGGGACTCGCCACGTCACCAAGTGTTACTGCAGTGCTGGTTTGACTACGACCGGGGTGTACTAGGCCGCTGGTGCTTGCCAGTTCACCAAAACGCTACCAAAAAAACTGTTAGCGATCGCAGGGATCAGGCCTGACTCTGCGAACGCTGCAGTTATGCGTTTAGTGTTTTGTAAGTGACAGTGATCGATCGATACTGCACTTGGGTGGGCTGGGCCGGGCCGGGCGGAGGGGCAAAACGCAGGTGCTAGCAGGTATCTGGGCTGATCCCGCTAACACTGCGTTTTTGGGAACCCTAAACTGCTGGGGACACTAGTATAGATCTGATCGGATCAGATATTGATCCGATCAGATACTATACCACTAAGGGAGGCGTATGCTGCGTGCGTGGGTGTTAGCGGTACTGGCGCTAATCTGACGCTGCCTGGGGCTGGTGCTTGCCAGTTCACCAAAACGCTACCAAAAAAACTGTTAGCGATCGCAGGGATCAGGCCTGACTCTGCGAACGCTGCAGTTATGCGTTTAGTGTTTTGTAAGTGACAGTGATCGATCGATACTGCACTTGGGTGGGCTGGGCCGGGCGGAGGGGCAAAACGCAGGTGCTAGCAGGTATCTGGGCTGATCCCGCTAACACTGCGTGTTTGGGAACCCTAAACTGCTGGGGACGCTAGTATAGATCTGATCGGATCAGATATTGATCCGTTCAGATACTATACCACTAAGGGAGGTATACGGTGCGTGCGTGGGTGTTAGCGGTACTGGCGCTAACCTGACGCCTGGGGCTGGTGCTTGCCAGTTCACCAAAACGCTACCAAAAAAACTGTTAGCGATCGCAGGGATCAGGCCTGATTCTGCGAACGCTGCAGTTATGCGTTTAGTGTTTTGTAAGTGACAGTGATCGATCGATACTGCACTTGGGTGGGCTGGGCTGGGCTGGGCGGAGGGGCAAAACGCAGGTGCTAGCAGGTATCTGGGCTGATCCCGCTAACACTGCGTTTTCGGGAACCCTAAACTGCTGGGGACGCTAGTATAGATCTGATTGGATCAGATATTGATGCGATCAGATACTATACCACTAAGGGAGGCGTATGCTGCGTGCGTGGGTGTTCGCGGTACTGGCGCTAATCTGACGCTGCCTGGGGCGACGCATATCACCGCCGGGCGATCAGGGGGCTAAACCTTTATTCGGTAATAAACGGCGGGTGCCCCGACACTATAAAAAATAAACGAACTAACCAGCGTCATCCGTAACAGTTATACGGTGATCAGTGGTGAAAGGGTTAACTAGGGGGCAATCAAGGGGTTAAAACATTTATTAGATAGTATATGGGGGTCCCTGTCGCTATAAAACGCTGACGGCGAACCTAAATATTTACGTTCCTAACTAGCGTCACCAGCGACACTAATACAGCGATCAGAAAAATGATCGCTTAGCAACACTGGTGAGGGGGGGTGATCAAGGGGTTAAAACTTTATTAGGGGGGGTTAGGGGGGTATCCTAGACCTAAAGGGGGGTAATACTCACTGCCCTAACACTAACTGTCACAAACTGACACTATGCAGTAATCAGAAAAAAAAAAAAAAATACTGCTAATGTCAGTTTGTGACGGGGGGGGGGGGGGTGATTGGGGGGGGATCGGGGGGGGATCGGGGGTGTAAGGTATGCCTGGCATGTTCTACTGTGTGTGTGTGTGTGTGTTGTGCACTCACTTGTCATCTCTCCTCGGCGCTGGAACGGAAACTGCCAGACCGAGGAGAGATGACATCACATCCTCTGCCTGTGTGAAACGACACACAGGCAGAGGAGGATTCCCATTGGCTGGGAGCGATCGCGAGGGGGGGGCCACGATCGGATGGTCTCCCCCTCGCCTCCCGACGCTCCCAGTCAAATGCCGACCGCCGATGGCACCGGGGGGGGTCCGATCGGACCCCCCGCCCGCGGGAGGCAGATCACGTACGGGTACGTGATTCTGCCTGCCCGTGCCATTCTGCCGCAGTATATATGCGGTAGGCGGTCGGCAAGTGGTTAACTGACAATTGCGTGGTCACGCAACGTTGTGCCCAAACAAAATTTATGTCCTTTTTTCCTCCACAAATGGCGCTTTCTTTTGGTGGTATTTGATCACCTCTGCAGGTTTTATTTTTTGCGATATAAACAAAAAAAGAGCGCCAATTTTGAAAAGTTATCGCGTCTACAAAATAGGGGACAGATTTATGGCATTTTTATTATTTATTAATTTTGTACTAGTAATGGCAGTGGTCAGTGATTTTTAGCAGGCTATGACACCTAATGGAAAGTTTTGACACTTTTTTGGGAACCAGTGACATTACTACAGTAATCAGTGCTAAAAATATGCACAGTTATTCTACTAATGAGACTGGCAGGGAAGGGGTTAACATCAGGGGCGATCAAGGGGTTAAATGTGTTCCCTCACTGTGTGCTCTAACTGTATGGGGGAAGGGCTCACTGGGACAACACACAGATCCGACAGGGGAGATCTGTGTGATCTCCCCTGTCAGAACAGAGATCTGCCTTGTTTACACAGGCAGATCCCTGTTCTGTCACTGCGGGGAACGATCGCGGGTGGCCGGCGGACATCGAGGCCACCGGACCCGCTAATTGGCCCCCCGCTGGCCAATAGGAGCACGAACATGACCACAAAAACGAGTACACGAGCCCAACGTACACTTTAGGTGATTTGTGCAGCCGAGCCCCCTTGCCGCAGAATGGTTGGTTGGCAAGTGGTTAAGCCTCGTACACACGATGAGAATATTGGACGAATGATCATCTGTTTTATTTTTGCATGCTAGTTTCATATTGAAAATTAAAAGGTTATGAAAATTCTTATACAACAGACGTGATGTAATGCGTTGTATTGTATTGTAATATATTCTGTTGTTTCTGAGCATGCGTGGTACTAAATCTACTGGTATAAAGACTCTCAGGTTTTTTTATTGCTGTCTATATCACCCTGGAGAGATTAACACTCTCTGTCCTGGTGACCAGTGACAATGCGACAAAAAGCAATAGAAAGGCCAAAATGTTACAGTTTTCACCAGAACAGGAATAGAGGGAAAATCAGCCAATGAGGAAACCTGTTCCAGAGATAACTGTTAACTGTCTAAGCAGGCGTTGAGAGGGGATTTTCTCTCATTTCTGTTTTGCCTCCAGGAGAGAATGTGAAGGGAAACTTCCCCAATAAGAGGAAACAGGCAGCAAAATATGAACCAACTGAAAATATATATGCCGTATATGCTCGAGTATAAGTCGACCCGAATATAAGCTAGGGCACCTAATTTTACCACAAAAAACTGGGAAAATGTATTGACTCGAGTATAAGCCTAGAGTGAGAAATGTGCAGCTACTGTAAGTGGAAAAGAGGGTCAACAATGCCCATTTGCAGCTTCACTGTGCCCATTTGCAGCCATAGGTTCCCCGAACTTCAAACTCGGTAGTTAAGGGTTCCTAGATGCCCCCTAGCTGCAGCCAAAATTTGGGGTCTCTGCATCCAAAGGGTCCCGAAATTACATTGCTGCAGATGGACACAGTTGACCGATTTTGGGGCCCCGTATCCTGGGGTCACTTGGTGGAACCCCAAATTTGGTGCAAACCCAGTGGAACAAGCACTACAACATATCCAAAGCTGGGGTTCCTAGCACCAAGTGACCCCGAGATACGGGGCCCCAAATTCGGTTCAGAAAATGTCAAGCACTTTTCTGCAGCAGAGAATGACATTTTCCAAACCGACTTTGGGGCCCCATATCTCGGGGCCACTTGGTGCTAGGAACACATGATCAGCTGTTATTGGCTGACAGCTGATCATGTGGTAAGGGGTCGGGTGGGCAATGCGGAGTGCAAATGCAACGCACATATAAGTGAACCAGCCTCATTCGTGAACGTATTTTAAAATGTCATGCAAATTGGATGTGGTGTAAGACGCATCCAATTCGCATAGGTGTGAACCCAGCCTAAAGGTGCCAGACACAATCCCTAGTGCATATAGTTAAAACTTCACAGTTTTATTATTGCAGAATATATTTAAAATAAAGAGCAAGTACCGTATTTATTGGCGTATAACACGCACTTTTTCCGGCTTAAAATAGGGGGCAAATCACGGGTGCATGTTATACGCCGATAGTGTAGCTCGGAGGGGAAGGAGGGGGACGAGCGCCACCGCAATTCACTAAGCAGTCATCTCCTGTATAACCAGCTCTCACCCGGCTCTGACGTCACACACACAGTCCCGCCTCCACCACCGACATTGGACCAGTGTTCTGTCAATCACAGGAGCTGGTCCAATGCCGATGGCAGAGGCGGGACTGTGTATGTGACTGCCGACTGAGAGCCGAGTAAACAGGAGATGACGGCTCAGTGATTTCCTGCATGATAGATTGTGAGATGATGGGCATCGGGCTGCATTGATGGGAGATGGGCGCAGATCAGGCTGCATTAAGACTGCAGATGGGCACATATCAGGCTGCATTGAGGCTGCAGATGGGCAAAGATCAGGCTGCATTGAGAGTGCAGATGGGCACTAATCAGGCTGCATTGAGACTGCAGATGGGCACTAATCAGGCTGCATTGATGGGCACTGACCATTATTTTTCTTCAAAGTGGTTTATTTTGAAAAAAACGTTTTTTTCCTGAAACTTCCCTCTTAAATTGAAGGTGCGTGTTATACGCCGATAAATATGGTATGTTCACATGATACAGAAATGCATATTTAAAAACATATCCTACCGAAAAAACCTACAAAATAATAAAGATCCCCCAAAATATAAAAAAAGCCCCCTTAAAGTACCAGAGCAGAACATTTCCAACACATCTACACAATCACTGGTTAGAATTTAGAAAATAGGCTTCGAAAAGTAAGTATAGTATGCTGGGATGTTGACGGGAGCTGGAACTCTAACGGGTTTCGTGGGAAATCTGGCTTCTTCAGGAGTATACAGGGAGATCAGTGGGGTAAGAATGCACCTAAAAACCAGGGGGTACCCCACATGGGCGAGTGTAGGGACAAACACTGGGTAGCACTGAATGGATAAGAGTTGGTGATATACATGTGTTCTTCAATGAAAGGGGGGAGGATGTATAAATCCAGATGAACATTTCAAGGGCCTTGATTTGTACGAGGCTAAGTTTGCAAAGACAAAGTCCAAGTGGACAGACTGGTAGATATGGTACAAGTGCCTGTTGCTGTTAATCTACTCCCAGGCATAATGCTGTCCATTTTGACTATTTGTTTACTTTAGAGGCACATGCAGTTTGGTGGGGGGCAGTACCACCCCTCAACCGCTCCCCCTTTTGCTACACAATGAGTACAGTTGTGGCGCAGTTGTCTGGTTATTCTGGGGATAAAATCCTCTCTTACAAGTGACCCGAACCTGGGTCACTCATCAAAGGGCATAGCCGGTGTAAACGAGCCCTAAAGTAGAACTAAAGCCCACCCCCCTGAATGCAGCCCCACCTGGTAAAGCACTTATCTTTCTCCCCATTCCAACGATCTTTGCTGTGAAGCCCTGCCCCATATTTCCTTTGCAAAAAAAGTTGTCCTCAAGCCCCCGTTTACATCGACAGGTCAAATCGCATGTCAAATCGGAGCCTATTGCCATCAATAGGAGCGTCCCAGTCGGTGAGATGCTGACTTTGTGGCGCTGCACTGATTTCCAAAAGTAGTTACTGCGCTACTTTTGACGGCTGTGAGAGGTGAGCAGTCAATGGCAGCCTGCTACACGCTTTGTTGCCTTCCTTCTCATAGGACAGGGAACATCCACATATGAGCATCAGTTTTTAAGCCCAAAGCCAAAAATGGAATATATTGCATCTTCTTTTTTTTCCCCTCTGTTTTCAATTCGTGATCTGGCCAGTAACACACCTCCTGTATTAGAGTGTCACCACTCTAGATGAAGGAGCACAGGGGGCACAGAAGAAAGCAGCATTGTCACTCCGGGGGGAGGGGAGTGTTAGATGTACTAACATATTTAGATATACTAACAACCTGAAACCAAACTCTAGCTCAAACTACAGTTACACAAGCAGTTACAGCAACAATTGTTTTGGGGGCATAAAAGTTTTAAATGAATAAATAAAAGCTGATTATTCGTTATTATTTCAGATTATCAAATTTTCGGGTTTTCTGATTTTTGAATTTCCGAATTTTTGAATTTACGATTTTACAAATTCTTGAATTTACGAACATTCAAATTTACAAATGTCCAGAAAAATTTGTTAAACGGCTTTTCATTATTTCGGATATTTCCGAATAAAAGAATTTGTCAAAATATGTTAAAAAACAAATTTGGAACAAAATGAATTGCACATGTCTACTCTTAGTATGAAATCTCCTGATCAGGAAATTGATGGATGGTGATGTAAAGATAAATCTGAGACAGAATTTTATAATACATTTTATTTTCTTCAGCACATATGTGGAATAAAATATGTTTTTATAAACAGTATCTCACAAAAGTGAGTACACCCCTCACATTTTTGTAAATATTTTATTATATCTTTTCATGTGACAACACTGAAGAAATGACACTTTGCTATAATATAAAGTAGTGAGTGTACAGCTTGTATAACAGTGTAAATTTGCTGTCCCCTCAAAATTACTCAACACACAGCCATTAATGTCTAAACCTCTGGCAACAAAAGTGAGTACACCCCTAGGTAAAAAATGTCCAAATTGGGCCCAATTAGCCATTTTCCCTTCCCGGTGTCATGTGACTCGTTAGTGCTACAAGGTCTCGGGTGTGAATATGGAGCAGGTGTGTTGAATTTGGTGTTATCGCTCTCACTCTCTCATACTGGTCACTGGAAGTTTAACATGGGACCTCATGGCAAAGAACTCTCTGAGGATCTGAAAAAAAGAATTGTTGCTCTACGTAAAGATGGCCTAGGCTATAAGAAGATTGCCAAGACCCTGAAACTGAGCTGCAGCACAGTGGCCAAGACCATACAGTGGTTTAACAGGACAAGTTCCACTCAGAACAGGCCTCATCATGGTCGACTAAAGAAGTTGAGAGCCTGTGCTCAGCGTCATATCCATAGGTTGTCTTTGGGAAATAAATATATGAGTGCTGCCAGCATTGCTGCAGAGGTTGAAGGGGTGGGGGGTCAGCCTGTCAGTGCTCAGACTATACACTGCACACTGCCTCAAATTGGTCTGCATGGTTGTCCCAGGAGGAAGCCTCTTCTAAAAATGATGCACAAGAAAGCCCGCAAACAGTTTGCTGAAGACAAGCATACTAAGGACATGGATTACTGGAACCATGTCCTGTGGTCTGATGAGACCAAAATAAACTTATTTGGTTCAGATGGAGTCAAGCGTGTGTGGCGGCAACCAGGTGAGAAGTACAAAGACAAGTGTGTCTTGCCTACTGTCAAGCATGGTGGTGGGAGTGTCATGGTCTGGGGTTGCATGAGTGCTGCTGGCACTGGGGAGCTACAGTTCATTGAGGGAACCATGAATGCCAACATGTACTGTGACATACTAAAGCAGAGTATGAACCCCTCCCTTCGGAGACTGGGCTGCATGGCAGTATTCCAATAAGATAATGACCCCAAACACACCTCCAAGATGACTACTGCTAAAGAAGCTGAGGGTAAAGGTGATGGACTGACCAAGCATGTCTCCAGACCTAAACCCTATTGAGCATCTGTGGGCCATCCTCAAATGGAAGGTGGAGGAGCGCAAGGTCTCTAACATCTACCAGCTCCGTGATGTCATCATGGAGGAGTGAAAGAGGACTCCAATGGCAACCTGTGAAGCTCTGATGAACTCCATGCCCAAGAGGGTTAAGGCAGTGCTGGAAAATAATGGTGGCCACACAAAATATTGACACTTTGGGCGTTTTCACTTAGGGGTGTACTCTCTTTTGTTGCCAGCGGCTTAGACATTAATGGCTGTGTGTTGAGTTATTTTGAGGGGACAGCAAATTTACACTGTTATACAAGCTGTACACTCACTACTTTACATTGCAGCAAAGTTTCAATTCTTCAGTGTTGTCACATGAAAAGATATAATAAAATATTTACAAAAATGTGAGGGGTGTACTCAATTTTGCGAGATACTGTATTTGCCTGGAGTTTAGCTTTATAATTTTTATGCTCCTTTTTAAAAGCAACTCTTCTTAGGATATATGGCAGTCAAGTGACTGATAAACCAGCTTATGGAACAAAATAAGCCTTGTCGGGCATTCACAAGCTAATTAATACACACTCTATGTTAAGAAAGTAAATATACTGCAAACATCAGCGCACTTTGTGGTGATATGCCGTATCAATTACTTTGAGTGGCTCTAATGTTATTTGGAGTTTGTAACAAGATCACCAAATGAAGTTTAATCATAAAAATATTAATACATGGCACATTCCTTCCCTTATGTACTTTCATGTTCTTTCTTGATAATTGCAGCTAATTACCATAAGAGATTTTAATTGGATCTTCTAGATGACAGCTTGGCAGTTGGAGAGCCCAGGCTATCTCAGTGAATGAATTTTTGCACTCATGTAAAGATACAACTAAGACTTCAGATGCAGCATATAAGAGCCCTTTCACACTGGGGCGGTTTGCAGGCGCTATAATAATAGCGCCTGCAAACCGACCCGAAAGTGCCGCTACTTTCATTCCAGTGTGAAAGCCCCGAGGGCTTTCACGCTGGCAGGACGGTAAAAAAAGTCCTGCCAGCAGCATCTTCGGAGCGGTGAAGGAGCGGTGTGTATACCGCTCCTTTACCGCTCCTGCCCATTGAAATCAGTGGGACAGCGCGGCTATACCGCCGGCAAAGCGCCTCTGCAGAAGCGCTTTGCGGTGGTATTTAACCCTTTCTCGGCCGCTAGCGGGGGGTAAAACCGCCCCACTAGCGGCTGAATACCGACGGTAAAACGCCGCTAATAATAGCGGCGTTTTACCGCCGCCGCCGCCGCCAGCCCCAGTGTGAAAGAGCTCTAAGACTAAACTCTTAAAGTGGAACTTTACAAATGTGCATAAATACATTCCTTACGTGACAAACTATTTTATTATTATTATATATCTTTTTTTAAAACTTTACCTTTGTAATATTGTTATATTTGTAAAATATATCTCTGCAGTGCCCAGCCCCCTCCCTCCCTCCCGCACTCCAAGGGTTAAATGCTCATTAAGGCCCCTTTCATACTTGCATGACTTGTCCTACGATTTTGGACTGCAAAGTTGTATGACAAGTCGTTCCCCATAATTTCCAATGACTACCATTTATATTAGTACCACTTCAAATTAGTCCCTGCACTACTTTGGTCCGACTTTGATTCTACTTCAGCTTGAACATTTGTTCCAGATTTTTGTTTAAACAGTGGTTAAGAAAATACTTTCTAGGAGGGTTTGTCAAAAAAAAATGCTTATGCTCAAAAAAGCTCAAAAGAGCTTAAAGAAGCCCAATACAAATGTACACAAGAGCACAAAAAAGCACAAGCTTCTTCAAGCTGAAATAAAAGCTCAAATGCCTGTAAAAGCAGATTTTTTTTGAGCTGCAGTGTGCATGAGCCCTAATTGGTTGATTTACTAAAGACAAATAGACTGTGCACTTTGCAAAGTGCAGTTGCTCCCTGCAAGAGCAGTTGATCCGGAGCTTAGTAAATGAGCAGAAGCTCTGCTGACTTCCATCATCCAGTCATGTGCAAGCAAAAATGCTGTTTTTTTTTATTTTCCCTGCATGTGATTGAGTATTTTTTGTAAAGTGAAACTTTACCTCATTTACTAAGCTCTGGAGCAATTGCACTTGCAGAGTGCACCTGTACTTTGCAAAGTGCGCAGTCTATTTGCCTTTAGTAAATCAACCTCATAGTCTAGTGGTAGAGTGACTGTAAGGATTCATGTACACGGGACGTTTAAAACCTCTCCTGAACGATGTAACTTGACAGATAGTAACCGACATTTAAAAACGTCTGTTGTGCCGCGTTTACATGCCACGTTTAGCCGCATTTGCATTTAGAAGCGTTTTTTGCATTGCAAATGGTCAAAAATGTCTCTCCTGAATACTTTTTTTTTTAAAAATGCTTCTAAACTCAACTGCCTAGAAACGACCCTGCATACATGTACTGATAACAAGACATAGAGTAGAGTTCAGGGGCAGCTAAAAAAAACGCCCAACTGCTCCTAAACATCCGTTTACCAGCAGCAGTGTACATGAGGCCTAATACATTTTCTTTTCTTTGCTCCAGCAAGCTTAAACAGCCTTACCTTGTAAAACAACCAATTTAGTTTAAAATAGACATGAAATGCAAAACTTGTATGTGTGTGTGTGTGTGTGTGTATGTGTGTATATATATATATATATATATATATATATATATATATATATATATATATATATATATATATATATATAAAAGTTAAAGTGGGTGAGGTGCACGTCGGTCAAAGTAACAAGTGCAAGCAATCAAGCCCTCCCAAAGACAGTTTCGGGCTAATACAGATCACGCCCTTCTATATTTATACACAGTTGTGCTCATAAGCTTATGGTACATACCCTGGCAGAATTTATGATGATATTGAGGTCAGGAGACTGAGATGGCCACTCCAGAACCTTCACTTTATTCTGCTGTAGCCAATGACAGGTCGACTTGGCCTTGTGTCTTGGATCATTGTCATGTTGGAATGTCCAAGTACGTCCCATGCACAGCTTCCTGGTTGATGAATACAAAAATTTATTTTTTGATAATATACTGCATTCATCTTGTCATCAATTTTGACCAAATTTCTTGTGCCTTTGTAGCTCACACATCCCCAAAACATCAGTGATCCACCTCCGTACCTTTCATCATAGGCCTTGTTGACTCCTCTCCAAATGTAGCGTTTATGGTTGTGGCCAAAAAGCTCAATTTTGGTCTCATCACTCCAAATGACTTTGTGCCAGAAGGTTTGAGGCTTGTGTCTGTGCTGTAAACAGGATACTTTGTGGCATTTGCGTAGTAATAGCTTTCTTCTGGCGACTCGACCATGCAGCCCATCTTTCTTCAAGTGCCTCCTTATTGTACATCTTGAAACAGCCACACCACATGTTTTCAGAGAGTCCTGTATTTCACCTGATGTTATTTGTGGATTTTTCTTTGCATCCTGAACAATTTTCCTGGCAGTTGTGGCTGAAATTTTAGTTGGTCTACCTGATCGTGGTTTGGTTTCAACAGAACCCCTCATTTTCCACTTCTTGATTAGAGTTTGAACACTGCTGATTGGCATTCTCAATTCCTTGGATATCTTTTTATGTCCCTTTCCTGTTTTATACAGTTCAACTACCTTTTCCCGCAGATCCTTTGACAATTTTTTGCTTTCCCCGTGACTCAGAATCCAGAAATGTCAGTGTAGCACTGGATGAAAGATGCAAGGGTCTGTCAGGAGTCCAGAAACTCATTGACATTTTATACACACGCACTGATTAAAAACAAACACCAGTGAGGATGGTTACTTTGATAGCCATTCAAACCCCTTTGTGTCAGGCCAAAATCACCAGGGTATGTAAACTTTTGATCAGGGTCATTTGGGTAGTTTCTGCTGTCATTATGATTTAAAAAGAGTAAACACAGCTGATCGATAATAAATGGCTACAGCCAAACACTAACTATGAGTGAAAGAAATATTTTTGTGTTATCATTCATATTTCCTGAAAAATGGCCAAGAAATCATAAATTCTGCCAGGGTATGTAAATGTATGAGCACAACTGTGTGTGTGTATGTAAATGTATATATATATATATATATATATATATATATATATATATATCGCATAATCTCTGTTCTCAGTTGCATATGGGGCTTAGAGAGCTGGGGGTAGAGAAACAGCAGTACACTGATCTTCCCTGTGAATGGCTGTTCAGAGGGGGCTTATCAGCACAAGTCTAATCATTGGAGGACAGGCAGGCTGTTCTCCCAGCACAGCCAGAAAACTGACCACTCTGGAAAAGAAGTGGTTCTATGCCTGCCATGGTCTGTTAATAAAATAATGTCAATAAAAAAGCAGAGGGACTGGCAGGATCACCAAGGATTTCACACAAAGGAAGCAATACAAAGAGAACGGGACACTTTAAAACACAACTACATGGTACAACAGACACATATCAAGAATATAAAATATCGGGGTAAGAAACACTTCAACTTGTCCCTCTGATGCTAGGGGTTGTGAGCAGGCCCATCGCTATCCTCATGTACAAGATAGGGCTGCTGGTCCTGCAGTGTACTACAGGATGTCAGAGTGTGACCATCAGCTGGAGCACCAAAAAGAAAAGGCTCCAGGGGACTGGTATACATCGTGGTGGAAGACTGCTGGAGCCAGGAATGAGGGCACTGCAAGAGGTTTGTTTTTTTTTTGCAGTTTTGTTTTGAGTTCAAGTTTAGTGGTCTTCTTTTAATCTGCGATGATGTCATCAGTCTACTGCAAGCAGCAGGGAGCATTTCCTCGGTCCTCCCCTTCTAGTGATCCGACTGCTACATTGTAACTTTGTATCCTGTCACAAGGAGAAAGGCTACTGCCACCGGTCTGTATCAGTCATTTGTTAACAAAGCCAAGTACTCTTGTGCACTGAGATTTATGAGTGTGCATCTCTGAGCCATGGTCTCAAAGCAGAGAAAGTAATTGCAGTCAGTACTGTAATCACTGCTAGAGCTAATAACTACCCATTACCTAAGTATTTCACAATTATTTAGCATGCATTTACTTAACATGAAAATATATGTCTGATAATTGGTCCACTTAAAGTGTTACTAAACCCACAACAGTAAAATCAGTGTGTATATGCAGTAAAGCATGCTTGTTACACTCACTGTGGAACCTAAGGGGTTAATCCTCCACATTGCGTAAAAAGGCTGTTTGATCCTGTCTTCTCTGATCCTCCCCTTCTTCCACTGACTCCTAATAATTTCCTGATAACACAGAGTCTATTGAGTTAGGCTGCCCATGTTCAGTTTGGTGTGTATTGCTAGAGGTTTTTTTTTTTCTTGGAAGGGTGCATGTGATCAGCACAGGGCCAATCAGCACTGTCCACACAGAAAGTCAGGGGTCTTGCAGTCTCAAAGATCAGTCAGAAAACTCCTCCTGCAAGCTTTAACCAGTGCTCGGACACTCTTAGAAGTCACAAGACTGCTATATACTACTAATGAGAAAAGGTATTTAGTAGTTTATATTTACTAAAATTGTATTTCCATGTTCTGTGTACTGCGGGAGACCAGATATAGTGAATGCAGGGTCCTGGGTTTAGTAACACTTTAAATATCTTAAACAAAATATATGATTAGTCATATAGGAATAAATATGGTTCTTTGATCTAAATACTTACTAGTATAAAATTGCACAAATAGCAACACTTCATTTCAGGTGCATGAAGTAGACCCAACAGTCAGCTGATATGCCTTATATACTTCTAACTTCATATAAAAAGACATACTGCAACATTTCAGAGCCACGCAGGACTCCTTCGGCAGCCATCGCAAACGCATCTGCGTTTTGCAACCATTTGAAAACGTGGGGTGGAATCGCGGCAATTCCATCCACGATCATGTGTGAATACAGACTTAGTCACTCTGCTTTTTCTTCTATAAACATGTTTTTTATCAGCACATGATCTGATTGGCTCCCACTTTAGCCTTCTTGTCTAGTGTGTTCTTTGGCCTTCATGATGCTGTTTGTTCACTAAGGTTCTCTAACAAATCTCTCAGGGCTCACAGAACAGCTGCATTTATACTGAGATTAAATTACACACACGTGAACTCCATTTACTAAGTAGATGACTTCTGAAAGCAATTGGTTCCACTAGATTTTAGTTAGGGGTATCGGAGTAAAGGGGGCTGAATACAAATACACGCCACACTTCTCACATTTATTTGTAAAAAATGTTGAAAACCATTTATCATTTTCCTTCCACTTCACAATTATGTGTCACTTTGTGTTGGTTTATCACATAAAAAATCCCAATAAAATACAAAATGTGGAACATTTCAAGGGCTATGAATACTTTTTCAAGGCACTGTATATAAAAACAAATTGTTCCAGGGACCTGTTACTTTACAACAGATGACATAAAAACTCATGGCAGGCCTCATGAAAATGCATGTTAAATACGCATCAATGCATTGGAATGAGTTTTTGTGTGCAGTATGGTGTGAAAGGGCCCTAAATGATGTATTAACCACTTCCGTACCGCCGTATGCTGATATATAGTACATCCTTACTTTGAAGAGGAATATCGTTGTTATGGCAACAGCTAGCTGCCATAACCCTGGTATCCTCTTGTTCGGCTGGCGCTCCGGTTTCAGATAAAAGTGGTCTCTGCGGCAGATTCACCGCAAGATCACTTTTATCGGCGGCGGGAGAGGGCCCCACCCCTCCCGCCGTGCTCCGGTGCCAACCGCTGCTTACTGGAGCCATCAGCAGCAGCGGAGGCGATTGGATATTCACCCTGGCTGGGCATGGAGACGAGTGAGGGGAAGATGGCCCCCACCCGTCTCCATATCATTGCAGGGTGGAAGCGATGTCAACACGTCACTTCCGCCCATAGCTCTTAAAGGGCCATTTTTTTTTTTTTACATGACACATTTTTTTATTTTTTTAAATTGCGTTTTATTGTAAATATAAGATCTGAGGTCTTTTTGACCCCAGATCTCATATTTAAGAGGTCCTTTCATGCTTTTTTTCTATTACAGGGGATGTTTACATTCCTTGTAATATGAATAAAAGTGACACATTTTTAAAAAAAAAAGCAGTGTAAAAAAAATAAAAAATAAAAAAAACATTTTCAAGTGCGCCCTGTCCCGCCGAGCTTGTGTGCAGAAGCGAATGCATATGTGAGTAGCGCCCGCATATGAAAATGGTGTTCAAACCACACATGTGAGGTATCGCCGCGATCAGTAGAGTGAGAGCAATAATTCTAGCCCTAGACATGCTCTGTAACTTAAAACATGCAACCTGTAGAATTTTTTAAACGTTGCCTATGGAGATTTTTAAGGGTAAAAGTTTGTCGCCATTCCACGAGCGGGCGCAACTATGAAGCGTGACATGTTGGGTATCAATTTACTCGGCGTAACATTATGTTTCACAATATAAAAAAAAATTGGGCTAACTTTAATGTTGTCTTATTTTTAATTCACAAAAGTGTATTTTTTCCAATAAAAAGTGCGCTTGTAAGACCGCTGCACAAATACGGTGTGACAGAAAGTATTGCAATGACTGCCATTTTATTCTCTAGGGTGTTAGAAAAAAAACGTATAATGTTTGGGGGTTCTAAGTAATTTTCTAGCAAAAGAAAATGTTTTTAACTTGTAAACAACAAATCTCAGAAAGAGGCTCAGTCCTTAAGTGGTTAATGATTATAGAGCTGCATTCATTGTCCTTTTTACCTACCTAGAGATAGCCTTCCCTGTCCTGTTTTACAATATAAGAATTGTCAGTGTGGAATAAGCTTTGCTGGTTGGTGTACACCTGTGTAATAACATCGGACTTCTGCTCCCACATACTGCACTTCTGGAATGGCTTTCTCACATAACAACATAAATTAGTGGGATTGCTTCAACGGCAATAAGATATTGATTTTTCTGTACCATTGAGACAAAATGCCTCACTATGTTCCCATTGGAAATGCCAGCTGCTGTAATGAATTATTTGAAGAACAAGCTACAGTACTAGCCTGGACATTGCCCTTAGCTTTAGCAACAATCATTAGTGGCAAATGTATCATTTAATGCAAGAGTTATGTCCCCGACTGCTTCAGAAAGTTTTGTTTCTGACCGCTGTTTTAATATTCATGTTTTACTTTAGGGCATGGGAATGTAGTGGAAATCAATACACTTGTTTTATTAAAGAAAAATTAAGAGCTAAATAGAAAATATAACCCTGTAGTCTTATATTGTTAACATTACTGAACAGTAATGCCCTGTACACACGGTCGGACATTGATCGGACATTCCAACAACAAAATCCATCATATGTTGGCTCAAACTTGTCTTGCATACACACGGTCACACAAAGTTGTTGGAAAATCCTATCGTTCTGAACGCGGTGACGTAAAACACGTACGTCGGGACTATAAACGGGGCAGTAGCCAATAACTTTTGTCTCTTAATTTATTCTGAGCATGCGTGGCACTTTGTGCGTTGGATTTGTGTACACACGATCGCAATTTCCCACAACTAGGTCTTATCACACATTTTCCGTTGGAAAATCCTATTGTGTGTACAGGGCATTAGGCCTCATACACACAAGGATGTTTTTTTTTTCCTCCACATGACGCCTTTTGCTCCAGGGGAGGAAAATGCAGCTTAAAAATGCGTCCAAAGCTGCGTCCCCACCCCCTGACCTGCCAGGCTGCGTGCTCACATAAGGGTCTGCTTTGGGGATTTTTGGCTGGGTGGGGGTAACTCTATGCTGTTTTTTTTTTTTGTATTGTGGCGTGGAGTTTTCCCCCAAGATTCGTACCAGACACAAAGGGCCTGGTATTGTCGGGATCAAAATCGGATCCCCATTCATTAAAGTCGGATAGAAGGGCAAATTCGGATCATGTCGTATCAGTGTGAACCCAGCCTAATATGTGAAATGGCATTACAGCCAATGGAGTTTACAGTTGAATTTTTAAAGTTCTGTTTGTCAAAAAACAATATTTTTTTGTTTGTTTGTGAAACTTGAATTTCATAAAAATGTTCATGCATGTTTATATATGTTTAGTGTTAATGCATGCTATTGGCCAGAATATTAATTTATTCTGCCCATCAGAATGTATTAACGTGTGAACATGTGTCTAGTGTTAATGTGCGTTTGGCTTTCTTCCGCTCAAATGCTCCTCTTCTGAACACACAAGTTATAGGTGTTTTTTCTGCCTCTAAATGCTTCAGCCTTTAAACAACCTTTAGACCCCTTTCGCACTGAGGCAGTTTTCAGGTGTTTTTAGCGCTAGAAATAGGGCCTGTAAAGAGCCTGAAAACTGCCTCCTGTGCTGCCCGAGTGCTTTCACACCTGGGTGGTGCGCTTGCGGGACATGGGAAAAAGTCCTGCAAGCGGCATCTTTGGGGTGGGTTGGGAGCGCTCCCAAAATGCCCCTGCCCATTGAAATTAATGGGCAACGTTTCCTAAGCACCGAAAAGCAATTCAGAAGTGCCGCAACACGGGCGCTTTTAACCCCTTCTTCGGTCGCTAGCGAGGGTTAAAAGCTCCCCGCTAGCAGCCTAAAAGCACCGCTTGAACAGCGCTAAAGCGCAGGAAAAAAAGGGCACTTTAGTGCCAACGCTTGGGCAGCCCCAGTGTGAAGGTAGCCTTAGCCTAGGTTTACACTGACAGCAGGATTGAAAATGTGCACGTTCAGCTGAACGCGCACAATTTCATACCCGCATGTTGGTCCGACTTCAGGGGTGATTTCAGTGACATCTTTGCGGGCTCCTGCAATGATGTCTATACAAATCACACCTGAAGTCGCCAAAAGTAGTATAGAAACTACTTTTGGGATTCAACGCGGCTCCGCAAAGTCGGCATCACACCGATTCGGACGGTGCCATTGCCGCCAATGGCCGGCAATTTGGCATGCAATTTGACATGTCAAATCCCATACCAAATCGCTTCAATTTGAACCTAGGCTTAAATTCCTATGTGTGCATGGACACATAGGCTAACTAATGCCCTGTACACACGAGCGGACTTTTCGACCGGACTGGTCCGACGGACCAAATCCGTCAGACAATCCGACCGTGTGTGGGCTTCATCGGACTTCCGACAGACCTTTTCAGTCGAAAATCCGATGGACTTTAGATTTGAAACATGTTTCAAATCTTTCCACCGAAACTCCCCTGGACCCAGTTCCTATCGGGAAGCCCGTTCGTCTGTTTGCTGGTCCGATGGACCAAATACGACGCAAGGGCAGCTATAGCACCTGCCCGCGAGAATGTTTCCAGCGCGATAGGATTGCGCTGGTTCTCGGCGACAGGGTACTATGCATCTCGCACTCGCTGCAATATGAAAAACACATTTTCCTATTGCAGCGAGCTCGAGAGGGAGGCGACAGTGTCCCTTATGTCTGGTATGGATTTTAAGGGGAACCCCCTACGGCGAAAAAAATGGCGTGGGGGTCCCCCCCAAGATCCATACCAGACCCTTATCCCAGCACGCAGCCCGGCCAATCAGGAAAGGGGGTGGGGACGAGCAAGCACCCCCCTCCTTAACCATATCAGGCCGCATGCCCTCAACATGCCCTGCGGCCCCCCCCACCCCAAAGCACCTTGTCCCCATGTTGATAAGGACAAGGGCCTCTTCCCGACAACCCTGGCCGTTGGTTGTCGGGGTCTGCGGGTGGGGGGCTTATCGGAATCCGGGAGCCCCTTTAATAAGGGGGCCCCTAGATCCCAGCCCCCACCCTATGTGAATGAGCATGTGGTACATCGTACCCCTACCCATTCACCTGGGGAAAAAAGTGTCAATAAAAAAACACACTACACAGGTTTTTGAAGTAATTTATTAGGCAGCTCCAGGGGTCTTCTTCCGACTTCGGGGGTCTTCTTCCGACTTCTCCCTCTCTCCGGCCTCTTCTCCCGCTCTCCGGCCTTTCGCTAGAATTGCCAAACTCATTATATACTCCTGGAGTCTAATAACATGTTATTAAATATATGACATTAAGGTTTGAACATGCACTACAGACACGGATTTAGCCGTTGTGACATCTTTATAAATAAAACCACATTTCATAAACAAACAAAAATATTATTTTTTGACAAACAGAACAACTTAAAAAAAAAAAAAATAATAAAAAAATCAACTGTAAACTCTATTGGCTGTAATGCCATTTCACATATTAGGCTGAGTTGACACTGATACGACATGACAGTCATACGACTCTGGATCCGAATTTGCCCTGCGACTTGAAGTCCGACTTCTATCTGACTTCAATGAACGGGTATCTGTTTTTGATCACAACAATACCAGGCCCTTTGTGTATGGTATGAATCTTGAGGGAAAACTCCACGCCACAATAAAAAAGAAACGGCATAGAGTTCCCCCCGCGCCCAAAAACGGCGTGGGACCCCCCAAAAATCCCCATCCCCATGCTTTAATAAATTACTTTGTCAAAAACGTGTTTACAATTTTTATTTTTGACACTTTTTTTGGGGTGAATGGGTAGGGGTACAATGTACCCCTACTCATTCACATAGGGTGGTTGGCTGGGATCTGGGGGCCCCCTTGTGAAAGGGGGCTTCCAGAATCCGATAGGCCCCCTACCTGCAGACCCCGACAACCACCGGCCAGGGTTGTCTGGAAGAGGCTCTTTTACCCATCAACATGGGGACAAGGTGCTTTGGGGTGGGGGGTGCAGGGCCCCCTGCCCCAAAGTACTCACCCCTCCATGTTGAGGGCATGTGGCCTGGTATGGTTCAGGAGGGGGGGCACTCGCTTGTCCCCACCCTCTTTCCTGACCTGCTGGGCTGCGTGCTTGGATAAGGGTTTGGTATGGATTTTGTGGGGGACCCCACGCCTGTCAGGGTCAGTGTTATTGCTTGGGTTGCCTGCTGGTGTCACGATTTCTTTCAGCACCAAAGGGTGCAGTTCTGGTGGCCACCAGCAGGTCTCTCCCAGCAGATGGACGTTCTAATGATCAAGCTGCACCTGATGTGGAACTGCTGGGAGTATATAAGCCCGCCCTTCACTGAGGCTCAGGGCTTCAGTATTCCCTCTGCAAGCTTTGTCCCCTCCTGACCTCATCCGTTGCCTGAAACCTGTTCCTGATCTGCTTCCTGCCCTGTCCTGTACTCTGTTTCCTGTACCCTGTTCCTGAGACTTGTCCCCTGATTCCCTTGCTTCTGCTCCCACCTGTTCCCCTTGTCTCTCATCCCTGCCTTGTTTATGTATATGTGTTCCCTTTCCTTGTGTATATATATATATATATATATATATATATATATATATATATATATATATAGGAAGGCCGGTTTAGTGCGCGGTACCTACGTCACCAGGCCGACTTTTCGAGGAAAGCACCGCATGTTATATATATAGGAAGGCCGGTTTAGTGCGCGGTACCTACGTCACCAGGCCGACTTTTCGAGGAAAGCACCGCATGTTAGCAAGTTCCTACGCTCCAGTTCCAGCGTCGCAGTTCCCCGTTCGCAGTCCCCGACTTTCGATCGTTACACCGGCACAGGTAGGAGGTATTGTTACCGTTTATAGAACGTATTTGTTACCTTATCCGTACGGACCCACGCACGGGACAAGCCGCTTACAATATGCTTCTTTATTCGACCGATCTGAGTCCAGCCGCAACAGTGGCTTAATGATTCGGATCTTCAGCCACACAGGCATTCGCTTACAACATGCTTCTTTATTCGACCGATCTGAGTCCAGTCGCAACAGCGACTCAATGATTCGGATCTTCAGCCACACAGGCATTCACTTACAATATGCTTCTTTATTCGACCGATCTGAGTCCAGTCGCAACAGCGGCTTGATGATTCAGATCTTTAGCATACACTAGTACTCACCCACAATTTGCTTCTATAACATACACAAGCACTCACCAACAATGTGCTTCTTTCATCCGACCGATCCGAGCCCAGCTGCTACAGCGGCTCAAGGATTCGGACCTGCAGCATACACAAGCACTCACCAACAGTATGCTACTTTCATCTGAACGGCCAAGTCCAGTCGCAACAGCGGCTCAAACGATTCGGATCTTCAGCATACAAGCACTCACCAACAGTGTGCTTCTTTCATCCGACTGATCTGAGTCCAGTCGCAAAAGCGACTCAATGCTTCAAATCTTTAGCATACACAAGCACTCACCAACAGTGTGCTTCTTTCATCCCACCGATCCGAGTCCAGTCGCAAACAGCGGCTCTGCGATTCGGATCTTCAGCATACAAGCACTCACCAACAGTGTGCTTCTTTCATCCGACCGATCTGAGTCCAGTCGCAAAAGCGACTCAATGCTTCAAATCTTTAGCATACACAAGCACTCACCAACAGTGTGCTTCTTTCATCCCACCGATCCGAGTCCAGTCGCAAACAGCGGCTCGACGATTCGGATCTTCAGCATACAAGCACTCACCAACAGTGTGCTTCTTTCATCCGACCGATCCGAGTCCAGTCGCAAAAGCGACTCAATGCTTCAAATCTTTAGCATACACAAGCACTCACCAACAGTGTGCTTCTTTCATCCCACCGATCCGAGTCCAGTCGCAAACAGCGGCTCTACGATTCGGATCTTCAGCATACAAGCACTCACCAACAGTGTGCTTCTTTCATCCGACCGATCTGAGTCCAGTCGCAAAAGCGACTCAATGCTTCAAATCTTTAGCATACACAAGCACTCACCAACAGTGTGCTTCTTTCATCCCACCGATCCGAGTCTATTGATAGCAGAGTAAAAAGACCTAAAGAACATCATGATGTGCATGGAACAACTTATAGCTGTAAATATAGACAACTTCGAAAACATTTGGTCCACCTGGACAATCTTTAAAGAATCCCCAATACAATTGTCTATACAGATTGAGACCCTAAGACTCTAAAGGCCCTAAAAGTCTATAATAACATATCTTAATTCAACCCATTTTAAAACAGATACTTAGACCAGAAATATGCCCTCCTCACCCACATTTTACATACTGGTATAACCCCCTTTGCCATTTTATTGTATTGATAACATTAGTGTGCATACTATAGTACTATGTATCTGTAAGCCTTATGTATGATCAGAATGCAAGTTCTGTATATTTGTTTTGTATGCTCCTACTAAAATATAATTGAAATAGAAAGAACAAAGTGCATCAACACACATCAACCAATCAAAAGTCACCTTTTATTATTTTGTGATCAAATTGATAAGAGTAACCTGTCTGGGTGCTATTTGCTTCTATTGTTAGCAATAATGATTGCTTTTTGCACTGAAAAAGGAATGATTTATTTCTTGTCCAAACATTATGTTTTGTGTGACTTATGAAGCCTAGTGTAGTCTATTCATACTGATATTTGGGCTGTTATTTGTACTAACACTATTAATCAGCTGCACTCGTAAAGAAAGAGGAACTGCAGTCTGCTCCCATAATTTGTAATAAAAACATCTTTGCCATTCTGAAGCTTCCCTCCAACCACTTTGCATAGTATTTTATATATACTGTGATACTTGCCAAATATGCTGCAGAAATCTCCCTACACTGAGTCTGGCTGCATCCATTTAACCACTTGCCGACTGCCGCACACAGATGTACGTCGGCAGAATGGCACAGGCAGGCAAATGGGCGTACCTGTACGTCCCTTTAAATTTGCCGCCTATTGGGCGCGTGCCGCACACCGCGGGAGCGTGCCCGATGTTTGCGTGCCTGGAAGTGTGCCTAACTTGATCATCGCCGGCGCCCCACTATTGTGGTGTCGAAAGGTAGAACGGGGAGACGCCTGGAGATGTAACCAAGGCATTTCCCCGTTCTGCCTAGTGACATGACAGCGATCACTGCTCCCTGTCATCAGGAGCAGTGATCGCTGTCATGTCAGTGGAAACCCATCCCCCCCACAGTTGGAACACCTTCCTAGGACACACTTAACCCCTTGATCACCCCCTAGTGTTTAACCTCTTCCCTGTCAGTGTCATTTACACCGTAATCAGTGCATTTTTATAGCACTGATCGCTGTATAAATGACAATGGTCCCAAAATGGTGTCAAAAGTGTCCGATGTGTCCGCCATGATGTCGTAGTCACAATAAAAATCGCAGATCGCCGCCATTACTAATAAAAAAAAAATAATAATAAAAATGCCATAAATCTATCCCCTATTTTGTAGACGCTATAACTTTTGCGCAAACCAATTAATATACGCTCATTGCGGGGTTTATTTTATCCAAAAATGTGTAGAAGAATACATATCAGCCTAAACTGAGAAAAAAAAAATGTCTTTTTATATATATTTTTTGGGGATATTTATTATAGCAAAAAGTAAAAAATATTGCTTTTTTTTTCAAAATTGTTGCTATTTTTTGTTTATAGCGCAAAGAATAAAAACCGCAGAGGCGATCAAATACCACCAAAAGAAAGCTCTATTTGTGGGGGGAAAAGTACGTCAATTAGCAACTATAGAATTATTTGAGGGGGGCAAGTTTATGAGTATGATTGGAGGTGTGCACATTTACATGTATCCCACAGTTGTTGCTGTAATTATCCCCGGCTATCACAGATATACAGCTGATAATCACAGGCAATCAGGTCTTAGCAAAAGCATCATATTTGGCCAAATCATTAAAGTAAACCTTTATTTTCACAACAGTAAAATTGCTTCCTGAATGCCATATAGTCGTTTCCATGTATTTTTCATTATGATTTCCTATGAGCTTATTTAGTAAGGCTCTGTAAAGAACAAAAATGATACAGAGTTCAGTAACCTATAGAAATCTATTTCCCCTAAATGTGTAGATAGATATCTATGTTCCAAATAAAACCTATGAGCGGGGTACAAAATAAAAGTAATAGATGTAATATTACAGTAATCTTTGATGCGTCCTTTAATAAGCCCTCTTCTGTATATCCCCTGATCTCTCCCTTCAGATAGAAGTGGCAGCTTCTTTGCTGTTTCTTTCTCCTTGTTGGTGATGAGGACGTACTGTATTCATGACTTCTCTATGGATGGCACTCAAATATTCACTTTAGAGACCTCCAGGTGATTGTGCAACTCTCAGACAGGAGATCGTTTCTGACATTGACAGTATATGCAGCTTGTCCACAGTGACCATGTTATCAATGCCATGGCATAGATCATGTGATCAATGGGGTAAGTTCATAGCTCCCAACTGTCCCTGATTTGGAGCAGTGTCCCTCAGTCCCTCTTTCCCCCTCATTTGTCCCTCATTTTGGTCTGATCTATATAGTTGTATATAAAATGCACTTTTTATCTTTCGAAAAGTGTTTCCCAGTGCTAAACCTTTCATCCAAATTCTAAATTGCTGCATTTGTAAATTTTAAAAGCCAATTTAAAGGAATAGTATGTATTAAATCCTGTATGGATTTAAAGCGGAGGTCCATCCTAAAATTAAAAATTTCATTCTACAAAAGATATATAAAAAAACATTTGAAAAAATTTTTTTTTTTACTTACCAGAAATGCCTGTTTCTAGGCAGTCTTCCTAATCTGCCTCTTCCTATTCCACGGCACTGTTCCTTCACTTCCTCCTCTTCGGCGAGCTGCCCCGTTGTCTTCTGGGACATGTGTGTGTCCCAGAAAACCACAGGGCCATTCACATAGCGCTGCGCAACTCGCACTTGCGCAGTAGGAAACGAGCAGTGAAGCCGCAAGGCTCAACTTCCTGTTTCCCTTAGGTTGGCTGTGCCGGCACCCGATCCAATGGACGGATCGGCCTCGGTGGGTCCGACATCGTGGGCTCTCTGGACAGGTAAGTGCCCTTATTAAAAGTCAGCAGCTACAGTGTTTGTAGTTGCTGACTTTGAAAAAAAAAAAAAACGTTTGCACCTCCGCTTTGGTTAACCTTTTTTTGTGGTTAATTCTCCTTTAAGAGGGAGTGGCAGGGGGCGTGTCCTATGCGTACATACATTTGCTAGTAGGTGTCCCTCATTCCCATCTCTAAATGTTGGGAGGTATGGGTAAGTTTACTAACTGCATTTAAAAGATGCATTTAAAAAGACTAAAATCTAAATTCAGGTTCACTTTAAACAGTTGCGGAGGCTGTGTAGGGTTATTAGAATGTAGCACTTATGCCCACAGGAGCCGTTTGGTATGAAGGGTTCTCTGTTTTGCCATGACACGGTAAACTGCACCGTCCTCTCTGACACACCTGGTTATATTATTTGAAGGCTGCACACACCTGTATAACTATTAGTGTTAGTATTCTACCACGCCATACTGGTACACTGGAAATAGGCCACAGGCTGCTTGATGGTAAATAAAGTAATGATTGCAGGGCAAGCAAAATGCAATGCACAGAACAATAAACAAGTCTGTGAATATGGTTGAAAACATCAGATTAAGGCCGGGTTCAGACTAGTGCGATGGCAGACATCGCATGTGATTCACACTGCATTGCTGTTCACATCACATGCGATGTCTGCAATGCAAATTCAGCCATTCAAACTGTATGGCTGAAATCTCATCACATTCGCACCAAAATAGTGCAGGACCCTTTTTTGGTCTGCACTGGGATCAGATCTCATAGGTGTTCACACCCATGTGATCCGATTCCTGTCTGATTTCACAGTTTACAATGCAATCTGCGAACTGATTTTGGGGTGTCATTAACTTTACATTGACACCCAATGTTGTGGAAAAAAAACCTGCAACTGCACAAACACAAAGGTGTCCTGCCGCTCCTGCCGTGTACAGATACACACTGACAGGGGGAGAAAAAAGGAGAGCAGGCACAGAAGAGCCCATCCCATTCCTCCAGCTGGCTACAAGAATAAACATTACATATGAAACTATTTGTTGTAACCAGGAGCCCCTTTGGAATACTATTTCCAGGCCATGCAGACTGAGGTGTTGATAGCAGACTCTAATTATTGGTCCCTTCTCCCCTGTAACTGTTATAAATATTAGCTGATCTGACAGCAGGAGACTGAAATCTGATAGGTTGCTGAGGAATGCTGCACTAAGCATACCTTTTTCTGCTTGTTGACTTCCATATTAAATATAGATTATTTGAAATCAGTCTTATCACTAGGGCTTTCCATTTTTTTTTGTATTACCGTATATACTCAAGTATAAGCCGACCCGAATGTAAGCCGAGGCACCTAATTTTACCACAAAAAACTGGGAAAACTTATTGACTCGAGTATAAGCCTAGGGTGAGAAATGCGCAGCTACTGTAAATGGACAAGAGGGTCAACAATGCCCATTTGCAGCCTCACTGTGCCCATTTGCAGCCATAGGTCCCCCAAACTTCAAACTCGGTAGTTAAGGGTTCCTAGATGCCCCCTAGCTGCAGCCAAAATTTGGGGTCTCTGAACCCAAAGGGTCCTGAAATGACATTGCTGCAGATGGACACAGTTGACCGACTTTGGGGCCCCGTATGTCTGGGCCTCTTGATGCTAGGAACCCCAAATTTGGGCCCCAAAGTCGGTTTGGAAAATGTCATTCTCTGGTGCAGAAAAGTGCTTGACTCTAGTATAAGCCGAGGGGGGCATTTTCAGCACAAAAAATGTGCTGAAAAACTCAGCTTATACTCAAATATATATGGTACATTTATAGTTTGAAATGGTGTTATAACAACTCATGCATCCTTCTTAAACGTTTTTTGGCACATTATTATACCTATATGATGCAAAATACCCTTTAATATTACACTTTTAGATTATTGGTCCGCTTGGGGAGCATCCACAATATGCATTGCAGTATGTATTGTCATGCCATGACCTCCTCAAATCTTTAAAATACATCTAAAGTCAAAGCTCCTTATGTTTTTGTCAGCTTTTCATTTTGCTGTGTCCCGGTGCAGATATTTCCCTTCACTTTCGGTCCTGGAGACACAACAGGAAGGGGAAAATACTTAGTGTTACTTTAAGAGCCCTTGCACACTGGGGCGGTTTGCAGGCGCTATTGCGCTAACAATAGCGCCTGCAAACCGCCCCGAAAGTGCCGCTGCTTTCATTCCAGTGTGAAAGCCCCGAGGGCTTGCACACTGGAGCGATGCGCTGGCAGGACGGTAAAAAAAAGTCCTGCTAGCAGCATCTTCGGAGCGGTGAAGGAGCGGTGTGTATACAGCTCCTTCACCGCTCCTGCCCATTGAAATCAATGGGACGGCGCGGCTATACCGCCGGCAAAGCGCCTCTGCAGAGGCGCTTTGCGGTGGCATTTAACCCTTTCTCGGCCGCTAGCGGGGGGTAAAACCGCCCCGCTAGCGGCCGCATACCGACGGTAAAACGCCGCTAATAATAGCGGCGTTTTACCGCCGACGCTGCCCCCTGCCCCAGTGTGCAAGGGCTCTAACAGGTGTCTCCATTGGAAGATTTCCCCTTGCTCCTGACAACTGTAACATTTTAGATCTGTTCTAGTAACAATAGTCACCAACACCAATAAGGGGGCAAATCTCTCCAGGGGTGCCACAAACCGTAATAAAAAGAGAGCAGAACATACCTGGGTTTGGTTTGAGTAGGATTTTGCGAACATTATTAACCGATTCAACCCCGGAAGATTTTACCCCCTTCCTGACCAGAGCACTTTTTGCAATTCCGCACTGCGTTGCTTTAACTGACAATTGCGCGGTCGTGCGACGTTGTACCCAAACAAATTGATGACCTTTTTTTCCCACAAATAGAGCTTTCTTTTGGTGACATTTGATCATCTCTGCGATTTTTATTTTTTGCGCTATAAACAAAAAAGAGTGACAATTTTGAAAAAAACGCAATATTTTTTACTTTTTGCTATAATATATATATATATATATATATATATATATTAAAAAAATTTTCCTCAGTTTAGGCCAATATGTATTCTTCTACATATTTTTGGTAAAAAAATTGCAATAAGCATATATTGATTGGTTTCCGCAAAAGTTATAGTGTCTACCAAATAGGGGATAGCTTTATGGCATTTTTATTATAATTTTTTTTTTATTAGTACTGGCGTAGATCTACAATTTTTATCGTGACTGCGACATTATGGCGGACACATCGGACACTTTTGACACATTTTTGGGACCATTGTCATTTATACAGCGATCAGTGCTAAAGAAAATGCACTCATTACTGTGTAAATGACACTGGCAGAGAAGGGGTTAACCACTAGGGGCGATCAAGGAGTTAAGTGTGTCCTAGGGAGTGATTCTAACTGTGGGGTGGATGGGCTACAACTCACATGACAGCGATCACTGTTCCCGATGACAGGGAGCAGTGATCTTTGTCATGTCACAAGGCAGAATGGGGAAATGCCTTGTTTACAGGGCACTTTCCCGTTCTGCGGCTCCGTGACACGATCACTGGGGAGACTGGCGGACATCAAGTCCACCGGTCCCGTGGACATCGAGTCTGCCGGTCCCGCGGGCACGGTCACACTGTATGCTGCGGGCACGTGCCTGCCAATTAAAGGGGACGTATAGTGTACGACCTATATCGGCGTGCAGCAGTCGGCAATTGGTTAAAGTTCAGGTGCTGCATACAAACCCCACTGAAGGTAATAGAAATATAAATGTTAAAAGACAGTAATGACCAATTTCTAGGCAAAGTATTGTCAAACAAATGACATGTGGGGATGGGCACAGACCTGGGGGACATGTACCAGAGCAACGATTTCACTCCCGCATGTCAGTCCCGATTTCGGCCGCAATTTCAGAGACATCTGTGCAGGTTTCTGCTGTATACTGTATACCCCTACTCATGCACAAAAAAATGTAAAGTGTAAATAAGGACAAAGAAAGATCCTTTTTTTTTTTTTTAATAATCCCAGGATGTACATCCATGTTGTCCAGCGATGTAGTTCCAGGGCAATCGTGATGTCCAATGCCAAAAGAAAGTAACTTGCCACCCGATGACATACATCTGGTCCAGTTGCTTCGATCTCTCTCTCTCTCCAAATGACGGGGTAACACCAGATATAAAAAAGAAGCAGGGGGCTCCTGAGTGATGTCATTCACATATGTTATATGGGGGCCCCCTGATTATTAAAGAGGGCTTCCAGATTCCAATCAGCCCCTTGACCGCAGACCCCTACAACCACCAGGTCAGGGTTGTGGGGAAGAGAATCCTTGTTTTCTTTTCCAGGTAATCCATGTTAAGGGCATGTGGCCTAGTATGGTTCAGGAAGGGGGCTGGGCATTCATCCTGCCCTTTTCCTGGCCTGCAAGACCACATGCTTGCATAATGGTCTAATATCAGTTGGACCCATTTTTTATTCTACATAGGGTTCCCCCTTAAAATCGATACCAGATCTGGAGTGATGTCATCGGTTGTTAAGGATTCGGTGGTTCCTGCAATCTCCAGCGTCCCTAACAACCATTGAAAGGGGAAGGCTATGACTCATGTATAATAGCTGTAGTAATACCACCATTATACATGATGTCTGGCTCCCGCCAAATGGGTAAATGTTCAGGCGCTCGTCCGAACGGCCAAACTACCAAAGTTTGGACTGAACCTTAAAGTGATTGTAAGGATTAGTTTTTTTTTTTTTTTTTTAAATAACAAACATATTATACTTAACTCCACTGTGCAGCTCATTTTGCACAGAGTGGCCCCGAACCTCGTATTCTGGGGTCCCCCGGCGGCTCTCGCAGCTCCTCCCCACATCAGATAACCCCCTAGGAGAAGTGCCCTACCTTGCGGGCACGCTCCCGCGTCCAGCATTCGGTGTTCATAGCCGCCTAATGTATGACTCGGCCCCGGGCCACCGGTTCATTGGATTTGATTGACAGCAGCGGGAGCCAATAACTGCGCTGCTATCAATCTATCCAATCAAAAGCCGAGAACCCCAGGCAGAGGGACATCGCGTTCCTGTCGGGTCAAGTTCCAGGGCTCAAGTAAGTAAAACGGGGGGGGGGGGGGGCGCTGGGGGGGCAGTCACTGCCAGGTGTTTTTTCACTTTAATGAATAGGATTCATTAAAGTGAAAAAATACGAACCTTTACAACCCCTTTAACCGCTTCCCGACCGCCTCAGGCAGATATACTGCGGCAGAAGGGCACGTACAGGCAGAATAATGTACCTGTACCTTGCCCTTTAAGAGGCGGCTTGCGGGCGCGTGCCCGCCGGGAGCTCCGTCAGCATGATTGCGGGTCCCGCGGACTCGATGTCCACGGGATACCCGCGATCATCTCACGTTGAGGAAGAACGGGGAGATGCTAATGTAAGCAAACATTTCCCCGTTCTGCCTAATGACACTGATCACAGCTCCCTGTGATCGGGAGCGATCAGTGTCGTGTCACACACAGCCCCTCCCCCCCACAGGTAGAATCACTCCCTAGGACACACTTAACCCCTACAGCGCCACCTAGTGGTTAACCCCTTCACTGCCAGTCACATTTACACAGTAATCGATGCATATTTAATCGCACTGATCGCTGTATAAATGTGAATGGTCCCAAAATAGCGCCAAAAGTGTCCAATGTGTCCGCCATAATGTAGCAGTCACGATAAAAATGGCTGATCGCCGCCATTACTAGTAAAAAAAATTATTATTAAAAATGCCATAAAACTATTCCCTATTTGGTAGACGCTATAACTTTTGCGCAAACCAATCAATATATGCTTATTGCAATTTTTTTTACCAAAAATATGTAGAAGAATAGGTATCGGCCTAAGCTGAGGAATAAAAAGTTTCTTTATATATTTTTTGGGGATATTTATTATAGCAAAAAGTAAAAAATAATGTGTTTTTTTCAAAATTGTTGCTATTTTTTTGTTTATAGCGCAAAAAATAAAAACCGCAGAGGTGATCAAATATCACCAAAAGAAAGCTCTATTTGTGGGAAAAAAAGGATGTCAATTATGTTTGGGAGCCACGTCGCACGACCGCGCAATTGTCAGTTAAAGCGACGCAGTGCCAAATCGCAAAAAGTGCTCTGGTCTTTGGCCATCCAAATGTTCCGGGGCTTAAGTGGTTAAGCTTATCTTCAGCTTTAACACGCTCTAATGCTAAAAGAAAAATTTGGTACACTTTTAACGCACACTGTAAAAGCATACAATTCATTGGAGTATTCCAAAAGGCACTTTGTTCCCTCCTTTGTGTCCTGATTTTTCTTTACAATGTCTGATCTTGATCCTGGGTGGTTGCTGAGTGAAGTACTGTACACTTACTGTATAATTTAATGTAGTGTCCGGTGCTTAAGATCTGCAGAAGGTAGTTATTGTCATTGACATAGAAAATAATTCCTGCCTGTGATTCTTGCAGCTTGTGTTAAATTGCACATTTCAGGGAGTCAGACTGCTTTCATTGGAGGCATTGCTGTATTTTTTAAATGATAATAATGTAGTATATGTAGCTTGTGGCTCATAGGAAGAAAGAGCATTTTGATAGAAGTGAGTGACAGACATAGTGGGATACACAGAAACAACCTGTTTCAAAAGCTAGACCCTGAAGTGCTGATTAAAAAAAAAAAAGGAATCAGTCAGACAGACAACTCAACATAGTTTTGCTTTAAAGTGGTTTTAACCCTAAAAAAAAAAAAAAAAAATAAAAAAAAAAAGAAAAAGATCTTGTTCCTTTAACCACTTAAGCCTCGGAAGGATTTACCCACTTCTTGACCAGGCCATTTTTTTTCAATGCGACACTGTACCCAAACAAAATGGACGACCTTTTTTCCTTTTTTCCCCACAAATAGAACCTTTTTTTTTGGTGGTATTTGATCACCTCTGCGGGGTTTTTTTTCTGCGCTATAAACAATAAAAGACCAACAATTTTGAAAAAAAAAAAAAACATTTTTTTTTACTTTCTGCTATAATACATATCCAAAAAAAATATATAAAAAAAAAAGCAAATTTTTTCATCAGTTTAGGCCGATAAATATTCTTCTACATATTTTTGGTGAAAAAAAAATCTCAATAGACGTCTATTGATTGGTTTGCACAAAAGTTATCACGTCTACAAACTATGGGATAGATTTAGGGATACTTATATTTTTTTATTGTTTTGACTGGTAATAGCAGCGATCTGCGATTTTTAGCGGGACTGCGACATTGGGGCGGACAAATCTGACCCCAAATGACACTTTTTGGGGACCAGGGAATTATTACATTAATCAGTGCTATAAAAATGCACTGATCGCTGTATAAATGACACTGGCAGGGAAGGGGTTAACTGTGTTCCCTGGGTGTGTTCTAACTGTAGGGGGGGATGGGCTGCCTGGAACACCACAGAGATCGCTGTTTCCGATGACTGGGAACAGCAGATCACCATCATGTCTCCAATCAGAACGGGGATCCGCCTTGTTTACACAGGCAGATCCCTGTACCGCCTCTGTATACAGCAATCGCGGGTAATCATAAAATATGGCAATACAGAACTATAAGGCTCCATTCACACTCGTGTGTAACATCGGCGTCGCGCAAATTCTCATTTTTTTGTACGTCATCACGTTTTGTAATTAGGGCATCCTACTCATTTCAGTGGGCTGCCACACACACAACAAAGACAGCAAAGAAGCCCATGTGCTTGTTCTGCACTTTTAGTGCCATGCATTTTTGCTTGCTTTTTCATGCGCAAGTTTGCTATTCTTACTTGGTTTGTTTGGGGTGCTATTAACAATGAATGTCGCTACAAGCACGAAAAGCATTTTTGCACAATTTGTGTACATGCAACAAATTGTGGGAAAAAGAGTTGTCGAGCTACACTAGTATGCATTGGGCCAAAGAAAAAAAAATGTGTGAGACCTCAACCGAGTTTTCAAATATATGGTTCATGTTGAACATCATTAATAACAGCAGCAGTTTGTCAGAGGGCCTATTGTTTACAAGAGGGTTGTGATAGGGAGAGGGCCTATTGTTGTTTACAAGAGGGTTGTGATAGGGAGAGGGCCTATTGTTGTTTACAAGAGGGTTGTGATAGGGAGAGGGCCTATTGTTGTTTACAAGAGGGTTGTGATAGGGAGAGGGCCTATTGTTGTTTACAAGAGGGTTGTGATAGGGAGAGGGCCTATTGTTGTTTACAAGAGGGTTGTGATAGGGAGAGGGCCTATTGTTGTTTACAAGAGGGTTGTGATAGGGAGAGGGCCTATTGTTGTTTACAAGAGGGTTGTGATAGGGAGAGGGCCTATTGTTGTTTACAAGAGGGTTGTGATAGGGAGAGGACCTATTGTTGTTTACAAGAGGGTTGTGATAGGGAGAGGGCCTATTGTTGTTTACAAGAGGGTTGTGATAGGGAGAGGGCATATTGTTGTTTACAAGAGGGTTGTGATAGGGAGAGGGCATATTGTTTACAAGAGGGTTGTGATAGGGAGAGGGCCTATTGTTGTTTACAAGAGGGTTGTGATAGGGAGAGGGCCTATTGTTGTTTACAAGAGGGTTGTGATAGGGAGAGGGCATATTGTTTACAAGAGGGTTGTGATAGGGAGAGGGCCTATTGTTGTTTACAAGAGGGTTGTGATAGGGAGAGGGCATATTGTTTACAAGAGGGTTGTGATAGGGAGAGGGCATATTGTTTACAAGAGGGTTGTGATAGGGAGAGGGCCTATTGTTGTTTACAAGAGGGTTGTGATAGGGAGAGGGCATATTGTTTACAAGAGGGTTGTGATAGGGAGAGGGCCTATTGTTGTTTACAAGATTGTTGTGATAGGGAGAGGGCATATTGTTGTTTACAAGATTGTTGTGATAGGTGGGACCTTTTTTAAAAAAAAAAATCTGAATAGGCAGAGAAAAATAAAAGCTCTGAACAGCTAAGCGCACAAAGAAGCAGCTTCTTTGGTCTCCAGTGTGCATGAGGCCTTATGCATTTATGGACCGCAACAAACCATGAAGAACAGAGGACCTAGATAGACATTCAATTAAATAGGGAAGAACAATTCTAGCAAATACATTGCCCCAAAAGGATTTATCATCCAGGGCTATCCCAGGGAGATATCATCAAATCTTATGTCATTTCTCTAATATTTAGAGCAATTCGAGAGTATCATCAACAAAGGCCCGAGACCAGAGCCTATTAGCATCCTGAAAACAAAGAAAAACTAAGAAGGAAAAAAAAGATTTAAGAGGAAAAAAAAAGGAGGGGGGGGGGGTTTAGGGGGAAAATGGGGAAATAGGAAAGGGGACAGAGGTGGGACCTTTTACACTTTTAAAGTGTTACTAAACCCACAACAGTAAAATCAGTCTGTATATACAGTAAAGCATGCTTGTTATACTCACTGTGGAACCTAAGGGGTTAATCCTCTGCATTGTGTAAAAAAAGCTGTTTGATCCTGTATGCACAGATCCTCCCCTTCTTCCACTGACTCCAGAACAGGTCCGGAGAGTACAGAGTCTTTGGAGTAAGGCTGCACATGCTCAGTTTGGTGTGTATTACTAGAGTTTTTTTTTTTTCTTGGGAAAGTGTATTTGATCAGCACAGGGCCAATCAGCACTGTCCAGACAGAGGGTCAGGGGTCCTGGGTTCAAATAGGACAGCTCAGTGCAGTATGAAAACCCCTCCTACAAGCTATAACCAGGCACTGATAGAAGTCACAAGACTGCAATATACTGCTGATGAAAAAAAAGTATTTAGCAGTTAATATTTACTAAAATAATTGTATTTCCATGTTCTGTGTACTGTGGGAGATCAGATATAGTGAATGCAGGGTCCTGGGTTTAGTAACACCAAAATTTGATTTCTTACAAGCAATCGATAAGCCTTCAAATAATATTTGGATTGATGCACCATAACAATGAATTGTTACCAACTCTGCACACATCCAATCTTTACACAGCCACCTGTCCAACACCTGAACCGCGTACGGCATCAGAAGGCAAGAGTGTGGTCACTCGCTCAATAAAATCTGGACGGAATTTTGGAAATTGCTTTGTAAAAACATACGTTTCTAGCCATTAGCTCGAAGCAGAAGATACATTTTGAAGAATTAACTGATTTTCCTTATTTGTCACTATAAGCTTTATAGCTCCAGCTTTGCTTTCGTTCACTACAGTATATGAATTAGTGGCTTGGAAACCAGATCAATTTCAAATGCTTTTTGGTTTTTACTTGTTTTTACTTATAAATACATTGTTACAAATTGCATTAACAATAACCTTTGTTTATGCAACGTGTATGGCAATACAGCATGTTTGACCTTTGTATATTATTGCTGGTTTTGTTTTCAGTGTGGTCAGCTAGTTATTATTTGGGAATTGTTTTATGAATGAATATATATGGTGTGGTTAAAGGATCTACTGTTATGTTCTCTGCATCATTAATCAGGGCATAACTGTAATATTGGTAGGCAAATGAAATGTAATTGGGTCCCAGTGATTTGGGATTTGCATGTCATTATCCTATTTTTGCAAGGTCCTAGTTTCAATGCTGTTCCAAGTGAGATGTCCTATTCATAGTTGGTATCAATTACAATGAGGGCTGTAATGTTCATACCTGAAAGTGCTGATCTAATCTTTTTTTCTTGTACAATTCTCCTTTAAGTGGACGTGGCAAGGGGTGTGTCCTATACCTACATACTTTTGCTAATAGGTGTCCCTCATTCCCATCACAAGTTGGGAGGTATGGGATTTGGGGTCTTTTAGACCCCCGATCCCTCGATAAAGAGTACCTGTCACCACCTATTACTGTCACATTCCTTGTGACAGCAATAAAAGTGATAGGATTTTTTTTTTTTTTAAAGGGACAATGTAAAAACAAAAAATAAATAAGAAAAAAAAATGTTTTAAAGTGCCCCCGTCCCCGCGTGCTCGCGCAGTAAAGAAATCACATACGTAAGTCGCGCCCGCAAATGTAAACTGTGTTCAAATCACACATGTGAGGTATCACCGCGATCGTCAGAGTGAGATCAATAATTGTAGTAAAAGACCTTCTCTGTAACTCTAACCTAGTAACCGTTAATTTTTTTTTAAAGTGTCGCCTATGGAGATTTTTAGGCATCGAAGTTTGTCGCCATTCCACGAGTGTGCGCAATTTCAAAGCATGACATGTTAGGTATCTATTTACTCGGCGTAACATCCTCTTTCACATTATACAAAAAAATTGGGCTAACTTTACTGTTTAGTTTCATTTTAATTCATAAAAGTGTCTTTTTTTCCCAAAAAATTGTGTTTGAAGGACCGCTGCGTAAATACTGTGTGACATAAAATATTGCAACGATCGCCATTTTATTTTCTAGGGTCTCTGCTAAAAAATATATATAATGTTTGGGGGTTCTAAGTAATTTTCTACCAAAAAATATGGATTTTAACTTGTAAGCAACAAATGTCAGAAATAGGCTTAGGCATGAAAGGGTTAAGCTGGCCAACTACGTCAAAGTAATCCCTCTTATGGCCAGTCCTACATTGCGTTGCCACTGCAAATGCTATGGTGGATGCAATGCCAACAAGAGGCAGACAGATGTATTCACTGTCCCATTGTGATCCCTTGTACATAGTTAATATAGATCTAAATGCTGTCTGTAAAATCTCATATAAGCTTAACGCGTTAATGTAAATGTACAGAAAGAGTAAAAGAATACCAGGCGAGCCTGCAATGGAGACTGTAAGCTGCTGGGCCAACACACATTGTGCAGGTAGAGTTCACCATTATTATCTTCAGGATACTAGTTCATCCATCCCTACCAGGAAACGCCTTGACCATGTGCCAGTCAGTGTGATGGGCGCAGTAGCCACGGAGGGCATGCACTGCAGAAGGACTGGGCACTCTGACCTCAGTGCCAGGCTCTAACAAAAATATATATACCTGTTTCTGACAAGAAAAAAAAATTGGGTGCAAGCACCAACAATTTTGGTATGGAAGCCTGACATAATTCCAAAGGAGGTCTTCAACACCCTTTATGAGTTCCCCCCTAAATATTCAATGGGGGGGGGGGTTAGATATACATTAATATTGAATGTTGTCATATATAATCCTGCAAATGGAATGTAGATAGAAAAGGAATGAATGAGTGAATAATTGACTTTGGTGTTCAAATACAGATGCATTTATAACAAGCTAACTGAAAAAAAGCATTCACATAGGAACTATTCATCTGTAAATCCCAACAAGTTGGATTCACAGTTATGCAAATTCATAATGAAGCAGCTGGATCATTATTTTCAACGTGACAGATCTGTTTGGAAAGTGAGATACTTTAACTGAGAAATCGCTAAATATAAAATGTGAGAGATTACACTTTGAGTTTTGTTTAATAAAACGTGTAATTACATTTGTTTTATACAGAATAAGGGTTTATGACAGTTGACAGCTCACAATGTATTTATATCTTGGATTAATATGCAGGGATGCACCTAGCCACAGACTGAGTGAAGGCCAATCTGTGGCCCAGAAGTGGTTGTAGTAACTTGTCCCCTATCACCACACCATTTAAACGCACAAAACTCTAAGGGCTCATGCACACTGCAGCTCAAAGAAGCTTAAAGAAGCTGCTCCTACAGGCTTTTGAGCTTTTTTGAGCTCTTATTTTTTTTGATATCCTGTTAGCCAGTGTGTCCATGCACACCATCACGTACCAGACAGATGAGCCTGATGTGTAGTGGAAAGGCTTTCTCTTACACCCCTGGTTCAAGGGCCAGCGATGTTGCAACGGTGGCTGCAAGAGCCTGGCGGTGTATGGGTGCCTGGATCGTCTTCCCTGCAAAGGATGTGTCACCAGGATAGACCATCAGGTTTAAACGGCAGGTGTTGTCAGTTCAGCTGATGCAGCAGGAAACGAGAACAGGCTGGTATGTGCAGAGCTGAGGAGACACTGAATGCGTAGTTAGACAAGCCAGGTTTGGTAACAGATGATCAGATGCAGATATACACGGCAGGCAGAGAATGGTCAGGATCCAGACAAAATTTGACAACAGGATATCAAGCAGGTAAGAGGTATGCAGAGTCAACAAGGCAAGCCGGGTCAGGATAACAGATACCAACGTAGTCAGAACAGGCTGGGTCAAACACAGGAACCAGATCAGGATCTCAGGAACAGGTTTCACAGGGTACAAGCTGCAGATCAGACAGCAAAGACTCAGTGCAGCTGTAGTGTATAAATATGGTGGATTGGCCCCAGTCTCAATGGTGTGCACGGCCGTGCCCGCGAGCGTGCGTCGGGTAAATCCCTGACACACACTATGGCTTTTTCAGGAGTTTACAGGCATATGGTCCTACAGGCAGAGAAAAAAACCTCACCAAACTCGTGTTTTTGAGAGGAGCTTTCGAGCAGAAAAGACGCCTAAGTGCCCAAAAACATGTAAAAAAGCATGAAAGAGCACAAAAAAGCTCAGAGAAGCTCGAAAACACACAAAAAAAATTTGGAAAAAATTAGCTGAGGGGAGGTTTATGAAAAAAGCACTTATACTCAAAAAAGCTCAAAGGAGTTCAAAGAAACTCAATAAAAACATGCAAAAGAGCCCAAAAAAGCACAAGCTTCTTCAAGCTGAAATAAAAGCTCAAATGCCTGTAAAAGCAGCTTTTTTTGAGCTGCAGTGTGCATGAGCCCTAAGAGTAATTAACATCATAACAATAGTTTAAGAATTTGTTACAAAGTATATCTTTTTTTTCGCTTTGAACAGAGCAAGGGAAGTTGGTGAAACCTATATTTTGTTTTGGTTTCCTATTGAGGAGATTGCTTTCTGTGCTGGAGAAACAACTGTAATTAAAGTGGTTGTAAACCCTTACAGATACCCAGTGAAGAGAATATCCTTAGGTGATACACAGAGGTGAAACAAAATGCACCTTTTCCTGAATAAACAAATATCCTTGCACCGGCCCTGCATCTGTTAAAAGTGCTGAAGTTATAAGCTTGCCTGTGACTTTAAAAAAAAGGGGGCAGAGAGCTGAAGTTATACTTTGCCAAGCTTAATGAGGAGAGGTCTGAGAGCTGATTGGAGGGAACAGACACGCCCCGCTCCACACAGCACACAGGAACAGAGCTGAGGCTGTCAATCTGCTGGAAGTCCCTCCCCTGTCACCTTTTTTCTCTTGGTGTCAGAAAAACTTGTCAAAAGAGACTCATGCTAATAGCAGAGGAACAAAGCACCAGACAGAAATGACACAGGTTGTCTGCGAGCTGGTGGTAAGTAGGCTTGGAGTTTTTTCCTGGGCATTCCCCAGGTTTTGTTGAGAAATGACACAGTGCTCTTAACCACTTAAAGTGTAAGTAAACCCTCCTATCGTTTTCAGCCAAGGAAGCTGCCATCTTTGCCCATGTTTAATCTACAACTGCCATGGTGCTGCACATGTGATCAGTTTAGACACCAGCTATTGGATGATTTGGTTGAGAGCACAACCAATGGTAGTGTTACATTTCCGGCACGTGCCGGAAAAGAAATTGTTTTATGGATGGGTTTACTTCCGCTTTAAGGACTCTTTTCTGACATTTGTTGTTTACAAGTAAAAATCTGTATTTTCTGCTAGAAAATGAGTTAGAACCTCCAAACGTTATATGTATATATTTTTTTTAGAAGAGACCCAAGAGAATAGAATGGCGGTCATTGCAATTTTTTATGTCGCACAGTATTTGCGCAGCGGTTTTTCAAATTTTTAAAAAATTTGAATGCAAAAAAATACATAACATACCCCAATATTTTGTAAAATATAAAAGATGATGTCACGCCGAGTAAATAGATACCAAACATGTCATGCTTTAAAATTGTGCGTGCAGGACCGAAGCACATGCTGGCCTTTGCTCGCTAGCATGGGGGGACAGGGGCACATACATTTTTTTTTTATTATTATAAATTTTATTTATTTATTTTTTATTTTTTTCACACTGTTGCTTTAATTTTTTTTTGCTGTCACAAGGAATGTAAAAATCCTTGTAAAAGCAATAGGGACGTGACAGGTACTCTTTATGCAGGGATCTGGGGTCAATAAGACCCCAAATCCCTACTTTGCTCTTGAAAGCATTCAAAACACCAAGATCAACGTTTTTGAATACTTTTGATTTCCAAAAAATAATGACGGCCAGGTAAACCGGAAGTGATGTCATGTCATCGTTTCCGGGTTACTATTGCGGAGACCCGATCAAAGGCGATTTCTTTGGATCTCCGGCCAGCCGGTACAACCACTTGAAGTAAATGATACCAGGTACATGATTTGGCAGCAAGTGGTTAATTGAGACAAGTACACACTATAGAGGGATGTGCTTTGTTCATATCTAATGTCTGAGGTTTACAACCACTTTAAAGTGGCATTAACCATATACTCTGAAGAGATGGCATACCGTGCCAGAGCTGAGGGGCGACATCATTGTAGCCCCACCCACTCTAACAGCCGGAGCCCGCAGACCCAGAAGGAAGACTGGGTGAAGATGGCAGCGTCAGGGAGCCATGGCAGCGCTGCGCTGACAGGTAAGTCTGTCATAATGTACTAGTATGCGGTGCTAGTACATTATGACTAGAGGTCGACCGATATATCGGCCGATATTTGGCGTTTTTTACTTAATCGGCATCGGCCGATTGTGCTGATAAAAAAGGCCGATTGTAACTTCAGCCATGACTTGCAAATGACTTCTGTAATAGAAGTTAATGCAAGTTTCCTGAGGTTATCTGTGAAGTTTTCTTCTCTCCTCCTCTGGGCAGCCTGCCAAGTCTGATAAGAAGATACATTTGTATCTCTAAGGCCTCTTTCACACGGGGATCCGTATGTCCGTTTTTCATCCTTCCGTTTTCGGATGAAAAACGGACATACATTCATCCCTATGGAGCGTCGGATGTCAGCGGTGACATGTCCTACTTTTCCCTCCGTTTTTCGGATCGGATCGGATGACGACGGACACTACGGACCGTCATCATCCGATCCCCCCATAGGGGAGAGCGGCGTTCTGACAGGTCCGTCGCTGCACACTGTGCAGCGATGCACCTGTCATCTTCCTGCTCAGCGGGGATCGGCGGAGCGATCCCCGCTGAGCCAGCGGATGTTCACGGGGCGGATCATCACTGATCTGCCCCGTGTGAAAGAGGCCTTAGGGTTCTTTTTATCAATAGACTGAACTCCGTGGAGAATTTCTCAGTTTAACCATTTAAAGACTAAATCTTTTCTGACACTTGTTGCTTACAAGTAAAAATCCTGTATTTTCTGCTAGAAAATCACTTAGAACCCCCAAACATTATATATATTTTTTTAGCAGAGACCCTAGGGAATAAAATGGTGATTGTTGCAATATTTTATGTCACACGGTATTTGCGCAGCGGTCTTTCAAACGCAATTTTTACAAAAAAAAAAATACAGTAATGAATTAAAAAAAAACCTAAGCAGTAAAGTTAGCCCATTTTTTTTCGTCCAAAAGTTTTGATTACCTGTTTTTGTGTATTTAATATTTAAGATAGTTTTTTTTTTTTTTGTTTTCTAAATTATACATACAAGTGAACTGATTGGAGGTTTGTTTTGTTTAATGTTTAAATGAAAAAAAAATTCTGTATTACTTAAGGCTGCTTTCACACTGGAGCGGGCAGGCGTTGATGGTAAAACGCTGCTAGTTTTAGCGGCGCTTTACCGTCATTTTAGAGGCGCTATTCGGCTGCTAGCGGGGCGCTTATAACCCAGCTAGCGGCCGAGGAAGGGGTTAAATGCGCCCCCTGAAGCGCCACTGCCAAAACGCTTTGCAGGCGCTTCGGCAGCGGTGTGCATTCATTTTAATGGGCAGGAGTGATGGAGGAGCGGTATACACCACTCCAAAGATGCCGTTTGCAGGACTTTTTTTTACATCCTGCCAGCGCATCGCCTCAGTGAGAAAGCACTCGGAATCTCACACTGAGACTGCAGGGGAGCCGTTTTACAGGCACTTTACAGGCGCTATTTTTAGCCCAAAAGCGCCTGAAAAACACCCCAGTGTGAAAGGGGTATAACTGTTAGATTTTATGAGATGAAGGGAAAAAAGAAAAAAAAAAAAATCGGCCAAATATATCGGCCCAAAAAAATCGGCATCACATATCGGCCATCGGCCACCGCGATTTCTAAATATCGGCATCGGCATCGGCCAGAGAAAAACCCATATCGGTCGACCTCTAATTATGACTTAAACCTGCAGGGGGCCCATTGCTTTTCATTTTTCTGACGGTTTACTACTGCTTTAAGAAGAAATTGCTCTAAAGTGGGGAAATATTCCCTCTTAGACAGTTGTCACCAAAACAGATATCTGCTTTGGAAGGAAGATTCCCTTTTTCCTCCTGTTACAGTGTACTTAGACATTATCTTACTTACATCACTTTATTGTGAAATCAGTCTTGTAGCAGAGTATCTCTCTCTCTCTCTCTCTCTCTCTCTCTCTCTCTCTCTCTATCTATCTATCTATCTATCTATCTATCTATCTATCTATCTATCTATCTATCTATCTATATATATATATATATATATATATATATATATATAGATATATATATATATATATATATATATATATATCTATAGATATATATATATATATATATATATATATATATATATATATATATACTTATGTGACCTATTTTGCCTGCCTATATATTTCGGTTTAGCTTCTTTTGTGATTCATGCACCTTGTCGCACTGCCTTGAAAGGTGAAACCATGTTCTCTACTACAGGAATAAAGTAGTGTCACCTCTCAATCTATTGATTGGACAAAGAAGGAGTCATATCTGTGCTCTCCCTTCCCCTAATTATGTCCACAGTTTTAGAAAGGCTGCATATGCCCATATGTGCCCCATGTCAACACTACCGTTTTTTTTTTTAAAGGGGTGGGGCAATGGGGGAGTACAGTAAAAGTAGAAGTGAACATTTATTGGCTATAGTGGAACACATACATAGCTGGAATGTTCATTATATTTACCTAGTATTCTAACATTAAAGAGTAACTCCACTTTTGTTGAGAATAAAACATTCCCCTCTGGGTGATCTATGTACATGGCAAGGATTTTAACAAATTTTGTTGCATATTCCTACCTTTTGTTATTCTGAAGAAATCCCTGTGTGTTTGTCTGTGTCCATGTGGCAAAGTGAGTCTAATGGGAGTGGTTTCATAATTATCAATCAGCTGTGCAAATGCAGAGCACTAATGAGGAAAGCTCATCCCTTTAGACATGATTTCTTATTGGGAATATTTCGCCAAAAATTAAACTTTTGTTGCAGAGAATGCTTGCAATCTCACTTGCATCTTAGTGTAGACTTCTGGAAAAATCAGTAAGCCGATCACATAAGCAGGAAATTAGTTCTCAGCCTCAGAGCCGGTGGAGGACAGATGCAGCATCAGACCAATGCTGCATCCACCTAGGTAATAATGATTAAAAAAAAAATAATAATACTCCCATACTTCTCTTTTAAAGTAGAACTATAGACAAAACTTTTTATTTTGATTTTAGATAGAGTAATGGAGGGTTATAACCACTGTAAAGTTAATTTGTCCCAATGGGGAGATTTGCGTAAGCTTCCTGTCCCATAGCCAAAACAGGAAGTGAGAGGAAATTCCTGCAAATTAAGGGAATTACTTGAGGCCCCCTAGGTTACCAGAACTAGTGTCCCCATTGGAAGATTTCCCCTCTATTACTTTTCTAGGGACAACCCAAAATCTTGGATTTTTTTTAACTTTCACTTTCAATGATAATGGTAAACAGGACAAATAGAGAAAGTGAATCTCCAGCACAGACAGCAATAAACCTGACAGGTGTTCTAATCCTTTTCCACTTTATCCAAAACTAAAAAAAAAAAGTTGTGCATTTAGTTATACTTTAACCAGTTCAGCCCTGGAAGATTTGGCTGCTCAATGACCAGGCCATTTTTTGCGATACAGCACTGCGTCGTTTTAACTGACAATTGCGCAGTCGTGCGACGCTGTACCCAGACAAAATTAACGTCCTTTTTTTCCCACAAATAGAACTTTCTTTTGGTGGGATTTGATCGCCTCTGCGGTTTTTATTTTTTTTGCGCTATAAACAAAAGAAGAGTGACAATTTTGAAAAAAAAAAAACACATTATGTTTTACTTTTTGCTATAATAAATATCCCACATTTTTTATAAAAAAAAACACATTTTTCCTCAGTTTAGGCCAATATGTATTCTTCTACATATTTTTGGTAAAAAAAAAAAATCGCAATAAACGTATATTGATTGGTTTGCGCAAAAGTTATAGCATCTACAAAATAGGGGATAGATTTATGGCATTTTTATTTATTTTTTTACTAGTAATGGCAGCGATCTGCGATTTTTATCGGGACTGAGATATTGCAGCGGACACTTTTGACACATTTTTGGGACCATTGACAATTATACAGCGATCAGTGCTATAAAAATGCACTGATTACTGTATAAATGTCACTGGCAGGGAAGGCGTTAACACTAGGGGGTGATCAAGGGGTTAACTGTGTTCCCTAGGTGTGTTCTAACTGTAGGGGGAGGGGACTGTCTAGGAGGAGAGAGAGATCGGTGTTCATACATAGTATGAACACACGATCTCTCTCTACTCCCCTGAGAGAACCAGGATCTGTGTGTTTACACACACAGATCCCGGTTCTCGCTCTGTCACGAGCGATTGCGGGAGCCCGGCGGTCATCGCACCCGCCGGGCACTCACATCCGGTCCGTGCACACGCTGCAGGCGCTGAAGCGACATAAGGTAACGTTGTTTCGTCCAGCCGTGCCATTCTGCCGCAGTAAAACTGCAGCGGCTGGCCGGCAAGCAGTTAACCCCTTCACACTGGCTGCCTTCCAGCCCTTTAAGGGCTCTAAACGCAGGGAGGCAGAAGTGGGCCTTTGGGTCATGTGATCACTGTGATTGGCTGTCACAGCAGTCACATGATTGGAAAGCTCCCGGTTGCTAGTTGCATCGGGAGCTTTCCGGTAACCTCTGGCTACCGCACAGGGAGCGCACTCTCAGCACAGTAAGTGTTTTACACAGGCTCGACACATATCCTTGGTATGAAGGCCCACACTCCGAGAGGCCCCATATATACGTTCGGCCGGCGTGAATAAGTTCATTAGTAGGAAAACATTTTTTTTTTAAAATGTGTTTTCACACCAGTGGATACAACATATTTGCTAGGCAATGCCAGGTATCTATGCTGGAAGCTTGGTATGACCACGGTGTATGACATCATAATAGCCAAGCAGTGTAATACAAGTAAACTATTGATAGGTATTTGGGGGTGATAGACAGAGGGCAAGTTATACATTTAGTACCTTGTGTTTTAAAATATGTTATTGCTAAAACAAATACCCGACGACTATAGTACTGGCTGCGTTGTTTTTTTTTGGTCCTGACAGATTTTTGATGCTGCTGATTATATGTAATTCGCTTCACTTCCTCCTCTGGGAGAGTTATTGAATTGGTAACAATAACCATCTTTGCAACTCAAATCACATGGCGGAATAAAGCAGTGCTGTCAGAGGTATACAAACCCATACGGAGAGAGAAATTTATGGCACTTATCGAGTGTAGGTACAGGTTTGACTGCTATGACAGCATGTCTGAATGAATGGGAGGCAACTTCTGAAAGGGAGAAAAAGCGCTAATTGGAGTGGCATATTTCTAAAGCAGCTACTGTACGTTTCTACAATAATTTTGCAAATGTTGTCATCTCATTACACTCCATTTCCAGAACAGCAGTTAAATCTAGGAAAAGGAGAAGACTCGTTCTCCCCTGAGAGTGGGAGGAAGATGTAATGAGATCTGCCCTTAGTCTTTGTAATTTGTCTCTCAGATGTGGCATGATGTTTAAGAAGAACTCCAGGCAAAACACCAACTGCAGTAGCTACTATGCAATGTGAAAAGCTTTTTTTTTCCCCTGTATCTGCTCTTTTGAATGCTCTGCTTGAAAGAAAGCAGTGAGTAGGCGAAACTGTAATCAGTGTTGCCAGCAGCCCCCTTCATTTGTTAAAGTGAACAGCTTGTTTCAAAAACTTTGCATTAACTTGACATAATACATAAAAAAACTGGGGAAAAAATACTGTACAGCACAGAATATGTGTGATAGTGCTCCAGGTTCTGAGATATGTTATTTGACTCTCCAGTGCTGCACTAACCAAGATGTAGTAAAAGAAGCAATGTTGGGTGGGAACAGAGCAGGCCTTCATCTCAGTAAAGCTGTGGCCAAAAGTTTTGAGAATGACACAAATATTAATTTTCACAAAGTCTGCTGCCTCAGTTTTTATGACAGCAACTTGCATATACTCCAAAATTTTATGAAGAGTGATCAGATGAATTGCAATTAATTGCAAAGTCCCCCTTTGCCATGAAAATGAACTTAATCTCATAAAAAACATTTCTACTGCATTTGTGAAAAAGGCTTCAGGGCGCCCAAGAAAGTTCAGCAAGCGACAGGACTGTCTTCTACAGTTGATTCAGCTGTGGGATCGGGGCACCACCAGTGCAGAGCTTTCTCAGGAATGGCAGCAGGCAGGTGTGAGTGTATCTGCATGAACAGAGAGGCAAAGACCTTTGGAGGATGGCCTGGTGTCAAGAAGAACAGCAAAGAAGCCACTTCTCTCTAGGAAAAACTACAGGGACAGACTGGTATTCTGAAAAAGGTACAGGGATTGGACTGCTGAGGACTGGGGTAAAGTCATTTTCTCTGATGAATCCCCTTTCCGATTGTTTAGGGCATCTGGAAAAAACCTTGTCAGGAGAAGAAAAGGTGAAAGCTACCATCAGTCCTGTGTCATGCCAATAGTAAAGCATCCTGAGAGCATTCATGTGTGGGGTTGCTTCTCAGCCAAAGGAGTGGGCTCACTCACAATTTTGCCTAAGAACACAGCCATGTATAAAAAATGGTATAAAAACATCCTCCGAGAGCAACTTTTCCCCACCATTAAAGAACAGTTTGGTGACGAACAATGCCTATTCCAGCATGATGGAGCACCTTGCCATAAGACAAAAGTGATAACTAAGTGGCTTGGGAAACAAAACATCGAAATTTTGGGTCCATGGTCAGGAAATTTCCCAGACTTTAATCCCATTGAGAACTTGTGGTCAATCCTCAAGAAGCGGCTGAACAAAAAAACTCCACAAATTCTGACAAACTCCAAGCATTGATTATGCAAGAATGGGCTGCCATAAGTCATAATGTGGCCCAGAAGGTGATTAACAGCATGCCAGGGCGAATTGCAGAGGTCTTGAAAAAGAAGGGTCAACACTGCAAATATTGACTTTTTGCAAAAAAGTATGTAATTGTTAATAAAAGCCTTTGACACTGAAATGCTTGTAATTATACTTCAGTATACCATAGTAAGTATACCATAGTAAAAACTTTTCACCCATATCTTAATTTATGGTGAGGAGTCACACCCCAGCCAATTCACAGAGGAACTGCACCGTGCAGGCGACCTAGACATAGGGTTAGATTTACTAAAACTGAAGAGTGCAAAATCTGGTGAAGCTGTGCATGGTAGCCAATCAGCATCTAACTTCAGCTTGTTCAATCAAGCTTTGACAATAAAACCTGAAAGCTGGTTGGTTTCTATGCAGAGCTGCACCAGATTTTGCACTCTCCAGTTTTCGCAAATCAACCCCATACAGCATTTGGAAGTTGGGTACAGTCATATGTTAGGTTGACTGTGTGAAAAGAAGGATGGGTCTTTCTTCTCTTAGAACAGAAGTGAACTTAAGGCATAATTAATACATAATTGTAGGAATTCCACTCATGCTGCAAAAAACATGTATGCGGCATCCTTAGCCCATACTGGGTGTGGTACACTAAGCCCTAGGTGCTCATGTTGTATATGGTACACTAGGCTCTTTGTAACCATGTATGTAACCTGTGTTCAGCATCTTTAGCACTTAATAATGGTGCAGGGTGCATCTTTCTTAGCCTTTAGTAAATATGCTGTGTGCGGTATCCTTAGGCGTTAGTGATTTTCAGTATATTGTATCTCTAGCTCCTAGTTATTTTTGTTGTGTGCTGTATCCTTACCTCTAAGTAACCATGCTGTGTGTGGTATCCTTAGCCTCCATTAACCACCATGCATCATGCATGCAGTATCCATATCCCTTCAGTAACCATGCTGTGTATGGAATCCTGAACCTTCAGTAACCATGCTGTGTATGGTATCATGAACACTTATCACACAAAAAAGAAAAAAAATAGGGGGGCCCTTTAAGAGTGTCCAAGCGCCGGGGAGTGTTTGCGGCGCAATCGATGCGCCCTTAACACTCCACACTGTACACTCATTCGTCTCTGTCCTCCTTTCCTTTCTTTTAATTGGTGGGGGGACTGGAGGACAGTCTGCATTGAGTGGTGCTTTTTGTGGCACAGCGCAACGTCACTTCCAGTTTCCCAGCTCACTGCTGTCCTGTGTGCAGTGGACTGACCCCGACTGAGACTGCCTGAGCGACCAACGTGTGGAAGGCCTGAGCGGCGCGGCTCCTCTTAACGGGTAAGCCCCTAGTAGCAGCACAATGTTCCAGTCCACCCAGCATAAGCATCCTTTTGGAGAAGCACAACAATCCCCCTGAGGCTCGACACAATCCGGTACCCATACACAGGCAATATGGCGCTGTGGGCGGGCCTCAGCCTCAGTGAAGTCTCATTCTCCTCCTAGCTGAGCTCAGCTGACTGACAGCCACGAGCTGCCCCTCCGCTCTGCAGTGTGCCTCAGTCAGTTCCCTGCGCTTCTCTGCTGGATGAGGTCTCTCCACTGGCAGATGATGTATATCTGCAGTCAGTGATGATGGAGGAAGGTCTCTATATACAGGAAGGAAGGTAGCTGTATATAGAACAGATGATGTATACCTGCATACCCTGATCTGTGAGGCGGAGCTATATACCCTGATCTGTAATGCTGAGCTGTATACCCTGATCTGTGAGGCTGAGCTGTATACCCTGATCTGTGAGGCTGAGCTATATACCCTGATCTGTGAGGCTGAGCTATATACCCCGATCTGTAATGCTGAGCTGTATACCCTGATCTGTAATGTTGAGCTGTATACTCTGATTTGTAATGTTGAGCTGTATACTCTGATTTGTAATGCTGAGCTGTATACCCTGATATGTAATGCTGAGCTGTATACCCTGATCTGGGAGGCTGAGCTGTATACCCTGATCTGTGAGACTGAGCTATATACCCTGATCTGTGAGGCTGAACTGTATACCCTGATCTGTAATGCTGAGCTGTATAATTTGATCTGTGAGGCTGAGCTATATACCCTGATCTGTGAGGCTGAGCTACATATCCTGATCTCTGAGACTGAGCACAATGTTCCAGTCCACCCAGCATAAGCATCCTTTTGGAGAAGCACAACAATCCCCCTGAGGCTCGACACAATCCGGTACCCATACACAGGCAATATGGCGCTGTGGGCGGGCCTCAGCCTCAGTGAAGTCTCATTCTCCTCCTAGCTGAGCTCAGCTGACTGACAGCCACGAGCTGCCCCTCCGCTCTGCAGTGTGCCTCAGTCAGTTCCCTGCGCTTCTCTGCTGGATGAGGTCTCTCCACTGGCAGATGATGTATATCTGCAGTCAGTGATGGAGGAAGGTCTCTATATACAGGAAGGAAGGTAGCTGTATATAGGACAGATGATGTATACCTGCATACCCTGATCTGTGAGGCGGAGCTATATACCCTGATCTGTAATGCTGAGCTGTATACCCTGATCTGTGAGGCTGAGCTGTATACCCTGATCTGTGAGGCTGAGCTATATACCCTGATCTTTGAGGCTGAGCTATATACCCCGATCTGTAATGCTGAGCTGTATACCCTGATCTGTAATGTTGAGCTGTATACTCTGATTTGTAATGCTGAGCTGTATACCCTGATATGTAATGCTGAGCTGTATACCCTGATCTGGGAGGCTGAGCTGTATACCCTGATCTGTGAGACTGAGCTATATACCCTGATCTGTGAGGCTGAACTGTATACCCTGATCTGTAATGCTGAGCTGTATAATTTGATCTGTGAGGCTGAGCTATATACCCTGATCTGTGAGGCTGAGCTACATATCCTGATCTCTGAGACTGAGCTGTATACTCTGTCCTGTGATGCTGGGGCTGTATACTCCTGTCCTGTGATTTTGGGGCTGTATACTCTGCCCTGTGATGCTGAGCTGTATACTCCTTACACTATGGGTGGAAGCAAGTGGAATACAGGGGACAGAATGGGTGGATTCTATAAGGGGTGGGGCTTATGATAAGTGGGAGGGGCAAAAAGGGAAGAGCAGGGTCTGGCGCCCCTATCCTAAAACTTCACGAGCTGCCACTTATGCTGAGTATGTTATCATCAGCCCTTTAGTAATAATACTAGATGTGGTATCCTGAGTTCTTCAGTAACCATGCTACACATGGTATCCAGAGCCCTTCAGTAACTATGTTCTGTATGGTATCCTAGGCCCTTTGATAACAATGCTATACGTATCCAGAGCTCTTCAGTAACCATGCTAGATGTAGTATCCCGATCCCTTCAGTAACCATTCTTGATGTGGATTCTAGGGCCCTTCAGTAACCCTGTTCTGTATGGAACCCTAGGCCCTTTGATAGCCATGCTATCCTGAGCCTTTCAGTACCCATGTTGTGTATGGCAGCATGAGCCCTGTAGTAACTATGCCAAATGAGGTATCCAGAGCCCTTCAGAAACCATGTTTGTGTGTGGCATCCTGAGCACTTCAGTAACCATGCTATATATGGTATCCTGAGCCCTTCAGTAACCATATTGTGTATGGCATCCTAAGCCATTCAGTAACCATGTTAGATCATGATGTGGTATCCAGAGCCCTTCAGTAACCATGCTAGATGTAGTATCCTGATCCCTTTAGTAATCATGTTAGATGTGGTATCAAGAGCCCTTCAGTAACCATGCTATATGTAGTATCCTGATCCCTTTAGTAATCATGCTAGATGTAGTTTCCTGATCCGTTCAGTAACCGTGCTAGATGTGATATCCTGAGCCCTTTAGTAACCATGCTAGATGTGGTATCCTGTGTCCTTCAGTAACCATGCTAGATGTGGTATCCTGATCCATTCAGTAACCATGCTAGATATGGTATATTGAGCCAGATCTGTCATAAGTCTTTCCCAGTGTTCTCCAAATAATGAGAAGTTCACGTATTCCTGTTGCAACATTGTATTTCCATAGCTGATATCTAAAAGTGCAACAAAGTTTCCTTCATAAAAACACTTCAGTTAGGTAACTGTCCAAATATATTTGCTAATAGGATATGGCTATTAATTTAACAGTCACATCAGCGCCTCCACAGATGTAAGGCTTCATGCACACGAGACGCCGGTGCAAACTCTGCTGAACACATGTTTTTAAAAACTGAAACCGGCGTTAAACGCCCGTTTTACCGCATTTGCATGCCGCGTTTAGCCGCGTTTTACCGCGTTTGCGTCTAGAAGCGTTTGCAGAGCAGAGAATGATGTTTTGCGACCTGTATCTCAGGGCCACTTGGAGCTAGGAACCCCAAATTTGGTATGCTAACACAGTGAAACCAGCACTACAACATATTCAAATTTGGGGTTCCTAGCACCAAGTGGCCCCAATATACGGGGCCCCAAAGTTGGGTTGCAAAAGGCCATTCTCTGATTTTGGGGCCTTGTATCTCGGGGTCACTTGGTGCTAGAAACCCCAAATTTGGATATGTTGTAGTGCTAGTTCCACTGTGTTTGTACACCAAATTTGTCATTCTCTACTGCAGTTTACCATCATATTTCTGTGTTTTCTGGTCCAAAAAATAGGGTTCCTTTAAAAACACTTAGAAACGCAAACGCGGCTAAACGCGGTACCGGCGTTTAGCTGCATTTGGCGTCTGAAACGTGGAAAACTTTTGCGTCTGAACCCATTTTTTTGTATCTGGAAAAACGAGGTTAAACACAACTGCCTAAAAACACCAAAAAACGAGACTGTGTACATGGACACATAGGATAACATTGAATGAGTTCAGGGGCAGTTGAAAAAAGTGTCCAACTGCCTCTGAACGCGCGTTTAACAGCGTCTCGTGTGCATGAGGCCTAAAGCTTCAAGTCAGTTTGTGTAGATACACCACATCTAGAGATTTTTTTGTATATCTCTCAGATTGTAAAGTGCTGTCCTTCCCTGAGATTACTATTCATTTCTATATGCTATCCTCTGCACTAATCACCCACACGTACCCAGTTCTATTGTTTTCTATAGGTCCATTCACAGTGCGTAAAGATCAGTAAAACCATATTGCATTCAGATCTGTAAAATCTGAACTGAAAAATCTTCATCTGGCTGAGGTCCATAATTTACGCTTAAACGCATTTAAGTGCATCTAAATGCGTGTATTCTTGTATGCACATATATCTGTATACACATAAATAAAATCGTAGCTTTCAAAAAAAAAAAAGGAATTTTACACGTATACAGTTGCAATAAAAAGTATGTGAACCCTTTTGGAATGATATGGATTTCTGCACAAATTGGTCATAAATTGTGATCTGATCTTCATCTACTGTAAGTCACAACAATAGACAATCACAGTCTTCTTAAACTAATAACAAACAAAGAATTTAATGTTACCATGTTTATTGAACACACCATGTACATTCACAGTGCAGGTGAAAAAAGTATCTCCAAGAGCTAATTGGAGTGAGGTGTCAGCCAACTGGAGTTCAATCAATGAGATGAGATTGGAGGTGTTGGTTACAGCTGCCCTGCCTATAAAAAACACACACCAGTTCTGGGTTTGCTTTTCACAAGAAGCATTGCCTGATGTGAATGATGCATCGCACAAAAGAGCTCTCAGAAGACCTACGATTAAGAATTGTTGACTTGCATAAAGCAGGAAAGGGTTAAAAAAGTATCTCCAAAAGCGTTGCTGTTCATCAGTCCACGGTAAGACAAATTGTCTATAAATGGAGAAAGTTCAGCACTGCTACTACTCTCCCTGTAAAGATGACTGCAAGAGCACAGCGCAGACTGCTCAATGAGGTGAAGAAGAATCCTAGAGAGTCAGCTAAAGACTTACAAAAGTCTCTGGCATATGCTAACATCCCTGTTAGCGAATCTACGATACGTAAAACACTAAACAAGAATGGATTTCATGGTAGGATACCACAGAGGAAGCCACTGCTGTCCAAAAAAAACATTGCTGCACATTTACAGTTTGCACAAGAGCACCTGGATGTTCCACAGCAGTACTGGCAAAATATTCTGTGGACAGATGAAACCAAAGTTGAGTTGTTTGGAAGAAACACACAACACTATGCGTGGAGAAAAAGAGGCACAGCACACCAACATCAAAACCTCATCCCAACTGTGAAGTATGGTGGTGGGGGCATCATGGTTTGGGGCTGCTTTGCTGCATCAGGGCCTGGAAGGATTGCTATCATCGAAGGAAAAATGAATTCCCAAGTTTATCAAGACATTTTGCAGGAGAACTTAAGGCCATCTGTTCACCAGCTGAAGCTCAACAGAAGATGGGTGTTGCGACAGGACAATGAGCCAAAGCATAGAAGTAAATCAACAACAGAATGGCTTAAACAGAAGAAAATACACTTTCTGGAGTGGCCCAGTCAGAGTCCTGACCTTAACCCGATTGAGATGCTGTGGCATGACCTCAAGAAAGCGATTCACACCAGACATCCCAAGAATATTGCTGAACTGAAACAGTTCTGTAAAGAGGAATGGTCAAGAATTACTCCTGACTGCTGTGCATGTCTGATCTGCAACTACAGGAAACGTTTGGTTGAAGTTATTGCTGCCAAAGGAGGTTCAACCAGTTATTAAATCCAAGGGTTCACATACTTTTTCCACCTGCATTGTGAATGTTTACATGGTGTGCTCAATAAAAACATGGTAACATTTAATTCTTTGTGTGTTTTTAGTTTAAGCAGACTGTGATTGTCTATTGTTGTGACTTAGATGAAGATCAGATCACATTTTATGACCAATTTGTGCAGAAATCCATATCATTCCAAAAAAACATACTTTTTTATTGCAACTGTAAGTGCATGCACTTGTGTAGTGCCTGTATGCTTGTAAAGACATGTACTATGGTGCATACTTGCATACATGAAGCCTTATACATGGAATAGCATGTCTGCTCCTACTGATAAGTTGACATATGCAGGATAGTACCCTGCTTATTGTATTGATGATGCTTAGAAAAATGATGGTATATTTAACCCCTTCCCGCCGACCGTACGCAGATATGCGTACTCGGCTTTCCGGGGTTATACCGGGATGATGCCTGCAGCTGCAGGCATCATCCCGGTACCGTTGTTTACAGCGGGCGATCGGCTACCCGAGTATAACAACCGATGCGGCTAAAAGCCGCTCGGTTGTTATACCGGAGGAGCGGGAGGGGACGTCCCCCCCTCCCGCCGCCTCCCGCCGCTGTTACCGGGCCTCCCGTGCGATCGGGAAGCTCGGTGTCCAACCGGCCGCCCTCGGCGGCTGGGGGCGGGCTGGAACGAAGCCGTGGGCGGCTTCGTTCCAGCCTTCTCGTTGTAAACGCGGAAGCGACGTCATGACGTCACTTCCCGTTTACTCGGCTGCCAATGGCGCCGAATTTAAAAAGTACACAGTATTCAGAATCGCCGTTTTCGGCGATCTGAATACTTTGAAGTGTAAAGGAGGGATGGGGGGTCTTTTAGACCCCCGATCTCTCCATAAAGAGTACCTGTCACCACCTATTACTGTCACAAGGGATGTTTACATTCCTTGTGACAGCAATAAAAGTAAAAAAAAAAATTTTTTTTTTAAAACACAATTTCTAAAGTAAAAAAATAAATCAAATAAATAAAAAAAAACAAAAAATTTTTTTTAAAGGGCCCCTGTCCCCGCGAGCTCGCGCAGCGAAGAAAACGCATACGGAAGTCGCGCCCGCATATGTAAACGGTTTTCAAATCACACATGTGAGGTATCGCCGCGATCGTCAGAGCAAGAGCAATAATTCTAGCCCTAGACCTCCTCTGTAACTCAAACCTGGTAACCGTAAAAAAATTTTAAAGCGTCGCCTATGGAAATTCATAGGTACCGTAGTTTGTCGCCATTCCACGAGTGCGTGCAATTATAAAGGGTGACATGTTTGGTATCTATTTACTCGGCGTAACATCATCTTTCACATTATACAAAAAAATTGGGATAACTTTACTGTTTGGATTTTTTAAAATTCATGAAAGTGTCCCTTTTCCAAAAATTTGCGTTTAAAACACCGCTGCACAAATACCGTGTGATAAAAAATATTGCAACAATCGCCATTTTATTCTCTAGATTCTCTGCTAAAAAAATATATATAATGTTTGGGAACTCTAAGTAATTTTCTAGCAAAAAATAAGGATTTTAACTTGTAAACACCAAATTTCAAAAATAGGCTTAGTCATGAAAGGGTTAATATTCAAAGGCAAAAAAAAGGTCTGAAAACCTGATTTCATAGGTATACATCTACTAATCCTACCTCTAGTTAGTTATACTGGGATTCATTCAGACATGAGAAGTTTTCATCAGCATGCATTCCTGCTGAAGGAACTAGCTAAGAACTTGCTTTTTACCCAATTTAGTTACACTTTTCCATTTTTTCTCCATAGCGGAGAGCGGGCTGCATCTGTATCCACTCTGCATAGGTGGAGAGGACATGGACCAGCTATCCGCCCCCTCAGAGGACAGATTCCCCACTGAGCGGACGGACTTCAAAGTGTGTGGGCTGAAAGAAACAAGGGCTAAAAAAAAGAAAACCAATGCAGCCATTACATTTAAGTATTAGAAAGCCGCAATATATAACTTTTGTTGTTTCTGGGTTTAATACCACTTTAAATCCATTCATATCAGTTTACTATGCCTTTCCTACAAAATAAACTGAACAAAATGCATGTATTTGCACCTTTTTTACAATGCAGATTAACGCATTGCACAGCCTTATGTGCTACTCCATGGTGTGTTGATAAAAATAAGAATATCCTTAGCCTACAAAGCCAAGTATATTTTAGCCTGGTATATTTTAGCCTGGAAATAAAGGTGGACCATCTTTATCTTTCAAGTGAAATTAATGTATTCAGTCTTCAAGGTAGAAATTTGTTAAATGTCATGAAGGAAATTACTTTAGTATTGTTAAGTAAATGGTTCAATTAGTGAAAAAAATTTGATAAATGTGTGCATCTAAGGCACAGAGGACAAATATAAAATTTACCTCCTCAACGAAAGGGTCCTTAAAGGGGTTGTAAAGGAGAAGGTTTTTTTATCGTAATGCATTGTATGCATACGATAAAAAGCCTTCTGTGTGCAGCAGCCCCCCCTCAGCCCCCCTAATACTTACCTGAGGTCGCTTTCTGTCCAGCCATGTCCATGAGTGTCTCAGCTGTTCAAAATTCTCCTTCCTGATTGGCTGAGACACATTGCCATTGGCTCCCGCTGCTGTCAATCAATGTCAGCTAGCCAATCAGGGGAAAGAGGGGGCAGGGCCGGGTCAGGGCTCCGTGTCTGAATGGGCACACAGAGCTGTGACTCGGCTCGGGTGCCCCCATAGTAAGCTGCTTGCTGTGGGGGCACTGAATAGGAGGGAGGGGCCAGGATCATAGAAGAGGGACCCAAGAAGAGGAGGATCTGGGCTGCTCTGTGCAAATCCACTGCAACAGAGCAGGTTAGTATAACATGTTTATTATTTTTATAGGAAAAAAAAATGAGACTTTACAATCACTTTAAGATGCTTTTTTTTTAGTGTGTATTTGACTTGAATTAAAACCAACCTTCTTGTCATTGTCAGATTAATGTATTTCCTAGGTTCTACTAAATACAGTAAATGCTGCAGAAATGTGTCTGTACCCTTCGCCAGATCTGTGCCTCAATACTATCCTGTCTCAAAGGTCTACAGACAATTCCTTGGACTTCATGGCTTGGCTTGTGCCCTGACATGCACTGTGGACCTTATATAGACAGGGTTGTTCCATTTCCAAATCATGTCCAATCCACTGAATTTACCACAGGTGGACTCCAATTAAGTTGTAGAATCTCAAGGATGATCAGTGGAAACAGGATGCACCTGAGCTCAATTTTGAGTGTCATGGCAAAGGCTGTGAATACTTATGTACATGTGATTTTTTTTCCCGTTTTTTATTTTTAATAAGTTTGCAAAGATTTAAAACAAAATTCTTTCATGGTGTCATTATGGGGTATTGTTTGTAGAATTTTGAGGAAAATAATGAATTTAATCCATTTTGGAATAAGGCTGTAACATAACAAAATGTGGAAAAAGTGAAGTGCTGTTAATACTTTCCGGATGCACTCTATGTTGATGATAAAATATTTTTTTCAAAGCTAGGAGGATGGCATCCTCTAACAGTCTAACTTAATCCTAGAGATAGAAAAAAAGGCTCCTTAGCAAATATTTATTCTGATCTCTAATATACTAAAACTTTAATATTGTCCTAAGGTCCCTTCTTTTCCCAGAGTAAATAGGTACAGTAGGCCTTTGGTAATAATTCTATAACTTTCTATAAGTTGATCCTTGTTACATTGATGTCTGTCATGTTGCTGCATAAACTATAATAATTGTTACTATTTGCAGACATTGCAGTACATGAATATCACTTGCTACACAAGTCTGGGCTCATAGTCAGTTGCACAGTCATTACAGCTGCTAACGGATGAAGGTGGCTCTGTGTGGCCTATGCAGCACTTTACCTGAGCTAGTAAGGTACACTGTAAGTCCTACACTAATGGTAAACCTGGATCATGATCTTCTTAAAATACCAATAGCATGCTATTAAAATGTTCTTTCACTGAAATGTTGAGTTTGCATACAGTGGGAAAATAATAATTCATTATTTGCTCCTCTGCTGATTGTGTAAGTTTGCCCACTAACAAAGAAATTAAGGGTCTATAGTTTTTATCATAGGTATGTATTCTATATGATAGAGACAGAATATCAACCAAAAATCCTGAAAAAAAACTGATGATATGAATGTTAAACATTGAGTTGCAGTTCAGTGAGTAAAATAAGTATTTGATCCCCAAGCAAAACATGACTTAGTACTTGATGGAGAAACCCTTGTTGGCAAGCACAGAGGTAAGATGTTTCTTGTAGTTATTTACCAGGTTTGCACAGATCTCAGGAGGGATTTTGGTCTACTCTTCTTTACAGATCTTCTCTAAATCCTTAAGGTTTCTTGTCGCTTGGCAACTTGAAGTTTCAGCTCCCTCCATAAAATTTCTATAGGATTAAGGTCTGGAGACTGGCTAGGCCACTCCATGATCCTAATGTGCTTCTTCTTGAGCCACTCCTTTGTTGCCTCGGCGGTATGTTTTGGGTCTTTGTCATGCTGAATGACCCATCCATGACCCATCTTCAGGGTTTTGGCTGAGGGAAGAAGGTTTTCATCCAAGATTTTACAATGCATGGCCCCATTCCATGGGCCCCTCAATGCAGCAAAGTCAATCTGTACCTTTAGCAGAAAGACAGCCCCAAAGCATAATGTTTCCACCTCCGTGCTTGACTGTAGGGATGGTGTTCTTGCGGTCATAGTCATCATTGTTCTTCCTCCAAACATAGCGAGTTCCCCTCCTCAAGAAGGCACATGCACAGTCATGCCAATAAACATCTAAATGATTCAGAGAAGGAGTGGGAGAAAGTGCTGTGGTTACATGAGAACAAAATTTAGCTCTTTGGCATTAACTCGACTCGGCATTAAGAGACAGCCAATAAACCTTATGGATTTAGAGAAGAGGTGTGTGCAAACCTGATCACCAACTACAAACAATGTCTTACCTCTGTGCTTGCCAAAAAGGGTTTCTCCACCAAGTACTAAGTCATGTTTTGCTTTGGGATCAAATACTTATTTTACTCACTGAACTGCAACTAAATTTATAGCATTTGTTTTATGTTTTTTTTTTCTGGATATTTGGTTGATATTCTGTCTCTATCATTTAAAATACACCTATCATAAAAATTATAGACCCTTCATTTCTTTGAAAGTGGGCAAACTGCAGGGAATCAAATAGATTTTTTCTCAACTGTATACGCACTACGACAACCTTCAACAATAACAGTTGAAAAATTTATCTTCTAGGGGAGCAACATCCGTTGTATACAGATGCAGACAAAAAGGAACTCAGAAGCCATTTGCTGTCAAGATGTTGAAGAAAACTGTAAGTTGACAATTTCTTTGTATGGATGATTACTCATAATTATTTCTATAGGATGACTAAAGTAAAATGAGAGAGTAAATATTTTTTCTGTCATACATATACCATCCACTCTTAACATTCACAAATATAATAATACCCATGTGAGCTGGGGTGTTACTAGACCATAGCACCTATGGCACATGCCATGCTTTTACTGACTGCCCCTAGGTCTCTGTTGTAGCAATTGTTCCTGTCAGCCCAAGAATGGTCCTCCAGACAAACCAATTAATCTTTGCTGAATTGTGGTTTACACATTTTTAGAAGTCGACTTATAAATGCTTTATCAAAAGATTTAAAAAAATTTGACCCAGGAGTCACACAACTTTTTTAAATTGAATCCAAATAGGATCTTATGTGTTAACATTTTTTAAATAGGCCCCTTATTCCTTTAAGCAATTATAACACATTTCATTTTTAATCAGTCCTGTCATCAACTTTATGAAATAACTGTTAAGGATATATCATACCTATTCATTTTTGCAGTAAAAAAAATATTAGACCTGATCTGATCCAGAGAGGATTTTTTAACCAATAAATGGCATTACGAAGTAGCTGATTATCTCTGATAAAAGCTATGGCATTGCTTGGAACTTTTGTTGGCCTTTTGCAAGTACAAGTTGTTTGGCTTCACATCCCTGTCAACAAAGGGCCACCGAACTTTTGGCAGTGCATAAGAAAATAGGTTAAAAAGAAGGCAGGCATAAAATAGAACTAAATAGATATGGTAAAGAGTGTGTATAAAGAGAGGACAAGAAAACAAAAACTTGAACCACTTTTGTTATGCTACAGCATTTCACATTCACTGAATTTTTATTAAAGTAGTTAAAAATATTGATCATAACATGAAGATGTAGATATGGGCAATGCAGTCACAAGGACTACAGCCACCATTAACATAATTACGTTTATAAGCATAATGAACATCCATTAATTTTCAGATTAGTAAGCAAGCAATGTAAATGTGATATGTGGCTAACTGGTAGGGGATTTGGTGGCTAACTAGAAACTGACCAAGATGTGGTGCCAAGTACAGGTGGATAGTAGAATCTGTTTCATGATGAAAATGAGAAAAGATATAAAGGAATCTACACAGCAGGGGATATAAGGAAGTGTTAGAGGAGAGAAAAAATAAGGAAAGACGGGGGAGAGGAACAAGTTTATTGATGACACCCAAATGAGGACCTTGAGGCCCAGCACCTACAGAGAGGAATAACTTGCCTAAAACATTGAAGGATGAGCATACTGAATCCACTGAGCCAATACCTTAAGGAATTTCTTATGTGTGTCTAAAAGAATGCTAGTGAGTTTTTATTGATGAAAATGTGTTGACACATTGGTGAATTGCCGCAAAGTGAGCAAACTGCTTTTTCTGCACTTTTGATATAGTGTTTTGTTGATTAACAGAACATAGGTCACTATTTTGAATTGAGACTTGGTAAACCTTGGGGTTTAAAATGTAGTAGGATATAATAGGAAATGCCAAGGGTCTCAGAGACTGCAACAGCTTAAGAACCTTGGTCCAGAACCTTGCAAACATGGGACAGGTCCATCATATATGGAAAACATCTCCCAAAGTGGAACAGCCACAAAAGCACGTGCTAGGAAGAGACTGATGGAGGTATGCTTATCGGGACAAAACCATGTACCATCTTCAATGGTCAAGAATGCAAATTCAGTTGTGTTTAGGTTAATGAAACAGGGGGCCATTGTTGACCAAATCTCTTTATCTTTAGTGCACCAGAGTTGTTTAGTTGTGAGTAAAGGATGGACATCAATTTGGGAGAGAAAGCGAGATGTATGATAGTAGCTATGTTCAAAAAGTAAGGGCTGGCTTGTGAGATTTTTGTTAGTGAATATGGTGGAAAGCCAATGTTTTATTCGCAGGAAGGGAAATCATTCAGAAAATGGGGCATGATATTTATCTCTGCCCAAGTATAAGTGGTGCAACTATTAAGGAGTGAGTAGGCGTAGTGAAATACGGTATGTGGAAAGCACCAGGAGCGACTAGTCCTGGGGAGAACTTGGATTGCCCAGAAGGGGTAGGAGAGGTAAATGATAAAATATTTGTGCCCAATATATTAAGAGTATGCCGCATTAGAGGGCCCATGGAAGTTGGTCTGGACTTTAATGAAATCCAGGGAAGTGAGCAAGGGGAAACAGGTCGACCCATAAAAGGGCCTGTTGCGTGGAGTACAAGGGGATTAATGTGGTGATTTGTAAGCCTGTGAAGTATTTTACGAAGTTGGGCACTCCAAGTCTGCCCTGCTTCTTGTGTATAAACATTGTGTATTTTGAGATTCATGTTTTTTTATTGGACCAAATAAATTGTGGAAAATAGTTCTGTAAAGATTTCAGGGTGTATGATGGAACTGGGATTGGATGGGTGCGGAACAGATAAAGGAACATTGGTAGGACTGTCATTGTGATGGCATTGAGTTTCCCTATCCACGATAGGTGGTATCAGGACCAAGAGGAGATCAGAGTTTTTAGGCATTGTAAAGTTGGACTATAGTTAGTTGCATGAAGGGCAACGTTCGAGGGGGTGAGGTGAATTTGGTATGCTACAACATTTCATATATAACATACATAATAGATGTCGTATTGGGAGCAGCAGCAGTGTCTGTGCAGCTGGTACATCCAAATTGACAGCAATGGGACTGCCTGCACGGGGATGCACAGAACACCTGTGCATCCTTATGCAGGTAAACACGGCTCTCCATGGGCATATGGTTTTGTATACTCTGTGTGAACGAGGCATTACACTTGAGGGTTCTAATTGGTCTTAACTGCAGGTGAGACATAGACGTATTTTTCAAGTGATTTGCAATTGCCACTTATTGATATTTATCATGTGGACTATCATCTCTTTGACAGCAGCCTATATTTTGTTACTACTTCTATCTGATCGCTCCATGTATGTTAGCAATCAGAATTGTTTCCGCCCATAGCAGGCGGTTTCTTATCTATGATTAAGGCCCTCAGAGGCAGAAAACAAATGATCAAATTATTTTTAATGCTGTTACAGTAAAGGAAGAATTTGTAGGATTATGCCATGCTAGATACCGGTACTTGCTTTTCATGCAAAACAAAACAGTGGATTCTCTTAACTGTCAGCGCCTCAGCTGCTTATACTTACCTTCTGTTTGCACCCCGCCTCATAGTCCCCCCCAGGAGTGAAAAGAAGAAACCCTATATAACTTCTAACTCTTTCCAGTTAGAGCTTACACTAAGGGATCTCAACTCACCCCATGTGATGGTGCTGGTAACAGGCCACTTAGGCACCTTGCACAATCAATTAGGAAGAAAGGGAGCACATGTTCTCTGTACCCAGAGGAACAGGGTATTCACTTTGATTCTGATTTTCAGACAGAGCAATAGGGGAACAAAGGGAAAGGAGTATATTTGCACCTTGAAGGATAGAGGAAAGGATAACGGTAACGTTTATGTACAGCCAAAACTTTTTTTTTTTTTTAGTTCTGGTTAGAGAAGGAAGGGTTGGAACGCTTGTCAGATTTTTATTGCTGTCTGTATCCCCACTGTGTAGATTTATCCTATCTGTTCACTGGGACTGATTGTGGGGGAAAATACAAAATTTTGAGTTGTCACTAGAATAGGAATAAATGGTAAATCTTCAATGCTACAGTGACAACTCCCTTTCTCAGGAAATATACTTCACTTTGTAGAGATTTCCTCTCCCTTCCTGTTGTGCAGGAAGTGAAGGGAAATCTCACTAATGAGACAAGAAAGTGAGGGACAATCTTCCTAGTGGGGCATTGCAAAAATTGGCTGGAGGTAGCCCGGCCATACACGGTTTGAACCTTCGGCAAGAACTGGTTGAGATTTGAACCATTAATGGGCAGGCTTAACATACCTGGTTGATCTATCGATCAACTTGAGTTCAACCATTTAACTGGATTCACTTCCGATTATAGCAAGAGGCTGCTATAGTGGCTAGCGATGATCGCTGTCTTCTCTCAACGTGAATGACTCCCTCCCCCTGTCTGTGCTGATGGGGGAATCGTGCAAATTTATTTCCTGCAACCTGCTGGTTGCAGGAAAGAAATGCACACCGTCTTTGGACTGCCTTTGATTTTAGCCATTTCGTGTTTTTAACCACTTCTGGACCGCCGCATACTGATATACGTCCTAACTTTGAAGTGGAATATCGTTGTTATGGCAGCAGCTAGCTGCCATAACCCCAGTATCCTCTTCTTCGGCCGGCGGACCAGTTTCCGATAATAGTGGTCTCTGCGGGGGATTCACCGCAAGATCACTTTTATCGGCGGTGGGAGAGGGGGCCCCCCTTCAGCCGCGCTCCGGTGCCCTCCGTTGGCAGCGGCGGAGGCGATCGGGTCCTTCTGCTGGCTGAGTATGGAGACGAGTGAGGGAAAGATGGCCCCCACCCATCTCCATACCATTGCAGAGCGGAAGCAACGTAAGAACGTCACTTCTGCCCATAGCTCTTAAAGGGCCATTTTTTTTTCAAATGACAAATTTTTATTTTTTTAATTTTTATTGTATTTTAGTGTAAATATGAGATCATGACCCCAGATCTCATGTTTATGAGGTCCTGTCATGCTTTTTTGCTATTACAAGGGATGTTTACATTACTTGTGATAGGAATAAAAGTGACACATTTTTTTTTTTAAAAGAACAGTGTAAAAATAAAAAATAAAAGGTATGATAAATAAGAAAAAAATATAACATTTTTTAAACGCCCCCGTCCCGCCGAGCTCGTGTGCAGAAGCGAACGCATATGTGAGTAGCGCCTGCATATAAAAACGGTGTTCAAACCACACATGTGAGGTGTCGCCACGATCGGTAGAGCGAGAGCAATAATTCTAGCCCTAGACCTCCTCTGTAACTCAAAACATGCAATCTGTAGAATTTTTTAGACGTCACCAATGGAGATTTTTAAGGGTAAAAGTTTGTCGCCATTCTAAGAGGGGGCGCAATTTTGAAGCGTGACATGTTTGGGTATTAATTTACTCGGCGTAACATTATCTTTCACAATATAAAAAAAAATGGGCTAACTTTACTGTCTTATTTTTTTATTAAAAAAAGTGTATTTTTTCCAAAAAATGTGCGCTTGTAATACCGCTGCGAAAATACAGTGTGACAGAAAGTATTGCAACCTCCATTTTATTCTCTAGGGTGTTAGAAAAAAAATGTATAATGTTTAGGGGTTCTAAGTAATTTTTGAGCAAAAAAAATGTAAACAACAAATCTCAGAAAGAGGCTCGGTCCTTAAGTGGTTAAAGACCCTTTTAACATCATTTGATTTCCAATTATCCAATTTGTCTTCCTTAGGTATTCAACCTGAGCAATTTGTACGACTCATTGTTTCATGCCAATTACCCAATGCTGTTAATTACATTTAAATGTTCTGCTAAACTTAAAAGTGTTTCTGTTTTGCAGCGGGCACCAATTTTCCTCTATGCTTATCAATCTTGAGATTTTTTGGGTTTGATTGTTGGTTAAATGCTTTTCTTTGAAAGAGTTGTCTGCCATAAAACCTTTGAACTACATTATGTAATTATGAGCCGCATCTAAAGCTTTACTCGTTTAAAGAATTTGGCATGTATAGATCTGGAAATCAAATAAATTATATAGAAGCAGCTTGTCAATGTTTAGATTGCCTTTATTATCTCAACTGCTGAAAAACTGAAGATCTGTTCTGATTCTAAGGCTGTAAAATAATGTCATGAAATGCAAAATGAAAAGAAGCTGGAGGCGTGATGGTAATAGAAACGATAAACATTGTACCTTAGGAAAAATTGTGCTTTTGTCCTCAAATCATTCTTGCTTGCTTTGGTTTGTAAGATGTCCAGCGCAATTGTAATTCTGATCTCACAGCAAGCTTCAAACAGCACTAGGATTGTACAGTATTATTCGTCTCCTCGGGTTGCACTAATCAGGAACTAAAAGGACTGTTTTCATCGAAAGGAGAGTATTCAGTTTATTTATTTATTTATTTTTTTAGATTGCTCATTTAGCTAAGCATTATCCTTTTTACAGTTTATTCAATTATATGGAAGCTTGTTTTTTTTATACCCAGAGTGAAATATTTTAATGTTAAAAAAAAAAAATCAGAAGACATCATGTATTCTGAACTTAACATAATACATAACACATGCTGTATCATATTACTTAATATAATTACTGGGAATTGGTCTAATGGGCCTATGATTTAATTTGGGGGAAAGAAAGGAACGGTATGCATAGTGCACTGCAAAAATAATAGGTGTGTACATGGTACACTGCTAAAATAAGCTTAATGCTGAAATAGAAATGTGGCCAACATATTGATACTTCAAGAGGCATGGTTTTACATTGACAGGCCTTTAAGAGGGGTTTATCAAAGTTTTTCTGAAGATTGATACACTAAACAAAGCACCAGCTGTGTCCTGTTTTCACTCCGAGCAGCCAGTGTACAGTACATCCCCCGAAATCAAAGCATAGTTTTGGCTGCCATGATGACACGTGCAGATCAAAGGCAGTACTGCACAAATCTGTGGCAATACTCATGTAGCGCAGTGGTATTGCATAGACAGCCCAATAGTAATGTACAGGCAGTTGAGCACTGGTAGCACACCCAGACATCTCTGCCTACCCGCCCTATCTCCATTTTAGGGCATGGAATTAAAAACCAGTGCAACATCAGAAGGAGCACCTCCATCTTCCTCCGAACATGGTTATCTATCTCTTCACAATAACCAAAGGAAGGAGAAGAGGGCACAACCTTCCCATCTCCCAGCTTCATCCTCCTGATATTCATTGCAGTCAAAAGTCACATAAAACAGTTATTATGTACTACAGTTCTTGCTAATGTGGCTAATGTCAGAGCAAGGAGAAGGCCCTGTTGCACTGCCCCCACAGGAGTCGCTTTGTAGATTGGGTTCTCTGTACTTCTGCCTCGATTCTGAGAACAAAACTTAGCCCAAATAACACACCAGGTTAAGCAAATGGATACTACACTGCTACTGGGAGAAGGAATATAGATACCCTGCACACAACTAAGGTTCGGCATCAAAAAGCAAACATGAGACTGGTTAGTGGTAAATTAACCCAATATATTTGTATAAAAAAGTGCCATGATACCAAAAACACCCAGAAGAGCTCAAGAAATTAAAAATATAAATTGCAATGAAAGATATACTGTATATGCTGTGGCAGAACGTTGCCCTGCCAGGGTCTAGATGGAGGTTGTGATCCAGAATTGTCAACCGGACGGGTTGAGGGGCTCCAGCGAGCATGTAACATGAAGAGGAAACTGGCTTTTCAGTTTCCTCCTTTCTTAGAAAAGTCAACTTTGGGACCTGGAGCCTGGGATTTCTGAGAGATCCGGGTGGGTTAAAATCCCCAGTCCTGGGTCCTGATTTTGAAAACAGCCAGCACACTGATTGGTCAGGTGTGTGCTGGGCTTTTAGTAGTAACCTGACCATAGTTCTGGGCTCCACCCCGGCAGATAGAAAGTCTGAGTACCAGGAGTCAGGAGGGCTCCGCGTGCTGCAAGTGAGAGCCAACTACCCTGAATGTCATTTTGTTGGTGGACAAAGGAATGCTGAAAACCCCTGTGAGGGAAACCTATGTTTGTTTGCTGAACTTGCTTTTAATAAAAATGGGCAAACAAAGCCCTTCAAAAGAAGAACCAGCGAGTGGCGGTGTCCTTAAAGCTCTACATTTGACGCTGGTCCTTTACACATGGTGGAGAATGCGGGCACAATCCGAGATCCCTGCAATCAAGTAAGTTCATCTGTGATATGAACTGTGTTTTGGTGCATGAGATTGCATAATCTGTGTGTGCAGGTGAGGAGAACCTGCACACGAGAGAGAGAGAAAGAGAAAGGTAACTAGCCTTAAAGAGACAGTGGTCCAATTTGTTTCTCAACTGTTCAAAGTTGTTCTGGAGTGACTGTGAGTATGGGGCGAGCAAAGCTCCTAAAAGAAGCAAGGATCGCTGAAATGAGAGACAGCTCTGTGGCTGGAGGGGTTGTTACCACCTGATCGAACCCCATACATGCCTAAACAGAGTTTGCCAAGGGGAAAGAGGGCTGGGGTTGTCCCTAGCAACACTGGCGCAATGACTGCACAGGTGACTATGAGTATGGAGAGTCCACCAAAGTCTGCGTCTGTGTTTGGGAAACCATGCAAGGAGTGAGCAGATGGCTGCGGTTGCCTGTGGCAGCAAAGGAGAAATCTGTGCTGCTGACTTCATATGGCCTATGTTGCCTTTTGAACATGTTGAAGACTTTTTGGGTGAGTTTGCGATGAGTGCTTCCTACAGAGGATGGCCCAAAGGTCGCTGGGTTGAGTTGGTACAGCCTTTTCTGACGGAGGAGTACCAAGAGGTGTACCGCTGGATGGGTCATAACCGAGATGATTACGTCAATTTCAACCCAGTCATCAACCCAAAGGTGAAATTAGATAATGATGATCGGGTATCAGGGCAGTTGCTGGAAGAGGATCGTGTGGCAGTGGAGTTGGTGGTTAGTGCCATGGTAGACAACCACCCCACTTTGTGCTATTCTGATCCAGACACTGTCTTGCAGAACACTAGTAAAATTAGTTCTGTTAAATGTGGTGATATTTCGGACAATGAGGAAAAGTGCAACGCACTGGTAAATGTTTTGGTTACCATGGCTAACAACAAAAATAAGGATAGACCTGATGGTCAAGGTGATGTGGTTGCTGTTAATCTTAAAAAATACAGAAAGAGGAATAATGGTATGACAGACACAGAAGAGGGAATAGGTGCAGTAGAATTAGGCACCCTACAGGCTTAGAAGTGTAATTCTGGGAAAGATTTCCAGAGGTCCAGGAACCTCCCAAGTTGCAAGAGTAAAAGGTCTGAGGACACTGACCCAAAGCTTAACAAGGTGTCATTAAAAGAGTTTAATTCCCAAATAAAAGGGCCCACACTTATGGCTATAAAGGTGTTGAAAAAGGTGACCACTTTAGAAATAAAGAGGAAAAGGTTGGGGGAAAAAGGTCCTAGTCCTTAGTAAGTCCCCTAGTGTTAAAGTGTTTGAAGGTGTGGCCCCAAAGAAAATGGGCAGATGGCGTTTTTGGAAGCGCACCCGTAAAAAGTCACCGGGGTGTCTTTGTAGTACCCAAGTCAGTGTAGCAGGGGGACATAGGGAAAGTCACCTGATAACACTGGGGTTAGCCCTTATGGGTGATAGCTGGCACAGAAGCGCCAATTTTAAGAGGTTTGGCTGGTGTGTTATGCCCCCTCCGGGATCAAAACATGGGGGGAGGATATGTGGCAGACCATTGCCCTGCCAGGGTCTAGAAGGAGGTTGTGACCCAGAATCCTCAACCGGACGGGTTAAGGGGCTCCAGGGAGCTTGTAACATGAAGAGGAAACTGGCTTTTCAGTTTCAGTTTCCTCCTTAGAAAAGTCCACTTTAGGACCTGAAGCCCCAGGATTTATGAGAGATCCGGGTGGGATGAAATGCCCAGTCCTGGGTCCTGATTTTGAAAACAGCCAGCATACTGATTGGTCAGGTGTGTGCTGGGCTTTTAGTAGTAACCTGATCATAGTTCTGGGCTCCACCCCGGCAGATAGGAAGTCTGAGTTCCAGGAGTCAGGAAGACTCCACGGGGGAGCCAGTGCAGCAAGAGGCTACTAGCTATATGCACCAAGGTGGTTGGTGAAACAGTCTGTACGAGACAGACATGGGCCTGGAGTGTAAGGTCAGAGCAGCAGTGCTGCAAGCGAGAGCCAACTAGGCTGAATGTCATTTTGTTGATGGACAAAGAAATGCTGAAAACCCCTGCAAGGGAAACCTATGTTTGTTTGCTGAACTTGCTTTTAATAAAAATGGGCAAACAAAGCCCTTAAAAAGAAGAACCAGCGAGTGGCGGTGTCCTTAAAGCTTTACATTTGACGCTGGTCCTTTACAATGCTTATGTTATAACATAAAATAACTCTCAAAAATGAAATCCAAAATTATCAATATATATGTAATAGGAATAATTTATTAAATCGTCCATAAAATGTGTTCATGCAAGTGAAAAAGCTTCATCACCGAAAGGACAAAGGACGACTGCTCACCTTGTATTATCGACCATTAGGCCTGGTTCACACTGTCTGCCGATGCGGCTCACCGCAGGGATCCTGTGCGTCCTGAAACGGACCAAAAGACGCACAGGGCTCCTGTGCAAATTCGCACCGAAGCCGCATCAGAGATATGTGAACCGTCTCCATAGAGAGACGGTCACAATCTCCTGCTTTTGCGAAATGGATGCAGTGATCTTGCATCCAATTCGCAAGAGTGTGAACCCAGCCCTAAATGATAACAGGTCTTATTGCATGTTCACTATACCCTATACCACTTATAGCACTGCTCAAGCTGCATTTGTAGATCCTGTGTCTCACAGAAATATAAGGGTGCGGGCTCTCTTATGCTTAATATAGAAAGCAGGGAAATTTGAGGGGATGGACGACGCTGTACACCACTAGCTCAATAGAAAGAAATGCCAACAGTCTCAGCCTTGAGCTCCACATAGAAAACTCTATGATTAATCCCCAATGAGCGGGGCAAAATGCATCAGTACGGAGCTCAGGAGGAGCTCTAGGCTGAGGCTGTTCACATTCCTTTTTACTTGTTGAGCTAGTGGTGTGTGGTGTCTCTCATCCCCTCAAACTTTCCTGCTTTATTGCCTGTGTTCTCCTTTGACGTCTAGGACAAATTTAGGCAAACAGCTTTCTGTTGTTTATTGTCCTTTTCCAATAAAACAGCTCCAGGATACATATATGCAACTCATAAAAGGATACAAAAAATAAGAATTGGATTTGGCTGATGGTTGGAAAAGGGACTTTACCGTAGAAATGACTATCTTGGCCACTGAGGGATATGTCCTCCTTTATACTTTATGACCAGCTTGGAGATGCTCTCCACTTAGAGTTTTCACTTACACCAAATTTACCATTTTCTTAAAACATTACAGAAAAACAGCTCAGACCTAGCACAACACATGTTTGAAAACAGGTGCATGCAGGAGACTTCCCATATTCACAAAGGCATTTTAAATGTTGCTCCGATTTAAGCAGGGTACAAAGTATACGCCACATGGTACCTGGTCCCAACCCGCCTTTTGAAAATGTACCCAAGCTCATCGGCATGGGCATCTGCAGGTAGGGGCAAGGGGGGTCAAGTGCCCCCCTGGAATTGGCAAGGTGTCTGCACACAGACACTGGTTGTCCATGAGCAGTCCTTGCAGGCCACGGCGGGGAGGAGAGGGGGCGCCATATTGCGAGCTCCACTATGCTCATGACAGTCAGGAGAAGCTCTTCAGCAACTTGCCCAGCTGTCACACTACCCCATGCTCTGAACTCTGATACAACCCGCACACTGAACTGAGACTGTGATTGCCTCCTTCTCTGTAGCTGCAGCCGTACCAGACAGAAGAAGGACGATCCTCCCAGGTTTGGCTGCTGTCCAAGTCAGAGTGATCACAGTCAGAGCAGCAGTGAGGTTGGGTGTAGCAGGAAGATAAAGTTCCCTCAGCAGCCACTGTCCAGCCCAACAGTCACCAGAACTCACCCCAGGCCAGCTAAGAAGTTCCTGAATCAAGCCACGGAAGCTTCCATTAAGGTGAAGTGCTAAATTATATTTGTAGAACAAGCTGGGTTAGTGTCATGGTCTGTAATCAGTGCTTGCAGATTACTGTTTAATTCTCAGTATCCAGCAACTCTGATAAGACCACAGACCAGGACAATTATACTACTTCTCAGGCTCATTACAAATCTGTAATGGACATTTTTAAGGCTACATGTTTTGATTGCAAAGGAGGTGAGCGTATGCAAGAATTAATTTCTGATCAAGCATGTGATCAGTTACATATTCTTTAAGGTCAGGGAAAAAAGTCTAAAAATCTCTCGCTCAGTAAAAATCATTTTGGGCATTCTGTATGTAGCTGTTAATATTTTACCAAAACTCTGTGTTTTAGGCTAACTAAAGACACCCAAAATTTAGTGCAGTTTGGCATCTTGGCCCTGGTCACCAGATAACCTTGTCCCGGCACTGGCAGTGCTGCAAGGTCAGTTTTACTGGGCACAATAGGAGACAGTAGCATTTGTATGGCCACAATAGGAGTTATACAGTATGGACAGAATATCATCTTTATGCTATTGTGCCCATATATCTGCTATTGTGCCTATATAGATGCTGTTGCACCCATATAGAGGCACACCAGCATCTATATGGGCACAAAAGCAGCTATATGGGCACAACAGCATAAAGATGCTATTGTGTCCATATAGATTTTAAAATCTACACTGTCTTAAAGAGGAAGTAAACCCTGGTGGGTTTTACTTCCTCTTTATTTCCCTGCAAAGGTAAAGCATAATGGGCTACTATGCATCGCATAGTAGCCCATTATGTGTCACTTACCTGATACTGAAGCCTGTGATGTCACTGCTGTCCCCACTAGCAGCGAGCGTCCATATTCACCCCTCTTCCTTCCGGGGCCCGATCTGCCCCTTCTTAAGTGCACATGCGCCGTAGACATTGGCGCATGCGCCATTGTCAACGGCCCTTGGCTTTTTTGTAAATATCTCCTAAACCTAATTTCAAGCACCCACAGGTAAGCCTTAATATAGGCTTACTTGTAGGTAAAAGTGGTTGTACAGGGTGTACAACCCCTTTAAGACAATGCTGCTCCATGCAGGTGTATTTTTTATTTTTTTTTGTAATTGATTGATTGCCAAATTGTATGTTTATGTATACCTTCACTTGCTGTGGTCGCTTGCAGCATATTTTGCATGGTTTTGCATGTGGCTCAGATCACCACAACAAAACCAGGTACACTCTCTCCCCCAAAAAGTGCCAAATGTGGCAGTGGAAGGAGGGAGGGTGCAAACAAGTGGAGCTTCCCCTTTTGGGTGGAGCTCTGCTTTAACACTGCCACAAGCCACCAATAGGGAGGGTAGATTGAAAGTAGAATTCCAGCTTGCGCTAGCCATAAAAACTGCCCCCACCCCCTTACTCCTAACACCTATGCGGACTAACCTATTTTCAGACTGTTTTCAATCTGGTCATGTTATATCACCTGTGTGATCCAGCAGCGTTTGCAGGGGAGAAGAGGGAGCACCAATAACAACAGTGACATGGGAATGTATGGGTGACATCACCTCATCAGGCTTTATCAGCTGTCGCCAAGCGCTTTCTCCCCTTCAGCCGCTGTTAACTGACACAGGTAAGATGTTAAATGAAAAAATTGTTAATGTCTTGCAAGATAAGCAATCCCCCTGCAAAAAAATATGGTCTCACTGGATTGCCTATTTGCAGGTTCCAGATATACAAGGCTGATTTTAAGGATTGTTGGCGAAAAATCCCCGGTTGGACTCACCTTCTCGCTTTCTCTTTTCATTTTTACACTCTTATTATCCCACTCCCTAATTTTTCTCTCTTCTGCCTTCTTTCCCCTTCAGTCCCTTTTCTGTTCCCTCCCTTCCTACTTTTCTCACCTATGATACTTATGCTATTAGCTGTGGGGATTCGTGACCCCAATAAATGACTAAGATGATGTCTGACAACGAGAAGAGCCTCTGATATAACACAAGTTAAATGCTCTACCATTTTGCAGACCACTTCATAGAGGTTATGTATTATTGATGCTTTGGACCTAATGGATCTCATGTATATCATAGACAGATCTGATAAGCTGTATTGAATATATATAGAGAGAGCCGCTGCGCTTAGGACAAGATATAAGGTATGCAGCCCCACTAAGGAAGCCCCCCTAAGGAAATTCCACAAAATGTTTGAAATATATAAAGGGGTATGGCGCTCCCTTTAGGATAATGGGATGGTGTGGTAGGGGAGGATGGGTGTATGGTTCCTAGCTCCTAGAACCAATTTGTGACTCCAATTATACCCCTATTGGTGGTACAGAGTACCATCAACCCTAAAAGTGTAGAAAACCTGTTGTGCAGTAGTGCAATCTTCAGTGAGACATTTCATAATTCATACATGTGGTCACATTAAACCATAAACCAAACTAGAACATAAATCACACATGTGACCACCCTTAGGTGAAGAAAAAGGGGGGTTAAAGTGCTGACCCCTAATTATATGTTAGATCTTCACCACCAAGCCAGCGTGTAGTGGCTTGTTCGCAAAAACCATACATACACCTTAGAGTAAACCAGTGAACATATTCCTAGATGTGCAAAACAATAATAATGTGTACTAATCAATTAGTAATAATAAACCATTATAGTCCATATAATAATCAAAAAATCTTCAAATCCAATGTTGGGAATTTCCAAAACTGTGACTGGAGTGCTCTCAGATGATATCAGTGACTTGTAGTGCTCCCCCTCATGGGTCCCCACTCACCGAATCCCGCTACCCCAAAGGGGCAAACAGAGTCCACACCCGGAAGTGACGTAGCGTGCGTGGCGTCGTTCGACGGCGCCACGCACGCTACGTCACTTCTGGGTGTGGACTCTGTTTGGAACGCAGGTGGAGCGCAAACACCTCGGTACCAGCTCACGCTGCTGCATCCACATCAGCCTAGTTAAAGGCACGTTCCACTTAATATTAGCCATGCACCCGGGATGGTACTTTGATTACTAGCACTGGATTACTTTTATTTTTCTTCTTTATTTTGGTTTTAGCCTTTAGTTTTAACTTGTAATATTTTGTGGCTGCTGTTCGCTCAGCCATTTTTAACCATATGGTGTAAAGATTTGGAAATTTGTGGAATAAAACATTCTTTACTTTACTACACTATGGGAGCCTTCTATTCCTTTTTCCATGAGGGAACCATTGAGAGCACACCGTAAATACAACACAGTGAGCGGAGATCAATCCGGAAACCCCAGATGATCGTGGCGGAGAGGAGCTTGTGGCCGTGATACCCTATGCTGTTTGCCCCTTTGAGGTAGCGGGATTCGGTGAGTGGGGACCCATGAGGGGGAGCACTACAAGTCACTGATATCATCTGAGAGCACTCCAGTCACAGTTTTGGAAATTCCCAACATTGGATTTGAAGATTTTTTGATTATTATATGGACTATAATGGTTTATTATTACTAATTGATTAGTACACATTATTATTGTTTTGCACATCTAGGAATATGTTCACTGGTTTACTCTAAGGTGTATGTATGGTTTTTGCGAACAAGCCACTACACGCTGGCTTGGTGGTGAAGATCTAACATATAATTAGGGGTCAGCACTTTAACCCCCCTTTTTCTTCACCTAAGGGTGGTCACATGTGTGATTTATGTTCTAGTTTGGTTTATGGTTTAATGTGACCACATGTATCAGGTATGAAATGTCTCACTGAAGATTGCACTACTGCACAACAGGTTTTCTACACTTTTAGGGTTGATGGTACTCTGTACCACCAATAGGGGTATAATTGGAGTCACAAATTGGTTCTAGGAGCTAGGAACCATACACCCATCCTCCCCTACCACACCATCCCATTATCCTAAAGGGAGCGCCATACCCCATTATATATTTCAAACAAGATCTGATAAGCTGTCTTTCGTGATGGCTTTCTTCCATTTATTATGGTGTTATTGATCTATATGATGTAGCTATCTATCACGTTTGATCTTTCTATCTGTATGCAATTATATGGGACCTCATAGATGGTTCAAATACATTTCTAAAATTTTCAACATTTTAGAAACATTTTATATAATAAAAGTTTATATAGAACACAAGGGCTCTAATCCACAATAACCCTGATAGATTTATACTGCCAATTTTCTTTGCACGTTATTACTAAGTTTTAACTGTTTCAAGTATATAACTTAATTTTTTGGGAAATCACCAAAACAGATGCATACAGAGAGAATTGCGTGAATCCTTTTATTAACCTTTTCATCTTTATCTTTTGGCTGGTGTTCTGTTTTGGGTTGTAGCCTTGGTGGATGCTCAGATTGTTTGGTACTGTTGTAATACTGGGATTCTGTTTTATGTATTTTTACATTATCATTAGTTGGCCCTCAAGCAACTGACATTGGTACTGTCAGTGATTATTACAGTTTTTTCTTACGTCTTTCTTTATTCCTTTAGGTAGACAAGAAAATAATACGAACAGAAATCGGTGTACTGTTACGCCTTTCACATCCAAATATCGTAAGTATTTTTTATTAGCAACAACAAATGCTATAAAACTATTTTGGCAGTCTTGTTAAGCTCTTGGGAAGCTGGATTTAAATATAACAGGGCACACTTTTGCCTTTTAACTATAGATGTCCACACATTGCAATCCCGGTAACACCACCAACAACAACTGCACAAATAAATTGTAACATGTTCAGCCACAAATGAGTGTTGGTAGTTTAAAAGTGAATTTCAGGCAAACAGGTAAATACATAGATTAAATACAGATAGTGTTTTACCCACCAAAAGGAATGGTATTTCTGTCTTTCTAGCCCTGTAGATTTAGCCAGTTCTTTCAAACAGCACAGTCCTGTCTAGCAAGGCAAGAGACCTGATTTTTACAACTGGAGTTAGGTAAGCCTTGTGGGTCTTGTGCCCCCCCCCTCCCCAGTCTGTGATGAAAAAGTGAAAGGAAAAGCATCAGGCTGATGAGCTTATATCTCTGTCACTCTGCTCTCTCCTCCTATCAGCATACTCTTATTAGCACATGAACACTGCAGCACAACCGATTGGCTTTTTTCCTGCTTCGCCCTCGGCCAAGCTCAACTGTGCTGTACAGGGTCTACAAAAGTTTAATTCCAAGTCAAATTCAGCTACATACATTGCTTGCATTTAAAAGAGGAAGTAAACTTCCTTTACTGACTTTTACCTATAGGTAAACCTATAATAAGGCTTACCTATAGAAAGTGTAAATATCTCTTAAACGTGCACCGTTTAGGAGATATTTACATTACATGCTGCCAGTGAAATCACTGGCGCATGCGCTCTGAAGGAACAGCCGCCCATGCCATTCCTTCAGAACCCCGTGCCGTGAATACGGCAGCTCCCGCGCATGCAAGGGAGTGACGTCATTGCGGCTTCCGCCAGTTACAGTGCCGCAGCCTGTGAACCCAGAAGCAAGACGGGTGAAGATGGAAGCCCCTGCAGCTCTGACATTGCGACGCTGGAACAGCTTAGTTTTAAGGTAAGTTTCACATAATGTGCTAGTGTGCAATGCATACTAGCACATTATGACTTTACCTTGCAGGGGAAAAAGAAAAAACGTCCAGCAGTTTACAACCGCTTTAAAGCCATTTGATTATAAGATATTTCACAGGCCAAGGATATGCAGGCTGTATTGTTCTCTGCAAAGCATTTTACACTCTTTTAATTATATAAAAAGAATCAATAAATACATTTTAGCACCACTCAAGTCAACAGTTCTATCCAGGGATGAAATGCTTGTCAGAACAGGCAATGTCCTCAGCTGTCATTCACTATGAAAACAGTCTGTCCCTGGCCAGACATCAGCATGGAAATGGCAGACGTGTACCTTTTCAATGGAAGAAACTGTAATAAATGTCCTCTCACTAGCAAATCAAATTCAAATAGACTTGTTCTGTAATGTTGAAGATATTTACCATAAATCCAAGTAGTGTACTCAGTTCCAATGATCAGGAACATTTATCAATATTTACAGAGTTTGTCCATTTATATATGACTAACTGCATCCTGACCCAGGGGAAATGAGAACCTTCGCAAACATATTGGTATCTCACTATTCCCTGTATAATGGAATGTGGGTTTTCCAAAGTATAGTGCACTTTAAAATGTATCTGAAACCAAAACTTTTTATTGGTTTGAGTAGAGTATTGAATGGGGCTCATCTGATGCCCTCATAAGGCGTAAGGTTCTTCAGTCCCCAGTTCTGTTGGTTTTCTCATGGACATGTTAGCTTTATTTTACTTTGTTGCTCACCCCTCAGTTGGACTGCTTTTGGAAGGCTTGAAGTTTAAAGAATGCATGTGTCCCTCAATGGACAAGATGGAAAGTAGGAATTTGTACTGTACTTTACTATTTGTATTGTAAAATTATTCCAATCAATCCAAAGTCCAACCAAAGTCCGACCATTCAGAATGCAGGGACGTACAGCACGTACAACGAAACTAGAAAAAGGAAGTTCAATAGCCAGTAGCCAATAGCTTCCGCCTCGTACTTGCTTCAGAGCATGCGTCGTTTTTAGTCCGTCGGAACAGCATACAGACCATCGGTTTTCCCGATAGGAATTGGTTCCATCGGAAATATTTAGAACATGTTCCATTTCTAGGTCTGTCAGAATTTTCGAAAAAAAAAAGTCCGATGAGGCATACACACGATCGGAATAGACGATGAAAAGATTCCGTCTGACTTTTTCTGTCGGACATTCCGCTCGTGTGTACGCAGCTTTAGTGTTTATGATTATGCTCTTAGTGCTGCTTTGCTACAAAACTAAAGCTTACTGGTAGCCGATGTGGTTATCCTGGGCAATTTTTTTTGTTTGCCAGTGTCCAATACTCCTTTTCAATCTGCAGCTCTGTAATTCTCTGTAAAATGCAAGGCAATATGGCTACCTGGAGGTGTTCTGGGAATGTGTACAGAACTCCCCCCCCCCCCCCCCACCAGAAACACAATTTCCTGCTTGTGTGATTGGCTCACTGATTTTTCAAGAAGTCTACACTAAGATACAAATCAGTTTTTAGGCATTCCCCTGCAACAAAAATGTCATTTTTGGTGAGATACTCCCAATAGAAATTCATGTTTAAAGGGATGCAGACCCTACAAGTTACTCTTTAAAGACATGAGTCTGATTGGTTGCTCTTGGCAGAAAGTAGAAACATTTTTTTATCAATTTGCTAAAAATGGCCCTTTATCATTAACTATCCCTTTCATGAACAAGCTATATCAACTTGGCTGTTAAGGCTTACATATCACAGAATTCATCAATAGTATTATTATCATACATGTTTTATATAGCGCCAACAGTTTGCGCAGCGCTTTACAACATGAAGGCATACAGTACCGTTACAATACAATTCAATACAGGAGGGATCAGAGGGCCCTGCTCATTAGAGCTTACAATCTAGAAGTGAAACAAAAGGTTAAAACTGTGAGTGAAGAGCTGATGGAGAAAAGGAAAGTACAGTTGTTAGGTTTGGGCAGGATAGGCTTCTCTGAAGAGGAGGGTTTTCAGGGATCGTCTAAAAGCTAACAGAGTAGGAGATAATTTGACAGATTGGGGTAAGGAGTTCCATAGGATGGGAGAGGCTCTGGAAAAGCTCTGGAGGTGAGCATGGGAGGAGGTGATGAGGGAGCTAGAGAGCAGGAGGTCTTGAGAGGAACGACGAGAACGATTAGGTTGGTATTTTGAAACTAGGCTGAGTTGTGCATGGCTTTGTAAGTTGTTGTTAGAATTTTAAATCTAATTTGTTGGGTGAGCGGAACCCAGTGGAGGGATTGACAGAGAGGAGTAGCAGACACAGAGCAGTTGGTAAGGTGGATGAGTCTGCCAGCAGCATTCACAATGGACTGAAGGGGGGATAGTCTATGTAAAGGTAAGCCAATGAAGGGAGTTGTAGTAGTGGAGGCGAAAGATGACCAGGGAGGGAATTAAGAGCTTTGTGGTGTTATTGCTTAGAAAGAGGTGCATTTTGAAGATGTTGCGGAAGTCGAGGCGGCAAGATTTGGACAGAGATTGGAGGTGGGGCTTATAGGATAGATCAGAGACCAGGATTACCTAGAACCTTGGCATGTTGGAATGGGCTGATAGTTGTGCCATCAATTTTGACAGAGAGATCAGGGGAAGGGGTACATGGGGGAGGAAAAATTATAAGTTCGGTTTTGAATAGATTGAGTTTGAGCAAGTGGTGTGTCATCCAGACTGATATATCTGTTAGTAAATTAGTGATACGTGAGGAGACGGAGGGAGTGAGCTGAGAGGTAGAGAGATAGATTTGGGTGTCGTCAGCATAGAGATGGTATTGGAAGCCATGGGGAGGCTATCAGCTGACCCAAGGAGGAGGTGTAGATTAAAAAATAGGAGCGGTCTAAAAACAGAACCTTGGGGGACCCCAATAGAGAAAGGAAGAGGAGAAAGTAGAATTGTAAGTTAAGCCCCATACACACTATCAGATTTTCTGCTGATTTTTGTCTTCAGATTTACAAAAACCATGTAGTGCAAGGGCCTGCCTGATTGCATACAAATTGAAACTCCTAAGGTTTGACCTCATATTATATGGTTTTGGTAAATCTGAAGACAAAAATCAGCAGAAAATCTGATAGTGTGTATGGGGCTTAAGGCTAAAGTTTCGGTTGGATAAGTAGGAAGAGAATTAGCGAAGAGTACAGGCATGGAGTTTTTTAAGTAGGAGGAGGTAGTCAACTGTATCAAAGGCAGCAGAAAGGTCCAGGAGTAGGAGTACATAATAGTGTCCATTGGTTTTGGCCATTAGTAGATCATTTGTTAGTTTTAGGGGAGCCGTTTCAGTGGAGTGTTGAGGACGAAATCCAGACTGAAGGATCAAGAAGGCTATTCTCAGCGAGGTGGATGCTCAGTCGGTTGTAGACCAGACATTCAAGGAGTTTATATAAAAACGGGAGCAGGGAGATAGTTTGTTATGATTGGTGGGGTCCAGTGAGGGCTTTTTAAGTATGGGGCTGACTAGTGCATGTTTAAGAGAGTTGGGGAGCGTGCCAGAAGAGAGGGAGAGATTGAAGATGTGGGTTAGAGAATGTAGACTAGAGGCAGAGGGTGAACGTAGCATTTGCAAGGGAACTGGATTTAGAGGGCAGGTGGTTAGCTGGGCGTTAGCAAGTAGTTTAACAACCTCATCTATAGTGGTGGCGTTGAATGAGGGAAGTAATTATTGTACCTGTGGACATGAAGTGTAAAGCGTAGAAGGTATCTGTACAGCAGAGATCTCCTCACGAATTGTATGTGTATCAATAGTGTGTGTGATATAATCATATCCAGTATTAATATTTAATATTCACCTACAGATCAAATTGAAGGAGATTTTTGAAACCCCTGCAGAAATTAGTCTTGTTCTTGAACTGGTGACAGGAGGAGAACTGTTTGACAGGTGAGGATTGAAATTGCAGAGCAGAATTTGATGGCTCTTTATAATGCTAGTACATAAAATGCAAGGTGATGTCCACTTTATAGACATGTTATGCTATTCAATACAAGTAAATACATGTTATAACCATAAGACCCTGAGGCCCAGATGCCTATAGAACTGCCCTTATTCCTGTGTCCACATTTTCCTGTTGGTTATTGTTCCTCAGGAGGACCTCCCTGTAATCCAGGCATACTTCTATGTCCTGCAAATTGGTTTGTTTTCATGCCAAAGTACAGCTTCCACTGTACTTCCTAACTGCTTTGGCTGTAGGTCTCATAGTCCCAGCGCTATGGACCTGTATCCCACCCATTTTTTTTCTCTAGGCCATTCACAAAATACACAACCCCAGACTTTGTTTTGTGACTGTCCTGGAGTAGTGGTAGGCAGGGACATGATCATAGCGCTGGCGTCGGGGTGATTATATATGTTTAGAACCACTTGCAGCCAGATTAGCCAGGAGGTACAACAGGAGCTGTACTTCCTCTGTCATGTAAACAAACTAATTTTCAGGACATAGACATGTAAGTGCTGGCAACCTGTGAAGGTAATTCTGCCAAACGTTTGGCTTTAAGCTCACCATACTTGTTACAGTCTGACTATACACTTTTTGAACCATTTTCCTTTAGATTTACCAAAGCAATGAATATAAGAACCTACGTAAACTACACATAAAATATGTATGCACAACATAGTTGTTGATAGATCTAAAGGAGATTGTAAAGTTAGATTGTTATTGCGTGGTGAGCTTTATACAGTGGTTCTACCCTCCCTCAGTTCAAGTATATATAAATCATTCTCTATGTGGCTACTGTTGCAGTAATGCTGAAAATAAATTATACAGCATACCAATTTACTGTCCTACACATGCTGGTTACTGAGCCTCATTATTGCACATTGAGACTCGCTAGCCTCAGCAGACGCATGCAGTGGATAAATCATGTTTTATGCCTGTATACTGCTACATTACAAAGTGTTAGGAGTTTGTTAAGACTAATTTAACTATTTTGTTAATACAGTTATTCGAGTCCTTAGCAGAGTTTAGTATTTATGAGGCATTATACTACTATTAAAATAAACATTTGATGTTTCTTAGTATCTAAAAACATCTCTATACAGAGCATTAACTATGTAATCAGCAGTGCTTTAGTGGAAGCACACTGCCTTTAATCAACATGCTTCTTATCTTTCATGAGTGACTGATTGCCATAAAATGTACATTATCAGCCTCATACTGAGTAGTCAAAGTGCTCTACTAAGCAATTTAATTGAAATGTATCTAGCTCTAACCACTTGAATGTCCCCAAGGAACACCAAAGTATGGGTATGCTTATTTCTCTCTGATTTTGGATGAACTATTGTTTATGCCTACTTTCTCTTTTTCAAGAAATCCATTTTTTTTCAATAGGGTCAAGTGTTTATTAAATATGGGTGCAGTAAATTATTTAGTAGGTAATTAGTTCATTACAACAAAGTATTGTAGAAAATGGCACTTGGAATACTTCTAGTAAATGTTAAGAAACTGTGTCATTATTTTGCCCATTCAATACTAATTTCCCAAGCTAAGCCATCCTAACGCTATGTAGCTTTGTATTGGATGGAGCTTACACAATGTTGATGACGTCATCCTTTCCCTTACATCACAGTGTTTCGGACAGATGATTGGCCATTCAGGTATAGAACAGTGCTTGATATGAGTAGATCCCATGCTCCCCCCACGCAGGAACATTGCATATTTCAATATATTTATTATTACAATATCAGCAATTATTTGCTTTTATCAAATAGATATAACAAAATGCATCCATAAGTATATTTAAAAGACTGACATAGAACAAATAAGATAAGTTCATTGTTTGGGTTTACAGACACTTTAAGTCAGCCACTTTCCTTTTGCTAATAGATTAGCACAGCGCACTATTAAATGTTCATGTATAATTCCAAGGCATTTAATTCTGTTCAAAAGAATTAACCTTTAATAATCAAACTGGTTTAGTACTGAGTATTTTACATCTTCCAGTTACTTGCTTTTTCCTAGTTTTAAATGACTTAATTATTATTGTTAATTATGTAATTGTATCTGACATTTGAAATACTGAATAACATAGCAATGCAGATGGACATTTAAGGTGCCAGTCTTCATCTGCAGGCTGAAGACTTTGTCAATAAAACCGCCAGCTTGCATGTGATAACTATTTAAGAGTTGACATGGTGGTCACGTGACCAGGAACCACTCTGATTGGGTCCTGATTGTCAGTGGGAAATCCACTTGTCAGTAAAAGAGAAAGTATTCGGTAAAAGTGTCAGCTGCTTTCCCATAAAGGTGATGATGTTTAATATTCTATCCTTAGCACTGGACATCATGTTAGAGAACGTTAAAGCTAGTAGGCGATGCTACTAGCACATTATGCCATTACCTTGCAGGTTTATTTTTTTGCAACATTCGCGGTTTACAACCGCTTTAATAAAAAATACAGGGGGGGAGGGGTTAACCAAAAACAGCCTTTTTGCTTGCACATAATTGAAAGCAAGGGAGGCCCGTCCATTGAGGGTGCTCGGGCACTGCCCCCCTATTCATGGCCATCGCCCTCCCTATCCATGCGCCTGGCCCCTTTTAGGATTCCGGGTGCATGAATTACAGAGGCAGGTTTTTTTTAAGCACCTGATTAGAGCCAGAGGCTCTAATAGGCTTCAAAATAGGGGTGCATCTGGAGCCCACCCAGTTGTGTTGCAACAGCAAATGAATATTCACTGTTGCAACAATGATCCTACCCCAGCCAATCCGGAAGCAGGTCTGATACCCGTCACCCGATTGGCTGAAAGGACAGGTGATCCTATTGGACGCCTAGGAGGAGGAGAGGAGATGCACGGCGGAAGCGAGGAGAAGAAGAGCCACTGGCCTATGCCTGGATGCCCGATCCCCGCCACTGCTTGGTGCCCTGATCCCTGCCACTCCTCAGATGCACGATCCCACACGCTGCTCCTTGGATACCCGCCAGTGCTTGATCCCCGCCGCCTAGATGGGGTAAGTGCCGCAGGACCGACCAGCAGACAGTGGGGGGGGGTTTGAGTTGCCGCAAGGGGGGGTGTTTTGGTTGTTTGCCGCCCCCCAAACAAAAAATCACCAGCCACCACTGATTGGAAGATGGAAATCAGCAGAGCTTTACCACATTCACTAAGCTCTGGGGAAAATGAGAGCAACTGCAGTTGCAAAGTGCACAGTCTATTTGCCTTTAGTAACTTAATCCAAGCGCACTTACCACCTAGCCAGTAAAATTTTAAAACACACACAAATAAGGCTGTCTAAAAGTTTGCGTTAAAGACAGAGATTTTAGTTGCACAACATTTGCAAAATGCATGTGGAAGCTGCACAGTCTTGTCAAGGCCCCTCTGTATAGTGCAGTCCTAACTCTAATCAATGAGTCTTCATTTTGGAACATAATGGATAAATTAAAGGTGGGTAACAATGGTGGCCCATCCATAAGGGGCACAGGGGCGCTGCCCCCCTAATCCATCCATTCGGCCCCTAATCTACATGCAGGGCGCCGGACACATGATTAGAGCCCGAGGCTCCAATTGGCTTCAAAAAAAGGGTGGGCTCAAGGTGCAGAGCACTGTGCCCACCCAGTTGTGTGACAATAGCGAATTAATATTCGCTATTGTCTTCCTGACTCTCCGCCCGGCCAATTAGGAAGCAGGCCCTGAGATCTGATTGGCTAGGGAGTCTTAGGAGCCACTTCCTGTGTGGCTGGGAGGAGAAGCAATAGCCCCAGAGCGAGGACTAGCAGCCCTACCCCGGATCCTCCTCATCTGCCTCCTAAGGTAAGGAGGCCCCCGATCGCTTCCTTCCCATCCGTCTCCCACGGGGGGGGGGGAATCGCTGCTCCGTCTGTCTCCCGTGGAGGGGGGGATTCTGATTGTTGGTTTGCCGCCCCCCCAAATATTGAGCACCAGCCGCCACTGGTAGGTAAGCCCGCAGGGAGTACATCACTCCTTAAAGGCACAGGGACACACCACAATCCCAGAACAGTAGCAGCTGAAAGCATCTGATGTATCCCTGTGTCTGCTTTGATGACAGCTGTCAAATGTTGGATTTCCTATAACTTTTGGAAGATTTTCTGTCATTTCCTCTTTGCCTATGGGACAGGAAATAACTAGTAAAATGTGACAAGTGTTCTAAATCCTACCTCCCACAATTTATCCAAACAAAAAAAATATTTTGTATGAATTTCCACTTTAAGTGCCATACAAAATGTAACTGTAAAATTCAGTTTTCCTGCAAAGCATTGATATGTTGGCACATTATTGAGAGCAGACGGCACTGCCATTGGAACTGCAGGAGGTGCATCTGCTCTGACTGTTAAGGGTCAGTTTAGGCCAAGGTAGTCTAAGCATTCCAATTGCCTGCCATTGCCAGTGAAGGAAGTTGGTTTTAGCTATTACTGTGGATCCATTGTTTGAAATAGCCAAACTATGTTACATGTAACCTTTACTTACTAGTTATGCTTTTTGTAAGACATGTCTCTTGTGTTTTTTACAGGATTGTGGAAAAAGGATATTATAGTGAGCGAGATGCTGCTGATGCTGTGAAACAGATTTTAGAAGCTGTTGCGGTAAGTGTTTTGTTTTAACGTAATAATATATTACTGCTTTTGAAATTACTGGGTAAGCGAGGAGAAAAAGAAAGCTTATGTTGATCAGTTTCCATCAATGTATGTTATTTAAAGGGCCATCCACCAAAATCAAATATTTCAATTATTGGTAGATGCTGGAGGTTTAAAGCTGAACACTGAGGAAGGGAAAAAAGCATTATATTAGTGCTTCATTCACACCAGCAGGGTAAATGCTTAGGGTACCAGCAAAACAGACTTCTACTTACCATATCCCTTGCTCCTGCGGGCTCGCTCCAAGCAATGGAACCCACTGCAGTCTGTTCTCCAAGCGGTCGCAGGCACTCTGACATCATCAAGTGCAATGCAGGGCCAGTAGTTCAGCATTGTATATTTTGATGCCCAGGGCCGGTCCACAAGCTGAATCGTCAGGGAGAAGAGTTGAGCACTGACCGCTGCCGAGTTGGGTTTCATGTATTTAAAAATCATTAAATGGCAAATGCACAACCTCCTACGCTTGGAAGTGGTTCCCAGAGGTAGAAGACTCTTTATTTCTCTATTCATATTCTAGCTTTCACGGACATGCCATGCTTTGATTGCCTCTCAAGATTGGGGAAGTCTAGACACACTGCAGCCATAGAGCAAACAGAGGGAGCACCAGCCCAGTGCATTATCCTCAAAATATATTTTATTGTTACAAAGTAATAGTAGGTAATATACTCACAAACCAACAGATACATCAAAGCTCATCATAAAAAATCAGCTTCAAGTCCTTGAGTCATCACATCTCATAGAGGGACAGTATAAGTCCGACAGGCTAACGCGTTTTGAGGGACTTACCCTCTTACTCAGAGTCCAGGGCTTCAGTTCTCAGGTCTATCCGCTGCAACAAGGGGACATGGAATAAGCAAAGCTGGGCAAAAACAACCCACAGTGGCAGACATAGCAAAGTACCCCTGTGGAAGTACATTTTTTTCCTTCCTTTTGTTTCACAGTATAAGGCAACAGTTCACAGACACCACTCAGAGACACCATTAACAGTGTATCCGACTTGTCACCTCTCCAGGTTAAAGTGATAGCAGGAGGGGGATTGGAGGGTCCCCACACCCACATGAACTACAACTTGTGTACATGGGCCTTTAATCTCTGAAGGCCCTTCTGCAGTTGTACAGCCTGCAGAAATGGTGCATTCTCCTATGACACCCTGAGCTCCCAGGATGTCAAGAACTATGGCAGAGAGTTCTTGCAGCAGGAGTTTTTCTTCTCACTTCCTGTCATGTGACTAGTACAATAAGTACTTTAAAGCGACCCTGTCACCCCAGGGTCACATCTAAAAACATTGTAAAAGAAGGGGGGGGGGGGGGGGGACAGTTATTCAACCTATATTAAAGGGTTGAATACTGACAGCAGATGGGGAGAAGTGAAGCGGAAACATTTTAAGACATGGGCCACCAGAATGTAAGTCTAGATGGGCTTCTTAAACATGGCTGCCATTACTATTAGCAGCTCTATGCTGCAGCAGTGTCGCTTGGGTGCAGAAATGTGCCTGGAGTTGTATGGCCTGATCTGCCCGTCTGCATCAGGCTTTTTTCAAGCTTGCATTAAACTGCCTGGAGGTGATATGTGATTGCTATAGATTCTAAATATTTTGTATGGTTTATACAGTTACAATTTACCTTTATTCTATACAGTATTTATATAATTTGCCCACTTTATAATTATTTGTTGCTAGAACCTACAGTGCCTTGCAAAAGTATTCACCCCCCTTGGCATTTTTTGTGTTTTGTTGTCTCAAAACCTGGAATTAACATGGATTGTTTGAGGATTTGCATAATTTAATTTACAGAACATGCCTACAACTTTGAAGATTTTTTTTTATTGTGAAGCAAACAACAAATAGGACAAAATAACAGAAAAAATCAATGTGCAAAACTATTCACCCCCTAAAGTAAATACTTTGTAGTGCCAACTTTTGCGGCTATCACAGCTCCAAGTCACTTTGGATAAGTCTCTATTAGCTTGCCACATCTTACCACTGGGATTTTTGCCCATTCCTCCTTGCAAAACTGCTCCAGCTCCGTCAAGTTGGATGGTTTGCGCTTGTGAACAGCAATCAAGTCTGACCACAGATTTTCTATTGGATTGAGGTCTGGGCTTTGACTAGGCCATTTCAACACATTTCAACACAAGTCTTGCTTTAGCGGTGTGTTTGGGGTCATTGTCCTGCTGAAAGGTGAACCTCCGTTCTAGCCTCAAATCACACACAGAGTGGCACAGGTTTTGCTCAAGAATATCCCTGTATTTAGCACCATCCATCTTTCCCTCAACCCTGACCAGTTTCCCAGTCCCGACTGCTGGAAACCATCCCCACAGCATGATGCTGCCACCACCATGTTTCACTGTGGGGATGGTGTTCTTTGGCTGATGTGATGTGTTTGGTTTGCGCCAGACATAGCGCTTTCTTTGATGGCCAAAAAGTTCAATTTCAGTCTCATCAGACCAGAGGACCTTCCTCCATACATTTTGGGAGTCTCCCACATGCCTTTTTCGCAAACTCAAAACGTGCTGTTTTGCTTTTTGCTGAAAGTAGTCATTTTCTTCTGGCCACTCTGCCATAAAGCCCAACTCTATGGAGCATACGGCTTATTTTCGTCCGATGTACAGATACTCCAGTCTCTGCTGTGGAACTCTGCAGCCCCTCCAGGGTTACCTTAGGTCACTGTGCTACCTCTCTGATTAATGCCCTCCCTGCCTGGTCCGTGAGTTTTGGTGTGCGGCCATCTCTTGGCAGGTTTTCTGTTGTGCCATGTTCTTTCTATTTGGTTATGATAGATTTGATGGTGCTCCTAGGGATCATCAAAGATTTGGATATTTTTTTATAACCTAACCCTGATTTTTACTTCTCAACAACATTGTCCCTTAGTTGTTTGGAGAGTTCCTCGGTGTTCATGGCAGTGTTTGGTTAGTGGTGCCTCTTGCTTAGGTGTTGCAGCCTCTGGGGCCTTTCAAAAAGGTGTGTATATGTAATGACAGATCATGTGACACTTAGATTGCACACAGGTGGACATCATTTTACTAATTATGTGACTTCTGAAGGTAATTGGTTGCACCAGAGCTTTTTATGGGCTTCATAACAAAGGGGGTAAATACATACGCACATGCCAATTATCATTTTTTAATTTCTGAAAAATAGTTTTATGTTTATATTTTTCTAAATTTCCTTTACCAACTTAGACTATTGTGTTTTGATCCATCACATATAATTCAGATTAAAAAAAACATTGAACCAATGGGTGAATACTTTTGCAAGGCACTGTAGCTTTTCTCTGTTAGCGAAATAAAAGCCTAGAAGAACATCACTTAGATGAGATCACCACTTCCCCAAGAGAGAGACCAGTCTTATTGCATTTCATCCAGAAACCAATTTATTTATTGGTTCATATTCTACACAGCTGCAGTGCACAGAGCAAACAACCCCTGTTAAATTCTTTTTGTGCAAATCCTCTCCAGACAGCAAAATCATCAATTTATATCTAGCAAAAAAAAAGGACAATAACCTTATGTTTTATGGGTGTTGTATTATGTTTGTGTTATATAAATTAGTGAAAATGCTGAAATCTTTGCATATATTACAAAATCACAAATGACTAAAATTATGTGGTAAAAAAATATTTAAATACATTTTAAATACTGTAGATCTAGTATAAATACCTGAATCAGCTTTTTGCTACTGATCAGGCTATATTACTTAAAGAGTTAGTTCACCTTTTTAGAAAAAAATAAAAGGTGAACTAACACTGTACAACCCCCCCCCCCCTCCCTTCACCCCTTCAGTCTCTACTGTATTTACTTGGTGATAAGCTGCTAGTGCCCATGCAGCACGCAGCCGGTGTAACGGTCCAGGGATTCGCTCTTCTCCTTCTTTTCTGTGCAGTGCTTCCAGTATTAATCAGTGTGATTCTTCGTGCTGGCGCTGACCAATTAGAATCACTCTGATCCTTCCTAGAAGTGCTGCGGAAAGAAGAGGGAAAAGAGCACACATTTTAAATCCCTGGACTGCTGCATTAGCTGGGCGCGTACTGACAACTCATCACCCATGGGCAGTGGCGGAACTACCGCCATAGCAAACCCATGCGGGTGCTATGGGGCCCGCAGCCGAGTTGGGGCCCAGTGAGTGGCGTTGCTAGGCGGATGCGGGCCGCATCCAAGGGTGACACCCTTGTATAGCGGTAGCCGCACCACTAACACTGCTCGCTATGCCTCGCGCCGCTGTGTACCGAGGCCGCCTCCCCTCCTCTCTGTTTACATCCACAGAGGAGGAGGAGCCTGCGCTCAAGCCTCGAGGGATACACACCGCTGTGTGCATCTGGAGACTGTCAGCGCTGTTCTGAGGTATGTAAGAGGGGGGGCGTTTATACTGCTGGGGGGGTCTGCCCTGAGGGGGGGTCTGCAGTACTGAGGGGGGGTCTACACTGAGGGGGGTCTGCACTACTGAGTAGGGTCTGTACTAAGGGGGGGGGTCTGCACTGCTGGGGGGTCCTGCACTGAGGGGGGTGTCTGTAATAGGGGGTGTCTGTACTGCTGGGGGGTGTCTGTACTGACGGGGGTCTGCACTGAGGTGGGTGTCTGTACTGCTGGGGGGGTCTGCACTTAGGTGGGGTCTGTAATGCTGGGGGGTCTGCACTGGGGGTGTCTGTACTAAGGGGGTGTCTGCACTGCTGGGGGGGTCTGTACTACTGAGGGGGGTCTGCACTGAGGGGGGTGTCTGCACTTAGGGGGGTCTGTAATGCTGGGGTGGGGTCTGTAACGCTGGGGGGTCTGCACTGGGGGGGTGTCTGTACTGAGGGGGGTGGTCTGCACTGGGGGGGTGTCTGCACTGGGGCGGTGTCTGTACTGCTGGGGGGGGGTCCTGCACTGAGGGAGGTGTCTGCGCTGAGGGGGGGTCTGTAATAGGGGGGTGTCTGTACTGCTGGGGGGTGTCTGTACTGGTGGGGGGTCTGCACTTGGGTGGGGGTGTCTGTACTGATGGGGGGTGTCTGTACTAATGGGGGTCTGCACTGAGGAGGGGGATGTCTGTACTGCTGGGGGGTCTGCACTGATGTGGGGGTCTGTAATGCTGGGGGGTCTGCACTAGGGGGGGTGTCTGTACTAAGGGGGGTGTCTGCACTGCTGGGGGGGGTCTGTACTACTGAGGGGGGTCTGCACTGCTGGGGGAAGTCTGCACTGAGGGGGGTGTCTGCACTGAGGGGGCGTCTGTAATGCTGGGGATGTCTGCACTGGGGGGGTGTCTGTACTGGGGGGTGGTCTGCACTGGGGGGTGTCTGCACTGAGGAGGGGTCTGTAATGCTGGGGGGTCTGCACTAGGGCGGTGTCTGTACTAAGGGGGGTGTCTGTACTGCTGGGGGGTCTGCAGTGTCTGTACTGATGGAGGTATGCATGTGTGTCCTTCAGGGGCTGCATACAGTATACTGCATACTTTGTTGTTCGAAATTAATATAAGCTGTTGCCTGGGTACTATGCTACATGAGTGTGGTAATCTGTTGTTCAATGGCATTAGTTCATTTTTTTTTGTGGGGGGGGGGCTGTTTGCGGGGGGGCATATAACATTTTGCTATGGGGCCCTTTGATTTCTAGTTACGCCCCTGCCCATGGAGGTATTTACAGTGGGGAGCGGGGGGGGGGGGATAAGGAGGGTGTACAGTGTTAGTTCATCTTTAAATTTTTTCTTAAAGGTCAACTTACATTTTAATGCAGCAAAGTTACAGTATCTCACAAAAGTGAGTACACCCCTCACATTTTTGTAAATATTTTATTATATCTTTTCATTTGACAACACTGAAGAAATGACACTTTGATACAACGTAAAGTAGTGAGTGTACGACTTATATAACAGTGTAAATTTGCTGTCCCCTCAAAATAACTCAACACACAGCCATTAATGTCTAAATCGCTGGCAACAAAAGTGAGTACACCCCTAATTGAAAATGTCCAAATTGGGCCCACCATTTTCCCTCCTGGTGTCATGTGACATGTTATTGTTACAAGGTCGCAGGTGTGTTAAATTTGGTATTATCGCTCTCACTCTCTCATACTGGTCACTGGAAGTTCAACATGGCACCTCATGGCAAAGAACTCTCTGAGGATCTGAAAAAAAGAATTGTTGCTCTACATAAAGATGGCCTAGGCTATAAGAAGATTGCCAAGACCCTGAAACTGAGCTGTAGCATAGTGGCCAAGACCATAAAACAGTTTAACAGGACAGGTTCCACTGAGAACAGGCCTCGTCTTGCTCAGCGTCATATCCAGAGGTTGCCTTTGGGAAATAGACATATGAGTGCTGCCAGCATTGCTGTAGAGGTTGAAGGGGTGGGGGGTCAGCCTATCAGTTCTCAGACTATACGCCGCACACTGAATCAAATTTGTCTGCATGGCTGTCGTCCCAGAAGGAAGCCTGTTCTAAAGATGATGCACAAGAAAGCCTGCAGTTTGCTGAAGACAAGCAGACTAAGGACATGGATTACTGGAACCATGTCCTGTGGTCTGATGAGACCAAGATAACTTTATTTGGTTCAGTTGGTGTCAAGCATGTGTGGCGGCAACCAGGTGAGTACAAAGGCAAGTTTGTCTTGCCTACAGTCAAGCATGGTGGTGGGAGTGTCATGGTCTGGGGCTGCATGAGACACTTGGGAGCTACAGTTCATTGAGGGAACCATAAATGCCAACATGTGCTGTGACATACTGAAACAGAGCATGATCCCCTCCCTTAGGACACTGGGCCGCAGGGCAGTATTCCAACATGATAACGACCCCAAACAAACCTCCAAGATGACCACTGCCTTGCTAAAGAAGCGGAGGGTAAAGGAGATGGACTGGCCAAGCATGTCTCCAGACCTAAACCCTATTGAGCATCTGTGGGGCATCCTCAAACGGAAGGTGGAGGAGTGCAAGGTCTCTAACATCCACCAGCTCTGTGATGTCTTAATGGAGGAGTGGAAGAGGACTCCAGTGGAAATCTGTGAAGCTCTGATGAACTCCATGCCCAAGAGGGTTAAAGCAGTGCTGGAAAATAATGGTGGCCACACAAAATATTGACACTTTGGGCCCAATTTGGACATTTTCACTTAGAGGTGTACTAACTTTTGTTGCCTGCGGTTTAGACATTAATTGTGTGTTGAGTTATTTTGAGGGGACAGAGAATTTACACTGTTATACAAGCTGTACACTCACTACTTTACATTGTAGCAAAGTGTCATTTCTTCAGTGTTGTCACATGATAAGATATAATAAAATATTTACAAAAATGTGAGGGGTGTACTCACTTTTGTAACATACTGTATGTCACCAGGATATCTGTGTAGTAAGGGTTTGTAAATCTCTGGGCAGGATAGACAGAAATACACATCCTTTGGCATGTAATATAGCTCCTGTGTATGTATTTTAACTGGAGTTATTTGCTTCATTACCATTGTACACCTCGGCATGTTAAACCCCCTTCCTGTCCATGCCATTTTTTAGTTTTTAGTTTTTAGCACTGTAATACTTTAACACAGTCATGCAATACTGTATTCAAATGGATTTTATATCATTTCTTGAGACAAACTAAGCTTTCCTTTGGTGATATTTAATCACCACTGGGTTTTAGGAGAAAAGCCCTGAAATTTAAAAAAAATTCTCTTAGTTCCTGTTATAAAACCTTTCAAATCAATAATCTGTCTTCATAATTTGGGCCAAAATGTATTCTGCTACATTTCTTTGGTAAAAAAAAAAATATATATACCGTATTTATCGGCGTATAACACGCACCGGCGTATAACACGCACCCCAATTTAGGAGGGAATTTTAAGGAAAAAAAAACTTTTAGGAGGGAAGTTGAAAGGAAAAAAACTTACATTTAAATGCCCATCATTGCAGTCTTCTCAGTACAGCCTTGCCCCAGTGCAGCCTTGCCAGTGCAGCCCTGTCAGTGCAGCCTTCCCCAGTGCAGCCGTGTCAGTGCAGCCATGTCAGTGCAGCCATGTCAGTGCAGCCTTCCCCAGTGCAGCCTTGTCAGTGCAGCCATGTCAGTGCAGCCATGTCAGTGCAGCCATGCCAGTGCAGCCTTCCCCAGTGCAGCCTTCCCCAGTGCAGCCTTGCCCCAGTGCAGCCTTCGATCCCTGTCCCTGCCATCCTGGGCTTCAAAAATCGCGGAACGCGATTTGAAAATGGTGCCGCCGGCGCCGAAATACACAGAGCCGGTCCTCGGCTCTTTCCGGCGGCTCTCGTTCACTTTCGGCTCCACTCGTAGTCCCGAGCGGAGCTATCCGAACCTAGCCGAGTAGGTTCGGATAGCTCCACTCGGGACTACGAGTGGAGCCGAAAGTGAACGAGAGCCGCCGGAAAGAGCCAAGGACCGGCTCTGTGTATTTCGGCGCTGGCGGCGCCATTTTCAAATCGCGGTCCGCGATTTTGAAGTTGTAACAGCTCCGGATCGCAGGGGAACGGCGTATAACACGCACCTGCGACTTTCCCCTGATTTTAAGGGGAAAAAAGTGCGTGTTATATGCCGATAAATACGGGTATATATATTTGTATATTATTAACTGTGTGCAAGTTCCAGAGTCTACAAACTATGGAATATACTGTATATTTGAAATGTATCAACCCCTTTCTGCCCATCTCATTTCTTGACGCTTAAAATGCCAGGGCAGTACAAGTACACCACTTTTTGGAATGTTATTCAAGGTATTTATTAAGAAGCATGGTGTGCTTTTTGAAGCTGTAATTTTTTTTCACAATGTTTTGTAAAAGAAAGAAATAAAATATAATTTTTATTTCATAAAGTTGTCATTTTAAGTTATTTCTCACACACAGCATGGGCATACTTACCATTTACACCCCAAAGCACATTCTGCAGCTCCTCCTTTAATATGTGGATACCACATGTGTGAGACTTTTTAATGTCTGGACTGATTATGTACCAGACATTACACCTTATGTATCACAAAATTCAACCAATACTATATCAAAAAACAATGTAGTGTAATGCTTGCCTCTGAGTGGTCAGCCTATTTTACCTTGCTAGCGTACCTGTGTCCCCAATTCCTATATAGTGTTCAATTAAAGAAATCCATATTCAGCTATTTTTCATGATAGAAAAACAGGATTCAGCTTGAGTTTGCAGAATTTTAGCGTTAAATCTTTTATACAAAAGCATTAATGCCATGTAGAATTTCACATGGAGTTGTTCTAGTAAATCAGCACATTGCTGAAATAATCTTTAGGGAATTTAGTTAGCTACAAATGGGCTACAATGACATATTAGCCCGGGATGGCTTTTATTGCTATTATTCTATCTCTGAAATAGTTGGTATAGAAGCCCATTAATCACAGAATTCTTTGATTTACTTACACATAAAAGGCCAAAGACAGCGGTAGACCAACTTAAAGAGGTGGAGATCTACCTGAACAACATGGAAGAAGTCAAGGATCACCAGGCACAATGTCGCCTCATCACACCTGATTTAAACCTCTAATTGCCGTACTACAATCTCGAAATCGTGTCGCATTGCACAGCAGTCATGTGTTTAAATCAGGTGGTGGCACGTTTGCCCCTCGACACTTTCTCCATTAGGTGGCTTACCTTGGTTCACCCCAGGGGAGGACTTGGCCTTTTTTAAGTCCTGGGGAGGAGCTCAGGAAATCCGCTATTTTTAATTTATGCCGGGTGCTAACATGAAATCCCTGGCTGAACTCTGTAAGGAATGGGGAGGGTCGCCCCGGGACAGCTGAAACATATCCAGCTAATGAACTTTTTTAAAACAATAAAGCATGAGATGAAAACCAATGAATCCCTCTCCCAATTTGAGGCCATGTGTCTAGATAAAGAGGGCTCAACCCACTTACTCTCTAAATTATATAAACTCCTACTTGAGAAATTGACCACTACAGTCCTCTATTATGTTAATGGGAGAAGGAATTGGGTAAGGAACTCTCCGAAAGTAGCACTGAGAAAATTAAATTGCTAGCACACACTTCTATTGTCAATTCTAAAACCCAGAAGTGTTTGAAATTTTTGTCTAGGTTCCCCGTCAAATTGTCCTGCAAATTTCCGACAATATCGGATCTATGCTGGAGGGGCTGTCGACAGAGAGGCTCCTTTTTACATTTATGGTGGGAGTGTCCTGTTGTCAGACCTTTTTGGATTGATGTCCATAATGTGATTATAAGGTGACACAATGCCAGATAACGGATGATCTTCTACCTATGTCATTTCATGATAATGGGGTCCTATAAACACTTCTTGATGCCTCACCTCCTCAATGCTGGTATGAGCCTTATCCCAGTTCATTGAAAGTCCGTGGCAGAACCTACTATTAAAGAATGGTTGTTGAAGGTACATGATATTATGGAGGAGTGGAGGCACCAATGTGCAGACATTTACCAGAAATTCTATAAATGTTGGGCATTATGGATAGAATTTTGTTCCTCTGACTGGTATAAACAACTCACGGTATAAGTATGGAGTACTGCAGAGAAAAATCAATTGCAGTTTCACTGTGCCCAGCAAATGCAGCCACTGTGCAATCAAACGCAGCCACTGTGCCATCAAATGCCGCCACTGTGCCCATCAAACGCAGCCATTGTACCCAAACGCTGCCACTGTGCCATTAAACGCTGCCACTGTGCCATTAAACGCTGCCACTGTGCCCATCAAATGCTCCCACTGTGCTCATCAAATGCTCTCACTGTGCGATCAAATGCTCCCACTGTGCCCATCAAATGCTGCCACTGTGCCCATCAAATGCAGCCACTGTGCCCATCAAATGCTGCCACTATGCAATCAAATGCTGCCACTGCGCCCATCAAATGCTACCCCTGTGCCCATCAAATGCTTCCACTGTGCCATCAAATGCTGCCATTGTGCCCATCAAATGCTCCCACTGTGCCCATCGAATGCTGCCACTGGGTGTCTGCCGTCTGCCCGACACTTACCCTGTCTCGGTGGGGCAGTGGGTGACAGCAGCGGGCGGTGTCTTCCATGCTTCTCCATGTCCTCAATGTCTTCTCCCGTCTTCAACTCTCGTGCTCTTCTATGATTGGATGCCTGATAGGTGTCCAATCACAGCACTTGTCGTTTCAGCCAATCAGGTGACGGGTAACAGACCCGAGAACCTGATTGGCAGAGAGGCGGTTCAGTGTTAGGAAAGCGAATATTAATTTGCTTTTCTAACACAGCTGGATGAACTGCGAGTGCCACACATGGCGCTCGCTATTTACCTTTTTGATGCCTTTTAGAGCCTATGGCTCTAATCAGGTGCTTCAGAAACACCCCCCCGCCACTGTAATTCAGGCGCCCGGTGCCCAAAAAGGGGCCAGGCACCTGAATAGGTGGTGGCAGCGGCGGCCATGGATAGATTCATGCAATGCATGAATCTATCTATTGGTGATAGAGAGGGTGGCTGGAGAGAGGGGGCTGCACTCGTGCGCCCTTATGGACGCATCGCCACTGGTCTTAACTATGGGGTTTTACCACCCCTCAAACTGCAAATGTAAATGAACTCTAATACCCTGTACACATGGTCAGATTTTCCGACGGAAAATGTTTGATGGGAGCTTGTTGTCGGAAATTCCGACCATGTGTAGGCTCCATTGGAGCATTTTCCATCAGAATTTCTGTCATACAAAATTTGAGATCTGGATCTCAAATTTTCCGACAACAAAATCTGTTGTCGTAAATTCCGATTGTGTGTACACAATTCCAACGCACAAAGTTCCACGCATGCTCGGAATCAAGCAGAAGAGCCGCACTGACTATTGAACTTAATTTTTCTCGGCTCGTCGTACGTGTTGTACGTCACTGCATTCTTGACGTTCGGAATTTCCGACCAACTTTGTGTGACCGTGTGTATGCAAGACAAGTTTGAGCCAACATCCGTCAGAAAAAAAACATGTATTTTGTTGTCGGAATGTCCGATCGTGTGTACGGTGCATTACTGTTCTGAGCCCCCTATAAGGCTTCTTTCACACTGATGTTCAGCGCAGTGGATCTGCTACTTTCCTTGATTAGCTGTGCTTTGCCATCGACTTCTAATATATCCTGCAGGTGTGGTGCACTTTCTGAAAGCGCACCAAAACTCCTGCATTCAGAAAGGCAAATCCACAGGATATAATAGAAGTCTATGGCTAAGCGCAACAGGAAAGGAAAAGCTGCAGGTACACTGCACTGCACCCATGGTGTGGGTAAACCGCAGCACATCAGTGTGAAAGCAGCCTTATACTAATATGCTCGATGTATTGCTTCACACTGACCTGAAGATCTCCTCTTTCCTGCTGCTGGTACCACTCTGGAGACCACTAGTCGGGATAAGAGGTGGAGTGCAGTTGGTATCTCTCCACATAGGACAGCAGCCAGCACTACAGAGAAACTCTGTAACTCTCCAACTTTACAAGTAGTCCCTCTGCATTGCTCTCTGTCTAATGCTCTGGAATGGCGGGTCAGCAAGCCCAGACCGGGATCTACCAATCACCTGGTCAAGATCTACTGGTAGATCGCGATCTACAGGTTGCTGACCCCCAGCCTAAGATATGACAAACAACATATGTTTATTGCTGCATTACAACTTTTGCTTTATCCTGTATTTAAACAATATTCTTATTATCAAAAATAATTCATACACATTCACTAATTAATGGCCCTGCAATCTGTTCTTCATGAAATTGTTGTTTTTCTGCCTCCTTGTGACAACCTCCACGAGCCCCTGAACCTCTCCTTTTCCCTGTTATTTCTATTTGTTTTGGAACCAGCAAGGCACGTTAGTTATGGTCATGTGTACAGCTCTACGCACACTATAAGACCCCTTTCACAATGAGACGTTTTCCAGGCACTTTTGGGCTACAAATAGCGCCTGTAAAGTGCCTGAAAAACGCCTCCCATGCAGCCCCGGTGTGAGAGCCTGTGTGCTTTTACACTTGAGCAGTGCGCTTGCAGGACGTTAGAAAAAGTCCTGCAAGCAGCATCTTTCGGCCGGTGGAGGAGCCGCCCCTGCCATTGAAATCAATCGGCTGCGACACTTTGCGGGCACTTTTAACCCTTTATTCGGCCGCTAGCAGGGGTTAACAGCACCCCGCTAGCAGCCGAGAAGCTCCGCTATAGCAGCGGTAAAGCCCCGCTAACATTAGCAGCAGTTTATTGCTAACGCCCCCCCCCCCAGTGTGAAAGTAGCCTTAATCCAATGGTCCAAAGTCCCTAGTCCTTAGTCCATTTTGGAGAACAAGCAAGGAAAACTACATTTCTACATACACTGGGGACATGGAGAATGAACATAGCCATCCTCTAATAGGAAGTCAGATCACAGTAGCAATAAAAAGGAATTTGGGGATTAGGAGGAGGCTAAGAAAAATAGCAAATACTTTTTGAGTTAATACTACATACTTGAATGCAATTTTCTTTTATTAAACAAGAGTTTAATGTAACCCCATGTTATCATTTATCACTGCTGGCTTTAAAAAGATTGAAAATGCCTTTTGAACTTGCATTAACACGGTATTGCTTAAATGAGAATTTAATGATTACACTTTAAAGCTATGTTAGCTGTCAATGCTAGCTACAATAGATATATAAATAAAAAATAAGTTAGCGGATGAAATTCTAGAAAATCCTTCAGGTTGTTGCCTGGGATGTCATGTGACCAAAAGTCAAAGCAACCCCCCAGGGGAGGATTAAGGTCCATGTTGGCTGCTCCTCCTCTTCAGCAGAGACCAGATGACCAAATGCCTAGGTTTTTTTAGTTACATGAGCACTAGGGATGAAGTTTGGGTTTGGACCAAAGTAGAAACTAAATGGAGTGTTTGCTTGCCCTCCGACAGCATCCCACTCAGGCTTGTTATAAAAGATCCATGGGCAGCTGACTTGCAAGCAACCATTTCCACCTGGCCATTCAGTTGTCAGTCGGGTATTGTTGGCTGACATCTGAATATAAACAAAGGGGCAAGGATGGTGGTTGATAACATGGAGCGATGGACTGTAGAGGGGGCGGGAGCAGCTGGCTCAGGCTCTCGGTGACTCCCTGAGTGGCTGAGCCAGGTGCCGGTCCAGCCTGAAACGCCTCTGTGATGTCAGCCGACAGCGGGCTTCAGCCCACTGTCAGCTGAAAATGGATAAGAGGAGTGCAGAACGGGCTCTACTTCTTTTAATCAGGTCACCAACATCCATAATATATGTGAATTTGAACATTTTTTCATTTCGCCCTAAAGAGAACATTGGGAACATTAGCTAGGAATTAAAAATAACTGTGTTTTTACAAAGTATGGCGAGTTTTAAACAAATTCCCCATTTTCTACTCAGAACTATTCTCTCATGAGTCATCCATTGATTTCCATTTTGAAATGTAATGCTCGGAAAACATTTGTAAGGTTTAGCTGACTATTCTGTTCAGTTCTATAGATTCTCTATAGAAAAGCATTAGCCCAAGCTCTCAAAAGGTTGAGCATTTCTTCTCATTAGCCTTAAAGCAATGACATCTGTATGGGTATTTCATATCATCTCTCATTACTAGACATCTAAATCATTCTTATCTAACATGCTTTTTGTTGGCCTGCTTGAAATGGTACCATCAATGAGTGTGCATTACTCACCGGAGAAGTGGTGTCTGAAAGATTTTCTTTTTTAGAATACATTTTCCAATAAGGCGCTTGAATTTGATATACAGTATACCTGGGTCTTATTGGAATTTACAGACAGTGACCGAAAATAACTGGTTTGTGTAAAAAGGAACAAAACAGCTGGCTGGTAGGTGCCAAAGCACCCTCTAAGCTCAGTCAGTTGGGTGCCATTGCACCTTCAGGGCTCAGTCCTAAGATATATATGTTACAATGTTTGTACAATCAGTTTTCGTTTTATCACAACTATATAACATGAGCACATAGATAAACTATTCAATCAACTTGTATCCAATCAGACAGACCCTCGTACTACATAGTTCTTGTTAGAGCTAAAGGAGATTGTACAATGAGACTGTAATGTGTGTGGTGAGCTTAAAGTGAAACTTCACTCTCCCAATCAACATTGGTTATTTTTAATCCTCATGCTGCTAGCATTAGTAAATAGATAGAGAAGTATATTATATTTATTTGTTTAAACTTTTTTTTTTAAATTTCTTCAGTTACTTCCTGGTTTCTTGCACCCCGGGAGTCTTCAGGAGGGGAGGAGGGGTTTTCTCAGCTAAGCACACTCTCCTGCATGAATGCTTGAGCTAAGGGCAGATGGATTCCAGGAGTTAAATGCTACATGAATCATTTGCCCTTACTCAAGATGGCCACGGCCAGAAATGCTAGGGGGGTGTTTTTCAAAGTAGTTTCTCAACAAAATAAAGCATGGAGACACAGATAGATGGGGAGTTTGCTTTGAATATTAAAAATGAAATAAATAGTGTTTTTGGTTTGTGGTGCTCAAATGCAGTAAAGATCCGCACCCGAAAAAAACTAACTGTACATTGCAGCTTACCAGTTCCTAAAGTGGTTGTAAACCGCTGAAGAAAAAAAAGAAACCTGTAGGACAAGGGCAAAAAGTGCTAGTATGCATCGCATACTAGCACATTATGAAATAATGTGCATGTGGGAGCTGCCGTTTCCGGCACAGGCTCTGAAGGTCCAGCACTGTAAGCCGGACCTTTAGAGCGCATGTGCCGATGACGTCATCAGCTGCATGCACTCTGAATATATATTAAACTGTGCAAGAAGATATTCACAGTACCTACAGGTCAGCCTTATTATAGGCTTACCTGTAAGTACAAGTGGTGTAACAGAGTTTACAACCACTTTGCGGTGCTGAAATTTCTTTTATTATGTTTATTGTTATGTTTTTTGTTTTTTTAGGTTTTTTCCCTTATTTTCACCTGTTGAGAGAGAAACCACTTAGCACCGACAGGGGTGCTTACAATAATCAGCTTTTTTTTTTTTTTTTTTATGTAACACTTTTATTCCAAAAGGAAAAAAAATGTTTGTTGTAACTGCTTACATTGTGTGTTGGATGGAGTTCAGCTTTAATTTGTTAATCAAGTCCATCTAAAGCTGGCCATAAACTGTTTGTTTCATTTTGCTCAGCTCACTAACAAATTCCTTTATCCACAAAAAATAGAAGTGGATGGAGAATTCCCCACTCCTGCTGCTGTCAGAATACGCTGATCAGCAACTGTAGCTGATAAAAAAAACGTTCCAACATGTCTCTTCAACACAAGACGATTAAACAATCAATTTCTTTCAAGTGGAAGAGCCCAGCAGAGACCAGTCGAATTTCATTCAGTGTAAGGCCAGCTTTAATCTGCTAGTGCATCTATCACTATCCTCTCCACAAGGTGACTGCTGATGTCCAAAAGTGCTCTCCATTGCTCCTCCAGCCACAGTGGAGACACTCTAAGACAGAGTGTATTACTGGCCAGATCATCAGGTAAAAATAACAGGAAAATGCCTAAAAAAAAGGAAAACGAATGCATCCACCACATCTAAGGATTGGTAAGCTGCAATATATTACATGTTTGCTTTTGTGTTTAATACCGTTGTGAGTACTGGGGGTACTTGCCTGTCACGTGTCAGTTCATAACTGCATGGAAATACTCTGCACATACTTTTGTTGCTTATCTCCTTATGATCTTTATCTAAATATGAGCAATATCAGTACAATTTCCTTTCATTGCACGGCTAGGTTCACATGCATGCGAATTGGATGCATTTTGAACCGCATCCAATTCGCATGACATGTGAACTGGCAGCCTTCTCTATGGAGCCACTTGACATATCTACGGGCCAGCCACAGTGTGTTTTTTAGCCCGATTCAGGTGCGATTTCAACAAAAGATTTACACCTGAATCGCACCTGAACCGTTGAAATAAAACTGCACCAGACTCCTTTTAAAAATACACTGAAACCGCGGCCCAACTTGTGTGAACTGAGCCTAATTGACATTTTCCTTAACCACTTAAGCCCCGGACCATTTGGCTGCCCAAATAATTAAACTCTAGTAAGGGGAAGTGGCGCTGTTCAAATAAAAATAGAACCTATGTGTAAATTCATAAAAAAAAGATATAATTTAATCTACTGATGTGGGTATTGCCAACACTCCCTATAAAGTGAATAGTGCTTCAATCGAAAATAAATAAAACAAATGTAAGTGAATAGTGCTTCAATCAAAAATAAATAAAACGTCAATCAAAAATAAGTAAAACAAATGTAAGTATAACATTCAACACATATTGTGAGCAAAGGTATAAAAAATATAAGTAAAGTTCCTTGCGTGATTCAGTCCCAAAAAATGTATATGTATGTGTATATAAATACACACAAATTTCCATGTTGACATAAACTGGTCCCAAAAAATATTAAATAGCAGTCTGTGAACAGTGATCCGTGCACAAGTAAAATGGTGACTCTTCAGTGCTCCCTCTTCCATCCGCATCCCCCTCCTGTGCTTGCACTCACCAGAGCGCCTCACCCCTGCAGGGGTAACAGGCGTAATATCTGTATCCAAATGACGATGTCCCCCTTGACGAGGTATCCCTCTGGTTCACACAGCTGCAATCCACCGAACCAATGCGGTTTAGAAGTCCTCAGCAACGGGCATCCACATATATATGGAAAAGATGAGCCTCATAGCGTGAATCCATAGAACAAAGGATTTTTATTAAATTCAAATGTCCAATTAAAAGTATTTGTAAAAATATTTAAAAAACTGAAGGAGCTCCACTGCTCCAACCAGTATCGAATAAGGCACTTCCGTAGTTCCGGCGTGATCGCAGCGTGCCTTCCACGACTGGGTTGGCAAAAACTGGAAGTACGGAGAAACGGAAACGGCATGTTGCATACCAAGTATGTCCCACCTTACGCGTTTCATCACACAGACGTCATCTGAGGCTCTGCTATATTGGTACACCCTACGCCCATATATAGCACATGGAGGTGCTGCAATAGCCAATCGGGTAAAGGCCAATTGAACAAATCGTAACACGAAGGCAGATGAAAGTTCCGTAACCTAGCTCCCCCACTAGATGAATGATAGACTCCCATCACAGAGCGCCATCTCATGGGGAAAATGAGTAATGGCAATAAGCGGCATCTCTAATGCTAATTAATCACAAACATAAGAGAAACATGGATGGGTAAAGATCATATATAAAATTAGGTCTGTAATAATTTACAAATACAAACAAGGTTAAGACTAGTAGGACAAGGGGCTAAATTCAAATAGGTTAATAAATATGAAAAAAAAAAATTAATAAAATATTAAATAAACTGTAAAGTGCATAGGTAGAATATATATATATATATATATATATATATATATATATATATATATATATATATATATATATATATATATATATATATATATATATATATATGGCACTATATATCTATCTCTGAAAAGACAGAAAAAAATCTATTGTTTAAAAGAACAATAAAAAAAATATTGAGACATAGAATGGGATTAATAATTTGTATGGGAAGGATAATAAAAGAGAACAGATTAAAAATTGGATAAAAACCAATTCAAGTCGATATCAACATTTAACCCTCTAGGCACTAGGGACCCTAAACGATATATCCATTTAGTTTCGTTTTGGGATATCTGTATCTTCTTATTTCCAACCCTCTAGTGATCATTTTATAGTATCAATACTGTAAAAAATCAATCCAGATGGGTCCCAATTATGGAATTCATCAAAATGTCTGGAAAGGTTGTGCTTAGGGAATCCCTTTCTTATATTATTAATATGTTCCCTGATTTGTACGCAGAGGGGCCTAGTGGTTCTACCTACATATTGCAGTCGACATGGACATTCAATGATGTAAATCACGTAAGTACTGTTACAAGTGACTAATTCTCTAATTTCATATTCCTTCCCAGTCCTGGATTTAAAAGAAACTTTCTTCCTGGCTGCTTTTTGCTAACACGACAGGCTAGATATTTCTGACATTTATAGAAGCCTTTCATATGGGAAAAGAGTGAAATGTGTAACACCACCTAGGTGGAGTCCAGAAATAATTAAACTCTAGTAAGGGGAAGTGGCGCTGTTCAAATAAAAATAGAACCTATGTGTAAATTCATATAAAAAAGATAAAATATAATCTACTGATGTGGGTATTGCCAACAATAGTGCTTCAATCAAAAATAAATAAAACAAATGTAAGTGAATAGTGCTTCAATCCCCAAAAATGTATATATATATGTGTATATAAATATATATATATATATATATATATATATATATATATATATATATATATATATATATATATATACATATACATTTTTTGGGACTGAATCACGCAGGAAATAGCACTTGTCACTTTACTTATTTATTTTATACCTTTGCTCAAAATATATGATGAATGTTATACTTACATTTGTTTTATTTATTTTTGATTGAAGCACTATTCACTTTATAGGGAGTGTTAGCAATACCCACATCAGTAGATTATATTTGATCTTTTTTATATGAATTTACACATAGGTTCTATTTTTATTTGAACAGCGCCACTTCTTCTTACTAGAGTTTAATTACTTCTGCACTCCACCTAGGTGGTGTTCTCAATTAGGGAGGCTGCAGTTTTTTATTTTCCTAAGCGCAGATATCTGTTTTTATATTTTTCTGTCACCTGTGGGTGTACACATATTTTCTGCTGCTATGGATATTTTTGGATACACGACGAATAGGAATATTGACCTTACAGGTATTTTCAACCAGGAACAGGTTAATAATACACAAGATATGAATGGCCTATTTAAACAGCTTAGGCATACCCTTGAAAAACAACTAAGGGTATGGTGGGATATTGCCACCCTTGAAATGTATATTGGGGAGAATATGACACCAAGAAGGTTGAGATGGGATCTGAATCCCAATGACAGCTTGGACGATGCCACTCTTATGGAGGAATGGTATTCTTTTTTTCTCCAAATGTAAGAATGAACTCTTACAAAATATAGTCAAGAGGAGACAATTGAAACTGAGAGGGGTAGAGAGCAGCATCAATGAGATTAAAAATATCTTCTTACCATATAGTGATCAAAATGACTATAAAGCAAAAGAAAAGGAGTTACATGAGATCATTAAAAAATATGATGCTGATATCCAAGCAAGAAACAGAAGAAATTCAAAAGGGATGTTTCGGATTATGCTAACAAAAAGGTGTACAAGTGGCAGGTAGATATTGAAGGGTTAAATGAAGATCTGGATGAAATCTCAATGTATAATAGCCCCACCGAGGAAACAGTAGGAGCAGAAACCCAGAATCTAAGTAATCTACGCCAAACTAGATTCGAACACACTCCTTTTACTTGAAGGGTAGGAACACCAAGAACACCTAACTACCAATCCAGGTTTATGGGTGACAGGAGAGAAGATAATGGTGGACCCTCTTATGGAAGATCCCCGGGCACCCCGAGATATAATATCCCCACATATAATAGGCTTTCCCCTATTAGGCAAAGAGGACAGCGTACACCCCATCAGAATTTCCAAAATGGAAGGGAGTACAGAGAAGAAGGGTATTTTCACCGGGGAAGAGAGAGAGACCCCCTGGGAGATGGAATGCACGGTTCCCATACAGGAGATCGGGATGGAGGGACCAACAAACTAATTTAGATGGCGCTCAAAGGGGGGATGGCCCACTTGTAGATATGAACAGAGGATGAATGGGAATCGAGGATATCCACCTTTTCAGAATCAACGGATGAATATACAGAATGGATGGACCAGGAATCCAGAGAGAGAACCAGAACAATTATACAGAGGCACCGAAAGAAACAGACAAGAGGAAAATGAGGAGGGAAGAAGAAAAAGAAGAAGAGAGCACTAGGACAAGGGATTTTTAACTTAAGTGATGTAGTTTTTTCAGATGAGGAGATGAGAACTTTAGATCTAGGACTTAAATTTGCACCCGACAAGAACATTGACAAGCTTGAGGTCTTTATTGATTTGCAAAAATTTATAAGGAAATTAAAAATAAAAAAACATTATGCTCTGAATGATAAAGTCACACCAGTAGGCGAACCTTCAGAATTTGTACACACGAACCTCAAAAATAATTCTATTTTTAACCCAAAAGTCCCAGGAGACCAATGTATGGGTGCTTTTAAACGTATGGTTGAGAGTGATCTTACCAAGTTGGACAAGAAGAATTCTAAAAGTGGTCAAATTTGGAAAACAATTAAAGAAATAGGAAAAAGAAAAGAGGTTGTGATACGGCCTGCCGATAAGGGGGGAGGTTTGGTTATATTGAAAAAGGAAGAATATGAAGAGGAAATGGGTAATTTACTTAAAGTTGAAAATACGTATAAAAAATTATAGGGTGACCCCAAACAACATTATGAGAAGAGCCTTAAAAAACTTGTAAATAAAGGGAAAGAAACTAGGATTCTAAACAAGAAGGAAGCCAAGTATTTGGTTCCAGAATTCACGAAAACTCCGGTAAATTACTACCCGCCTAAAGTACAGACGAGAATGGAAAAACCACCATGTAGGCCAGTTATAAGTGGAGTAAATTCACTCTTTTCGAGATTGGGTGAATATATTGATCAGTTTTTAGAACCCCTTGTATTGAAAGGGAAGTCTTATCTTAGGGACAGTATCCAACTTATAAACGAACTACAACAGGTTGCAGGTGCTAACAAATGTCTTCTGGCAACTATAGATGTCAATTCCCTGTATACTAGTATTGCACAAAAGGTTGGATTGGAAGGGGTTGAGAAGGCCTTACATGAGGGTACGGACCTTAAACAAGAGCAAATTGGATTCTTACTAGAGGGCCTCAGACTAGCAATGGAAACTAATTATTTTTGGTATCAGAATGAATACTACGTCCAGATGAAGGGTGTAGCTATGGGCGCCAAATATGCCCCTAGCGTGGCAAATTTATTCATGGATATGTGGGAAGAACGATATATATATGGAAGGAGGCGCCCTGAAATAAAATTCTACTGGAGGTATATTGATGATATAATTATCTTGTGGGAGAGTTCCTCGGAGTCAATTCATAAATTCCTAGAAGAAATAAACAAAAATAAATATGGAATTTCTTTCACCGGCAAGAATGACCAAAACCAGATAGACTATTTGGACCTGCAGATTTTTAAGGAAGGTGATGAAATAGTTTCAGACCATAACGGATATATAGCATAGAAAAAAGAATCCAAGTATTACTACCGGGATTCTGATAAGTAGTTACTTTTGCAGCATAAAATCTAGACCGCTTGGTTCAAAAAAGTACAAAATGTATTAATAATGGTAAAATCGATACAATTCATCTGCACAATATCATTGGTGAAGATGCAAAACAACTCCATGCATTATGCTTCCCCGGGTCCCCTTCTTGGAATAGATGACCCGGGAAGAGCTAAAGGTGTACAGACACAGACAAACAAGACAACACACAGAACACGTACACTGCCCTAATGGTACAATTGAAACACAAAGGAACACCCCACTCCCACACACACACACACACACACACAAACAGTCCGGACGTCGACTAAAAATCCCTATTCGCAGGAAAAAAGACAACTGTATTGTGTGAGATTTGAAAAAGGTGATATGGCAATGCCGTGTAAAATCACCGAGTTGTGAAGGTTTCCTGTGAATAGTCCCCAGGGAAAAAAAGGGTGGTATAATAGGTTGGTGAGCATATAAATACATGCACACTTGTGTATAGTCCACCTCAATTGCAGGATTAATTGGGTTTATTCTATTAAATGAGGGTATAAAGGATAAAGTCACTGACTGAGCGATTTGGATCTGAGGAGGCCACTTGCGGGTTCCCTATACATAGACATCGGTGCTAAAGTTGATGAATTGCGGGTCATCCAATTAAATAGCTTTTCCTCAGGGTGAACAAGAGGGAGCTTCATGTATCATACGGTGACCTTAAAAAAGAGGCATCCATTATGTAGACCAGTAATATGATGGATTGCAAAATTACAGGAGGAGCATTACGACAAAATCCCCTATTTAGGGATTAGTCCCAAGGATGGCTATCAAAAACAGATATATACCTGTTTCCAGTTGCCATCATCCCAAGTGGAAAGAAAATATTCCTAAGGGGCAACTGATGAGAGTATGTAGGAATTGTCGGACTATAGAGGATTACCATGCCCAAGCTGATACCCTGATAAGGAAGTTTGTGGATAAGGGTTACCACAAGGAACCTTTGGTGGAATTAAAAATGGAAATAGGGAATCTGGATCGGAACTCCTTACTGACGAAGAATAAGAAGAGAAATAATAATTCGCAGATGGATGTAGCTTTCCTCACCGGTTTTAATAATCAATACCGATCCATCAAGGACATTGTTAGGAAGTATTGGCCTATTTTAAAATCTGACAGGATCCTAGCGAGAATTCTTACAAAAAAACTGTTTTATCTATAGGAAAGCACCTACCCTCAGGAATCATTTGGTTCAAAATGTAATTGATCCACCTAAGGCTGTCAAGTTGTTTTCCCATATGAAAGGCTTCTATAAATGTCAGAAATGTCTAGCCTGTCGTGTTAGCAAAAAGCAGCCAAGGAAGAAAGTTTCTTTTAAATCTAGGACTGGGAAAGAATATGAAATTAGAGAATTAGTCACTTGTAACAGTACTCACGTGACTTACGTCATTGAATGTCCATGTCGACTGCAATACGTGGGTAGAACCACTAGGCCCCTCTGTGTACAAATCAGGGAACATATTAATAATATAAAAAAAGGATTCCCTAAGCACAACCTTTCCAGACATTTTGATGAATTCCATAATTGGGACCCATCTGGATTGATTTTTTACGGTATTGATACTATAAATGATCACTGGAGGGGTGGAAATAAGAAGATACACATATCCCAAAATGAAACTAAATGGATATATCGTTTAGGGTCCCTAGTGCCTAGAGGGTTAAATGTTGATATCAACTTGAATTGCTTTTTATCCAATTTTTAATCAGTTCCCTTTTATTATCTTTCCCATACAAATTATTAATCCAATTCTATGTCTCAATCTTTTTTTTAATGTTCTTTTAAACAATAGATTTTTTCTGTCTTTTCAGAGATAGATGTATAGTGCCTTATATATATATAGAGATATATAGATATATATCTATATATCTCTATATATCTCTCTCTCTTTATTTTTTATATAGATATAGATATAGATATATATATATATATATATATATATATATATATATATATATATATATAGATAGATTCTACCTGTGCACTTTACAGTTTAATATTTTATTATTTTTTTATTTTTTTTCATATTTATTAACCTATTTGAATTTAGCCCCTTGTCCTACTAGTCTTAACCTTGTTTGTCTTCGTAAATTTATACAGACCTAATTTTATATATGATCTTTACCCATCCATGTTTCTTATATGTTTGTGATTAATTAGCATTGGAGATGTCGCTTATTGCCATTACACATTTTCCCCATTAGATAGAGCTCTGTGATGGGAGTCTATCATTCATCTAGTGGGGGAGCTAGGTTACGGAGCTTTCATCTGCCTTTGTGTTATGATTTGTTCAGTTGGCGTTTACCCGATTGGCTATTGCGGCACCTCCATGTTCTATATATGGGTGTAGGGTGTACCAATATGGCAGCGCCTCAGATGACGTCCGTGTGACGAAACGCGTAAGGTGGGACATACTTGGTAAGCAACATGTCATTTCCGTTTCTCCTTACTTCCAGTTTTTGCCAGCCCGGTCGTGGAACGCATGATGCGATCACGCCAAAACTACGGAAGTGCCTTATTCGATACTGGTTGGAGCAGTGGAGCTCCTTCAGTTTTTTAAATATTTTTACAAATACTTTTCCATATATATGTGGATGCCCGTTGCTGAGGATTTCTAAACCGCATTGGTGAGGTGGATTGCAGCTGTGTGAACCAGAGGGATGCCTCATCAAGGGGGACATCGCCATTTTTGATACAGATATTACGCCTGTTACCCCTGCAGGGGTGAGGCGCTCTCGTGAGTGCAGGCACAGGAGGGGGATGCGGATGGAAGAGGGAGCACTGAAGAGTCACCTTTATTTTGCTTGTGCACGGATCACTGTTCACAGACTGCTATTTAATATTTTTTGGGACCAGTTTATTTCAACACGAAAATTTGTGTGTATTTATATTCACATATATATACATTTTTTGGGACTGAATCACGCAAGAAATAGCACTTGTCACTTTACTTATATTTTTTATACCTTTGCTCACAATATGTGTTGAATGTTATACTTACATTTGTTTTATTTATTTTTGATTGAAGTTTTATTTATTTTTGATTGAAGCATTATTCGCTTACATTTGTTTTATTTATTTTTGATTGAAGCACTATTCACTTTATAGGGAGTGTTGGCAATACCCACATCAGTAGATTATATTTGATCTTTTTTATATGAATTTACACATAGGTTCTATTATTATTTGAACAGCGCCACTTCCCCTTACTAGAGTTTAATTATTTCTGGACTCCACCTAGGTACTGTTCCCAATTAGGGAGGCTGCAGTTTTTTACATTTGGCTGCCCAAAGACCAGAACACTTTTTGCGATTCGGCACTGCGTCACTTTAACTGATAATTGCGCGTCGTGTGGCATGGCTCCCAAACAAAATTGACGTCCTTTTTTCCCCACAAATAAAGCTTTCTTTTGGTGGTATTTGATCACCTCTGCGGTTTTTATTTTTTGCGCTATAAACAAAAAAAATAACGACAATTTTGAAAAAAACCCAATATTTTTTACTTTTTGCTATAATAAATATCCCCAAAAAATATATAAAAAAACATTTTTTTTTCTCAGTTTAGGCCGATACGTATTCTTCTACATATTTTTGGTAAAAAAAACGCAATAAGCGTTTATTGATTGGTTTGCGCAAAAGTTATAGCGTCTACAAAATAGGGGGATAGTTTTATGGCACTTTTATTAATAATTTTTTTTTACTAGTAATGGCAGCGATCAGCGATTTTTATCATGACTGCGACATTATGGTGGACACATTGGACACTTTTGGCGCGATTTCAGACCATTCACATTTAAACAGCAATCAGTGCATTGAAAATGCATTGATTACTGTGTAAATGTGACTGGCAGTGAAGGGGTTAACCACTAGGGTGCAGTGAAGGGGTTAAGTGTGTCCTAGGGAGTGATTCTAACTGTGGGGGGCGTGGCTATGTGTGACTTGACACTGATCACCGCTCCCGATTACAGGGAGCTGTGATCAGTGTCCTGTCACAAGGCAGAACGGGGAAATGCTTTTTTAGATCAGCATTTCCATGTTCTTCCTCACCGTGAGACGATCGCGGGGAAACCCCGAGGACATGGGGTCCGCGGGACCCGCGATCAGGCTCATGGAGGTTGCGGCAACACGCCCGCAAACCGCTTCTTAAAGGGCAACGTACAGGTACGTTAATCTGCCTGTACGGGCCCTTCTGCTGACGTATATCGGCGTGAGCCGGTCGGCAAGTGGTTAAAGGAGAAAACGAAAAAAAACATTCAAACTCACCTCTGTAGCTGCAGTATCAGTCCAATGCTGCAGCTGTCCCCCGCTGACTCCAAGAACTGAACGATCATATGACCACTGATTGCTCGGCTCTCTGTCTTCAGTGCGCAGAGAGTGATGACTGTCAGTCACCGCTCTGGCTCTCCATTTTTTTGCAATTACAGTTTGTTGTATATATATCTGATTATACATGAGCCCACACATTAGTCTAGGTCTTTTAAATTAAGTGACATACTATATCAGTAATGGCGAACCTTGGCACCCCAAATGTTTTGGAACTACATTTCCCATGATGCTCACCTTTTCTTCAAATCAAACCCGAACACTTTAGCGGCGCACAGCAATTTTTTTTTAATAGTATAAATTATACATATATTTTGCTGTTAAATAACATTTCTAATCATATGGCGTTAATACCAAGAGTCCCCCTTTACATTAGAGTCCACAGAGTTCCCCTTTTACATCTGAACTCGCAGTTCCCTTTCACTCTAAGGGGGGACTCTGATGTAAGGGAGAACTCTGGGGGCTCTAAGGGTTGCTCTGGGAACCCTTATTTAAGGGGGGAACACTGAGAACTCTGATGTACGGAGAGGACTCTGCTGTAAGCGGGAACACTGTGGCCTCTGGTGTGAAGGAGAACTCTGATGTAAGGGGTGCTCTGAGAACCCTGATTTACTTTAGTGCACTCACTCAGAGGCAGGAGAGAGAAGGGGGGAGACTTCAGTCACAAACAGGGATGGATGGTGAGCTCACTCACCCCTTGGCAGTCAGCACCTCTCATTCAGATGTATCTGAAGCTGCTAGACTTCCAATTTCCAGCCCCCACTATCCTTTTCTGAGGCACAGCGCCAGGGATTGGAGTGTGGGCAGACACAGAGGGGTAGGGGTGGGAGGAAGAGGTGCAGATCGAGCCCTTTCTCCTCTCCCGTCAGTGTGGGTGGCAGGGGGTGGGGAAATTGTTAGTATTGTTAGTGCTGGCTTTGGGCAGTGTGAAAAAGAGTGTAACAGACACTCTCAGCTTAGCCAACTGCAGCCAGCAAATCTGCTGGGAGGCCATAGTCCAGTCTGAATAATATGTCCGGGTTTCAGGCAGCCTAAAACCCTGACCCGGACAGGTGGCAACCCTTTGCTTGTGCACTCTGCAGTGTAGTTGAGCATCATGAGAAATGTTCCAAAACATCTGGGGTGCCAAGGTTTGCCATCACTGCCCTATATGGTTACCATTGGGGTTTTTGTTTTTCATTTTTCTTAACCTGTACAGTACTAGAAAATGAAGAGAACACCACAGATAAGGCTGAGGGTCTACTGAGAATATTGGCACCATTTCAGACTGCCCTAATTCTTTGGCCACACTGCTGTGAGATATAAAATTATGTTTTTTTTTGTGTGACAATTCTGCTGCGGACGTTTCCCATCTTACTTGTGTCCTTCTTGTGTATCTGCTGCAAGCACAGGGCCATGAGTGTCTTATGATAAATAGGACTTGATCATTGGACAAAATGTGGCCAAGGTCTATCTTTCTGAGCCTACACACTTTTTGTGGGGGTGCAAAAAATCAGGACAATCTCTCCATCATGCCTGGGATGTTTGTAAAGGTGACACAATATTACCGATTTTCTTTTCCAGTTGAATGTCTACTAAGCAGAGGCGAATGTTAGCTTGATTAAGATCCTGACAACAGCCTGGTTTTACAACATGGGAAATGAAATATGTATTATCTGCCTGGCTTTCTAGGTTTTTAGGACACATGAATTCCTGGAATGTACAATATCTATGCTAAAGGCTACTGACACTTCTAAGCCAATTTATATGTGCATTGTTATAAGAAATAAAAATTTAGTTTACATTTTACATGTGGCTTCACATTTTGCACCGAAATATACAGCTGCATTTCAATTAAAAACAAAAACCTGCTTTGTAGGTTAAAGTGCATGACTATGTATTTTGCTAGCAAGTGTGAATTAAAGTGGTTATAAACCTCTGAATTGAAAAATGGACAAAGCATATCCTGCTATAGTGTGTACTTGCCTCTGTTCAAAGCACCTAGTGTGGTTCCTATTTCCTCTCTCCTCCCTCTGTTAAAGCGGAACTTCAGTCATTTTTTCATCTTTCCATCTATTAAATCTTCTGCCCTTGTTGTTTTAACTTTGGATAGTAAAACATTTTTTTTCTGTCAGTAAATACCTTATACAGTCCACTTCCTGTTTCTCGTCTGGTAAAAAGCCTAGGCTTATATGACATCATGTACAGCTCTCTCACTGTTGTGAGAGTTTGCCAGGAAGGGAGGGGGGATGAGTCATAAGAGGGAAAATGAGAGCTGCAGAGCTGGAGGTGTGCCTTTGTGTATCTGTGTAAATCCAGGATGTGAGAATTCAGCAGCTTCAGCTACCCACATTTAAAATGGATGCAGCCAGACTCAGTGGAGGGAGATTTCTGCAGCATATTTGGCAAGTACAGAAACACAGTATATATAAAATAATATGCAAAGTGGCTGAAGGGAAGCTTCAGAATGACAAAGATGTTTTCATTACAAGACTTGTGAGCAGACTGCAGTTCCTCTTTAACTACATGAGTAACTTCCAAAAGTCTATGCTGACACCAGATAATCTTCGAAGATGGCCCCACTCCCCTCTGGCCCACAGCAGGTGATTGACAGCCTCAGCTCTGCCTCTTTTCCTAAGAGACTATGTAGAGAAGGGTGTGTCTTTTCCTTGCACTCAGGTTACACTGAAGTTCTGTGTCCTAGCTGTGCAGTGTGTGATGTCAGATCCCCGCCCTCTGCCGTCTACTACTAAGAAATAGCATTTGATCTGTGTACTTTAAATAGATCTGGAGAAGAGAGGGCCGCAGATAAACAGGCACAACTTATGTAGAAGGATTTGTTTATTTTCTGTTTATCATCTTAGATTAGTAGCTTCGGTAGGTATATATAAGGTTTTACAACCACTTTAAAGCAAAACACAATGTTGTAGTAAATATGACATAAGAACAGCTGATTTTCTGCTTTTTGTAGTTGTACTGTTTTCTGAATGTTTGGAAGAAAAGCCAATGAGCTGCATCAGATTTCAGAACAATATCTGTGTTCAGAAATATGTAAGGCGTTTCAAATTATGTGAAACACAAATGATCAAGCCAAATGTAGTTAGTATACTAAGGAGGACCTAGAGATTTAAACTGATATTTAAAGCTGAACTCCAGGGGGGAAAAAGTTCTCCCATGCAGGGAGGCTGCCCCCCACATTGCAAGGATTAAATGTTCATTAGGCCTAGGGTACTGGGAAAAGAAGTTATACTTCTGGCGATCACAGGTAGGGCAGATATGTCTTTGATATGTGGACTGTGGTTGAAAGCCTGGCGTCACTTCCTGTAGGCTCTGCAAGAGGAAAGATGGTGGCATCCAATGGTAATATACTATGACTGGATCTCTTTCTGTCACCTGATTAAGCACTTTTGAATTCTTTATGAGCTAAATTGCTAATATTTGACAGTAGTATCTGTAAACAGTGGTAAAGGAAAGGGTTGCTTTAAATACATACAGTATTTAGCTTCGGCTGTAAATTGTACAGATAGGAAAAACCGCATGGATTTTTCAGGCTGATATCATCCCTGTTAGCAGTCCAGATCAGAGCATGAATAACTGATGAGCAACCACAACAGCAATTAGTATTTTTTCAGGTGGTGAAGTGGGTCTAATGGAATACTTTCATTTTCCAGTATTTGCACGAAAATGGCATTGTTCACCGAGATCTCAAGCCAGAAAATCTCCTCTATGCTACTCCAGCACCAGATGCTCCTTTGAAAATTGGTAAGCGTTTTAAAAATCTTCTGTATTGTATTCATACTGTGATTGGTCCTGTACAAGTAAGACAGCAGTGATAAAAAAAATAATATAATTCATTCATGCAAATGCATATACATTGTATATCAATCATTATACCAATAAATAGGGATGGGCCGAATGGACCTCTGTTCGGTTCGCACCAGAACTTTCGAACACAGCGAAAGTTCGGACCCGAATACCAAACCCCATTACAGTCAATGGGACCCAAACATCAAAAATTAAAAGTGACCTTTTTGAAGGCTTATCTGCAAGTAATTGGGCATACAATGGTTATAGGGGTCCGGGTCCTGCCCTGGGGGACATGTATCAATAAAAAAAAAGTTTGTGAAAAACATCATGAGCAGTGATTTTTTGATTTTTAAAGTTAAAACATAAAAATGAAAATTTTTTGTTTGGATACATTCTGGTGTCACTTTGACTTTGGATAGAAGTAACGGGTGCGTAAAAATAGGTCTTTGGGTGTTGGTGGCGCCTTCCCACCATAACCCTATAGAGGTACTCTTGATGAAAGCAAGAATTGGCCTTGCTGTAAAAAACTGCAATCATATGCACCTGTCAAACAGGTGCAGAAAAATTACTCTTTGGGAGTCAGGGACGCTTTCCCACCATAACCCTATAGAGGTACTCTTGATGAAAGCAAGAATTGGCCTTGCTGTAAAAAATTGCAATGATATGAACCTAACAGGTGATGAAAAATTGGTCTTTGGGTGTTAAATGTGCCCATGCAGCCTATACCAAAAACATTCTTTCAGATGAAATGATTGAACACCCTCAAAGCTAGGCAGCCTCAAAGTCCTGCAGAGATTCCACATTCCAAAAAGACTTAATCAGTGACATCGACATCAGGGGCTTCATAGCTGGTAATCCAGGACTGACTCATTATTATAAAAGTCAAACGGTCCACGCAGTCTGTGGACAGACGTGTTCTATGATCAGTAACGAAATCTCCTGCAGCACTGAATGCCCATTCTGAAAGAACACTGGATGCAGGGCAGCCCAACAACTCAATAGCATACTGGGCAAGTTCTGGCCAGTGGTCTATTCTCATGACCCATTAAGTCAGTGGATCGTCAGCTGGAAAGCTCTCCATCTCTGTTTTGGCCTAGAGGGAATCGTCTACCATGTGATGCAGACGCTGCCGATAGAATGTGGAAGCTGACAGCCATGGGCGGCGAAGACTAAAAAAATTCCGAAATGCTTCACTTAGGTGGACACCTTCTCCAACACTCCTCTCTTGACCAGGCTTGAGAAGCAGACTCCTCGGGTTCACTCAGGATGACAGCATCTGGAACTTCCTCCTCCCAGCCACGTACTACTCTCAAGGGTCCAGGGGTTGGAAAGCCATTGCTTACAGATTGACGCATGTCTTCCTCTTCTTCAAAGCCTATGAAAGTGCCAGAATCCTCCTTCTCATCCTCCTCCCCCCTCTCCTCCTGTGTGTTCTGTGACATAGGAATGATGGTGTCTAGATAAAGTGGGCCTTGAGAGGAAAGGAAGTCCTCCTCTTCCTAATGCTGCTCTGCCTCCAGTACCCTGTCCATAATTCCACGCAGAGTCTGCTCCAGCAGGAACACAACAGGGATTGTGTCACTGATGCATGCACTGTCACTGCTCACCATCCTTGTGGCCTCCTCAAATGGTGACAATACAGTACATGCATCCTTAATGATCAGCCATTGGCGTGGGGAAAAAAGCCAAGGCAGCCTAAGCCTGTCGTTGTGCCGTACTGGCACAGGTACTCGATGACGGCCCTCTGCTGCATGTATAGCGGTTGCAGCATTCTCAGAGTTGAGTTCCATCTGGTGGGCATGTCACAAATCAGGCGGTTTACGGCAGGTGGAATTCCCGCTGAATTTCAGCCAGCCGTGCACTGGCTGTGTATGACCGCCTGAAATGGCTACAGACTCTTCTGGCCTGCTTTAGTACATCTTGCAACCTTGGGTACGTACTTAGGAAACGCCCCACCAAATTAAGGACATCTGCCAGGCATGGCACATGTGTCAACTTTCCCTGTCTAAGGGCAGACAGGAGGTTTGAGCCATTATTGGACGCCACCATTCCTGGCTCCAGCTGGCGTGGTGTGAACCACCTCTGGGCCTGTCCCTGCAGAGCTGCAAGAATCTCTGCTCTGGTGTGGTTCCTGTCCCCTAAACGCACCAACTGAAGCACTGCATGGCAACTTTTAGCCTGACTCTGGGAATAGCCCTTTAAATGCTTAGGGGGTACCTGATGTTCATAGCACAATTCTGCAGAGGAGGGCACGAAGGTGGCGGAAGAGGAGGAGAAGGGGGTAGAGCTCACAGGTCTGGCATCATCACCACCAGCTGTATGGAGACATGGGGCACAACAAGCTGCGTCACAGAGTCCTGTCCTGCATCCTTTCAAGTTGCAAGCAGCGTTACCCAGTGTGCTGTGAACAAAATATATCGTCCCTGCCCATGCTTGCTGGACCACGTTTCAGCAGTAAGGTGGATTTTATGGCTGACTGCCTTGCCCGATGCCAGAACATTCCCTTCCACATGATGGTAGAGAGATGGAACGGCCTTACGTGAAAAGTAGTAGCGACTGGAAACCTGCCATTGTGGTACATCACGCTGTGCAAATTCACGGAAGGGGGTTGATGGGGTGTAGGGATGTTCTAAAAGCAAGTGAACCCTCGTATGATATCCTGCCTAGAGTGTTCCTTCAAACCCATTCAGATCTGGAGACCATTCTGATGGAAATTATGACACGCATACAAGACATGCAGTTCTCAGAATGATCCGATCTGATTTAATTAGACTGGAGCTTATATAAGCATAATGACATCACAAAGAAAGTCCAACCCTTCTCATACAATATATGGTAAAAATATAGACATACAGGATGTTTCATCTAGCAAGCAAGAGTGGAAATGTACTAAGTATGTGTATAAAACAATATAACTCCCTATTTTCTCATATATAAACTATCAACAGGAAAAGACTAACAGGAAAGGGGCTAGCACATCATTTGAAAGAAGTCAGGCCATTTATAAGAAATTGAAACTTAACTTCTCATAAACGTCACATATACATATTATTCTAAAATGGATACAGTCTTTTAAAATGGTGGACAGCAAGCTAAAATATCCCTACAATCCCCTCTTAGATCATATTTGTATGATCTCACTTCCTTGTCACAATGGTGCAATCAGTCTATTTCTGATAATACATACTACAAGTGTGAGCATTTCTAGTGGAATTTCCTAAGTTAAAACACCAAGTAGGATTATGGCTTCTACTAATAATGTGAAAGGTAATGGTATTATTTGTTCTTCTACTGATATTTATGAGATCAAGGGGAGTCTTTCCTTTAAAAAGGGGGTGATATTCAAAGGCATGGCCATTAATGGTATCCTAACAGTGCTAGGGTGCAGTTTGCTACAAATCCAACATTTCTGAAATCCTAATTTCTGAGCAAAAGCATATTTAAATTTTAGCAAAAGCATTTTATCAGCAAAATTATCCTCAATGTCTCTCTTGTTTCTAACTTGTATCACTGTAATGTTCTCCCGTGTATGTGTGTTCCCACAAATACTTTTAATGGCACCCAAATCTTCAGGGTGGTAAATACAGTTAGTGATGATCCAAGTGGGAGGGAACACTATCAGGGTGATCAGGAACAGGAGGCAAAATGCTTTGCCAGAAGTCTGTGGTGAAATAAGCGAGGTCATCTTCTCTGGCCGGACCTGCTTTTCCAGGAACTCCTCCTTCATCTGCTTGAACTTCTGCTTGAGGGCCTCCTGTGTTTAGGATCTCCTTCCTGCTCTTGGGGCTTTGGGCAACCTTTTTCACTCGGCTGACATGGATTCAGGACTGGCAGTTTTCCACCAGGATAGCTGTTCTGGTCACTGCAACCGCTGTGGTAGGAGGTCCAAAGGCATACTCTTGCTTCTTATTTCTGTTCAGCTGTTGGACCACCACGATGTCTCCCTCCTTGAAGAGGTGAGTAGCTTCCTGTGAAGAAAAAAAAAAGGTGCGAGCAACATTTCTTTCGACTGTATTTAATGTTTCAACCAGTTTTCTTACATATTCTTCCTGTATTAAATCTAAATCTCCATTTTCTACTATTAAAGTTGCTCTGGCCTATGGGGGTGGGGAAAGGTCTACCCATCAAAACTTCAAAAGGTGAATACCCTGTCTTGGAAGGGGTTATTCTTATTTCTGCCGGGACTGCTGGGAGGACCTTTCTCCAGTTGGCAAAGGTTCCTCCTGTGGCCTTTCTTATCTTGTCTTTAATTATTCTATTTATTCTTTATACTATTCATGAACTTTGAGGTTGGTAGGTAATGTGAAACTTCCATTCTATCTTAAGAGTTTTTACCAAGTCCTGGCAGACCTTGGCTATAAAAGCTGGACCATTTGAGAAAATGTCCACAATTTTCAAAAGATATTCCTGTCTTTTGCCTAGTTTTGTGTGAGATCAATGTGACTTGTATACCTGTGTGGCCTATTCCGTGGTACTGTGAATGCACTTAGCATTGGTATACATGGTTTCCCCTCTTTGCAGAGAAGTCCAGCCCTTGGATCTCTCTACACACCCTTTCCATTCCAGTCTCTTAACTCATAATTTGATGCATAATCCTGAAGATCTGCAAGTGACTATTCAAATGGGGATAGGTCAGGTATCAGCATAGCAATTTGGATGTCTGCTGTCTGTGAGATAGCAGCTTGTTTAGCAGCAAGGTCAGCCAGACATGCTCATTTCCCCTGGCTATCTCTGTCTGTTGGCCTGTGTGTGCTCTGCAGTGTACTATAGCCTAGAGCAAGAACCATCCACAAAAACATTCTGTGTGTCTGGTAGTGCTGTGGAAGATAAATCGGACCTGGGTGATGTGTCTTGGTGAATGAGGTTTATGCAGTCATGTTGTGGCACAACCTCATCCTGTTCTCCTTTTAATCCTAAAAGGGCGTTTTAAATTGGTGCTGGGCCTGCAGTGGGAGAAGCATATTTGATGTGCAATTTTGGATTGGACAGCAAAATCACCACATATCTGCTCAACCTCTGAGCAGACATGTGCTGTGTATGTACATTTTTCAACAAGATTGGCACATTGTGGGTGGTGTGAAGTGTGGTATCACCCAGAGTGAAGGAAGTGGCCATCTCAACCACCATCGCACAGGACGTTAGAGCACACCGGGACCATCTTTGAGAAAAAACTACAGGGCGCAGTCTCCCACTATGTTCCTGGGCCAGTACTCCCGCCATGGTTCTGAAATTTTCCCTGGCAAACAAGTGAATCATTTTGCCATATTCAAGGAGGCCGAGGCTCGGGCTGGTAACCATTGCATCATTTGAACATGGCAAAAGCATTTAACATTTTATCAGACTGTTTTACAGTATCAAACATTTCAGAGAGGGTTGCTTGTCTCAATATATTGTCATTGAAAGAGTAGTCGGGTATCCATTGGCGGCAATAACCAATCATACCTAGGAAGGTGAGCATGTCCTTCCTGTTAAGTGGGTGGGGCAGACCCATCAGAGCCGCAGCTCTTTTGTGACTGACTCTTCTTTCTCCTTTTGGGAGCACAAAACCCTAAATATTCAACTGTTTTCTGACACCATTGTAACTTTTTCTTAGACATTTTTTAACCACATACATGTAACCATTTCAATAAAGATAGGCTATCAGCTTGGCAGTCCTCCTCTGAAAAACTACAAATCAAAAAATCATCAACATACTGCAACAGTACAGAACCATGAGGGGCAGTCCAGGGCCCGAGGGTGGCTTGGAGTACAGTGGCCATTTCTCCTCGTCTACAGGGATGGGGAAAAAAAACATTCTTTAAATCAATCACAGTAAAATACTCTGCATCGTATGGTATGGCGGTAAGTATTGATGGCACATCAGGCACTATTGGGGCAATCGGTACCACTAGGCTATTGATGTCCCTTAGGTCTTGTACAAACCTATAGTCACCATTTGCCTTCTTTACCGGATTAATGGGAGTATTGTAGGGCGAGACAATTTCCCTTAGTATTCCTTTCTTTAAGAAATCCTCTTTTTCTCTGTATGTAACTCCCTCTTTGTCCTTGCCCCCTCCATCTTTTTATAAAAGTTTCCCCTTTTATTTCCTGAGAAATCATTTTGATAATGTGTTGGTACTGGTGTTTGATTTGGGATGTCAAAACATCCCGCTGCGTCTTTTTCAGTCAAGGGTGTTGTTTTTTGGGGGTTTTTTTGAAAGTCAGTCATACTCTTTGTAGCCCAGTCTGATATCTGCTGTCTCACAGTGAGTGCATACTTAGGGACAAGGTTACTGAAATAAGTCTGTATTAAAAGACTATGCATTTCATCTTGAGTGTTAAGTCTGGCGTCTTCTGTCTTGAAAGGAAAACTTTGTATAACTAACTGCGTAGTTATTTCCTCTTTTTCCTCTGTGTCTGCTGCTTGTTTTAAAACTGCGTGTTTTGTACTCTGACCCTCTACAGCGTGTGCAGCCTCTAGGCACATGATACAGGAATAGAGAAGGTTGATTTAACCCTTATTTACCATCCCATGACTCTGCTACACCCATCATGAACAATGTATGGGCTAGGATACGATAGGGAGCCTCAGTCCAGCCGGGGATCTCCACAACATACATATTTATTTTTCTTTCTAAACATTCTAAATAGATACTGAGTCTCTTTTTTTTTGTTTTTTTTTTCTTTCTTGGCAAAATGCCAATAAACACTCCTTATGGCCAGAGGCTCCCCTAATCATAAGCAAGCTTTGTACGTTATTACTTTTCTTATATTTATAACCAAACTATTTTTATTTACATTTCTAAAAAAAAAATTTTGGCAGTGTGCCAACAGGTTCAAACAGTGCCTTCAATTGCGGTAGTAATAATGTCGCAAACAATTCCCCACTATCTATTACGGTCAGTGAGATATTAGTACTTGAACACTGTTGGCAAAAAGCCAAATGTCCAAATTTTGCATATGACTTCCCCTTCACATGAGATGTCAGTAGCAAAAAGAATTATTCAAATAGCATGTTTTAATTAAAAGTTAGCCTCACCAATTTATGTATTACCTTAAGAAAGTGTTATTAATGCTCTACCCATATTTTAATTGATAAAAACATCCCTAATGTCACAATACTTCAAAGACCTGGGACAGATTTGATAGGTCTCCCCTGCTCTTCGAATAAGTGATATTACTCCCTTCACTGTCAATCCTTCTTGAAACACAAATTTGTTATATAAATTCAACTTTAAAACTTAAACCTGTGGTTTGCCTTCTCTAAATAAGGGTCCCTTTCCTAGTTTAAAATGATAATCTCCCAGGACACTGGCTACAAGATATGTCTGAGGACCAGTATAACAGAATAACAAACCAGTAATACAATCAGGACACTTTTGAGACAATTTTTTTTTTTTTAGTACTTTCCCTAAGATGACACTGAACGTCTAATTACAGCAAGGCAAAGAAAATATTTTTACTCACTACATCAATGCCAGAGTCATCCTGCTGACTACAATACGATACAGGTTATATCTTATACTTTAGAGTCAAAGCATTCATATGTAAATCATTAAAAGTCAGCATCAATACATCACCAAATATTGTAGCATCACTCTACGTTTCATTATAATACAATACGATGGAAAGGTGTCATCTTACCTTATGACACCTGTCAAATTCCCCACGCAGACAAACAGATTACCTTATTTTATTTTAACTACTTATTTTATCTCCTTATTTACTTCTAAGCGACAGAAAGGCAAGCAAAGAGGTTTGGGCTTTTCTGGCACACTCTATCAGATATCTTTATCAAACTTCTTACAGTACTGTATTATATTACTTTGGGCTTCTCAGAACCCCTTGGAACTATCTCAGAATTCCTTTGGAACTATCTCAGAGTTCCTTACACTGCCGTCACCCGAACGGACTTCTACCGAGGTTCATACATTTACATAAATGTTTTAACACTACACCTTCTAATAATCCCATGTAGGGAAACGGTCTTTTAAACCAAAAGTCATGGTAAGAGAAATAATAATAATTAAATCAGACTTACTGGACTTAGACGGACTTAGATAATAATGACCATCCCACTTCTGACACCAACTGATGGGGTGTAGGGATGTTCTAAAAGCAAGTGAACCCTCGTATGATATCTTGCCTAGAGTGTTCCTTCAAACCCATTCAGATCTGGAGACCATTCTAATGGAAATTATGACAGGCATACAAGACATGCAGTTCTCAGAATGATCCGATCTGATTTAATTAGACTGGAGTTTATATAAGCATAATGACATCACAAAGAAAGTCCAACCCTTCTCATACAGTATACGGTAAAAATATAGACATACAGGATGTTTCATCTAGCAAGCAAGAGTGGAAATTTACTAAGTACGTGTATAAAACAATATAACGCCCTATTTTCTCATAGATAAACTATCAACAGGAAAAGACTAACAGGAAAGGGGCTAGCACATCATTTGAAAGAAGTCAGGCCATTTTTAAGAAATTGAAACTTAACTTCTCATAAACGTCACATATACATATTATTCTAAAATAGATACAGTCTTTTAAAATGGTGGACAGCAAGCTAAAATATCCTTACAGGGGTAGAATCCACCAGGCTGAAAGGCAGAAGTTGGAGAGCCAACAGCTTTGACAAGCTTACATTCAGACGCTGGGCATGTGGATGGCAGGGACTGTATTTTTTTTTCCGCTGCAGCAGATGGGGCAGAGAAATTTGCCGGCTACAGTCTACAGCTGGTGGTGTGCTGCTAGGACCTAGGACACCCTGTGCTATACCATCATCCCTGTCAGTGGAGGCTGCTGAGAGGTAATGACTCGGTATTGCGGGGGCAGACTGAAGTGGGTAAGGAGGAGGAGGAGGGACAGATTTGTGCCTCTTTTGTGTGGATTTTAGGTGCTCTTGCCAACGGGCTGAGTGGTTGGACGTTAAATGCCTTGTTAAGCATGTGGTACCCAAATGATTGGTGTTTTTGACATATTTGGTGTGCCTGAGACACAGTTTGGAGATAACAGTGCTATCTGCTGCAGATGTATTGAAAAAGACCCAGACAGCTGAGCTTTGGAAAGTGGGCTGGGAGATAACAGCTGCAGAATGTGATAGAATAGGGTGGCTGCTCTCTACTCTTTCTTGATGTCGGCCTCCTTGGGGTTGTGCCGCCTCACCTTCAGTTTCCTCCTCTACTCTATCTGGCTCCCAAGTCGCATTAGTGACCTTATCATCATCATCATCTCCATCTCCTCTATCTTCATCATTACCACTGGAGACAAATTGGCAATACGCTGCGGCTTGGGGAACACGAATACCAATTTGTCTACCAGTGTTCCTCCCTCTCTCTAGGCTCATGTTCCTGTCATCCTCAACCTCAGAACCAACATCTGAATCCAGTAATGGCTGGGCATCATCAAGGAGAAAGTGGCTGATGCTGTGATCAAATAACTCAGCTGACTCCTTAATGGCTGATGTTGGGGCTATGGCAGGAATAGATGTGGACAAGGAGGCAGGTTTATCCACTCTGGCAGCTGCAGGGCACTGCACACTTGTCTCTTCTTGTGTGACAGAGGATGAGGAGGATGAGGAAGGTTTAGTAAGCCAGTCCACCACCTCCTCTGCATGCTGTGGTTGGATAGCACGGGCAAACTCACTAAACAAAGGAAATGATGCCCTGCCTGAGGACTGACCACCATGTCCACTTTTGACTGTGGGCACATTTGTTGATGGTCCCCTTACAGTGCCCAGGGAACATCTGCCTCTCCTTGTCCTCCCAGACATTATTGGGAGGGAGGGGGTGGTGCTTATAAGCAAATGTAAAGAAGAAGTTGAAATCTGTACGTAGTTGCACTTTAATTAATGTAAAGAGGTGTTTGGTGCACTTTAATTTGAGTACTCACACTACACAGACACACTCCACGGTTACATTATAATATACTGCAATATAATGCTCCAAACGTACAGTGACGCACAGAACTATACGGCGTTAAACTGGCAGTAACACACACAAAACGATATGGCGTTAAACTGGCAGTAATGCACACAACACTATATCGTGTTAAACTGGCAGTAACACACACAGAACTATATGGCGTTAAACTGGCAGTAACACACACAAAACTAATGGCAGTAACGGACACAAAACGATATGGCGTTAAACTGGCAGTAATGCACACAAAACTGTATGATGTTAAACTGACAGTAACGCACACAAAGCAACATGGCGTTAAACTGGCAGTAACGCACACAGATGTAAATGGCGTTAAACTGGCAGTAACGCAGTCAAATAGACGGTGTTCAACTGTCACTACACTGACTATCTGAACTGTCCCTACTCTAGCTATACACTAGTGTAAAGATTACTGACACCTTTTCACTACACTACGCTGAAACTATATGAGCTGTCCCTACTGTATACTAATGTATGTATGAATGACACGGTCTCACTACACTACAGTGAAACTATCTGAGCTCTCCCTCCTCTAGATGCTTGATAAAGGAGTGCCACTATCTCCTCCATAGATAGCGAGCTATCTCGGAAACGCGTCGCACAGGAGTGACGTCACAGCTCGGCGCCACAGTGTTTGCGATCCAAGCCTCGTTCTGGCTCCGATCACACGGCCGTGCTTTACTTCCATCACGGACGCCGGACGAGAATTTGGGACACACCGCTCTACACGGAAGTACCAGCTTGGACGCCCTCACCCTCCTTTCCTGGAACCCACACCACCCTAGACGGCTCCCCTGCTCTCCTGCTTTTGGTGTGTTTATGGACTACAACATTGGCTCAGTGCAGCTCATCTCCAGCCTATGAGAGGTGATGTCAGTGCATTGGGACTTGCTGCCACTTGTAGTCCTCCGCTCCTTCTTGTGTTATGAGATGTACCTGAGATCTACACTTCAGTTTTACATGTGAGTGGATATTGTTTTTAATAATAAATTTAATTTGATACATATTCAGTGGCGCCCCTCTTCCTTGTTTTCCTCTAGCTGCACACTATACAAAGCTGAATAAGGGTCCTCCTCACTACACTCACATTATCCCTAGACTGACACTAAACTAATATTCTACACTGACAATTGAAGCAAAATAGCACAGTATAGCACACTAACTGATAGCACTGAACAGAGCCCTGTTCTATCTCTCTCCACACTGAAATCACACTAAAAATGTCTGCCATTAAAAGAATACTTTTATAGGGGTGGGAATGAGCCATGATTAGATAAAGTCATGATGACAGTGTCCAATCATGACTCTGACAGTGCTCTGTGACACCTTTGGTAACATGTTACATGTTACACTCGTATTTAGGGTGCAACATGTAACATGTTATTTTTAAGTACCTCCGCTCACCTCCTCACCCTTCCTTACCCCCATGACAGCAGGTGAAGGATCCTCTCCCTACACCTGCTGTCACATTTTCAAAACAGTGTAGCTGTGCAGGGCTCCGCCCACAGAACTCTGCGAATGAATGAACTACAAAAGTGAGTACACCCCTCACATTTTTGTAAATATTTTATTATATCTTTTCATGTAATGCTGAAGAAATGACACTTTGCTACAATGTAAAGTAGTGATTGTGCAGCTTGTATAACAGTGTAAGTTTGCTGTCCCCTCAAAATAACTCAACACACAGCCAGTAATGTCTAAATCGCTGGCCACAAAAGTGAAAATGCCCGAATTGGGGAAAGGTCTCAGGTGTGAATGGGGAGCGGGTGTGTTTAATTTGGTGTTATCGCTCTCACTCTCTCATACTGGTCACTGGAAGTTCAACATGGCACCTCATGGCAAAGAACTCTGAGGATCTGAAAAAAGAATTGTTGCTCTACATAAAGATGGCCTAGTCTATAAGAAGATTGCCAAGACCCTGAAATTGAGCTGCAGCACAGTCATGTGGGCTGCACAAATAAGAAAAAGGAGCAAATCAGGAGCTTAGAAGGGAAGTGAAATTGAGCATGCTCCATAGAGGACAGCAGCTGGTCTACACAATCTCAGGCTGCAGTAGGGACACAGAGAAGATGGGAGAGGCAGCTTAATGCAGGATCAACCAGGTATATTTCACTCTACACAAAATTAATGGCTTTTTGAGTATGAACATTCTGTTATACAGCATGCAATGCAACGTTTTCATAGCCTGGGCACTTAAAACTATTAACTATTGACACTTAAAAAAAAGGAAATGCTAATGGAAACTTCTCATTGTTGTCTAATAGTTGTTCGGTGCAGAATAAAGACAGTATTCACTAAATGCACTAAACGGTCCAATGTAAAAAAGAGGGGGTCTGATCATCCCAAAAATATGAAGAGACCTATTGTATGGAACATCTTACTTTATACAATTCTGCAAGTATAAGATTATATAAATGTAAATCTCTAACATACACAGTGGGCTTAATTTACTAAAACTGGAGAGTGCAAAATCTGGTGCAGCTGTGCATTGTAGCCCAAAAGCTTCTAAATTTAGCTTGTTCAGTTAAGCTTTGACAACAAAAACTTGGAAGCTGATTTGTTTCTATGCAGAACTGCACCAGATTTTGCACTCTCCAATTTTAGTAAATTAACCCCAATGTTTCAGCACGCTGATATCATCAGTGAAGTATTGCAGTAAATTCTCCATCCACAATAAATTCCTTTCTGTCAGATCGTAGTGCACAATCACTCGATGTACTGGCAGAAGTAATGGGCTGTAATTGGGTTATTCACTTGCAATTCACGTTCGGGCTCATTTAACAAGGCAGTGAAAATAACTGTGTGCCAAAGCAGTAACCCATACGAGCCAATCATATTTTGACTTGCACAGTCTACAGTAAGTTGAAATCTGGTTTGTTGCTATAGATTACTACACTTTACCCCTAAACTTTGCACTAACTTATTAAATAAGCTCTGCACCAAGCACCAGTGACTAGTAATGGAGGAATAAGGATGAACAAGGTTGAAAGATGATGGGGGTGGGGTAGCAGAACCATTGGTATAAAAGTTAAAGTGGTATAAACCCAAAACGAAAAATGTAAAATATTAGAGTTTACCAATCATTATATATAGTGGGTGTGTTTGTTTTCTTTTTTTTAGGCTTTCCCCCCTCAGTTTTCACCTGGTCATCTGGCCAGTAACACACTTTCTTTATTACAGTGCCTACAATCTGGATAAAAGAGCAACAGAGACTCCTTTGGACAGCAGCATTGTAAGTCTGGGGGCAGGCTAGTGTTAGATGTGCTAGCATGGCCGAATCTAGGGGGTGCTGTGGTGTGCTGCACCTCCCCAGATTCATTTGCACCCCCAAGAAGCTAACCCCCCCTTTCTGCTTTCGCCCTGGACACTGTGCCAAGCTACAGTACCGCTTCTCCCATGGCTGAGACACAACTGGTGTAATGTGGGGGGAGGGCAGGGGGCAGTAGCATTGCTAGCCCTGGGCATCCAGGTACTGCCTTGTTGCGATTGCCAGCACTTGCATCATCTCTTTCAGCTTTTAACTATGAAAGCCTGGGGTGCCACTCTAGGACCCACACTAAACAGGGTGCAGACACAGGGAGAGTCTGTCTCAGCTCTATGAACACACTTGAAGCAAAATAAATTCAAACTGATGCCCGCACCAGGCTGAAGCTGCTTTTATTTATTCGACACTTGGGCTTTCTTGGATTGTGGCAATTTGGATCTTTTTCCACCTGAAACACTGACTATGTGCATTGTCATCATTGTTGTCCTCTTCACTTCGTTCCATTAAGGATTTTTTAATATCTAAAGGACACTTGTTACATACAAGAATGTGTTTTGTCATCCTGGTAGCATTTGGAAATGCATATTTCATCTGACAATATTTGCAAATCACATTTTTCTTTTCAGAAGAACTTGTAATGTGAAAATACCTCCATATGCTAGATGTTGGTCTCACCATTTTTCTGAGGGGAGTAAGAAATAAAAACAAGAAAAAATTACTACTTTGCAAGAAGACACTAATTTATGGTTGAGTGTGGGGGTGAGGGAAGAACCAGATTACTGGTAATTAAATTATTATTTACACAAAAGTTTATAAAGATAAATTATTGTAGCTAAATGATTCAGTTTTCTGGATTCAGAATCAGATAAATGTAAACTCTTACCTTTTTTTAATTAAGTATATACTTTCAGGTCCTTTTTGTTGCTCTGTATTTTCTTCCAATGCTTTTGAGGCCTAGTAAAGAGGACAGAACAAACCAAACACTCACTAACATGCAAAAGCAAAAGTGAAACCTTTTTCTTGTTACAATAGCAGCACAGCACACCCTAAAGGAAGAAATGCATAGTGTTCTTGCATTGGAGGGTTCAGTTTGTTACCTAGGACTTGCTTGTCCTCACTCAGTGCACAGAAATTAGAATAATCTGATATCATACATTTTTTTTAGAAATGATTTGGAAAATATTTGAACACCCTGTCTTAAAATATTTTATTCATCATGTTAAAATAAAATATTCCACAATTTTTTTTTTTAATTTTTGCAATTTTTGGGAAAACAACAAAAAAGCCTTCAGGGAAAAAACGGGAAAAAAAGTTTTTTTTCCAAATGTTTCTGTTTTTTTCCGGGCCTTCACATCTCTATGTAGGGGGGGTATAAAAGGATTTGTGCTAGAAGAAGGGTTGGGGGTGAATGATTTATGCTGATGGGGGTTGGTGGGTCATAGAACTAGAAGGGGAGATTTGGGTAGGGGTGGATTGTTTCTGTGCTTGGATGGGTTTGAGTTTGGGAAGGGGGTATAATTGAGTTTGTACTAGAATCAGGGATTGGGGGGTAAGAAGGATTTATACTGGGAGCTCCTCCCATTGTTAGGTAAAATCTGTCATGTGCCAGTCACTATTGACTTCTGAACTCTGCACCATTTACTAATGACCTCTGAACTCTTCCTCACTTACCACTGACCCCTGCATTCTACCTCACTTACTACTGACTAGGGATGGGCCGAACGGACCCCTGTTCGGTTCACTCCAGAACTTTCGAACACCGCAAACCCCATTAAAGTCAATGGGACCCGAACATCAAAAATCAAAAGTGCCAATTTTGAAGGCTTATATGCAAGTAATTGGGCATACAATGGTTATAGGAGTCCGGGTCCTGCCCTGGGGGACATGTATCAATAAAAAAAAAGTTTGTGAAAAACGTCATTTTTAAATGAGCAGTTATTTGTTTGATTTTTAGAGTGAAAGCATAAAAATGAAAAATTCCTTCCAATATAGTGCCTTAGTCTACCTGTAAAGTGGCAGATATGTACCGTGTCTAGAATCTGCTGCAGCAATATTTGCATTTATGAAGCCAAAAAAAAAAATTTCCCTGCAAGCTGCCTTTATTTTGCTCTGCAACAGCTGGGAAGCCAGGGTGTATGATGAGGCCACAATGTAGTGCACTGGTAACAAGATTAGAGATTTTTTGGATACATTCTGGTGTCACTTTGACTTTGGATAGAAGTAACAGGTGTGTAAAAATTGGTCTTCGGGTTTCGGTGGCGCCTTCCCACCGTAACCCTATAGAGGTACTCCTGATGAAAGCAAGAATTGGCCTTGCTGTAAAAAATTGCAATGATATGCACCTGTCAAACAGGTGGTGAAAAATTTGTCTTTGGGTGTTATATGTGCCCGTGAAACCTATACCAAAAACATTCTTCCAGATGAAATGATTGAACACCCTCAAAGCTAGGCAGCCTCGAAGTCCTGCAGAGATTCCACATCCCAAAAAGACTTAATCAGTGACATCGGCATCCGGGGCTTTATAGCTGGTAATCCAGGACTGATTAATTTTTATAAAAGTCAAATGGTCCACGAAGTCTGTGGACTGACGCGATCTATGATCAGTAATGAAACCTCCTACAGCACTGAATGCCCGTTCTGAAAGCATGCTGGATAGCACAGGCAAACTCACTAAACAGAGGAAATGATGCCCTGCCTGAGGACTGACCACCACGTCCACTTTTGCCTGTGGACACATTTGTTGATGGCCCCCTTACAGTGCCCAGGGAACATCTGCCTCTCCTTGTTGTCCTCCCAGACATTATTGGGAGGGAGGGGGCGGTGCATATAAGCAAATGTAAAGAAGTTGAAATCTGTACACAGATGCACTTTAATCAATTAATTAATTTGAGTACTCTCACTACACGGACACACTCCACGGATACACTATAATATACTGCAATATAATGCGCCAAACGTACAGTGACGCACAGAACTACATGGCATTAAGCTGGCGGTAACGCATGCAAAACTATATGGCGTTAAACTGGCAGTAACACACACAAAATTATATGGCGTTAAACTGGTAGTAACAAACACAGAACTATATGGCGTTAAACTGGCAGTAACGCACGCAAAACTATATGGCATTAAACTGGCAGTAACGCACACAGAACTATATGGAGTTAAACTGGCAGTAATGCACACAAAACTATATGGCCTTAAACTGGCAGTAACGCACAAAAAATTATATCATGTTAAACTGGCAGTAACGCACACAGAACTATATGGCGTTAAACTGTCAGTAACGCTCACAGAACTATATGGCGTTAAACTGGCAGTAACACACACAAAACGATATGGCGTTAAACTGGCAGTAACGCACACAGAACTATATGGCCTTAAACTGGCAGTAACGCATGCAAAACTATATGGCATTAAACTGGCAGTAACGCACACAGATTTATACTGGGAGCTCCTCTCAGTGTTAGGTAAAATCTGTAGCTGACGACTTTTAATTTTTGGGGAAAGACTGAAGCTCCTCTTTAAATGTCACTTTTGCACCTCTGTTACATTCATTTTCCATTGCTAAAGATAAGTCCTGTCATCCCGAAGCTCCATTTGAGTGCTCTACAAAGATTGCCATCGCTGACCTCACTTTTGGCCTTGCTTTCATGTTGATCCACGGCTTCAATACTTTCTGACAATACAAACCTACAGATCGAGAGTTCTTACTTAGTTTGCTGCGTCCTTGTTCTGTCTCAGTGACTCAGAGCAGTAAAGCATAGCAGTCAAGCAATTAGGTCATATAACAAGGAGGTAGCTGAAAGCAGAAACACGCGGGGTACATGTAATATTTACAGAGTGCACACTTAAATTAATATTCTGAAAGGCATGTTACTCATTTCAAGACACAGAAAGGAGTCTTTTTTGACCTTACCTTTATCGTTACACATGGAGGGATACATTGTACTTTTCACTTTGCCAGAGCGTACTAAAAATAAAATAGCTTTTGATGATAATAAAAAATATAAGAAGAGAGAATTCCCATTTTCTTTTGTACTTTTTTGTAAAATGCAATTTTATAGAAGATTTTGCTCAATAGCAAAATGCCTTAAGGATATAGAAATAGAGCATGCTGTCACTTGATTAGTAAATGCACAAAGAGTTTAAGAAAATGATGTCGACCTCAATATTCTTATTCTATAGCTGCTTTTAAAAATCATCTTCAAGGTGCTTTCAAATTCTTCCTGCAAGCTAAAGACTGCTGTGTTTGAAAGGTCTGTATTATGAAGCATATAAAAGATAAATCCATTAAAATAAATAAAATTGCAGTTGCTAATCAGGAATACTGTTGGCATTTAATACCGACAGAACATTTCAGGATTTAACAATGTGAACTATTCATAGTGATTGCTGCACAGTTATTCGCTTTTTGTTATTTCCACTAAGACTGAAAGTGCTTAGGCTGGAGGGACAGCCAAAATTACATTTAATTTATACATGCCTGCTCAATTATGTTGAAAGTAAACTCAAATAAACTATTCTTGTTAAATAGTTTGGAGGGTATCCAGGGCTTTTGAGAATGCCTTTTCACAATTTGGTCTGTTTTAAACCTGTGGGAATGAAATTGCAAAATGTACAACACATACTAATTACCTAGACAGCATTCTCCTCGACCAGAAGGCTGCCATGAAAGGCCTGGCCTTTAGCATAGGTTCTGCACCTTGTTGGTGCCGGTTCACACTTGTGCGATTTGGAAACTCTGTGTATCCACTGCAGGTTCCCGCATTGCACCCATATGCGAACTGCAGGGAGTGTCAATACATTGTTAATGACACCCCCATTTCAGCTCTCATATCGCACTGCGAACTGTCAGTGAACACCCAAGCGATCCGATTCTGGTGCAAACCAAAAAAGGGACCTGTGCGAGTTTAGTCTGAATGAGATGCGATTTCAGCCATACTATCTCTATGGCTGAAATCGCATTGCACGATCATCGCATGTGATTTGCACTGCAGTTCGCAGCACGTGTGAACTGGCACTAAGTATGATAACATCACTGTGTTTAATGTGCTATTACATTGTCAGAGAGTTCAGTAGACTCGCTGGGGTTGTTTACTAGAAGAGCATGTTCAGTTTGCAAGTGAACTTTTCCTCAGTAAAAACTTTATTAATCAACAAAAATAGGTATTATACTCACAAACAAAGGCTTGAATAAAAGGGCAATAACATCACAGCAGGATATAAAAACCTTACAAGAGGACATGAATAAAGTAATGGAGTGGGCTACTAGATGGCAAATGAAGTTTAACATTGGTAAATGAAAGGTAATGCACTTGGGGAGTAAAACTATAAATGCAAGTTACTCATTAGGGGGAGAACCCCTTGGGGATTCCAGGATGGAGAATGATCTAGGCGTCCTAGTAGAAAACACACTGAAAAATAGCATGCAGTGTCAAGCTGCACCTACCAAAGGAAGAATGTGCTGGAGCTCCAGAGAGTCCAGAGAAGGGCAACTAAATTAATATGGGGGCTGGAGGACCTCAATTAAGAGGAACGACTACACGCGCTAAATGTATTCTAACATAAAAGTAAATAGAAGGCGTGTGACCTAGCACATTGGCCTCAGTAAAAGCTTTATTAATTAACAAAAATAGGTATCGTACTTACAAATAAAGGCTTGCATAAAAGCATATCATATCATTCCTCCATATGAGTCCATATGAAGCTGTCCCCATCCCATGGGACTATCTCGCAAAAGCATAGGCTTAGCTGCTCATATGGAGGAATGATATGATATGCTTTTATGCAAGCCTTTATTTGTAAGTACGATACCTATTTTTGTTAATAAATAAAGCTTTTACTGAGGCCAATGTGCTAGGCCACACGCCTTCTATTTTCTTTTATGTTAGAATACATTTAGCGCGTGTAGTCGTTCCTCTTAATTGAGGTCCTCCAGCCCCCATATTAATTTAGTTGCCCTTCTCTGGACTCTCTGCAGCTCCAGCACATCCTTCCTTTGGTAGGTGCAGCTTGACACTGCATGCTATTTTTCAGTGTGTTTTCTACTAGGACGCCTAGATCATTCTCCATCCTGGAATCCCCAAGGGGTTCTCCCCCTAATGAGTAACTTGCATTTATAGTTTTACTCCCCAAGTGCATTACCTTTCATTTACCAATGTTAAACTTCATTTGCCATCTAGTAGCCCACTCCATTACTTTATTCATGTCCTCTTGTAAGGTTTTTATATCCTGCTGTGATGTTATTGCCCTACATATTTTTGTGTCATCAGCAAACACTGAGATTGAGCTATTTATCCCATCCTCTATATCATTTATAAATAAATGTAACAGAAATGGTCCTAGGACACAGCCTTGGGGTACCCTACTAACCACTCTAGAGCATTTTGAGTACATGTTATTTATCACTACCCTTGGGACACTCCCCCGCAGCCAGTTTTCTATCCAAGAACAAACCTTATGGTCCATGCCTGCAGACCTCAGTTTGTAGATTAAGCGTTTGTGGGGGACAAATGCTTTTGCAAAATCCAGATACACCACATCCACCAGCCTACCCCTGTCCAGATAGCAGATTACTTCCTCGTCTAATGGTAATAGGTTGGTTTAGCAAGATCGACCTTTCGTAAACCCATGACGATTACTGCTAATTATACGGTTTTCATCGACAAATTTTTGGATATGGTCCCTTATCTTCCCCTCCAATAGTTTACTTACTACCGATGTTAGACTGACAGGCCCAGGCCCTTTCCCCAGCCAACTTGCACAGTTGAAGGCTGGGTATTGAAGCCAATGAGAAGAGGAGAGGGATGAGTGGGAGGCATGGCTCCAAACTGACCATGGAAGATACAGAAAGGCTGTCCAGTGCACTGACCACAATATCGCATGGATAGGCTTCCATGCTAGCGTGGTCAGTTTTCAACCATGAAGAAGGGGAACTGTCAGGATCAGCTAGGTATTGGTTACAAGATCAGTAAAAATTAACATAGTTATATGAAAAAATTGAGTTTAACTTATTAAAAAGATGTTCGATGGGAGCTTGTTGTCGGAAATTCCGACCGTGTGTAGGCTCCATTGGACATTTTCTGTCGGAGTTTCCGACAAACAAAAATTGAGATCTGGATATCAAAATTTCCGACAACAAAATCCGTTGTCGGAAATACCGATCGTGTGTACACAATTTTGACGCACAAAATTCCACGCATGCTCGGAATCAAGCAGAAGAGCCGCACTGGCTATTGAACTTCATTTTTCTCGGCTCCTTGTATGTGTTGTACGTCACCGGGTTCTTGACGTTCGGAATTTCCGACAACATTTGTGTGACCGTGTGTATGCAAGACAAGTTTGAGCCAACATCCGTCAGAAATAAATCCAGGATTTTGTTGTTGAAAAATCCTATCGTGTGTACTGGGAGCTAACAAACACATGTGTGTTATAAGCTACTGGGATTGGATTAAGCTTGCTGAGAGAAAGCTACATGTGTTATAAACCACAAAATGATGAAACTGAAAAGTATGCCATGAGCTACTGGACAGTGAGAGCTTTGTGTATGTTATGAGCCACAGGATCATGAGAGCTACATGTGTGTTATCTTGATTATTTCTACACACATAATGAAAAAAAGAGAATGTTCAGCTTTCCCTTTTTTCGGTTTCTCAGGATATACTGTATGTAGCGGTTTGGTTTTCATTTGCAATGCGATTATTGAATGAAAGTGTTGAAATCCCAAGTGCCTAACAAGGCTGATCTAATATTTATGGGTACCTGTAGAATCTGTTCCTTGTCAGAACTGCCTGAGACGCAACAATGCTACCCATGGTAGCTGTCACCTTCTCATCTCTCATTATCTGCAAATGGTGAATCACTGCTTTGCCCCAATTCTGAATTTGTGAGCATTTTATGTTCATACATGTGTATTCAGTTTTATGTATAAGCTGATTTAGAGAATTCTTTAGCTTATGTTTGATAAGTTTTTAGGGGGAAATTAGTGCCATAGAATTTGCATAAACACTCTGCAAATAAGTCTCTGTATGTATTTCATGTTCATACAGTTAGGTCCATATATATTTGGACACAATTTTCATACTTTTAGCTCTGTATGTCTCCAGAATAAAATTAAAACAATCCAAATTAATTTGAAGTGCAGACTTTCAGCTTTAATTCAAAGGGTTGAACATAAATATCAAGTACAAATTTTAGGTTTCTTTTTGGCCATCAAAGAAATGCTATGTCTGGTGCAAACCTAACACATCACATCACCCAAAGAACACCATCAGTGAACAGTGAAACATGGTGGTGGTAGCATCATGCTGTGGGGATGGTTTTCAGCAGCTGGGACTGGGAAACTGGTCAGTGTTGAGGGAAAGATGGAAGGTGCTAAATACAGGGATATTCTTGAGCAAAACCTGTACCAGTCTGTGTGTGATTTGAGCCTAGGATGGAGGTTCACCTTCCAGCAGGAAAATGACCCCAAAACACACTGCTAAAGCAACACTTGAGTGATTTAAGGGGAAACATGTAAATGTGTTGGAATGGCCTAGTCAAAGCCCAGACCTTAGATATAAAATCTGTGGTCAGACTTAAAGATTGCTGTTTACAAGGCAAACCATCCAACTTGAAGGAGCTGGAGCAGTTTTGCAAGGAGGAATGGGCAAAAATCCCAGTGGTAAGATGTGGCAAGCTCCTAGAGACTTATCAAAAGCGACTTATAGCCGCAAAAGGTGGCTCTACAAAGTATTGACTTTAGGGGGGTGAATAGTTATGCACATTGACTTCTTCTGTTATTTTGTCCTATTTGTTTGCTTCACAATAAAAAAAAAAAAAAGTCTTCAAAGTTGTGGGCATGTTCTGTAAATTAACCGCTTCAGCCCCGGAAGATTTTACATCAATTTTGTTTGGGTGCAGCGTCGCACGACCGTGCAATTGTTAGTTAAAGCAACGCAGTGCTCCTGACCAGAGCACTTTTTGCGATTTAGCACTGCGTTGCTTTAACTAACAATTGCGCGGTCGTGCGACGCTGCACCCAAACAAAATTGATGTCCTTTTTTTTCCCCCCACAAATAGAGCTTTCTTTTGGTGGTATTTGATCACCTCTGCGGTTTTTATTTTTTGCGCTATAAACAAAAAAAGAGCGACAATTTTGAAAAAAATGCATTATTTTTTACTTTTTGCTATAGTAAATATCCCCCAAAAATATATAAAAAAAACTTTTTTTTTTTCCTCAGTTGAGGTCGATATGTATTCTTCTACATATTTTTGGAAAAAAAAAAATCGCAATAAGCGTATATTGATTGGTTTGCACAAAAGTTATAGTGTCTACAAAATAGGGGATCGTTTTATGGCATTTTTATTATTAATTTTTTCTTTAATCGAAATGGCGGCGATCTGCGTTTTTTATTGGGACTGTGACATAATGGCATAATGGCAGACACTTTGGACAATTTGGACACATTTTTGGGATCATTGGCATAAATACAGCGATCAGTGCTATAAAAATGCACCGATTACTGAAAAATGTCACTGGCAGGAAAGGGGTTAACACTAGGGGGCGATCAAGGGGTTAATGTGTTCCCTAGTGTGTGTTCTAAATGAAGGGGGGAGGGGACTGTGCAGGGGAGATGACAGATCGCTGTTCATACTGCGTATGAACAGACGATCTGTCTGTTCTCCCCTCAGAGAACCGTAAACTGTGTGTTTACACACACAGATCCTGGTCTTCCGTGTGTCAGCGGCGATCGCCAGGAGCCCGGCGGTGATCGTGACCGCTGGGCACTCGCATCGGCTCAGGGGGCGAGCAGGGGGCACTCGCGCCCCCTAGTTGCCACAGGGCGAAGTGATGTTACATAACGTCATTTGGCCCAGCCGTGCCATTCTGCCGCAGTACAACTGCGGCGGCTGGTCGGCAAGTGGTTAAAGAACAATTATCATAAAACAAACACAAATTATGGCAGCCTTTCTCAATCTTTTTAACTTAGAGGAACTCTTAAAATAACCTCCCGGTGTTCTGCCGAGAAAGTTCCGCTCGGCGGATTAGTTCCCCCTCTACTGCGCATGCGCAGTAGAATCCGGCGGAAATAGCCGAAGCGGAACAGCTGAAAATCAGCTGTACACGGCGCCTGTAAGAGGGCCCCTCGCGGGCTCGCTTCGCTCGCCACGCTTTGGGCATGGCCTCGCTGCGCTCGGCACTTTTAGATTCCCCCTCTAGGTCCACTTGGATAGAGGGGAAGGAACCTGGACCCAGAGCGCAGGCGCCGTGTACAGCTGATTGAAGCGTTTGAGCTTCGGCTATCTCCGGCGGCCGACAGTAGTACGTACTGCGCAGGCGCTGTGCCTGCGCAGTACAGGGTGGGAACCTATCCGCCGAAGGAACTTATTCGGCAAGACACCGGTCTCAGGAAACCTCTGCTAAAAATGATTGTACTTACATTTTATGATACATTAGTGTGATGGTCAGTGGGAAGAATTACCTCCTTAGAGATAGCTAAAAAGATCAATGGTATCAGTGGGAATTTATCTAAGAGGCATAAATTGCTCATTGTTCAAGGAACCCCTAGAAACCTCTGGAGGAACCCTGGTTTAGAAACCCTGGATTATTAACTGCCAATACTGACTTCCTTCTGAAGATGCAAGTTATTTGGCTGCCTCTAGTTTCAGAGTCACTGACCTGTAAAAAGCACACAGCTAGTGATGTCAGTTTTTGGATGACCTAATCTGCATGATAGTTCTGGATTAGTGATTTAGAATGCATTGAAAACATTGATTAGCATAACAGTCAGGTAACCAGAAATTTAGAAGTCAGCAATGGCAGCCTATGTGTTTTTCTCATGATGCATGTAGCACCCTTTTATACCTGCATGGATGAGCCCCCCCCCCCCCCCCAGGAGGCTCATTGGGCTAGAATTTCATCAGGGAGGGGGGGGGGGGGCAGGTGGCTCATTGGGCTAGCAATTCATCTCATGAAGAAGCCATGACATCCTATAGGGTAAAAGGAATTTGGGCAGCAGTCATTTTTGTACATTTTTTATATTCCAATCTTTTTAAGGTTTAAGGTTCAAGTAGCAAACAGTCCCTTGTCAAGAAAGTAAATAACAAATTAGGTACTTGGATTTTGAGTACAGTTAAGACACATTACAGCAATATGAAAAAGTCTCAAATTAAGGGTATATCCCTGAGAATCAATAGGTAGTTAAGCTGTAAAATTACATATGGGATCGAGTCATAGTGAATTGAAAGTACAAAATTGTTTCCAAATCCAACAGTGTAAATGTACCAAGTGACTATATAAAAAATGTACTTAAATTGGTGTTTCACCCAAAGAAAAAAAAATGCATGAATATTCCTAGGTATGCCTAAAAAAAAAAAAAAAAAAAATTTCAAATTTTTTTTTAACTTACCTCTAAATGCCTGTTGCTAGGGGGTCCCTCGTAGTCTGCCTCTTTCAGTGCCTGGGCTGTTCACATCACTTCCCCTCGGCGCAGGAAGGGCTCAGCTCTGCTCCCTCCCTCTTGTCAATCATCTGGGACACATTACAGGTCCCAGATGACTGAGCGGCCAATCACGCCGCTCGTGCATGCGCAGTGGGTGCCCGGCTGTGAAGCCACAGCCCGGCGCCCACAGTTGCAATGCCGGCGCCGCCGAACGGAGGGGGAGATGAGCAAGGATTCTATCCATCGCATCGCTGGACCGTGGGACAGGTAAGTACCCGATTATTAAAGGTCAGCAGCTGCAGTATTTGTAGCTGCTGACTTTAATTTTTTTTTTTTTTTTAAATGGAAACTCCTCTTTAAAGATAATAGGAGAATAATTGCCAGAAATAAAGAAGTGAATAAAAAAGGTAATGCATTTTTGAGGTGATCTCCGGATCACACAACACCCTATTTAAGATAGCGAATCCATGGCTGCCATGTGTTATCAAATTTCGATTGAGTATTGGTGACAGTAGATGATATTTTATTGTTAATCATTATCCAGTTCAGTTTATGCTTAACGTATTTAAAGGATATCGTTGGTTGATTCCAAAATTTAGCTATGGCAATTCTGGCTGCCAGAATCATGTAAATGATAATTTTTTTGGTTTATATTTAGATGTTTCTATATCAAGTTTTGAAACGGGGCTGTTTCAGGGGTACTGGAACAGGGCTATTTCAGGGGTCTTGGAACAGGGCTGTTTCAGGGGTCCTGGAACAGGGCTGTTTCAGGGGTCCTGGAACAGGGCTGTTTCAGGGGTCCTGGAACAGGGCTGTTTCAGGGGTCCTGGAACAGGGCTGTTTCAGGGGTCCTGGAACAGGGCTGTTTCAGGGGTCCTGGAACAGGGCTGTTTCAGGGGTCCTGGAACAGGGCTATTTCAGGGGTCCTGGAACAGGGCTATTTCAGGGGTCCTGGAACAGGGCTATTTCAGGGGTCCTTGAACAGGGCTATTTCAGGGGTCCTGGAACAGGGCTATTTCATTGGTCCTGGTTGTACATTTTAAATTTTTATTTAGCTTCAATAAACTTAGAAGTGAGGGTTAGGGCACAGGATACACAAATACAAGCAAAATTACAGCTCCAGAATTCTCTAGTAAAGCATGTATTCGGCCCAGCCAAGCAGAACCCAGGCCCTATGCAATCACAAATACTTTAGTGGATGAATAGTGAGAAATTGCACTATCCACCACCAGCAGCCTATACCTAGCTTTCCAGGGCACTCTTCAGCACAGAGGCCTCCTCCTAAGATACTCCACACAGGCAGCCATTCTTCTCCAGGACGCCAGCCAACTTCTATTTTCTAGTTCAGCCCATCTTTCTGCAACACCATCCCTAGACATCAGGCTTGGAAGGCAAGGACCTTCCCTACTGGCAGAAGGAAGCCCAGGAAGCAAGGACTAATTCCCACTGGCATCCCCTCCAGACAAAGCCTAAATTAAATACATTTAAAAATACTGTTAATTTAAATTCCAAAAGTATGTACTGCACAGAAAACACTTCTGACAAAAGGGTACTGAGGACCAGGCCCCTCTTGCCTCTGGGCTCTATACCATTTGCATGAATTGTATGATGTCAAACATCAGAAACCGGAAAATTACAACTGTATGTAATTATTGATGTAATAATTGTGACATGCTTGTGGAAGTTTTTGAATTATTTATTATCTATTTATGATCTGTCTTCTTGCGTCTGATCTTCTGGAGCTCAATACTGGTTTCCATTTTTATGCTATGTCTTTCAGCTGACTTTGGGCTGTCAAAAATTGTGGATGATCAAGTGACAATGAAGACTGTGTGTGGGACTCCAGGATATTGTGGTAAGAGAAATTAAATATTCCTATTTACTGATTTGTTCTAAGCAAAAAGCCTGACACAAATGCAAACATTGTTTAATATGAGAGAATAGCTCAAAAGAATACTGTGGTCTCATACCATAATACAGGTGATGTGAGTAGTGCAATTCACCACTTCTCGTTGTCCATGTGAACTTATTCTTGTTTATTTGCAAGAGTACAGAGAGGCATGTAGTGGTGCTTTGGTACTTATAGGCACAAGGGTGCTCATAAACTTCCACATGGATAAAGTATAAAACAGATGTAAAAACAAATGCGGCCAGCACTTACTCCAATGGCCATTGTTCTACATGCACATAAAGGCGGCGTGATATTAAGATAGGCAGAGGCCCTGAAGACATGCATGCGCATGAAACTCGCCGAGTAGAGCCCTATACGGTAATGTCACGCCGCCAACTCCGTGTGTATGTGGAGCGGCGGCCATTGGAGTAAGTGCTGGCCGCATTTGTTTTTACATTTGTTTTATACTTTATCCATGTGGAAGTTTATGTGATTTAGGAGCATTAATACATAAATACTACACTATATACAGCATCTCTGGCTCTGGGTGGTGAGCATTTCTCCATTAGGAGATGATCAGCAATTTTATATATTGAGAGGAAAGGACATCATAGACCTCCTGAAAAGGTGGATTACACATATAGGCTAATTACCATTAGTCTTCTGGTGAGTGCAATGTGGTGGAGGATTTGCACTATTGGACACATAGATTGAGCTGCACTTTTTCCGTTTTTTTCTGCATGGAAGCACTTTAGAATTGAGAGTTGGCCCTTTGGAATTATATACTGGACCATTAGCATTGACTTATACATTTGGATGATGTAATTGAGCACCTTTATTAGAGCACTGTTTATATTGATTTACTATATTTATTTATCTGTGTTATCTTTTGTGATTTAATAGTGATTGCAGTTTATATATTTACACATATAATTGGTATATGCATAATACTATTTTTTTTGTTGGCGCTGCACTGTCTGTTTGCTTTATATTTTTTAGGGGGCTTACACATAGAACAATGAATAAATATAGAGGCTTGTCTTTAGACATGTATATAATACCGTGACCTAAACCTTGTGATTGCCAACCAACCCCTATAGTCAGTAAACCAAAAAATATGTCCCAGACAGATGGGGACCAAGAGAACAGCGGGGCTTATTGGAAAGGCAATGAAGAGGATGTATGTATCAAAAGAAATAATTTATTATGGGTACACAGTAGAAAAACATGAAGAGATATACAGCAGCTTAACCAAAGAGTGACCTTGCCCTAGTAAAATATGACCAAAGCCTAGATTGATCAAAAAAAATCTAGGCTTTGGTCATATTTTACTAGGGCAAGGTCACTCTTTGGTTAAGCTGCTGTATATCTCTTCATGTTTTTCTACTGTGTACCCATAATAAATTATTTCTTTTGATACATACATCCTCTTCATTGCCTTTCCAATAAGCCTGGCTTACACATAGACAATGTTGGTAGCGTTGAGTGTCTTGTACGACGAAAAATGCTCTTTGTTGTATTGCTCCCCATTGCCCTGCAAATATTTTGTAATAAATCTCAATGTTTTTAAAACATTTTTCTATGCAGGCAAGTGACCACAGTGCTCCAGCTCCTTCTCCTTTCTGTGCGGATGGTGGGGGTGACCATTCTCCCTTGTTGACTAGCCCTAGAGCTATAGATGCTGGCAAGTGACATCACTACTTTGGGTTATTCAGTCCCTTTGTCAGCCCTCCATGTCACAAATTAAAGCTGGAGCTTTGTGGGTCACATGACTGTATATAGAAACATTAAAAAATATATTAACATTTAAATTTATTATAAGGGCAATGGTAAGCAATGGGCTAGGCAACATTTTTTAAGCTGGTTTATTGTTTAGCCTCTTCTAATTTAAGGCATGTTCCTATTTAAAGCTAAACTTTAGGTATGGAGTGTGGCGAGGCCGGGATGGGAGACAGAGAGGACGTGTACTGCCTGAGCTCCGCTCCTATTATAATCCTGCCAGTTATCCAGGCTCCTTTTATTCCATCTTGAAGCCTATTTTCAGTCATCCCACTCCGTGCCTCCCCCCCTCCAGTGGCGGCCATCTTGACCATGAGGAAGCCTGTGACTATCATGTCAGCAGCTACACAGACACCTTCTGGGCAGTAGGAGATGGTTGGACCTACTTCCACCAACATCCTTGAGGCCATAAAGTCCTGCAATGACACCATTAAAACCTGCAAGGACACCCTTACGGTCAAAATTGATTACCTGGCCACGGACATCAGTCTAATATGCCATGATCGGGACAAGTTCAGATCTCAGGTATCGGAAGCAGAGGAATGTATCTCCCAGCTGGAAGATTCTACCAGGGCGGATTCAGGGGAAATGCATGTCTTACAGCTGCAGGTAAAGGCACTCCAGGAGAAGGCCATTGATACTAAAAACAGACTTAGGCTTAACAATGTCCGCATCCTTGGTCTGCTTGATCAGGCAGAAGGCCCTAGACTCGTGGAGTTTGCCGAATCCTTCCTCACCAAGCTGCTAGACCTCCCTAATATGCCACCCGCCTATGTGGTAGAACGGGCCCATAGGGTCCCCTCACTCCTCGCCTATGTGGTAGAACGGGCCCATAGGGTCCCCTCACTCCTCCTATCCCAGGGCACCCCCACGGCCTTTCCTCTTTCGGCTGCTCAACTACAGGGTTCGAGATCGAATACTGATAGCCACCAGGGTGATACAAAACCTACGATATGAGGGCGCCAAGATTCTACTATTCCCTTACTATTCGCCTGAGATCCAAAAAGACGCCGCTCCTTCACTGAGGTTCGCAATCGGCTCCGGGAACAAGGCCTCAAGTTTAGCCTTCTATATCCCAGCAAGCTCCGGGTGGTGGATAGGGATGGGGGAACGGTTCTGCCCGAGCATAAGCTCGGGCCGAACTTTGGTTGTTCGGACTTCCGCCGAACAGCAAATTCGAAAGCTGCGAAACCCCGTTAAAGTTTATGGGCCACTAACATGAAAAACCAAAAGTGCTCATTTTAAAGGCTTATGTGCAAGTTATTGTCATAAAAAGTGTTTGGGGACCCGGGTCCTGCCCCAGGGGACATGTATCAATGCTTGTATCATTTCTTCGGGAGCAGTGATTTTAATAATGCTTAAAGTGAAACAGTAAAAATGAAATATTCCTTTAAATATCGTGCCTGGGGGGTGTCTATAGTATGCCTGTAAAATGGCACAGTTTTCCCATGTTTAGAACAGTACCACAGCAAAATTACATTTCTAAATGTCCCAAAGGGCCTGGTAATGGACTGGGGGGAACCCATGCCGTTTTTTTCAATCAGTTTTATCTATGTTGCCTGACAATTCATTACAGCTGCGATCAGTTTTAAATGACTTTTTTTCCTTTAGAAATGTCATTTTGCTGTGTTAACCTTCTAAACACGGGAAAACTGCACCACTTTACAGGCATACTATAGACACACCCTGCCACAATATTTTAAGGAATATTTAATTTTTACTGTTTCACTTTAAGCATTATTAAAACCACTGCTCCCGAAAAAACGTCAGTTTTTAAAACTTTTTTTTGCATTGATACATGTCCCCTGGGGCAGGACCCGGGTCCCCAAACACTTATGACAATAACATGCATATAAGCCTTTAAAATGAGCACTTTTGATTTCTCATGTTCGTGTCCTATAGACTTTAACGGTGTTCGTTTGTTCGTCCAAATTGTTTGCCTGTTCGCCAAGTTCTGGTGCGAACCGAACCAGGGGGTGTTCGGTTCATCCTTAGTGGTGGATGGTGACCACGCCAAGTTCTTTAAAACTCCTAAGGCTGTGGGGTGCTGGCTGGATGGTCGCTAGTTTTGCTGCTGACAGACCCCTTGTGTGGTGAGGTGCATTTTGGATACCGTAATGCTGCAAGTATATGGGCCTTGTTTCCTTTCTTCTGTTTGATACCTTGGTTGACAGCTACTATGTCATATCTTTATAAGAGGCACCCGTTCCTAAGTCCTAAGTATTTTTCTCTTATCATACTGGGCCAAACTGCCAGCTTCAAAATATGTTGGAGCCTGCTGTTTGGGGCCAGGCGGTTTAGTCACAGTGTGATTCCCCCTTTTGTGACTATCTGCCATCCACCCCTCCAGGTTGCCCACCCGTCTGTTTTCCTGCCTACCCCCCAGGTCTGAGGGGTTCACACTGCCACAGGATAGAAGTGAATACCTCCGAAATTGCTATTCTCAGTTTTCATTTTTTTTTCTTCCTGCCCCACTTTATCCCCTGGAATACACACTCCAGAAGTCTACTTGTTTTTGAACTGACACATGGTAATCTGACCATGTCCTGCTGATGATCACAGTGTTCTGTCTTCTCAGGTTTAGCTAGTAAAAAATGGATAGTTAAGTTTTGGGTACAGACCGTTTCCCGACCCTCCCGATACGTTTTTGGGGGGCGTTGGGTACCGGTAGGATAAGAACGTTGTGCTTGGGAAGTTTTTTTTTAGTTTTATGTGTGTTAGTTACTATATTTCTTTCGCATGTTGGCTCATGCTACAATACTGCTACAATGCTGCTCACCCGGTCTGTGGAGTCTGTTCTAGACTCTGCTCTCTTAATCTCAATACCCTGCCAATATGATCATGGCTTCACGTGACTGGGACGCAATGTCGGTGCTATCCTGGAATGTGAGGGGTGTAAACTCTAAATTCAAAAGGGCACTCTTATTCCAAGGGATTGCAGCCCAGCTGGTCACAGCAGTTTGGTGGCTGCTTCTGGACGCATCTAATCCCGCGGCGGTCCTGGAGGCGGTTTCTCCAAACACCCCCATATGGAACAACCCCACCCAACCTAATTTTTTTGCACTAGCTAAACCCAAAATATGGGCTAAGTACAAAATTAAATTAATCTCCGATATTACCTTAGATAACTTCATATACTCGTTTGATCATTTAATGTCATAATATAATGTTCCGTCCTCATACCTATTTCGATATTTGCAGTTATCCCATGCTTTCAAAAGCCGGCTCCCTCTCAATGAAACACAAGTGGTACAACCTGATTTGGAAAGGGTCTTGCGATATGAATGTACAGAGAAACCTACCTCTGTCCTCTACGCACATCTCCTCCGGGTTTCCTCCCCTGAGCTAACAACACTTCATCAGCGTTGGACACAAAACGTTCCAGAGCTGGACTCTGAGGATTGGGAGAATATATGGGAATTTCCATTTAAAATTCTTGTCTCCCTAAGAGATCATCTCATACAATACAATATCATCCATAGGGCGTACATTACCCCTTATAGGTTGCATAAAATGAAACCATCCCTGTCCCTGGAGTGTTGGCACTGTGCCCAGGCCCCTGGAGACTTCATACATATATTCTGGTCTTGTCCCGCAATTAGTGTATATTGGGTGCAATTAATTTCAGTGGTGCAAGACATCTTAGGTATTGTTATAACCCCGTTCCCACAGATATGCTTATTGGGATTGATAAAAGAATTAGTGCCCAGAGTGGCCGAGAAAACTCTGATCGGCCTCCTGCTCTTCTATGCCAGGAAAATGATCGCCTTATGCTGGAAGAAAAGGACCCCGCCCTCCCTCTATCTTTGGAAAGCACATGTAAATAACGTACTACCTCTTTACAAGGATACATGCAATCACAGACGCTGCCATAGAAAATATGACAGAGTGTGGACTAAATGGTTAGCTGGACCATCCACTGCAACATCTGCCTGAGTGGTCTACTAGACACACATATATACCCCCCTTAAACAGTTAATTCTTTGATGCCCTCTCTGCAGGTCACTGTGCTGGAGTTTTTTTTCTTCCTTTTGAGCATGAGACAATCTATATATATATGGTTTTGCCGTGTCAGTGCGCTTATGCGATAATAGTCTATCTTTTGTAATGTACCTTTCTGAGTAGGCTCCTGCGCGGGTCTTTATTGAAGCTGTGACACACTACTTTTGAGTTGTTGTCTGTATACGTTACATGTTTTTATATGCAAATAAAACAATAAAACAATAAAAAAAAAAAAAAACCCAGGTATGGATTTTATTGTGTAGTTATGTTGGTTCAGCTTTGACCAATGTAAGTATGCATATGCCACACCTGTGAGATCCATGTGGAAACTAGAGATCACTGTCTTGCTGCATATTAACCAGATGGAGTCACCCACTTGGCACTGGCACCATTCATAGAACAGCTTGCATTCTGTGACATCACGATCTCCACCTAGTCTAGTCAGAAAAGACCTTGTATTCCATGAGAAAAATGCAAGGCATTCTGTACAAGTGCCTGTGCTGAGCAAGCGACCCCCTGTTTTCACTATGCAGCAAGCACCCACTCGGCATAGGACCCTGAAGACAGCGGCATTAGAGACTACTACAGTGCTTTCCAGCTTTTACATGAATTCCACAGGTATGACATATGCATACTGACATTGATCTAAGATGGATTAATGTAACTATGCAAGAAAATCCATATCTGAAGTTCAGTCCTAATGCATTTATAATCTCTATTTCAAAAAGTAAAATATTTGCACTGATGAAAGCCGAACTTTGTGTAACTAGAAAATACATTATTGTGAGCAAGTATTTAAAACAGATCAACAGATCTTGCAGTAAAGGGCAGGGTCCACTTATACTGTCTGGACCCCCTTCTTTAAAAAGCACGTGCTTGCAAAAAACTTGAGTGTCTTCTCGCCAGATTTCACCTGCTCTGCGTTCCCCCAGAATCTTCCTGGCAGAACAGTGATGTCGCTCCCAGCAGTGTGAAAGATAGGCATATTGTAAATATAAATCTAACTTTCTTCTTTACAGGTACATTTTCCACGTACAAACATCAGATGATCATTAAAGGGGGACTGTGTATATGTAGAACTGACATTGTATTGCAAGTTTTGGACTAAGTACAGAATGATTAAGTTTTGTTTTTAGATACACTTCAAGCAAAATATGCCACAAATCAAATGTTTTGTGGGGGTTTATTTACTGCTTAGCTTATGCATCCATTTCCCTACATGACCACATAAAAAGTTATGCTTCATTTCTCATGTTTCTTGATGCTTTCTCTAAATAGCATACTGGAATTTATTTGATGGCAGATTAACATTTTGTAAAATACAAATAGTGTTTATTATTTAAAATAAAGGTCAGTTTGGCAAGCGCTCTCTGGCCCTCCTTCAAACGCTGTATGAAACCCCCACAGCATCCTTGATGCTCAGAGGATATCCATCCCAATCCCTTGATATTAGGAGGGGAACTAGGCAGGGTTGTCCATTGTCCCCGCTGTTATTTGCCCTAGCAATAAAGCCATTGGCTATTAAGATCCAAACCTGTTCAGATGTCAAGGGCATTATATGTGGAGACAGAGAGCACAAGTGTTTACTTTTCGCTGACGACCTCCTGCTGGCCCTGTCATCACCTATCACCTCCCTCCCCATTTATATGCCATTCTACATTCGTTTTCGGAAATCTCGGGCCTTAAAATCAATCATAGTAAATCTAGGGCACTGAACCTCTCTTTGCAGAGGTCCACCCAGATAGCACTCGAACAATCCCACCAAATTTATATGGGAGCCGGAAGCTCTTTCCTAGGAATAAGACTAACCTCATCTATAAAAACTTTATATAAATAAAACTATCCTGCTCTGTTCAAAAGACTGACAGAAGATTTAGCCAGATGGCAGATACACCCCCCATCGTGGTTTGGTAGACTACACTCGATAAAAATGAATGTTTTGCCGAAGGTCTTATACTTATTTCGTACTATACCTGTGTCACTAGTCCACTCCGACCTGCAGACATTCCAAAAAAAGATTCTTCCGTTTATATGGGGAGACAAGAGGCCCAGGGTGAACAAAGGTACAATGTACACTCCCAAACAGAAAGGGGGACTTGGCCTGCCTGATTTACAAAAATACTTTAACGCGGCCCAAATGGCCCAACTTACTAAATTTCACTCCCAACAACCCCAAGCAATATGGATGACAATGGAATCTTATTCTTGTCACTCTAACCCAATTTCACATATTATGTGGCTGCCAATGAAGGAGAGACAATCATATTATGTCCTACCCTTTCCTTCTCACTAGAAATCTGGGATAGACTCTCAAGGACTCAGAAATTCAAGTCACCCCACAATCCGCTAGCACCTCTATTGAGAAACTTAGAGAATAGAGACTTCACCCTGGGCCTCACCCCCCCCTGCATTCGAATGGTGGACCAACAAGGATCTAATACGGATAGCAGACCTCTGTGATCACAAGGGTATGCTGACTGAAAGATCCCTGGTAGAAAAATACCAAATGCCAAATACTGAACATTATAGGCTCACCCAAATACACCATTACATACAAACCCTAGCTCGTAAAGGTGATTTAGCAACAATGACTCCCATGGAACATATCAGTAGACAATATGACAAACTCAGGGGTCGTATATCTGCTATATATACGATATTGACATATATCTCGACAAAACTGAACTACATGACGCTATGGGAACAAGATCTTCAAAAAAATCTGGATCCTGAAGACTGGCACTCGATTATAATGTCAGCTTCTCGATCGCTCACCAATACCTCCATTATAGAGGCTAACTATAAGGTTTTATTAAGATGGTATATGGTACCGCCCAGAATGGCCATTTTTGTGCCCAGAGCCGCCCAGGAGTGCTTTCGGGGATGTGGCCAGGTGGAAACTGCATATCATAAATGGTAGACATGCCCCAAGGTCAAGAGATTTTGGATCAGGGTCTACAATTTCATATACACCCTCACCCAGATTAAGCTGGCAAAGTCCGTGAAGCACGCACTCCTGGGCGGCAGGGTAGCTGAGGCCTCAAAACGCCAAAGAAGGTTTCTTACATTTATATTTACAGTATATCAGCTAAAATCACAATAGCAAGAAACTGGAGGTCTGCAGCCTTACCGTTTGACCAACTTAAACACAAAATGTCATGGCTTATGCTAAATGAAAGGCTAACAACAATAGTGCAGGATAAAATGAAATTGTTTAATAAAGTATGGGATCAATGGATCAGATACTTGACAAATGACCCCCGGACAATCACAAACAGGACCCTTCTTGAAGGACTGGTCCAGAGCGTGGAGCCCCCCCCCCCTCTCCCTGACCCCCCCACTAACTCTGAACCCTCCCCCTTTCTTTTCTTTCGAGAACTACTCCCTTTCTTTTCTCGGCAAGACACTAACGTAATGTGGTCTGGAGGGGCCCCCCAATACCTGGCAAGCCAGACCCCCCCCAATAGATGGAAGGAGAGCTGGTGTTTCCCAGGAGGTGGGCTGTATTCCAAGGCCTATGTTATAGAGCATGCACATGGCCATAGGCTATGATATGAGGATTAAGGTGGAAGAACCACAGTAGGATATGTTCTATACACCACAAGCACTAGAACAAACAAGGCACAGTCTATATCAGTATAGGTTTATTGGTTTTGAAAACACAAGAGGTAGACTCCTTGTATATTTTATATGTATGATGTACTGTGGCCGCTGTGCAATGCTCAATGTAATGTCGAGATCTTTGTTATAGTTCTATGAAAACTTTAACCGCTTCCCGACCGCCTCACGCAGATATAATGCAGCAGATTAACGTACCTGTATGTTGCCCTTTAAGAGGCGACGTGCGGGTGCACGCGCCGCCAGGAGCTCCGTGACCGCGATCACGGGTCCTGCAGACCTGATGTCCACGGGGATACCCGCGATCGTCTCACGGTGAGGAAGAACGGGGAGATGCTAATGTAAACAGCATCTCCCAGTTCTGTCTAGTGACACTGTCACTGATCTCTGCTCCCTGTGATCGGGAGCGACGATCAGTGTAATGTCACACACAGCGCCTCCCCCCCACAGTTAGAAACACTCCCTAGGGCACACCTAACCCCTACAGTGCCACCTAGTGGTTAACCCCTTCACTGCCAGTGACATTTTTACAGTAATCAATGCAATTTTTTAGCATTGATCGCTGTATTAATGCCAATGGTCCCAAAAATGTGTCAAAATTGTCCGATGTGTCCGCCATAATGTCGCAGTCACAATAAAAATCGCTGATCGCAGCCATTACTAGTAAAAAAAAAAATTATCAATAAAAATGCCATAGAACTATCCCTTATTTTGTAGACACTATAACTTTTGCACAAACCAATCAATAAACGCTTATTGCGATTTATTAGGCCGATATATATTCTTCTACATATTTTTGGTAAAAAAAAATCGCAATAGGCATATATTGATTGGTTTGCACAAAAGTTATCACGATAAAAAAAGAAAGAGAAAACCTGCGCTATCAAGCAAAAAATTAATATAACTGTAGCTGCAACAAAACCACAAATATCAATGAGGTGAAAAATTACATACAAAGAAAAAATTGTGAGCTTGCATTAGATATTTAAATCTATATTACTACATGATTATCATAAGTAGATAAACAAATAAATAAAAACATAAATAAAAAACACCATCAAATTTAATTCTGAGTGAATTAGAAAGTCGCTATGCTACAGAGCAAACAGCGACATGTAAGTCAAATACTAATATTGACCATTGCATACATATAAACCAACAATAAAGTTATAAACTGGTGTGTAAAAAAGAAAAAACAAACAAACAAAGGTTACTCCACCCAAGTGCAAAGTCATAAGTAAAAAGTTCAAAATTGCATCTTGAGTCGCAGGAAAAACGCATATCCAAAGTTCATGAATTGTATTCCTTAGTGTGTATAAAGGAATAAGGGGACGTGAAGGGACCTCCAACCACCAGTGGATCCGAAGGTTGATAATAGATGTATCCTTACCAGACACGATGGACCTCCTTTATAGCAAGGTCTTAGAAGCATGCAGATTTAGCCCTCTGCAGGGACAGTAGATGTCAGCTCCCCACACAGCTGGAGATGGTTCCGACACTTCCGCATTGATGTAAACACTCCCTCGTTTGGACTCGTAGGTAAAGAAGGGAAGAAAGAAAAAACTCCAATGGTATAGTATGTAAAAAAGGGGAATTTTATTGCCTCAGACAACTAGGTATCTTTAAAACATCCAAAACATAAAAGCCAGCAAAATATAAAAACAACAACAGAGACGCCCATGCTAGGTTACATGAGGCTCTATGGCGATCTGGCGTACACTGCGTAGCCACGGCCTACATGTTTCGTGATAGGTCATGTCTTCAAAGGGGCACGGGCGACGCAGTGAACCATCGCCATTTATAGTACTTCCTTACATTCAAGCCTCGTTTTCATCTGAGTTTCAATTACAATCTGAGCATGTGCACATGCTCAGATTGTGATTGAAACTCAGATAAAAACGAGGAATGCGGAAGTGTCGGAACCATCTCCAGCTGTGTGGTGAGCTGACATCTACTGTCCCTGCAGAGGGCTAAATCTGCATGCTTCTAAGACCTTGCTATAAAGGAGGTCCAACGTGTCTGGTAAGGATACATCTATTATCAACCTTCGGATCCACTGGTGGTTGGAGGTCCCTTCACGTCCCCTTATTCCTTTATACACACTAAGGAATACAATTCATGAACTTTGGATATGCGTTTTTCCTGCGACTCAGGATGCAATTTTGAACTTTTTCACTTATGACTTTGCACTTGGGTAGAATAACCTTTGTTTGTTTGTTTTTTCTTTTTTACACACCAGTTTATAACTTTATTGTTGGTTTATATGTATGCAATGGTCAATATTAGTATTTGACTTACATGTCGCTGTTTGCTCTGTAGCATAGCGACTTTCTAATTCACTCACAAATAACTTTGATGGTGTTTTTTATTTATGTTTTTATTTATTTGTTTATCTACTTATGATAATCATGTAGTAATATAGATTTAAATATCTAAGGCAAGCGCACAATTTTTTCTTTGTATACAAAAGTTATCACGCCTACAAACTATGGGATAGATTTAGGGACTTCAATTTATTTTTTATTGTTTTTACTGATAATGGTGGCGATCAGTGATTTTTATCGAGACTGCGACATTGCGGTGCACAAATCTGACCCCAAATTACACTTTTTGGGGACCAGTGACATTATTAGATTGATCAGTGTTATAAAAATTCACTGATCAATGTATAAATGACACTTGAGGGGAAGGAGTTAACAATAGGGGGCAATCAAGGGGTTAACTGTGTTCCCTCAGCGTGTTCTAGCTGTAGGGGGATGGGCTGCATGGGACATGACAGAGATTGTTGTTAACGATGACTGGGAACAGAAAATCTCTGACATGCCCCCTGTCAGAACGTGGATCCGTCAGTTCTGTCTCTGTACATCGCAATTGCGGGTCGCCGGCGGACATAGAGTCTGCCAGACCCACGGCACGCGCCCGCTATATCACTTAAACGAGCCAACGTACAATAACGGCGATTCGCGGTATCCTGCCACCTTGCCACAGTACAACTGTGGTGGGTGGTCAGGAAGCAGTTAATACAACAGCTTGACAAAAAGCCTTTTCAGAATTAGAAGTCGGCCTTCTTGTTTCTCTTATAATGGTTTCCATTACGGATAGATTCATTTTCTCACTCTCTCCAAGGCTAGGTTCACACAACTGCAATCCAATTTTGATCTGATTTTCAGTGCGTTTATGTAGTGCAACTTGGTTGCAATTTAGTTGGCTGTTGGTAGCATATTTTATGGGACCAAAATTGTGCCGAACCGACAACAAAATTGTGCAGGATTTTCTTCCAAAACCATGCTGCACTGAGTACATTGATGTGAATGGGCACCATTGAAAACAATGTGATTTCCATTGTCATGTGATTCTGTGCGAAATTGCACTAGTGTAACCAGGCCTAAAAGTAGAAAGGCCTACCGATCATCCCCAAAGCCCCCCCCCCCCTGCGTACCTCCCAAAATGTCATTTAAATAGTTTTAGTCTTAAATACCTTAAATATTAGATTACAGTCACTGTCATGTGACAGCCAATGCCTCTTATTCTTCCTGGCTTCAGAGATGGGCTTTAAGCAAGCTTCAACAACATTCTAACATCAGAATGGTTTGAAGTAAAATGCTGTTCTAAACTACAGTTATGAGTATGCAGTATGTTTCCATACCAGTCAATTTGATTCAGCTGATTACTGCTAACATGAACACTTATATTGAACCTAGACAGTGCCAGAGGGGATGTGTCCATGACAATCTGGGCTTGCAGGAAAACAGTAAAAGTCTGGATGGTGCTGGGTATAATTCAGTCAGGAAAGTAGGACGGCACCCATTATATAAGAAGGATGTGAGGCAGGTCAGTAGGGCAGTGTACAGGGGGTCAGCAGGGCAAAGGATAGGGGTTAATCGAGCAGAGGATAAGGGACAGCAGTTTGTAGGGTGGTTTACAGCGGCCATTAGTTTGTAGGGCAGTGTACAGAGGGTTATCAGGACAGAGGGCAGTGGTCAGCAGGGCAGTGTGCAGTGGGTTAGCAAAGCAGTGTATAGGAGGTCAGCATGGGAGCCCATCAGAGAATGTGTACATGGGGTCAGCAGGGCTGAGGATAGGGGCCAGCAGGGCAGAGGACAAGGGTGAGCAGAGCAGATGACAGGGTTCAGCAGAGCAGAGAACAGAAGTTTGCAGGCAGAGGACAAGGGTTGGTAGGGCAAAGGAGAGGGGTCAGCAAGACAGAGAAAGGGGTCAGTAGGGTGGAAGATGGTGGGTCAGCAGGGGAGTGTACAGAGGCTAGCAGGGTAGGGTACAAGAGGACACAAGACAGGGGTCAGTAGGGCAGTATACAGGGGATCAGCAGGGCGGAAGACAGAGGTAAGCAGAGCAGAGCACACAGGTCAACAGGTCAGAGAACATGGGTCACTGCTGGCAGGTCACACAGCAGAGCTCCTCCTCTCCACACAGCACATAGCTGAAATTAGATTCTCTTATAGACACAGCCTTGTGTGCAGTGGCTGCTATGTTACAGTTCTGACCCATGAAATCCCCAGATCAGAATGGAAGTGTAGCTGCTGTAGCCAGCTACATACTGTGAACGACGCTGTGTCTGTAAGAGTATCTGAGGAGCAAGAGCTCTGCTGAGTGCCCTATGCCCAGGCTGTGTGCAGTGAAGAGATGGGAGGAGATGAAAGGGCCAGCCTGGGGGTTGGGGGCACAACTGAAATCTGGGGGAGCGCATCCCACCTCAGCACCCCCTAGGTCCAGCCATGGCACATGAGTTGTAAAACAGTGACTTAAAAATAGTAACTATTGCATTCAAAGTGTCTAATATGTGCACAGAGTGGAAAATATATGTAATATAAGTTGACAGCTATTCCAACAAGGGGTATTCTGGTGTTAAATGAGAAGGGACAGAGCCTTGTTCCTACTAGTGGAGGTTGGGCTGCTGGGGTGCTCTTGAACAGACCTAAGAAGGCGTGCAGACTCTGCTGGGTGTCTGTACCAACAAAATGATGGCAACTTGCGTACAAACAAATTAATATAATTGTACCAGAACTACAAAGAGCTACAAGAAATGTGCTATTTGCATGCCAAGGAATAAATGTGAGTGGTACAGTATATTCTGACAGCGTATATTGTGCGCTACCCAGTATTGCAGTTTACAGTACATTACATGTTTTTTTCCACAAGCACACTTAGAATTTCTTTGCTGATTTGTGCAGCACCATGGAGAGGTCCCCTACACAAGTTTTTTTTTTTGTAACACAGAGTATGATCTCACATACAGGAATATCAGCTGGCAAAATCTGGAAGTGCTGAGTAAGCAACAAATTTCAGCCTGTCAAGCCCTTTAAACACCAAGAAAATGTGGGTTCCTCTGTTTAAAAGAAGTGGGAACTCCTTCTTGTTACCACAATACAAAGCCTGGTTACTTTGTGTTACATTTTAGGAACAACCGGTTACAATGTATTTATGTTGTTTACACAATTATATTAAATATAAAAATATATATATGAATATATACATTTATAATTATGCCTTGTAAACATCTGACCTTTTTTCATAAGATTTGCCCTTTCTTTTTGCGACAAGATATCTGTTGTTTATATTCAGTAGACAATTAATTTCCCATTAGACCTGTATCCAAAATATAGTAAGATAAAGCACTAATAAAATGCAGTGTGTTTAAAGCACACCAACATCATTCTAAATAAATTGTCTGCAGCTGAGTTTTTTTTTTTAATAAAACAGCTTCATAATGACCGTGGTAAATCAAAAATAATTTCATATCACTAAGTGATTAAATAATTGTAAGTTTCTGAAAGTTATAAATCTTAATTATAAAATACCCCAAAGCAATGTCTGATATTGCTTCTCATTATTTAGGAATACTTTCTTCACAGAAAAAAAAATGAAGGCTTGTGGAGTGGGTCACCCCCTCCAGTTAGGCACAAAGTTCGTTTTTACTTTTTAATCCTGAAATACAATGAATGATATTTCTAAAAGAGGCAGTCAATACAAAATTGATATTTAAATTTTAGGTGAATGCAGCTGTTTGATTACTTATTGGCATACAGGAATAGTGTTACCATGGTGGGATGGGAAAAAAGTATATAATAGTATTTTTTATATATATTTTGAAACTTCCTTTCTCTTTTGGTGATCTAGTTCCTAAAAGGGCAAAGAAGGATAATATATACAGTCTAATCCTTTCCTCTTCAGCCTACTTTATAGAAGAGGCAGTGATGTCTCCAGCTTCAGTGGGTGACTTGGCTGTAACAATTGTCCTAGTTTGAGAAACTGAGTACAGTATCTAAATCACTTTATATTAGCAAGTTACATAGCTACATAGTAGGTGAGGTTGAAAAAAGACACAAATCCATCAAGTCCAACCTATGTGTGTGATTATGTGTCAGTATTACATTGTATATCACTGTATGTTGTGGTCGTTCAGGTGCTTATCTAATAGTTTTTTGAAACTATTTATACCTCTCACTGATACCACTGCGTGTGGAAGGGAATTCCACATCCTTGCTGCTCTTACAGTAAAGAAACCTCTACGTAGTTTAAGGTTAAACCGCTTTTCTTCTAATTTAAAGGGTGGCCACGTGTCTTGTTAAACTCCTTTCCACAAAAAAGTTTTAACCCTATTGTGGGGTCAACAGTACGGTATTTGTAAATTGAAATCATATCCCCTCTCAATCGTCTCTTCTCCAGAGAGAATAAGTTCAGTCAGTGCTCACAACCTTTCCTCAAAACTAATATTATTCAGACCCTTTATTAGCTTTGTTGTCCTTCTTTGTACTCGCTTCATTCCCAGTACATCCTTCCTGAGGACTGGTGCCCAGAACTGGACAGCATACTCCAGGTGTGGCCGGACCAGAGTCTTGTAGAGCAGGAGAAATATTGTTTTATCTCTGGAGTTGATCCCCTTTTTAATGCATGCCAATATTCTGTTTGCTTTGTTAGCAACAGCTTGGCATTGCATGCCATTGCTGAGCCTATCATCTATTAGGACTCCCAGGTCCTTTTCCGTCCTAGATTCCCCCAGAGATTCTCCCCCCCAGTGTATAGATTGCATTCATATTTTTGCCACCCAGATGCATTATTTTACATTTTTCTACATTAAACCTCATTTGCCATGTAGTTGCCCACCCCATTAATTTGTTCAGATCTTTTTGCAAGGTTTCCACATCCTGCGGAGAAGTTATTGCCCTGCTTAGCTTAGTATCATCTGAGAATACAGAAATTGAACTGTTTACCCCATCCTCCAGGTCGTTCATGAGCAAATTAAATAGTATTGGTCCCAGCACAGAACCCTGGGGAACCCCACTACCCACCCCTGACAATTCTGAGTACTCCCCATTTATCACCACCCTCTGAACTCGCCCTTGTAGCCAGTTTTCAATTCATGTACTCACCCAATGGTCCATGCCAACAGACCTTATTTTGTACAGTAAACGTTTATTTCATCAGAATGCACTGACGAAACCGGTCGGACGCAAATGAACGTGACACGCCATTTCCGCTCGTAACTTGGTTTTTCCTGCTTTTTTGTTTGTTTATTTGTCTGCATGAACCCATATGTGGGTAATGTGGTTTTAAGCCCGTTTTTAGCCTATTAAATATTTTGGCTTACTTCACCATGGGAGTTTTTTATCCATTTTTTCCACATTCTTGACATCCATGGTCTTTGTGACCCATCTTGGGAAGTCCGGTTGCATGCATCCAAGTAGCCTCAGCGTTAATCAAGACACCTGAGTTCCAGCACCTGAGTTCCAGCATTTGCACTTAGCCATGACTGTGAGAAGCTCCGTTGGTTGTCCTCAAAGCGTGTTTGACTCCTGTCATGGGAGTCACTTCCATCTGGTGAGTAGGCTGTGTGGCTGGTGATGGTGACTGAATACTGTTATTCGATGCTCTGCTGAACCCAAGGAAGATCTGCTCAGAAGCTTAACTTACTCAGAAGTTCTGTTTTACCATTATTTGAACATTTTGATTTATGATTGATTCATTATAGTTTGAAATATTTTTCGAACACATTGATATTTTGGAAACTATTTTTGGACTTTTTCCTTTCAATTTTTCACCTCATACATTTTGATTATTTTCACTATTTAGTAATTTATTTATTAATTTTTTCACTATGATGATTTAGTGTTTCACTCAGCTGGTAGATATTATCACTGACATTGTTTTCACCATTTTCATAATTCTTTTTTCACATTAGAGTGATTTTGCACTTGCACTTTAAAAGGAGCGCGGTTTGTAATTAATTTTTAATTATTTTTTTGCTTTTTCATTATTGTTATAACGTGCTGCTCCCCAATTAATCTATTTAATTTTCCATATGCGCAAGTAGGTAGTTGTTACCATTTTTTATTTGAGTTCCCTAAGTACCCTCGGGTGCAAGCCGTCTGGTCCTGGTGATTTATTAATGTTAAGTTTCCCAGGTCTAATTTTAATTCTGTCCTCTGTTAACCATGGAGGTGCTTCCTGTGATGTGTCAGGAGGATAAGCACTTCAGTTTTGGTTACTTAAGCCTCCTGATTCCCTCGTGAAGACTGAGGAGAAGAATAAATTCAATACCTTCGCCATCTCCCCATCCTTTGTAACCAGATGTCCTTGCTCATTTTTTATGGGGCCAATATGGTCTGTCCTCGCTTTTTTACTGTTTACATACTTAAAGAATTTCTTGGACTTATTTGCTTTCCTCCGCTATGTGGCTTTCATAGACATGTGCATTCGTTTTCGTCCGAATGCATTTTCGTCCGAATTTCGGGTATTTTCGTTATCGTTTTAACAAACGATAACGAACGTGCAGAATCCGAAAACTGAAAGATCCGACAGAAACAAATGCTTCATTTTTGTTTTCGTTGCAACAACAGGTCGATATAGGTAGGAGATTCGACATGACGCTGACAATAGTGATCTGTGTCCATCGAACCTGTGGTCGAATGTGCCTAACCTAACTCTATTAGTCCAAGATTATTCGACAGAGAGAAAAGATTCGACATGAAGATTTGACGAAGCAGTTGCCGCGAGTGGACAGTTATGGTCAAATAGGCTATAGAAGAATTCTAATGTTGGTTGACTAATAATAATAATTAATAAATATAATTATTACTAGTGTCATACAACATTAGAATTCTACTATAGCTTGTAGGCTGCTCCGTCGAATCTTCTTAGAATATTCAACAGACACCATAAGCCTTCAATGACAAATTCTACCTTAATTATTTCAGATTTTTAACGAAACAAAATAAATAAAAATTAATTTTGGGAGTAACTAAATACATTTATTTTTCGGACGAAAACGAAATTCCGCAGCAAAATATTTTAGTGTGCGCATGTCTCTTTCATGTTCTATCTTAGCCGCTGTAATTGTACCCTTCCATTTCTTGTTACATTCTTTATAAAGTCTGAATGCTGATGATGATCCCTCAACCTTGTATTTTTTTGAAGGTCTCCTACTTTGCTTTTATATGCATTTTTACATTGGAGTTAAGCCACCCAGGACTTTTGTTCGCTCTTTTAAATTTATTACCCAATTGAATGCATTAGCTAATGCCCTTATTTAATATGCTCTTAAAGCAAACCCATCTCTCCTCCATGTTCTTTGTTCCTAAGATTTTATCCCAATTTATGCCTTCTAGCAAGGTTCGTAGTTTAGGGAAGTTGGCTCTTTTGAAACTCAGTGCCTTTGTATTCCCCTTATGTTTCCTATTTGTGTGATTTATTCTGAAGCTAATTGACCTGTGATCGCTATTTCCTATATTGCCCCGTATTTCCACATCCGTGATCAGGTCTGTATTGTTGGTAATCAGTAGATCCAGTAACGCTTTATTTCTAGTTGGTGCGTCTACCATCTGACTCATGAAATTGTCCTGCAAGACATTTACGAATACCTATCGGGAAAACGGCTCGTCTGTATGCTGTTCTGACGCACCAAAAACGACGCATGCTCTGAAGCAAGTACGAGACGGAAGCTATTGGCTTCTGCCTATTGAACTTCCATTTTCTAGCCACATCGTACGTGTTTTACGTCAGTGCGTTCTGGGCAGTCAGAATTTGGTGTAACCGTGAGTATGCAAGACAGCTTGAGCGGAATTCCGTCAGAACTCTGTCAGAAAAACCTTCAGAGTTTATTCCGACAGGAAAACCGGTCGTGTGTACAGGACATTAGATGAATGCGTGGTTCCCTCCGTCTTATGTCTGGATAATTAAATTCCCCTATTATGATAACACTTCTCATTCTTGCTGCCAATCCAAATTGTGATAGGAGATCCAACTCCCCCTTCTCCCTCAGGTTAGGGGGCCTATAGCATACTCCCAGTATTATTTTCCCCTTGACTTCATCCCTTTGGAGCTCTACCCTTAAGGATTCCACCTTATCCCTATCTCCCTTAGTGATGTCATCTCTCACATTCAGTTGTACATTATTCTTGATATACAGGCATACCCTCTCTATCCCTGCGATAAAGGGTATACCCTTAAATGATTGCCAGCCAATCATGAGAGCTGTTGAACCAGGTCTCTGAAATTCCCACAAAATCCAAATCCTCCTCGTACAACAGTATTTCTAGTTCACCCATCTTGTCCGCCAGGCTCCTGGCATTGGTGAACATGCCACGTAGTTCAGACCAGTCACATACTATACTCTTATTGGGTGTTCCGAGATTGCAACTAGGACTTGTTACTATACTTACATTAGGTTTATGTGCTTTAGTCAACCTATCACTATTGCAACCAATACTACCCTCTGGAATATGTTCCGCACTGACTATCTCTTCCTCAGGGCCCTCCCCCCCATCGCCTAGTTTAAAAACTCCTCTAACTTTTTGGCCATCTCTACTCCCAGCTGATCTGCACCCTCCTAATTTAGGTGCAGTCCATCCCTTCTATAGTACTGGTGACCAACTGAGAAGTCGGCCCAGTCCTCCAGGAACCCAAACCCCTCCTTACTACACCAGCTCCTCAGTCACTTGTTTACTTCCCTAATTTCCTTCTGCCTTTTTTTTGTGGCTCGAGGTACCGGTAGTATTCCTGAGAATACTAGCTTGGAGGTCCTTTTCCTGAATTTAGCTCTCAAGTCCCTAAAATCGTTTTTTTAGGAAACTCTATCTGCCTCTGACTTTGTCATTGGTGCCAACGTGCACCATGACAGCCGGGTCTTCCCCAGCCCCTCCCAGTAATCTGTCCACCAGATCCGTGATGTGCCGAACCCAAGCGCCGGTAGACAACATACAGTTCGGCGCTTCAGGTCTTTGTTACAGATTGCCCTCTCTGTCCTTCTAAGAATTGAGTACCCTACCACCAGAATCTGTCTTTCCTTTCCCTTCGCTTCCCCCCCATTCTCACTGGAGGAGTTCTTCCCCTGGTAGCTAGGAGAGTCCCTCAGCTCCAGCAGTGCTGGTCCCTGACTGGTTTCACCAATGTCACTCAATGGAGCGTACTTATTGGGATGCTCCAGCCCTGGATCAGCCTCCCTGGCACTTCTCCCTCTTCCCTTCCTGACTGTCACCCATCTACACTTTTCTAGTGCCTGCACCTCTTTGTCTCCACCCGCCTCTGTGCTGGCCCCTGCGCGCACCTGTCGGGTACGTTCCCAGCTCTCCTTTAGTATGGAGGGTCTTCTAAGTGCTGACAGTCCTTTCCCAGATTCAGAACCTGGGCTTCCAGGGAAACAATGTGCTTACATTTTGCACAGCAGTATTCGCCCTCGATCGGATGATCAAGGAACGCACACATGCTGCAAGATCTACACCGAGTCGCATCTCCACACCCGCTGGGCATCGTACCTACAAATTTAATGAGGATTGGGGATTATACCCTGTCCAAGTTACCTAACACCTAGCTTCCTAACACTAATACTCAACAAGACAATACACAGGTACTCAACAAGACAATACACAGGTACTCAATAAGACAATACACAGGTACTCGCAGACCCACTTGCACTCGCAGACCCACGTGCACTCGCAGACCAACGTGCACACGCAATACACAAGTATACACAATATACAAGTACTAACAATCCACACACACTACTCAGGCAACACTCAGGTAATCACAATACACAGGTACTACGTGACACTAATACTCAATACAGCCCACATGCACTCACAGCACTCATGTACTTAAAATACACAGGTACACACTCACACTACACAGGTACTTAGAACCCTGTTATAACCTCCTGTTTTCGACTCTGGTTTTTAACTCACCACATAGTCTAGTTCCACTTGGTCTAAATTCCAGCAAGCTCAAAGATGAGCAGGCTAAAAATGAGTTCTACAGAAAGTTATATAGGCCTCAAGCATCTGTGACCAATTAACCACTCCCCTTAATTAGTGGGCTGAAGGAAGGAAAGAAAAAAAAGGCTGTTTAAAAAGTGACAGAAAAAGGTGTTAAAAATCTGCAAGGAGAAGCCCCAAAAAGAATCCAAAAAATGCAACACAGCAATCACCAGCAGTCAAAAGCAAAACTTGTTCATACTCTCCACTCAAGGTCCCCACTGTTTAGCTTCCAACCAGCAGTCTAGCCAAGTTAGTAACCAGTTAGATGACTCCTATCAGTTCTGTTCTACACTAGCAAGTTTGTGCCAGAAAAATGTAAAGTTAGAGACCAGAATATGTATTATATTTAGCTGCTGCACAGTATAGTAAAAATCTGTAATGTACTAAAAGAGGAACAGAAGCACTCAGTTATCAGAATTTGGAAGCCCCCAGATCCTGGCCACCCCCCATGTGAATGAATAGGGGTACATAGTACCCTTACTCATTCACCAAAAAAGTGACAAAAGTAATAAAAAACTCCCAAAAAATAAACATCTCCCCATGTAAATCCATTGTCAATCACGATGAACACTAGCCGGCGAGCCACACACAAAAAAAACCAAAAAAAACACTGTCGCCTGCCAAATATGACACTTGACACTCACTGAATGACAGCGCTACTTCCCCCCGCTGCTAAGTAACAAAGGGGCAGGTTCATCTGGTGATGTAACTGGGTAACCTCACCCCTATGATGCCCCTTGGAGACCCTACCTCATTACTTCATAGGGTAAGGGATCCCCACACTGTTTTTCTCCTTAACAACCAATGACTTATCCCTGCTGGCTGACAGCAGGGATGAGTTGCAGTAGAAAAACATGCACTAAAAACGTATCAAAAAATACATATGCATACACAGGCAGGCAGCCCTATTTATTTACCCCAGTTTAAGCACATTAGCAAGTGATAATTTATATACACAATTATTTATTATTTAGCTTTAAAATAGGGATTTTAATTAGTTCTAATGGTTTATGCATGCTTCTGCGATGGTCAAGATCCTTTTATTGTCTGCAGTTCTCTGTGTTCTCATTAACAGCCACGTGGCGGGGACCCACAATTCTAATTTCAGTTAGCTAGCCTTTTCAGACTAGCCAAACAGCTTCATTAGCAGTTCAATAGAGGAAGCCTACCTACTCACTGAAACTCACCAAAGAAATGCAGCTAACCTTTTTTACCAGAGGATAGCTAAAAATGATAATATAAATTACTTTAAAAAAATCACGAAAATGGTAGCAACACAAGTCAAACATCTATTTAAAAACAAAAACTTAGTAAAATAAAACATAACCAAAACCATTGATCTTTACCTTTAAAAGGTCACTCTACCTTTCAACTTGACAACATGTACCCATTGTTATCTCTCCTTATTCCAGTACATGCTGCTCACATACAGACTTTTGTTTTTTATGCACAAATAGGACCATGGCTTGTTATTTTGCATCTGTTTCCTGGTCTCTATTATTCATCCTGTCAAAATACCCGTATAATTTTGTTAAGTTCATACTAATTCAATATTTCATCCTCTTTGTTAAATAAAACAGAGCATATAATATTGTGCAGAGAAGTGGATTTTCTAATGAGAAAAAATGCTCATAATTACAATGCTTATGACATATTTAGTGAGTTCAAGTAAAATGTTATTCAAGGCTGGGCTGAATTCAGGAAGTTGCTTTACTGCTGTATAGACATTACATGTCTGTAAAGCTAAAATACAGTTATCAATGTGGTGGTCCAATACAGGATAATGATACGTATGATCCGTGGTCTGGCTTTTTGCTTTACAGCAAATCAGCAATGGATATCTCTTCCGTTCGCAAAGTGGTGATTAAACAAATATTAAAAGGAAGATGCAGCTTTATTAAAATAGGAATATAAATACTATAAAAAACCAATAATAATTAATACATGTTAATAAATAAATAATAAATATAATAAAATAATAACAAAAACTAGTATAAATTCTATTCCCACTTTTATCATTTATAGGTCTTAAGGGCTATTTCACATGTGCAATAACCCATATAAGAGCCATGCTCTAATGCCATCTTTTTCAAGTACAACTTCTTTCCAGTTTTCTATGTAGAATTTAAAGGGAACCTGAGACAGACTCTTATGCCACGTACGCACGAGTGGACTTCTCGTCGGACTGAACCCCGATGGACTTTTCGACGGAGTTCCGACGGAGTTCCAAGGAAACTGACTTGCCTACACACGATCACACCAAAGTGATGACGTATGACCGGACTAGAATAAGGAAGTTCATAGCCAGTAGCCAATAGCTGCTCTTGCATCATTTTTGGTCCGTTGGACTAGCATACAGACGAACAGATTTTTCGATAGGAATCGAGTCCGTCGGAATGATTTGAAACATGTTCTATTTCTAAGGTCCGTCAGATTTTTAGACAGAAAAGGTCCGATGAAGCCCACACACGATCGAATTGTCCGACGGATTCGTTCCGTTGGACCTTTGATGCCGAAAAGTCCGGTCGTGTGTACACCGCATTAGTCTAGGCTCCCATCCAGCTCTGGGGGCTGGCTGAATCTTGGTAGCTGTGACAGCTAATTAGGCACACGCAATGACCTGATTTACTTTGCAAAGTGAATTTATCTTAGTGAGGTAAAACAAATTGAAAATTCAATTTTCAAAAAAAAAAAAAACAATCATGTGCACGGAAAACTGCAAGTCAGGACGTCTTCACATCATTACCCCTTGGTGCTGGCGCCTCCTGGCCCTTTAAAGTTTAATATGCTGGGAGGCGAGGTTTCTGATCATGTGACCACCGTGATTGCCTGTCACAGTGGACACATGATTGGAAAGCTCCCAATAGCTAGTATGCATCGGGAGCTTTCCAATACCTGCCGGCTAGCATGCTGGAAGTACGCAGGGAGCGCGTCTCAGAAGGGTAAGTTGTTTTAACAGGGCCATATATATGCCGCCGCTGGGTGCCATCTAGGGGTTGGGCTGGCATCTAGGGGTTAAATAAAAGCTATGGTTACAGCATACGCTCTTTTTTTTTTTAACATCAGCCTTATAATAGCAATACAAACTATAGTTATATTTGACAATCTAAAATAAGCTTACTTAAGAAAATATTTTCATGTTGTGAGTGCTGCCTGGCTGCTGGACATCTCTTTCCACAACTTCCTAGATTCTTGCATGCTTTGTAGCTTCTCCTCTGCTGGTTAATTTCAATTTCATATCCCATGGTACCTTTCTGCCTGCAAGCAGTGATTCCTGTACTGACTCCACCCTCTAAAACTTTTCCTTTCCTTATCTCTGTGCAATGTGTGACACTGCAATGCCTGCCCACAGGACATAGTGAATATGTGTCACAGAATTTAAGGAACTACACATGTGGAATGTGGAAATGAATATATAATCTTAGATATCATATGTTGGCCATAGATAAGATTTAAGGTTAGTGAATTTACTCTTTCCAAAGTGATTTTGCTCTTTGCAAAGTACATTTTATGAATGAGGTGAAATTGTGTTGACTTCAATTATCCAATCATTGTGTTGACTTCAATTATCCAATCATGTACAAGCAAAAATCCTGTTTTGTTATTTTTTGTTATTTTTTTTTATTTGCCTTGTAATTGTTTGGGTATTCTTTGCAAAGTGAATTTTCCATTTGTTTGTTGTTTTTTTTAATTTACCTTGTATTTGTTTGGGTATTCTTTGAAAAGTGAATTTTCAAATTGTTTCACTTTGTTTACCAAGATAAGTAAAAGTTAATTTTGCAAAGTGCTAATTCACTTTGAAATTAACATGCTCTACTCCTTTAGTAAAACAACCCAACCTTGTAGTTGCATCTAAAGGAAAACTGAACAGAAATTATAAATATTGTGTGTGATCAGCTTTAAGTATATAAACTTTAAAATTATTATTATCTAATGTCAAAAGATTCAAGCAATTTAACCAGCTGTATGTAAGAATATACAGTTTTGTGAAAAAGCACTTGCCCCCTTCCTGATTTTCTATTTTTTTGCATATTTCTCACAACTTAAATCATTCGGATCATCAAACAAATTTTAAAAATTACACAAAGATAACCTGAGTAAATCCAAAATGCAGTTTTTAAATTCTTATTTCATTTATTAAGGTAAAAAAGCTGTTCAAACCTGCCTGGCCCTATGTGAAAAAGTAATTGCCCCCTCCCATGCTGAATCATGAATGAACTGTGATTAACCACAATTTTTTGGAAAGCTGAGTTAAATTTCACTTGCCACACCCAGGCCTTCTGTCAGACCTGTTGATTTAAGAAATCACATAAATAGAAGCTGTCTAACAAAGTGAAGCACGCTAACAGATCACAAAAAGCCACACATCATGCCACAATCTAAAAAAGTTCAAGAACAGATTAGAAACAAAATAATGTACATGTATTGGTCTAGGAAGGGTTTCAAGGCCATTTCTAAGGCTTTGGAACTCCAGTGAACCACGGGGAGATGGAAATAACAAATGGAGATAACTTTGAATAGTAGTGAACCTTCACCGGAGTGGCCGGCCTACAAGAATAAATCCAAGAACATGACGACGACTCATCTATGAGGTCATAAAAGAACCCAGAACAACATCTAAAGAACTGCAGGCCTCACTTGCCTCAGGTAAGATCAGTGTTCATGATTCAACAATAAGAAAGAGAAAAAAATGGCATCCATGGGAGCGTTTCAAGGCCAAAGCCACGGCTGACCAAAAAGAACACAAAGGCTTATCTCACATTTACGAAAAAACATCTTGATTATCCCCAAGACTTTTAGGCAAATGTTCTGTGGACTGATGAGACAAAAATTTTACTTTTTGGAAGGTGTGCATGCCGTTACATCTGGCATAAAACTAATACAGCATTTCATAACAAGAACATCATACCAACAGTCAGACATGGTGTGGTAACGTGATGGTGTGCGACTGCTTTGCAGCTTCAGGACCTGGACGACTTACCATAATTGATGGAACCAAGAATTCTGAGCTCTACCAGAAAATCCTAAAGGAGAATGTCCGGTCATCAGTTCGTGACCTCAAGCTCAAGTGCACTTTTGGTTATGCGGCAGGACAATGATCCGAAACACAAAATATTTAGATGTTGGAGTGGCCTAGTGGCCTAGTCAAAGCCTGGACTTAAATCCAATTGAGATGCTGTATCCTTACACAGGCCGTTAATGCTGGAAAACTCTCCAATGTGGCTGAATTAAAACAATTCTGCAAAGAAGAGTGGGCCAAAATTGCTCCACAGCAATGTGAAAGACTCCTTGCGAGTTATCGCAAACGCTTGATTGCAGTTGTTGCCGCCAAGGGTGGCACAACCAGTAATTAGGTTTAGGGGACAATTACTTTTTCACATAAAACCAGGCAGGTTTGGACAGCTTTTTTGCCTTAATAAATGAAACCATCATTTAAAAACTGCATTTTGTATTTACTCGGGTTATCTTTGTGTAATAATAAAATTTGTTTGATTACCCGAGTCATTTAAGTGTGACAAATATGCAAAAAAATAAAAAATCAAAAAGCGGGCAAATACTTTTTCACACAACTGTACCTAATGTGTTTTAATAGATCCATAATTTGATTAAATGGTGAGTTTCCTATATCTGCTTAAAGTTCAGCTTTAAACTGTAACTAGACCTAGAATTACATAGCCCAGTTTTCTCGATTTATATATAGTATGCAGGTCTAGTAAACCACATTACAAAGCTGATATGTGCAAATCCAAATGAAAAAGTCAGGGACAAAGATCTTGCTATCCACGTTTCTTAATTTAAACCCGCAGAAGGTACAGTATATAACTTTTGATCAAAATAGGTGGTGTGATATATAACAGTCCCACTGTGTCTCACATATGCAGATGATATTGAATGTGTTAGTAGAAAACAGAGCTTCTTATAGAAGCTTTCCTAGAATTAGAAAAGGAGTCAAAGATTGGGTGTACAGTCAGTGATAATAATACAAAATATATAATTACACTATACTGCTTAGGACACAAATTGGAGAAAAAAATTAAAAATAGAATTTTTATAAATATCAAAGTATTGATTCATTTAAAGGGTAACTCCACTTTCATTGGAAAAAAATATAGCACATAAATAAATAATATAGCATAGCAAGCCATATTGCAATTGAACATTATTAAAAATTATCTTTCCTTTTCAATCTGCAGTGCTGTAATTTTCTGTAAAATGCAATATGGCAACCTGGAGCCCATCTGTACACAGTTGGTGCACAGAAGGCCCTCAGAGATGTCAGTTCCTGCTTGTGTAATTGGCTCACTGATTTTCCCAGAATTCTGCACTAAGATACAGGTCAGACTTTAGGCACCCTCTGCAACAAAAATGTAATCTTTGGTGATACGCTTCCAAAGAGTTATTGACTTGAAGTGATGCTGACCCGTCAACTTTCCTCATTAGAGTCCTGCAAGTGCATCAGCTGATCAATAATGAAAAAGTCACTCCTTTTCAGAACCAGTATCCAAAAGACATAGAACAAGTAGCTTTTTCTTCAGAGCAAAAACAGGTGGGAATCTGAAACAAAGTTTTCCTAAATCCCTGCAATGTACATTGATCGACTAAAAAAAAGATTGGTCGCACGCCATGGAAGGAAGAACTGCTGTAGAAAAGTTACTTTATTGTCAAGGTACCAAAGGACGTAGACAGGACGCTACAGGAACATTGGTAGACCAGTTTCACACGGATAACTCGTGCTTGTTCACAACAAAAATATAGCCCCAAACCTGAGCTATTTAAATGCTCCACCCAAAAGTGATGCTACAAAAAAAGTCAGGTTTGATTGGCTGACCGACATGTATAGCAATTAAACACACCAGATAAAATCATTAAATCACAAAGTGTGTAAAAACTAAACTTGAAAAAACTGACATAATGAAGATAGAACGAAGAGTACAGCATGAGGAGAAATATACATAAACATATATATAAATATATATACATAATAAAGACCCCCAAAAAGTACCTAGAAAAATTCAAGAATAAAACCAAAACAAAAAGAATATAAAATAATAGGGTTGCACCGATACTGAGTATTTGCCCAAGTACTTGAGCATGAGCAGATACCTTTTCATGAAGAGGCAGCTCCCCGAAGTCAGTGGGTGGAGCGGAGAGCAAGTCCTGGTAGTGGAGAGTGAGTTCTGGCAGGTTGGCAGCAGCGGAAGGTAAGCTGGCCGGGTGCAGGGGTATGGGTCACAGCATCGGTGACCCGGGCCGCCACATTCGTTAACAGAATTGACAGCCCCCGGTCTCCGTTGGAGATTGAACAGCGCAAAGCCCATCTTGGTACACCCTGCACTCGGCCTCAGTAAGCAGCAGTCACAAGGTGGCAGCGGACATCTTGTTACACCCAGCCCATATAGTTCACCAACTATATGGGCTGGGTGTAACAAGATGTTCGCTGCTGCCTTCTGATTGTTGCTTACTGAGGCCAAGTGCAGAGTGTACTAAGATGGGCTTTGGAGCACTTGTATACTTGAGAAAGTTTAACCTGTTATTGATTGTCTCTCATCATTCATTTATCATGCCTGGCTGCCAGCAATTTCCAATGCAATCAGTGCTGCATTTAATTGCCACTGCCTGCCCATCAGTTCCACCTATCATTGCCCATAAGTGCCGCCCATAAGTGCCCATCAGTGCCCATAAATGCCACCTATCAGAGCCAGCATATCAGTGCCCATCAGTCAGTGCCACCTATCAGTGCTGCATATCAGTGCCAGCCATCAGTGCTGCATATCAGTACCCATCAGTCAGTGCTGCAAATCAGTGCCACCTATCAGTGCTACATATCAGTGCCACCTATCAGCGCCAGCCATCAGTGCTGCATATCAGTACCCATCAATCGGTGCCATCTATCATTGCTGCATATCAGTGCCAGCCATCAGTGCTGCATATTAGTGCCCATCAGTCAGTGCCACCTATCAGTGCTGCAAATCAGTGCCACCTATCAGTGGTGCATATCAGTGCAACCTATCAGTGCCACCTATCAGTGCCCATCAGTCAGTGCCACCTATCCGTACTCCAAATCAGTGCCCATCAGTCAGTGCCACCTACCAGTGCTGCACATCAGTGCCACCTATAAGTGGCAGCCCTCAATGCTGCATATCAGTGCCCATCAGTTAGTGTCGTCTTATAAGTGCTGCATATCAGTGCCACCTATCAGTGGTGCATATTAGTGCAAGCCATCAGTGCTGCATATCAGCGCTCATCAGTCAGTGCCACCTATCAGTGCTGCAAAGATATCATTAGTCTGTATTATGCTTTGAAAATTGTCACATGACATAAAAAAAAAATATCGGTAATCGGTATCGGTGGGTACTTGAAAAAAAGTATTGGTACTTGTACTCGGTCTTAAAAAAGTGGTATCGGTGCAACCCTATAAAATAATATACATTGAATTGTTAGTTAAACCAGAACAGAACACAAGAAGCAACCACTGAATCTAAAAGTGAGAACATTTATAACATATATCGATTGTAGGAGAGTGATCGAAAAACAAATTTACACGTAAAAAAATGATTACATAACAAAATAAAAACCATATATAAATGTATATACGTGTATACAATTAGATCGCACATCCAACAACAGAAAAAGTCTTCTTTTGAACTCCTATAAACATTTATCTGAATATATGTGAAAGTACACATTGAAATATATAAGAGTGTTTGGAAAAGTATGAGACTAAACAACCATACAAAAACAATTGCAAGAAGCAGAGATGTAAGAAATTATGTGCTAAATAAAAATGCAGCAATGGATATCTAATATTCACAAATGCTACATTAAAACAATAAACATCCTAAGAAAAACGAGGGCAATCTAAAATCTCCCAAGTATCACGATTGATAAAATATTATGATAACCCTGTGGAATCCAATAATATATGAATACTTAAAGATAGCAAAGAATGACATGACGGTAAATCCTGGAAAACTGTCCAGCATGACGGAAAATATCTGTGCAAAAACTCAAAATGACAAAAAATACCAAAAACAGTAAATCACTAGTTCATGAATGAGAACGTTAAAACGATCTAATTTAGTCAATGAAAATGTGTGATGTCCCATTCGAAATTTAAACTGTACGGTATACGAGTTTTGAAATGAAAGATCCAATAAAACTGTTGTTTACACAGAGATCTAAACACATCCCCTCCTTTTAGGTGGGCTGACTTCCTCAAGGATCTGTACTCCCACTGCTGAGGTTTCACCATTATGGTATTGATTAAAGTGGCGAGCAACATTGGTAGAATGATTTTTCTCAATACTGGATAAATGCTCAATGAATCTATCCCTGAGACGTCTGATTGTGTGTCCAATGTACTGTACATTACAGAGTCTGTATGTAATAATATATACAACATGTTTGATATTGCAATTATAGAATGACCGCAGTCTCTGTTCTTTCGCAGTAGAATAAGAATGCACAACCTCCCCTTTGATAATATGCCTACAACAAGGACATTTGAATACACTGCAGCTGAAATTGCCTCTGAGGTGTAACCATGTTGTAGACTGTGGGGTTGATTTACTAAATGGAAATCCACTCTGCACTACAAGTGCACTGCAAGTACACTTGAAAGTGCACTTATAAGTGCAGTCGCTGTAGATCGCTGTAGATCTGAGGGGAATCTCTTTAATTATTGGAAGCTCTGATGATTTTATCATCCAATCATGTGCAAGCAAAAATGCTGTTTTTTATTTTTCTTGCATGTCCCCCTCAGATCTACAGCGACTGCACTTGAAAGTGCACTTTTAGTGATATAATGGAAATGCATGATATAATTTTGTAGTTCTTCAATCTCCTTGTTTTTAGACAAGATGTTGATATTCATGAGTGCAATGGAACAGGTGGACAGGGTGTCTGTCCACTTCTTTTTTAGTTCATCATCATGAAGTTCAAACGTAGGGAACTTCTTTATATGTAAACCTCTTGGAATTCATTCCAAAGCAACATATTCAGACAAAGTGCTAGAATCCCAATAGGCTCTGATCTCCTTATCCATGGACTTTTCCAATTTCAGAAACAATAGCCTAATTGAGCCCATGTTGCCTGTTGAATTAGAAGTGTCCCAGGCATTGGCTCGATATGGATTCTCAGTTGATTGTCTGAAAGTATGGCTGATGTCCTTGGTCCCTTGGCTTTCTGACATGTACATTGATCACCCAAAGGGAATTCAACAAAAGTGGACTTAATCTTTACTTACTCTTTTTAAATCTTTAGGATCTATTTTATATAGAAAAACAAAGATATCCGAGAATTTGAAATTACAATAAAAGCAGGAATCATTTTGCAGTACAATAAAGAAATGTCCAGAACGTAATAGTTTATAAAGCTGTACTTAGACCATCTGTAACATATGGCATGAACACAAGTAGATAAGAAAATGCTTTGTATGAGTATGGGAACAGAAGGTGTTTGTGAAAAACTATGGAACAGTGTGTGAGAATGGATTAAGAAGATTAAATTAGAAGGTAAAACTTTTATTATTATTATTTATTTATTTTTGTATAGATTAAAGGGGTTGTAAACCCTTGTTTATTTTCTAAATAAAAATAACAAACATGCCTATACTTACCTGCTGTGTGCAATGGTTTTGCACAGAGCAGCCCTGGTCCTCTTTTTCTGGGTTGCCCCACCAGTGCTCCAGGCCCCTCCTCTTCATCAGGTGCCCCCACGGAAAGCGGCTTTCCGTGGGGCACCCATGTGTGCTCTCTCCCCAGTCCTGCTGCTGCATCCATTGGCACAGACAACGGTACTTGTCCCGGCCCCACGCTTCTGTGTCGCTGGATTTGATTGACAGCAGCCGGAGCCAATAGCTCCTGCTGCTATCAGTCTGTCCAATGAGGAGTGAGACAGCATCTGTAGCTGCTGGGCTCCTGCACATCGCAGGACCAGATCAGGCTCGGGTACTAGGGGTTCTAGGGGGAGCTGCAGCACAGAAGGTTTTTCACCTTAAAGTGGATGTAAACCAGATAGCTGTCTTCTGCTCTGTTCTTCTGTTATCAGCCTTATAACTCCTGACAAGTTCTCTGTCACATATGATAAAAGCAGCCTGAGTTTTGTGTTAGGGAGGATGCTATAAATAGATTAGCAGCATGCTGAATTATTGTTTTATCTCTGGAGTTAATACCCTTTTTAATGCATGCCAATATTCTGTTTGCTTTGCTTTCAGAAGCTTGGCATTGCATGCCATTGCTGAGCCTGTCATCTACTAGGACCCCCAGGTCCTTTTCCATCCTAGATTCCCCCAGTGGTTCCCCCCCTAGTGAGTAGATTGCATTCATATTTTTGCCACCCAAATGCATTATTTTACATTTTTCTACATTAAACCTCATTTGCCATGTAGTTGCCCACCACATTTGTTCTGCTCTTCTTGCAAGGTTTGCACATCCTGCGGAGAAGTTATTGCCCTGCTTAGCTTAGTATCGTCCACAACATGGACAGATGTGCACAGATTTCTACTGGGACAGGTGTTGCAGATGTTTACTGGGACAGATGTGGCAGATGTTCACCAGGACACATGTGGCAGAGGATCATGGACAGATGTGCGCAGATGATCACAGACAGAAGTGCGCAGATGATCAAAGACAGATGTCCACAAATTATCAGGGACCGATGTGTGCAGATAATCATGGACAGATGTGACAGATGTGGCAGATGATCATGAACAGATGTGCGCCAGATGTGCGTAGATGATCAAGGACAGATGTGGCAGATGATCACGGATAGATGTGGCTGATGATCACGGACAGATGTGGCTGATGATCACGGACAGATGTTGCAGATGATCATGGACAGATGTGCGCCAGATGATCACTGGGACAGATGTGTGCAGATGTTCACTGGGACAGATTTGGGGACACTAGCTGGGTGATCAGTGTGTAAAAATCTGTAAAATATAGCTCATACACACTGATCCCTGGCTCGCAGCACAGGTCCGCTCTCCTTCTCCTCACTGACAGGCTCTGTGTGAGGAGAAGGAGAGCTGATCGCCTGGCAATGGCTCTCTGTTTACATTACATGATGGCTGTGATTAGTCATGAGATCAGGAGGGCCAATCACAGAGCCCTACTGCTGATCCGAGAAAGACACGAGCGCACTGGGATCATGCGACTGTGCGATCCAGCTCCTTCTGAGGGATGTTCAGGAACGTCTACTCAGAAGGATGAAATGCCCACCTGGCTGTTTATATGGATTGGCTGGGTGGGAGGAGGTTAAGGAATGTTATAACTCCTGTAAGGTTATTTTTTTACCATCTATGTCCCATTGTGGAGATTTTTCCTTCTCTTTCTGTCCCATAGCCAAACAGGAAGTGTGAGAAAATCCCTCTAAAGTGAGGGAATCTCTTGTTGTCACCAGAACTAATGTTCGCACTGGAAAATATCTCCACTATTTCTGTTCTGTGGACAACCCAAAATTTATAAAAAGAACAAATAGAAAGGGCGACTCTCCCTAATGGGGACACAGACAACAATAAAACCCTAAACTTTATCCAAAACTAGAAAAAAAAAGTTTTGCCTTTAGTAACACTTTAAAGTCATAAGGATGTGTGGAATTGTCCATCTGAATCTGAATCTGTATCTGTATCTATGTATAACTGCCCTTGAATGCCTAGGACCAGAAAATCATTCAGTGATTTATACCTTATTACCTGTTATATAGCATAATTATTCACATTTATGTAATGAATATAACATGTCTCGTTTATTATTATAGACAGATCTAATATTACTAGAATGCATTCTACACAGACAAAGGTCCACACTAGCTTAATATGTAGTAAGTTAAATTGACTTAAGAACATTGATGAAACTGCATCCATTCCTTTGACTTGACTTTAGTACGCTAAGTGCACAGATAACCAGTGTTGTCTTTGTCGCCCACAATAACTTAATGTTTCTTTACTCACTTGGCATTTTAAAAAGTCTTTAAAGTATTGCTAGTGCAGGAAGATTATATTGATCACTTCAAATTCAGCAAAGGTGTCCAATTAATTTCTTACAAGTTGCAGTAAGTTAACAGGAACAGTGGGAAAGCAACATCCCCATAAAATGCGGGCCATGTGCAGTCAGGCTTCTGATCCTAGCCAATTAAATGTTCCCTCTGACAGAGACGTTGATCTCCAACAGACAAGAGATAGTTGCTGGACCTGATTGAAAAATAGTTGGATAAGTAATTCTCTTCTTTACTCTTTGAAGAGTCCCTAGAAAGGGTTTGACCAAAGGAGGCCATTAAAAGTTTTCACTTTACTAACATTTTGAAAAGTTCTACTATTCAAACTGGAAAACAATGTCAGTAGCAGCCATATAGACAGGTAAAACCATTTCATAATTTAACTAGCCAATGGGTTCCTAAAGTAGGCTGATTAAATAAGGCAATGCAAAGTGCAATCATGAAGTGCAATGATCTAAAGCAGGAATCTCCACACTACGGCCCTCCAGCTGTTGCGGAACTACACGTCCCATAAGGCATTGTAAATCTCTGACATTCACAGACATAAGGCATGATGGGAATTGTAGTTCCTGAACAACTGGAGGGCCATAGTTTGGAGACCCCTGACCTAAAGGAATAGCACTTCTCTGTGATGGACACAGATCACTTAAAGATAACTGTCAATCAATTGCTATAGGTTGTTGAAATATGTACTGCACTGTTTGCCTTACTGAAGGAACATGGAAATGTTGAACAAAAGTACATTGAATAAAGGTTTGCAGGCACACCATGACCTTGGTCCAGGTATCATGAACTATCTGCCACAGTGATAGCTACCTACTGACTAACATAAAATAAATATACAGTTAAAAAAGAAAAAATGCAGTTGAACATCTATCAATCCAGTCAAATAATAAATATATTTATATATAATAAAGTGGTGTATCTTATTCTATCTGACCAGTTTCATGAACACCTGAATGTGTTTATGTTGTAGAAGAGATCTGTTCTTTATCTGACAGTACTTAGTGTCTAGATGTTACTTGGATTTTACTGCCACGGGTCTTTGAATCCACCTTACAAAAGGTATATTCAAAGGCTTTTTTCTAGATTCCAGCTTCCCTATGTACCAATATACCATTGATGTACTTCTGTTGCAGAAAAGAAAAAGCTTTCTATGTATTTTAGGAGAAGACATTACCTCAGCCTCCAGCTTGTTCCACAGAAAAGTTCATGACTTCCTGGTATGTAGATTTAGGGCATGATGATAGACATAAAGGAGATTGTAGTTGATGGTAAATATAAAGGAGATTGTACAATCAGATTGTATAGTGTATGGTGGGCTTTACAGACTTCCAGGGACATACTTCTGTTTTCAATACTACTGCCTGCATGTGTCACACATTTGCATGTGATTACAGAGGTGGGTGGGAGCAATATCCTGGAGGGGGAGGACAGGTGCAGGGTGTGTGTTAATGAAGTTAGCTGGGGAATTACTAACTGTGTCTTAACAGTTTTCATGTTCTAAACCTACATACCAGGAAGTCATGAACTTTTCTATTATACAAGCTGGAGGCTGAGGTTATGCCTTGTGTTAAAATACATCATACGATTTTTCTTTTCTGCAACAGAAGTAAATTAATGGTATATTGGTACATAGGGAAGCTGGAATTTAGAAGAGAAAAAAAGTGAACTTAGCCTATAAGTAAAAATGAAAAATTAGGCGATGATAAACTTGATGTGAAACAGCCTACCTTCTCATGTCTGTTTTTTAACAAATTATGATTGCATTTGATGCCCCGTTCCTTAAATATTGTGAAAGTCTGGTGTTCTGGTTGTTGAGCTCAGTGTAGCGCTCACCAGTGAGTAGAGTCCATGCCAGTTGTGCATTTTAGGAGCTTGTTGGCCCATTTTTATTAACCACTTGCCAACCGGCCCATAGCCAAATGCTGGCTACAGGGCGGTTGCATAACTCTGGGAGGGCGTACAGTGACGTCCTCCCAGAATCCCGCTCTCCCTGAGAACATCCGTGAGCGCTGGGTCCAAAGGACCCCGTGCATCACGGATCATGGTAAATGGCCGCTGATAGCCGCCGTTTACCACGTGATCGCTCCGTCAAATGATGGAGCGATCACTTGTAAACAAACTGGCGTCATGTCATGACTCGGCAATACCCTGCCATACTCAGCCATACCCAGCCATGCTCGGCCATACTCTGCCATGCTCAGTCATACTCGGCTGTACTCGGCCTCTGTATGTGACCAGGCTGTGGAAGTCTCACACGTGGTAACGCCGTACTCAGGAGGAGTAGGAGAATCTATTTTGGGGTGTCATTTTTGGTTTGTACATGCTATGTGTTAGAAATATTGTATAAATGGACAACTTTGTGTTAAAAAAAAATGCGTTTTAACCACTTCCCACCCGCCGTCATATGACGTCCTTGACTTTGTGTGGGGATATCCGAATGATGCCTGCAGCTACAGGCATCATTCAGATATCAGCTTTTTCAGCTGGCGATTCCTTACACAATAAGAATGATTGTTCCGCTGCTTGATCGTTCTTACAGGAAGCGGGAGGGGATGTCCCCCCCTCCCGCCGCCCTCAGGTGCTTCTACCGACTCACCACTACGATCGAAGCCAAGATTGTTTTTTTTTTTTTATTTCAGGCTTCCCAGCCTAGAGGTGAGATGTGGGGTCTTATTGACCCCATATCTCACTGTAAAGAGGACCTGTCATGCCATATTCCTATTACAAGGGATGTTTACATTCCTTGTAATAGGAATAAAAGTGATAAAAAAAATTATTTTTTGGAAAAAAGTGTCAAACTAAAATAAACAAAGTAAAATAAACAATAAAAAAAATAAAATTTTTTAAAGCACCCCTGTCCCCCTGTGCTCGCATGCAGAAGTGAACACATACGTAAGTCCCGCCCACATATGAAAATGGTGTTCAAACCACACATGTGAGGTATTGTTGCGAATGTTAGAGCGAGAGCAACAATTTTGGCCCTAGACCTCCTCTGTAAATCAAAGCACAAAACAGTTTTTTTCCCCAAAATAAACGCATTCAAAAAATTGCTGAGCAAATACCGTGCGAGATAAAGAGTTGCAACAACCGCCATTGTATTCTCTAGGGTCTTTGCTTAAAAAACATATATAATGTTTTTGGGTTCTATGTAATTTTCTAGCAAATAAATGATGATTTTTACATGTAGGAGAGAAATGTCAGAATTGGCATGGGTGCTCCAGAACGCCTGAAGGTGCTCCCTGAATTTTGGGCCTCTGTATGTGGCCACGCTGTTTAAAAGTCTCACACATGTGGTATCGCCATACTCGGGAGTAATAGCAGAATGTGTTTTGGGGTGTAATTTGTGATATGCATATGCTGTGTGTCAGAAATAACCTGCTAATATGACAATTTTGTGAAAAAAAAAAGGAAAAAAAAATCTTGATTTTGCAAAGCATTGTGGGAAAAAATGACAACTTCAAAAAACTCACCATGCATCTTTCTAAATACCTTGGAATGTCTTCTTTCCAAAAAGAGGTCATTTGGGAGGTATTTGTACTTTTCTGGCATGTTAGGGTCTCAAGAAATTAGATAGGCCATCAGTACTTTAGGTGTGATCAATTTTCAGATATTGGCACCATAGCTTGTGGACTCTATAACTTTCACAAAGACCAAATAATATACACCAATTTGTACATATTTTTACCAAAGATATGTAGCAGTATAATTAATAAATTGCTAAATTTTATAACAGATACAAAGAAAAAATCATTTTTTTTACAGAATTTTCAGTCTTTTTTCTTACCACCAAAAGAAAGCTCTATTTGTGTGAAAAAAAGGACAAAAATTTCATATGGATACAGTGTTGTATGACTGAGTAATTGTCATTCAAAATGTGAGAGCACCGAAAGCTGAAAATTGGTCTGGTTAGGAAGGGGGTTGAAGTGCCCAGTGGTCAAGTGGTTAAAGAGAAAGAAAATGTCCAACAAAACAAATAGCTGGCTACGCAGGGGTATCCACCATTAATGCAAAACAAAGCAAGTCAGATTCGGCCTCCTGGCTCTCTTTAGCAGCACTGCTGCTCAGGCTTTATGCCTCAGTCCTCTTGACCATATAACAGTGTCCCTACATTCACGTACAAACAATGTACCTTGGCCTTAGCACTCTTTTTGCAGCTTCCTAAGGCTTCAGCCCGTAGGCTTGGGCCCTCTGTCTGCTCTATCACAGACTGCACCGTGCAGACATGCACACTTGTGGCTGCTCCCACCTTGACTCCTCGGGAGGGAGGAGCCCAGAACCCTAGTCCTGACTCTAGAAGAACACATCTGCATAATCAGTGACCTGACTTTTTCTAAAACCTGGTCCCAGGATTGGAGATTTCCTCCCACCCAGTTCACTATGAAATCTCCGGGCTCCAGGTCCCAAACCGGATTTGTCAACAAATAAAACAAGCATCCTGGAGCACCTCAACCTGCCTTGTTGAGAATACTAGGTGACATACAGCATCCCAGATGAAGTGCACTGTCACGCCATGTATTTTAAGTTTTTGTGCGTATTTCTAATCCAAGATACAGAAGTCTTAATTCCATGTGAAGGACTAGAAGATATCCTGCATCATCACAGTAGTACATAATCACCTTTCACATTCTGTTTCCAATTAGCCCTCCTGGCTTCTCTTCCATTCTCCTTATACCATCTCTTTCTCCACAGTTGATTCCTGGTTTCCATCCCTCCCCAGACCCTTTGGAACCTCATGCTGTTTCTCCAGTGGTGCTCTTCTCACCCGGAGCTGTTCCTGGCTAACCCCTGGTGACTCTCCTTACCTTCTCTTGGTTGACTGGGATTGGGAGACTTTCTTTTCATCCAAAGAGACCTGCCAGGGCTGTCTGGAATTAATAATATCATAATATATGAATGTAATAAAAGGTGTTTTGTGCCCTTCATTTTTTCTTTCTTTCTTAAAATGGTTCTCTATCATGGGCTTATTTGTAAAAGTAACACTAGAGCAATATGGTTTTCCAATAGGTCTTTGCAAATACCAATGGTACTATGCAGTACCAAATTGTATCTTTCATCAGGTAATAGCCTCGGGAACAATTACAGATTAGTGTTGGTTTGCTGCTGTGTTACCGCGCTTCACACTTTACTCTTTGTATTATTAAATAACCCCAAGGTACCCACAATGTTTGTAGGCTCCAATCCTTCTCCTTACCCTGCAAATGTGTTTCATTTAATATCCACTGCTATAGAGATAAGGGAAAAGTATTGGTGATTTCAGAGTCCCCAGAAAGGTAGAACAGCTCTAAAACAAACTTTAGCTAAATAACATTAATGCCTTTTAATACAATAAAACATTCAAAATAGAAAAATATTTTATTTCATGATTTTTATTAACTTTGTTTTATTATATTTCAGCTCCAGAAATTCTGAGAGGATGTGCTTATGGACCTGAAGTGGACATGTGGTCTGTGGGTATAATTACTTATATACTGTAAGTAATACAATATGTATTGTTTTTAAATATTTAAAGCTGTATTATATGCAAAACCACAGATGTAATATTTTGCAGCTTACCAATCATTAGAGGTGATGGCTGCATTTGTTTTCTTTTTTCAGGCTTTTTCCCTCTTGTTTTCCCCTGGTGATCTGGTCCATAACATACCTCCTGTATTAGAGTGCCCCTCACTCTGGATGAAGGAGCAGAGGGGCACAGCAGAAAGCAGCATTTTTAACCTGGCGGAAAGAGAGCATTAGATGGACTAACACTTAAAGACAAAGTCCAGCTCACACTAAAGTAACACAAACAGTTACAGTAACATTTTTTTTTCCTTTTTGGATAAAGGTTTTACATGAATGAATAAAAGCAAATGATTATAAGCAGCACCTCTGTCAGTGGTAAATGGATTGTCTCAACATTCTAGTTGCTACATTTGCAAGACAGCTTGTTCTGTTGAAAAATAACAGACTTACTGCCTGGATCACCAGATGAAAATAAAGGAAAAAAGCCACAAAAAGAAAACAAATTCCAGCACCACATCTAAGAATTCGTGAGTTGCATTATAATAAATGTTTGTTTTGGGTTTAATACCGCTTTATTGGCTGAAATTTTCAACTGCTAACATATAACATAATGTAGCGGCTGTTGCTAAAACTGTCATTTGGCCAAACCTCCAAACTTTTATTAAGGTAAACCTGTGCTTTGCAACTGGCTCACTTTCATTTAGTACTCAACAGTTGCATATACTCACTTCCCTTTTGTTTAGTGGGATCTAAGAAAGTTTTAATGTAAACATATGCGTTGCCCATTTAATCACTTTCCGCCTGACCAATAGCAAAATGATGGCTGGATGGTGGCTTTACCGCTCTGACTGGACCTTATATGACGTCCTTCAGGACACGTCGCTCGTGTACACCGATCGGTGGTGCAGTGTGTCACTCGGACACACCACAACTCTGATCACGATAAAGACGTAGACTCTTTACCATGTGATCAGCTGTGTCCAACCACAGTTACAGTGTAACTAGTAAGTGCCATTTATCGGCACTCCTCTATTCACGCTGACAGCGAGTGAGTAGAGGAGAGCCGATAAGCGGCTTTCCTGACAGGGGAGGTCTGCACCGATAATCAGTGCGATGATTATCAGTGCAGCCCCTATCAGCTATGGCTGCCAGTGCCCATCAGTTATGCCAATCAGTGCTTCCTCATCAGTGCCACCTATCAGTTACATCTATCAGTGCCTATCAGTGTCCATCATTACCCATCAGTGCCGCTCATTGCCTATCAGTGCACATTAGTGCCACTTATCAGTGCCCATCATTGCCACCTATCAGTGCCCATTAGTGCCAACTATCAATGTCCATCAGTGCTGCATATTAGTACCTCCACATTAGTGCCCATCATTGTCCCCCATCAGTGCCAATCAGTGCAGCCCCATCAGTGAAGGAGAAAACTTACTTTTCTAGAAAATTTTATAACAGAAACAAAGAAAAACTTTTTTTTTTCAAAATTTTCATTTTTTTTTTCATTTGTTTAGTAAAAAATAAAAAGCTCAGTGGTGATTTAATACCACTAAATAAAGCTCAATCTGTCTAAAAAAAAAAAAAGATAAAATTTAATTTGGGTACAGCATTGCATGACCACGCAATTGGCAGAAAGGGGGTAAAAGTGCCCGGTATTGAAGAAGTGGTTAAGACAAAGTAACAAACTTGCTTTAAACCCCTACCCTCATCCACGGCATTATATACCTACTTTTCCTTTTCTCTTGCTGCCCTGTTTATTGCAGAGAGCTGAAAGGAAATACCTGTTACCTCTGGGTATTGAAAAGCATGTGGCTCCACTTGGCAGCCCTGGGCTGTACTGACCATCAAACACAACTTAGGGGATTATTTTGGCCGCACCATGATGGGAAGCATTGCAACCACTGTATTTGTATACCCCCATATGGCGTTTCATCCGATATATAAAATTGATAATCATTAGCACTTGCTTGGTATAATTAATTAATCATACACCTAACTCTAATCCTAAAAAATCCTTGAGTTTGTGCAAGTGTACAAAGTGTGCAAGTGTAAGAATTGATGCGGGTTTGAAGCCAAAGGGTAGTCACACCAAATGGTGATTTGATTTAGGTTTTTCTTCTGCTCGCTTGTTGATAAAAGAAAAAAACAATTAAAATATATATTTTTGAAAGCACTCTTACTTTACAGCATTTCTTCACACCTGCCTAAATCTTTTGCACAATGCTGTGTATATACAGTTTATATACCGTATATATTGTTATTAAACTGGTAAATGTAAATGAAAGTTGCTCTTTTTTCTTCTGTACTATGTTTATCATTCTATTACCATTGAATTCAAATTCTCTGCAGGAGTTCCTCATGAACATTATTCCTCTTTCACTAACCTTTACTACACCAGTATGGCCTGTAATTATACAGTATCACCCTGTGATCTCTCTTGACACAACATCCTAAGGGACATTTCTTGCTGGCTTTATTATCATTATTATTATTATATGGGATTTATTTAGCACCAACAGTTTGCACTCTGCTTTACAAAATGAGGGCAGACAGTACAGTTACAAGACGATTCAATACAAGAGGAATCAGAGGGCCCTGCTCCTTATAGTTTACACTCTAAAAGGAAGGGGCAGGTGATACAAAACATAATAACTTTGGGTGATGAGGTGATGGAAACAATAAAAGTACAGTTGTTATGTGGAAGCAGGATAGGCTTCTCTAAAGAGAAGGGGGCTTGCCTAAAAGTCTAAAGTAGGAGATAGTTGGCCAGATTGGGGTATGGAGCTTCAGAGGATGGGAGAGACTAGGGAGAAGTCCTGGAGGCGAGAGAATGATTTGGTTTGTTTGGTTGAGTTGTGGGTGGCTTTGTAAGTTATTGTTATTAGTTTCATTTGTATTCATTGGGTGAGTGGAAACCTATGGAGGGATTGGTAGCGAGGGGTAGCAGACACTGAATGGTTGGTAAGGTGGATGAGTCTGACAGCAGCATTCATGATGGACTGAAAAGGGGATAGTCTATGTAAAGTTAAAGGAGTTGTAAAGGCAGAAGGTTTTTTATCTTAATGCAGTCTATGCTTTAAGATAAAAAACCTTCTGTGTGTAGCAGTCTTCCCAGCACCCCCTAATACCCTGAACTTAACTGAGCCCACACACTGTCCAGCAATGTCCACGAGTCCCTCAGCTGTCTGGGACTCTCCTCCTGATTGGCTGAGACACAGCAGCGGCGCCATTGGCTCCCATTGCTTTCCGTCAAAGTCAGTTAGCCAATCAGGAGCAAGAGGAGGCGGGGCCAAACAGCAGCTCTGTCTCTGAATGGACACATAGGCGCTGCAGCTTGGCTCGGGTGCCCCCATAGCAAGGCGCCTGCTGTGGGGGCACTCAACAGGGAGGGGCCAGGAGCACCAAAGAGTAACCAGAGAAGAGGAGAATCTGCGCTGCCCTGTGCAAAACCACTGCACAGAGCAGGTAAGTATAACATGTTTGTTAAAAAAACAAAATGAGACTTTACAATCACTTTAAGCCAATGAGGAGGGAATTGCAATAGTCAAGGCAAGAGATAACCAGGGAGTGAATGGAGATGTTGCGGAGGTTGAGGTGGCAAGAGTTAAGAGCACCGAATTACCCCTAGCACCCTGGCATGTGGGGATGTAATGATAGTTGTCCCATCAATCTTGACAGAGAAGTCAGGAGAAGGGGCACATGGGGAAGAAATATTATGAGCTCAGTTTTGGAGTGATTGAGCTTCAGGAAGTGGTGTGACATCCAGACTGATATGTCGGTCAGTAAATTAGTGATGCACAAGATGACTGACGGAGTGAGCTGTGGGGTAAAGAGATGGTTTTGGGTGTCGTTGGCATAGCCTTTCCACAGACATGTTTTATACATAACCCATATGCCTTTAGGCACTTATACACATTACCATGCTGTAGCTTCTGCACCAATCACTGTATATATTTAAACGTGTAAATGAAGTGTCTGGTTTTATCGGCACTGCAGAATGACTACAGTATCAAATAAAAAAAAGTAATTTTACTAAGTCTACAGTTCATTGTTAGGACTCTAAGAATGTGAAAGTAAGATTATAAAGCCAGTCAGGCACATGTGAAAAGGGTAAAACACCTCAGTCTTTATGGTGTAGTGGAGGGAGTGGGCACAGGTCCTGGACTGTATTTTAGCTGCCCTTCCAGGAAAGGTGACAAAAAGTTATAAAGAATAGGTTCACCTTTCTAAACATGTTACATGTTACACCTATATAGAGTGTGTAAAATGTAACATATTCCTAAGCACCTGCCTCTCACCCCCCTCTCCCTGTGACAGCACACAGGGCATTCCTTTCCCTCACAGGCACTGTCCAAATTTAAATAAGCACGACTGTGCATGGCTCTGCCATCACAGTTGTGTCATTCATTCACAGAGATCTGTAAATGAATAAACTACAAGTCCCTTCCTCTACCAGAGCAGATGGACTTGTAGTTCTGAATGGATTCTGATAGCTCTGATCAGCGCACTCGTTGTCCATTGACACTTCCTACAGCTTTGCAATTAAAAGCCTGTAAGGAGGTACAGGCAAATTGGAAGTGTCTGCAGAAGCCTGACATTGCACCCACTATCCACTGATGCCGGGTGCAATACTTTGCAGGCTCCTGTGAAAAAAATAATAAATGCATATTTTTTTCCTGCAGAAATATATGCATTTATTTTATTATTTTTCATTAAAGATGAATCAGCCTTTGAATCAAAACATTAAAAATTAGTGCCTATACTGTTTAAAATCCAGAAAGGCACGGTCTAACCATGCTCTGCACAGCCTCAGTTGTCCTGTTGTCACGTACCAGAGAGGAGACTAAAATGACAAGGTAGGCCTCTCTTGTATCTCCAGCCCAGGCCCCACTGAAAGTGGAACAGAGGGTACCAAGGGACAGGAGGAAAACAAGTGCCAGCAGATGTTGATGGAAGAACTTGCAGCAGGAGATGCAGTCCCAAAGAGACTGGATAACCATTGGATCAGGAACAATAGCAATGTTCAGAGGTCTAGCCCAGGTAAAAGGGGCATGCCACTTGCGCTGCTGGTTCAGGACGTGTGGCTTGTGAGAGCTCTCAACAGACTTGAGGCAGGAACACTCAGCAGTGCACAGAGCTGGTACAGCAGACAGCCAGATAGGCACTCGAACAGGATAGGAAGCAAGGATCAGAGACATCAGCACAGGAATAGCCAGGGTCTTGAACAGGTGGGCAGCGAGGTACCAAATAATGAGAAAAGCCCAAGTCAGGAACAGGGCCAGGTCAGGAATTAGCAACAGGTCAGAAGCAAAATCCAAGATCAGGTCAGGAGCAAGCCGGGTCAACAACAAGGGAATCATACAGGATAAACCCAGGACACAGTGAACAGCTAAAGATCAGTCAGCACAGACCATGGGCACGAGCTTCCTTTATATAGTGCGTCTGGCACCAACAGCAATTGTGCATGTGCATGCAAGCGTGAGCAAGTTCATATCCTTGTGCGCATGTGCACACCTGGTGACCGCTCTGTGGGAAATACCATGTGCATATCTTTTTTAGCTTTTCATGGTGCTAAGGGTCAATGCTGTTCAACTACTCACTGCAGAAAAAAACATGGCCCACCAAACACACATGGGGGAGACCCCAGAGACTCACCCTTTTAAAAATATGTCTTCCATCTTACGGTAAGAAGATATCAAGCTTTTAACATGGTCCGGATTACATAATCCAAAACCTCCTGGTGATTGATGTAGGCCAAGGCTGTAACATTGATTGATTTCAGACCAGATGATTGGTTAGAAGAGATTACTAATGAACTAACAACAGGTGAACTCCAGGATGTTGATTGGAAGCAAGGATCCTTCCTGAGACCAACAACCCCGAACAGACAGGCATCCCAGAACTCAGAATATCAACATTTTAAGGGGGGGGGGGGTGTTTCCCCTCTAACAAAGTCATGGACAGCGACATCTTGGTTGCTTAATAAGGTGTCCTCAATGGACGAAAATGAATCATTTACCCCCTAAACCAAAACATAAGTATAACCCTAAAGCTTGCCATACACTAATGTGACATACGCTGATTGACAAAATGTTTTCCAGTATGTCCCTTCAGCAGAAGTCCATCAAGTGATTGTCTTCTGTAGAGTGGGGATGGCTATACATTGATCGAATTTTGGCTGGTCCCTGCTTAACGGGATGAATGTCAATGAGTGTATGGCCAACTTAACCCTTACTCTTAAACTGCTAAAAGGAACCTAGCCCAACCTCTGACCCAATCCCTAACACCCTAAACTAACTTGTACTTCTCTTGTCCAGTGGCTGCACTTTTTTCCCAGAGTTACTGAATTTAGTTCACATTTCTTGAAGTGGGAGGGAAACTGTTAAAAATGTATTTCCGTGTACAGCAAATTGTATTGTATTTTGTATTGACAGAGCATAAAATATATTGTTTTTCATCCACACAAAAAAGCTGTGATGTATTGTTTTATGAGGGGGTAGCTTTTAGCTTTAAAACCAGTACATGAAAGACATAACTTGTGACCTGTTTATGATCTGATGACTTTACTGGCAGGCTGTGTGGTTTTGAACCTTTCTATGATGAGCGTGGGGACCAGTACATGTTCAAGAGAATTCTTAACTGTGATTATGACTTTGTCTCCCCCTGGTGGGACGATGTATCTCTGAATGCCAAGGACTTGGTGAGTAAACGCCGAGCATGGTATACCTACTTTGTGCTTTTATTGCAGTACATCTCTATCAACAAATTGTTTGTTTTGACATGTTAAGGCACATTTAAATGAAATGGAGACTGGCATCACAAGCTCTTACTTAAAGATACTCTGACTTTGTAGTTGTAAATATATAGTGCTTTATGTGTAAATGCAGTATGTTGGCAATTATATACAAAAGCAAATTTAGATGTAAGCTAAATGCACAGCACTGTACTGGAAGGTGCTAAAGAACACTTACTCTTATGCATTTTGTGTTTATTCAATACAGGTGAAAAAGTTGATTGTGTTCGACCCAAAGAAGCGGCTTACCACTCACCAAGCATTGCAGCACCCCTGGGTCACGGGAAAAGCTGCAAACTTTGCTCATATGGACAATGCACAAAAGAAACTGCAAGAGTTTAATGCAAGACGCAAACTAAAGGTATAAATGAATATACAATTAATAAATGCCATGGTCACAGGACCACACTTAGGCGTGCTCACAGGCTGTGCCAGGTGTGGGCACACCCTAATCACCCTGTGTGGTGCAGATTCCCCCTGTTTAAACCCCTTATATTTAACCAAAGCCCCCTAACTGGGCTCCTAAAAAAAATTGTTAAAAAGAATAAAAAAATAAAAAAAATAGTAAAAATAATAAAGAATAAAAAATAAAAAAATAAAAATAAAAACTACTGACACCATCAACTACCCTACTGACACCATACACTGCCCTACTGACACCGTCAGTATACAGTATATACACATGCAAACACACACATGTGTTTGAGCTTTGGGGGAAAACACACCCTAATGCATGAGGCTTTGCACAACTTTGGGGCCACTGGTGTAGTTGCAGTAAATGGAGGGGAATATTGACCCTTTATGAAGGTGGAAACCCCTTTTAACCACTTGCTGCCCGTCCACCGCCAAATGACAGCTGGGCGGTGCAGCTCTTGTCCTGGGTGGACGTCATATGACGGCTTCCCAGAATGACCGCTCTAGCGCAACACGCGGCGCGAACCCGATCTGTGTAAAGAGCCGCGGCTCTTTAACAATGTGATCGGCTGTGTCCAATCACAGCCGGTCACATGTAAACACGGAGATGCCATAATCGGTGCTCCTGGCCTCACACTGACAGAGTGTGAGGAGAGGAGAGCCAATCACAGGGGACAGCTAGGTATGTAATCGGGACACTGATCATCAGTGTCCTGATTACAATTAGGTGCCCACCAGTGCCAGCAATGATTGCCCACCACTGCCAGCAATCAGTGCCCACCAGTACCAGCAATCAGTGCCCACAAGTGCCAGCAATCAGTGGCTATTAGTGATGCCTGTCAGTGCTGGCTATCAGTCCTGCCCATCAATGCTCATCACTGCTGCCCAACAATGCCCATCACTGCCCAACAGTGCCGCCCATCAGTGTCGCCTATCCAAATTTTCCAAATTTTTGGACATTTTTTTTTTAGGAAAAAAATAAAAAACCCAGGAGTCATTAAATACTACTAAAAGAAAGCTCTATTTGTGTGAAGAAAATTATAATTTCACATGGTTAAAGTGTAGCATGACTGCGCAATTGTCATTCAAAGTGTGACAATGCTGAAAGCTGAAAAATGGCCTGGGCAGGAAGGGGATGTAAGTGCCCTGTATTGAGGTGACATGTCTCATATTTATTCAGTGACATGTCTCATATAAAGTCCCATTCTTTCCTCTTCTTTTTTTGTTTAAACATGTATTAGGAATGGAAGTTTGCCACTGCTATGATTAGGTTGTGTCAGGTCACATTATTAGGTTACAGGTTAGTTAGCATATACAGCAGGTTCGGACTGGCCTACCGGGAGTATTGCCTGTCCTTGACAACAATTGCAGTGGGAAATACCTGCCAGCTAAAAGTTTTGTGTGCAAATAAATAGTCACTGAGCTGCATTAGTCATTCTAACTACATATTTTGCAAAATCATTATAGCAGGCTTCTAAATATATAAATGATTGCTGAATATGTGTGCTGTAAGTTTGCCTTTTCTGTTTATTGCAAAGGGGACAGAAAGGCTAATTGTCAATAAGATTCAAGCTGTCATGGTGACAACAGAGTAAAAGACATGGAAGTCTTTGTAGTTCATTTCATGCTCATCCTACCTGTACATCACTGATAGTGAAAAGCAATTTCCAGTCCGCAGAAGTTTAAAGGACCGCTTTTTAAAAAATATTGTAATCTGATAATTCTGTGGGCAATAATATGTATTATATAAATCCCTTTTTAATTTCATTGTATATTTCTCTACACTTCCATACAGACCAAGCTGTTTGGCAAAAGCTCCGGTGATGGGCTGGGACAAACTAAAACATCAGTTGGGGTAATATAGTGTTTGGAGCTACACTTTATCGGGTTTTAAAAATACTTTTTAATTATTGAATATTTTTTCAGAATATAACAGAATATAACAATGGCAATCTCTGCATTATGCATAAAAAAATAGAGGTGAACATACTTCTAAAAGCAGCATGTGTGAACGAGGTCTAAATCAGGTCTTTGTGCAGGGCCGTCTTTAGCGCAGGGCAAATAGGGCAGCTGCCAAGGGCCCAATCATTGTTGGGGGGCCCAAAGCAGCTGCCAATTGAGGCCACGGTGCTGACCGCCGGAGTTCCGCCACTTGTTGGCTGCTCACTACCGTCAGTTGTGAATACAAGTGACAGCGCTTCTCTGTCGGCGGTCCTGCAGATCCATCTGCTCCACACATCTCTTTATGAGTCGAGGAGTGAGAGCCGAGGAGGGAGGCGGCGTGGAATGTACACAGGCAGAAGCTCCTCGTGAAGCCTGCAGACTGCACAGAGTTTAGCTGCTCTTCTGTAGCTGCTCTCTGTGAACTTTTCTAGATAATGGGAGAGGATTTAGGGAGGAAGAAAAGCTCTACACTGGAAGGAGTGATGGGGGGGAGACAGGGGGGTGAGCTCTGAACTGGAATCTGGGGGAGAGCTTTGTACTCAGGGGGGTGGAGAACTTGGATGTACACAACCTTCAACCCTGCATTCCATACAAAGTTTACCCCTCAACCCTGCACTTTGCACATAGCGCACCCCTCAACTCCACATTCCAAACATAACGCATCCTCAACCCCGCATTCCATTTGTAGCGCGCCCCTCTACCCCGCATTCCATACAAAGTTTACCCCTCAACGCTGCATTCCATACATAGGCTACCCCTCAACCCTGCATTCCATACATAGGGTAACCCTCAACCCGCATTCCTTAAACAACGCACCCATCAACCCTGCATTCCTTAAATAACGCACCCATCAACCCTGCATTCCATACGTAGGGCACCCATCAACCCTGCATTCCATACGTAGGGCACCCCTCAACCCTGTATTCATTACATAATGCACCCCCCAACCCTGCACATTGCACATCCCACACCCTTCAACCCTGCATTCCTTACATAGCGCATCCCTCAACCCTGCATTCCTTACGTAGCACACCCCTCAACCCTGCATTCATTACATAACCCACCCCTCAACCCTGCACTTTGCACATCACACACCCTTCAACCCTGCATTTCTTACATAGCACACCCCTCAACCCTGCATTCCATATGTAACACACCTCTTACCCCTGCACTGTGCAGGTAGCGCACCCCTTAACCCTACACTCTGTAAATAACGCACCCTTCAACCCTACATTCTGTGAATAACGCACACCTCAATCCTAAACTCTGTAAATAATGCACCCCTCAACCCTACACTCTGTAAATACTGCACCCCTCAACCCTGCACTTTTTATGTAGCTCACTCCTCAATCCTCCACTCTGTAAATAATGCACCCCTCAACCCTACACTCTGTAAATAGCGCAACTCTCAACCCTGCACTCTTTATGTAGCTCACCCCTCAACCCTGCACTCTGTATGTAGCTCACCCATCAATCCTGCACTCTGTACGTAGCTCACCCCTCAACCCTGCAGTCTGCATACAGCTCACCCTCAAAAACGCACTCTGTACGTAGTTCAACCTGGCACCCTGTACGAAGCTCACTCCTCAACCATGCACTCTGTACATAGCGCACTCTTCAACCCTGTACTCTATGTAGTCCACTCCAGATCCCTGCAGTCTGTATATAGTGCATGCCTGAAATCCTGGTTTATAACAATGCCTCACTGTTAGTGCAGTTTAGCCACACTCACAATTTGATGCAGAGGTAATGATGTGCACAGGGGCGGACTGACAACACTCGGGGCTCCCGGTCCAAATAAAGCAAGGGCCCCCTGTCAAGCCCCGCCCATGGCCCACCCCTAACCCTGCCCATTGCTCACCCCTGATCCTGCCCCTACATTTTGAATAAAGTACAATTTCTGCCTTTTTTTATGAGACCTGGAGGGGGGTCTCTCTAACAGTGTCCGTTAGAGAGAGTCCCCCGCAGGTCCCATTAGAGACTACTAAGGGGTATAATGGGACCTGGAGGGGGGCCTCTTTCTAAAGGAGTGTACAGTGAACACCTTCATTCACTCTGGTCCTCATGGGTCTACCTCCTTGTGCCGTGACTCTCACCCCTGCTCCAACCTCTCACAAAGTAAAAATTAAATTGGCACTGTGTAGCACTCCTCTTACCTTATCTATTAGTACTGTAGCCGGCTCCCGCATCCTCTGTGACTGGCTCCTGTGGGTGGGTGGCTGGCTGGCACCCTACTGTGGTTGGATAGCTGGCTTCCTGGTGTGGGTGGGTCACCATGGGTGGCTGGCTGGCCCTGCTGTGGGTGGGTCTCCGTGGGTGGCTGGCTGGCACCCTGGCCCTGCTGTGGGTGGGTCACAGTGGGTGGTTTGATGGCACCCTGGTCCTGCTGTGGGTGGCTGGTGTGTTCTCTCCTCTTCCGCCATTTTGGGCACTGTTTGCCGAGGCGAGGGAGGGACTTAGAGGGAGACTGCGGCCCTTATCCGGGATGGTAGAACTAGAAGGTTTGCAGCAGGCCCAGTGCGCAGAGGCGTGTGGCGCAATGGGTAATGACATTGTGTGCGGGTCCTCTCTGTTTCCATTTGAGAGCCTATGTTGAAAAGAGCCCCCCCATCAATGCAGCCTCACCAGTGCCCATGGAAGCAGCCTCACCAGTGCATGGGGGTTAGAGAGGAGAGCTTCTGGATCACACAGAGCGGGTATCTCTTGCTGTGACACCTGGCGGCCGCTGTCATGCAATGTCCCACCTCTTTTGATAGACGTCACACGTCCCCTGGCATTGGACCAGTGTGATGTCTGTCAAAGGAGCCAGGGGGCAGGACATCGAATGACATTGGTCGCCGGGTAAGCGGGAGATCCCCAATCTGTGTGATTAGAGAGCGCTCGCCCTCCCCCTTACCCTCCAAGCAGTGGCATCACTAGAGTTAGTGTTACCTGGTGTGGTAAAACATGGTGTCACACCCCCCCACCCCCGGGGCACTGAGCAGGCTAGTGGCTCTCCTCCCAGCCTGCCACAGTATATGGAGCCAGGATGGGAACGGGGTGGTGGATGGAGCCAGGATGGACCGGGGTGGTATATGGCGCTGGGATGGAATCGGGGGGTGGGGGGGATGGAGCTGGGATGAGATCTGTCATTTGGGAGGGTGATATGTGCCATGGGATGCTTTTCAGGGGGGGTAAGAAGGGCCTGGACAGGTCACATGTGCCACGGGATGCTTTTCAAGGGGGGGGTAAGAAGGGCCTGGGCAGGTAACGTGCCACGGGATGCTTTTCAAGGGGGGGAGGGTGAAAAGGGCCTGGGCAGGTAACAATTGTGCTGCCAGGAGTAATTCTAGGGAGGGGAAGGGGGGTGGGGGATAGGATATGTGCTAGGTGGTGTTTTGAGAGGGGAGAGGAATTGTGCTGGAGGGGGTCAAACTTCAAATCTGCCCCCTGCTTCTAATACAAGTCCTCTCTAACCCAAAACACCCCCCTCCCGCTTTCCTATACACCACCCCCCTTCCCCTCCCTAGAATCACTCCTGGCAGCACAATTGTTACCTGCCCAGGCCCTTTTCGCCCCCCTTCCAAGACTCTTGTTACAGACCTCTTATGACAGGTGTCCTTCCTCCCCCGTTCTTGCTCCCGGCCTGTGTGTGTGAATGTAAGAGCCGAGGAGGAGGATATTTGTCAGTGTCTCTACTCTCTGCCTCACTTCTTCGCCCCTCCTCCCCCATGCTCCTGCACATCGCGTGCAGCTGAGGGATAGCAGAAGGGAAAAAGGGAGCCGCGGCACCCTGTGTCAATCCGACTCAAAGCCTGGTGTCACCCGTGGTCGCCCCCCCTTCAATAGCGACGCCAGCAGCGCTGGCGCCTGGGTGAGTCCGAAACGATGGTGGCAGGGGCCCGCGGGAGCACTGAGAGTTCCAGCAGGTGGTGCTGGTGGGCCTCTTTCAGGGGCCGGGCCGTCGGTCCGCGGCCGAACTGACCAACTGGTCAGTCCGCCCCTGGATGTGCAGTAACCTCTGACAACCAATCAGTGAACAGTAATGATCTGCTGTAATCTCTAGCAACCAATCAATAAGCAATTGTGATGTGCAGTAACCACTAGCAGCCAATCAGTGAGCAGTAATGATGTGCAGTAACCTCCAGCAACCAATCAGTGAGTAGTAAGGATGTGCAGTAACCGCTAGCAACCAATCAGCAAGCAGAAATAATGTGCTTTAGTTTCTAGCAACCAGTCAGTGAGTGGCAATGATATGCTGCAAGCTCTGGCAACCAATCACAATTGCTGCCTGATCTGCTGCAGTAAACTGACTTTGAGTCTAGCTGCTATTTAATGTATATGTCAGAATGGGGGGGCCCAAGAAAATGTTTGCCCAGGGTCCAATCAATATTAAATACGGCCCTGGCTGTGTGGGTAGCAGGAACGTGTTTTTTTTCTTAAAGCTGAGCTCCACCCAAAAAGAGAAGTTCCGCTTTAGGCACTCCCCCCCCCCCCCTCCTATGCCACATTTGGCATGTAATTTTTTTTGGGGGGGGGGGGGGGTTTGTACCTAGTTTTGACAGATACCCACTCCCACTTCTAGGCAATCCGAAGTTCTCCTCTTCCCCCTCTGCCCCTGCAATCTTCTGGGACACGTCACAGGTCCCAGAAGATTGCCTGACCATTCAGGAGGCACAGCGCGACTCGCGCATGCACAGTGCGCACCTGGCTGTGAGGCCGCAAGCTGTCACAGCTGGGTGCCCACAGTTGTAATGCCAGCGACAGGGAGAGGACAGGGAGGAATCGAGGGTTTGAGCGGCCACATCGCTGGATCCTGGGACAGGTGAGTGTGTGTTTATTAAGAGTAAACAGCTACACTTTTTGTAGCTGCTGACCTTTAATAAACACAAAAATGACTGGAGCTCCGCTTTAAAGTAAAGGCAGAAGCTTTATTACCTTAATGCATTATCTGCATTAAGGTAAAAAAAACTTATGTGTGCAGGTCAACTCCCGGTCCCCAATAAATACTTACCCCAATAAATACTTACCTGTGCCCGGTCTTGATCCAGCGCTGTTTGTTATTTAAAAAAAAAATAGGTTTACAATCATGTTAAAATTAAGTCTATGTGATTAAAAGTTGACCATGGCAACCCCTGGCAGCGTTACCAAACCTTTTGCTGACTTTCCTGCTGAACAACTTGATCAGCCTGTACATGTAAAGAAAAATGACATGCAAGGCACATGGAATAAAAATTAGGAGTTGACATACTGAATACTGATATTAGCTGTATGTATAATGTACAGGAATCAAAAATCCAATATTTTTTCTGGAAGTAGTCCTATAAAAGCAAGGATCAGCAATAGACTTCATACACCTCTTGGTCTGAGTAACTTTCTATAGGAGCAAAACAGACTCATTTAACTGCAACATAAAAGAAATTGCATTGATTTTAATAAAATTAAACAGTACGGTGCAATACAGATACTTTATTAAGTACTTGTGTACATTGAGCCATTTAGCTTTATCCATTGCTTCGGAGATGTCAAGAGCATGCACTCATTTTCATACCTGTGCTATGAGACATTAAGGCCTGTGTTCTCAGTGGACACCCTTGGCTCCATATGACAAAAGGCAATCAGACCTGAGCTGATCTGCTTGTTGAAGTCGTTGTATAGAGTGCTAGCACACAGGCCCAGTACCACACCAGAAGCACCAGTATAGCCACTTGACTTGCACGATACAAAGACATCATGACCTAAACATAGAAGCTCAGTGGTGCTAAACAGAGGCTAAAACAGGGGAAAAGCCACACAGAGAGTCTATGTTTTTTATTGTGTGTTGTTGTAAAGCAACACCAAGGTGTAGCAATACTAAACAAAAAGCACACCCTGCATGTGTAACACTCAAATGTGACCACTGTCATGCACAGGGCAGTCTTTAATATTGATTGGTCCCTGGGCAAAACTTTTCTTGGGGGGCCCCCCGATGCAGTTTCGCTCTCCACCTGCTCTGAGACATACAATAAATAGCAGCTGGACTCAATATCAGTTTACTGAATCAGATCAGGCAGCTATGGCGATTGGTTGCCAGAAGTTACAATATATCATTACCGCTTACTGACTGGTTGCTAGAGGTTACAGCATACATTACGGCTCACTGATTAGTTGCTAGACATTACAGCACATGATTTATGCTTGTTGATTGGCTGCTAGAGATTACTGTGGATATGACCTCAGAGGGCGTGATATACAAATCAATGCCGCCGGACGCTGCTATTTACATATGAATGCTGCCGAAATTTTAATATGAATGCCGGTAATTTACATGTAAACACGTGGTCTGCAGGTGAGTCATCTGTACACAACAAAAGGGCAGAGCTGGGCAGCATTAGTATCAGCACTTCACACTGAGATATTGGGACACAGCACGGGACTAAAACCTCAAGGGACGAGGGAATTTAAACCAGGATAGTTGGCAAGTATGAGGCAGCAGCTTTGGGCCCCACAACAATGACAGGGCCCTGGGCAGCTGCCCCTTTTGCCCTGCCTTAAAAACGGCCCTGGTCATGCACATACTGTATATAATAAACTATACATGGTGCTTTCTAAAAACGTTCAAACCCAACCAACTCCATCCAAAACATTTTATTTAGTTTTACATAGAGTAGGGAAGAGTTATTGACTCTACTGAGGAGATTTGTCCCAGGACAGGAGGTAATGGGAAATCTCTCCAATGGGAACACATAGTAAAGTGAGAAAGAGCCTATCTCTTCATAAAGTGAAAAACAAATCTGGTGATCCTGCCAGAAATATTGTAAACTCTTAAAGTGATTGTAAAGTTAATTTTTTTCTATAAAAATAACAAATGTTATACTTACCTACTCTGTGTAGTGGATTTGCATGGGGCAGCCCAGATCCTCCTCTTCTTGGGTCCCTCTTTGGTGCTCCTGGCCCCTCCCTCCTGTTGAGTGCCCCCACAGCAAGTAGCTTGCTATGGGGGCACCGGAGCCGAGCCGAGACACAGCTCCATTCCATTCAGACACGGCTGGCCCCCTTTCTCTCCTAATTGGCTGACTGACTTTGATTGATAGCAGCAGGAGGGGAGTTCCCGGCAGCTGAGACACTCGTGCAACATCGCTGGATCTAGAGGGAGCTCAGGTAAGTATGAGGGTGGCTGCTGCACACAGGCTTTACATCTTAATGCATAGAATGCATTAGGATAAAAAAAAAACTTCTGCCTTTACGACCACTTCCTGTGATTTTTGCTTCTCCTGCACTGTTATCAGTTGCTCCCAGCAATCTCTGTGTATTACTGTACACTTCTCCTCTATGTTATGCAGATAAAGCAAGAGGGAGGTTTTCTGTAGCCCTTCATAGGAACAGTACACTGAGTGAATATTGACACCTTTAGACAGGAAGTGTGTTACTGGCAGGATCACCAGGTAAAAAAAAAAAAGGAAAAAAGCCTAACAAAATAAAAGTAATGCAGCCACCATATCAAAAAACTGGATTTGTTTTTTTGGGGGGGCAGGGCTTGGGTTTAGATACACTTTAGCATATATTAATAAGCTTATTCATGATCAGCAGATGATAATCACACTTATAGCTAAAAATATGTTTAAAAAGACCACTGACGTGCCCAAACTTTCATGTGGATCAAACTTTTGGATTTGTTTTACAGGCAGCCGTTAAAGCTGTAGTAGCCTCAACTCGTTTAGGAAGTGCCGGCAGCCACAGCAGCCACAACAGCAATAAGGCAAGCCGAAACCCGTCTCCTGTTCAGGAGAGCGGCCACGAAGAAAGGACAACATCAGGATCCAAACAGGAAGAGGAAGGAGCCTCTTGAGTTTGCCACCTCCATGTTTGGGTCTGGGTCTCTGCCATTTCATGCACCAGCTACATCAATCTTTTTCTTACAGGAAAGATTCCTTAGCATGGCCTTCTGGCAGTTCTTTTCACGGGGTGCAATGAAATGCACAAGTTGGTTCTACTCTGTTCAATGCATGTGACTGCTTATCAAAATAGTTACTATGGGGGTGACCTGAGACATGGAAGGTGTAGTGCTCTTTCTACACAAGAAGTATGACATGAGCAAATATTCAATTATAACCTTGATATGCATATAGTATCTACACTCTAGCTAGAGAATGAAGTGAGTAGTGTTTCATTTTACAATTTTATATAAGTAATGGACTTCATAGAGGATAATCTACTAGTAGGATTTTCATTTTGTATTATATCATGTTGATGGTATGAACAATAATGTTTAAAACGTATGTTTTACATTACAGGGCCATTTGACATAAACCATAATTTGGTTTACATAAAGAAGCTATTAATACCACTCATATAAGATACATATTCCAATAATTTATAATCTAAAAGAATTTCAAAGCCCTTCCCAGATTAAACCAAATCCTAGGCACACAAATACAGTTCTATAAAACTTTGCAGAAAAACAGGTTTCTCATAATTTGGGATACATGTTAATTCTGGGCCATTTTTGTAATCCCTCTCTGCTCAGCCTCCACACTAGGGATGAGCCGAACACCCTCCTGTTTGGTTCGCAGCAGAACATCCGTACAGGCAAAAAATTCGGCAGAACACACAAACCCCGTTAAAGTCTATGGGACACAAACATAAATAATCAAAAGTGCTAATTCTAAAGGCTTATATGCAAGTTATTGTCATAAAAAGTGTTTGGAGACCTGGGTCCTGCCCCAGGGGACATGTATCAATGCAAACATTTTTTTTTTAAAACTGATGTTTTTTCGGGAGCAGTGATTTTTTTTTAATGCTTAAAGTGAAATAATAAAAATGAAATGTGGAAAGTAGCAATATGGGTAGGTGACAATGACTGGAAAAAGAAAAATGCACCGACATCCCTGTAGATAAATGTAAAAGAGGGGGATTTTTAGCAGGACTTTTTAGGTGCCAACATAGGAAATAAATAATTTCAATCCATAGTCGATATAGAAAAATAAATTACAAAATTTTTATTGATACATACAAAACATAAAAGGATTTGGTATAAATTGTATACACATGTGCAAGGATACATCTAAAATTCAGAATAGATGACAAAATATAGTCACTCGAAGATCGCATTGGAGTGGTTATCCCGACATGACATGTTTCGCCACTTTGGGCTCATCAAGGGATATTTTAAGGACAGTTAGATGTAACACTGCATAAAACCAAAACACAATTAAAACCATTACATTAACTAGGAATACAATAAGGAAATTTAAATGGAAATAATAATGGTACAATACAACAAGCTGTCGACTATCATGCCCATCATCAATCGCTCACCCCAATGAGGATCTTGTGTCTGCGACTCAGGGTCAAGTCACGTCAAACCGTAAATGGGTAGTGCATATCATATCAGCATTCATGGCTTGAAGAAAACTCTTCAGCTGAAACCTAGCCAACAGAATAGTGCAAAAATTAGTAAAGCAGTTGAGTGAAGTAAGGGGAATGAATCCACTAAGTTAGTGTAAGTAAAATGGGGGAGGGGGTGGAGGAAGGGAACAGAGAGAGGTTACTGGAGGGAAGGGGGGGGGGGAGAAAGGGAAAGGGGGTGGCCAGGACAGAAAAGGTTGGGGGGGAGGGGGAATAATGGAGGGGGATGGGAGGGGAAAGAAGGGGAAAAAACGGGAGGGAAAGAAAGGGGAGTTGGAATTGGGGTGGAATAGAAATGGAGGGAAGGGGAGGGAAAGTGAAGGAGAGGGAAGGAAAGGAGGAGGAAAAAAGAGGGAGAGAAGGGAAAGGGGGGGGGAGAAGAAGGGAGGGTGTGAAGAGGTGGAGGATAGGTGTTGGGAGTAAAGAAATGGACTGTGAATGGGGAGTGATAAGAAGTGCGGAAAGTGAAAAATTGCATGGTTAGCATTTAGGAACCATAAGAAATGCGATAACTGGAAGTGAACTGGTGTAAAGTGATTCCTGGGAAAAAGGTAGCTTACTTACATCAAAAAAACAATAATTTGAAAAAAAGCCAAGGGTGCCTGAACTGCAGACAGAAGTCTGTAGGGAATGTTAAAATAGTAGCTGCGGAAGATAAAATGGATAGATTTTAAATTCAGGATAAGCTATATAAATCAAGTTTAAAAAACAAATATAAATAAAAAGCATAGTTCGTGTTGGTAATTAGTATAATGAGAAATAGATCAGCTTATATACGAAGCTGACCAAATACCTGCTGCAGATCACCTGCCCCCCTCAAACATGGGGAGGTAAACTTTCAACACAGGTGGCAGCAAGTGAAATAATTAAAGAAGTGAACTATAATTTAGAACAAGATGGGGACAAAGTGCTTTAGAGGTTCTAACTGGATTTTGGGAGGACCCCTACACCATTTAAAAAAAATTTTGTCGCAGGGTTCCCCTTAATTTCCATATCAGACCCGAAGGGCCTGGTATGGATTTTAGGGGTACCCCCACGCAATTTTTAAAAAAAAATTGGTTTAAGGTTCCCCTTAATATTCACACCAGATCCAAAGGGCCTGGTAATGGACTGGGGGGATCCCATGCTCTTTTTTTCAATGAGTTTTATCTATATTGCCGAGACCCGACAATTCATTACAGCTGCGATCAGTTTTAAATGACAATTTTCCCTTTAGAAATGTCATTTTGCTGTGACACTGTTCCAAACATGGGAAAAATGTGCCACTGTACAGGAATACTATAGACACCCCCCAGGCACAATATTTAAAGGAATATTTCATTTTTACTGTTTCACTTTAAGCATTAAAAAAATCACGAAAATCACTTCAGTTTTTTAAAAAAATGTTTGCATTGATACATGTCCCCTGGGGCAGGACCCAGGTCCCCACACACTTTTTATGACAATAACTTGCATATAAGCCTTTAAAATTAGTACTTTTGATTTTTCATGTTAGTGTCCCATAGACTTTAACGGTGTACCGGCAGCATTCGAATTTGCCGCGAACACCGCATATTGTTTGCTGTTCGGCGAACAGGCAAACACCCGATGTTCGAGTCGAACTTACATTCGACTCGAACATTGGGCTCATCCCTACTCTACACTACCAGTAAAATGGCAACTACTTCCAGAGGGTTTGTAATGATTTTAGGTGGGCATTTTCCTTTGTTTGAAAGTACAGTGGGGACGGAAAGTATTCAGACCCCCTTAAATTTTTCATTCTTTGTTATATTGTAGCCATTTGCTAAAATCCTTTAAGTTCATTTTTTTCCTCATTAATGTACACACAGCACCCAATATTGACAGAAAACACAGAATTGTTGACATTTTTGTAGATTTATTAAAAAAGAAAAACTGAAATATCACATGGTCCTAAGTATTCAGACCCTTTGCTCAGTATTTAGTAGACGCACCCTTTTGATCTAATACAGCCATGAGTCTTTTTGGGAAAGATGCAACAAGTTTTTCACACCTGGATTTGGGGATCCTCTGCCATTCCTCCTTGCAGATCCTCTCCAGTTCTGTCAGGTTGGATGGTAAACGTTGGTGGACAGCCATTTTTAGGTCTCTCCAGAGATGCTCAATTGGGTTTAAGTCAGGGCTCTGGCTGGGCCATTCAAGAACAATCACAGAGTTGTTGTGAAGCTACTCCTTCGTTATTTTAGCTGTGTGCTTAGGGTCATTGTCTTGTTGGAAGGTAAACCTTCGGCCCAGTCTGAGGTCCTGAGCACTCTGGAGAAGGTTTTTGTCCAGGATATCCCTGGACTTGGCCGCATTCATCTTTCTTTCGATTGCAACCAGTGGTCCTGTCCCTGCAGCTGAAAAACACTCCCACAGCATGATGATGCCACCACCATGCTTCACTGTTGGGACTGTATTGGACAGGTGATGAGCAGTGCCTGGTTTTCTCCACACATACTGCTTGTAATTAAGGCCAAGTTCTATCTTGGTTTTATCAGACCAGGGAATCTTAATTCTCCCCATCTTGGAGTTCTTCAGGTGTTTTTTAGCAAACTCCATGCAGGCTTTCATGTGTCTTACACTGAGGAGAGGCTTCCATCGGGCCACTCTGCCATAAAGCCCCGACTGGTGGAGGGCTGCAGTGATGGTTGACTTTCTACAACTTTCTCCCATCTCTCGACTGCATCTCTGGAGCTCAGCCACAGTGATCTTTGGGTTCGTCTTTACCTCTCTCACCAAGGCTCTTCTCCCCCGATAGCTCTGTTTGGCCTGGACGGCCAGCTCTAGGAAGGGTTCTAGTCATCCTAAACGTCTTCCATTTAAGGATTATGGAGGCCACTGTGCTTTTAGGAACATTAAGTGCAGCAGAAATGTTTTTGTAACCTTGGCCAGATCTGTGCCTTGCCATAATTCTGTCTCTGAGCTCTTCAGGCAGTTCCTTTGACCTCATGATTCTCATTTGCTCTGACATGCACTGTGAGCTGTAAGGTCTTATATAGACAGGTGTGTGGCTTTCCTAATCAAGTCCAATCAGTATAATCAAACACAGCTGGACTCAAATGAAGGTGTAGAACCATCTCAAGGATGATCAGAAGAAATGGACAGCACCTGAGTTAAATATATGAGTGTCACAGCAAAGGGTCTGAATACTTAGGACCATGTGATATTTCAGTTTTTCTTTTTTTAATAAATCTGCAAAAATGTCAACAATTCTATGATTTTCTGTCAATATGGGGTGCTGTGTGTACATTAATGAGGAAAAAAATGCCTGAACATTCCAGACTGAGCAGTCAAATACTTCAGGGACAGGGGGTTAAGGGGGAGATGCCCGTGGGTGCAGCTGACGACAGGACCCCCCCGAAGCCGGTCCCCCACACGGCAATTCAAAGAGGCACTGAAACAAAAAGGGGACTGCAAAGGGGCACTGCAATGATTACAGTGCCCCTAACAGTGCAGCCCCCTTACACCACAGTGCCCCCCACAGCCAAGCTTTCCCTCTCCAAACACAGTGCCCCCTCCCCTGCACAGTCCCATCTCTGGTAGGGGGGTTGCAATTGCAAGGGTCATTTTTTTGGTAATTCCTGGAGTTGGGCTTTATATGTTAACACATGATTATACACCATGGTACTCCCTGCATTAAATATGCAGTATGGATTGGAGAACAAACATTCTTTTCAGTTCCATTGCAGGTTACTGACCAGTCCTACTTCTGTAGCTCTTCACCAAATGTGTCAGTAAACTTTCTATGTGCATGTAAGTATTTGCCATTTTGCTGGTAGAGACAGGGGGATGACTAACACAGTTCCTTTGATGTGGGCCTTGTCATGCCCTCTATCAGAGTGACTTCTATGTGGGATGCTCTGCCTTAGTTATAATTACATGATATGTCTCAGTGCTGCGAAAAAAAAAAAGCTCCAACATCCCCTTTTTGTTTGTCCTCATTAAAGCTGAAGTTTAGCTATAACTTATTTTAAGTCCTACAGCTTTAGTGACCTAACTTACCAGTTATCAAGTAGGCCCCACGTCGTGCAGGCAGCTGGATCCTGGAGACATCTTCACTGCAGGGATGGCCTGTCTTCTTCCTGTCTCTGAACTTCTGGTGCTGCAGTGGTAAAAGCTTCAGGTTTCCGGGCCGAATTCAGTAGATAAAGCTCCCAAAGGCACCTGCTCACGCCTCCTATATTGAGACAATGTGTTTATATTTATTTCAATCTAATAGAGCAGACTATTACATTTAGTGTTTTACAGAATACACAGAACCATTAAAATCAATACCCTTCCCCAAGAAGCTTACAATCAAATGCCACTACCACATTGGTGCCAATTAACCTTGGGAGTGAAATTAACCTGCCAGTAGACACGGATGGGCTTTAAACACAGGACCCAGAGTTGCAAGACAAGAGAGATGTACTCTATGGGCTCTAGTTGCAGTATTTTTCTGGACAGATGTCAGCTGATGGAAAACACTTTTGAACAATCATAATTCTTAGAAATAACAGGAATCATCATACTGAAGCATTTGGGGAGATACATGGACTGTAAGTCGTTCTTCTGTTCACCCATTGCCTTAAAGTGTTACTAAACCCAGGACCCTGCTTTTACTATATCTGGCCTCCCACAGTACACAGAACATGGAAATGCAATTATTTTAGTAAATATAAACGGCTAAATACCTTTTCTCATCAGCAGTATTAAAGCTTGTAGGAGGAGTTTTCATTCTCCTCTGACTGTCCTATCACGCTGCAGGAACCCTGATCCTCTGTTTGGACAGTGCTGATTGGCTCTGTGCTGATTACATGCACCCTCCCCAAAAAAAAAAAAAAACTCTCTAGCAATACACACCAAAATGAGCATGTGCAGAGTGACTCCAAAGGCTCTGTCTTATTAGGAAATGGATTGGGGACCATGGAAGAAGGGGAGGATCAGAGAACACAGGATCAAACAGCCTTTTTACACAATGCGGAGGATTAACCCCTTAAGTTCCATGGCGAGTATTACAAGCATGCTTTACTGCATACACGTACTGATTTTACTGTTGTGGGTTTGGTAACACTTTAATGCTTAGGATCTCAATGTTGGGCTGTGCATTGTCTGAATTTTAGTACTTTGTACCATATAAACAGTCTATGCCGCAGAGGCTGGGAAAAGAATTAGACAATGGGTAAACAGTGTGGAAAGCCAGGATTTTACTGCAAAGGATGTTACAGAGGTAAATGTTACTTACAAATTATACTTACCTCCTCAGTGTCTCCATCAGATCACTTCCTAGTCTGTTTCTAATAAAATACAAAATATTCACTTTTGCCACTGAATGTTATTAAAAGCATTTTTATATAAACCCATTGGTAGTTTATGTCTGATGATCCTTTAGGTTATTGATTAGAAATGTTTTCAAGAAACGTATGCATTAAAATATATCTAAAGCCCAAACTTTTTTACTAATTTTCAATAGAGTGGGGGAGAGTTAAGACTGCTGTCAATTATTATTATTATTATTATTATATTATTATTTTTTTGCCATTTTGTCTCATTAGGAATATTCCCTTCTCCTTTTGTCCTGTAAACTCAACAAGTAAGAGGATTTCTTTCCAATGTGAAGGTAATCCCATCTTAGACAGTTGTCACAGGAACAAGTGTTCCCATTGAAAGATTTCCCTTTTTTTCCTGTTTCCCTTGTTTCTTGCAACTCAAAATGTTGCCTTTTTCCTCACTTTCATTTCCAGTGACTAGAGATGAGCTTGGGCATCCTCTGAGCTCATCTGTAGTCTAAACTTTAAACTTTTTTGTACTCCAATGAGCTGTGGGCTGGCTCAATCTTCGCCCCACAACGCATGGAAGGACGCCCAAACTCATCTCTACCTGATATTGGTGGTCAGGACAATTAGGGCTCAATTACTTTTGCGGTTGGGGTGATGTTAAAGCATGCAGTTTTACCACCCCGCAATCACTTTTCATTAATCTGCAAAGGCTGCACTCACAATACTTAACTTCATGGCAAGAATTAAACCCTCTGTCGCTGCCCCTTAATGCAACCCTTCCAACTGAATGGGGCTGCGCCACAACTGCCCCTCAATGCACGCAGTTGCAGCACAGTGGTTCAGGCTTTTGGAGGTTAAAAGAGGTGGTGAGGAGCATAATACATCACCTGTCAAATCCCCTCTAAAAAGCAACCCACAGCAGACCGCTATTCAGAAGGCTAACAAGCCCTTAGACCCCTTTCACACTGTGGCGGTTTTCAGGCACTTTAGCGCTGGAAATAGCCTCTGCTAAGCGGCTGAAAACCGCCTCCCATTCATTCCAGTGTGACTTTTCACACTGGGGCCGTGCGCTTGCGGTATGTTCCGAAAAGTCCTGCAAGCAGCAACTTTGGGGCGGTGTAGAAGTGCTGTATTTAGTGCTCCTAAAACGCCCTGTCTATTGAAATGAATGGGCAGTGATTTGAAAGCACCTGAAAAGTGCTTTGAAAGAGCCGCAAAATGGGAGGGGTTAAAAGGGCCCCGCTAGCGGCCAAAAAGCGCCGCTGAAACGAGCTGGCACTTTTAGTGTGAAAGCAGTCTTAGAGAGCATGGATGTTCCTAACAGAGACACAGACAGCAATAATGACAGTCGTTCTAGCTTCTCAAGACTCTTATCAAAATATAAAAAAGTTTTGCCCTTAGTTATAGTTTAATATAAAACATTCCACTGACACAGCACGAATGCACAGGCTCAAGGGATTTATTGTGGTACACTAACATGGCATGTATGAAGAATGCCTTATTACAATTTATATACAGTATTTTATTAATTAAAAAGCACTTTCATAGATTTTTTTGTCAATGCATTGCCTATACAATGTACAATAAACAGCAAGTGAAGTACAATGTGTTAACACAATAAGTGTATAACTGAATTCCTTTTTCCTTTTTGTTTTATGGACACTGGATAATAACAAGATATTATTGGTTTTGTTTAGCAAGTAGAGCGATGGTGTGCAGTCATATGTAACAGCCAACAAGAACTAGGTTGTTATTAACATGTTTATCTTCAGATAGTTAATTGGTTGTTATGGTTTACTGTGTGCACTTGCTCTTTGCATGCTTATTAAATCAGTATAAAGAAAAAGGAGAAATGCAAATTGTACAACAATTTTCAAGATAGATTTAATACAGATGACTGTCATTTATGCTATTTAGGTTTAAAACTTAATTTTTTATGAATGAACATTCATCTCCCAAATTATTATAATTTTTTTATTATTATTAAAATATTCAGCAGATTTCTTTGCTACCTTTTTCATAAGTGTCTTTGTTTTTACATCAAACCCAAAAGTGAGTTGCATGCAATACAGTGCACAGTTGATGTATTAGGTTGAATATATTCTGTGCATGCATATAGAACTGGAGGTTGAAATTCACTTTATAGGTGGAGCCTGGTGGGCCGAATCTGTCCTTATTTAGAACCTTGGCACTCCAGCTATGGTGAAGCTTGAGACATTGGAATACATTGACAGCTACAGGTATGACATCCCAGAGGCGGAAGCATGATGGGATTTGGAGTTTCACCACAAATGGCTGTGCCGTGGTTACCTACCACTGCTCTACATTCTCTTTAATCAGATACAAAATGGACCTCCAAGGGACTCTGTAGGCCATGATTGACAAAACACCAATATCTGAAAAATGTACGTATAAAAGATTTTGTACAAACTTTACTGAGACAATAAATATATATTTAATAGAGGTTACAGCTGTAATAATTGCTTAACACCAGAGTAACATGAATAAGCGTAGGATGGTATACCATCGTGTTTGCTGATGATATAGTAGCCTATGGACCAATCAAACAGAAATCAACCAACGATGTTGACATTAATGTTGTTCTGGACATCTTACACCCCTGAAGAAAGAAATTCATTTCTGAAATGCGTTGGGTGATTTCTCTTTGATTGGTCCATAGACTACTAAATCATCGACAGATACTGTGGAATACTATGCTACGCTTATTCATGTTACTCTGGTGTTAAACAATATTTACAGCCTCTTTTAATTATATATTTATTTTCTCAATAAAGTTTCTACAAATAATTTTGTACGTAAACTATTCAGATATTGTTTTGTTTTTTTTCCATCATGGCCTACAATGTCCCTTGGGTTGATGACCTCATAACTTTCTGCCTATACCTCTACTTTAACATACATTCTCCTTAATCTCCCTGGCGGTATTCCCGAGTCTGGCTCGGGGTGGAATTTCAGAACCAAAAGCGGTAACCCCGAGCCAGACTGGGGATCGCATCGCAGGATCCAGGAAGAGCTTACTTACCTTGTCCCCTGGATCCTGCGATGTCTCCCCGCAGTGTGAGCGGCTCCTCCGCTCGATTCATCACGGAGCCGGGCTCCATTCCCTGCAAGCATTGCAACGCATGGGGACGGAAAATGGTGCCAAATTCAAAAAGTGAAACACACACTATACATAGAGTACACTGTAATCTTACAGATTACATTACTGTATGAAATTATTTCACATCCCTTTTGTCCCTAGTGGTTTCTCCAGTGCCCTGCATTCATTTTTTTTATTATATATACTGTTCTTTCTGCCTGGAAACTGGAGATTGTCTATAGCAATCAAAACCGTCCCTTTACATCAAAAGTGGTTTTAGACCAGCTAGAAATCAGCAATAATAAATTAGAATCACTTGCAGAATTGAGCGATAGTGATTTGTGGGGAGATCCGTCATCAAACACTGAAAAGTAATGAGGGCGACAATTCTGCAACTGAGCAAATTTCTGTGTTTTTGATTTGATTATATTATTAAATCATTTTTATTATTATTATATTATTATTTGGTATAATTATTTATAGTTATTTATTATATTATAATTTATGATTTTGTCTTTCAAAATTTATCATACCCGAGATGTCTACTAGACTCTTGTTTGAACAGATTTAAGTGAGTTATTCCTAAGAATTACAGGCCTACAATATAAAACGCCAAATTTCAAATTTCCATGCAAAATAATTGTACCGCTTTCAGCATCAAAAATCTGAAATAATCATACCGCCAGGGAGGTTAAAGAAGAGTATCACAACTTTACCATAAGTGGATTAAATCAGTGGTCTCCAAACTACGGCCTGGGGGCATGGATATGGCCCTTCGCTTGTCTTTATCTGGCCCATGGGGCACTATTCCTCCTGCTGATACGAGACATTATTCTGCCAACTGACACCAACAATGGGGCACCATTTCTCCCACTAACACCAATAATAGGGCACTATTTCTCCCAATGATACCAACAATGGGGCACTATTTCTCCAAATGATACCAACAATGGGGCACTATTCCTCTCAATGATACCAACGATGGGGCACAATTCCTTCCAATGATACCAACAATGGGGCACTATTCCTCCCAATGATACCAACGATGGGGCACTATTTCTCCCAATGATACCAACGATGGGGCACTATTCCTCACAATGATACCAATGATGGGGCACTATCTCTCCTTTTAATATTAAATGTGGTAATATTTACTCCCACCGATGTCAGGAAAATTTCCACTCCTGCTGGCCACAGTATTGCCCCCCTACAGTCTGAAGGACAGTAAAGCGGCCCTTTGTTTAGAAAGTTTGGAGACCCGTGGATTAAACTGATGCTGCAATTCGAGTCCGTGCTATGCATTGCTCCTGCAGTCTGCCCTGACTACACAAATTGTCTGTCACTTGGGGAAATCCTCCAGAACACACAATCCACATAGCAGACTGAAGACAGTGTGTGTAAGATAGGACTTGGATCCAATTACCTGAACACACCACTTTTATTTATAAAATGGTATAAAAAAACATAAAGTATGTACAAATAAATGATTACAACTGCAGGCGAAATAAAGACTGGCTTTAAGAGACTAGAAATACGGAATGTACTTTAGCTAAGGAGTGCCAAGAGATCTATAAACACTCAGAGTTATACGTCTTTTACAATCATAAGAAACCAGACCGCTGCTGCTCTCCACTGCTTCCTAAACACAATGCCAATGTCATGTCTGAAGGTCAATTGATTGCAGGTCGTTCAGGAATGAATTTCAAGTAATAATCAGATAACTCTGTTTGGAAGCACAACAAGGGCAGTATTTCTAGATTAAGGATCATTTGTTCTAAATGAATGTTAAGGAACTAAATGCAATTGAAATGCTTGGTGTTGCATCTACAGAAATTAAAATGGCACTGCACACCTTTTAAACACAGTTGGGGGGAATCTACTAATACAGATTCCAATTGAATCAAAATTCTATTTTGTGGACATCTGATGATAAGTAATTTATGAATAAATGATACTTCTTTTTTTTTATAGTTTGTACCTGTATGGCAAATATGCACATTTTGAACATTATGCATACAATTACTTTTTTACTTTTATCTTACTTTTAAACTAGTACAGAAAATATGGAGGTACCTCTTTTCAACTGGATCTCTCTGTACCTCTTTTTGTAAGCTATTTTCTGAAATTAACTGGTATTAAATGGTGCACTTTCATAAAATAGGTATTTAGTGTAATAAGTATTCTTACTGATCTGGCTTATATACAATATTTCATGTTGCAATTTTTGAGAAACAACAGGGTATGGACTAATATCCTAACATGCCTTTCAGTATCTTTCATGGGATGAACAGCTGCCATGAATGTAATAATAATTGCACTGTGGCTTAGTGGTTAGCACTCCCACCCTGCATGTGAGGTGGGGACCTTAGATTGTAAGCTCTTCAAGGACAGGGACTGTTGTAAATGTACAATATGTAAAGTGCGGCATAAATTGTTGGCGCTATATAAATACAGTACCTGTAATAAAGAGTATTTATATCGTACTGCTTCCATAAGGTCTCAAAGCCAAAGTATCAAAACATGATAAATGTGACAAAAAATGGCTAATGGATCCAGGAGGATTACATAAGCAAGTGTGTTGTTAAGACTTTTAATATACATATGCAGGGTTGGACATAAGTGGAGAGTCCAGTCCTCTGTATTAGACCATGTAAGTTAAATGTACCATAATCAATTGCATTGTGAAAATGCCTAGGAAGCATTTTGTGATAGTCAGTATTTACTGCAAGGCTTTTCTCTCCTGCCTCAGTTCGCTGATAATAGATACTCAGAAAATATCATAACAAAAGTGCTGTCCTGATTACTGTACATAAACGAAAACCCAAGGCTAGGTTAGGATCAATTCTGTATAGAAAAGAATGACCCCCTTTAAAATAATCACATTTTGTTGCTGGTCAATCTCTTAGGCCAGATGTGTAGGACTGCTAGGTCCCTAACAGGCATAAACAGTCTAGCAGCAACTTCTCAGGCCTCAGCCTGAGGAAAGGAAGCTAGCACATATATTTATACCCTCCCCATCGTGCCACAGTGGCCTGAACCCTCTACTGGGATGGCTGATGGAAACATGAATATTCATAATTCACCCTGGTAGGGAAACCCGATACTGTAGCCAGTGGTGCAGTGACACTTAATGGCAATAGTGAGAGATTACAACCCTACTGAGCTTAGGGAGAAGCCAAGTGCACAACTATTCAAATCAAAACTGATATAACTGCCCCACAGCCAACAACTTAATTACTTAGCAACCTAACTAAGGGTGCTACAGAAGAAAAATTGTGTGTGTGTGTGGGGGGGGGGGGGTTGTGGTACTGGTCAGCAGCATATCCTTGCCGACTGCTCAAAGTTTGTGTGCCCCTATGGGGTTCTTGGGCTAAGTCAGGAGATGAACGGGTCACTTCACCCTACACATGGGGTAACACTCACGTGGAGCGCACTCATCAATGCCCAAGACCAGGCGGGGACTGCGGTCATGTGAAGAATCTAACATTAAGGCAGTTCCCTGACTTAGAGATACTTCACTGTGTGTAGTCATAAAGTGCAGAGTTCCTCTGAAAAGCAACTTGTTCCGTGTCAATACACACTGTACTTGTATGTTTGCATTAGGAGGGATGTGCTGAGCCTGCGCCCACTCCATCAGTCCAGCGTACCTCACTCCCAGTAACAGAAAAGCATCCCACCGAGCATCTAGTGCAGACCTCATTCACACGCTCACTTAACTCTGTCTTTCCCGCACCTCGTGACAAGGCCATAGATCTCAGTAACGCTAGCCTGCTCCCTGTTACCATAGGAGAGGGACTGCTGGGGAGAAAGTCAGAACACTTACCCCCTCGCTACTGGAAGACTTTCCACGTTATTAGTTATTACTTTTAATGACTGGTTAATGTAGCTTATTCCTCCTCTTGGTTACCCACAGCAACTACACTCCTGTACCTTGTCTCACTGAGTTAATTTTTTATAGTCATGTTATTCATACTTCATAATGCTTGTACAAACCCAGGTTATGAAATACGCCAGAACCAACATGCACCCCTTTGATTAAACTAGATACCCCTAGATGTACTTTTAAGTATATGTTGAAAAAGTAACATTTATTGAACAGAGTATATAAAAACAATTGAACACATTAAAGAAATGGAATCAATACAAATCTGTATCAAGTATCACCACATTTTCACAAGCATGATTCTCCTTCACCCGACGCGTTTCAGAGTGTTACTCTGTTCAATAAATGTTACTTTTTGGATGTAAACTCTCTACTATATTAGTCCCTTAAAAGTCCACCCAGGAGTATCTAGTTTGGTTTAAGATTGTCAGGATATGGCACAATGAGAAGATTGAATCACCAATATAAATGTCTTTGAATAACTTCAGACCAGGCTTAGAACAGTTAACATAACTTTACTGTAGAAAGACATTGTGGCAATACAACATGAGTAACGTCCTGTTCCTACAACAGCGTAGTGGCCCAGGCATACATCTGTGAAGTGAGAGTCCATGTAGGCATTGTCTATGACTTGGATGCTGTCCTTGACTCTTGCTATCTCCAGTGACATCCTAGCACTCACAGGTGGATCTCCATACCCTCTGCTCTACGTGCTCCACTCTGACTGCTGGCTCCCGCTGCAGTCTTAGCAGTCCCCCCAGTGGCGTATCATCCATGTGTGCAGGTTGTGCGTTGCATACGGGCCCCGAGGGAAGGGGGGCCCACTGTGGCTTGACACAAACTGCACACATTGATTACATAAAATAAGTTAATATCCAACATTTCCCTGAGCCCCAGGTGGGTAAAGTACAGTCTTAGGCACCAGGAGCTTTCTTTCTATCCTACAGACAGGCAGCAGCTGGCCCCATTTGCTGATGCTATGATTATAGTTTTGGCTGCCGCTGGCCACAACCACTGTCTGGCAGCCCTGTGGTGTGATATCTTGACTTGCTCCTCCTGAGAGCTGAGAGTGTGCTTGTGACAGCGGAAAATAGTGAAAACCTGCCCCCTCATGCTGGGGGGGGGCGCACTGGCTATGTGGCCACTCATCCTGCTGTTCACTGACAGGAGTAATAACAGATAGCTGCAGCTGGAAAGAGGATTAGGCTTTCTCTTCCCTCCAGCCTACATCGTGGCAATACAACATGAATAATGTCCTGTTCCTACAACAGCGTAGTGGCCCAGGCATACGTCTGTGAAGTGAGAGTCCATGTAGGCATTGTCCATGACTTGGATGCTGTCCTTGACTCTTGCTATCTCCAGTGACATCCTAGCACTCACAGGTGGATCTCCATACCCTCGGCTCTACGTGCTCCACTCTGACTGCTGGCTACCTTTGCAGTCTTAGCAGTCCCCCCAGTGGCGTATCAACCATGTGTGCAGGTTGTGCATTGCATACGGGCCCCGAGGGAAGGGGCTCCCACTGTGGCTTGACACAAACTGAACCCCTGGTGGGTAAAGTACTGTCTCTAGGCACCAGGAGCTTTGGAGCTTTCTTTTTATCCTAGAGACAGACAGCAGCCGGCCGCATTTGCTGATGCTATGATTATAGTTTTGGCTGCCGCTGGCCACAAGCACTGTCTGGAAGCCCTGCGGAGTGATATCTTGACTTGCTTCTCCTGAGAGCTGAGAGTGTGCTTGGGACAGTGGGAAATAGTGGAAACCTGCCCCTTCATGCTGGGGGTGGGGGTGGGGGTGCGCAGGCTATGTGGCTGCTCATCCCACTGTTCACTGACAGGAGTAACGACAGATAGCTGCAGCTGGAAAGAGGATTAGGCTTTCTCTTTCCTCCAGCCTACATGTGGCAATAGAGAGCATGTGCTGAGGCTCAGTCTCAGCACAGCGCCGCTGTGCAGTGAGGGCATGCTGCTGTTCTTTCTCTATTCCCTTGTCGCATGGCTGGAGGGAGGAAGAAGATGCTTCACAATGTCATTTGTAAGTACAAGGGGAAGGGGGGGACAACTCAGCACCAGACCTTCCCTCTCTACTCCTCAGACCCTCCTCCTCCTCAGGCCCACCCTCTCCTCCTCAGACCACCCTCTCATCATTTTCAGACCTCCCCTTTCTCCTCCTCAGACCCTTCTCTCCTCCTAAGACCCCCCAAGACCTGAACTCTCCTCCTCAGACAAGCACATACTGGAAATATAAAAACACTTAACCTTAAGAGAGCACATTTTCCAAGGATGAGTGCTGCACTCCAAGGCTTAGACTGGGAGAGAATATTGGCATCGATGAACACAGAACAGAAATGGGAATTCTTAAAAAATACTGTGTAATGTATAGTAATGTGCACTCGCTGCAAAGTATATTCTCGTGGGGAATAAGTTTAAAAGGCTAAAAATAAAACCTATGTGGCTCACAGCCAAAGTTAAAAAAGCTATAAATAATAAGAAAAGAGCTTTTAAAAAAATAAAAAAATGAAGGAACACTATCATCGTTTAAATGTTACAAAGAATATAACAGAATATGTAAAAGGGAAATCAAGGATGCAAAAAATCAAAACGAACGATAAATTGCAAAAGATAGAAGGACAAACCCCAAAAATTCTTCATATATTATTAGTAAAAAGGTCAGGTCTAAGCATGAAGGCTCTTTACAAAATAATCTAGAGTGGGTGACTGGAGGGAAAAAAAGTAAAATGTATTAAATACTTACTTCAGCTCTGTGTATACAAAGGAGTATGGGGGAGCTCATGGCCATAATGGGCATTGGTATTGACAAAGCTCCAAATGATCCACAATGGCTCACAATTGATATGGTCCAGAAATATTTAGACAGAATAAAGGCAAATAAAGCACCGGGTCAAGATCAGTGGTTGGGGAAGTTTTAGGATGGGGGGGCGCCAGGCCTCGCCCTTTTTGACCCCTCCCACTTGAATAAAATGGGCATGGTTTCAGCGGAATAGTAGGCATGGCTTAAAGGGTGTGGCTCTAAGGGGGTGTGGTTAGCATCTAAAAAGAACGAGGGATGGAGGGAGAGGGAGGGACAGCAGGCCCAGATTCTACGCAACAATAGAAATATGTGTATTCTAGAAAGTTTAACAATCAGCAGATAAAAATACTCCAAACACCTGGTGTTAGCACTTCAGTCATCCTGGCACCATGGTTGTTATGGTGTCAGGATGATTGAAGCACATTATTTCTATTATTACATTGTAATATAAAATTAAATCATTCAACTCACCATAATGCAGACTCAGTGGGAGCCCTGAGTGTGTCACCTGCCACGTCGCCTGCCACCAGATGCCATCAGGTGTCCCCATCGGAATCCGTCCTTACATCAGGTGCCCCCAGCTGAGTCCATCCTTACATCAGGTGCCCCAGCGGAATCCGTCCTTACTTTAGGTGCCCCCAGCGGAGTCCCTCCTTACATCAGGTGCCCCCAGCAGAGTCCCTCCTTACATCAGGTACCCCCAGAAGAGTCGCTCTTTACATCAAGTGCCCCCAGCAGAGTCCCTACTTACATCAGCTGCCCCCAGCAGAGTCCCTCCTTACATCAGGTGCCCCCAGCAGAGTCCCTCCTTACATCAGGTACCCCCAACAGAGTCCCTCCTTACATCAGGTGCCCCTAGCAGAGTCCCTCCTTACATCAGGTGCCCCCAACAGAGTCCCTCCTTACATCTGTGTCCCCAGCGGAGTCCCTCCTTACATCTGTGTCCCCATCAGTGCAGCCCCTTCTTACATCTGTGTCCCCAGTGAAGTCCCTCCTTACATCTGTGCCCCCATCAGCAGAGCCCCTCCATACATCTGTGTCCCCATCAGCAGAGCCCCTCCTTACATCTGTATCCCCATCAGCGGAGCCCCTCCTTACATCTGTGTCCCCAGCGGAGTCCCTCCTTACATCTGTGTCCCCATCAGCGGAGCCCCTCCTTACATCTGTGTCCCCATCAGCAGAGCCCCTCCTTACATCTGTGTCCCCAGCGGAGCCCCTCCTTACATCTGTGTCCCCAGCGGAGTCCCTCCTTACATCTGTGTCCCCAGCGGAGCCTCTGCTTACATCTATGTCCCCAGCGGAGTCCCTCCTTACATCTGTGTCCCCAGCGGAGTCCCTCCTTACACCTGTGTCTCCAGCGGAGACCCTCCTTACATCTGTGTGCCAGCAAAGTCCCTCCTTACATCTGTGTCCCCAGTGGAGTCCCTTTCATCTGTGTCCCCATCAGCAGAGCAGAGTCCTCCTTACATCTGTGTCCCCGACAGCACAGCCCTCCTTCATGCTGCATCTGTCTGTCCCCTTCAGCTGCAGCTAATTCCTGTCTTTCTCCATGTGTTTAGTGGAGAGGGGAGGGGCTATCTTTTTGTAGCCTGCCGGAAGTGACTTTGTTCTCACACTGCGAACAAAGCACCTGGCCGTAGTGATATACTACGGGCGCCGGGTGGATGCTGCATGGCAAGATGTATTGCGCCACAGAGCAGCTCCAAAGATACTGGAGAGTTTAATAAAATACCACATAGATGAGTTCTTGCTGGAAAAAAATATTTTAAAGTGATTGTAAAGGTAAATTTCAAGTGGTTGTAAAGGCAGAAGTTTTTTTTTTTTATCTTAATGCATTCTATGCATTAAGATAAAAAACCTTCTGTGTGCAGCACCCCCCTCAGCCCCCCAATACTTACCTGAGTCCCCATCTAGGTCCAGCAATGTTGCAGGAGTATCTCAGCTCCCCTCCTCATTGGCTGAAACAGCAACATGGCGCCATTGGCTCCCGCTGCTGTCAATCAAGTCAGTTGGCCAATGAAGAGAGAGAGGGGGCATGGTTGGGCCACAACTCCATGTCTAAATGAACACAGGGAGCTGTGGCTCAGCTCGAGTGCCCCCATAGCAAGCTGCTTGCTGTGGGGGCACGTGGCAGGAGAGAGGGGCCAGGAGTGCCAAAGAGGGACCTGAGAAGAGGAGGATCCAGGCTTCTCTGTGAAAAACCACTGCACAGGGCAGGTAAGTATGACATGTTTGTTATTTTTATTTTTTGTATATAAAGTGATTGTATAGTCTCATTTTTTGTTAGTTAACCACTTCAGGCCCGGAAGAATTCACCCCCTTCCTGACCAGAGCACTTTTTGCGATTCGGCACTGTGTCCATCTAACTGACAATTGCGCAGTCGGGCGACGTTGCACCCAAACAAAATTGACATCCTTTTTTTCCCACAAATAGAGCTTTCTTTTGGTGGTATTTAATCGCCTCTGAGGTTTTTATTTTTTGCACTATAAACAAAAAAGAGCTACAATTTTGAAGAAAGCACAATATTTTGTACTTTTTTCTATAATAAATATCCCCATTTTTTTTTTAAAAAAGCAATTTTTTTCTCAGTTTAGGCCAATATGTATTCTTCTACATATTTTTGGTAAAAAGAAATCGCAATAAGCGTATACTGATTGGTTTGCGCAAAAGTTATAGCGTCTACAAAATAGGGGATAGATTTATAGCATTTTTATCATTATTTCCTTTTTTTACTCTGCGATTTTTATTGTGACTGCGACATTATGGCGGACACATCAGACAATTTTGACACATTTTTGGGACCATTGGCAATAATACAGCGATCAATGCTATAAAAATGCATTGATTATTGTAAAAATGTCACTGGCAGTAAAGAGGGTAACACTAGGGGGTGATCTAGGGGTCAACTGTGTTCCCTGGGAGGTGATTCTAACTAAAGGTGGCGGGGGGGCTGACTAGAGGAAGTGACGAATCGTGGTTCCTAGCTAATAGGAACACACAATCTGTCACTCCTGTCAGAACAGAGCAGGGAAGTGTGTGTTTTCACACGTTCGGCCCTGTTCTGTGTCTCCTGCTCACAATTGCTCGTGGCCGGCGGTCATCGCGACTGTCGGCCACGAGCATCGGCACCCCCGCTGTGCAGCTGGCGCATGCGCCTGCTATCCCAACCCCACGAGCCGACATATAGCTACGACGGCTTGCGCAGGGGAGCCAGCCTGCCGCAGTATAACTGTGGCGGCTCTTCGGGAAGCGGTTAAAAATAACAAACATGTCTATACTTACCTGTTCTGTGCAATGGAATTGGCCGCAAACCTCCCCTTTTTGGGTCCCCCACTGGTGCTCCTGGCCCTCAACTCTGTCCATTCACACAGACAGCTGGACTTGGCCCTGCCCCCCACTCCCTCGGGGTCACTGGCTTTGATTAACAGCACTGGGAGCCAATGGCTCCCGGTGCCCCAGCAAAGCCAGAAATACCCAGAAGTGAGGGGAGAGAAGAGCTGCAGACGTGCATGGCGCTGGACCGAATGAGGGCTCAGGTAAGTTAAAGGGGGGGGTGAGGGGGGATGCTAACACACGCTTTACAACCACTTTAACCACCTCAATATAGTGCACTTTCACCCCCTTCCTGCCCAGGCCATTTTCCAGCTTTCAGTGCTGTCACACTTTGAATGACAATTGCGCGGTCATACAACGCTGTACCAAAATTAAATTGGTATCATTTTTTTCCCACAAATAGAGCTTTCTTTTGATGGTATTTGATCACCTCTGCGGTTTTTATTTTTTGCGCTATAAACAAAAGAAGAGTGACAAGTTTGAAAAAAAAAACACAATATTTTTTAATTTTTGCTAAATTAAATATCCAACTTTTTTTTTTAAAAAAAAATTTTTCCTCAGTTTAGGCCGATATGTATTCTTCTAGATATTTTTGGTAAAAAAATCGCAATAAGTGTATATTGATTGGTTTGCGCAAAAGTTATAGCGTCTAAAATATAGGGGATAGATTTATAACTTTTTTATTTATTTATTTATTTATTTTTTACTAGTAATGGCAGCGATCTGTGTGACACATTTATACAGTGATCCGTGCTATAAAAATGCACTGATTACTGTATAAATGTGACTGGCAGGGAAGGGGTTAACACTAGGGGGTGATCGAGGAGTTAATTATGTTTCCTAGGGAGTGATTCTAACTGTAGGGGGCGGGAACTCACAAGGGGAGGAGACCGATCAGTGTTCCTCTGTACTGAGAACACACCATCGGTCTCTTCTCCCCTGACAAGATGTGGATCTGTGTGTTTACACACACAGATCCATGGTCCTGCTCTGTTACCGGGCAATCGCGGGTGCCCGGTGGACATCGCGGCCGCCGGGCTCGTGCTTCTGGTCCCCAGTGACGCGGCGGGCACACGCGCGCACCCCCTGGTGGGCCCGGGCAGGCAAGGGCGTCATACGACGCCCTCCCAGAATGAGAGCTGCGCCGCCTGGCCGTCATATGACATCCGGTGGGCGGCAAGAGGTTAAGCAACAGACAGCATGTGCAAATCACCTGTGCAAAATAGTGGAAATCCTGAAAACATGACCTGTTGGTGTGCCCTGAGGACTGGAGTTGAGAAACACAGCTCTAACTTACAAGCCAGCAGCAAAGGCAGTGAAACTGATCAAATCACCTGTGCAAAATAGTGGAAATCCTGAAAACATGACCTGTTGGTGTGCCCTGAGGACTGGAGTTGAGAAACACAGCTCTAACTTACAAGCCAGCAGCAAAGGCCCGGAGTCTCGGCAATGCACTCTTTCCGGCCAGTGGCTGTAAGTCGGGGTGTCATCACGTCTTGTACCACCCAACGCGCTTTGTTACATGTTTGATGTAGTCAGGGGCGTAGCTACCAGACGTGCACCATGCACGGAGGAAGAGGAAGTTATGGAGCCAGCAGGAAATGCATCAAACAAGAAAAACTCCCATGGGTGAACCGAAAGACGTTATCTAGGGGCCAACCCATTTAATGTTCATCAAGATATCTATTAAAAAAACATCCATATATCCATAGTATTTTTTTTTTAACAAAAACAGTGGTGCTTTATTGTTGTAATAGATAATCAGAGTTACAGAATACCATTCAACAGAGTACAATACATTACATACGTAGATTACATATTTGAGGATAGGGAAAATAATATGCAAAACCCGCAAGCAATACGTAAGGTTAGTAGTACCACTCTCAGCAAGTACCGTCCACCCTCCACCCTCCAAAACCCCTCCCCTATTGGGACAAATGATCGTAGTGAACCGAATGTTTCTCTACGAGGCCATCCACGGAGCCCAAACTTTTTCAAATTTCCACGGGCAGCCACGGTTTATATATGTCATTTTATACATGGGGATTACTGCCTCAATCTGTGCCTCCCAGGCTGAAAAGGATGGAGGGGAAGAATCTATCCATTTCATAAGTATTTCTTTTTTGGCATAGAAAAGAAGGAAGGAAATCAGTAATTTAAGATGATATGGCCTCTGCTCATCATCATGTATCCCCAGCAACGCCATGTCCGGCAAGAGCGGAATAGAGGTCTGCAGTCTGGAGTTGATTTCACCTACAATCTTAGTCCAAAATAGTGCAACAACTGGGCACTCCCAGAACATATGTATAAATGTGCCTATATGGACTTTGCATTTAGGACACATGGGGTCTCTCTCAGGAAATATGCGATGAAGTCTCTGCGGGGTATAGTAGACCCTGTGTATAATTCTAACTTGAATCAGTTTGTCCTTGGATGCTATCACTAATTTCGGGCCATACTCTAGACAGTCCTCCCATCCCTCCCTATCCAGCGACGGGATATCAGCCCGCCATCTTTCCCATAATTCATTAATCTTAGGGGAATCTCTTCCCAGCAACGCATTATATAGAGAGGATAGGGGTTTAGTCAAGTCTCTAGGAGATAGGAGATCTTCGATAGGATCCGTCTGTAACAGGGGAGTTTGCGGGAATAGAGCCCTGGCCGCATGTCTCAGCTGTAGGTACCGGAACCCCATCCAACGGGGCAGTCTGAATTTAGCCGTAAGCTCATGTAAGGAGAGCAGTTGTCCCCCAGACATTACATGTTCCAACATGGTTGCACCATATCTGGCCCACACCTGTGGGTCCGGTATCATACGGAAGTGTTTAAGTCGTGGGTTCCCCCATAGGGGATGAGCTGGAGACAATTGGCCAGGCCTCAAGTATCTGCGCCTAGCCGCCTCCCATACTCTCCAAGTTGCTCTAGTAGGCCCAGGGACCTCACCATATGCCTTGGGTCCTCTATAGGGCAAATTCCAAAGGTCCGTCAGGGAACCCAGAATATTCGCCTCGAGACAGGTTGCCACATTGGATCTAGAGCCCTGGAACCACCAGTGCACCATCACCAACATGGCCGCCCAAAAATATATCTGGAAATTTGGGAGGGCAAGTCCACCCAAGTCTGCAGGTAAACATAACGTAGTACGTGCCAACCTAGGGTTTCTCCCCGACCAAATAAAGGAACCCACTATACGGTCAATCTCCCGAAAAAACGAGGCGGGGACCCAGACCGCATGGATTCATGAAAGACAGAAGTTGTCAAACAAACCTGATTTCTTTTTATGAGGAGGTAAGTAACACCTTGGACAGAGGGGTGGCGGTGGACGTGGTATACTTGGATTTTGCAAAAGCGTTTGACACAGTTCCCCACACACGGCTCATGTGTAAGGTAAAGTCTACAGGCTTGGAAAGATCAATTTGAAAATATATAGAAAACTGGCTAAAAGACAGAATCCAGAGAGAAGTGGTTAATGATTTTTATTCTGAATGGTCTAAGGTTATCAGTGGTGTACCCCAAGGTTTAGTGCTGGGTTACCTACTTTTTAATACCTTTATAAATTATATAGGGTCTGGGATTAAAAGTACCATTTCAGTCTTTGCAGATGACACCAAGCTATGCAGTGGAATAACATCCTTACAGGGTGTCTCTAACTCAGTGTTTCTCAACTCCAGTCCTCAAGGCGCACCAACAGGTCATGTTTTCAGGATTTCCCTCAGATGAAACAGCTGTGGTAATTACTAAGGCAGTGAAACTGATCAAATCACCTGTGCAAAATAGTGGAAATCCTGAAAACATGACCTGTTGGTGTGCCCTGAGGACTGGAGTTGAGAAACACAGCTCTAACTTACAAGCCAGCAGCAAAGGCCCGGAGTCTCGGCAATGCACTCTTTCCGGCCAGTGGCTGTAAGTCGGGGTGTCATCACGTCTTGTACCACCCAACGCGCTTTGTTACATGTTTGATGTAGTCAGGGGCGTAGCTACCAGACGTGCACCATGCACGGAGGAAGAGGAAGTTATGGAGCCAGCAGGAAATGCATCAAACAAGAAAAACTCCCATGGGTGAACCGAAAGACGTTATCTAGGGGCCAACCCATTTAATGTTCATCAAGATATCTATTAAAAAAACATCCATATATCCATAGTATTTTTTTTTTAACAAAAACAGTGGTGCTTTATTGTTGTAATAGATAATCAGAGTTACAGAATACCATTCAACAGAGTACAATACATTACATACGTAGATTACATATTTGAGGATAGGGAAAATAATATGCAAAACCCGCAAGCAATACGTAAGGTTAGTAGTACCACTCTCAGCAAGTACCGTCCACCCTCCACCCTCCAAAACCCCTCCCCTATTGGGACAAATGATCGTAGTGAACCGAATGTTTCTCTACGAGGCCATCCACGGAGCCCAAACTTTTTCAAATTTCCACGGGCAGCCACGGTTTATATATGTCATTTTATACATGGGGATTACTGCCTCAATCTGTGCCTCCCAGGCTGAAAAGGATGGAGGGGAAGAATCTATCCATTTCATAAGTATTTCTTTTTTGGCATAGAAAAGAAGGAAGGAAATCAGTAATTTAAGATGATATGGCCTCTGCTCATCATCATGTATCCCCAGCAACGCCATGTCCGGCAAGAGCGGAATAGAGGTCTGCAGTCTGGAGTTGATTTCACCTACAATCTTAGTCCAAAATAGTGCAACAACTGGGCACTCCCAGAACATATGTATAAATGTGCCTATATGGACTTTGCATTTAGGACACATGGGGTCTCTCTCAGGAAATATGCGATGAAGTCTCTGCGGGGTATAGTAGACCCTGTGTATAATTCTAACTTGAATCAGTTTGTCCTTGGATGCTATCACTAATTTCGGGCCATACTCTAGACAGTCCTCCCATCCCTCCCTATCCAGCGACGGGATATCAGCCCGCCATCTTTCCCATAATTCATTAATCTTAGGGGAATCTCTTCCCAGCAACGCATTATATAGAGAGGATAGGGGTTTAGTCAAGTCTCTAGGAGATAGGAGATCTTCGATAGGATCCGTCTGTAACAGGGGAGTTTGCGGGAATAGAGCCCTGGCCGCATGTCTCAGCTGTAGGTACCGGAACCCCATCCAACGGGGCAGTCTGAATTTAGCCGTAAGCTCATGTAAGGAGAGCAGTTGTCCCCCAGACATTACATGTTCCAACATGTATATGGTGGTGTCCCGCGCTTAGGACAGGCTTGTGACTGAACTGCAGCCCCCCAGACAAAGAAAGCCCCAAAGGTGCGATCCAAATAGTTATAAAATCTGAATTAGGGGATTGGCGCTGTTCACTAGTATGAAATAAATGAATACACTATAAACAAACTGCTACTACAAGGAGGGCCTTTCACCCCAACTAAAAATAAAAATAAAAAAGTGTGCCACAAGTGCTAAAAATGGTCACAAAAGTGTGCAGACTGCCTAAGATAAAAGAATTATATATAATGCATCAAAAAATCTTAAATGTAAAAGGAACTCCAAATAATGGTCAGGTGTGTATAGAAAGTGATTGTCAATGTCCACTAAAAAGGATGACGTGTATGTGAAAAATGCAATGAGAATTATATATATCAGTGAGTGATACCTAAAATTGGGGACAGACGTGTAGTTGCCCACTGTAGATGAGTGTGTGTACTAGTGTAGTAAAATATACATGGAAAAAAATGTGTGCGAAAAATAAACAAAAAACAAAAATGTAGAAAAAGAAAAAAAAAAAAGAAAACATATGAAAAAACAACCAACAAAGTCCAGGTAACCACAAAATAGTGGTCAACAAGCAGTACAAAAACCCAAGGTGCTGTGAATATTAGTTCTGTCATTCAATAAAACAGTTCTAGTGCAATCTTCAGAGTTTACAGGTATGTCCGTCCCAATAGCTGTATACTGTCCAGTGCGGAGTCCCCTCTAGTGCCCCCACTCACCAGAGCGCCCAAGAATTGGGCGCTCTGGTGAGTGGGGGCACTAGAGGGGACTCCGCACTGGACAGTATACAGCTATTGGGACGGACATACCTGTAAACTCTGAAGATTGCACTAGAACTGTTTTATTGAATGACAGAACTAATATTCACGGCACCTTGGGTTTTTGTACTGCTTGTTGACCACTATTTTGTGGTTACCTGGACTTTGTTGGTTGTTTTTTCATATGTTTTCTTTTTTTTCTTTTTCTACATTTTTGTTTTTTGTTTATTTTTCGCACACATTTTTTTCCATGTATATTTTACTACACTAGTACACACACTCATCTACAGTGGGCAACTACACGTCTGTCCCCAATTTTAGGTATCACTCACTGATATATATAATTCTCATTGCATTTTTCACATACACGTCATCCTTTTTAGTGGACATTGACAATCACTTTCTATACACACCTGACCATTATTTGGAGTTCCTTTTACATTTAAGATTTTTTGATGCATTATATATAATTCTTTTATCTTAGGCAGTCTGCACACTTTTGTGACCATTTTTAGCACTTGTGGCACACTTTTTTATTTTTATTTTTAGTTGGGGTGAAAGGCCCTCCTTGTAGTAGCAGTTTGTTTATAGTGTATTCATTTATTTCATACTAGTGAACAGCGCCAATCCCCTAATTCAGATTTTATAACTATGTTCCAACATGGTTGCACCATATCTGGCCCACACCTGTGGGTCCGGTATCATACGGAAGTGTTTAAGTCGTGGGTTCCCCCATAGGGGATGAGCTGGAGACAATTGGCCAGGCCTCAAGTATCTGCGCCTAGCCGCCTCCCATACTCTCCAAGTTGCTCTAGTAGGCCCAGGGACCTCACCATATGCCTTGGGTCCTCTATAGGGCAAATTCCAAAGGTCCGTCAGGGAACCCAGAATATTCGCCTCGAGACAGGTTGCCACATTGGATCTAGAGCCCTGGAACCACCAGTGCACCATCACCAACATGGCCGCCCAAAAATATATCTGGAAATTTGGGAGGGCAAGTCCACCCAAGTCTGCAGGTAAACATAACGTAGTACGTGCCAACCTAGGGTTTCTCCCCGACCAAATAAAGGAACCCACTATACGGTCAATCTCCCGAAAAAACGAGGCGGGGACCCAGACCGGGCAATTCCTAAATAAATAGTTAAATTTGGGCAGTATCATCATTTTAAGGAGACTAATGCGACCCAGAAGATTCAGAGGAAGACTCTCCCAGGCAGCACATTTCGAACGTAGGGTGTTCAGGACAGGGGCTAGGTTTTTTACAATAAAATCAGAGAGATTCCTAGTGATCACAACTCCAAGATATTTAAATTCCTTAACCCTTTGTAGTGGGGAGGAGAGGGGTCCAGAGTTAACTCCATCATCTATAAAAAATAGGACTGATTTGGTCCAATTTATTTTAACTCCCGAGAGTCCACCAAAATTGTCAAAGATACGCAAGGCAGCTTGAAGAGAGGGCCCAGCATCATTTAGGTACAATAATGCGTTGTCAGCATAGAGGGAGAGGCGCTCTTCCATCATACCCACCCGTAGGCCCAGAACGTCCGGTGTACTCCTAATTGCAATTGCCAGAGGCTCCAGCGCCAGGGCGAACAGGCTGGGGGAGAGCGGGCATCCCTGCCTCGTACCGCGAAACAGATCGAAGGAGTCTGAGACCCAATTGTTGGTGCGAACCCGTGTCCGGGGGGATCGGTACAGCAATCGTACTCCGTGAATAAATTTGGGACCGAATCCGAATCTACGTAAAGTCTCCCATAAAAATTTCCATTCAACGGAGTCGAAAGCCTTCTCGGCATCCAAAGAGGCAATAACTCTGGACCCCGTGTTGTCATGCGATGTTGCTAAGTTAAGGAATAGGCGCCTAATATTTATATCTGTGCCCTTGCCTGGCATAAATCCCGTCTGGTCTATACCCACTAGGTCTTCTATTACATGAGATAGTCGGGTGGCCAAGACCTTAGCAAAGATCTTGGCATCGACATTAAGCAACGAGATGGGCCTGTACGATGCGCAGTCAAGAGGGTCTTTTCCTGGTTTAGGAACCAGTACAATAACCGCCTCATTCATTGAGTCAGGTAGGGCTGGCAGAGTTGCAAATTTAGAAAGCAATGAAGTCAACTTAGGGGCCAGTAGTTCAGAAAAATTGGAGTAAAATTCAGATGGTAACCCATCTGCACCCGGGGCTTTCCCTCCCTTGAGATGTCCCATGGCAACCTGTATCTCCTCAAGTGTGATGTCAGCCTCTAGTCCCTCCCTTGCTTCCTCAGACAAAACAGGAATAGACAGGGAGTCAAAAAAGGAGGATATGGATGAATCCGATGCAACATCCCTAGAGGAGTAAATCTCCTGAAAGTATTCTCGAAACCGGTCATTAATATTAGCGGGGGCAGTAAGGATCTGGTCAGTATTGTCTCTAATGGAGCCTATGGGGGTTGAAGGTATGTTTCCTTTAGCCAGCCACGCAAGAAGCTTCCCATTTTTACCACCATGCTCGAACACGCGTTGAGCGGAGTATAACAAAGCCTTGTCCGTCTGGGCCATCCTAGTGGTGGATAGGTCACGCAGAGCCTTTTTCCACGCCTTATACCGGTCTTCCCCAGGAGCAGAAACGTATTCAGCCTCCAACCTACCTGCCAGTGCCTCCAGCTCTTCTATGGAGCGAGTAGAGTCACGCTTGAGCCGAGTGATACTATGTCCATACTCCCCTATATATCCATAGTATTAAAACTGGAAATAAAAGGTGCTACACATAAGCCCATGAATTACAAAGCATGAATCCAATCACGGCTGATCACGATTTATATAGGAAGAGCCGATGATCGGCTTTTCCTCACTCGCGTCTGACAGACGCGAGTAGAGGAGATCCGATCGGCTGCTCTCCTGACAGGGGGGGGCTGTGCTGATTGTTTATCAGCACAGCCCCTCCTCGGATCCTACCCAGGACCACCAGGGAAGCCGCCCAGGACCACCAGGGAAGCCGCCCAGGACCACCAGGGAAACCAGCCACACTGGACCACCAGGTATGCCCCCTAGACCCCCAGGATAATACTAATCAGTGCAAAGGCAGCTGCCAATCAATGCCCAGGCAGCTGCCAATCAGTGCCCACTCTAATGCCTATCACTGCCAGTGCCACCAGGGATGCCTATCAGTGCCGCGTATCAGTGCCCATCAGTGCCGCCTATCAGTGCCCAGCAGTGCCACCTATCAGTGCCCATCAGTGCCATCCATAAGAACCCATCTTTGCAGCCTTTCAGTGCCGCCTATCAGTGCCCACCAGTGCCACCCATGAGTGCCCATCAGTGCCGCCTATCAGTGCCACCAATGCCACCCATGAGTGCCCATCAGTGCCGCCTATCCATGCCCATCAGTGCTGCATATCAGTGCCACCCATCAGTGCCGCCTACCAGTGCCGATCAGTGCCGCATATCAGTGCCCATCGTCAGTGCCCGCTCATTGGTGCCACCTCATTGCTGCCACCTTATCAGTGCCTGTCAGTGCCGCCTTATCAGTGCCCATCAGTGAAAGAGAAAACGTACTTATTTACAAAATTTTTAAACAGAAACAAAAGCAAAACTTTTATTTTTTTCAAAATTTTCGGTCTTTTTTTATTTGTTTTACAAAAAATAAAAACCGCAGAGATGATCAAATACCACCAAAAGAAAGCTCTATTTGTGGGAACAAAATTATAAAAATCTAGTTTGGGTACAGTGTTGTATGACCGCGCAATTGTCACTCAAACTGCGACAGCACTGAAAGCTGAAAATTGGTCTGGGCAGGAAGGTGTCTAAGTGCCCTGTATTGAAGTGGTTATACTCCTATACATGTATAGAGCCATGACAGGTCCTCTTTATACTCCTATAAACATGTGTAGAGCCATGACAGGTTCTCTTTCTACCCCTATATACATGTATAGAGCCATGACAGGTCCTCTTTATACATACATATATATATATATATATATATATATATATATATGTGTGTGTATATGTATATGTATAGTGCCTTAATCTATATACTTATATATACATGTATAGAGCCGTGGCAGGCCCTCTTTATACTCCTATATACATGTATAGTGCCATGACAGGTCCTCTTTATTCTCCTATATACATGTATAGTGCCATAATCTATATACTTATATATACATGAATAGAGCATGACAGGTCTTCTTTATACTCCTATATACATGTATAGTGCCATGACAGGTCCTCTTTATTCTCCTATATACATGTATAGAGCCATGACAGGTTCTCTTTATACTTCTATATACATGTATAGAGCCATGACCGGTCCTCTTTATACTTATATATACATGTATAGTGCCATACTCTATATTGTTATATATACATGTATAGAGCCATGACAGGTCTTCTTTATACTCCTATATACATGTATAGTGCCATGGCAGGTCCTCTTTATACTTATATATACATGTATAGAGCCATGACAGGTCCTCTTTATCCTGCTATATACACGTATAGAGCCATGACAGGTCCTCTTTATTCTGCTATATACATGTATAGAGCCATGACAGGTCTTCTTTATTCTGCTATATACATGTATAGAGCCATGACAGGTCTTCTTTATACTCCTATATACATGTATAGTGCCATGACAGGTCTTTATTATTATACAGTATTTATATAGCGCCAACAGTTTACGTAGCGCTTTACAACTTGAGGGTAAACAGTACAAATACAATACAATTTGATACAGTAGGAATCAGAGGGCCCTGCTCCTTAGAGCTTCTTTATTCTGCTATATATGTGTGCAGAGCCATGACAGGTCCTCTTTATACTTATATATACATATATAGAGCCATGACAGGTCCTCTTTATACTTATATATGCATGTATAGAGCCATGACAGGTCCTCTTTATTCTGCTATTTACATGTATAGAGCCATGACAGGTCCTCCTTATACTCCTATATACGTGTATAGAGGCATGACAGATCCTCTTTATACTCCTATACCTGTATAGAGCCATGACAGCTCCTCTATATACTCTTATACATGTATAGAGCCATAACAGGTCTTCTTTATGCGCCTATACATGTATAGATCCTTGATAGGTCCTCTTTATACCCCTATACATGTATAGAGCCATGACAGGATCTCTTTATACTCCTATACATGTATAGATCCTTGACAGGTCCTCTTTATACCCCCATACATGTATAGAGCCATGACAGGTCCTCTTTATACTCCTATACATGTATAGAGCCATGACAGGTCCTCTTTATACTCCTATACATGTAGACCACCATGATATAAAATAATGAATGTGGGGGCATTTGGTGTGCGTGTTTTTGTTTGGGGGGGGGGGGGCAGCATTTCATTCTTGGTCCCAGGTAGCACAATGTCTGGGCCAGCCCTGCCTACTATAGTCATCAAGACCCATAGAGAAATAGAGATAATAGTTATACACAGAGTGAGGTAAACCCTTGGCCCCAGAGAGAGGGTGAGAATTCACAATATCCACCACTTCTTGCTCAGATGGGTTTGAATAATGGAGACATTTTTAATCTGTCTAAGGTCACACTGATGGAAGAAGAAAAATTGGTGTTAAATCGAGGTTTAAATTCGCCCCTCCGAGACCTTTTAATACATTTGAGACCTTTATGGACATTCAAAGGTGTATTAGGAGACTTAATGTGAAAAAGTATTTAGTGTCAAATCTGGTTAGCAATAAAGGTACGGGAGGGGATATTTAGACACACATCAATCTCTCCAATGCCTCTCTGTTTAAACCTCTGGGAAAACCATCTCCATCAGTATCTGTTTTCAAGGATCTGGTACTCAAAGATCTTGATTCTGTTGATATAAAAAAGGTCTCCAGAAACAGGATTTTTGATGATGGCCTGCAACGGCTATACGATAGAAAGGATATAGTGATTCGCCCCACTCACAATGGGGGTGGGGGTGGGGGATTGGGGGTAGAGTTGTAGTGTTGAATAAAAAAGATTGTGGCAGAAATGAATATCCTTTCTGATTATTCTATGTATGTCCACTTAAGCTCTAACCCCACCTCTAAATTTTAGAGAGATCTGCAAAAGATCATCAATGAGGGTTATGGGGATGGGATTTAAAATAAAAAGGAAAGATCCTATCTTATTTCAGTGCCCCCATGTGTATCTGTCATCTACTATCTTCCCAAAGTGCGCAAAAATTCCACAAAACCCCCGGGTGCCCTATTATCAGCAGAATCAATTCGCTGACCTCGAGAATTGGGAAGTATGTAGATGAATTTTTACAGCCTCTTATCCCCAAAATGCCCACTTTTTTGAAGGACACTACTCATGCTTTGAATCTTTTACAGGAAGTGACATGGAAGGATAGTTACATCTGAATGTATGAATACATTCAGTATGAATACTTTTTCAAGGCACTGGATGACTTTGGTTATTCAGCTCTTTATTAAAGGTCATCAGCCCAGTCTTAAATTGATTTTGTTATTTTACTGCCAATCAATATAGGGTGCATAGACACAAGTAATGTGTGAATAGCAGGGTGGATTTGTAAGCAGTACAGCTCTAGCATTTGGCATAGATTGTTTTTTTTTTTTTAAAGGTGTTATATAATAAAGTACAATGGACACAGTATTCACCATGTCCAAGAGAACAATAAAAGATGGCTGCACACAACCTAAAAAAATAGCTAAAACCATTGCTTACTACATATTGTACGTTTGAAATTAGACATGTGCATTCGTTTTCGTCCGAATGCATTTTCGTCCGGATTTCAGGTATTTTCGTTATCGTTTTAACAAACGATAACGAAAGTGCAGAATCCGAAAAACGAAAGATCCGACATAAACAAATGCTTTATTTTCGTTGCTACAACAGTTCAATATAGATAGGAGATTCGACATGATGATGACAATAACAATCTGTGTCCATCAAACCTGTGGTCGAATGTGCCTAACCGTAATTCTATTAGTCCAAGATTATTCTACATAGAGAGAAAAGATTTGACATAGAGAGAAAAGATTCGACATAGGGGAGAAAAGATTCGACGTAGGGGAGAAAAGATAAATAAAAATAATGATGATGATGAATGTTATTGGCTGATTGTAACCAAAGAGGAGGAGCAGTAAAATAGCTAGAACTAAGTACACACGTTCTTTGGCTTATGGTGTCTGTTGAAAGTTCTAAGATGATTCGACGGAGCAGGTAAACTATACGACGTCGTACGGTTTAGCTGCTCCGTCAAATCTTCTTTGAACATTCAACAGACACCATAAGCCCTCAATGACAGATTCAACCTTAATTTGGATTTTCGGACGAATGCAATTCTTAACGAAAAACGAAATAAATAAAAACGAATTTCGGGAGTAACTAAATAAATGTATTTTTCGAACGAAAACGAAATTCCGAAACGAAATATTTCAGTGTGCACGTGTCTATTTGAAATATCTTTTAATACTTTCATGTTAGCGTGTTAATTTCATGTTCATGTTTCTATCGTCTTGGGAAATAAATACGTTTTATAAAGCCGTGTGCTTGATTTCATAGCTAACCTTGTATTATAGTGATATCATCAGTAACATATGATCAGAGTTTTAATAGACTAGCTAACTAGGGGAATAGACAAGTTAATACAAAGGTACAATAATTTTTATTGTACCAATTTACTTCAACATGCATGACAAATTTATGTGCATTTGGCAGCCTTGACTGGATCACTTTCCATCTACGCAACTGCCTGTACTCTTTCTGGAATTGTAACCTAATATGACATATCAGTATATCCACAAAGAGTCTCGGGGGTAGAACATATCCCCCTTTTCTTTTCTTCCGCTTTTTTCCCTCTCCTTTCTTCTTATCTCCCTACTTATTTTCATGTCTCTCTCTGCCTGGGGACCATCTTCGTGCCTGCATGCCTAGGCAGTCCCATAACTGATCCAATGGCCGACTACACTAGTATACATACTGTATATCTTAATCTGTTCATTGGATTTTCTGACAGAATCTCTTTGGAGATGAGTGTACACCTCAATTTCTGGTACTGCTCTGCTTTCTAATTACTTATTGCGTTAATGCTGACTGGACCAGGAAATCGCCATTCATGTTTACTGCTTAATGCTCAATATTTTATTGCCTTGTTAGCAGAGAGAATCTTCTTCTGAATCTATTTCTAATCCTTTCAATTGCTCTTTCTTTGGCAGTTAATGTGCCTTCCGGTTGTTCTCATTGTTATTGCATAACATTTTATGGTCTGTAAGCAACTATCTCTGTTTTCAATAAAATCTGATTCTATGAATGGCAGCTGTGCCGAGGGAAGGCTAATCGCACAGAACACAAGCAGGAAGATTGCAACTAACAGTATAGGAGCGCCAACTACTACAGTGATTTTCAGCTTCTCCAGCAACTCATTAGGTATGAGATGTGCCAAGCTGGACCAATATATGTATGGTGAATAAAACAAACCAGGAGAGACTTCAAGAACTTAATATGTAGAGTCTTGATTGAAACCTTTAGGCACACTGAAGCTCATAAACGGACGTTTTTGGGAGTTTGGGCGTTTTTTTTAACAGCCCATAAACTCCTTTCTATGTTATCCTATGAATGAGCCCCTAGCGTTTATGCGGGGCTCCATGGGACAGTACAGAGGGCGGTAGTATGTTCTGCTGTTTCTCCCCCTCCGTATTGCTGTTTGGATTGCCCCAGGTGATGGCAACGGTTTCCGATTGGCTGAATTGGGTGGGTTTGAGCCGGGCTGTGGTTATAAAAGCCGGCAGCTTTCCCGCTCCATTCACCTGCTGAAGACGGACCCCCCGTGCTGCTCAAGACAGCGTTATCTGAAGGATGGAAGAGCTGCTGCGCCATCTTGTCCACAAAGCCGAGAGGGGTGGAGTGGTTAAGGCGGTGCTTGAAGGAGGAGGCGGTTCCGTTGATATCAGCTTCAGCTGATTTAGAGCAAGCTCAGTCTTTGCCCACTGAAGTAATTTAAAATGACAGTCAACCAGCTCCCCCTGCTGGCCAGAAGAGAGGTCGCAAAGGTAACAAGGAAAAGAGGTTGAGAAGGGAAGATTCTCCCTCTTCCCCTGTGAAAGAAAATATGAAACAGGCAAGGTCACGCTCCTTAAACAGAGCCAGAATGGAATCACCTCAGCTTCTGCGGGCATATCCTTGTGAGGTGCAAACATCTGGGCAGCCTGTTAGCGTGGACCATAATTCTGGTGAGAGAAATGATTTACATTTAATAGAATTAGGTAAAGTAGTTGGTTCTTTAGCCAATGTACTTGCTAAAATGTGTGAACCTATTAATATTGGTAATGTTGGTAATGTATGGAGTGGCGGTGGCTCAAGTGGTTTAACTGTATCAGATAATGCTGTTTTTCACAGGGCAACCCCGCCACGTCGGTAAGTATTAACCTTTTGAATAAAAATGTTTCTATTGACAAATTACCTGTTAATAATACCAATATTGTTCCCTCTATGCCTCTTTCTGTTTATAATCCTACATTTTCCTTACCTGTTAAAACTCTGGTTTCTGATTCCTGTTTTAAAGAGGCTCTCCCCTGTGAATTATTTCCTCTGGGATATCATTTATCTACTGCTGTTAAAGAAAAAATATGACGTGGAGAATTCATAGATATTTTATCATTGCTCCCGTCATCTAAGGAATTTCTGTTGAAATCTGATAAAAGAATGGATGACAGGTCTGAGGAAGATAGGAGGAGGGTAATTCCCCAGATTTTTCGGAACTGGCTTCAGGCCTTTTGTGTTTTTGCTTCTGTTATGGGCGAACGTTTTCCTGATAAATGCTCAGGATTGTTTCAGCACTGGGATCTAGTGGCGGAGGCATACCGCCCTTTTGGTGCCATTTCATGGTTCAATTATGTTGAGAGCTTTAGGCAAAAGCTCTCGGTTCATCCATCCCTCCGCTGGGGGTAAAAGTTGTAAGGCTGTGGCTGAACTTGATGCTGCCACAAAGACCTCAATATACACAGAGACTGCAAATGGCGAATGTTCAGTCGACTTTTCATAAAGGAGTATGCTTTGCATATAATGATTCCCAATGCAAATTCTTATCGAACTGCAGATATAAGCACGAATGCTCATCCGGCATCCCGCTGTTTTATAAAATCAGCTAACACATCTCAGTCAAGAGACAATAATTCAAAGGGCATGGACGCCAGTGAGATTGGCAAAATGCTGTTCTGGCTAGATCAGTATCCAGACCGCAAGATGGCGGACCTTCTTTATGAAGGATTTAAGTTTGTTTTTTAGTCCCTGCTTTTGTAGGGCAAGGATGTCTTCTGGTAAAATTTTCTTTCCGTTCTTGCACACCCTTGATAGAGTCAGAGTAAAAATTTCTAAGGAGTTAAGGAAGGCAGAATTGCTGGATTTTTCCTTCTCCCCCCTTAAGGCCTGGTCCCAAAAAAAATAAAAATAAAAAGAGTCAGGTTCTTTTCGGGTGATTCATCGTTTATCCTTTCCTCTTTGAGATTCTCTAAATGATGAAGTAACGGACTTTCAATCGGCAGTGTCCTATGCTTCTTTCGAAGAAGCTCTTTGTCTTTTAAAGCGATTTGGCAAAGTATCTTTTATGTCAAAAGCGGATATAAAATCTGCATTTCGACTTTTATCAGTCAACCCCATAGGTTTTAACTCACTGGGTTTTTATTTTGAGGATAAATTCTATTTTTATAAGTGCATGCCCATGGGTTTTCCAAATCTTGCAGTTATTTTGAGGCCTTTTCAACATTTTGCAGTGGGTTTTGTTACAAAATTCCCCTCAAGGTGGCGCTATCCATTATTTAGAGGATTTATTATTTATAGGCCCCGTCGAAGCTCAAGTTTGTTCTGAAATGTTGAATTGTTTTTTCAACATTTGTGAGTCTTTTGGCATTCCCCTAGCCAATGAAAAAACAGTGGATCCAGTGACGGTTATTGAATTTCTGGGCATCACAATTGACTCTGTCACCATGGAATTCCGTTTGCCGATAGAAAATATTATACAAATGAGGTTGATGATCGCTACGTTTTTGTCTAAAAGACGGGTTCTGTTGCGGGACGTTCAGTCTCGCAACAGACGTTTGCGTCTAGAGTAATCCCTGTTGCCAGAAGTTTTTCTTGGAGATTTGCCCTAGCCACTAGGGGTCTTAAAAATCCTTTTTTACATGTCTCTATTACCTGGCCCATTAAGGAGGATCTAAAGTTTGGGATCAATTCTTGATCAACTTTAATGGCCGTGCAGTATGGCAGAGCGAATTCATTAAAGATTGGGATATTCGCTTGTTTACAGATGCATCTGGTTAGGTTGGTTTTTGTGCCTTCCTGGATGGTCATTGGTGTGTTAAGGAATGGTTTGAGTCTTGGAGGTCACCAGATATTAGCCATAATTTAGTCTTATTAGAATTGTTTCCGGTAGTGGTGGCTATTATTATTTGGAAGGAATTCTTTGAGAATATACGAGTTATATTGCATATGGATAATAAAGGAGTATTTCTGTGGTAAACTGTTTATCATCTAAGTCTGAACTAGTTATAAAATTACTCCGTTTTGGTTTTGCAATGCATGACTTTTAACATTTGGCTAAAACCAAAACATGTCCCGGGTATTACTAATGAGATCGCCGATTCCCTATCTCGTTCGCAGTTCCAGAGGTTTTCGGGAACTCGCTCCAGAGGCGGACCAGGAAGGATTCCCTTGCCCAGAATTTCTCTGGGGCCTGACTTGGGAATAATTAAAGAAAATATAAGAAATTCAATTGCTCTCAAAACTTGGGAAGAATACTCACAAGCTTGGTTTAGATGGTGTAATTTTTGTGAAGAGTCTATTTTTTTTTTTTTTTAAGTTTGAAAATAAAGTTTATTGAATTATTGAGAAAATACATCAAGCAGGAGAACGAAAAAAGAGCAAAACGCTCATCGTATACATAGTATAAAAGTAGTACAGCGGTTGTCTAGAATGCCAACATCAAATTTTCAATTGCCTTAATCTTGTAACATAAAGAAATACGTTGCTATGGGCGCTGGGATTCTCGGCACCAGAGCCCCTTCTGGGAACTAACTGCTCTGATGAACCGGGAATCCCCGAGCCCACCTCTCTACTAAATGTGGTAAAATGTCTAGGGTATAGATACATAACCTTAAAAACAGGAAAAATAATAAAAAAGAGAAAACTAAAAGGGGGTTTGTATCTATATGACAATTGAATACCATGTTAATAACGTATTTATACAATCATTACTTAAACAAAGAAGCTAACTGGTGAGTCGAACTCTCAGGGCAGAATGAACCTTGGCCGGTTGGTCCGGACTGAAACATATTATGCTTAGAAAATAGGAGGAAACAACGTTTGAGAGTCTGCCCCGAGAGCCTCCTTGAGGCTAATAACCTAATTAGTAGAGAATACTGAGAGCCTGAGGAGACAGTATTAAAAAAGAAAAAGCTGAAGAGTGAGAAGGGAAAAGAAAGAAGATAAGAGGGACAGAAGGGATAAGGGGGGACGAAAGGAGTAGCTAATCGTAAGGAGTGAGGGGAAGGAAGTGCACAGGAGACCACCAGAAGAGGGAGATCGAGAGCCCTCCAACGAGGAACCATTCTTATGAACTATCGATCACACATACAGTGGGTGCCCTACGAGGGTTGCCCAAGGTTCCCAAATAATCTTGAATTTGTCTAGGGTATCTAGAATAGTATTGGATATTTTTTCTTGCAGCATAATCCAAGTAATTTTTTGTTTGGCTAACCGAACGGACACTTTCGGTGATTTCCAGGACCGGGTGATGGTCATTTTGGCCCCCACTAGAATAAACTGGATCAGCTTCTGGGTATGTTTGGAAATTTTAGGGATGGGGCCATTAAGCAAAGCAATAGTTGGATCTTGTTTCAGTGTACAACCACATGTTCTGCGGATAAGGGAGAAGATCTTGTTCCAATACATTCTGATTTTAGGGCATTCCCATAGTATGTGTAAAAGAGTGCCCACATGACTGCAACCTCTGAAGCAAAGAGGTGACGTTTGCGGGTAGAATTTGGCCAGTCGTGAAGGTACCAGGTACCAGCGTGTAAGAATTTTCAGCCCTGCTTCATTTATTGAAGTGTTAACCATACCTTTGAAGGAGCAGGCAAAGTTAATGTGCCACGTATCCAGGTCCCAGCTGGAGTCAAGATCCCGCTCCCAGCTCGTCATGTATGCTGCTTTCTTTTTTTTTTTTTTTTTTTTTAATTTATTTTTATTCAAATTTTTCTTATAAGACACAAAGACATAAAGACATATACAAATTGGTTGTCTAGCTTGTACAGGTAATATCGCAAGTACATCAGGAAAAAGAAAAAAAAAAAGAAAGGGAAAGAAAAAGAGAGAAATAGAGAGATACATCCATGCAATGCAGTTTTAGCATGTAAGTGAAAAGGGGATTTTTTGGAATTTTTGGGCCGCCCCCCCACTGCCCATAAAGGCCTATACCTATTAACTAGGAATTACATTTAATCGTCGATTCTTGGTATCGTAACTGAAGCTAGTCCAACATTAGTAAGCAATGTTCATTTCCTCCAGCCACCCGCTCCAAACCTTATTAAATTTCAATTGGCAGCCTCTATTAAGATAGGTATCTTTATATAGTGGAGGATTATCGTTAACCAAACGTTTCCACTGGACATTTGTGGGGGGATAGGGCTTCTTCCATTGAAATGTTATGGTTTTCCTAGCGTAAAATAGAAGCAAACCAATCATCGTGCGTTTAGCTACAGCAGGAACTAATTTTTTTATAAGGCCCAACATACAAATCTCCATAGACAGTGGTAGATTAGTGGATGCAATTTTATTGATTAGGCCTAGTACCTCCCCCCAGAATTGTTGTATCTTTGGACAATGCCAAAAGATATGGGAAAAATCTCCGGGGGTGTAGCTACATCTCCAACACTTAGGGGAGTGGGCAGGATTTATCAAATGAAGTCTGTGGGGAGTGAAATATGCCCGGTGGACTATTTTAAATTGGACTAACTTGTCACGTATAGAGACTAGCGAACTAAAAGGGAAGTCCCAAACACCATCCCAATCTTCGCTACTCAAAGCTGGAATGTCACGCTGCCAACGGGACAAAAGGCCGTCCAACGGAGGCAAGGACTCATAGATTAAATGCTGATATATGTGAGATGTAGGTTTTTTTGTACAACCAGATCTAAGAGTAGTCTCCAGTTTAGACTGTATTAATATACAGGACGAACGTGGGAATTGGGCTTCGAAAGCATGCAAAAGTTGAAGATAACGGAACTGATAGTGCTGCGGAAGATTATACTGGGAGGAAAGCTGACAAAAAGAAAGCAGTGAGGTGCAAGACACCACTTGTGAGATTAATTTTATACCATATCTAGTCCATATCTGGGGGTCAATAGATTTGTAAAAATGTGGTAGATTGGGGTTTAGCCATAGGGGTGTATTAGGGGAAATTCCCATCTGGCTGTGTTTTTCAATAGCCAAGCCCATTTTCCAGGCCCGTAAAGTAGTAAGCATAGACGGAGTTAATAAGTGTGGGGCACATGGGCCTCTGTAAATTAGGTATTGAAGAGATTCCCAGGAGCCTGCCACGGTGGCCTCCAAAGCGGAGGCCACATTGGTTTTATCAGGATTTAGCCACCCGACCACTGTCACCAGCTGTGTCGCCAAAAAGTACTTATAGCAATCCGGAAAGACCATGCCACCCTGCGATAGTGGCCTCATTAATGTAGTTAACTTATATCTCGGTGGTAAGGAGCCCCAGAGAAACTCTGAAAAGCGTTGGTTTAGTTTAATAAAGAAGGATTTAGGAATCCACTGCGGGGAATGGCGGAATAAATATATGAATTTGGGGATGACCTTCATTTTAAGCAAGTTGACCCTTCCCCATACCGATAGGGGGAGATTATTCCATGCCTTGAGTTTAGCTTTCATATCCCCCACTACCGGATCCAAGTTTAATTTAAGAAAATCTGAGGCTTGTGCAGAGACACAAACCCCAAGATATTTAAAGGAGTCAACCCACTTTAATGGGCTATCTGGGGAGGATGTCAATTTGGCTGCTTGATCTATTGGAAATAGAGTAGATTTTGGCCAGTTTACCCGGAGGCCCGTTACCATGGAGAAAGTGTTGAGGAGTGACAGAGCACCCTGAAGTGATGGACCCGCGTCCCCCAAAAATAAAACCATGTCATCAGCATACAGGGCTACCCTCTCCTCCAGCATACCTATCCTAAGCCCCTTAATATGAGGCGATGTACGGAGAGCCTCTGCAACTGGCTCTATAGCTAGAGCAAATAGGGCCGGAGAAAGAGGGCAGCCCTGTCTAGTTCCCCGAAACAGTTGAAATGGGGTTGAGAGTCTGGAGCCCAAACGAATCGATGAGATGGGACACCTATAGATCACCTGCAACCATGATATAAACCGTAGTGGAAAACCCATTCGACGTAGAGTCTCCCACAAAAAGGGCCACTCTACAGTGTCGAATGCCTTTTCTATATCTAGTAGGGCAATAGCTCTGGTACCGGAGTTGTTGTGTTGGGCATGAATATTAGTAAAGAGTCTCCTAAGATTAACGTCGGTTGACCTTTTAGGCATAAATCCTGTTTGATCAGAGTCAATAACCGAAGGTAATAATGGATATAGACGGGTAGCCAGCAGTTTGGTTAAGATTTTCAGGTCATTATTCAATAGGGCTATTGGCCTATATGAGGCACATAGCTCTGGGTCCTTAAGGTCCTTATGGATCAAAGTAAGATAGGCCTGGTGCATTGAAAGGGGCAGATCACCCTTGGATAGGCAGAGGGTGTATAATTGGGCCAGGATGGGTGCCAAAAATGCTGCATGTGCCCTATAAAATTCTATAGGAAGGCCATCCGGCCCTGGCGCCTTACCCAAAGGGAAGGACCGTATAATTTTTAAAACCTCTAAGGCCGAAATAGGGCGTACCAACGATTCTCGTTCCTCATTCGACAGCCAGCCAAGTGCTAGTGGATCTAAAAGGTTTTGCAACATCTCTGGCTGGAAGTCGGGGGGAAGAGCAGAGGTATAAAGAGTTTGGTAAAAGGCTTTGAACATTTGTAAGATTTCTACCTGAGAGGTCACCTTATCCCCAGTTGAAGACCGCAGGCCCGAAACCACTGTGGATGGATATTCATGCTGTGCCAACATGGCCAGGAAACGACCATTCTTGTCCCCCTGTTCAAATAGTCGCTGTCTACCTTTATGCATATCCAATCTTGTAACTTCCGTTAAATGTAAATTTAGTGAACTGCGGGCGGCATTTAATGCGTCAAAATGAGCTGCTGTAGGATCTGTACTATAGATTACTGTTTGATCCTCTACCATCTGTTGTAACCTGTAAGTTTCCCGGCCCTGCTGTTTCTTGACACTAGCGATAATAGAGATATATTGCCCTCTTGTATAGGCCTTAAAGGTGTCCCAGACCGTCTGTGGGGTCGAGGAGCCTTCATTAAGTTCCCAAAACTCAACTAGTCTGGGTGGGATAGTATCAGCCACCTCAGGGTGGGAAATCCACTGTGCCCCCAGCCTCCACAGGGCCGCATCTCGGCGTGCAGACGAGCGAAGCTCGATTACCAGTGGGCTATGATCGGACAACCCACTGGGTAGGTATTTAGCCCCTATTACATCCGTCAACAGGATTGAATTAGAGAAGGCTAGGTCAATCCGTGAGGCAGTCCTATGTGAGGCCGAAAAGCATGAGTATGCCCTAATAGCCGGGTGTTTCCATCTCCATATCTCCTGTAGCCCCATTGCCTGTGCCCATATAGATAGTTCAGAGCTATAGTTTTTTGATGGGACTGGTCTGTCCAAATCTGGGGAGATAGTAGAGTTGAAATCCCCCATCACCAGCAATTTCGCTGGATAAAAAGGAGCTGCTTTTTCCAAAACCTTATATAATAAATCATGTGTAAAAGGTGGAGGAATATAAACATTTATGATTATATATCGCTGAGACCAGTGTGAAAACACCACCATTGCAAACTTGCCCTGGGGGTCCGTGCACACGTCCTCAATAACACAGGGGAATTTCTTGTGTATTAGGATTGAGACCCCTCTAGCATAAGAGGAGTAAGTCGCATGGATGGCCCTCTGAATCCAGGGTTTTTTTAGAGTTAAAACCTTGCTGCCTGTGAGGTGGGTTTCCTGTAGGAGAATAAAATGTGGAGAGTGGGTTTTTAGATATCTTATCAACAGTGCCCGTTTAAATTTAGAATTAAGACCTCTCACATTCCATGAAAGGACCGAAAAGGTTTCAGCTAAGGAAGTGGCCATATAGGTTTAGAAGCCATGGCCAAGTAAAATGACTAGGGGAACACCATTTGGGGTAACTCACAAGCAGCAAGATTTTTACAATATACCATGTACCAGCAATGTTAATTTTTAAGGCAATTTTTGAAACAAGCTTATACAAACCATGACAAAGACCAACATAAAACAACAAAAAAAAATATATACCCAAGCACGAAGTGCTTATCCGACTAAGTCCCATCTCCTCTCAAAAAACAAAAAAAGGAGGAGGAGAATTGGGATTAGTTTTCTCCAAAAAAAAACAAAAAAAAAAAAAAAACACACACGCAAGCTGCAACTGTATTGCAACTATATTGCAGATATACCCCTAAAAGGGGATATCGTACTACTACTACTATTTGTTCAGGCACCCTATAGCCGAACAAATATATAAAAAAGAAAAAAAGGAAAAACCTATCCAATACCTATCCAAAAAAAAAAAAAAAAAAAAAAAAGGGGACGGGATGGGGAGAAAAGGGCAGGAGGGGGAGGGAAAAAAAAAAAAAAAAGAAGAAGAGAAAAAAGGGGACAAAAAAGGGAGCAACAGAAAGTAATTGAGGTGGGGTTGGGTTCTAATTATCTAACTCTTGGCTCTTAGTGTAAGAGATATAGTCCAAGTCCAAGACCAAGTCCAAAGGGCTGAGCAATCCAACTCCAAATAAAGTACATTTATCTAAGCATTCATTAGGAGACCACAGAATAGCAAGAAAATTTTAGACACTATAGGGATGCACTATAATGGACTATAGTAGTAAGGATGTTACACAAAAAAAAAAAAAAAAAAAAAAAACACATGCGTCACCCACGGCCATCTAACCAGGATATAGCGGCCTCCGGATTGGTAAAAAAGAATGCTCGGTCCCCGTCTGCAACTCGAAGCTTGCTGGGATATAATAAGCTAAATTTAAGACCTTTATCCCTTAGGCGTCTTCTGACCTCTGTAAAGGCCCGGCGTCGCTGCTGGACTTCAGGGGAGTAATCAGGAAACAACATGATTTTTGCATTATTAAACCGCAGTTCTTGTTTATCTCTAGCTGCAGCTAATATCTTATCTCTGTCTCTGAAATTCAAAAGTCTCAATAAAAGAGGCCTGGGGGGATTACCAGGGGCTGGAGGGGTTGGTGGAATCCTATGCGCCCTCTCTACCACGAATGTAGGGGGCATAGCAGGTAAGTCCAACAATGATATAAGAAAGGATTCCACAAACTCAGCTGGTTTATTACCTTCTGTTATTTCCGGTAGGCCTATGATCCTTAGATTGTTTCTCCTCATGCGATTTTCTGTGTCTATCGACTTATCTTGTAGGGCTTTTACCTGCAGCTGCAAAGCGCGAAGGTTCCTGGAGTCTGCACTGGTAACGTCCTCCAGTTGTGAGATCCGACTCTCAGCCTCTACGAAGCGGGATCTAAATTTGTCCATATCATGCCGAATTAAGCTGATATCTGAAGCCAAATGGTCTATTTTTACCATCACCTTTTCATTTCCAGCTTTAATTGCTGCCAGCAGCTCAGCATGGGAGGCCGCGTGAGAGGCTACAGGTGGAGACGGATCAGGGAGCGTCTGCGTGCTAACTGACATGTTTGGTATGGGAAGCCTCAGAGGTAATATCGCGGCGGCGGCAGCAGGCGCAACAACAACAGCAGCAGGCTTAGCAGGCTTAACAGAGCCAAGAGCAGCAGCAGCAGAGGCGGCAGAGGTGGTGGTGGAGACCGCAGGCACTGTGGAGGACCGGAGCCTACCCGGAGATATAGTGGGACCTCGCGGTGCACCGAAAGCCTTTTTCTTTCCCAGGGTGCCTGTATAGGAACGGATCTGGTGAGAATCGGCACTGAGAGTCGCTGGAAGTCAGAGAGTCCGCCCGGCCAGTGCCAGAGAAATTTTCAGGATGAATGGTTGGAGCGGAGCTCAGCCCGCACACGTCCTCTCACTCACTCACTCTCTCTCACATCCCGGATAGGGCGTCGGCCACATCCCCTGGGGCCATTAAGCAAAGCAATAGTTGGATCTTGTTTCAGTGTACAACCACATGTTCTGCGGATAAGGGAGAAGATCTTGTTCCAATACATTCTGATTTTAGGGCATTCCCATAGTATGTGTAAAAGAGTGCCCACATGACTGCAACCTCTGAAGCAAAGAGGTGACGTTTGCGGGTAGAATTTGGCCAGTCGTGAAGGTACCAGGTACCAGCGTGTAAGAATTTTCAGCCCTGCTTCATTTATTGAAGTGTTAACCATACCTTTGAAGGAGCAGGCAAAGTTAATGTGCCACGTATCCAGGTCCCAGCTGGAGTCAAGATCCCGCTCCCAGCTCGTCATGTATGCTGCTTTCTCCGTGGGTTCCGCTAGGGATGAATAGATGAGAGAGATACCTCCTCTGATGTCTGAGGCCGAAGCGCACCATTGTTCATAAGGCGTTACTTAAAGATGGTTCTCACTACTCTTCCATAACCGATTCAAGAAATGTGAAAGTTGAAAGAACCTAAATTTTTAGGCTAAGGGCATTTCAAGTTTAGAAATACAGTATGCTAAAGTGAGGGGACCATTAGAATTGAAGAATTGACCAATTCTATAGAGGCCCTTGTCTAGCCACCATTTGAAGGCTCGAATATCTAAGCCAGGGGGGAAGTTATGATTCCTGAAGATATGTGCCAGAGGGTGCCAAGTAGAAATGAGGGGTTTAAGCTTATGAAGGGAGTCACAAAGTTTCATTGAGTGAGATAATGTTGGGGCTAGTATAGGAGGACGCTTTTTGGGGATGTTCCAAAGCAGAAAATCTAAAGTGAAACCAGGGACCGCCTCTTGCTCCATGTTCACCCAGTCTGGTTTGGATCCCTTCATATAAATAGTTGAGAATTGGCTCAGTTGCACTGCCTGATAATATCACCAAAGATTAGGTAACCCTAGGCCTCCCTTTTTTCTGGGTCTAAAAAGCACCTCTTTAGAGAACCTGTGGCCTTTTTTATCCCAAATAAAGCGGATTATGGCAGATTGTAGGCGTTGAATGTGCGATTTGGGGACTGGGATGGGTAAGGAACGAAAAAGATATAATATCCTAGGTAGGAGTGTCATTTTGACCGCGTTCACTTTACCTAACCACGAGAGCTTATAAAGAGACCACTGGGTCAGGTCGTCAGTGAGCTTTTTGAACATGGGAAGAAAGTTATGTTTAAACATTATATCAATACTGGACGTAAGGTTGATGCCAAGATAAGGGATGGATATGGAATTCCACGAGAATGGAAATTTACTCCTTAGATGTTAACGATGTCTTGAGAAATGGAAACATTGAGAGCGACTGATTTGGAGACATTAACCTTAAGTCCGGAAGCTAGTTCAAAGTCATGTAAAGGTTGCATTATGTTGGGGATGGAAATTAGGGGAGATGTGACGAACAGGAGAACATCATCCGCAAATAAAGCGCATTTGTGAGTACATTGCCCGCAACGGACTCCATGGATGTCTGGGTGTTGTCTTATCGCGATGGCTAAAGATTCAATAGCCATCGCGAAAAGAAGGGGGGAAAGGGGACATCCCTGCCTCGTTCCCTTCTGTATAGAAAATTTATCTGATAGATGTCCTTGTAATCTAACCTGTGCCTTAGGTTGATGGTAGAGAGCTCCCAAGATATTAATAAAGTTTGGGCCAAAACCCCATTTACGTAGAATTGTGAAAAGGTAGGGCCAAGCCACTGTGTTAAACGCTTTTTGGAGATCAATGGAGAGGAGGAGGCCCCCCTGAGGGGGTCCCCCATCCCACCCTGATCTCATTAGGGAAACTGCATTTATTGCCCTCCGTATCTGGTCCGGACCCTGTCTCCCCGGTATGAACCCTACTTGGTCCTTATGTATGTAGGTACCTATAAAAGAAGCGAGTCTGTTGGATAATATTTTCGTCATAATTTTTAAATTATTATTAATTAATGAAATAGGTCTGTAGTTGCTGACTTCGCTGGGGTCTTTACCTGGTTTGGGTATGACCAAAATAAAAGCCAAATTGGCATTAAGATCCAGAGGGGACGATTTGGTTAAGGAGTTGAAGAGGCGAACCAGATACGGAGAAAAGGTATCTGTAAAAATTTTGTAGTAGTGGTTTGAAAATCCATCCGGGCCTGGGGCTGAGTCTTTTCTAAGCCCTTTTATGACTTCTTGGATCTCGGATTCTTGAAATGGGGATTCTAAGATGGAGCGATGAGATTCAGAGATTTTGGGTAGTGGGATTTTCTCTAGAAATGCATCCAATTTCTGTTGAGAAATTGGGCAATCGTCGGAGTACAGGTTGGCATAAAATGATTGGAATGATTTTAGGATTTTACTGGGGTTTTGGGTGTGTGACCCGGACTGGGTTTTTATTTTGGGTAGGGCGAATGACCTATGTTTCGGGGTAAGTTTGGCCGCTAACTGGGGGCCAAATTTGTTCGCGCGCAGATAGAAACTGCCACTAAGCCAATGGAGGTGCTTTTCTGCAGTGGAGGTCAAGGCTGAGTTAAGGGACAGTCTGATAGTATCAAGTTTAGAGAGAGTGGTAGGATTAGGGTTCTGTTTATGGGACATGCTGAGATCTTTGAATTCTTTCTCTAGCTTCAGGATATCTATTTGCCGTTCTCGCTTTAATTTGGCCGCAAATTGAATCAGTTTCCCTCTAATTACCGCTTTGTGGGCGTTCCAAAGAGTATTAGGAGAGACATCCTCAGTGTCATTAATCAGGAAATACTCTTTAATAGCCTTTTCTAATATGATACAGTGGACAGGATTAGATAAGATTTTCTCATTTAGGCGCCAAATGCGAGAGCCAATGGGGGACAATGAGTTGGATATTCCTAAGATTACCAGGGAGTGATCGGACCACGGAACATCTTGGATAGAGGCATGGTTAGCATTGTGTATATCAGAGTTTGACATAAATATGTGGTCGATTCTAGCATATGTCTTGTGGGGAGCTGAGTAGTGTGTATAGTCCCTTGTTGAGGGGTTGAATTCCCTCCATGAATCAATGAGGCCCACTGAGTGAAAGAGTCTGGCAATCTGGAGGCTCTGTTTGGGGGGTTGTTTAAGGTGAGGGATCCCCTGAGCTACTTTATTTAGGATCTGATCGAATGTGATGTTGGAGTCCCCACCCATAATCACCCTACCCTCAAAGTGGGGTGAGAGATTTGCCAGTAAGGAGGAAAAAAATTTAGCTTGGCCTTTGTTAGGAGCGTAATATGAGATGATAGTGTAGAGGTTACCTTCAATCAATCCTTTGACTAATATATATCTCCCGTCATTATCTTTAATGGTTAAAGTGTGTGAAAAAGGGGTCTGTTTAGAGATTAGGATGGCTACTCCTCTTTTTTTCTCGCCAGCGTTTGCAAGGAAAAAAGTGGGGTATTTGTTGTGTAAAAAAGAAGGCGAATAATTTGAGGGGAAATGGGTTTCTTGGAGGAGAACAACATCTATTCCTCTTGAATTATAGCTTTGAAAAGCTTTACGTCTCTTGACGGGTGAGTTGAGCCCTTGGGTGTTATGAGAGGCAATCTTAAGTGCCCTCTGTAAAGGAGGTGGGTCAGCCATAGTCACAGGAGGAGTAACCCTGGTGTATTAGGTGCGAACCTACCCGGTTCCTTGATGGAGCAGCTCTGAGTCTGGGAGGGAGATCTTGCTGTCGCAGCGGAGGATTCTGGATAATGACGGTCTCCCGTGCACATTCCTGAAATAAAGAAAAGGGGAAAGGGGGAAAAAAAGGAAAGAGGGGAGTGAGAAGAGAATGAGAGAAGAAAGGAAGAATAGTTAATTAAAACAATCTAATAATTTCAAAAAAGTCCAGGCGTAAGAGCCCAGTAAACCGATGAACTGGACTGAAAAGTTCAGTTCAAGTCTGAGACCCGAAAACAAAGGATCTCAGAAAAACAGGAACAACCTCAGCCGAGGTTGTTTGTCTGATGTAACCAGTGGGAAGGTCTCCCCTGATCACAACAGAGGGAGTGGCAATGCTAGCCCAGCCGAGCCGCCGGGTCCCCATCTATTGGGGCGATATGGAACCTAAAAAGTATGAAAATCAGAAACTTTTAAATATATACCCAAATAAAAGAAAGAAAACAAAAATAAGGAGTTGAGCCCATCCTCTGAGAGATACATGAGCAAATCACTGCATTACGTAAGAATGACAAAACATGGCCTGCTGTAGGAATTATCCTACCAGTAATCGGGAAGGGGGAGGGAAGGTAGGAAGAGGGGAATGGAAGGGAAGGGGAGGGGGGGGATAGTGGGTTGGGGCAAGAGTCTATGCCCTGGTGTCCCCAGAATTCAGTATAACCTCAAGTGCGGTCCATCATGAAAACAAGAGGAAATTTTCAGAAAATGTAAAAAGACAAAAAAAAAAAAAGGGGGGGGGGCAAACAACTCGGGATCATCTTCTTCTATCTTCATTGAGAGGAGGTGAGTGGAGAGGGTTCAGGTAAGTGCGGCCATTTTCACTGATGGGTATGGAGGTTCGGATAGGGTGTACACATTGTACACAATTACCCCTCAGTCAGGGGTTAGAACCTGGAGGGGAAAAGGCATCCACACAGTCCTTGCAGGGCCGAGTGAAGACGAAGTCATCTGGGAGGGAAGGAGTCGCGGTGGCGCTTCAATTGCTGTTTGTTCCAAATGGGAGTGATGGGGCTGCCTGGAGGGGGTCTCTTCGAGGTACTTGACTTGGACGGAGGATCCTGGGGGGAGGCTTCTTGAGAGATGAATCCTAGTCTCAGGAGTAAGTGTTCACCCTCTTGGAACGAAGAGAATCCATATGATCTTTCCTTGTGTTGAAACAGGAGGTGGAAAGGGAAAGTCCATCGATATTTAATTGATTTCTGTGAGAGGATTTCGAGAAGAGGTTTCAAAGCTCTCCTTTTTAGAATTGTAGTTTTGGAAATGTCTGCGAAGACTTGAATCTTGTTTCCTTGGAAGGATAAGTTGTCCAGATTCCGAGATCTTTTCATGACTTCCTCTTTGGTTTGTAATAGTGGGATTTAACCACGATATCCCTTGGGAGCCCGTCCTGTCTGGGTGGTTGCAGCGCTCTGTGAGCCCTGTCAATCTCTAGTTTGTGGTCAGAGATATCTGGGATAAGTTCTTTCATAAAAAGCTTCACTGTGTCATGAACATTAGTTACAGCCTCAGGGATACCTCGAATGCGGAAGTTACCTCTCCGATTACGATTTTCCAAATTGTCAATCTTCCCTAGCGCCGTATCCAGTTGTTCCTGCATCAATTGAATGCTGTCAGTATTCTGGTTGGTGCGCGCAACAGTATGATCCACTGCTTGTTCGATCAAATCAATGCGGGCCCCCAAGTTCTGTAAGTCAGCCTTTATAGACGTGGTGATCTGCGCTGCATTTTGGGCCAGACCTGCAGCCAGCATATCTGAGAAACAGTTCAGGAGTTGTGCCATGTCTGTCTGGTGGGGGGGGCTCAGAAGTGCAGCCTGCTGCGTGGCAGGGGATGGGATGAGAGCGTGCATTGATGGGATATGGAGCATATCAGATAAGGCTCTGTTAAAAAGGGATTCTTTGCTGGTAGGGTGAGCAGTCTTGGGAGTGATAGTACTCACAGAGGATCCCAGTGTGGTGGTGGTGAACTGTTCATCTTCAGGGATGTCTGCAATGGAGTCTCCTTCTCCTGTGTCTGCCTGTGAGGAGGCCGCGGCCGCCATCTTGGAAGTAGTGGGGGCGAGCAGGCCGAAGGTAAGTTGCCTACTAACCGCTGGTCGTTGTGAGCGGTTATGCATGTATAAATGTGCCCACGGTCCTCCTCTACCTGTGGGTACCTAGCAGGGACGGTTCCGCTAAAGATGTCAGCATCTGGGGACCGCGGAAGGCTCGGCTGTGACGGAGCTCCCGTTCAGAGCGTCTTCCCGGAAGTCCCGCGCATGCGCACTCGAAGAGTCTATTTTTTCTTTTAATACAGTTAGTGCGCACATGGCGTTATGTTTTGTCTCCTCGCTAATTCCAACCAAACTTAGCCCTGCTTCGGTTGGCAAAATTGTAGCAGGGGCCTCATTCTTTTTGAAAATATCAGGACTTCCTGCCCCTAATTCCTTTTTTCCAGTCAAAAGAATGCTGAAAGGCTTCAGAAGATCCTATCCAGCTGTTGACAGTAGACGCCCTATTTCCTTTGATTTATTGCTAAAATGGATGTCTGCACTGGAATCAGTTTGTTTTTCCTCTCTTGAGACTTTGCTGTTCAGAACAGCATTTGTTATTGCATTTTGGTGCTCTTAGATTAGGGGAATTCACAGCACCTAATAAATCTTCTTCTTCCTTTTTCGTTTTTCAGACATCTCTGTTTCAGAAGATTCGGTTAGAATTTTATCTGTGAATCCAAGATGGATCCATTAGGCAAGGGTTGTTGGTTAATTCTTTATAGAGCCCCTTTTCAAGTCATATGTCCAGTTTTTAGAGTTACTCAGTATCTTTCTTCTCGACCCCCTTTTTACAGGTTCATTCTTTATTCATATTATTCTATCTCCATTAACTGGATACCAGTTCTCATCTGTCCTGTCTTCTTGCCTAAAGAAACTTAACCTTTCCGGTTTTCATTTCTCTTCGCTTTCATTTAGGATTGGGGCAGCTACTGAAGCCAGCCTTCTCTGGTTTTCTAAGGATGTTTTAAAGCAATTGGGGTGTTGGGATAGTGATAGATTTAAATTGTATGTTCGTCCTGATCTTATATTTAACTTTTATTAGGTTCTTCCAAGCGCGTCATTTGGATAATAGGAATGGCATAATCAATATTGGTTTGGATGAAAGGCGTTTTCAGGTTTTATGGTGGTGAATAAGCGGGCTGGAGATGGAGGAATTTAAAGGATCAGTTAATTTAGTTGCTAGGACATTGGCTTTCTCCCGATGTAATTATAATTCACGGTGGGGGTAATGACCTGGGCAGGATCAAAACTTGAGATTTGATTTGCGAGATGAAGAGAGACTTATCTTCTTTTAAGTTGTTATTTCCTTCTACAGTTATAGTTTTTCAGAAATAGTGCCAAGACTCCTTTGGTCAGATTTAAGTAATCTTCATTATGTAGACAGGATTAGGAAACACGTAAATAGAACCATACGCAACTTAGTCATTTCTCAAGGCGGTTTTTCTTATCACCATATAGACCTTGAAGGTTTCTTGCCTGGTTTATACAGAATTGATTTTGTACACCTGTCGGAGGTTGGTTTAGACTTTCTTATTTTAGGTTTACAAAACATGATTGAGCAGGCCGCAGCGTTTTGGGGGCTTCAGCCACTCAGTTTTTGAGTGGCTTTCAGCTGTTGGGGTTTGTCATCCAGTTCAGTTCTGGATAGACTACGTGATATCATTAATAAATGAAATAATTTATGGTTATGGAATTTTAAGATTAAAGATTTTGTTATGAATGATTATTGTTCATCTTGGGTAACCCCTTAATAAATGCCGTGGCCATTATTGCCAACATGAAATTGTGTTGTGTCTCTTTATTCTATATCCTCTTTTAGTCCTTTGTGCTGTCCCATGTATCCATGCACACATGGACGTTTTTGGACATTTATGAGCAGTAGAGTTGATGGGCTGTTTTCTGAACGCCATAAAATCGCGTTCGGGAGTTGTTTTTCTAACTACAAAAAACGCCAAACGCTCCTAAACGCGACAAACGCTTAAAAACGTGGCTCACCAGCGTTTTTACCGTTTTCGATCCATTGAAAAAAAAAAATGTAAAAATTTAGAAAAAAAAATGCTAAAAAACGCTAACATGGAAAACCGCTAAAAACTGCTAATAAACACTATTGCAAAAACATTAAAAAATGTTGAAAGACTTACTGCAAAGCTACTGCCGTTTTTATAACGTTATGTTAACGTCCAGTGTGCATGGAGCCTAAAATACATCAAGGGAGTGAAAAAGTTTCAGGAGGGCAACATTTTCAACATGAAGCCAAGAGCAGAAACATGCGGACATGACCTCATTCTTGCAAAAGGAAAGTTCATAACTAATCTTAGAAAGTATTATTTTACTCAAAGAGTAATTGATTCTTGGAACAGATTTAAACATGCTTGGGACAAATATAAAACGTTAAATAAATTGTATATATAGAAATTATAATAAAATGGAGCAGATTCAATAGACCACTTCGTCTTTTTTTTGTTCTCATTCTTTTAATTCCTGGAGTTCAGATTTATAAATGGCTGTGGAACACGCTTGAAAACGGAGCATGAAAACAAAAAAACGAATTCATTCTGTCTTGTAAAATCCTATTTACCATATATGACAAAGTGCTTCCAAAGTGAAATGTTCCTTTGCCAATGCAGCGCAAAGTAAAAGGTTCTAATCAAGAGGATCATAGCACAGTCATATCAGAGAGTGGCAGAAAGCTGCATTCTTGCCCATTTTCAGTAGTGTTGGTTATTTTACATTGCTGCTGGTAATGGGGAAGCCAAGTATTTTTTTTAAACTTTTGCTGCAATAGCTAAGCAAAGGTTCATTTAAAGCGGAGCTCCACCCAAAAGGGGAAGCTCTGCTTGTTCGCACCCCCCCCCCCTCCACGGCTACATTTGGCACTTTTTGGAAGGGAGGGAGGTGCGGGTACCTGGTTTTGACAGGTACCTGCTCCCACTTCCGGGTAAGATCGCAGTACGTCGATCTGCGACATTTCCAGCCCCTCCTCCTTCCCCCTGCTGCCTTCTGGGACACACAGAGGTCCCAGAAGACGGAGGGAGCAATCACAAAGCGCAGTGCGACTCGCACATGCGCAGTAGGAAACAGGCTGTTAAGCCGCAAGGCTTCACTTCCTGTTACCCTTACTACAGATGCCAGCGCCTGCACCCGAAGCCAAATGACAAATCAGCTAGGGGTGCCGACATCGCTGGATCCCTGGACAGGTAAGTTTCCTTATATTAAAAGTCAGCAGCTACAGTATTTGTAGCTGCTGACTTTAAATGTTTTGTTTACAGACTGGAACTCCTCTTTAAGGTTCATAATTCATGAGAAATGTTCATATTCAAAACTTGATGCTGCACAAAAGATGCTATAGAGATCACAATACAATCCCTTTGTGTATGACCAACATAAGATATATGGATCCATTTCCAGTGGATCTGGACTCAAAACGTTAAAATTTGCTATTTTTTAGGGATCACCTAGAAAGGTTATTTGTGACTAACCTGTACCCTGAAAAATGTACCCTGGGATGTGACTGTACCCTGAGTCTAAGGCCCCTTTCACTCTGGGGCGGTTTGCAGGCGTTATTGGGCTAAAAATACCGCCTGCAAACCGCCCCTAAACAGCCTCCGCTGTTTGTTCAGTGTGAAAGCCCGAGGGCTTTCACACTGAAGCGGTGCACTGGCAGGAGAAGAAAAAATCTCCTGCAAGCCGCATCTTTGGAGCGGTGTATTCACCGCTCCTGCCCATTGAAATCAATGGGACAGCGTGGCTATACCGCGGCAATACCGCGGCTATAGCCGCGCTGTACGAGTGATTTTAACCCTTTTTCAGCCGCCAGCGGGGGGTTAAAACCGCACCGCTAGCGGCCGAATACCGCGGTAAAATATCGCTGTTTTACCGTCGACGCCCCCTACCGCCCCAGTGTGAAAGCAGCCTAATAGCTGTAAATCTGCAGTGTGAGATCATCCAAATGTGCTGCTGCCTATGACTGCTAGTTTATTTGGAGTGATGTCACTACTGTGCTCTTCACTGTTCTCCTTGCTGGGGAGGAAGCTGCATCTAAGCACCTGAAGTGCAAGGACCTCCCTGCCTCTGCTTCATTCATTGTGTGGATGTGGACTTTCTTCCTCTCCTAATGCTTTTTTAATATTTCTGCAGCAGTCATCAGATCATTATCCAGGTTGGCAGATATGACATAAGGAAACAAACCCGGCCTTTTCCAAGATGGTCGCTTCCACACAGAGACACAGTGCAGAACAAATCAGGAATGGGAGAAAAGATCATCTGCAGGGAACATATAGGCAGCACTGGTTACTAGTACTTTGCCCTTTGTCTTTTTATGGGCACAACTTCCAGAGTTCAGATCTTAAATGTGTCTACAGATAATTACAACTATACAAGCTGTTATCACAAAAGAGGAGACAGAAATAAATAATGAAATGAATTTATTCTTACTATGGTATGCTAATTTATTGAGTAAAAGAAATAATAAAATACAAGTATTACATTTAGATAACAATAGCATTAACTTAAATAGATAATTAATAGCACAATTTAATACATGATAAAACAATTTATGGATATATATTGATATACAATAACTCTGAGCAAGCTCATTAAGATAAAATAAACAGCATATAAAAGCGTAATAGATAAAAAAAAGCCTCTTATAATCTTAAGCACAGCAGGATTCAGACTGGGAGACAGAGGGTCAGCTTTCTGTGCCAAACAGGTTCTACTGCTGTGTACAGTGTTGTCAAACTAATCCTCTGAACATGAAGGGAGAAGAGTGTGATAACCTCAGTGTGCTTTTGCTTCTTTGCTGTCCAGTCAGCGAACTGGAGTGCCTTGGGCCTGACTGTATTGCTTAACCACAGTGTAGTTCACAGTAAAGGACCAGGTCTCAGCTATCTGGCAGGGGTGCCTGGCTCACAACACTGGCTTAATAGAATTATAAATCATTTTAAAAGTAAAACCCTTCACATGTATGAATCTTTTGGATTTTTTTTTCTCAATAATATAGTAATGGGCAAACTGTCCTACAATTATCCTTCGTAGTATCCAAAAGTGTTAAAACATAAAACTGGCAAAACCTTTAAAAATCAACTTTAATCCATCTAAATTCCATCCATATCCTTATAAACTCACCCATATCTGGGCATTGCACACCCTTTATAGATACTCTTAGCCTGGAGCCCTAAATACACCACTGCCCTGTACACTTGGAGTAGTTGGGGGGGGGGGGCATCTTATTATATATAACAGTCTATACACTTTTGGAAATATCTTACTGCTGATAGTAACACAATTAGCAAGCAGATTCCCATAAGAGCACGAGGAGGAATGACACCTAAAGGAGCCTCCCTAATAATACCACATTGTGATTATGGTAACAAAGCTCTTTTCTGGATTCATTCCAACAGGCAAAAGTTTCATATATATTTATCTACATACAACACACTTTAACTGCAAGTCAACTTGAAACAAGTGGTCTCACACAGAAGCCAGCACTGGAACACCACTGGTAAAGAATGAACAGTTTTTTGTATGGTAATATCGTTATTTAACTCGACTTAGGGCCCATTTACACTAGGAACTGCATGTGAAGTGCACAAGATCGCGCTGCGTGTTCCTGGGCGATTTACATGCAGTTCTGTGTAGTGTAATCTCAGCTCATTCAATTTGAATAGGCTGGAATTGCACCGCACAGAAAGTAGTGCACACACTATGTTTTGAAACGCACTGCCACTAGAGCACGTGGCACATTTGTACCATACAATCCAGTGTGGGTGAATGCACTGCATTTGTAATCTGCATTTTGGACGTCATTAACTTTGCACTAACACCCACTGCAGATCGCAAGGGCAGTGCGATTTGAATGTGGTTCTGGAAACCAGCACGGAACGCGAGTTTTCCGCATGGCATTCTACTGTGAACAGGCCCTTACAGTACTTGTATCATAAATTAGCAACATGTTAAATAATCTCTGAGATTTGTAAAATTGCAGGTGAATATGAGGTAAAATTGATCGCTTCAATATAAGTTAAAATAGGCATAACAAAAATAACATTCTCCCTACTCCCTACCCTGACCATCTTGGTTTCTACCTTAGCTGTAAAAGAAGTGTTCCAACACTTACTTTTGAAACAGAAAGCAGTACTGAAGGCACATTACTTAGGAGAGGTGATGTGACGAGTTTCCAACAGTGTTGCAAGCACCCTACTTAGCAGAGGTCATGTGACCAGCTTCAGACGTGCTGCAAGCTCCCAATGTAGCAAAGGTCATGTGGCAAAGTGTTATCATTGCTGCAGGCTCCCTACTTAGCAGAGGTCATGTGAAGTTCTGCAAGGTCCCAACTTAGCAAAGGTCATGTGACCAGAGTCAGAAGTGCTGAAAGCTCCCAACTTAGCAGAGATCATGTGATCAGTGTTAGAAGTACTGCAAGCTCCCAACTTAGCAAAGGTCATGTGGCCAGTGTCATCAGTGCTGCAGGCACTCTACTTAGCAGACGTCATGTGACCTGCATCAGAAGTGCTAAAAGCTCCCAACTTAGCAGAGGTCATGTGACCAGCGTTAGAAGTACTGCACGCTCCCAAATTAGCAAAGGTCATGTGACCAGCATTAAAAGTACTGCACGCTCCCAAATTTGCAAAGGTCATGTGACCAGCGTCAGAAGTGCTGCAAGCTCCCAACTTAGCAGAGGTCATATGGCAAAGTGTCATCAGTGCTGCAGGCACCCTATTTAGCAGAGGTCATGTGACCAGCGTCAGAAGTACTGCAAGCCCCCAAATTAACAAAGGTCATGTGGCCAGTGTCATAAGTTCTGCAGGCCCCCCACTTAGCAGAGGTCACATCAGTGCTGCAGGCTCTCTACTTAGCAAAGGTCTCATGTGGCTAGGGTCCATTGGTGCTGCAGGCAGCGTACTTGGCAGAGGTCATGAGAACAGTGTCCAGATGGAGTACTTGTCGAATACTTGTCAAAGTATTTAGCACCCTTTTTTTACCCATGTATGGTGGTGGTGTGGGGTACGGGGTTGCTTTTAGTTATGTCTGCTTTTACTAGTTAAATAAAAATAAATAAAATAAAGAAAGTAAATATAAAATATAGACACTATAGTAGCTAACACTGTGAGTAAAATGCTTACAGCATCAAACTGGAGGAATGTAAACATTTGATATCGTAATCAATTGATAGAAAAAATGTTGGGAATAAAACACATCTAAACATCTAAAACAAACATTTAATATATGCAGCTTTCCATTTCTTAGATGAGGTGTCGACATGATCTGCTCTCCTGATTTGAACTACAAACACCACCCTCTTTCCTCAACTCCATTACATAGACAGGAGGTGTCCTGTAGTTCACAGAAGATAGCTGGGAAGGCTGATAGGACGGTTTGATATTTTAGTTCAGTGCACAGGAAGATAAAAGAAGACAAGATTTCTGTGCAGAAAATGTACACCGCATCTAAGGACTGATAAGCTGCAATGCATTACAATTGTATTCTTAAATATCAGTTATGTAAAATTATTTAGAAAGCATACCAAGCATATAAACAATGACAGTAGCAATTTTAAGTAGTTGACCAGTGTCCACGAGTATGCATTGTTTGTGCTAAGCAATATAATTCACAAGTGATCATCGCAGAAAACTGACCCTTGAGCTTTCAGAAATTGACTTGTCAATGCTCACTGACACTTTGGTGACCAGAAGGTAGTGCCGGGACAAGATCCTCTGACACCTAAGGCTATGGTGCCAAAAAACAACAGCTCAAGTTTTACAAAAACACAAATTTAAGCAAAAAATGTTAACTTCAAATTTTAGGGTAAAAACCAGTAAGTGTTACCTGCAATATATATTTTAAAAAAGCACTAAAATCATGTTTCTGGCACAAACATTTTTTTTTTTAAATCTGGAGCTACAAACACAAACTAATGCAATTTTAAAGTTTACATACAAATGATTTTAAGAAAATCAGTTAAAAAAAACTAACTAATTAATAAAAATTTCATTAGCTTCCATTCATGAATAAGCAGGATCTGAGCTGTCACACTTGAAGATTACACAGGGAGAAGCACCTTCATGACAGCTGGACAATGTGCTTTGTTTATTAGCATCACACAGAGCTCCGGATACAGAGCAGGCAGCTGTTACATTGATCTCCATGGATGTGAATGTCAAGATCTCCATGTGTAATTTGCAGAACTGGGCTGTCGGTTTGACAGTACAGGGCTATGCAGAGGCAGGAGAGACTCAGAGGCTTCAGCTGTGATCCCTACAGCATGGCGTCTAAGGGGGGTGCCCCTCTTGCCTAGGCTCAGCCCTGCCAACAGGTACAGCTCACAATCTGTTAAGGTGCCTAGCAACTACCAAAGGGCCATTGAGCATTAACATAAATGTAGTATATACTGTATATAACGGTTACATGATGAACTGTATATACTGAAAACTTCTGAAAACCCTAAGGGCAAGAAGGGGGATGGGTGAAGTGAAAACCACTTTTGAGTGTGTGGCCTAAGAACCTGTTGTATCACTGTGGAATGTTAGGAATAATCCCCTGTAATTCCGCTGAAACTGTCTTGAATACACACGATCACACCAAAGTCCGACCGTCAAGAACGCGGTGACGTACAACACGTACAATCGGACTAGAAAAAGGAAGTTCAATAGCCAGTAGCCAATAGCTTCCGTCTCGTACTTGCTTCAGAGCATGTGTTGTTTTTGGTACGTCGGAACAGCATACAGACGAGCGGTTTTCCCGATAGGAATGGGTTCCGTCAGGAATATTTAGAACATGTTCTATTTCTAAGTCCGTCAGAATTTGACGGAAAAAGTCTGATGAGGCATACACACGATCGGCATATACGATGAAAAGCTCCCGTCTGACTTTTTCTGTCGGACATTCCGCTCGTGTGTACACGGCATAACAATCACCAAGCTTGGCTAATATAAATAAAGCACTCACAAGGACTGGCTGTCCATCTTATAAAATCACAAGGCCAAAAATAGCTGCATTTTCAAATTTTAAAACTGACCATGCAGTCAGATCTAAATGCATTATTGTATACTGCATATCCATGTTATTTTAGATCGACAGTAATATCACTGGAATTTCAAGTAATGTATTTAGTACTATATATTTAGCTAGGTGTGCAAAGCAGCATGTGCAACTATAAAAATACATTTCAGCTAGCTAAATAGTATATACCATTAAATATATATGTATATATGTTTCTTCACCTAAATATAACTTGCTATTTTGAAGACCTAATATAAGATAAAATCTAAAAACAAACACCAAAGGGAGTGTATGAGGCTAGTATTGAGCGGTCTGGTGTATGAGGTACAAATTGAGATAGGCTGGTGTAAATGGTGTGTAATACTGTACATCTGTCTGGTGTATGAAGTATACAGAGAGCTGTCTGGTGTAAAGGGTGTGTATACTGTACATCTGTCTGGTGTATAAAGTATACAGAGAGCTGTCTGGAGTAAAGGGTGTGTATACTGTACATCTGTCTGGTGTATGAGGTACAAATTGAGAAAGGCTGGTGTAAATAGTGTGTAAAGGGCTACCTGGTGTAAATGGTGTGTAATACTGTACATATGTCTGGTGTATGAGGTGTGCAGAGAGCTGCCTGGTATAAAGGGTGTGTATACTGTACATCTGTCTGGTGTATGAGGTACAAATTGAGATAACCTGGTGTAATTGGCGTGTAAAGAGCTGCCTGGTGTAAATGGCGTGTAAAGAGCTGCCTGGTGTAAATGGCGTGTAAAGAGCTGCCTGGTGTAAATGGTGTGTATACTGTACATCTGTCTGGTGTATGAGGTGTTTAGAGAGCTGCCTGGTGTAAATGGCGTGTAAAGAGCTGCCTGGTGTAAATGGTGTGTATAGAGCTGTCTAGTGTATGAAGACAGCCTGGTCTGAATTGTGTGTGTTGAACAGCCTGCTGCATGAGGTTTGTATTGACCAGTCTGGGGTTTGACATATGTATAGAACAGCATAGGTGCTTCACACTGAGCCGCTGCGCTTTACCTGCAGTGCAGTCATAAAACACACCAAAAACCACAGGACATAATGGAAGTCTATGACATCAAAAACGCAGGTACACTGTGCTACACTCACATTGCGGCCAAACGCAGTGGGGCAGTGTGAAGCTGCCCTATCGTGTTTGAGGTGTGTGTATAGGGTTACCCAGCATATGAAGTCTGTATTGGGCAGTCAGGTGTATGAGGTGTGTATATAGTCGCTGTAAGTCAGATATGAACATGGACTGCAGGCCTCATTCCTGTGAGCACCAAGCATCAGGGACACATTGTTCTATTTACTGTATGTGACTAAACATCTACAGGAGCAACTGTCTACAAAAGGCCTTGTTACTTGTTAAAGTCATAGTCTCATAAGGAAAACAGCGTTTGATCCCAAATATGCGATGACTGTTTGCCTATAAGCTCTACGACTTCTTTAATGCTTTCCTGAGGTCACTATAGAAATTTACAAGGGAACCCGCCATAGCAAAGTCAACAGTGCTCTGTGGAAGCATCCCCCTCAGATCCGTCTGTATATAACCCGTGAGAAAGCTGTGCTCCGGGCAGCTCTGTAGAGGCACACAAAACCAGCCACAAGGGTGATTAAAGCCACGGACACAATGTGGATGGCCATTTTCATATTCAATGCTGACACCTGTGTGAGAGAGCAAACAAAAACAATGGATGAGACTACAAATCATTACATTTTTATAACCCTGTTTTCACGGATGTATTATCTGTGAAGAAAAGTATGCATTCAATGTTTATGTCTTATCATATATGAGGTCAGTCTTCACCAAGGTGCCCCTAAGTTTTAAACAAACTGTCACCCATCAAAATGTGCTGAATTCGCAGACTCAATCTGTATTTGTCTCCATTCTAAACTTGCACTGTTGTCCCCTCAGTTGGAGTATTACACAAGACTAATATGGAAATGGGATAGGTCAAAGTTCAACAAACTAATCTACAAGTACAGGGCTAACATTTCTGTGAGGGAATGTAAGGCTTGCAGAAGACACCAGAGTCACCTTTAAAAAATCTCCTTTCCATCATCGTCCTACTGAAAATAATGGATTATGCTAATTTTAAAATGCAAACATGCTAAGCAAACATATAGCAAGAAGTCTACATTTATCTTTGCAGATTCTTTCTTCATCACTGTAACAATTTGAAGAAAATCAGTGGTAATAAAGCTTTGAGCTGTAGCAAAACAATACTGAAATCAATACTTCCTCCAAAAAAAAGCAAAACACTGAATGAGCCTTTTTTTTCATTAGCTACTTGATAATTATTAGCTCTTCATAGCTGCCAAGATATTCCCATGAGCAGAGATTGGTTGAATACCGCTCATCAAGTGAGCACCGAGCCCGCTCAGGGTCTCCTATTCATCAATACTGCAAAGTAGATCTGAATCAGTGCCCTTCAGCAGATGAATAGCTCCATAGGGGCCACAGATTAGTAGGGACGTCTTTTATATGGCAACTACTGTGTATTTTTAGTGATCAAACATTTAAAATGATTAATATTATTAAAGTGATAATAAACTCTTGTGTTTTTTTTTGTTTCAAAATAACAAACCTGTTATACTTACCTGCTCTATGCATGCTTTTGCACAGAGCAGCACAGATCCTCCTCTTCTCGGGTCCCTCTTCTGTGCTCCTGGCCCCTCCCTCCTGTTGAGTGCCCCCACAGCAAGCGGTTTGCTATGGGGGGCACCCGAGCCAGAGCTGCAGCTCCGTGTGTCCATTTAGACATGGAGCCGTGGCCAGGCCCTGTCCCCGCTCTCTCCTCATAGAATGCATCGAGATTAAAAAAGTCTGCCTTTACAACCACTTTAACTGGTTCCCGATCGGCTCACGTCTTTATACTGAGGCACAACGGCAACGCTTCGCAAAATCCCATACCCGTATGGGGCGCGCTCTCCCCCCGGCAGCACGAGCGTGACCATCGGATTTGTTCGAGAACCAATCAATCTTCAGGTCCAGGCCAATGATTTCTGGCCTGGACCTGCTGATCGGTTCTGGTGAATGAAATGCTTCCCCTGCCTGTAAGTGTAAACACAGGCAGGGGAAGTGATGTCATCCCCCCTCGTGGAACTCTTTTCGGTTCCAGAGAGAGGAGAGAGGGCACCAACACTACACTAACACCCGTACACGTAGGCACACTTGTCACCCCCGGATCACCCCCCGATTGTAAAACTTATCAGCGTTAGGGCAGTTAGTAGTAGGCCCAGGTAGGTCTAGGGTACCCCCCTAAACCCCCTAATAAAGGTTTAATCCCTTGATCGCCCCCCCCCCCCCGTTAACCCTTTCACCCCCTGTCACCAGTGTCACTAGTATAGAGTACAGATCTATATTCTGAACATATTAGTGTCACGGGTAATGCTAGTTAGCCAGTTAGTTGGTTAATTTCACCGTCAGGTTTTTATAGCATCAGGGTACCCCCATATATTACCTAATAAAGGTTTTAACCCCCTGATTGCCCCCTAGTTAACCCATTCACTCCCTGTCACCAGTGATCACCGTATTGGTGTTACGTGTGACGCTGGTCAGTTAGTTTGTTTTTTATAGCATCAGGGTACACGCCGTATATAACCCAATATAGGTTTAACTCCCTGATCACTCGGCGGGTGACATCAATTAGGTTTTAGCACCAAATAGGGTCAGCGTCAGCCCCAGGCAGCGTCAGATTAGTGCCAGTAGCGCTAACACCCACGCATGCACCATACACCTCCCTTAGTAGTATAGTGTTTGAAAGGATCAATATCTTTGACCTGATCAGATCTATTTTAGCGTCCCCAATAGTTTAGGGTTCCCAAAAAGCAGCGTTAGCGGAATCAGCCCAGATACCTGCTAGCACCTGCGTTTAGCCCCTCTGCCCAGCCCAGCCTACCCAAGTGCAGTATCAATTGATTACTGTCACTTACAAAACACCTAACTGCAGCATTCGCAGAGTCAGACCTGATCCCTGCGAACGCTAAGTTTTTTTGGTATCGATTGAAGCAGGCTCTGACAAGCAGGTGCTCTTTTTGCCTGTGAGTTGCACTAGTTGAACCAGTAAATAGGGAGCGCTGGTAAGATTGTGTGGGACTTGGTGTCACCCTTATTCGGAAAGGAGTACCACTTGTACGTGGACAAATATTACACAAGCGTGCCACTTTTTAGTCACTTGTTTGATCATGGAATTGGCGTATGTGGCACCGTGCGATCTAATCGTCGGGGCTTGCCCAAGCAGCTTGTAGATTCCCTTATTAGACTGGGGGAGAGAGCCTGCTTGAAGTGTAATAATTTGCATGCAGTGAAGTGGAGGGATAATCGGGATGTTTTTGTTCTGTCCTCCCTTCACACAGACACGACAGTCCAAATTCCTACGGTGACTGGTGTTATGGAGAAACCCCTCTGTGTCCAGGAATACAGCCTTAATTTGGGAGGGGTGGACCTCAATGACCAGTTGATGGCGTCGTACTTAATTTCCCATAAGGCCAGACGCTGGTACAAAAAAGTGTCTGTATACTTATTCCAATTGTCTCTGCTGAACGCTTATGTGCTATACAAAGCGTCTGGACGAACTGGATCCTTCCTTAAATTCCAGAATAGATCATCACAGCCCTTCTGTTTCCAGACGGTGCTGTGCCCCAACTTCCCAATCCAAATGCATTGAGCCGGCTGCATGGCAGGCATTTTCCCAATGTCCTCCCTGGTACCCCTAGCAATCGATCACACCAAAGAAGATATCGTGTCTGTAGCAAGCGTGGATATAGGCGTGACACCCGCTATTGTTGTCCCTCCTTTCCTGGCCAACCTGGTCTTTGCATCTGTGAATGTTTCAAATGCTACCACACTGTAGTGGAGTATTAGCATAAGGGTACAGCACTGCACAGTCTAGGGCACATTTTCGCAGGGTCTCTAAAGATGCCACCGCATTTTGAGAGACCCAAACCTGGAACCGTTACAGTTACAGTTACAAATAAAAGTATAAAAAAAAGTTTAAAAAAAATATATACATATATAAAAGCCAGAAATAGTTGTCATTTTATTCTCTCTCTATTCTCTCTCTATTGTTCTCTCTCTGTTGTTCTGCTCTGTTTTACTGTATTTTTTAACTGCAATGTTTCATTGTTACTATGTTTTATCATGTTTGCTTTTTAGGTATGTAATTCTTTTATACTTTACTGTTTACTGTGCATTATTGTTAACCATTGTTTTCTTTTCAGGTATGCCATTCAGCTGCAGCACTGATTTATTTATCTTGACAGCAATAGCGTTTGGTCTCAGGATACGTAAATCAGTGACTCCAGGGCTGTAGGAGGTTATTTCACCACCACAGTTAAAAAAAAAAAAAAAGGTGCATGTATGCCCATCATTAGAAGTGGGGGGATGCGGGGCGGTATAGTAATGGTGGGCATACTCACCAATCTCTTTTTTCGTTCAGCCCACAGGCTGCATGAAAAAAAAAAAAAAAGATCATTACAATATATGCCCAACAAGGACCAGCAATGTACTGGTATGTTGCTGGACTTTGAGTGGTTACACCAGAATAAGACCTGCAGGTTTAGGTATCATCTTGGTATCATTCTTTTCAGCCAGCGGTTGGCTTCCTAGTGGCTTATCCTAGTGGCTAATTAGTGGCTAGACTGCTTTTATAAGCATTGGGAGGAACGCCAGAATGGCTCCAATCATCTCTATACGTAAGAAACCGGAATCTACAAGCATTATATAACTTCGGTTTTGCCGGATATAAACAGTGCCATTGGTAAATTAGGAAAGCATCTTATCACACCAATCTTGGTGTAGTCAGATGCTTTGAGGGCAACGAAGAGATCTAGAGTCTAATAGATCCCAATTTTTTTTTTAAAAGAGTACCTGCCAGTACCTATTGCTATCATAGGGGATATTTACATTCCCTATGATAACAATAATAAAAAAAAAAAAAACACCCCTGCCCCACCATGCTCACGCGGAATGGCGAACGCAAGCATCAGTCTCGTGTCATATGTAAACAGCAATTGCACCATGCATGTGAATTATCACTGCAAACGTCAGACCGAGGGCAGTAATTTTAGCAGTAGACCTCCTCTGTAAATCTAAAGTGGTAACCTGTAAATGTTTTTAAAGGCTTTTAAAAATGTATGTAGTTTGACGTCGCTGCGCGGTTGTGTGCAATTGTAAAGCATTTTGTGTTTGATATCCATGTACTCAGCAGTAGATCATCTTTTATACCTTACCATACATTTGGGCAATATATGGTGTTTTAGTGCATTCAAATAAAAAAAAGTGTTTTTTTTCCCAAAAAATTGCATTTGAAAAATCGCTGCGCAAATACTGTGTGAAAACAAAATTGCACCCACCATTTTAATCTGTAGGGCCTTTGCTTTAAAAAAAATATATAATGTTTGGCGGTTCAAAGTAATTTTCTAGCAAAAGAAAAATAATTTTTAAAGAAAATGTAAAGAAAAAGTGGCAGAAAGGGCTTTGTCTTCAAGTGGTTAGAAGAGTGGGTGTGTGGTATAAGCTTCTAATGTTGTGCATAAAATACCAGGACAGGTCAACCCCCCCCCCCCCCCCCCAAATGACCCCTTTTTGCAAAGTAGACACCCCAAGCTATTTGCTGATAGGCATGTTAAGTCCAAGGAATATTTTATATTTTGCCACAGGTTTCAGGAAAATGACAATACATTTTTTTTTCACAAAGTTGTCACTAAATGATATATTGCTCAAACATGCCATGGGAATATGTGATATTACACTTTAAAATACATTCTGCTGCTTCTCCTGAGTACAGAGATACCACATAATTAAATAATATGGTATTTTAATGTGGTATTTTATTTTTTAATAAAAATTTTTATATTTTTTAATAAAAAAAGTATTTTATTTTTTAATAAAAAAATAAAATATTCAATGTGCTCAACAAGCCTCTCAGCAAATTCCTTGGGGTGTCTACTTTCCAAAATGGGGTCATTGGGGGGGGGGGGGGTGTTGTACTGCCCTTCCGTTTTAGCACCTCAAGAAGTGAGGTGCTAAAATGGCAGGGCAGTACAACAAAAATGAGATAGGTAGTCATAAACTAAAAGTTGCGTAAATTACAGAAAATGTACAGAAATCCAGAAATGTTGTTTGTAGATGCTATAACTTTTTTTACCCGAAACATGTGGCTGAATGCTTTTTGGCCTAAATGTATGACTAACCACTTGCCGACCGCTGCACGCCGATATACGTCGGCACAATGGCAGCGGTGGGCAAATGGGCGTACCTGTACATCCCCTTGAATTGGTGGGGCTAGCTGCGTACAGCGTGACCGTACCCGTGGACTCGATGTCCGCCGGGCTCCCGGCGATCATGTCACAGAGCAGCAGAACAGGGAGATGTCTATGTAAACAAGGCATTTCCCCGTTCTGCCTTGTGACTTGACAGAGATCACTGCTCCCTGTCATCAGGAGCAGTGATCGCTGTCATGTGAGAGGAAGCCCATCCCCCCACAGTTAGAATCACTCCCTAGGACACACTTAACCCCTTCCCTGCCAGTGTCATTTACACAGTAATCAGTGCATTTTTATAGCACTGATCACTGTATAAATGACAATGGTCTCAAAATAGTGTCAAAGGTTTCCAATGTGTCCGCCATAATGTCACAGTCATGATAAAAATTGCAGATCGCCACCATTACTAATAAAAAAAAATTAATAAAAATGCCATAAAACTATCCCCTATTTTGTAGATGCTATAACTTTTGCGCAAACCAATCAATATACGCTTATTGAGATTTTTTTAACCAAAAATATGTAGACGAATACATATCGGCCTAAACTGAGGAAAAAAAATTGTTTTTTTATATATTTTTAGGGGATATTTATTATAGCAAAAAGTAAAAAATATTGAGTTTTTTTTCAAAATTGTCGCTCTTTTTTTGTTTATAGCGCAAAAAATAAAAACCGCAGAGGTTATCAAATATCACCAAAGAAAGCTCTATACGTCATAGTTTTAAATGCTTGCTGTTTGGCTAGAGTTGCACAGATGATTTTTAGTAGCTCAGTCACACGACTAAGATGGCCAGCAATTATTCTCTAAGGCTAGGTTCATATCTGTGTGGGTGGTGCCACTGCAGGACCCGCAAAAATACGGGCAGCCACAACCACTTACAGAAATGCTGGAAATGCGGGACCCGTAGGCGGGTGCCATTAATCCTAATGGCACGCAGCCTGCACTGGAAATCGTACCTGTACTGGTAACCTTTGTTTCCGTGTGGGCTGCGATTTCAAACATAGTGCAGGAACTTCTTTCCTGCGTGTCGCGGGGCACAGTAGCCAATTTAAATGAATGGCCTCTCGTGTCACGCAAACCATGGCCTATGTTGCCGCACAAGTGTACGCCTAGCCTAATAGTAGCGACCGATCATTAATAGCATCAATATATTACCAGTGAAAGCTAATTTCAAGTTCTTTGTTTTTCATCAAGTATAGTAGTATACAGTCCAAACAAGAGACTCATTACATCTTATCTTTTTGAAATTGAAACATGAAATGCAAATTGTAAAATGTTACTGAAAGTAACCAAACCTGGGAGATGCAAGCCGTATCATTTCCTACTAAAACAATGTCAAAAAACATAGATGGTATAAGATCAGTTTAACATGAGGGAAAGTCTCCCTGGCTGTATAATTCAATTTTTGTTACTTTGAAGGGAATGAAGGGAATACAAAAATGGAAAGGGGGGTTAAAACAAGGAAGTAAAACTAAAGGGTCTCTAAATCCTAAAGGTAAGGGCAGTTACTGTATATTTGTGATGGTCGGGTGTCAACAATATTTGGTCATACAGCATACAATAATAATAAAATTCAAAAACGTACCGCAGGTTAAAAGTCCATTTTCGTAGCTGGTGGTGTAGGAGAAGTCAATGAACTCTCTTGGAGAAATAATGTTCAGGAGTTGCCCAGCAGTCGTGTATTGCATCACGCAGCAACTCTGCCAACCAAGGCAAAATAACGGTCAGAGATTGGTGAATGGTACCTTATAACTTCCCCAATCATTGGCCCAGATTCTCTTTTTCCTTTTAGCTGTCATTCTCTAGCCATAGATATGCTCAAATCTTGATTGTCCCTATGGTTACTGAAAAATAACTGATAAAGACAAGAGGTGGATTTTCATCATAGATAAGATAAGCAGTAAGAAAGCAGCAGGAGCTGCTTATGCTGGACACAGACAATAAATAATGGTCTTTGATGCAGAAAATATTTTTTTGAAGCAGTCACTATATACCCCAGCTAGAGATTTCAAGGGGATGTTCTTGCATAATTTCTCCCAGTTGATAATGGTGTTCTCCTAAATAACCTGTAGGAAGTGCTGTGTGGGTACATTCCACTCTATTCCATGTATGCATGCGCTGTCTTAATAATCTTTAGACCTCTCTCACACTGCAGCGCCTGCCCGTTAGCGCTAAAGCACCACTAATGTTTTCGGCGCTTTATCGCTGTTTTAGCTGTGCTTTTCAGCTGCTAGCATGGCGGTTTTTACCTTAAAAACTAGGTTAAAAGTCCCGTTTTGCAGCACTTTCAAAGCGCTTTTAAGGCGCTTTGGAAGTGCTGCCAATTCATTGCAATGGGCAGGGCGTTTTGGGAGCGCTATTTACAGCGCCCCCAACCCGCCCCAAAGACGCTGCTTGCAGGACTTTTCCTAATGTCTTGCAAGCGTACCGTCCCAGTGTGAAAAGACACACTGCAATGAATGGGAGGTGGTTTTCCAGCGCTTTTCAAATGCTATTTCTCGCGCTAAAGCACCTGAAAACCGCCCCAGTGTGAAAGGGGTCTTACTGTCTATGAGCAGATGACAAAATGGCCCCTCTTTGGTTTAACCACTTGCCGACCAGCCGCTGTCATTATACTGCGGCAGGTCAGCTCGTTCCCGCAAATCACCGTAGGTGTACGTCAGCTCCTTTAAGAGCCATATCAGGCGCCGGCTGCACGGCGGGGGACCTGATGCGCGTGGCCTGCAGCCGCGATGTCTACCGGCCACCCACAATCGTGGGAAAGAGAGCCAGAATGGGGATTTGTCATTCTAAACAGACAGATCACCGTTCTGACAGGGGAAGAGAAAGAGATCTGTTGTTCTTAATGATTAGGAACAGTGGCCTCTCTCCTCCTCCAGTCAGTCCCCTCCCCACACAGTTAGAAACACCTCCCAGGGAACACAGTTAACCCCTTCATCGCCCCCTAGTGTTAACCCCTTCCCTGCCAGTGACATTTACACAGTAATCAGTACATTTTTATAGCACTTATAGTTGTATAAATGTCAATGGTCCCAAAAAAGTGTCAAAAGTCTCAGATCTGTCCGTCGCAATGTCACAGCCCTGCTAAAGATTGCAGATCGCCGCCATTACTAGTAAAAAAATAATAATAATAAAAATGCCATAAATCTATCCCCTATTTTGTAGACGCTATAACTTTTGCGCAAAACAATCAATATAGGCTTATTGCGATTTTTTTTTTCTGCCAAAAATATGTAGAATACACATGGGCCTAAACTGATGAAGAAATTTATTTTAATTTTTTTTTGGGATATTTATTATAGCAAAAAGTAAAAAATATATTTTTTTTTTCAAAATTGTCGCTCTTTTTTGTTTATAGTGCAAAAAATAGAAACCGCAGAGATGATCAAATATCACTAAATGAAAGCTCTATTTGTGGGAAAAAAAGGACGTCAATTTTGTGTGGGTACAGCATCGCACGATTTCGCAATTTGCAGGTAAAGCGATGCAGTGCCGTATCGCAAAAAAATGGCCTGGTCATTAAGGGGGAACATTTTCCGGTCTGCAAGTGGTTAAAGAGACATGCATTTTTTCATAAAACAGATACAAATAACATTACTTACATGTGTTACCTTTTTTACAATAAATGTACTCATTTGAATTTACTTTTAAAGTTTATTTATTTCACTGGCTATGCTGACACATTCCCAGTTCTATATTCTGCCCACTGTGCTCAGGACCTATGGAGTCTTGTACGAGTCTCCTGTACCTGCACACTCCTGCCCTGTACTCTACATGCAGCTAATGTAAGCACCACACACACAGAGGCAGTGCAAGACAGACACACAGCAAAAGCTGTCAATCACCGCTGCAGAAGAGGAGGAGAGGTGTGACTTTTTGTGTGGGCGCGGCACTTGCAGCGGCTGCTTGTAGGGAGGAAGCGTGCAAATACAGGAGATTTGTACAGGTCTCTATAGCAGTGGTTCTCAGCTCCAGTCCTTAGGACCCACTAACAGGCCAGATTTTAAGTATTACCTTGGGGAGATGCAGTCTAGAATACTGCAATCACTGAGCAGCAAATGGTATCACCTGTGATGTATTTCAGTTATCTTGCAAACCTGGCCTGTTAGTGGGCCCTGAGGACAGGAGTTGAGAACCACTGCTCTATAGGTCCCAGAGCACAGTGGGCAGATATAGAACTCTCCATAGTTTGTGAGGCACAGTGGGTGGACATTGAATGGGAAGTGTGTCAGCGCAGCTGGGGGACAACCTAAAAAGTACACCCTGGGATTGGAAATTTATTGAAAAAAGATAATACATGTAGGTTAATGTTATTTTCTATCTGTTTTATGAAAATATATAGACTTTAATGTCACATTATAAAACTGGAGCCGCTGCGTGTTCTAGTGTGAACCCAACCTTAGATAGATTTCTCTGGACAGGTGTCCGCATTGGACAATTTCCTTATACCTATTGTTCTGGGGACAACTTTTGGATTTCCCCCTCCATTTCTCGTGGCAATGGTTACCAGTACAAACAAAGGGGTGAATCTCCCCAGTGGGGACAAAGACATTACATTTTTAAAAGAGAAGTTTGGGGTTTTAAAAAAAACAAACATTATACTCACCTAGGTGGATGCTTCATTAATCCGATTCTCCTTTAACAAAGGCTCTAAACCCTCCTCCATTCTATTCAAAACTAAAAAAAACCCAGAGATACACTTTTTGATCTCTACTGTGCACTACATTACTATTACTGGTTCACAAACATTGGGCGGGGTGTTATTTATTTAAACCAGCAATGTATTTTTGGATTTCCTAATTCTGTTTATGCTGTTCTTGTAAAACTGTTGAGAGCTTTTTTGGAGGATCAAAAATTACTAAATCTATTTTGAAATGGAAAAAAAAATCCCAACCTAAAAACACTGACCTGTTCTAGATCCTTGATTATTTCCATTGTAGTCATTAAGCTGTCCCACTGCAGCCTGTATGGTCCGGGTCGGATATAGTCAACAATTTTGTTTGTAACATCTTGCACAACACCTTCAATCTTGTAGCTTTAGAAAATAAGAGGAAAACATTTCACAAAGTCCAAAAAAGTATGGAAAAAAATATGGGAAAAATGGTATTTTACATGTTGGAAAAGATAAAACCAAATACTCTATATATAATGGAATTTCGCTGATCTGGCATCAAAGAACAAGGAGAGTGCAGGATTATTAAAAATATATATTGAATTATTATACATGTGAAATACATAAATAAGTGCACTTTTCTTTCCCCTGTTAATCAGCTTTGTTGGTGCTTAATTAATTTGCCACGTAACTCCCAGGCCAAGTAACTCATAATTACTACAACTGCCCATACTGATCAAAATGTGACCAGTTCAGCAGGGACTGGCTGAAGTTCAGTGTGTGTCCGTTCCTGCAAGACAGAAGTAAGTTGTTTGGTTGACCTCTTTTAAAGAGACATATTGGAAAACGTTCCTCGATTGGCAGCTGCAACCAACTGGCTAATCAAAATCAGCTACAGCCTTTGATCAGTGTATTCTGACAACAGAGGGTAGAGCTGTCACAATGTATTATCACAGAAGGCGGATTCCTCTATCCACCTCATTGGTGTGAATATGGAAAAAGCAAAAAAAAATAACAGTGTATGGCCAGATTTAGGGGTCTCTTTATAAGTGTTTTCACCCAAGATTCACACATTTCCACCTAGATTCCATTGGAAGAGGTGTAAATCCTGAGTATTATCAGAAACATATAGAGGAGCAGTCTTCAGGAGCATCTTAAGCTGGCCATGGATGAGTAGAATTTTGATCGAAAATGCTTAGGAATAGAATGTTGTAAGAAAGTTAATTGGTTTTTCTAAGCACTAGTGGGTCAAATCGATGTTCATTTTCACCTGCAGCGATGAGAAAATTTGAAAGAGCGGGATGGAAATTTTTTCTCAAATGAACCAATTTCTAACAAGGTAAGTGGTTTTCATTCAGTAAAGCCCATTTATTCAAAAATTAAAGGTTAGAAGCAAACAAAATCTTTCGAACAATTAGAATGTTCTAAGAATTTTCGTACAAATTTTCTTTTTCGAAGAATTTTTGTTTGAAATTTTATCTATCTATAGCCACTTTTAAGTCAGCCATATAGGGACCGGGCGAATTTTGATCCATGTATGAGCAGGTTGATTGTACCTAAATTGATCCATCAATCGACTTAAACAACCAGCCTGTCAGATTTTTCACTCCCTGCACCCACCTACCCTGCTAGCAGAACATAATAGCATTACCAGAGGGTTCCCCCAACAACACAGTCAGTGTTCGGGAATTGGGCTGCCTTAAAGTGAGGTTTTTTGTGATGGAGATTCAACACATCTTTTAAAGTGGTTGCCTTCACAATTCTGTTTTTGGTATCACACATAATTGACACATAGTGGAAGGCTGAAGTATACTGAGTGTTAATTAATTGACAACTGTCACAGAGGCTGTGTGGATTAGCAAGTAGCACTGCATAACTTAAATACTGTATAGATGTACCTGATGATATATTTTTGGAGTTCTGTGTTATGTAGCAGCTAAATTGGGACGTAAAAGGGCACAAAGTGACACGTACAATCCTTGGAATTGCACTTAATATTTAAGCGGAGTTCCTGTCCCCCCAAACATTTTTTTCTAAAGACTGCTCTATAATTGTCCAAACCTGTACCATGAACATTTCTAACATGTCATATTTTTAGCGCATTTACTTTCTTTAAAATAGTTTGTTTTTGTTGTCACAAATCTCGGCAGCAGGCAGGTTCTATTTTAGCTGTGGGCATCTGAAGCCCGCCTGTGTTCATTTCCTGGATTGCTGTGCAGCTGGCTACCCAGCATGCACCTCCCGATCTCGTGCATGCACAGTAATGCTGCTGTGCGGCTCTCCTTCTTCCAATAACGCAAGATTTTGGCAGTAGGCGATTCACAAGGGCTTCTGGGAAACATGACGCTGCTATCCCAGGAACCCCTCCGAATCGCCTAGTGACTTAATCGCCTAGGCGGGGACGGGTGGGAGCAAAGAAGAAATAGCACAGAAAAAGGTACTTCTAAGTAGAAAAAAATAAAAATAAATTGCTTTTGGAAAAGGATGACCTAAGGGGATACAATAGGGAGAAAGTTCAGAAAATGGGTGGAACTCCGCTTTAACTATTACATTAATACTACACTCACTGCAATGTAGATTGTTTTTATTAACCCGCATATAAAGTCAGCATCCTATATCCCCAGATCTGCTATTTATCCTGCACATTTATCCTACTGAAAATAAAAATGGTTTATGTTTTTTTTTTTTTACTGGATGCTTACTGAGAATGGCTCAGATTTGTGGCATGTTTACATTAAGGCCACGTCCACACTTAAAATCACAAGGGCAAGTATCTACTGATTCCTGCAGCTGATATTGACACTTTGTGCACGTCCAGCCACGATCGCCATAAGAGCCCTTTCACACTGGGGCGGTTTGCAGGCGCTATTGCGCTAATAATAGCGCCTGCAAACCGACCCGAAAGTGCCGCTACTTTCATTCCAGTGTGAAAGCCCCGAGGGCTTTCACACTGGAGCGATGCGCTGGCAGGACGGTAAAAAAAGTCCTGCCAGCAGCATCTTCGGAGCGGTGAAGGAGCGGAGTGTATACCGCTCCTGCCCATTGAAATCAATGGGACGGCGCGGCTATACCGCCGGCAAAGCGCCTCAGCATAGGCGCTTTGCGGTGGTATTTAACCCTTTCTCGGCCACTAGCGGGGGGTGAAACCGCTAATAATAGGGGCGTTTTACCGCCAACGCCCGTCCCAGTGTGAAAGGGCTCTAAGTAACCACTGGCTGTGCAAACAGTCACAAATAATAGCTTCAGCCACCTACAGCCTGTCATTACCATGTGCAGCCACAGCTATCCGCACACAGCTGTCAATCCAAGCCGCAGGAGTCAGTCGATGGTTGCTGCTGGGATTCACAACATTGATGAACACCCAAGGGAATGTAGCCTTATGGAATAGGAAGGGGAGACATAGGGTAAAAGATTTAAAAATTCTTCCGGAACTGGCGCATATTTTTACAATAGCTGTGAAAAAAAGTGGCAGGTAATGTAAACAGCCATTTGAATAGTTATGTAAGTATGTTAACAAAACCTAGTTAATAAGGGCTACCAGATAAAAAATGTAGTGCCCTTTCAAAACACATTGCACTGAAATGCATACCGTTTTGCATACTGTGGCGACATGAATGGGCCATTAAACTGTAGGGGTAATAAGCTCTGTTTTACCTACAGTATATAAAATATAAGCAACATGAATCACTTATAAAACAAATGCAATTATGAACAACATTTATCTTTGTTAAATACTCACAGGCAGCCTCCAAATTCCTCAGATGGTTTTCGCCACACTGTTACATCATTCTGTAAAATAGAGAAGTCAAGGTCAGCAATACTGGCTCAAGTATCAGATGACTGAAATAGTAGAAAATATAATATAACTACTGTAGATATCCTATCACAAAGATTACCAACAATAGGCTATAAATTATTACAAAGCAAGAAATACACATTAGAAAAAGTGAACAAATGACTTAAATGGCTTTACCATAAGATTGATTTAAAGAGTACTGAAATCAAAATGATGGCCATGTAGGAAAAGGGAAAAAAAATGATTTTGCCCCCCTCCTCCACCTGCTCCTAAAGGTTTTATTTGAATAAAAAGAAAAGGTTGGGACTTTAAATGAGGTGCGTGGCAGCTAATTGGCAACTAGTAAGCACATAATAATGTAATGTATCCAAATACACAGGTGGACTCATAACACGGTATATTATATAAAATAAATGCTGTTGAGAGCAATTTTATTTATTTGAAAGACTATATCACCAAATAAGTAGAAACGACATGATTACAACAAAACATGCATATGATAAAAGACTTAGATCAATAAATCAATTGGATCACAGCATATTTGAAACATGATTAAAGGACCAAGAGCTGGTTATATATAAATATAAATACAGCAATGTACAATTAGTAAAATATAAACAAATTTAAACATAAAATCAGATACATGATGTGATGAAGAAATTGCATCCTAAAAGCTTGACACATTTCGTGGAATATGCTCCACTTCCTCAGGAGCAGATGCATTAAGGATAACTGTAAACAGATATATAAGCAAAACTATAATCTGATGGTTGAGCAAGGATAATAAAGAAAGAAAGGAATAGGGGAAAAATGAATCCACCCCAATAGGAAAATACCCGTTCCTAATATACTCACAACTCGCAACACGTAATGTTGTGGATAACGGGCCGCTAGGGGATGTCTCTATCGGGAACTGTGGGGGTATAATCCGTGACCACCCAAGGCACAAAGGAGGACCTCAAGAGAGATGCAGATCTCCAGTGCATATTGAGTAATACCAAAAGTAGCAATCTTATGGAATTCTATAAAGAAGTGTAACAGGCATTCTGTCATTGGCTTATTCAGGACTTGCACAGATTATAATGTAAGACTAATTGATCCAACCAAACATGCAATTTCTCCTTTTGGCCACAAGACTGAGATAGGGGGGTGCCGACCCTTCCTTTCTGAATATAAGGAGACAAAGAGGACACTGGGAGTAAGGGAAGTTTTCAAAAAGTGCTGAGATGATTGAAAGAGAGAGACAGGCTTCAACACATTACTACAGAGAGAGTGCTGTCAGCAGAAGAAGAGAGAGTGGAGGAGAGGTGTTAGGACTGTGTGGTAAAACCCCCATCTGAAAGAGAGCCACATTGTCTAGCTGCCAGGGCTGGGCTCAGCCCTTCTTTCTCTGAGCTGGCCGTTCAGCTGTTGGCTATCTCTCCACAGTTACTCAGCTGTTGATGATATCCTGCTTGTCAGTCCTGCCTGCTTAAGCCTTCCAGTCCAGAGGATCTCTGCCTTTGCCTTGGTCACATCACAGAAACTCCTGTGATCCTGTTCAAGACTTGCTTTGCTGATTTCCTTTCTGGCTCCAGATTCCGCTTGCTGTTCCACTACATTGCTCTCCGACTTCTGGCTTGGCTGACTATCCGTTCCGGTTACTGAACTTTGGCTATGTTTTGACTATGTTTGTTCTTTTTATTTTTATTATTAAACAAGTGTGACTTAACTGTACTTCTGTCTCGGCCTAATTTCATGGTTTCTGACAGTAGGCAAAGGCCATGAATTCAGAAGATGCAGTCAATCCACTTGGTAATATTTTTTCCAGATTGGATGAACTGGATCATCGGATCAGTTTGCAAAGGCTCCTGAGTCGCACGGCTCTCCTGGAATCTCCCACTGTGGTACAACCTATTTCGCAGCCCGACCCTGCTGCTGCTTCAGCCTCTGTGCAGGCACCCGCCTCAAGTATTACCTCTATAAGAGGTATGTCTGGTTCCGCTCTGCTTCCCCAGCGATTTGGGGGCAATCCAGTCCAATGCAGAGGCTTTCTCAACCAGGTTGAGATATAGGTACTTTGAGATGCTGCCCCAGGCGTTTCCCATGGACAGACGCAAAGTAGGTTTCATGATATCTTTGCTTTCTGAAAGAGCCTTGGCCTGGGCAAACCCTTTATGGGAGACGCAAAAAAACCTGTTGTCTTGTGCTACCCTGAGTTTGTGGCTTCATTTAAAAGGGTATTTGACGTTCCCGCATGCGATGGGCTCTTTTCTTGTCAAGTTTCAATTACATTGTCTCATTCTTACCCAGTACTAACAATGTAAGGGCTGACGCCTTGTCACAACAATTTTCCTCCACTTCCAAGTTGGAGTCGGTTCCGGTTCCTGTGATTCCTCCTGATCGTATTCTGGCTACAGTTCGCACCAGTCTCACTTCTCCTTTGGGTGACAAAATTCTTGCTGCTCAGGTTCATGCTCCTCCTGAGAAACCTTGTGATCGCTGCTTTGTCCCAGAGAGTCTCTGTACTGCCGTGCTCCAGAGTTACCATTCTCCCAAGGCTGCTGGCCACCCTGGAAAGAATCAACTCTTTTGGGCCATTTCCCAACAATTCTGGTGGCCTAGTCTACGTGCTGATGTAACTGCCTTCGTAGCTGCCTGGCTTCCATTTTTGCTCTGGAGATCTTTCGCTTACATGGGCTACCCAAGGTGATTGTCTCTGACTGGGGTAGTCAGTTTGTGTCCCGGTACTGGTGAGCCTTTTGTGCAAAGTTGGGAATTCAGCTTGCTTTCTCCTCTGCGAATCACCCGCAGTCTAATGGGGCCGCAGAACTAAGCCAATTCGTCCTTGGAGCAATTCCTATGTTGCTATATTTCTGACCATCATAACAACTGGTCAGACCTATTACCATGGGCAGAGTTTGCTCACAACAAGCCTATGTCAGTTGGTCTTGTGACCAAATGATAACACTAGGACAAACAGTAGGGAATGACAAAGCAATCAGTAAGTCCACCTGAACTGTGATTAATGTATTTTCCAGCATGTATTTGCATTTAGTTCTACAGTGTCTGAGATTGAATATTTTTGTGTATGCTGTTAGTTTTCCGGGGGTGGAGAACAGTGTGGCTGATGCGCTTTCTTGAGATTCTGTCAGTTGCCACCAGATGCGGAGCAGCTTGGAATTCCATGCCCCAGTCGATTGTGGGATGTCGTTTTGCCACCCTAGCTGACCTGATCAGATGGTCAGTGGCGGATTCCACGTGAACAGCATATGAGTGAATATGAGCGAGTATGAGTGAGTGGCAGGAGCTGGTAAGTTCGGTGGATGGTTGTTTCGGGGAGGAGGAGGCCTTACTGATGAAGTCACGTCCATCTGACGTAAAGTGTATAGGGGAGGAGTCGCAGTGGTGATGTCATCCCACGAGTATCTCGCTGTATCTTGCATCCTTAGCCCACACTGCTGAAGTGATTTATTTGTGAGTATATCGTATGTTGTTCCTATTGGACGAATACACCTTTGGCAAACAGAGAGCACTAGATCTGGAGTTTTTTATCCTTATGTCGTACCGCAATCCCCTGAGGGAGGTCTGAGACTGGTGAAGCCAGTAAAGAGAAAGAGGGTGAAATGGAGGGATTAGCAGTTCCACACTGGGCTGATTTATTGATTACCCCAATAAGGAATCTGCTTTATCTAACCTGCTGGTAAAACAGTGGTCAGATGGTAAGGTGAGCGGCTAGAGAGGTGGAAGAGAGCATCAGCACTTTCAACTTGTTGTGCACGACTTGGTGAAGTCTTCAATTTGGAAGAAACTGAAGACTTTTATATCACTTTAATTTTAGGACTTTGGACTTTTTTCACGTCCATCATCTTATATGCATTTAAATTGATATAATTTTGTGTTCTGTTTGATCGGTACTAGCAGCAATCAGGTGGAGGTGTAATGTTGCACCCAACTGTTATTTTGCACTGAAATTTTATTTTTGCACATTGTATTTTTGCACATTTTTTTTGCAGGTTGGATTTAGTTGAAGTTTAGTATTAATTTTACTCTTTGCGCATTTATGATTGGTAGCGCAGCACTGTTTTGGTTTTAGTTTATATTTTCGTCCACAACTCCTTTAGTCCTTGTGTGTCGACATACCTTGTGTTTATCCCTTGTGAGAGTCTGGGTGTCTTTGTGACTTGTTTTGTTGGTTGTTGCTCAGACGTGTTGGATGCAAGGCTTGATGGGGTTTGGGTGTTGTATGTACTGGGTGGGTTGGTGCATTTTGATGTTTGTTTCTTTATGTTTTTCTTGTATGTTCTTTATGTTTTTCAGACCTGGCTTGCTTGATGTGGATACTTGGACATTCTTATGTTTATTGGGGTGCTAGGAGGGTGTTAGTTAGGCAGGAGGATAGGCAGCTGGGTTTTCCACGTAGTAAAGCTGTAGTGAGGTGGATCGGGGTCCCATTCATGCTGTGGTCCAGAGTGTTTCCGGAGATTCAACGGTATGCCCCCAGATGTGCTATTGATGCATGTGGTTTTCCTTCCCGGACACCGTATTGGTGTGGTCGGACATTATTGGTAGGGTGTCATGGCGCATGGCACGGTCAGTGGAAAGGTCCAATAAAGCAAGGATTAAAGTGAATAAGGAGGTGGCTAGAATTTTTGTCTGCAACGGGGGGGGGCTGGCGGTGCGTCATGTAGAGCTGGAGGGAGATAACTGGATTTATCTAAGGGGAGATGGAGTTCACTTGACCGCGGTAGGAATCAATATGTGTTTTTTGGGTTAGCAGGAGGTGCTTTAATGGGCCTTGCGGCTGTGGCGGGCCGCCCTCTCGTGAGGTTTCACTGGTGGGCGTTTGTGTCAGGGGTCTCAGGTTTGTGTGGTTGGAATGTTAAAATACAGTACGTGGAGTGTAACAAGTTGGGCCCATCTCGGTATGGGTAGCTTCCCTACTAATGAAGTAAGTTCTATTGGTCATCGGGCTGCATCAGGTGTGAAAACTGTTAAGAATATTGTCCCTGAGCTGGTGTAACTGCGGCTAGGGGCTAGGATGGTAAAGTGGTTGGTGATACAGCCGATGTGATAGAAAAAACTTCCTTCATCAACCCGAGACATATATTCAGTCAGATACTTTTGGGTTGTAAAGTTCTTGTTTAAAGCGGTAGTAAACCCGCTGACTTTTTTTTTTTTCCCTACACCTGTAAGGGAAAAGGCAGAATGACCTAGTATGCACCGCATACTAGCTCATTATGAGATACTTACCTTAAAACGAGGCGCCGGCATCTCACCCGGTCCACGCCGAGGGTGCTGACATTTCTCCTCGGCGTACCTTCCGGGTATCGCGGCTCCGGCGCTGTGAGTGGCCGGAGCCGCGATGTCGTCACTCCTGTGCATGCGCACGGGAGACTTCTTTCCGGCAAGGTCTGGCGTTTGCCGGGCTTTCAGCCGAGAATCCCCTGTGTGCATGCGCTGCTGCAGTCAGCGGCTCATTGCGAGGGGAATATCTCCTAAACCGTACAGGTTTAGGAGATATTTTTTTTACCTACAGGTAAACCTTATTATAGGCTTACCTGTAGGTAAAAGTTTAAAAATTAAGTATACAACCGCTTTAAGTAAAATGGAATAAAAAGTTCATAATGTTATTAATGGTTGTTAATAAAGGACTGCTATGGCCCTTTAAATCCAAGAAATGTGTTGCGTATTTATTTAAGGTGATGGTTGTGATAAGGGTAATAGAGGTAGGCTGTGGCAGCCACAACATCAGCTATATTTCAGTCAAGAAAAGACTGGTAACTGCATGCCCAGCATAAGTGGAGGGCCTGCATGACTGAGTTGCTGGGTAGGCTACAACTAGGGGGTAGGATGTTGGTTTTGAATAAGGTGATAGGGCCTGCCCTATTGGATAATATGGGGGGCAGGGTGTGGCTGGGTGTGGCAGTGGTGGTCTAGTGGAAGGGAGTAGTTGTTTTAGGGTCAGTGGAGAGCCTGGCAGCAAGAAGGAGACATTTCCCTCCCATCTTCCCCTTAATTTTGTTTTTGATCCAGGGCTATGCATAAGTCGGTTTTCGTTAGTGGTATTTTGTAATTGAGGGGTTGTCATAGCAGTAGGCAGGGGTCTCAGGTTTGTGAAGGTCGGAATGTTAAAATACAGCAGGGGTCAGCAACCAGTAGCTCGCGGGCAGGTGACTGGTAGATCGCGGCCTGGGCTTGCTGACCCGCCATTCCAGAGCATCAGAGTGCAATGCAGAGGAAATACTTGTAAAGTTGGAGCTGTGGTAGGGAGCAAGACCTGCATTATCCGATGCCTCCTCTGTAGTGCTAACTCTTGCCCCATGTGGAGTGATACCAACTGCACTCCACCTCCTTTATCACCCCCACCCCAAACGCACCAGCGTTTAGCTGCAGTGTTGCAGACGCAGCAGGAGTTATACCCCCTGTCACGGTTGGTGGTTTGGCACCTGCCAACCATGACCCATTCAAGTGCCCTGCAACCTTGTGCAGTACAGCAAACAAGGGGTTAAAGCAGGCAGCATTGCGTTGCTTTCTCGCCACCTGCTTTAACCTCTTTGACCCGCAGAAGCATGCAGTTGCACACACCAAAAGCATCAGGGTGCTTATATCCTGATGTGGCATGTGTACACCTTTGGCTGCTGTCTCGGCAGCTAAAGGGGGGGGGGGGGGGGTAGGTATTGGGGGGTGGTAAAACCACAGATTTTTATCGCCCCCAACTTTATGCGTGAACAAGCTCTAAAGGTTCTGTTGCTGAATCCCACTAAGGGCTCATTCACAACTGCTGCTCCCCTGAAAAGTGATCCTCATCACCTGATTTAAACCCATGATTGCCGTGCAATGCATGCGATTATGACACGTTCAGGTAGATCTCCACCTCTTTAAGGTTGCCTACCACTGTTCTACAGAATGTAAAATAATCAGCCTGATAAAGGGGCCTTATCCTTTATAAGCTTGCTATGTCCTGCACTATACTAAAGCTGACCATAGATGGATAGAATTCTGAATGAAAATTCTCAAAACATTTGAATACCATTTGAAAGATTTTGTTTGCTTAACAAAATTAAATTACCATTTAATTTTTGAATGAATGGACTTTACTGAACAAAGACCAGATACACTGTTGGAAATTTGTTTGTTCAAGAAACATTTTCTATCCTGCTCATTTTCTATAACTGCAGTCAAAAATAAGTGTCAATTTGACCCCACTAAAGCGGGATTCCGGCCAGCGAAATTTTTTTTTTAAAGTCAGCAGCTACAAACACTGTAGCTGCTGACTTTAAATAAGTACACTTACCTGTCCTGGGTGCCCGTGATTTCGGCCGCCCGAGGCCGACCCGTCCCTCAGGTCCCGGCACCGCCATCCTAAGGGAAACAGGCAGTGGAGAATTGCGACTTCACTGCCAGTTTCCTGCTGTGCACACTCGAGCGGCGTGGCACTTTGTGAATGGGGCGCGATGTGTTGTGGAACACATAGTTCCCATAACACACTGTGCCCCATTCCCCAGAAGACAACGCAGGAAGCAGAAGACTGAAGATCACCGCGGTGCAGGAAGAGGCAGATTAGGAAGACTGCCTAGCAACAGCCATTTCACGTAAGTTAAAAAAAAAAAAATTCCTCCATTTTTTTAGGGTTTTTTTTATGCAATTTTTTTTTTTTTTAGGGTGGACCTCCACTTAATGACTAGAAAAAATAAACAAACTTTCTTAGAATCTTCTTTTCCATAGGCAGGTGCTAGGATAGTTAGGAAAGTGATAGTGCTTGTTTTTTATAGGTAAATTTACCTATAATTTTGGTTGATGTAAAAGCATAGTTTGTCTCATTGTACTCAGTGTGCTACAATTGTTTAGTCAGGCCTGATCTGTGTGTTCTTCTCCTGCTAGTCTGCTGGATAGCTCCTTCTGTATCCAGGCATCTTGAGAAGTTTCTGGAGGATAGGTGTGGAGCTATGCAGATAGCAGCATGAATACTGATACAGCCCTGGCCTACCCCAGGGAGGCAGGCTCTGAAGGCGGGCTGGGAGACTGTATTTATTCTTGGAGCCCACAGAACTCTGGGTCTTGGCCTAAAGTGGAGGAGTCCAGCCTGAGGGGGGAACGCTGCCCTCTCAGACACAGGCTGCCACGAGGAGACCTCAGGTGGATGACCTGAGTGAGTAATGCAGATTGCCCTCAGTCAGAAACTGACTGAGGGGAGCTGTCTGCTTCAGAACTGTCTGGTATTCACTGGAGGGCATCGCTTGGAAGATTGGAAGGAGGCATCCATCAGTCCTTGGGCCTTGTGTGTACAGACATTGGGAAGATCTTGAGGACCTTTTGCTCTAGCTACCCCTCTGGTGCCTAGTTATAGTTAGCTGTGGGTCTGTTAAAGGGGACACTGGCTGGTGTCCTGAAGACCTTTATCCAGATACTTGTCCACTAAAGAAAAAGGGACTTTGCTCTACTGGCTGTGCTGCTACATAAACAGAAAGGAAAATTAACTCCTCAGTTGTACAAAGTTCTTATCTTGAAGTATCCCACCACCTACCTCATTCCTATCTAAATTCTCCAAAAATAAAAACAACAAAAACAACATCCCCCAAACTCTTTTTTGTAGAAGAACGAATGAGCCTGCTGTGTGCCTGGCTGTGGGGCTGAAGTTGGGAAGACCTGGGCAAGTAATTCCTGCGACTCCTATGGCATTAGTGCTACAGAAATTTTACCCATCTATTACCAGCTTAAAGCAGAATTCTACCCGGTTCTGTGTTTATTAAAAGTCAGCAGCTACAAAAAGTGTAGCTGCTGACTCTTAATAAACACACACTCACCTGTCCCACGGTCCAGCAATGCGGGCGCCCGAAGCCTCACTTCTCTCCCACACCTGTCCGTGGCACCGGCATTACTACTGTGGGCACCCGGCTGTGACAGCTTGCAGCTTCACAGCCGGGTGCGCATGCACGAGTCGCGCTCCGCGTCCTGAATGGCTGTGCAATCTTCTGAGACCTGTGACGTATCCCAGAAGATTGCAGGGAGGGAGGGGCCGCCTAGGGGGAGAGGAGGAGTAGCCTAGGCCTCCCGAGCGGTAGTGGGAGCTGGGTACCTGTCAAAACTAGGTACCCGCTCCCTCCCCCCAAAAAATTACATGCCAAATGTGGCATGTCAGGGGGTAAGAAGTACCTAAAACGGAAGTTCCACTTTTGGGTGGAACTCCGCTTTAAGCCATTAAATCTACTGCCCTCAGTTATTTTTGTTTTTTTACCAAAACTATGATTTTTAATATATCTTGCAGCCAACATGGGAATATAAATCATCCTTAACTGATAGTATTGCGGCATGGTCTGGGAAGTGAATAAGTTCGCTGGAAGTCTTATCATGTAATTGCATTTCTGAGTACATTTATAACTGGTGTGGGTAAAGGTCCCGTTTAGTATTTTCTCTCCATTCAGATAAAAGATTTATTCTCAGTCTGTGTAGGAGAGATTACACAGATAAAATACTGTAAGGAAACTTACTGATTTTTTAGCGACACTCCATTTATCTTCTGGAAGACTGTGGTACTGAATCAATGTATTCTGCAACTTTGTAGACATTGTTGGTACATCTATATGGTCCACCATGTTTCTAAATAAAAAAAAAAATGTTGCCATTAAATGATGTTAAAGTATAACTAGCTACATACTAAAACAAATTACGTTTTACAGGCCCCCTTCGACCTCTCCATCTACTACGCATACCCCAGCAGAGATCTCCGATCAACACCGAACCTTTATCCAAATAATGCACCAAATGTGCCATCTTCATCCAAATAATGCACCAAATGTGCCATCTTCATCCAAATAATGCACCAAATGTTCCACCTTCATCTAAATAATGCACCAAATGTGCCACCTTCATACAAATAATGGACCAAAAGTACCACCTTCATCTAAATAATGCACCAAATGTACCACCTTCATCAAAACAATGCACCAAATGTGCCACCTCCATACAAATAATGGACCAAAAGTACCACCTTCATCCAAATAATGCAGCCAAATAACACTGAGCTGGCTAGCCAGTGGTTCTGCATCATTGATTATGATTGAGAACTTGGGGTGGAGTTACCACAGGCAAACAGGCTGTAAACTTTGCAAGACAATTTTCCATTAGCTTAGTAAATGAGGTGAAGCTCTACTGACTTCCATTATCCAAAATAATGGGAAAATCCCTTTTAAAGTGAAAAGTTTATTTTCCTACCCTACTGTCTTCACAGTCCATACAGTATAAAGGAGAAACTTGCAAGCTGACATCTTCTACATTACACTCAATAGCAGAGGGAAGCATGCAATACTAACTGCTAACCAGCTCACAGAGGAAATGAAATGCCACCTGGTTTTGAGTGGTGTGTTTATTAACTTTGCATGTGGGTAACGTGGTAATTACGGTACTTTAGGCCCCTTTTTAAAGCAGCAGTATGGTCTTACTGTGGCCATATTTTTGCATAAAAAATATACCAGCAGTTACACTGTAGGTTCCACGCTGCGCATTACAAAATGGGTCATAAAATGCAGGTGTAGTGTGGAGTAAACACTACTGACTGTGGATAGCAATATCTAGTCTCTGCTTTAAATAAGCCTGTTAGTGGTACTTTGGGAACCCTAATTCCTTGGGCACTCTAAAATCAAACTAAATATCCATGCCATCTTACCCTACACTTCCTGCCTTAGAGGCTGCCAAGAGACAGGCGATATGATAGATTTTTTAGTCTTACCCTAAGGTCTATTGATAAGGGTCTATATCTATACAATTCAATCCTACTTAGTAATCTTCTAAAGGATCCTTGGGAAGGAAGCTTTCCTTCATAAACCCATTGACAATGACCCATATTTATAGCCACCAAACAAACCATTGCTGGAGCATGGAAATCCCCATCCCATAATTTAATCCCAGACACAGGGTACATATATCAAAGAAAAACTATCCGCAACACTAGAAAATACTCATGACAAATTTCTCTCAATCTGGCAACCATGACTTAATTATTCCCCCCCCCCCCCCCCAACAGACCTCATATCTTCTCCAACTTTGAGATCTGCAGGTTAGCTCGATGTCTGAACTAGGGATGCACTGATACCAGTTTTTTAAAGCCGAGTACGGGTACTGATACCAATTACCGATACCTATTTTTAGTGTGACAGTGTTTTTAGACTAATGAAAAATGATTACTTAAAGCAGAGTTCCACCTAAAAATGGAACTTCCGCTTTAAGGGAGGTCACCCCCTGACATGCCACATAATTTTTTTGGGCGGGCAGCGGGTACCCTCTTTTCAGAGGGTCCAGGCACCCACTTCCTCCCAGCGCACCGCGGAACCGGAAGGGAGATCACCTCTCCTCCCTCCCTCTCGGCAATCACCTGGGACACGTCACAGGTCCCAGATGATTGCCCGGCCAGTCGCGGCTCGCGCATGTGCAGTGGGTGCCCGGCTGTGAAGCCACAGGCGGGCGCCCACAGTTACAGTGCCGGTGCCGCAAAAGAGGATGCAGGCTTATTTTTAAAAAATAAGTAAGGATGGTTTCCAACGCTGCTGACTACATCAATAGGGTATCTCAGGATTAGGATCCCATGGGTGGATCAGATCCATTGTACAGTTGTTCCTGTCCAGCGCCTGTCCTTGTCCTGTATGCTGCAAATGACATGGAATAACTGACTAGGGAGGGGTGCCAGCTATTGCATGCACTTTCCTAAAATAATAATAATAATAATTAGCTACAATGAAGTAATCATGATCACATATCTGCCACTTGGATCCTTATGTAACAACAAAGCAGCAGTCATGTGACTCATCTATAGTATGATCCAGCAGACTTGTGTACCTAAGCAGTATCTTGTGCTGATCATCTGTATGTGTGTCCAGTCTGACCTCCTGCCATAGAGAGTGATCTGAGTACTGCAGTATAACAGGGATCTACTGATACCCCCAATAGTGACATTCTACATCATATGTGATCAATACCCAGCTACACTGCCTCTGATCACCTACCAGGAGCCTGGAAAGCAGCATGCTGGGACTTGTGGTCCCCCCTGAACACATGATCACACACACATACACACAGTCCAATTAAAGGATAAATAATAAAAGAACACACAGCCCATAATATCCTTCTACACGTACCCAGCTCTGCCTTCTCACTCGCCGGATGGAAGCTACACAGTATTCTCCAGTATCAGCAGTTCTACTACCGTCCAATCACGGCGCGAAGTCATTCATATCCGCGTCAGCACAAGAGAGCATGAACCAATAAGAGAAGAGCCCCGGTCAGAGCCCGCCCCCCGTCCTGTTTGTCCGCATCTGTGCGATGGCAGAGGGATGCTGGAGTGGGCGGAGTCATGTGACTCATTCAGACATCTCCGCTGTGTGTAGAGTGATGAGCGGAGAACAGATGGGGAGGTGTAGGGAGGGAGTGATGATGTACAGGGGTGTCTAGGATCATACTAAGCAGTATGGAGTGCGGTGGATCGGACAATACAAAGGCATATTCTCATATTCTTAGCTGTGGATGGGATGTCTTCCTCATTCCTGAATCATTGTGAAATTACCGGATTAGCAGATGCATCAGTGTTTATGTAGTTTAAATATTGAATTCCAGATGTAATGAATCAACAATAATTAGCGTAGTGCTCAAAGTGGTGAAACAAGTAAAATAATTTAAAAATTAAATAAAAACAGATGTATAAACGCTAGGGTTGCCACCTGTCCAGGATTCACCTGGACAGTTCGGGTTTGGAATCGTGTGCCCGGACACATTATTCAGACCGGACTATGGTTTCCCAGTAGGGTTGCTGGCTGCAGTTGTCTTAAGCTGAGAGTGTCTGTTACAATCTTTCACACTGCCCAAAGCCAACACTATCAACCCCCCCCCCCAAACACACACAGACGGGAGAGGAGAGAGGGCTCGACCTGCACCTCTTCCTCCCGCCCCTACTCCTCTGTGTCTGCCCACACTTCAATCCCTGGCGCTGTGCCTCAGAAAAGGCAAGTTGGGGCCTTAAATTTGAAGTCCAGCAGCCTCAGATCCATCTGGATGAGAAGTGCTGACTGCCAAGGGGTGAGTGAGCTCATCATCCATCCCTGTCTATGACTAAAGTCTCCCCCCTTCTCTCTCCTGCCGCTGAGTAAGTACATCAAGGCAAATCGGGGTTCTCAGAGCACCCCTTACATCAGAGTTCCCCTTTACATCAGAGGCCACAGTGTTCTCCTTTACATCAGAGTCCTCTCCATACATAGAGTTCTCAGTGTTCCCCCTTAAACCAGGGTTCCCAGAGCATCCTTTATGTTAGAGTCCCCAGAGTTCTCCCTTACATCAGAGTCTGCAGAGTCCCCCCTTACAGTGAAAGGGAACTCTGCAAGTTTAGATTTAAAAGGGGAACTCTGTGGACTCTGATGTAAAGGGGGACTCTTGTTAATAACTTCATATGATTAGAAATGTTATTTATTAGGAAAATATATCTATAGTTTATACTATAAAAAGAAATTGCCATGCGCCGCTAAAGCGTTCGGGCTGGACTTGGAGAAAAGGTGGAAACCCTAATAAACGCCTGGATGACATGACCCGAGGTGTATACAATGGTGAATGATTAATCTCACAAAATTGTGTATTGGTGAAAAAAATACTGAAAAAAAATAATAAAATATGAGTGAATGGATAATGATGAAAATTATTCAAAGTTTATGAGTAGGGATGAGCCAAACACCCCCCCCCCCAACCCCCCACCCCGGTTCGGTTCGCACCAGAACATGCAAAAAATTTGTAAGAACACGCGAACACCGTTAAAGTCTATGGGACACAAACATAAAAAAATAAAAGTGTTCATTTTAATGGCTTATATGAAAGTTATTATCATAAAAAGTGTTTGGGGACCCGGGTCCTGCCCCAGGGGACATGGGTGTCCGCAGAACTTTTTTTAGGGTGGGCATCATTTTAAGGTCACCCATGCACCACCCTTTTTTGACATTGTCAAAAATACATGTGTTATATAAGAGATAATTCATCTTCACTTTGTATTGGAAGTTACTCAGGCATACCATGCCCATATAAATAGCCCAGAGAATGTACATCTTTTTATATTGCAATATATTGCAATACATCTGCAATACAGTATAGCTGTTTTCATCAAGATCAAAATATGGCCACCACAATATATGTATTGCAATACATTGCAATATAAAAAGATGTACATTCTCTAGGCTATTTATATGGGCATGGTACGCCTGAGTAACTTCCAATACAAAGTGAAGATGAATATATAAAACATTACACTACACATACCCTGTTTCCCCGAAAATAAGACCTAGCGTGATTGTCAGTGATGGCTGCAATATAAGCCCTACCCCCCAAATAAACCCTAGTTAAAGTCCTTGTCGGTCTTGTTTTCAGGGTAGGGCTTATTTTCGGGGAAACAGGGTAGGGCTTATATTGCAGCCATCACTGACAATCATGCTAGGTCTTATTTTCGGGGAAACAGGGTATATATTTCCAGCAATAGCTGGTCCAACTTTCCAATATATATTATAATATACAATACCTCACAAAAGTGATTACACTCCTCACATTTTTGTAAATATTTTATTATATAATTTCATGTGACAACACTGAAGAAATGACACTTTGCTAAACCGCTGTATGGATCTTGGCCCCCGTGCTGCAACTCAGTTTCAGAGTCTTGGCAATCATCTTATAGCCTAGGCCATCTTTATGTAGAGCAACCATTCTTTTTTTCAGATCCTCAGAGAGTTCTTGTCCATGAGGTGCCATGTTGAACTTCCAGTGACCAGTATGAGAGAGTGAGAGCGATAACACCAAATTTAACACACCTGCTCCCCATTCACACCTGAGACCTTCTAACACGAACGAGTCACATGACACCGGGGTGGGAAAATGGCTAATTGGGCCCAATTTGGACATTTTCACTTAGAGGTGTACTCACGTTTGTTGCCAGCGGTTTAGACATTAATGGCTGTGTGTTGAGTTATTTTGAGGGGACAGGAAATTTACACTGTTATACAAGCTGTACACTCACTACTTTACATTGTGCAATGGGAACAAGATTGGAGATTTTTTGGATAAATTCTGGTGTCTCTACCACAGACTTTTATTGAAGAAGTAACGGGTGAGGAAAAATTGGTCTTTGGGTGTCGGGGGCGCCCTCACACCATAACCCTATGGAAGTACTCTTGATGAAAGCAAGAATTGGTCTTGCTGTCAAAAATTGCAATGATATGCACCTGTCAAACAGGTACGGAAAAATTGGTCTTTGGGTGTTCATTGTGCTCATGAAACCCAGGGCTTTTTTTCTGCCGGAACTTGCCGGAACGCAGTTCCGCCACCTCAGGCCCTCTCCTCTGCAGACTGTCAGATAGAACAGAAGCCAATAGAGGAAGTTTTCTATACCATTCACTTCCTCCACCATCTTCTGTATGCTAGGCATCCAGGGAATATGCTCCACAGCTGACTGATCGGATTTCAGAGGCAGCTATCCCCGCCTGCTGTCTGTCAGATCAGTGTAGCATGGAGCTCTCTGATTTGACAGAACGGAAGTCTGCTCAGCATGGCTCTAATGAAGGTGAGATAGCTGTGGAGGGAAAGGGGGGGGAGGGGGCTGGTTATGCAGAGAGAGTAGAGACTGAAGTTGTGGATGTTCTGCAAAGGTCAGAGCTGGGGGGGGGTAGATTGTGCAAAGTGAGAGTTGTGAGCAGGGGAAATGTATACAGGGTCAAGAGTGCTGGGGGGGGCTTGGGGTGCAGAGGTGGAAGATGGGGGGGTTGTAGAGAGTTAGAGCTGTAGATGAGGACGCAGAAGTGAAATGTGGAGAGGGGGGAGATAGGCTGTGGATGGGAGTGCAGAGGTGATTGTGGACTGGGGGTATAAGCTGTGGATAGGGGGTGTGCAGAGGTGAAATGTTGACAGAGGTTAAAAGGGAAATTGTGGATGGGGGGAGGGGACTATGCATGGTAATGTGAATTGTGAAATGTGGGGGTGAGCTGGCTGTGGATGGAGGGGGTGAATTGTGGAGAGGGAGGAGAGGGTGAGCTGTGGAGAGGGTGAGCTGTGGGGGGGAAGGTGAACTGTGGAGAGGGTGAGCTGTGTGGGGGGTGAACTGTGGAGAGGGTGAGCTGTGGTGGGGAGGTGAACTGTGGAGAGGGTGAGCTGTGGGGGGGGGGGGGTGAATTGTGGAGAGGGTGAGCTCTGGGGCGGGAGGTGAACTGTGGAGAAGGTTCCGCCTCATTGAGGCCTGGTGGGGTGGTGTTTCACGTTGTAAAAGAGTTTTATTCCAATCCCCACCTCTAATGGGGACATGGATACGGTCCAAAACTGTAAAATTTACAGATGGCATCCTGTATCCATGTCCCCTGGCTACATGTCTTCCAAGGGGGAGATATAGGCTGCCAATTTGTATGCTTTGTAGATGTTTGCTGACACATTGTCCAAATTCTTGTCGGGTTTTTCCAACATAGAAAGCCCTGCTTTGGCATTGTACCAAATATACCAAATCGCCATTGGGTAATAGGAAAGAGGTTCTCCTACCAATAACTCTGCAAAAAGAACAAGAACCACAAGGGAAGGTCCTCCAGGTTTTGCAGGGGTCCTGTCTTAAATTCCCCTTGTATTCACTTTGAGTCAATAACTCAGCTAAAGAGCCTGCCTTCCTGAAGGTGATATGAGGTTTTGGGGTGAGAAAATCCCCCAGAATTGGGTCATCGGTAAGGATCTTCCTTATGGTGTTATGTTCATTGGAGTAACGTAGGATGATCCTGCTTGTGAGTTTTAGTTTTGAAAATTAGGGCATATCTATCCTGATCTTTGACCCGATTAAAGGCTTTTTTAGGGAGGATTTTGTATATCCTCTTGTGAGCAATCTTTCGCTCAGTTTATCTGCCTCACATTGGAAGGTTTCCATAGTGGTGCAGTTGCGTTTCAAGCGCAGGAATTGACTAAAGGGTATAGATTTTTTGAGGGGTTCAGGATGAAAACTGTCGGCATGCAAAAGAGTGTTGCCAGAAGTTTCCTTCCTGTAAAGTCTGCTGGCAAGTTTTCCATTCTTATCTTTGTATATGGTAATGTCCAAAAAATTAATCCGATGATGATCATAAGACATGGTAAAAAACAAATTCAAAGCATTGTGGTTCATCGCTTTTAGACAACCTTTTAGGGTGTCTTCTGGACCGTTCCATATCAAAAAGATATCATCTATGTATCTTTGCCATAAGATATGTTCAGTGTACATAGTTAGCTGGTCATCAGTTGGAAATGCTTTTTCCCACTCCCCAGGTACAGGTTTGTGTAAGAGGGGGCGCAGCACGTCCCCATGGCAACGCCCTGTACCTGGAGGTAGTGGGAACCCTTGAACAGAAACACATTATGTCTGAGGATGAAATCAAGCATCTCAAGTATGAATTTATTGAATTTCCTCTCAGTAGTTGCCTTTTGGTGTAGCACACAACTGACAGCAGCTACCCCCAGATCGTGTGGTATGCTGTTATAAAGTGATTCGACATCTATAGTCACTAGAATAGCCGAATCAGGGATCACCAGATCCTCCAATACCTGCAAAAGATGGATGGTGTCCTTAGTATAGGATGCCAATTCTAGAACGTGAGGTCTTAACATCCAACATTGGTCAATCACTTGACTGATGCCTTCTGAGATGCTACCATTGCCAGATATGATAGGGCGGCCAGGGGGATTATGTAGATCTTTGTGTACCTTAGGGAGTGCATACATCGTAGGGATACGGGGATGTCTGGTACATATAAAGTCCAATAACTCACCCGTAATGGCTCCCATTGTGAAGGCTTCATCAACCAAGCGATAGAATTCCTGGTTGAATCTATCAACCAATGAGGCTGAAATTTTCCGGTAACATTTTCGATTATTAAGGATTTTCAGACACATATCTTCGTATTTGGAATTATCCATTAATACAATATTGCCGCCTTTATCAGACCCCTTAATGGTTATGTCAAGATTATACTTCAGAGATTTTACAGCATTCTGCTGTTCAAGAGTAAGATTTCTAACTGATTTATCCTTATTTAAGGATTCAATTTCTCTAGTGGTTTGTTTGACGAATAGGGCCAGAGCTGGATTTTGGCTAAGTGCAGGAAATCTGTGCGATTTCCTTTTGAATTGTTTTTGTTGTTGTACATTGCATGTTTTTTCATCCTCACTGTCCTCACTTTCCCAGGCATCCAACCAACCAGACTCCACTCCCTCACTTTCCTGTAAGAGCAGATTCAGGTCCCGAAGGGCCCTAAAATCTGCTGCTTTAAGGTTGGGCGCAATTGTTTCCTCACGTTTACTAGTTTTCTTGTACATGCTTTTCAAAAGTAATTTTCTCGCAAACAGGAAAATATCTTTTACTGTTTCAAAGTTATCCAGACTCCTATTGGGGCAAAACGACAGTCACAGAGAGAGAGAACTTCTTCCTCAGCCTCAGTGAGTATATGCGATGATAAATTAATTATATTCAATTTACCACTTACATATTTTGGGTCAGCGTGGGTTCCTGCTCTTTCCGTGATGTTAATGCCTGTGTCAGGGTCATCTTGTCTAAAAAATCATCAAGTTGAGTTTGATTCTTTGGGATGGCTCCCAAATCTTTAGTGGTTTTGGTCATTTTACCTTTACCCACATCTGACCCTTTAGTACCTTCAGTGGTGGCTTGCGTGTGTCTAGGAGGATTCTCCACTTTGCCTCCCCGTGATGTATGTGGAGCATCTGCACGTTTCTTATTGATCTGTTGAAGTTCACCATCCCTTTCCTATGATCTAGCAAAAGGACCCTTCCTTTTTCTGAGAGTACGATCTGTAAAGGAAGAGGCTGAGGAAGAAGCATTAGAGGTTGTGTCTGAACTGTAGTCATTTTTCTCCTGATTTCTGGGGGATTTCTTAGTTTTACTCCTGAAATTTTTGTTTTGGTGCCATTTATAAGCTCGGTTCTCTCCGAAGGCATTTTTATCCCTCCAAAATTTCTTGTCTTTTTTTTGAAGAATGGCCTTGCTGAAGGTCCTAAGGTGTTCCCTCAATTTTTCTTCGAGGCTTGTATAGTCCTCATGTGTCTTTAGGGGAATCAGGCAATTATAGAGAGCACCAATCTCTGAATCTAAAGTATTCAATTGTAATCTATATTCATCTTGTAACAGTAGCATTACATTTCTAGAGCAGTCATTGAGTTTGGATTCCCAATTTTTCTTAAGGTTATTTGAAATATGATCTAAAATAGGAAAAATTTGAATCCTTAATCCTATTGGGTTGATGTTTTCTTGAATATATCTTTCTAGGGATTGTATGTGCCAATGTAATGCACATTTCTTCTCCAATACTTTTGTAAGACTATGAAAGAGTGAAATCAAATCAGTTTTGATTTGTTTCTTTGCTTGGTAATTACTTTGAATGGTGGACATAAGGTCCTCACAATTCTCACCTAAGAGGTCCCCCATTCCAAATAGCTGCAGGAAAAGTGAAATAGACGAACAAAAACTATAATATGGCCCCCAACTAAGACTAGGACCAGATTGGAAAAACCAGAAACTGGAAGTATTTCACTTAATTAAGGGCCATCCCTGGAATTTCACAACTTTTTAAGTAAAGATCTAGATCGGGGTTCACATCAAAAGCTGGGAGTCAAATGTGAGGATATGGGTGTGTTATCCACCCCTAAAATTTGAAAATAAATAGACTCTGAGAAGTTGGTGTGATGAATTGCCACCATCCCTAAATAATACAAAAGGAACCTCATATAGATGGGATTTTAAGGGCAACATTACTAACAAAAAATTATACTAAAAAAATATAAATTTTATTATACAAAGGTTAAAAACAATTTTATACAAAAAACATATGTATGGGCAACACAATTGTAGTGTATTAAATGACAAAAAATCAAATCCAACGCGTTTCGAAATAGTTAGTTTATGCAATCTTCTTCAGGGATAATTTTTGCCATTTCTGAAAGGTACAAAATATAATATAAGTATACATATATTTCATAACACGCATATGCAGCCTGTGCTGAAATACATAAAAGACTTACAAAAATAATAGTTGACATGAGAATTTCCAATGGTTCATCAGACATCCACCCGATCTGTATAGGTCTTTAATCATGCAAAAGAACCCCCGGATAGTGAAATCCAAGAAGAGGCGCCAAATCGGAAATCGGTGAACCGCTTAAACAAAATTGCAAGTGGCAGTAATGTGGAAATCTAGGAGAGAAACACACAGCACATGGTAGAACCTTAGAAACAAAAAAAAAAAAAAAAAGCTTACGTGGGATTTTGGAAGTTGCAACGTTCCAACCAAGAAATATATAGTGGAAAATACTTCAATAAAGGAGGGAAAAAATTCGAACAACCCAAGGTATGGCAGGGAGTCCCAACCCTGAAAAAATTATGGAAGAAAAGAGGTTATTATATAAGGGTTGTCTAAAAAAAGATGCTCAAAAATAATAATCAAAGAAAAAAAAAAAAAAAGAGAGGTAGTTACCCCTCTGCTCGTGAAGATAAGAAAAAAAGGCTGTGTTGTTTACCGGACAGGGTGTCGTCAGATGACAGTGGCGGCTCGGGGGTTCCCGGCGTTCTCCTTTTATGGCCCGTACTTGTTCGCCGCCAGGGACTCACAGAGCGTCGAGAGATGCCGCTGCATCGAATGACAGCGGTGACGTCATTCCCTAAGCGCCGCTCGTACGAGGGCGGCGTGTATCAAAGGCAGGACGCAGGGGGAGCGGGGCCGGCAAGCATCCGGCCACGCCTATCCCCTTGCAATCCATGGCCAGAAACTCTAACTCTATATACGGCAGCCTTATTTAGTGTAGGGCGTATACTTAGCCCCCTGAGCTATGATTGCTTATGGCTCTCGCAGCAGAGAGCGCTGTGATTGGCCAAAGCATGCAGGTTAGGTGCATGCTTTGGCCAATCATTAGACATCAATACACTGCGATCTCACAGTGCATTATGGGGCATTCCGCGGCGAGTATGAATTTGCACGAATGCCCCGTAATGTTTGCTATTCAGCGAATAGGCGAACACCCGATGTTCGATTTGAACTTACAATCGACTTGAACATAGGGCCCATCCCTATATAACAGTCATATGGATAAAGACACAATATATGTTAAAGTGGATAAACAATGAACAATGAGGATAAATATATGGACCTATTAAAGCATATTAGGTTCTAAGGGGAATGCCTCTCGAGTGGATACGGACATGTAGAACAGGAATTGAGAGTATGTAAATAAACTAAAAATCATTGATGAAACAATTTAAATAAAATTCAATATTCAATCAACGAGGTGCGAAAGTATCCATTATGAAAATCCATTTGGATTCGAGCTGACTGAGTGTTCTCACTTCATGGCTGCCCCGCCAATGTTTTTTTTATGGTTCTATCCCCCAGAATCTCAAATGGGTGGGATCTTTGTTATGGCGTATGGCAAAATGTTTAGATACGCTGTTTGTCGTATCCTTTAGGGATGTTCTGTACATGCTCTTAAATGTGTATTTTTAGGAGTCTTTTAGTGCGTCCTATGTACTGTAGTCTGCAACTGCATTCCAAGGCAAATAGCGCCCCCTCTGTGTTCCAACCTATAAAATCATTTATCTTGTATGTACCGTATATCCTATACTTGTTGATATAAACTTGTATTTCTTCTCATTCGGTCATTTTGTTTTTGTACATGCAAAGCAACGTTTACAGGGGAAGAAACCCTTTCCAGTAAAAAATGAGAAACCTCTTTTAGGTGGATCCAATATACTTCCAATATATATAGATCCAATATACTTTTAACGATCTTATCTTGGATAGTGGGTTCTCTCTTGTAAAAGAAATTAGGATTACCGGGTAGTATATCTTGAAGGTGTCTATCTGTCAGAAGTATATGCCAATGCCATTTTATGACCTTCTCTATTTTCTTGTGTTGGATATTATAATCAAGAATGACCGGTACTGTATCTAATGGAAGGTCCTGTTTTTTCTTATCCCTAATTAATTTGATTCGATCCATTTCAGCTACTTCTGTTATTCTTCCTTTTATATATTGCCTATCGTAGTCCTTCTTGATGAACCTATGTCCAATTTAGTCAGCTTGGGTTAAAAAAATCATCTAGATTGGTGCAGTTGCATCGCAGGTGCATAAGTTGGCCATTAGGGGTATTGAAAAGCCAATTTTTGTGAGGCAGCTTTCCAGCGGAAGATAGCTATTCCTATCCACATTTTTAAAGTGGGTTATCGAAATGAGTTTGTGTTCTTCTTGGATAATTTCTGGATCAAGAAAGGGTAGAACCTTCTTGTTGATATCCCATGATAGTTTAATAGTTCTGTCATTATTATTCAAATCTTCCAAAAAATTGACTAACCGGTTACAATCTCCTTTCCATAATATGAAAATATTGTCAATATATCTTTTGTATATTACGAGTTCCATTAGTGTATTAGTAAACACAGACACCTCTTCCCATTGGCCCATTAAAAGACCTACTACACTGGGTGTGATTTTGGCTCCCATAGCAACACCGGTCTTCTGGTGATAGTAGTTATGGTTGTACCAAAAGTTTCTTTCTCACCTTTTCATTTCCCTATTTTTACTTTACAAAGTATACATGTCATGAGATCTCACCAAGTGATGGGGAATGCCAGTCACTGCACACGGAGGAATTATCAGTATCTACCTATAATATTATATATAAAAACACCCTAGACATCAGAGATCAGAAGATCAGGCATACAGATTCAACCATCCACAGACATATATGCTGGCCACCAGGTAAGGGTGCACCTGTTCTGAGGGAGACCTTCTGTAGACATTTCTGTTTAAAGCTTATCGCTGAACAAACAAAGCAATCTGACACGTTTATTGAAGTTGTCCAATCGCTTCTTCCAATAACAGATCTCAGCTGACAATATCTACAGGTAACCAAGAGATTAGATTGTCTATTAATCTGGCCATTTCAGTCATATCATGAGACTGTCAACTGGTGTGTGTGGGCCCCATAAGTATTTCAATCTCTACAATGTGCTATAGACACAAACAGTAACTTTCTCACTTTTAAGTTGAAACAGGGTTATTGCTCTGGTTCTTAATGCTGTCTGAGACTTCGTATATGTGGCGTGTGTGCAATGAAGTTCATCATCTTTGCCACCACACATATGTGTTAATGAACATATGGCACAGTATTGTCTACTTAAATGCTTAAAGATAGGTAGTAGTGTATTTAGGTTTTGTGCTGCCCTAGGCCTGACTAAACTCGTGCACCCCCTAATTTAAATATGACCCACCCCTTCCTGTCAAGGCCACACCCCTTGCTGTTTAAGACCCGCCCTGAAATTTTCGCGTGGGGACACTAGTTCTGAGGGCCTGGGGGGGGGGGGGTTGGGCAATGGACTCCCTTAATTTGCATAGATTTCCTCTCACTTCCTGTTTGGCTATGGGGCAGGAAGTGAAGGGGAATCTCTGCAATGGGACAGGGATGGTAAAAAATAAACTGTCAGGGGTTATAACCCTCCCTTACCTATCCTTACTCCATAACCCTCTCCTTACCTATCCAAAATGAAAAAAAGTGTTGCCTATAGTTCTACTTTAAGCACAAATTTCTGATCATTTTATGGAGAGGACTAAGATATAAACCATGCCAATGGTGCAGCATATATATATAACATATAGCACAGTGAGGAAGGTTTGTGGTCCAGGATGAGAGCACAGTCAAAATTAGAAGCAGAGCCCCCCCCCCCCAGTTGCGGAATGCCAACTGCCTGCATACTGGAAGCAGTGCGGCCGCTTTATTGGGCGCTAGACTAATTTGCCTCTCAGCCCAGTCCGCCCCATAAGATTGGTGCTACACTAACAGTGTAGCGCAAGCCGGCGTGGACTCTTTCCGTTCTGCCCCCTGCAAAGTGCTGCCCTAGGCCTGGGACTTGTTGGCCTAAGCCAGGCTACAGCGTTGTAGATAGGGAGAGCAATGGAAAGATAAAATCAGTGTGCTCTTTCACTGTCCAATCATGGAGTGGGGTAGGTCCAGGACTACATTGTAGTAGTAACAGTGTAGCAAGCAGGGTGGCCCAGGGCCTCAAGCAGTAGCAGGGCTGGCAGGGATGTCTGAATCATAAGACTGTCTGAACAGAATTACAGAATTAACCATTTAGCTGGTAAACAAGCTTACATTGGTGTATGTCAACTGTGTACAGTATGTAACTGTTTGCATGATAAATGCTTCTGTAGCATAACTGTTGGTCTTATAATGTTTATTGCTGCCTATAACAACTTTTCCTGTTTATTTTCCCTTTCATATTACTTTTGCAAAGAATACTTAGCTCAGTCATCAGTTAACCTTATTGCTGGATTTGTAAATAATGGCAAAAACCTGAAACTCATTGGGGTTGATTTATTAAAGTCAAATAGGCTGTTCATTTTGCAAAGGAATTTTCCCTTAGTTTAGCTCTGCTGACTTCCATCATCTAATATTGTGCATGCAAAATAAACTTTTCTTTGCACATGATTGGCGGTTCTTTGCAAAGTGAGTTTTCATCACGTTCACTAGGCTAAAGGGTGATTCCCTTAAAAATGAAAGGCCTGTTTGACTTAAGTAATCCAACCTCCTCAATGTTCACAGTGAATGAGTCTACACCTAAAGTGTAACCAAAGGCAAAACTTATTGCATTGGACAGGTAGAGAGTGATTAGACCTCTTTGTATTGCTGTCTGTGCTCCCATTAGGATTCACTTTCTCTATTTGTTTTGCTTACCATGATCACTGAAAGGGAAAGTAAAAGAAAATTCCAAATTTTGGCTAGCCCACAGAGCAAAAATAGAGGGGAAATCTTCTGTTGGGATCACTAGTTCTGGTGACAATCAGGGATTCCCTCACTTTGAAGGAATTTCCTGTTATTTCCTGTTTTGGCTGTGAGATAGGAAGTGAAGGGAACTTTCCACAAATTGGTCACAAATGGCTAAAAACTGACAGGAGTTATAACCATCCCTTACTCTATCCAAAATGAAATAAATGCCTTTATCACAATTTGGATTAGCAGCAAGGATGGGAGGTGTCATAATGGGGGATTTTAATTATCCAGACATAGACTGGGCAAACGGAACCGTGTATTTGTTTAAGGCTCGCAAGTTCCTAAATGAAATAAATGCCTTTAGTTCTACTTTATCCACTTCTGGACCACCGGAAGTGGTTAAAGTAGAACTAAAGGCATTTATTTCATGGTCAGATATACGTCCTGAATTTGATGGGGGATATCGTTGTTATGGCAGCAGCTAGCTGCCATAACCCCGGTATCCTCGTGTTCGGCTGGCAGTCCGCTTCAAGATAAAAGTGGTCTCTGCGGCGGATTCGCAGCGAGATCACTTTTTTCAGCGGCGGGAGAGGGGCCCCCCCACCGCGTTCCGGTGCCCTCGGCAGCGGTGGAGGCGATCGGATGCTGTGTCTTACTTGGCATGGAGACGAGTGAGGGTAAGATGGCTCCCACCCATCTCCATGATATTGCAGGGTGGAAGCGACGTCAAAACGTCACTTCCGCCCTCTTTTTTTTAAATGACAATTTTTTTTTTATTGAATTTTTGTGTAAATATGAGATTTGAGGTCTTTTTGACCCCAGATCTAATAGGGCGTACACACGGTCGGACTTTGTTCGGACATTCCGACAACAAAATCCTAGGATTTTTTCCGACGGATGTTGGCTCAAACTTGTTTTGTCTACACACGGTCGCACAAAGTTGTTGGAAAATCCGATCGTTCTAAACGCGGTGACGTAAAACACGTACGTCGGGACTGTGGCCAATAGCTTTCATCTCTTTATTTATTCTGAGCATGCGTGGCACTTTGTCCGTCGGAATTGTGTACACACGATCGGAATTTCCGACAACGGATTTTGTTGTCGGAAAATTTTATCTCCTGCTCTCCAACTTTGTGTGTCGGAAAATCCGATGAAAAATGTCCGATGGAGCCCACACACGGTCGGAATTTCCGACAACACGCTCCGATCGGACATTTTCCATTGGAAAATCCGACCGTGTGTACGGGGCATAATATTTAAGAGGATGTTTACATTCCTTTTAATAGGAATAAAAGTGACACAATTTAAAAAACAAAACAAAAAAAACAATGTAAAAATAAAAACCAAAAGGTAAAATAAATAAGAAAAAAAATTTTTTTTTAAACACGCCCCATCCCGCTGAGCTCGCGCGCAGAATTGAATGCATACGTGAGTAGCACCCACATATGAAAACACTGTTCAAACCACACATGTGAAGTATCCCCGCGATCGGTAGAGCGAGAGCAACAATTCTAGCCCTGGACTTCCTCTGTAACTCAAAACATGCAACCTGTAGAATTTTTTAAACATCGCCTATGAAGATTTTTAAGGGTAAAAGTTTGTCGCCATTCCATGAGCGGGCGCAATTTTGAAGTGTGACATGTTGGGTATCAATTTACTCGGCATAACATTATGTTTCACAATATTAAAAAAAAATTGGTCTAACTTTACTGTTATCTTATTTTTTAATTCAAAAAAGTGTATGTTTTCCAAAAAAAGTGCGCTTGTAAGACCGCTGCGTAAATACGGTGTGACAGAAAGTATTGCAACGACCGCCATTTTATTCTCTAGGGTGTTAGAAACAAAAATGTATAATGTTTGGGGGTTCTAAGTAATTTTCTAGCAAAAAATAGTTTTTAACTTGTAAACAACACATCTAAAAAAGAGGCTTGGTCCTTGAGTGGTTAAGCATCGTCAGAACATACTCATTTTATTACATGAGATAAACCAGAGTCCAAGAGAATTGCTGTGCACTCTAGTAACTTTTCAATTTACTGTAGTGTCCAAAGTCTAAAAGTGGTTTCAATAAATGACAATGATAAATGAGTTTGGATGCAGGCAACATCTCTGACTTATAGCTTATAGCAGCAGTAAATAGCAATATATGGTATGATTTAAAACTACTGACAATAATAAATCCTTCACCTTTACCTTACATCCTACAAACAGCACAGCATATAATTAAGCAAGTATTTATCAGCAATACCTCAAGGTAATCTTTGTACTATGTCCCAGGGCATTTTACACCAGCGTTTATTTTTTGTTAATATGATCAAGTTGATGATTCTTATGAAAGTCCCACTCATCAGCCTGAATTGTGTGTCTTTTTTCTGTTGAATCACACATAATGAAACTACATAAACATTCTTTGGGAAATACACATTAACCACTTCAACCCCGGAAGGATTTGCCCCCTTCTTGACCAGGCCATTTTTTGCGATACGGCACTGCGTAGCTTTAACTGACAATTGGGCAGTCGTGCGTCATTATACCCAAACAAGATGTATGTCTCCCCCCCCCCACAAATAGAGCTTTCTTTTGGTAGTATTTGATCACCTCTGGGGTTTTTATTTTTTGCACTATAAACAAAAAAAGAGCGAAAATTTAAAAAAAAAAACACAATATTTTGTACTTTTTGCTATAATAAATACCCCAAAAATGAAAAATCGCAATAAGTATATATTGATTGGTTTGCGCAAAAGTTATAGTGTCTACAAAAAAGGGAATAGATTTATGCCATTTTTATTATTTTTTTTTTTTATTAGTAATGGCGGTAATCTGTAATTTATATTTGTTTTCAGTCATTTTTTATTAAATTATTACACAAATATAAAACCTTACATATCATTCCAAAAGCATATATACAAATCATTCAAAAACACAAAAACACAAGAATTGATCTCTCCTAGAATATATCATCCTCAAAAATTTCAAAGTTCTTAGAAAAAGTAAAAATTTAAAAAAGGCTCATAATCTATTAACTCGCCCCGCCCCAACCCCCTGTACAAACACCCCCATTTCCTACTACATAATGTGAAAAAAATGGGGGGGGGGATTTTTCCACTATTGTGTATAGTAGGTCATTCCCCTTATTCCCTCCCAAGTTATTAAAGAGGAGTTCCACTCAGGGGGTCCAGTAAAAAAAAAAAAATTAAAAGTCAGCAGCTACAAATACTGCAGCTGCTGACTTTTAAATGGACACTTACCTGTCCCAGGGTCCATCGATGCGGGGGATCGAAGCCCCGCTTGTCTCCCCCTCCGTTCCCTGGCATTGCAACTGTGGGCGCCGGGCTGTGGCTTCAGAGCCTGGCACCCACTGCACATGCGCGAGCGGCGCCGCGCGCCGTGATTGGCCGCTCAGTCACCTGGGACCTGTAATGGGTCCCAGATGATTGACAGGAGGGAGGGAGCAGAGCGAAGCCCTTCCTGTGCGAGGGGGAAGTGATGTCACCAGCCCAGGCACTGGAAGGGGCAGACTACGAGGGACCCCCTAGCAACAGGCATTTAGAGGTAAGTTAAAAAAAAAAAAATACCCAAATGTTTTTTTGGTTTTTTTTTTAGGATTTTTCATGTATTTTTGTTTTTTAGGGTGGAACCCCACTTTAAATACCCCTATCAAATTTTCTATTTGTGTAAAGTAAATCTTTGTCTTTCCCTTTCCCTTTTATTTAAGAGGGGGCGATAGTCTCAACCCTCTACCCCATTACCCCCAATTCCTTCCCCAAATTTATTAAATATCCCTACCGAAATTTCTATTCCCAATCTCCTATACTTATCCGTGAATTACAGTGTGTATCAAAAATTAAGAGGGTAGATCCAGGGTAGGATAACTACATATATCCGCCCCCTAGATTCCAAACCAAAAAAATGAGGGGGGGATAGGGGAGGAGGGGGAAACAGACGGAGGGACCCTAAACAATGCCCTTACTACCCATGTAGCGCAAGTAAATCAAGGATTGTATGAATTCCAACCATCTCTTCCAGGTCCTATAAAATCTTACTTCAGAGTCATTTTGTAAGTATATTAATTCTTCCATTAGCCTAGTTTTATCCACTTCCCTAAATCAATCCTTTATGGTTGGTATTTTCTTTGATTTCCATTGCTTCGGGATTAATGCCTTTGCTGCATTTAACAGGAATGGGGTAATTGCTGCTCTATAGTTTGTCCTTGAGTCACCCATCGCATGGAACAAACATTGCCAAGGGTCTTGCCCAATTTCAGCCCTGCAGATCTTCTTAATTAAGTATAATACTTCCTCCCAATATGGCTGGATCAAAGGGCATTGCCACCACATATGAGCATGGGTTCCCACCTCCCCACATTCCCTCCAACACAGAGGCAAAATATCGGGATTGATTTTATGCAATTTTGATGGAAAGTAATACCACTTAGTTAATAATTTAAAATTAATTTCTTTTGTCCTTGTGTCCGTTAAAGTGGAATGTATGTAATCAATAACATTATGTTTCTGACAACGGCTGATTCAATTCCATTTCCCAACTCTCCAAAAGACACATAGACCCAGAATCTGGGGGGTCTATCAACATTTTATATATACTAGAAATCCCTTGTCTATTTTTTTACCCCTTAGTCAACAAGTCTTTCCCATGGGCTTAACCTGCTGATCGGGCAGGGAGGTTTTGGGAGAGACTCCACAAAATGTTGGAGTTTTCTGTATCTCCCATGGTGTTGTGCCATATCTTTCTCGCAATTCCAGTAATGAACAGAGAACATTTCCTTTCAGAACATCTTTTAATCTCAGACAGTCCGAGAGGGTCCATTTTAAGTAAAGCTTATTCTCTTTTGTGGCGGGAAGTAGTTAGTATTTGAGAGATGCATCAAAGGACTATAATGTTGCCATGATATACTTTTAAGTAGCTTATCCCATGATCTTAAAGTTTCTATTGTAATTGGGGCCATTTCTTTAGAGAGACCTCTATATTGCCTTGGGATCCAGATAATCTGGCCCAAAGCTAATTTACTTATATTTTCCTCCAGTGACACCCATTTTTTAGGGGAAGTGCTATGAACCCAGTCTATTATTCTTCGCAGTACTGCTGCCTCATGGTACTTCTCAAAGTCTGGAAGGAATATGCCCCCCCTTTTCTTTTGGTCTACTCATTATTTTATAGGCAATACATTTGCCTCTATTTTTCCATATGAATTTCTGCAGTAAAAGTCTAAGGGTTTTAAAGTATGCCCCCAGGATGTTAATCAGGAGGCTTTGAAAAATTTACAAGGCTTTCAGGAGAATCATCATTTTAATTACACTTATCCTGCCAAACCAGGACAACCTGTGGGCAGGGTATACTTTCAAATATTGGCTAATTTTACTCAATAAAGTTAGGTAATTATCTTGACACAAATCTGTTGTTGATACTGACAGAAATACCCCCAGAGACTTTAATCCTTTTTACTTCCACATAAAAGGATAAAGAGTTCTAAGGTCCCTACTTTCTATTAAGGAAACCAAAATATTTAATATCTATGTTTTCTCCACATTGATCTTGAAATTTGAAATAGCCCCATATTTACTCAATTCTACCAAAATTTTTGGGGGCATTTGTATGGGATTTGTTATGTATAACATAATATCATCCGCAAAAGCAGGTACTTTATGTTCTTGTCCAGCCACCTCTATTCCTTCAATTTCATTATTTGCTCTTATAGTTGCTAGAAGAGGTTCTAAAGAAAATATGAAAAAGAGGGGGGAAAGTGGGCAACCCTGGCGTGTACCATTATAGAGCAAAAAGGGTTCTGACAGGGTCCCATTTACCTGAATTTTGGCCGTAGGATTAGAGTACAGTGCCTCTATCCACCTAAACGTGCGTGGGCCTATGCCAAAGTTATGCAATGTCCGCAACATATACTTCCAATCTAACCTATTGAAGGCCTTTTCAGCGTCTACCGATAGAAAAAGTACTGGTTTCTTTCACTTTTTTGCTTCATGTTTTAAAAGAATAGTTCTTAATATGTTGTCCCTTGCTTCTCTTCCGAGACAAAACATGCTTGGTATTTCTCTATACATTTTGGCATATAAGGCTTCAATCTTTCGGCCAATATCCTCAAATAAATTTTTATGTCTTCATTAATCAGGGATATTGGCCTAAAGCTGGAGCACAATGTTGGATCCTTTTGTCAAGTACCTGGTGGAGATTGAGCTGTAGAGGGGGCTTCTCTTGCACCTCCTGTCCAACACCCCTGGTAGTGATGACAAGGAGTGGAGGACACAGAGCGGCACGGGGGCCGATGTAGCAGATGGCTAAGGCTGGGTCTTGGCAGGAACCAGGCGGCTGGAGAGCGCTGGGTTGGAACTCAGAACAGGAGCTCCATGTCACTGGATCCGCAGCTGGAAGAGTAGCCAGGAGGTAAGCCAGGGGGTCATCAACAGCCGGATAGAGCAGGTACCGAGACATGAGGCAGAGGCAGGGACGGTACACAGGCCAGGTTCGGTACACAGTTGGGCAATGAAGCACAGGAACATCAGGCAGAAGCGGAGTCAAGCACAAGCCAGGGTCACAAGTAGGCAGGCAGAGGTCAAACGGAAGGTTCAGGCAAACCGGGTCGGGATACAGGAAACTGGTACAGATCAGGTAAACAGGCACTAGCTGAAAAGACCACTCAGCAATGTGTGCATGTCACTGGCAGGTTTAAATAGGCGGACTGGCGCCAATGCGTGTATGCGCGCCGGCTCGCGCTTACGCATGTGCCAGTACATGTCCTTTCTTGTGCATCTCTTGGAATGTCCACGCCTGCGCACCAATGCATGCACGTGTGTGCGCAACAGCTTGCACCTGCGCTCACGCATGCGCCAGTACATGTCCTTTCTTGTGAGTCTCTTGGAATGTCCACGCCTGCGCACCACTGCGTGCTTGTTACCTGGGTTTCTCTTACACCTTTCCTTCCTATACAAGGAGTGGTATATAGGAGTGGTACTGTCACGTACCTGGTGGAGATCTAGCTGTAGAGGGGGCTTCTCTTCCACCTCCTGTCCAACACCCCTGGTAGTGATGACAGTGAGTGGAGGACACAGAGTGGCACGAGGGCCGATGTAGCAGATGGCTCAGGCTGGGTCTTGGCAGGAACCAGGTGGCTGGAGAGCGCTGGGCTGGAACTGAGAACAGGAGCTCCATGTCACTGTATCAGCAGCTGGAAGCGTACCCGGGGCGTAAGCCAGGGGGTCTTTAACAGCCGGACAGATCAGGTACCGAGACATGAGGCAGAGGTAGGGACGGGACACAGGCCAGGTTTGGTACACAGTCGGGCAATGAAGCACAGGAACATCAGGCAGAAGCGGAGTCAAGCACAAGCTGGGGTCACAAGTAAGCAGGCAGAGGTCAAATGCAAGGTTCAGGCAAGCCGGGTCGAGATACAGGAAACTGGTGCAGATCAGGTAAACAGGCACTAGCTGAAAAGACCACTCAGCAAAGTGTGCATGTCACTGGCAGGTTTAAATAGGCAGACTGGCGCCAGTGCGTGTGTGCGCGCCGGCTCGCGCTCACGCATGCGCCAGTACATGTCCTTTCTTGAGCATCTCTTGGAATGTCCACGCCTGCGCACCACTGCGTGCTTGTTACCTGGGTTTCTCTTACACCTTTCCTTCCTTTACAAGGAGTGATATATAGACCCCCAAGGCTTCCTTACATATCTTCAGGCCTCCCCCGATGGAATTCAAGTATATCTGGAAATAGGGAGTCAAGGTTCCGAAAAACTTTTTAAAATATAGGGATGTATACCCATCTGGACCTGGGCTTTTACCGACCTTAGTATTTTTAATTGCCTGTTCTATTACTTCCTTAGTAGTATCACTATCCAGCTTATTTGAGTCCTCTTCTGATATAGTTGGAAACTATTAGCATTTTTGGATATCATTTACTTTATATAATAATTGATAATATTCTAAAAAGATTTTACTATTATCCCTAGTGGAACATTTCATTTCCGCTTTCTTATCTTTCATTTTTGCTATATAATTTGGGTTCCTTCTAGGTTTAATTACCCCTGCCAACAGTCTCCCTGATTTATTTCCAAATTCATAATGCCTTTTAGCTGATCTAATAAAAGCCCGTTTAGTATCCTGCTCCATCAAGTCCCTTAATGGGTCCCGCTTTCCTGTTAATTCGAACATCACCTTATTATCAGTTAACCCTTTATGTATCTGTTCCAGCTCCTGAATTTCCTATAAAGGAGATTTTTGAGCTAACCAAATTTTCTTCCTTTTAGCCCCTTCTGCTATTAATCTCCCTATCATAAACACTTTATGGGTTTCCCAAAGTACAGTTGGCGCTATGTTCTCTATATTATTTTCTTTAAAGAATATATTCAAGTCTATTTCAAGCTCATCTACTATCCCATGATCATATAAAAGGGATTCATCCAACCTCCAAGATCTCTGCCTATCCAGTAAACCCTTTAAATCCAAGGTGACCATAACCGGGGCATGATCCGAGAGGGTTATTGACTTCACTTCTGCCCCTAACAACCCTTCTAGAAGCCGGTGATCTAAAAAAAACATAATCAATTGAGTAGGAAGAATGTACTTGAGAGTAATATGTGTGTGATTTTTAGTGGTACTGCGACATTGCGGCGGACAGATCGGACACTTTTGACATTTTTTAGGGACCATGGACATTTATACAGCGCTAAAAATAGCCACTGATTACTGTACAAATGTCACTGGCAGGGAAGGGGTTAACACTAGGGGCAATCAAGGGGTTAACTGTGGGGGGATGGGGCTGACTAGGGGAGGAAACCTATCGGTGTTCCCACTTAGTAGGAGCACACAATCTGTTTCCTCTCCCCTGAGAGAACCGGGATTTGTGTGTTTACACACACAGATCTCGGTTCTTGCTCCGTCACGAGCGATTGCGGGTGCCTGGTAGTCATTGCACCTGCCGGGTATGTGCATCGGCTTCGGGAACATGCTGTGGGTGCTACAGTGTCCTAAAGAGCCAATGTACAGCTACGACAGCTCACGTAGCAGTGCCAACCTACCGCATTATAACTGCGGCGGCTGGTTGGGAAGGTGTTAATTCTCACATAGTATAGAGGAATTGTTTATGCATATAATATACCTATCATTTTGCAACAATAAAAGAAATAGTAATAGCAGGAGCAATGACATTTTACTTACCCCTGAAATATCAGGAGCACACACTTGACATAGAGGTGTATCAATGGATTTCAAATGTATTCAAACAAATAGATCCATCTTTTGGTGGTATTTAACCACCACTGGGTTTTTTATTTTTTGCTAAATTAACGAAAAAATACCAAGTATTTTGGAAAAAAAAACACTTTTTTCTTTGTTTCTGTTAATAAATTTTGCAAATAATATTTCTTCATAAATTTAGGACAAAATGTATTCTACTACATTTCCTTGGTGAAAATAGCCCACATCAATGTATATTATTTAGTCTGTAGGAAAGTTATGCCGCGTACACACGATCAGGATTTTGGTCGGAAAAAGATATGATGGCTTTTCTGACGGGATTCCGCTCAAGCTTGCCTTGAATACACAAGCGGTCGCACAAAAGTTCGCTGAACTTTCGACCGTCAAGAACGCGGTGATGTACAACACTACAACGAGCCGAGAAAATGAAGTTCAATGCTTCCGAATATGCGTCAAATTGTTTCTGAGCATGCGTAGGAATTTTTCGCGTCAGAATTGCTACAGACGATCGCATTTTCGGATAGGAACTTTTTCCGACCAAAAAATTGAGAACATGCTCTCAATCTTTTGCTGGCTGGTATTCGGCCAGCAAAAGTCCGATGGAGCATACACAGGTTTGCATCTTCCGATCAAAAGCTCTCATCTGTCTTTTGCTGGCCGAATTTCCGATCGTGTGTACGCGGCATTATAGTCCACAAATGGATCAATCCTGATGTACTGATGGCCTATCTCATTTCTTGAGTCCCGAAAATATCAGGACAGTACAAATATCTCCCAAATGACCCCTTTTTAGAATGTAAACAGTCCAAGGTATTTAGTAAGAGCATGGGCGTCCGCAGAACTTTTTTCGGGGGGGGGGGGCATCATTTTAAGGTCACCCATGCTCCACCCCTTTTTGACGATGTTGAAAATACATGTGTTATTACATAAGAGATAATTCATCTTCACTTTGTATTGGAAGTTACTCAGGCATACCATGCCCATATAAATAGCCTAGAGAATGTACATCTTTTTATATTGCAATGTTTTGCAATACATCTGCAATACAGTATAGCTGTTTTCATCAAGATCAAAATATGGCCACCACAATAGATGTATTGCAATACATTGCAATATAAAAGATGTACATTCTCTAGGCTATTTATATGGGCATGGTACGCCTGAGTAACTTCCAATACAAAGTGAAGATGAATATATAAAACATTACACTACACATATATATTTCCAGCAATAGCTGGTCTAACTTTCCAATATATATTATAACATATATAATAGTATACAATATCTCACAAAAGTTAGTACACCCCTTACATTTTTGTAAATATTTTATTATATCATTTCATGTGACAACATTGAAGAAATTACACTTTGCTAAACTGCTGTATGGTCTTGGCCACCGTGCTGCAGCTCAGTTTCAGGGTCTTTGCAATCTTCTTATAGCCTAGGCCATCTTTATGTAGAGCAACAATTCTTTTTTTCAGCTCCTCCGAGAGTTCTTTGCCATGAGGTGCCATGTTGCACTTCAAGTGACCAGTATGAGAGAGTGAGAGCGATAACACCAAATTTAACACACCTGCTCCCCATTCACACCTGAGACCTTCTAACATGAACGAGTCACATGACACCGGGGAGGGAAAATGGCTAATTGGGCACAATTTGGAAATTTTCACTTAGGGGTGTGCTCACTATGTTGCCAGCGGTTTAGACATTAATGGCTGTGTGTTGAGTTATTTTGAGGGGACAGCAAATTTACACTGTTATACAAGCTGTACACTCACTACTTTACATTGTAGCGAAGTGTCATTTCTTCAATGTTGTGACATAAAAAGATAGAATAAAATATTTACAAAAATGTGAGGGGTGTACTCACTTTTATGAGATACTGTATATCAAAATGCTCCTCCTATTTGTAACTGCTACTGTTACCTGTGGTTCTTCATTGTTAAGGTATGCTACTCCAGGATTTCCCGCTGTGATGAGAGTGGTGGCCTAGGCAGAGTAAAGCATCACCACTCCACTTGTGGGCGGCACCAGCCAGATGATCTACATCTCTTCTCGACTCTCTCTACACAGTAGAGAGACTGGAGGCAGAGCAGAGTGGCCGAGCGGCCGAACCGAGGCCGCCGCCTGAGCCATCACATTCGCATCGGATGATCGGGAGGAACAGTCTCAGACAGTGAGTCTGAGTCAGACTCAGATCATATCAGAGAGCAGCGCAGCAGCAGACTCAGAATAAAGTTTGCGTACGCCGCAGCGGACCCTGGCTGCAAGGACCGCTCAGCTCATGGACACCCATTTTTGCGGACACCTTGCTAATTCCGTGGGGGGCACTTGTCCACTTGCCCCCCTTGCCCCTCCTTGCGCACACCCATGAGTAAGAGACTTGGCAAAGTTTTTGAAGATGTAATTTTTACAAAAATGGAGAAATTAATTTTGTTTTTTAAAAATATTGTCACCAGTGCAGTAGAACATAATCAGTCTGGTGGTGATCAAGGACACTGACTGGTGACAGTACGAAAAAGAAAAAAACATTTAATTTTTTTTTATCATTTTTTTTTAACACACTTTGACCAGAGCAATATAATGATACCATAGTACAATTTTACTACTCTGGGGAAGTGATCAGTGTTTTTTGTTTTTACACATTATGCTTGCTTATAGCAATGAATTTCATTGCTATAAGCAAGCATTTTACTGAGTGGATTCAAATTGTTATGTTGTGATTGGCTGTGATTGGCCACAGTTGATCACATGATGTAAGGATGGATTCCGATGGGGGCACCTGATGTAAGGAAGGATTCCATTGGGAGCACCTGATGTAAGGACGGATTCCGTTGGGGGCACCTGATGTAAGGACGGATTCCACTGGGGCATCTGATGTAAGGACGGATTATTCCACTGGGGGCACCTAATGTAAGGACGGACTCCGCTGGGAGCACCTGATGTAAGGACGGACTCTGCTGGGGGCACCTGATGTAAGGACGGACTCCACTGGGGGCACCTATGTAAGGACGGACTCCGCTGGGGGCACCTGATGTAAGGACAGACTCCGCTGGGGACACCTGATGGCATTAGGTGACAGGTGACACACTCAGGGCGCCAGACACTTTGAGAATGCAAAAAAAGATTTATTGTCTCTTAACAGAACTGGGAAGAGAGGGTTAGGGCCTGAACACCCTTAGGCAGATGCAAAATACTTGTCAGACTCCAAGACAAAAATAGGAATAGAAGAACAGCTATACAGTTCAAGGGCCTTTAAGCTGAATTGCAGCAAACTGTATCTGTAGACCGCTGTCTCATATAGCAACTGATCTGGTAACTTCAACTTCAATACAGATCACAACTCACAGTATCCCATTGTAGATCCTCTCACTGAGCTCCCAGTCTCTCACTAGACTTTTCAGATCCCAGCCGCCACTGGTTTCCTTGAGCTCCTTCACAACTATCCAAGTGTCAGACACGCTGTCCCGCTGACCACCGCCATCAACACGATACTATTGAAACCCTTATAATTAAAATAGTATGACCCCCAAATGGGGTGGTGGGACTAAGTGGACGTGTTTCCCATCGATTACCCCTCCACAGTTGGGAAAGTCCCAACGCTTGGCAAACTGGGATGCCACAGTCTGCCATTCCTGTGGCGCTGAAGGAAACTGTGGAGTCAAACCAGAAAAAAAACAAATTAGTACTTTTGCACATAACATTGCAAGCAGATTAGACACAAACATTCTTCGCCAACATCAGTATAACATTTATTTTAAGGAGTATTTAAAGACAAAAAGATAAGGTCCACTTATCAGATTCCTCACCCCCTCTGATGGCCCATTGGAAAAAGTTTAGGAGGGGGAGGAGTGGTTCTAAATGAGTTTGGGAGCCAAAAAAGCCTCTGGCACTTTGCCTGAATTTAAGGACACAACATTTGAACACATTTTTGGGGGTGTTTAGGGTAAAGCACTACTATGGAGCTGACAAAATACATTGTTAAGCAACTAGGCTAGGTGTATATGGGCCCAGGATAGCATGCTGGGGAGGTTAGTGAAGGCAAATATGCATGAAGGACAAAAAAGGAGCATTAAAAGCTTACAGCATGCATTAGGACAAAGGGGACATTCACAGCATATTACAATCATGGTAATTAGGGAATGATGAAAGACATACAATACATTAGCATACATTAAATATATAGAATGTGTGATGAGCCTGGGGGGAGATGCCTGTAGAGAACTTGAGGTCCTGTAGACTTCTCACCGTCGCCAAGTACCACAACGGGGCGACTAACCTCTGCTTCGGAGTGATGGCTTGCCGCATGCAGGTTTCCTGCTTCCTAAAATAAGGGGACAGCAAAGCCAACAGACGGTGAAAAACAGGGTTCGTCATCCTGAGAAAATTCCTGAAATCGTCAGGATTATTCTCCTGGATCTCACGCAGCAAAGGCATATGAGAGAATTGGTCACGCTGGAGTAACCAATTCTTGGTTCATGAATTCCTCCCCACCCTTTTCATGGACTGGGCTTGGGTCAAAGCAAGAACCCCAAGACCAAGCCCCTGCATAGCACGAACTCTATGACGAGCGCGTACCCGCAACATGGCCTCAAAACGGTCGACTGGTCAGAACGAACTAACAGAATGCACTGATGAACAGCAAATTCCGATCATGTGTATGCGGCATTTATCTGCCAGAGTGGATTACCCCTTTAGGGGGGTTATTGGAGCTCAGTCTGGGTTTCCAGGGGAGCCTGTAGACCCTTGTGGACTTATAACTGCCAGTTATGTATATTTACTGCCTTTTATGGATTCTTTCCTTGAGAAGGACTCTCAAAGGATATAGCCATCTGCCTAAAGTACAGACACTTTATGGGGCACTATAGAGCTTTGTATAGGAAAAAGTTTGGAATATGTCTTTGAGAACTGTGATTTGTTACTTGCAACTGCTTCAGTAAAGGATCTTTATTGTTCATCTAAATTGCCTGATCTGAAGCCCCTCGAGGGGTGTATGCATGTCATATAAAAAACACAGGGCTTACAACTAGGGGACTAAAGTTAGAGAACATACAGTACAGAGGTCTAACAAGCAGAATGCTGTCTAGAGGATGCTAGAGTGCCGTTTCTAATGACTTAAAAGGGTTGTAAACCCTCATGGTTTTTCACCTTAATGCATTCTATGCATTAAGGTAAAAAACCTTCTCTCATGCTGCAGCCCCCCAGAGCCCCCATTTTGCTTACCTGAAACAGGTCTTTTTCTCCTCAGGGAAGAGCACACCAGCTCTAGTTGGTGTCTCGTGTCCTGATTGGAAAGATTGATAGCAGGGCAGCCATTGGCTCCCTGTGCTGTCAATCAAATACAATGACTCGGGCGCTGGGGGGGCGGGGCCGAGTCCGGCATTTGTGTCTGTGGATGCAAATGCTGGACTCGGGAGCACTTCTCCTAGGGGGTTATCTGATGCGGGGAGGAGCCGTGAGAGCCACCTGGGGACCCCAGAAGAGGATATTCGGGGCCACTCTGTGCAAAACGAGCTGCACAGTGGAGGTAAGTATGACATGTTTGTTATTTAGCTTCCGGACCAGCCGCTGCAGTTTTACTGTGGCAGGTTGGTTCCCCTGCACGAAACCACGTTACTGTACGTGATCTCGCGGGGTCCGGATAGCAGGCGCCCGCGCCCGCTGCACAGCGGGGCTGCTGATGCTTGTGGCTGCAGTCGCGATGACCGCCGGCCATGAGTGATCGTAACCAGGAGACACAGAACAGGGACTAGTGTGTGTAAACACACACTTCCCTGTTCTATTCTGACAGGAGTGGCAGATCTTGTGTTCCTACGATTCGTCACTTCCTCTAGTTAGTCGCTTCCCCCTTCAGTTAGAATCACCTCCCAGGGAACACAGTTAAGCCCTTCACCGCCTCCTAGTGTTAACCCCTTCACTGCCAGTGACATTTTTACAGTAATCAATGCATTTTTAATCACACTCATCACTGTATTAATGCCAATGGTTCCAAAAATGTGTCAAAATTGTCTGCCATAATGTCGCAGTCACGATAAAAATCACAGATCGTCGCCTTTACTAGTAAAAAAAAAAATAATAATAAAAATGCTATAAATCTATCCCCTATTTTCTAGACGCTATAACTTTTGCACAAACCAATCAATATACGCTTATTGCGGTTTTTTTTACCAAAAATATGTCGAAGAATACATATCGGCCTAAACTGAGGAAAAAAATTGTATTTTTGGGGATATTTATTACAGCAAAAAGTAAAAAATAATGCGTTTTTTTCAAATTTGGCGCTCTTTTTTTGTTCATAGCGCAAAAAATAAAAACCGCAGAGGCGATCAAATACCACCAAAAGAAAGCTCTATTTGTGGGGAAAAAAAGGACACCAATTTTGTTTGGGTACAACATCGCAGGACTGCGCAATTGTCAGTTAAAGCGTCGCAGTACCGAATCACAAAAAGTGCTCTGGTCAGGAAGGGGGTAAATTCTTCTGGGGCTGAAGTGGTTAAAAAAAAAAAACGATCCTTTACAATCACTTTAAGTATCTATGTCACTTGCTAATGCAGACAACCAGCCAGGAGACAGATGACACGGCCTCTGTGATGGTTACTCTGGTGGTAAAGGGGTTTTGTGCTTGGCCCCTTCACTAGCGACTGGGTCCCTACATCCTGGGACCTGGTCTGCAGCACAGGGTACCTAGGGACCCAGCCTGGAGTCACAGGAGAGAGAGAGATGTAGTAGCAAGGCCTTAGGAGGAGAACAAGCACAGAGTTATAGTGTGTTTCCTGTATCCAATAGCAAGAGCGGGACCAGTCACTGGGAGCAAGAAGATGGGATTGCTGTGTTGGTGAAAACTTGTTCATGCTCTGCAGTACTGGCTCAGAAATGGTGCACACGGGGAGGGAGACTCACAGTGCTCAGTATCAACAGTTTATAGAAGTTCAGCCACGGATTACAAAGAATTAACAGTGCAAGCTGCTGCTTGTTCCTGAAGTCGTAGACCTGCCTTTATGTTGTTAATCACATGTCCACAGCTCCCTGCTTTGCTTAGGCATCAGCGAGTGCAGTTCTGTATTGTCCCTGATAGGGCACCTTAAGCCCTGCCCACAAGTATGTGGGTAGCTTGACAGGAGCCTAATACCACACAGCTTCTCTAGAAGATCCAGATACTGTGGAGAAGCCTTCCCCAAATTATACCAGAGTAATCCAGTTTCAGTGGGGTGGCCATTTACACTTGGATCCCTCAAGCTGTTCGCCTGTGTTACCAGAACTACCCTGGATTTCACTTCTAAGGATAATATTTATAATCGCAAGTGGCTGTTAGTGTTCTGAACTGTTCTACTGTTATTTTTTCAATCAAATAATTTTTATTACGTTTTTTCATTATACAACAAAAAACTTATAAAAAATTTAAAACATTTCCATCCCAGATCCCCACCCAGCATCAATACAACAGAAAAAAAAATAAAAAATAAAAAAACCCTCCATATTTGCGCTCACCAAACTATATTTCAATCATTACTCAGACCCCTCCAACACATTACTACACCCGAATGGTGCATATATTCATATTTAATTATTTCCCTTTCAAAATTCTATCTCATATTAACTTTCCATATTAAAGGTACACTCAGGTGCGCTACTACTGTCAAAACAACCAGACTGAGGGAACTCCCTTGGCCTGGGTGTGCATATGAGTCTTATTTTGAACAATACTAATATCAAATATCAAACTGAAGTGCCATCTAAAAAACTCCAAACTGGCAATGAATAAATGGTTACAATATGGCACAGTCCACTTAGGGATAAGTAGTTGAAAATAGGCAATTAGAAAAGTCCTGCAACTCAATGTGTGCTTTCCTAGGTGTAGGTGTTCTCTGAAAGCCAGGCTCTTGGGAGAAATTGAAAAAGGGGGCCGCTTACCAGATCTGTTGGACCCCTATCACGGGGGTCTTAAGGGCTCAGATGTGTCAAATCCCGCAGGCAGGAACAGCTGGTGGGGTTTTACTATTCAGACATCCCTCCGCCTAAGATCCTCCACTGGCGCTGGGACAGCGGTATGATGAGGTCCCGTGTCCGATATTGAAGAACAACTTGCACTTTGACATGACTTTGCACTTTGACATGACTTTGTCATCTCTGAGCTAGCATCTCAGTTCAGGAAGTTGAAGCTAAACCTGGATGATGCCTGAACAAAGATGGCGCTGTCCTCTTCCTTAGAAAAGCAGTATATGTTCCAGCACTGGTCTCGGCTGTCAGCCATCCATAGTGCGCTCTTGTACTTGCCAGTGGACGATCTTAGGCGGAGGGATGTCTGAATAGTAAAAACCCACCAGCTGTTCCTGCCTATTGGCAATTGAGAAAATGTAATTTGTTGTATGGGGTCCTCGCAATCTATATTATTCCATCCATATAGTTGCTGGAGTTGAGATGCCAGATAATACAACATGTTATTAGGAGCAGCTAAGCCTCCTTCATTATTAGGTAACTGCAAAGTTTCCAATCAAATCTGGGGATGTTTATATCTCCAAATAAGATCTCTAAAAAGAGGGTATCTATTTGTTAAAAACATTTCTGTGGTAGCCATATAGGGCAATTATGTAACATATATAGTAATTGTGGCATCCATATCATCTTTATCAGATTAGCTCTACCTATTATTGTTAAAGGCAGCTTACTCCAGATTTTCCCCACTTGCCCAAACCGCTTAAATAGTGGGGCCAAATTCCTCTCCACATAGGCACTCACTTGTGATGTAACTTGTAGCCCTAGATAATTAAATACAAAGACTAAGCAATTTGAGCAGCAGATGTGGGGAGATTGGTCACCAAGGGATCCACAGGTAACAGAGCCAATTTGTCACAGTTTATCGTGAAGCCTGAAAAAGGGCTGTACGTATTAATTAAGGACATCACTGCCTCCAAAGAAGACAAAGTATCTCCCAAAAATAAAAGTGTATCATCAGCATATAAAGCAATTTTATCCTCTCCCAAAGATCTACAAAACCCAATAATATTCGATGATTGACAAACAGCTGCAGCTAAGGGTTCAAGGGCCAAAGCGAACAGCAAAGGTGATAATGGGCATCCCTGTCTTGTTCCTCGTTGCAGTGAAAAAGGTGCTGATATATATACATTTACCTTTACCCGTGCCACTGGGGCAGTATAAAGAAGTTGTAGCCATCTTATAAACTGGGATCCAAAACCAAATTTTACTAGACTATGCCACAAAAAATCACATTCTATACTATCAAAAGCTTTTTCCACATCAAGCGACAATATGGCTCTATTACCCAAATTTTCAGATGGAGCCTGCAAATTAAGAAATAAACGCCTTATATTCATCGCAGTAGATCTATTTGGGATGAAACCAGATTGGTCTATATGCACTATCTTAGATACTACTTTTGCCAGTCTAGCAGCTAATACTTTTGCCAAAAGCTTGACATCTGAATTGAGTAATGAAATTGGGCGATTTGATTCTGGGTTATTAGGAGTTTTACCTGGTTTTAACAAAACTATTATAATTGCTTCATTCATGGAAGACGATTTCCAATGCTACAGTATATTAAAGACTTCCAACAATTCAGGCAACAGTTCATCTCCACCTCCCCCGGTAACCATTCTTCTCCTGGGGCTTTATTATTAAGCAAACTAGCGGTAGCAATTTGAGGTTTCTCTAATGTCAAAGGCTGATCCAACATCTCCCTGTCAACCACTGATAATTCTACTAACATAATGGAATTTACAAAAAGTTGCAGTTCAGCCTCCTTATAGGATACTTTACTACTATACAGATTTATATAAAAGTCAAAGAACACCAATGAAATCTCCAAGGTAGTTCGTACAGTTTTAGTTGAAGAGGTTTGTAGTTCTACTTGTGTCATTTGTTTCTGAGATTTTACTATTGCTAATAAAAGATGGCCTGTGTTTCTCCATCCTCAAAATAAGGTTGCTAAAGGAAAAAAATGTTTCTGTTCTGCTTTTTTACGAACGATATCAGCATATATCTGTTGTTTTTGTATCCACTTCTTCTCTGTTTCTGTGGTAGGGTTTGCTATATATTGAAGTTCGGCCTGAACTGATTTACTTAAAGTAAATGTAAACCCTCACCTTGTAAAGCAACCCATTTAGTTTAAAATTGGAATTAAAGGCAAATTATTTTTGTACAGATATAAAAAAACATTACAAACACTTTTTAAAAAGTAATCACATTCCCTCTGTTATCAGATGCATAGGAGCTGGAGGAGGAGAAGCAGCAGCATGCTGAGCTTCCCAGTGAATGGCAGTTCAGCGGGGTGTGTTAGGACAAGTCTCTGGAGGAGAGCAGGCTGAGTTCCCAGCATAGGTAGAGAACTGACCATGGTGTGTTCTCATGTTTATTATGGTCAGTTTTTAACAGGAAAGCAAGGGTACTGGCAGGAACACCAGGGATTTCACATAAAGGAAGCAAAATACAGACAACAGGATATTTTTTCATACAAGTACATGGTACAGCAGGCATATATCAGGTATATGAAACGTTGGGGTAACAAACGCTTTAAGTAGTGATTCTCAGCTGGACTCTCTCAGTGGAATTCATAAAGAGTTTGGTAGTTACTTATAGGAAAACCCATTTACTGTATGCAAGAAATGATACAACTTGCTAATTGTCACATGAAGACATGGTGAGGGGGGTGGCACTGAGGCAGGACTGTCCATATTGGATACTCCTCCATCCTCAGTGAAGATCAGTAATGCTGAGCCTGATTAAATTGCATTCTCAACATTACTGAGCTCTCTGACTGGCCAATGCACCTATCACACAGCCAAGCCTCTTCAGTGACTGGGAGGTCTGTTGGTGTGCCCTGTAGGGTTGAGCTGTTTTGTAGGTGGAGCCTAATGTTGAGACACTAGTTTGTAGGCAATTGGCCTACTGTATTGTATGTTTAGTTAGCTACTTGGCTGCCCAAGTCAGGGGAAGAGGTTAATGGTTCTTCCTTCCTTCCCTGAGCATGTTTGTGGGCTTTTTCTAGGGTTCAGCTTCCCTCCTGTGTGTTAAAAAAAGGGAAGAGGATTGGGTCACAGGGGTCGAGGGCTTGATAGAGAACGGGAACCTTGCTGAAGTCTGCTGGGACCTGTGGTGCACCATCAGAGTGCACCTGTAGCCATGCACATCTCCATGCGAGTTCTGCCATTTGTGGATTTTTCCCAAAGAGACTATACCTGTACAGGTAAATAGGGGGAGCCACAGTTAGGTGTAGTTAGGAGAGGAACATTTATACATGTTAGACATGTTGTGCCAAGTTTTCGGTAAACGTTTCTACTGCCATGAGCCTGGTCTGAAGTTATTCAATGAGTGCTTGTTGGGTCCTGGCATATTTCTAAAGAGCCTGGGCTTGTTAACGCTCTATGGGTTATGAGACTTACTCTCAAGGCTAACTCTAACTCTAAAAAGAAGAGGTAGTTACCATGAGTAACTGAAGGAAACAACAGCCACAGCAACCAGTAGGGATTTTTTCACTACTGCTGGCTTTTAAAGGTTCAATATATTTTTATTGATTTTCAAAAGGAAAAAACTAGAGCAAAGGGGGGTACAGAATGAAGGAAAAAAAATGGAAAGGGGGGGTAGTGGTATAGATATACCGCACAACATACCAAACATTGTAAACAGTTGTGTAAGTGCTTGAAACTGAAGCCAGATACCCCATCCCTGGGTTTATGCTATAAGGAGAGGAAAGTGGAATGTGATTGTCCATAAAGGATCCATATATTAAAGCCTTGTCAGACCAGCTGTGGATTTTGATGCAGGAGAGGAGAGTGGAACGTGAACTGCCGTTAAGGATATTTATACCAAAGCGTCATTGGACCTGTTGTGGTCTTTGTTTAAGGTGAGCTGCTAGGGCACACTCCTGGTGGATGCCTGCATGGTGGGAGCAACTGTATTCACAACAGTGAAGAACTGTTTTTTTTGAGCACTTGATCTTCACATCCCATCACTTTTTGATGCACGTGCACTTTATTATTTGGGACTTATCTTAATATTAATTAAATAACATCAGCTGAATATCTGCTTTTGATCTGAGTACTTTACCACTGTTTCATATATTATCACATAGTATCGCATATATTGTATTTTTATTTTTTTATAATTAGGGATAGTCATTCTTACATATCTGTCTATTTTTGCTGCTTAGCTTCTTGAATTAGTGCACTTTATCACTGTTTAACATATTATCGCAATTTCACTGCATTTTTATTTATTTTTTAAATTAGGGATATTCATTCATGCATATTTGTCTCTTTTTTCTGCATATCTACTTGTATTAGCGCACTTTATCACTGTTTCACTTAACCACTTAAGCCCTGGACCATTTGACTGCCTAAAGACCAGAGGACTTTTTACAATTAGGCATGCAATGTTGTACCCAAACAAAATTTGCGTCCTTTTTTTCCAACAAATAGAGCTTTCTTTTGATGTTATTTGATTGCCTCTGTGATTTTTATTTTTTGCGATGTAAACGGAAAAATACCGAAAATTTAGAAAAAAAATGATATTTTCTACTTTTTGTTATAAGAAAAATCCAATAAACTCAATTTATTCATACAGGCCAAAATGTATCCAGCCACATGTCTTTGGTAAAAAAATGTCAATAAGCGTATATTTATTGGTTTGCGCAAAAGCGTCTACAAACTAGGGTACATATTCTGGAATTTACACAGATTTTAGTTTATGACTGATCTCATTTCTTGAGGTGCTAAAATGGCAGGGCAGTACAACCCCCCCCTCCCCAAATGACCCAATTTTGGAAAGTATACACCCCAAGGAATTTGCTGAGAGGCATGTTGAGCCCATTAAATATTTTATATTTTGCGTGAAAATGACAAACTTTTTTTTTTTTTTGCACAAAGTTGTCACTAAATGATATATTGCTCAAACACACCATGGGCATATGTGGAATTACACCCCAAAATACATTCTGCTGCTTCTCCTCAGTACAGGGATACCACATGTGTGGGACTTTTTGGGAGCCTAGCTGCATACGGGGCCCTGAAAACCAATCACCGCCTTCAGGATTTCTAAGGGTGTAAATTTTTGATTTCACTCCTCACTACCTATCACAGTTTCGAAGGCCATAAAATTCCAAGATGGCACAACCCCCCCCCCCAAATGACCCCATTATGGAAAGTAGACACCCCAAGCTATTTGCTGAGAGGCATAGTGAGTATTTTGCAGCTCTCATTTGTTTTTGAAAATGAAGAAAGGAAAGAAAAATTTTTCTTTTCTTTTTTCAATTTTCAAAACTTTGTGACAAAAAGCGAGGTCTGCAAAATACTCATCATACCTCTCAGCAAATAGCTTGGGGTGTCTACTTTCCAAAATGGGGTCATTTGGGGGGGTTTTGTGCCATCTGGGCATTCCATGGCCTCCGAAACTATGATAGGCAGTGAGGAGTGAAATCAAAAATTTACACCCTTAGAAAGCCTGAAGGCGGTGCTTGGTTTTCGGGGTCCAGTACGCGGCTAGGCTCCCAAAAAGTCTCACACATGTGGTATCCCCGTACTCAGGAGAAACAACAGAATGTATTTTGGGGTGTAATTTCACATATGCCCATGGCATGTTTGAGCAATATATCATTTAGTGACAACTTTGTGCAAAAAAAAAAAAAAAAATGTGTCTTTTTCCCTCAACTTGTGTCAAAATATAAAATATTCCATGAAATCAACATGCCTCTCAGCAAATAGCTTGGGTTGTCTACTTTCCAAAATTGGGTCATTTTGGTGGGTTTTGAACTGTCCTGGCATTTTATGCACAACATTTAGAAGCTTATGTTACACATCACCCACTCTTGAAGACAAACCCTTGCTGACACTTTTTGTTTACATGAAAAAATAGTATTTTTTTTGCAAGAAAATTACTTTAAACCCCCAAACATTATATATTTTTTTAAAGCAAAGACCCTACAGATTAAAATGGTGGGTGTTTCATTTTTTTTCACACAGTATTTGCGCAGCGATTTTTCAAACACATTTTTTTGGGAAAAAACACACTTTTTTAAATTTTAATGCACTAAAACACACTATATTGCCCAAATGTTTGATGGAATAAAAAAGAAGATCTCAGGCCAAGTACATGGATACCAAACACGACATGCTTTAAAATTGTGCACAAACGTGCAGCAGCGACAAACAGCATACATTTTGAAAAGCCTTTAAAATCCTTTAAAGGTTTACCACTTTAGATTTACAGAGGAGGCCTACTGCTAAAATTACTGCCCTCGATCTGACCTTCGTGGTGATACCTTACATGCATGGTGCAATTGCTGTTTACAAATGACGCCAGACCGAAGCTTGCGTTCGCCTTTGCGCAAGAGCAGGGGGGGACAGGGGTGCTTTATTTTTTTTTTTTTTTTTAATTATCTATTTTGCTTTTTTAATTTCATTTTTAAACTGTTCCTTTAATTTTTTTTTATCAGGTTTATTGTTATCTCTGGGAATGTAAATATCCCCTATGATAGCAATAGGTAGTGACAGGTACTCTTTTTTGAAAAAAATGGGGTCTATTAGACCCTAGATCTCTCCTCTGCCCTCAAAGCATCTGACCACACCAAGATCGGTGTGATAAAATGCTTTCCCAATTTCCCAATGGCGCTGTTTACATCTGGCGAAATCTAAGTCATGAAATGCTTGCAGCTTCCGGTTTCTTAGGCCATAGAGATGATTGGAGCCATTCTGGTCTCTGATCAGCTCTATAGTCAGCTGGCGGAACCACCGGATGCATTCTCAGGTTCCCTGTTGGAACAGGAGAGCTAGAAAAAACCATAGAAGATGGTGGGAGGGGGGACATTCCCTCTCACCGCTTGTAAAAGCAATCTAGAGGCTAATTAGCTGCTAGGATTGCTTTTACATAGCCGACCACTGGCTGAAAAGAATGATACCAAGATGATACCTAAACCCGCAGGCATCGTTCTGGTATAACCACTCAAAGTCCAGCAACATACCAGTACGTTGCTGGTCCTTGTTGGGCATATATTGTAATCTTTTTTTTCATGCAGCCTGTGGGCTGCATGAAAAAAAAGAGATTGATTGGTGGGTATGCCCATAATTAGGATACCTCCTTTCATCCACCCACTTCAAATGATGGGCATGCATGCACCATTTTGTTTTTAACTGTGGTGGTGAAATCACCTTCTACAGCACTGGAGTCACGGCTGTATGTATCGTGGGAGCAAATGCTGTTGCTGTCAAGATAAATAAATCAGTGATGCAGCTGAATGGCCTAAAAAATATATGCCGAAGCATGGAGGCATCCGCCCCAAAAGTTAGGAGCAAATCCACCCCTGCTGCCCCCATGCTTCGGGATATATGCTCTTTTTTTAACTGTGGTGGTGAAATCTCTTCCTACAGCGCTGGAGTCACGGCTTTATGTATCGTGGGAGCAAATGCTGTTGCTGTCAAGATAAATAAATACGCGCTGCAACTGAATGGCGTACCTGCTAAGCAAATGATGGTTAACAATAAAATAATGTAACATTACAGTATAACAGTAAGACATACCATACCTGCAAAGCACACAAAAAAATAGTAAAAAATAAAACATTTTTTAACGCAATCTGTGCCTAAAATATATATATATGCCGAAGCATGGGGGTATCCGCCCCAAAAGTTAGGAGCAAATCGCTCCTCCACCCCTGATGCCCCCTGCTTCGGCATATATGCTCTTTTTTTTAACTGTGGTGGTGAAATCACCTCCTACAGCGCTGGAGTCACGGCTTTATGTATCGTGGGAGCAAACGCTGTTGCTGTCAAAATAAATAAATCCGCGCTGTAGCTGAATAGCGTACCTGAAAACAAAAAAATGGTTAAAAATAAAACACAGTAAACAGTAAAGTATAACAAAATTACATACCTGAAAAGCAAACATGATAAAACATAATAACAATAAAAACATTGCAGAATAAAATACAGTAAAAAAGAGCAGAACAATAGAGAGAGAATAGAGAGAGAGAGAGCAATAAAACGACAACTATTTTTGGTTTTTTTATTTTTTTGTGTTTTTTTTTTTACACTTTTATTTGTAACTGTAACTGTAACAGTAATGGTACTGTTCCAGGTTCGGGTCTCTCAAAATGCGATGGCATCTTGGGAGACCCTGTGAAAGTGTGTCCTTGTCTGTGCAGTTCTGTACCCTACGCTAATACTCCACTAGTGTATGGTAGCGTTCAAAACATTCACCAATGCAAAGACCAGGATTGTCAGGACAGGAGGGACAATAATAGCGTTTGTCACGCCTATATCCACGTTTGCTACAGACACGAAATCTTCTTTGAGGGGCTCGTTAGGTAGGGGTACCAGGGAGGACATACGGAAAATGCCTCTCATGCAGCCTGCTTACTGCATTTGGATTGGGAAGGTGAGGTGGAGCACCGTCTGGAAACAGAAGGGCTCTGACGATCTCTTCCTGGAATTTAAGGAAGGATCCAGTCCGTCTTGAAGCTCTGTATAGCACATGAGCATTCAGTAAAGCCAATTGAAAGAAGTATACAGACACTTTTTAGTACCAGCGTCTGGCCTTACGGGCGACTAGGTACGGCGCCAACAACTGGTCGTTAAGGTCCACCCCTCCCATATTTTGATTATATTCATGGACACAGAGGGGTTTCTCCACAACACCAGTCGCCGTAGGAATTTCAGACTGCCGTGTCTGCATGAAGGGAGGACAGTATGAAATGTTCTTATTATCCCTCCACTTCACAGCGAGCAAGTTATTACACTTCAAGCAGGCTTTCTCCCCCAGCCTAAAACGGGAATCTACAAGCCGCTGGGGAAAGCCCCGGTGATTAGATCGCACGGTGCCACATGCATCAATCTGATGATCAAACAAGTGGCAAAAAAGTGGCACGCTCGTGTAATAATTGTCCACATACAAATGGTATCCCGTTCCGAAAAAAAGGGTGACACCAAGTCCCACACAATCTTGCCAGCGCTCCCTATGTAATCTGGGCAGTTCGGCGGCTCCACGTAACTATCTCTTCCCTCGTAAACCATAAAAATATATGTATAGCCTGTGGCCCTGTCACAGAGCTTATACATCTTGACCCCATATCTGGCACGCTTGCTGGGAAGATACTGCTTGAAAGACAAGCGGCCAGAAAACTTAATCAGGGACTCATCAACGCAGACAACTTGATGGAGAGTAAACAAGGCTGCAAAACGTTGGTTGAAGTGGTTTACGAGGGGCCGAATTTTGTAGAGCCGATCGTATCCAGGGTCTCCATGTGGATGACAGAGTTCACTGTTGTTGAAATGCATGAACCGCAAGATCTGCTGGTATCGTGCCCTGGTCATGGAGGCAGAGAACATGGGCATGTGGTAAATTGGGTCAGTGGACCAACATGACCGCAACGTACTCATTTTAGCTATGCCCATGTCGAGGGATAGGTCCAGAAAGGTCTTAAATTCGGAAACTGTAATTGGTCTCCAATCTCTGGCAAGGGAGGACTGGGGATTAGCGGCGATTAATTGACCGACATACAATATACTTTGGTCCACAATAGTTCTATAGAGATCTTCCGTGAAAAACAGTGAATAAAAATCAAGTGACGTAAAATCTACTGTTTCCACCTGAATTCCGGGTTGGCCAGTGAATGGGGAAGTACGGGTGCTGCATAATGGTGGGGCTCCCAATTAGGATTGGCAGGAAGGACACTATGGGCACAACGGGCCCATAGACAACTGCCTTTGTCTTCTTGGTGGCAGCGGGACACTACTTATGCTTGCCACCTCGCCAGCTTGAACTGCATTTATGGGACTCGCCACGTCACCACGTGATTCTGCAGTGCTGGATGTATGACCAGGGTGTACTAGGCCGCTGGTGCTTGCCAGTTCACCAGAAGGATAAGCGACACTAGTACTTCTCTGCTCCATACGAGAGCCCTGCGGTTCTTGCACCTCAACAACAGCAGAAGAAGATCGGGGTCTGGTATGCCTGACCTTGGCAGGGACCACAACTCCGTCGTCAGAGCTATCTGTCATGGAGCCGCTGTCGTCTACAGGATCGTATTCTGAGCCTGAATCTGACAGATGAGTGACTTCCTCTTCAGTATCTGTCATGCTCAGCAACGTGTAGGCCTCTTCACTACTGTACCTTTGATTTGCCATTTCGGGCTCTAAATTTACTGATACAGTAGTGAGACTCGCAGGTAAAAAAGCTCCTAGGCTGTCAGCAACTGTATCAACCGCTACCAAAAAAAAATTAGCGATCGCAGGGATCAGACCTGACTCTGCGAACACTGCAGTTATGTGTTTAGTGTTTTGTAAGTGACAGTGATCAATAGATACTGCACTTGGGTGGGCTGGGCTGGACGGAGGGGCAAAACGCAGGTGCTAGCAGGTATCTGGGCTGATCCCGCTAACACTGCATTTTGGGAACCCTAAACTGCTGGGGACGCTAGTATAGATCTAATCAGATCAGATATTGATCCGTTCAGACACTATACCACTAAGGGAGGTGTATGCTGCGTGCGTGGGTATTAGCGGTACTGGCACTAATCTGACGCTGCCTGGGGTGACACAGACCCTAACTGGCCCTAAAACCTAACTGATATCACCCGCTGGGCGATCAGGGGGTTAAACCTTTATTGGATAATAAACGGCGGGTATAAAAAAGAAACTAACTAACCAGCGTCACCTGTAACACCTATACGGTGATCACTGGTGAAAGGGTTAACTAGGGGGCAATCAGGGGATTAAAACCTTTATTAGGTAGTATATGGGGGTACCTGACGCTATAAAAAGCTGACGGTGAACCTAAATAACTAACACCGTGACACTTATATGGCGATCAGAAAAATGATCGATTAGTGACACTGGCCACAGGGGGTGAAAAGGTTAACTGGGGGGTGATCAAGGGGTTAAACCTTTATTAGGGGGGGTACCCTAGACCTAAAGGGGCCTACCACTAATTGCCCTAACACTTATAACAATCACAAAATGACACCAATGCAGTGATCAGTAAAAAAATAAAAACTGCTATTGGTGTCTCTGTGACAGGGGGTGACAGGGGTACAGGGGGGGTGATCGAGGGGTGATTTATGTACCTATGTGTACTAGTGTTAGTGTAGTGTTGGTGCAAACTCACATTGATGTCTCCTCTCCTCGGGCGCCGGAACGAAAAGGCTGCACGAGGAGAGATGACATCACTTCCTCTGCTTCTGTTTACATTTCAGAAGCAGAGGAAGCTTCCCATTCATCGTGAGGGGATGGCCATGAATCAGTGGCCTCCCCCTCAGGATGGATCACTCCTGCAACGATGCTGACCGCCTCGGGCACCGGGGGGGAGTAACGTACGCGTACGTTACTTGGCCCGCCCGTGCCATTCTGCCATCGTATATCGTTGTGAGGCAGTCGGCAAGTGGTTAATATCGCAAATGATCGCATATTACTTTGTAATATTTGATATTAGGGGTAATCATTCATGCATATTTGTTTATCTTTGCTGCATAGCTTTTTAAATTAGGACACTTTATCATTGTTTTACACATTATCGAACATTATTATTTATTACTGCATTTTTGTCTTTTTTTTGCTGCATAGCTCCTTGAAATAGCACACCATTTTTTTTTTTATCAGCTTCAGCATCCAGTCGTTGGTGTGGTACTTGGTTAGGTGGCAGGTCCCCATTAGTGAGAAGTTTGGTGCTCTGACTCCCTCCCTAACTTTCTGTCTCCTCCGGTCACTGGGAGCACACTAGCATTATAGAGATCCAAGGCCTGATCACTAGGTACGGGAAGAGTTAACTTTGGACATGCATGAGACCCGCACTATGTGTCCAGAAGAAATTAATTCCGTTACTGGGAGTGAGGTAACGGAGGTATGCTGGACTGTTGAGGTGGGCAATGCTCTGCATGTCCCTCCAAATGCAACACATACATCAGCACAAGGGTATAGTTGCTTGAGACAAAGTATCTTAAGGGGGCACTCCGTATATTATTGTTGCACACAAGTTGATCATCTCTGTGAATCAGGGGACTGCCTTAATGTTTGATTCTTCACATGATCAAAGCCTCCACCTGGTCCTGGGCGTTGGTGAGCACACCTTCGGGCGAGGTGTTACCCCACGTTCATGGGTACAGTTGATCCCCAGCCCCCCCCCCACAAGCTCCTTATCAGGTATGACTCTCTTCCAGTGGGTGGAAGCCTGATGGGGAAGCTGAGAGACTAGGTCCCCACCAGGTCCATCTTCCTAATGATTGACAGAATCCACCCACTGCCATCAGCTGTCAATCACAAGGAAGACAGAGCTGATAACTAGTCTCTCAGCATCACCCATCAGACTTCATTTGTATGCAGCTTTCCTAATATGTTTTTCTTTTATTATTCTGCAGTTTATGTATGTTCTTTGCCAACCTAAATCTGTTTTTCATTATTGCTTCTAACATTGTACCTGCTTAGTAAACTGCAATTTACAGTTACTCTCTGTCTAATGATTTGGCTGATTGCCTATTCTATTAAAACTTATTTATTAAGTGGTCTATATAATTTTAAGGGATACCTGGTTTTATTTTCATTTGACCTGTTTGAGAACATTATTTTTAAACTTTTAGCAGTCTAACCAAAACTGGAATTTGTATATGCAAGTATCAAAAGGAAGCACATTACTGTTCTTTAGTGCCTAATGTACAGAAAAGTGAGCTGGGCCATAGAAGAGCAAGCTCCCCACAATGACTTTCCTTAACCACTTCAATACAGGGCACTTAGACACCTTCCTGCCCAGACCAATTTTCAGCTTTCAGCGCTGTTGCAGTTTGAATGACAATTGCGCGGTCATGCTACACTGTGCCCAAACTAAATTTTTATCATTTTGTTCCCACAAATAGACCTTTCTTTTGGTGGTATTTGATCACCTCTGCGGTTTTTATTTTTTGCTAAACAAATTAAAAAAAGACCGAAAATTTTTAAAAAAATAAAAATTTTGCTTTTTTTTAAGTTAAAAAAAATTGTAAATAAGTAAGTTTTCTCTATCACTGATGGGCACTGATAAGGCGGCACTGACAGGCACTGATACGGCGGCACCGATGAGGTGGCACCAATGAGTGGGCACTGGCGGGCACTGACAATGGGCACTGATATGCGGCACTAATGGGCACTGGTAGGCGGCACTGATGGGTGGCACTCATATGCAGCACTGATGGGCATTGATAGGCGGCACTGATGGGCACTGATGGGCGACACTGATGGGCAATGAAAGGCGGCACTGCTGGGCACTGCTAGGCACTGATAGGGTGGCACTGATAGGCGGCACTGATGGGCGGCACTGATGGGCACGGATAGGCAGCACTGCTGGGCACTGATACGTGGCACTGATGGGCACTGATACGCGGCACTGATATGAGGCACTGATGGGCATCCCTGGTGGCACTGGCAGTGGTAGGCATTGAAGTGGGCACTGACTGGCAGCTGCCTGGGCACAGATTGGCAACTGCCTGGGCACACAGTGGCATTTCCCTGGTGGTCTAGGGGCATACCTGGTGGTCCAGTGTGGATCGCTTCCCTGGTGGTCCTGGGCGGCTTTCCTGGTGGTCCTGGGTAGGATCCGAGGGGGGGGACGTGCTGATAAACAATCAGCGCAGACCCCCCCTGTCAGGAGAGCAGCCGATCGGCTCTCCTCTACTCGCGTCTGTCAGAGGCGATTGAGGGAAAGCCGATCACCGGCTCTTCCTATTTACATCGTGATCAGCCGTGATTGGACACGGCTGATCACGTGGTAAAGAGTCTCCGTCGGAGACTCTTTACCTAGATCGGTGTTGCAGGGTGCCAGACTGACACACCGCAACAACGATCGCCGCGATGCGCGCCCCCGGGGGCGCGCAGCGGCTCGATATTCCTGATCACATCATATGACGTCCGATCAGGAATATCAAACCACTTTGCCGCCGTCATTCTGTAATAGGGCGGGCGGCAAGTGGTTAAAGTAAGCCCGTCATGCGGAAACATGGAGGCTGTCATGGCTAACCTCTCTTTTTGAAAATGACAGTTGCCTGGTAATAATGTTGATCCTCCTGCTGACCCAGACAAAATATGCAAACGTTTGACATTGTTCTGACTTTTCTGATGTCAGTGTCCGTGTCAGTGACTTAAATTATTAGCTTTAGTGGCTCAGCATAACAGCCAAGCAACTAGAATTTTTAGAAGGACCTCAGAATGTTAACCCTCATTATACTCTCATAATAGGCTTTATTTATTTTTATTCTGTATTATGTAACATGATTGTGGGCTTTAGTGTTGTTTCATGTTCATATTTCAGTCCTTGTTTAGTTCAATTTCTCCCCCATGTGGGTGTCTAAAGGAACAGATATTTATTGGTACTTTATCTTTTGTTAGGAGACGGGGACTGATAGTTTTTTGCACAGAGAAAACTTTGGCCCATCCATCCCTCACACTAACCTTCCCAGTAACCCTTACACCCCACTCCTAGCACTAATCCTCTTTATTATAAACCTAACCCCATGTGTACACACTTACCTCTCACTAACTTTCCAAAGTTAAAAGATATCAGTGTCCAAGTACTACCAGCAACACAGCAACTTGTGCTTCCCAAATTCCTGGTTGCCATGACATACATATATTTTATATTGCCATATACCAATATAGCCACAAGATGGCAAAATCGCACAACCCATTTAGAATTATACTGCAATGAAATATACTGAAATTAATCACAAGTAAATGTGATGAAGTTTATATACTGATTTACTTATCTTTTTAAAATATAAGGGGTTTCATCAAGCTAATTTGGATAAAAGGACAAAGATTCTCAGCCCCACGCACTTGCAAGTTTACTAGGGTCTAGCACTCTCCATTTAAAAAGACCTGGTTGTGACTAAGGGGGCAGCAGGTCTACAAGGTAAAGTTAACTGGGATGTCTTCCAGTGAGCAAAAAGTTTAATTAATTAAAGTGGATGTAAACCCCCACATATACCCAGTGAAGTGAACAGCCTCAGATGATACACAGAAATTAAACAAATCTTCTTACATAAGTTTTACATGTATATCTGCTGTCTTCAGATTTATATACTGTTTAGAAAGTGCACGTCCTGTTAGAATTTTCTCTTCCTGATTCACCTGTGGGTGTGGATTCTTGCCATACACTGTGTGACAAATGATTGGAGGAAAGGCACATAGGCAGAGACTTGCAGAGCTGTGCTGTGAATAGACCAGTTCTCTGTTAATCTATTTATAGCAGCCACCCTGACACAAAATTCAGGCTGGTTTTATCACAGTTGACAGAGAACTTATTGGAAGTTATCATGCTGATAACAGAAGAACGGAGCAGGAGAAAGCCACGGGACTTAGGGCTTTGAAGAAAGATACTATATACATCCAGTATATACACTCCTTTGCCTCCTACACAAACTTGCTTGCAGATCTACTCCTTCTCCAGCACAACTCTTGCTTCTCCAACACAACTCTTGCTTGTGGACCTGCAACTTCCAGGACCTGCTGGCACTGTTTTTATAGTCTAACACAAGGCACAGTTGGACTAGTAGGAAATGCCCCCTACAGGCAGGGACCACAGGCCCCTTTGGTGTAGCAAAGAAAGTCCCAGTGCACAGCTGTCCTATCTGTGGCTACTGCACCCATAACCACCTCTTTAGGCACTGCCAGTCCACTTGGCTGCAGCTGCCCCTTTCTCCTGCCCATTCCACCACAGTCCTCCTGACTAACTCTGCATCCATCCCAGACTTCTCTATCCCAGTCCTCTCAGTCATGCCTCTCAGTCCTCCCAACTGTGTGTCACTCACCAGCCCAACTGGCTGTCTTCCTCCCAGTGTCCTCCTGCTGTCCCCTCCTTGTTCTCGTGTATCCTGGTCAGGATTCCTCTGTGTGTCATGAGAAGGGTCCCTTCTGCACCCGAGCCCAAGCCTGAGTTCACCCCCCCAGACTAAGAGATTACTCTCAAAAGCCTCCAACAGCCTAACACACATCTCCAGCTTCCACCCGAACTGCACTGCCCCAGCTGGGCTGACCCTGAGTATTTGAGGGCCCTGCTCATTGGAGTTTACAATCCAGAAGGGGGGGGGGGTCAAGTGATACAAAATGTAATAACTGTGATGGATGATCTGGTGAAGAAAATGAAAGTACAGTTGTTAGGTAGGGGCAGAATAGGCCTTTCTAAAGAAAGGTTTTTAGGGATTGTCTAAAAGCAAACAGAGTAGGAGATAGTCGGACAGATTGAGGTAGGGAATTCCAGAGGATGGGAGAGGCTTTGGAAAAGTCCTGGAGGCGAGCATAGGAGGAGGTGACAAGGGAACTAGAGAGCAGAAGGTCTTGGGAGAATGAAGAGAATTATTTAGTTGGTATGTTAAGACTAGGTTAGTGGCTGAGGGGCTGAGTTGTGCATGGCTTTGTAAGTTGTTGTTAGTATTTTGAATTTAATTTGCTGGGTGGGTGGAAGCCAGTGGAGGGATTGAAAGAGAGGAGTAGCAGACACTGAATGGTTGGTAAGGTAGATGAGTGTGGCAGCAGCATTCATGATGGACTGAAGGGGGGGATATCCTATGTAAAGGTAATCCCCGTGAGGAGGGAGTTACAGTAGTCAAGACAGGGAATGACCAGAGAGTGAACTAGGAACTTTGTGGTGTGATTGGTTAGGAAGGGGTGTATTCTGGAGATGTTGCGGAGGTTTAGGGGCATTGATTGGATGCGGGGCCGAAAGGATCGTTCAGAGTCCAGGATTACACCTAGAACCTTGGCATGCAGGGACGTGTTGATAGTTGTGCCATCAATCTTGACAGAGAAATCAGGGAAAGAGGCACGTGGGGGAGGAAAAATTATGAGCTTGGATTTGGATAGATTGAGTTTGAGGAAGTGGTGTGAAATCCAGGCTGCTATGTCTGTTAGTAAATTAGTGATATGTGTAGTCAGCATAGAAATGGTATTGAAAGTCAGCTGACCCAGGAGGAGGAGATGTAGATGGAGATTAGAGTAAGAGAGGTCCAAGGACAGAACCCAGCAGTTATAAAGTATCTCACAAAAGTAAGTACAGCCCTCACATTTTTGTAAATATTTTATTATATCTTTCCATGTAAAAAAAAAAAAAAAGAAATTACACTTTGCTACAATATAAAGTAGTAAGTGTACAGCTTGTATAACAATGTAACTTTGCTGTCCCCTCAAAATAACTCAACACAAAGCCATTAATGTCTAAACCACTGTCAACAAACATGAGTACACCCCTAAGTGAAAATATCCAAATTGTGCCCAAAGTGTCAATATTTTGTGTGGCCACCATTATTTTCTAGCATTGCCTTAACCCTCTTGGACATGGAGTTTACCAGAGCTTTACAGGTTGCCACTGGAGTCCTCTTCCACTCCTCCATGATAACATCACAGAGCTGGTGGATGTTAGAGACCATGCGCTCCTCCATCTTTTGTTTGAGGACGCCCCACAGATGTTCAATAGGGTTTAGGTCTGGAGACATGCTTGGCCAGCCCATAACCTTTACCCCAGCTTCTTTAGCAAAGGAGAGATCGTTGGAGGTGTGTTTGGGGTCGTTATGTTGGAATACTGCCCTGCGGCCCAATCTCTGGGGGGAGGGGATCATGCTCTGCTTCAGTATGTCACAGTACATGTTGGCATTCATGGTTCCCTCAATGAACTGTAGCTCCCCAGTAATAGCAGCACTCATGCAACCCAAGACCATGACACTCCCACCACCATGCTTGACTGCAGGCAAGACAGACTTTGTACTCCTCACCTGGTTGCCGCGACACACGCTTGACACCATCTGAACCAAATAAGTTTATCTTGGTCTCATCAGACCACAGGACATGGTTCCAGTAATCCATGTCCTTAGTCTGCTTGTCTTCAACAAACTACGGGCTTTCTTGTGCATCATCTTTAGAAGAGGCTTCCTTCTGAGACGACAGCCATGCAGACCAATTTGATGCAGCATGCAGCGTATGGTCTGAGCACTGACAGGCTTACCCTCACCACTTCAACCTCTGCAGCAATAGCAATGCAGGCAGCACTTATATGTCTCTTTCCTAAAGACAACTTCTAGATATGACGCTGAGCACGTACACTCAACTTCTTTGGTTGACCATGGCAAGGCCTGTTCTGAGTGGAATCTGTCCTGTTAAACCACTGTATGGTCTTGGCCACCATGTTGCAGCTCAGTTTCAGGGTCTTGGCAATCTTCTTATAGCCTAGGCCATCTTTATGTAGAGCAACGATTCTTTTTTTCAGATCCTTAGAGAGTTCTTTGCCATGAAGTGCTATGTTGAACTTCCAGTGACCAGTATGAGAGAGTGGGAGCGATAACACCAAATTTAACAAACCTGTTCCCCATTCACATCGGAGACCTTGTAACACTAACAAGTCACATGACACAGGGAGGGTAAATGGCTAATTGGGCCCAATTTGGACATTTTCACTTAGGGGTGTACTCACTTTTGTTGCCAGCAGTTTATACATTAATAGCTGTGTGTTGAGTTGTTTTGAGGGGACAGCAAATTGACACTGTTATACAAGCTGTACACGCACTACTTTACATTGTAGCAAAGTGTCATTTCTTCAGTGTTGTCACATGAAAAGATATAATAAATAATATATATAGCTCACAAAAGTGAGTACATCTCTCACATTTTTGTAAATATTTTATTATATCTTTGCTGTCCCCTCAAAATAACTCAGCACACAGCCATTAATGTCTAAACCACTGGCAACAAAAGGGAGTACACCCCTAAGTGAAAATGTCCAAATTGGGCCCAAAGTGTCAATATTTTGTGTGGCCACCATTATTTTCCAACACTGCCTTAAAGTGGATGTAAACCCAATGTCATCCTTTCTAAACTACTGCCATAGGGGTTATCTATAGGGATAGACGTGCCTCATGCATGTATCTTTACCTGTCAAATGTCTCCCCTGTCTGTTATGAGAGCCGAAAAACTGCAGATTCTGTTGGTGGGTCTGTTGTCTGGAGCTCGGTGGGTGGAGTCGTGATGTCAGTAGACTCCCCGCCCACCTCTACACTCCCCTTGTCAATATGCATTTTTCTCCTGTGTATTTCTTACACTGAACTTCTGCTATGATCTCTAACATCCAGTGAAAAGACAGGAAAGTAACCACATGACTTCAGCATGCCCAATTATGCTGAGATGTCGAACATCCAATCCTGGCAGAGCAGCAGGAGAAAGGAGTGGGAGGGAATTAAAAAATAATGCATGTCTTAGGCTAGTGCACGAGATATGTAAATCACCTGTCACTCACAGCAAGGGGGAGTATTTTTCTCTGTTTTTCTGTTTTTCTCTGTTTGTCAAGACTTATCTCACTGAACATTAAAAGAGGATTGCTCAGAGATGGATTAACTCTTTGTGGCAAGACTGGGCTCAAATGATAGGAAATCTTATACTCTATATTATGACATAAAAAAAAAAAAAAAAAAAAATGGGGTTTACATCCACTTTAACCCTCTTGGGCATGGAGTTCACCAGAGCTTTACAGGTTGCCACTGGAGTCCTCTTCCACAACATCACAGAGCTGGTGAATGTTAGAGACCTTCCGCTCCTCCACCTTCTGTTTGAGGATGGCCCACAGATGATCAATAGGGTTTAGGTCTGGAGACATGCTTGGCCAGTCCATCACCTTTACCCTCAGCTTCTTTAGCTAGGCAGTGGTCATCTTGGAGGTGTGTTTGGGGTCGTTATCATGTTGGAATACTGCCCTGGGGCCCATTCTCTGCATTCTCTGAAGGGAGGGGATCATGCTCTGCTTCAGTATGTCACAGTACATGTTGGCATTCATGATTCCCTCAATGAACTGTAGCTCCCCAGTGCCGGCAGCACTCATTCAGCCCCAGACCATGACACTCCCACCACCATGCTTGAATGTAGGCAAAGCACTACCACGTACCAGGTGCTGGAGGCCAGTGGAGAGAGGGCTTCCTTTGCAGCTAAGTTACAGACTCCCCTGAAGATGAGACAGGGGGATTCGGGCACAAAGTAGCACAGGCGACCTGTGGAGTTGCTTGCAGAAAGCTCAGGAATACTGCTGTTTTGATGAACATAGTCTGCAGGCAGGTGGCACCTGTGAGGTGTGACAGGTCTGTAAAGTCACTAAGATAATAGAGTAGTCAAAACAAGCCAAGATCAGAACCAGGTTTAAAGCAGAGCAGATGAAGTCAGGTAGAAGCCGGGTCAAACACGAGAAGCAGCAGAGGATATCCGTGAGATGAGCTGGGGTCAGGGACTGGAGATAGGCAGACAGGTCGGGAACAAGCCAGGACAGAAACTAGGGATCACATGAGAAGGGAATCACAGGATCACAGGTAACAAGCCGAGATCAGTCAGCAACTTCATGCACTGATGCACTTCCTTATAAAGGCCCATGTGATGTGCTGCTGGAGACACTGGGTCCTAGAGCCCTTCTCCTGTTGTTGGTGCCCTGACAGATGCTGGGTCCTAAAGACCTTCTCCTGCTGTCGGCGCCCTGACAGACACACTTGACTTTGTACTGCTCAGCTGGTTGCTGCCACACATGCTTGACACCATCTGAACCAAATAAGTTTATCTTGGTCTCATCAGACCACAGGACATGGTTCCAGTAATCCATGTCCTTAGTCTACTTGTCTTCAGCAAACTGTTTGCAGGCTGGGATGACAGCCATGCAGACCAATTTGAAGCAGTGTGTGACTTATGGTCTGAGCACTGACAGGCTGACCCCCCACCCCTTCAAAAGCAGCCTGCAGCAATGCTGGCAGCCCTCATACATTTATTTCCCAAAGACAACCTCTGCATATGACGTTGAGCACGTGCACGCAACTTCTTTGGTCGACTATGGTGAGGCCTGTTCTGAGTGGAAACCTGTCCTATTAAACCGCTGTATGGTCTTGGCCCCCCGTGCTGCAGCTCAGTTTCAGGCTCTTGGCAATCTTCTTATAGCCTAGGCCATCTTTATGTAGAGCAACAATTCTTTTTTTCAGATCCACAGAGTTCTTTGCCATGAGGTGCCATGTTGAACTTCCAGTGACCAGTATGATAGATTGAGAGCGATAACACCAAATTTAACACACCTGCTCCCCATTCACACCTGAGACCTTTTAACACAAATCAGTCACATGACACCGGGAAGGGAAAATAGCTAATTGGGCCCAATTTGGACATTTTCACTTAGGGGTGTACTCACTTTTGTTGCCATTGATTTAGGCATGAATGGCTGTGTGTTGAGTTATTTTGAGGAGACAGCAAATTTACACTGTTATACAAGCTGTACACTCACTACTTTATATTGTAGCAAAGGGGTTGTTTTACTAAACCTGGAGAGTGCAAAATCTGGTGCAGCTCTGCATAGAAACCAATCAGCTTCCAGGTTTTATTGCCAAAGCTTAATTGAATAAGCTGAAGTTGAAAGCTAATTGGCTACCATGCACAGCTGCACCAGATTCTGAGTGCTCCAGTTTTAGTAAATCAACCCCAAAGTGTAATTTCTTCAGTGTTGTCACATGAAAAGATATAATAAAATATTTACAAAAATGTGAGGGGTGTACTACCAAGCTACCATGTATCTCTCCGTGCTCCAATGAGTCATGCCATGTAAGGTTAAGCAAATGACTATAATTAGTTGTGCACCTGAAAATTGTAGCTTATATCTTTAGAAAGCAGTGTGTGATAATTAGCTCATGCTGAAACAACAAAGCACTTCCCTATTTCTGGCTGTTTTTTTATTGGAACATTTAGTACATATAGTACTCCTCACATGTAAAAATGGGGTAAATATATATTATTTAGTAAGACTCCTACCAGGCAATCAACATATAATTAAAAGAAAAAGTAACAAGAAACGAAAAATATTAAAATATATACAATATACCTAAGGGAGCAAACTGGCCAAGAAGCAAAAATGTAACAATGTATAAGGTTTTTTGGTCTTTTTTTTTAACAGGAAATACCTGTAATAAATGTGTAACATCTGTTCATCTGTGTGAAATGGAGTGAGGTGAAGCAAACTAATATTTTTTTAAAATATCAAATCATAAGGAAGGAATCTGTATTTTTTCAATTTTCCTTTACTTTACACTTGACTAAATCAGGTCTAATATATTAACTGACAATGCTCGAATAAGCAATTTTATGGACTGTACAATAATTTTGGATTAAGATTGTATTTACTGCTTCTTACTTGGTGTGCTATAATATGGCAATGAACTAATGCAGTGGCTCTATCTGAGCTACCCCTGATCCATGCAGCCTCTTATGGAGTTTAAAGGTGTATATACAGTTGTGCTCTTAAGTTTACATTCCCTGGCAAAATGTATGATTTCTTGGCCATTTTTCAGAGAATATGAATGATAACCCAAAAACTTTTTTTTCACTCATGGTTAGTGTTTGGCTGAAGCCATTTATTATCAATCAACCGTGTTTACTCTTTTTAAATCATAATGGCAACAGAAACTACCCAAATGACCCTGATCAAAAGTTTACCCCAGTATTTTGCCCCCTTTACCATCAATGACAGCTTGGAGTCTTTTGTGGTATTTGTGGATGAGGCTCTTTATCTTCTCAGATGAAAAAGCTGACTATTCCTCTTAGCAAAAATCCTCCAGTTCCTGTAAATTCTTCAGTTGTCTTCCATGAACTGCACGTTTGAGATCTCCCCAGAGTGGCTCAATGATATTGGGGTCAGGAGACTGAGATGGCTACTCCAGAACCTTCAATTTATTCTGCTGTAGCCAATGACAGGTCAACTTGGCCTTGTGTTTTGGATCATTGTCATGTTGGAATGTCCGAGTAGGTCCCATGCGCAGCTTCCTGGCTGATCAATGCAAATGTTCCTCCAGTATTTTTTGATAACATACTGCATTTATCTTGCCAACAATTTTGACCAAATTTTCTGTGCCTTTGTAGCTCACACATCCCCAAAAAAATCAGCGATCCACCTCCGTACCTTTCATCATAGGCCTTGTTGACTCCTCTCCAAATGTAGCGTTTATGCTACATGCGCAGCTTCCTGGCTGATCAATGCAAATGATTTATGCTACATGCGCAGCTTCCTGACTGATCAATGCAAATGTTCCTCCAGTGTTTTTTGATAACATACTGCATTCATACTTCTTACAGACGCACATCTGCAGGAATTATTACCCCAGAATCCTAGATTTGTATATAAAAGGGCCCCTACACTAAAAGACAAAACTGTCAAGAATATTCCTGACCCACCTTCAATAGGTTTTACGTTTTTCATAGGCAAAGCCTTTTATCCATGTAAACGCTGTTTTGCATGTACTAGAACTAAGCAACCAGTTGAAAAGAAATTTAGGTTCTCTTCTAAAAGTACAGGCAATACATATGCGATTAAAGATTTTATATGCTGCAATACAGAGTGCTGTATACGTCCTGGAATGCAGCTGTGGATTACAATATATAGGCTGGACAAAAAGACCCTTGAAAGTACGCATAAAGGAGCACGTACAAATTATTATTAATGGTCTTGACAATCATAGTGTCTCTAGACATTTTGCCACTCACCACAACAGAGATCCCACCCACCTAATTTTTTAGGGTATCGAACCCTATAAAAAACACTAGAGAGGTGGATATAAAGTAAGAACTCTCAGCCAATTGGAATCAAAATGGATCTTTATATTGGACACTTTTGCACCTCAGGGAATAAATATTGACTTTGATCTTAATTGCTTTATTAGCGCCTTTTAAAATTTATTTTATTTTAATGCCACTTCTCCTTCTTGTATTTTAATATTTTTGTATATTTTAATATCACTCTATGAATTTTTATATTTTATCTTTGAGGTTGCTTTGTTCTACCTCATTTCCGGTGTCCCCATTACTGACATATTTATTCGCTGTCCCCAATGGTTTTCAATTTTATATATTATTTATATTTGCTAGTTATTTCATATTATCCATATGAGGTTGCTTTGTTTTACCTCATTTTCGGTGTCCCCAATACTGACATATACACTTGATGTCCCCATTGATTTTTATCTTATTAATTTTATTTGTCAGTTGTCTTATATTATTTATGTGGGTTTTAGGCCACATCTAGTCTATTATGTATTGGCCCGTTTACTCTGTTTTATTATGTATTTACACAATTTGGTAATTATAGTACGCCCATCCCTTCAGTATCCTCAATTACAAATTTTTTTATATCATTGGCTCTATTCAGACTCATATGTATGAATTATTTAGGGCTAATACGAATGCGTTAGCCGGAGGAAGTTTCTATTCTGGATATATAATAAACCTTTAGCATGATATGACACATGAGTGGAGTCTGAGAAACTGCACACCCCTAAATAGGAAAATTTGAAAAAGCACGAAGTTCCCCATGGGGTTTTAAAGTAGCAATTTGAGAGTCACAAAAAGTATATTGTGAAAAATAAAATATTTTTATTTTTAATGACAAAGGACAAATGGACAATGCTATACAAAAGTTAAAACATGAGCTCTGGTTTACAACTGTGCAAGACTACTAGAAAAAGGGAAAAAAGAGTGGACAATACCAAGAAAATAAATACAAAATAGTCGACTTGTAGTGATGAAATTATAATGCCATCCAATATACAGGAGAAAAAAGCCCCAATGCATTTCGACCTAAGTGTTTTGCGGTCTTCCTCAGGGGGTTCTCATATTTCTATGGGTACATGAAAGGCAAATTCTAGTCATATGTGATACCATATACAATTGTAGTTATGTTATACATCTATTATACATGTAAAGAACTGGTAGTCATTTCATATTTACCCTCTCCGTAAAATAGGCTCACTTAACCAGAGATTCTTGTTAAAATACACACAACGATTGCAATTGATTTTCCCCTTGGTGATCCTGGAAAGTGCTGAAAAAGTCACACTCACCTCCACCTCCACCCCGAAGGGAGCCACCCCCGGACATAGAGCTTACAAGTGGTCAAAGGTGGTTGGGCACCCCACAAGGAGATAAAGGCAAGACCTGACAATTTATCATGATTGATGTAATTAGTATATGATTTTTTAAATATGTGTAAGTGTAATAGTTAAATGGGAGAAAGGGGGGAAGTTACTGAGATGAAAACAATAATAAAATAAAGAAGATGCGTTTATGTTTGAAAAACAATAAAATTGTTTTCAAATTGATATTGAGTGGACGTGTTACATAGTTACATATAGTAGGTGAGGTTGAAAAAAGACACAAGTCCATCAAGTCCAACCTATGTGTGATTATTATAAAATTAATAGATTATCAAAAGTATTGTGGGAAGTGTCAATGTTGAAAAATGTGATGAATGGGAAAGGGTGCATGAATCAAAAAGGTGTAAGTGAATCAGAGTAAATTAACTTAATAGTGAGTGTGTGTGATTGAATTCTTGATGAGAGGGATAAATGATTTGGAAAAAAAAGGGGGAGTTATAAATAAAAAACTCAAGGTGAAAATAGGAAAAAATCGTGAGAAGGTGAGGAAAACAGGAAAAAACATACAATAAAAGTAGTGTGATAGTGCAATAATGATAATAAGTGCCGGTGATGGAAGTGTGCTGAAAAGGAATAAAACTGTGAATGTGTGGAGGGTGTGTAAGAAAAAATATAAGGGTGCAAATGAGTGTTAAATACATGCAGTGATAGAAAATATAAAAGGTGCAAGTGACTGTTAAATACATGCAGTGATAACCTTACTAAATACCTGATTATTGTATAATAATTTTTTGAGGCTATATAGCCTCCAAGATATGGGGCGTAAGGTCCTCTATTTTGTAAAGTACACTTGGTTGGCAGCTCTAGATAAAAAGAAGCATACAAACTATTTGTAAACTAATTAGTAAGAAATGTGTGTATGGCAATAGCTGTGATAAAGTCACCTTCTGGTGCCATATGATCTTACTTCAAATGGTTAGGAGTATGTATATATATATATATATATATATATATATATATATATATATATATATATACACACACATATACACATATATATATATATATATATATATATATACACACACATATATATATTGTGAACGGGAACAGATAGCAGGTACAAAGCTCCTTGGGATAAGCAGTCTCTCAGGCACAGATACCAAATCCGAGAAGGTAGTGACAAAACTGTACAGTGTTTATTGGTGATATTTACAAGTCTATATACACAGGTGCTGTACAGTGTCTCAAAAAACAAACAGGAAAAATAATATCAAAACAAAAACCTAGCCGTGTCTCAGCGCTAACTATACAGAAATGCAAGTCCTAACTACCCAACTGAGCAAGCCTACAGCTTGTCAACTTCCACATATACAGCTTGTTAGCATTTACCAACCTCTTGCTCTCACAGACAGGAGTTGTCTGATTTCCCAGGCTGACAGTACTGTCTGTCTGTCTCGGGTGAGTTTAAATTGGCCTGGGTGAGAGGACCAACACCCAGACTGGATCGTGGATGAGAGATTCCTAAAATGTGTATGAAACAAGCCTGGGAGATGTATAAACCCTGAACAGGACTTTTCTGAGCCCTCTCTGGGATGCTCTCTCTCCCTCTCTCTCTCTATATATATATGAACTTTAATGGTGCCCCAGTCTTAATCCGTAGGGTTCAATATTAAGTCGGCCCACCCTGTGCAGCTATAACAGCTTCCACTTTTCTGGGAAGACTGTGCACAATGTTTAGGAGTGTGTCTATGGGAATGTTTGACCATTCTTAAGGAAGCGCATTTGTGAGGCCAGGCACTGATGCTGGATGTTAGATGAGAAGGCCTGGCTCGCAGTCTCCACTCTAATTTATCCCAAAGGTGTTCTATCAGGTTGAGGTCAGGACTCTGTGCAGGCCAGTCAAGTTCCACCACCCTAAACTCGCTCATCCATGTCTTTATGGGCCTTGCTTTGTGCACTGGTGTGGTTTGAACAGGAAGGAGCAATCCCCAAACTGTTCCCACAAAGTTGGGAGCATGAAATTGTCCAAAATGTCTTGCATGCTGACACCTTAAGAGTTCCCTTCACTGGAACTAAGGGGCCAAGCCCAAGCCCTGAAAAACAACCCCACACCAAAATCTCCTCCACCAAATGATTTGGATGGATTATTGATGTGTCAGAGAACTTGTCAGAAGTGACTCGGCTGATAACAAAGGAATCGAGCACCAGAGAGAAAGGGCACTTAGAGCTTTGGAGAGAGATAAGTAAATACTACAGATATATGTGCTTAGGGCAAATTTTATGAATGGGGCTTACAACCTGCTGGAAGGCAACATGGTTTAATATCTTATATTTTTGGAGTTTTACTGCCTGATTGATACAGTCATTTGGCCTATGTTGGAAATTGTCATCCTGGAATGCCAGAACAGCAAGTTTAACCAGCAGGGTGTTTGAAACATGGAGTCATAAATGGGAATTCATATCCTAACAGAATGTTCTCGCATAGGCCTCCTGATGTGAGGTATGGGGGTAGAGGAGCACCAGATAAGACCTCCTGGGAGGTTACTGAAAGTTGACCGGGGTCAAAAACAGTGATTCATAGACTAATGGTGCACCTAGTGGAGACTACAGCATGCTTCCTGGAAGATGGGCAAAAGAAGAAGAGGACGGCAAAAGAAGAAGAGCACGGCCTCTTATGGATTTTCATTTGTCAGAGTGCTAGACAGGTGTGCATTGGGTGTTTGTGTGGGTGGTGTCTGAATGCGATTTAAAAAGGTAGTAGCCAGATATTGTTATTCCTCTTTGCTTTTTGTCCTGGAGCCCAGCCACACACAGAACCTGAAAGGAAGGACTTATGGTATTGTATCACCTCTGCTATACACTCTGTAATATTCTTTTAGTGTTTTATGTTAGCATTTCTACTTTCTTGTTTAATAAATGAAATGCTTGCTTATTTAAGCAGTGTGTTTATTTAATAGCTAGCATTGTTGTTGTACCATCACCATTGACTTTATCTGAGCTTTGATAGACTAGCTAACTATAGGAATAGACAAGTTAATACACAGTTATAATAAATAGGGGAAATCCAAAACCACCCCATATTTATTTCATTTGCCACCCCGGAAGCAGGAGTGTGGAAGGAAATTCTGCACAGAATCCGAACCCCAATGTATTTTTGCCTTGAGTTCCTATAATCTAAGAAATCCTCTACTCTACGAGACCCAAACTGAAAGTATTCCTCTCCTGTGGACAAGATTTGCACTGGTTCATTAATTCTGAAGCCCTGCTTGAGTGGTCCTGAAAGTTCTGTGAAATACTCCATCAGTGAGCGGACGCGAATATCTGGTGAGAATCTTTGGCTAGTATATGTGTATGTGTCAAAGTTTATTGTATTGTTAATGCAAATTTGTTTTAGGCCTGTTTAGTTATTCAGTTTTGTGCCGGCAAGTGAAGGGCTGATCACCCTTGGTTAACTGATGTACCCTGTAGATTTATAGAATAAACCAGACATCTTTGAGGAGAAAGTGGGAGAAAAATTGATTATGTTTTATGATTTTTTGAGCTTTCTGCTCTAACAGAAGATCCCTCTTGACCTAAGATCTGAGATAAGAGGGCTACAGTCAGCGGTGGTAAGGAGAGAGTAGGGCATTGATTTATTAGTGTGCGTCTCCTTTTCATATTAGCTTGGGAAAAGCTGTGTGTCTGTGTATGTGTGTCTTGTGTCTGCAGCTGTTGGCAGACTGGTTGGCAAAGCTCCAGTGTGAATGTAATTTGCATATCAATGGAGGTCATTGAAAATTTTCTTAGGAGACATGCCTGTGTCAGTTTTAACAGTTGCAAAGAAAATGCATTGATTCACCAATTTAATGATTTATTAAAGCAATGTTAAAAATGATAATATGATAATATGAAGATTAAACCGTCATCTAAGGAAGGCAAGAAAGCGAGGATGGCAAATGTGCTATGCATGCTGTTGAGAATGAAGGAGATCACTGAACAAAAAGAAATAGAGTGGTATACTGAAAAACACAATTAACATATCAGATAGAAAGCGTAAGTAAAAATATATTAGCGATCAGATTGAACAACTGGTGACTGAGAAGTGTCTAGTGGAACAGAAACAGGATGAATTGGAAGAAACATGTAAACTAAAAGAAAGTTGTATTGCCTCTTTAAAACAAAGAAAGGTTGAGAATGAGCATATTATAATACTGCTTAGGAAGGAGCCCAGGCAACCATGAGGCCCAGACAGCCATAATGGAGTTATCCTCCAAACATGCAAAGGTTGAGCAGTCTCAATGCTCAGCACACATAGGGGTTCAGGAACAACAGTTAGAGAAGCGTAATGCTCATGTTGCTTTGGTTGGAATCAATGTTGGTGATCTGAATGAGGAGTATTCAAACAAAAGTGCTGTAACTGCTCTTGAAACTGATTCAGGAGTTCAAATGGAAAATGCGCCTGATCTTTTCGGAATCAGTGGCACTGTGAAAGTGGAGACTTCGGATGAGTCCATTGACTACTCATCTGACAGTGAAAGGGTAAAGTCTGTGGATTCCAATCATAGTAATGTTATGCAGCAATGTGAGTCTCCATCGCCATATGCTCAGAGAAGGGCCAATGCAGGGAGACCAGCTCTCAAGTGTTTTGCCTGTAAAAAGTGCGGGCACATTGCCAGGTATTGTTTGATGGCTAATAATATGCAAAGAAAATCTCGGTACCCTAAAACTACACTGAGGCATTATGAAGTTTATTCTGGGGGTGGGGTAGCAATCCAAGGCATAGCGGACATAGTAGTCAAACCCCGGTCCCCTTTAAAACCCAAATGCTGAGATTACAAACTTAAAATAGTCAGTTAGGCAGGAAAGGCATCAGTATGTACTGAATAAACTCAAAATGGAGGTAGCCTCATTTTCACGGAGGTATAGCACTGGGGGAAACAAAACAGCCCTTAATGAGTCGCATGGATGGTAAGAACTTTCTGGTTAATGTTTCTTTGCTATGAGAAAGGTTTAGATACAAGTTTCAGAGATTTGGCCTTCATTTTTGTAAGATTATGGAGGACCTTGATGTATATTTAGTATTCTCAAGGATAAGCCTCTGGAGTTTATTTTTTATTTTTCCCTCTCTTCTTTTTGGTATTTATTTTTTATTTTTTGTTTTGGTCAGGTGGGAAAATTCCAAATTGTCAGGTTTAGTCCACCTGAAAGGGGGGGGGGGGGGGGTCATTGAATATGCCCTGGAGTTATCGTAGGTTTTTAAAAAAAATTTCATTCAGGTGGAAAAAAATTCCAAAAGGTTTAGGTTCTGGGGAGTTAGTGCGTAAGTCTTAAGTAACAGATGAATGCTTTTTTTTTTTTTTGCGTTTAAAATGAGAATTATTGGGAAATACCATTCACTCACTTTCTCTTATCATGGGGATCCATTTTAGAGTGAGTTCAGCCTAAAGAAATCATGATTGCTTTGATAATTTGTTCAGAGTTGTAGAGTTGCCAAGAAAAATAAGTTCCTGGGTTCCAAGGGAGGTTCTATAAGCAAAAATAGCAAGCTAATAGATATTGTGGATAAGAATTTGATTCTGCTCTTGTTTTTCATTTCCAGAGTCCTGGTGGAGCGAGAGATTGGAGAGGTCTCTGGAACATGGATGAAAGATGTTCATCTGGCTGGCAGTTTGTCTGTGCCATGCCACACCGCAAATTTGTTCTGACAAACATTCATTGGAGAAGGGACGAACGAAGAGATTCAGATTAATATGTAATATAAGGTTTCTTTTCCTTATGGGCAATTTAGTGCTAATGCTGTATCTGAAAGACTTTTTCCATCAACAAGACTTGTGAAACATCTTGCTGGAGTACCTCCTGTCATTTAAGAATGCAAACATACTGTAAATACAAGTGCAATGGGTTAAAGGTTAGGGAAGGAGTATAACCTATCCAATCCTCCAGAACAAGAAATGCAAACTACAGAGTTTTGGGGAGGAATTAAAAGAAGAGAAGTATGTTTGTGTGGCATATATTGGCATAACCAAATTTATATGATGCAGGTTCCCAGGAGGCTGACACTTAGGCATTGTAAGGTGTCTGTTGGCCAAACTAGGGAGCTCCAGATGACACATCAATGGGGTGAAAATTTCCTTGTAGGGGCGGTGTCTCAATCTTATCAATCCTACAGAAATATTCTCGTTTACTGGACATGTGGGACACCAGAGCTGGACATGGGAGAGATACACCTGGTTGATGTCTCACCTGAGAGGTTAGAACCCTGCACAGGTAATGCCAGTTACTACTCTCAAAAGCATGCTCCGTTAGAGAAAGGGGAACCACTACAAATAGATCTAAGCTATTCCCAAATGCTGACTACCAGGGTACAGTAAGCCTTCACTACATAGCACTTCAACATTTCATAGTTGTTGATAAAAATCTATTACCCTATATGTGCTGAATATTATTATAATACAGGATTTATATAGCGCCATCAGTTTACAACTTGAGGGTAGACAGTACAAATACAATACACTTTAATACAGTAGGAATCAGAGGGCCCTGCTCCTTAGAGCTTACAATCTAAGAGGGAAGGTCAAGAGATACAAGAGTTAATAGCTGTGAGGAATGTGCTGCCGGAGAAAATAAATGCACAGTTGTTAGGTGGGGGGCAGATAGGCTTCTCTGAAGAGATGAGTTTTCAGGGATCGTCTAAAAGTGGACTAAGTAGGAGAAAGTTGGACAGATTGGGGTAGAGCATTCCAGAGGATGGGAAAGGCTCTGGAGAAGTCCTGAAGCATGAGATGAGGTGACAAGGGAGCTAGAGAGCAGGAGGTCTTGGGAGAAGCGAAGAGAACGGTTGGTATTTTGAGACTAGGTTAGTGATGTAGCTGGGGGCCAGGTTGTGGATGGCTTTGTAAGTTATTGTTAGTATCTTGAATTTAATTCATTGGTTGAGTGGAAGCCAATGGAGGGATTGGCAGAGGTGTATAGCAGACACTTAGCTGTTTGTGAGGTGGATGAGCCTGGCAGCTGCGTTCACGATGGACTGACGTGGGGATAGCCTATTTAGAGGTAAGCCAATGAGGAGGGAATTGCAGTAGTCAAGGCGAGAGATGACCAGGGAGTGGATTAGAAGCTTTGTGGTGACATAGGGGCGTATCTTGGAGATGTTGCGGAGGTTGAAGTGGAAAATTTTGGATAGCGATTGGATGTGGGTCGAAAGGTTAGTTCAGAGTCCAGGATTACACCTAGGACCTTGGTGTGGGGGGACAAATTGATAGTTGAGCCATTGATATCGACAGGTAAATCAGGGGAAGTGGCACCTGGGGGAGGAAATATCATGAGCTCGATTTTGGATAGGTTTAGTTACATAGTTACATAGTTACATAGTAGGTGAGGTTGAAAAAAGACACAAGTCCATCAAGTCCAACCTATGTGTGTGATCATGTGTCAGTATTACATTACATATCCCTGTATATTGCGGTCATTCAGGTGATTATCTAATAGTTTCTTGAAGCTAACAATGCTCCCCGCTGAGACCACCGCCTGTGGAAGGGAATTCCACATCCTTGCAGCTCTTACAGTAAAGAACCCTCTACGTAGTTTAAGGTTAAACCTCTTTTCTTCTAATTGTAATGAGTGGCCACGAGTCTTATTAAACTCTCTTCTGCGAAAAAGTTTTATCCCTATTGTGGGGTCACCAGTACAGTATTTGTAAATTGAAATCATATCCCCTCTCAAGCGTCTCTTCTCCAGAGAGAACAAGTTCAGTGCTCGCAACCTTTCCTCATAACTAAGATCCTCCAGACCCTTTATTAGCTTTGTTGCCCTTCTTTGTACTCGCTCCATTTCCAGTATGTCCCTCCTGAGGACTGGTGCCCAGAACTGGACAGCATACTCCAGGTGCGGGCGGACCAGAGTCTTGTAGAGCGGGAGAATTATCGTTTTATCTCTGCAGTTGATCCCCCTTTTAATGCATGCCAATATTCTGTTTGCTTTATTAGCAGCAGCTTGGCATTGCATGCCATTGCTGAGCCTATCATCCACTAGGACCCCCAGGTCCTTTTCCATTCTAGATTCCCCCAGAGGTTCTCCCCACAGTGTATAGATTGCATTCATATTTTTGCCACCCAAATGCATTATTTTAAATTTTTCTACATTGAACCTCATTTGCCATGTAGTCGCCCACCCCATTAATTTGTTCAGGTCTTTTTGCAAGATTTCCACATCCTGCGGAGAAGTTATTGCCCTGCTTAGCTTAGTATCGTCTGCAAATACAGAGATTGAACTGTTTATCCCATCCTCCAGGTCGTTTATGAACAAATTAAATAGGATTGGTCCCAGCACAGAACCTTGGGGAACCCCACTACCCACCCCTGACCATTCTGGGTACTCCCCATTTATCACCACCCTCTGAACACGCCCTTGTAGCCAGTTTTCAATCCATGTACTCACCCTATGGTCCATGCCAACGCACCTTATTTTGTACAGTAAACGTTTATGGGGAACTGTGTCAAATGCTTTTGCAAAATCCAGATACACCACGTCTACGGGCCTTCCTTTATCTAGATGGCAACTCACCTCCTCATAGAAGGTTAATAGATTGGTTTGGCAAGAACGATTCTTCATGAATCCATGCTGATTACTGCTAATGATATCATTCTTATTACTAAAATCTTGTATATAGTCCCTTATCATCCCCTCCAAGAGTTTACATACTATTGATGTTAGGCTAACTGGTCTGTAATTCCCAGGGATGTTTTTTGGGCCCTTTTTAAATATTCGTGCTACATTGGCTTTTCTCCAATCAGCTGGTACCATTCCAGTCAATAGACTGTCTGTAAAAATTAGGAACAACGGTCTGGCAATCACCTGACTGAGTTCCCTAAGTACCCTCGGATGCAAGCCATCTGGTCCCGGTGATTTATTAATGTTAAGTTTCTCAAGTCTAATTTTAATTCCGTCCTCTGTTAACCATGTAGGTGCTTCCTGTGTTGTGTCATGAGGATAAACACTGCAGTTTTGGTTACTGAAGCCCCCCGATTCACTCGTGAAGACTGAGGAGAAGAATAAATTCAATACCTTTGCCATCTCCCCATCCTTTGTAACCAGATGTCCTTCCTCATTCTTTATGGGGCCAATATGGTCTGTCCTCCCTTTTTTAGTGTTTACATACTTAAAGAATTTCTTGGGATTTTTTTTGCTCTCCTCCGCTATGTGTCTTTCATGTTCTATCTTAGCCATCCTAATTGCACCCTTACATTTCTTATTGCATTCTTTATAAATTCTGAATGCTGTGGATGATCCCTCAACCTTGTATTTTTTGAAGGCCTTCTCCTTTGCTTTTATATGCATTTTTACATTGGAGTTAAGCCATCCAGGATGTTTGTTCGCTCTTTTAAATTTATTACCCAATGGAATACATTGGCTAATGCCCTTATTTAATATGCTCTTAAAGCAAACCCATCTCTCCTCCGTATTCTTTGTTCCTAATATTTTATCCCAATTTATGCCTTTTAGCAAGGTTTGTAGTTTAGGGAAGTTGGCTCTTTTGAAATTCAGTGTCTTTGTGTTCCCTTCATGTTTCCTATTTGTGTGATTTATACTGAAACTAATTGACCTGTGATCGCTGTTACCTAAATTGCCCCGTATTTCCACATCTGTTATCAGGTCTGTATTTTTTGATAATCAGTAGATCTAGTAAGGTTTTATTTCTAGTTGGTGCGTCTACCATCTGACCCATAAAATTGTCCTGCAAGACACTAAGGAACTGGCGAGCCTTAAATGAATGCGCGGTTCCCTCCGCCCAGTCTATGTCTGGATAATTAAAATCCCCCATTATGATAACACTTCCCATCCTTGCTGCTAATCCAGTTTGAGGAAGTGATGTGACATCAAGGCTGATATGTCTGCTAGTAAGTTGGTGATGCGTGAGGAGACAGATGGAGAGATAGATTTGGGTGTCATCAGCGTAGAGATGTTATTGAAAGCCATGGGAGGTAATCAACTGACCCAGGGAGGTGGTACAGATTGAGAAAAGGAGAGGTCCAGGAGGTCTTGGGAGAAGCGAAGAGAACGATTAGGTTGGTATTTTGAGACTAGGTTAGTGATGTAGCTGGGGGCCAGGTTGTGGATGGCTTTGTAAGTTATTGTTAGTATCTTGAATTTAATTCATTGGTTGAGTGGAAGCCAATGGAGGGATTGGCAGAGGTGTATAGCAGACACTTAGCGGATCCTCACGCATCACCAACTTACTAGCAGACATATCAGCCTTGATGTCACATCACTTCTTCAAACTAAACCTATCCAAAATCGAGCTCATGGTCCAAGAACAGAACCTTGGGGAACCCTGGCGGAATAAGGAAGAGGAGAAGAGGAAGTAGAGTTGTAAGTGACACTGAAGAAGCAGTGGGATAGGTAGAATGAGAACCAGCAAAGAGTACAGTCCCGGAGACAAAAGGAGTGGAGTTTTTTGAGGAGGAGGGGGTGGTCTTCTGTGTCAAATGCATCAGGGAGGTCCAGGAGAAGTAGTACAGAATAGTGTCCATTGGGTTTAGCCGTTAGTAGGTCATTTTGTGAGTTTAAGGAGAGCAGTTTCCGTGGAGGTATGGGGGTGACTAGCGCATGCTTTAGAGAGTTTGGGGAGATGCCACAAGAGAGGAAGAGGTTGAAAATGTGAGTTAGAGAGTGTAGAATCGAGTCAGAGGGTAAGCATAGCATTTGCGGGGAGCAGGATCCAGGGGGCAGGTGGTTAGATGAGTGTTAGATTAAAGTTTACAACCTTTAAATACTAGCGGGGGTTGAATGAGGGAAGTAATGCTTGTATCTGTGGACATGAGGTGTTGAGTGAGGGAGGTTTCTGCGCACTGGAGATCTCCTCATGAATTGTATCAATCTTATTTTTGAAGTGATTGGTGATTTCCTGGGCAGTGAGTGAATTAGAGGGTGGAGGCAGTGGAGGACAGAGTAGAGTGTTAAAGGTAAAGAAGAGTTGATGATCCAGTGGACTGGATAAGAAGATGTTAATGAGTGTGATAAAATAGGTCTGTCTGGCAGTGTGAAGGCAGAAATAGCATTTTAGGAGGGCAGCTTTATATTGTTTGAAGTCTTTCTGGAACTTAGTCTTATGCCACAGACATTCAAGAGTGCGGCTACGTTTTCTGAGAATTCTGGTGTTGCCTGTTTGCCAGGGTTGTAGCGGTCGGGGCCTAATTCTGCGTGTAGTGAGGGAGGCGAGCTTGTCTAGGGAGGAAGACAGTAAGCTGACAGTAGATGAAAGTGGTTAGGTTGGGGCAGGACAGGGGAGAGATTTTGCCATAGAGGTGATCAGTAGCAGAGTAGAGAAGAGAAGGGTTAAAGTGGCGAAGGTTTCTACGGGTAACTGTTAGGCGTTTGGAGAGAGAGGAGGTGGAAGACAGGGAGAGAGCAAAACCAATAAGGTAGTGAACAGAGAGTGGGAGAGGATTTTTGGAGAGGTTGCACAGAGTGCACAGATAGGAGAAGACAACGTCAAGGGTGTTGCCATTGTGTGTGAGTGAGTAGGAGCCTGTATCCATTGCTTCAGGTCAAGAGATGAGGTTAGACTGAGAAGTTTAGAAGTACAGTGGGGACGGAAAGTATTCAGACCCCCTTAAATTTTTCACTCTTTGTTATACTGCAGCCATTTGATAAAATCATTTAAGTTAGTTTTTTTCCTCATTAATTTACACACAGCACCTCATATTCACAGAAAAACATGGAATTGTTGACATTTTTGCAGATTTATTAAAAAAGAAAAACTGAAATATCACATTGTCCTAAGTATTCAGACCCTTTGCTGTGACACTCATATATTTAATTCAGGTGCTGTCCATTTCCTCTGATCATCCTTGAGATAGTTCTACACCTTCACTTGAGTCCAGCTGTGTTTGATTATACTGATTGGACTTGATTAGGAAAGCCACACACCTGTCTATATAAGACCTTACAGCTCACAGTGCATGTCAGAGCAAGTGAGAATCATGAGGTCAAAAGAACTGCCTGAAGAGCTCAGAGACAGAATTGTGGCAAGGCACAGATCTGGCCAAGGTTACAAAAAAAATTCTGCTGCACTTAAGGTTCCTAAGAGCACAGTGGCCTCCATAATCCTTAAATGTAAGACATTTGGGACGACCAGAACCCTTCCTAGAGCTGGCCGTCCAGCCAAACTGAGCTATTGGGGGAGAAGAGCCTTGGTGAGAGAGGTAAAGAAGAAGCCAAAGATCACTGTGTCTGAGCTCCAGAGATGCAGTCGGGAGATGGGAGAAAGTTGTAGAAAGTCAACCATCACTGCAGCCCTCCACCAGTTGGGGCTTTATGGCAGAGTGGCCCGACGGAAGCCTCTCCTCAGTGCAAGACACATTAAAGCCTGCATGGATTTTGCTAAAAAACACCTGACGGACTCCAAGATCATGAGAAATAAGATTCTCTGGTCTGATGAGACCAAGATAGAACTTTTTGGCCTTAATTCTAAGCGGTATGTGTGGAGAAAACCAGGCACTGTTCATCACCAGTCCAATACAGTCCCAACAGTGAAGCATGGTGGTGGCAGCATCATGCTGTGGGGGTGTTTTTCAGCTGCAGGGACAGGACGACTGGTTGTAATCGAGGGAAAGATGAATGTGGCCAAGTACAGAGATATCCTGGACGAAAACCTTCACCAGAGTGCTCAGGACCTCAAACTGAGTCGAAGGTTTACCTTCCAACAAGACAATGACCTTAAGCACACAGCTAAAATAACGAAGGAGTGGCTTCACAACAACTCCGTGACTGTTCTTGAATGGCCCAGCCAGAGCCCTGACTTAAACCCAATTAAGCATCTCTGGAGAGACCTAAAAATGGCTGTCCACCAACGTTTACCATCCAACCTGACAGAACTGGAGAGGATCTGCAAGGAGGAATGGCAGAGGATCCCCAAATCCAGGTGTGAAAAATTTGTTGCATCTTTCCCAAAAAGACTCATGGCTGTATTCGATCAAAAGGGTGCTTCTACTAAATACTGAGCAAAGGGCCTGAATACTTAGGACCAAGTGATATTTCAGTTTTTCTTTTTTAATAAATCTGCAAAAATGTCAACAATTCTGTGTTTTTCTGTCAATATGGGGTGCTGTGTGTACATTAATGAGGAAAAAAAATTAAATTAAATGATTTTAGCAAATATCTGCAATATAACAAAGAGTGAAAAATATAAGGGTGTCTGAATACTTTCCGTCCCCACTGTAATATTAGTGTTAATGTTAACAGGGATGTTGAAGTCACTGAGAATAATTGTGGGGATTTCAGACGAGAGAAAGTAGGGTAGCCAGGCAAAGAAGTCATCAAGAAGGTTGATACTGGTCCAAGGGGCCGATAGAAGAGAATAAACGAATGTAATGTGCCTAAAAAAAAGGAGTGTGTCAGAGAGGGAGGTGGGTGTAGTACCTAGTAGGTGCTGCATGGGGCTAGAAGGATTCCCACTCCACCTTCCTTCAATCCACTTGGGAGAGGGAAACAGGAGAAGTAGTATCTGATTCATGAAGCCAAGTTTCGGTAATGGCAAGTAGTGTAGCGGCCCCATTGGATTTGAGTAAAAAAACGAGAGGAGAGCTTCCAACAGGTGCAGTACTTTTATTCTTTTGCCTCAAAGGTGTGCAGTAGGGTTGAACACCACAGAGGTTAATCCTTTTTACTCCTTAAAAAACGTGAAAACTGTAAAATGACATGCAATACATTCGTTTACATAGATCACCAAAAGGGGGTTACAACAGAATTACAATGTGGAGTTACAAGGTGGAGTTCAGTTATCTACACACATATCTAAATTAACATTAAACATCTAAAGAAACATGACTATATGTTCAAGGATTTGGATTGTCTACAGCATATCTTTTAACTAACAGCATGGACTCAATTTATGCCTAAAAACATATATACTTTTATAGACAATGCACCTTTCCTGCATACCTTGCTCCGTTTGCCAAAGGGTGCAACTTTAAACTTTAGAAAACTTCAATAAACAATCGCCTTCCCACAAGGTACTGCAGACTTGCTTTACCTCTGAATGCTGAATCACGAGAGCCCCCTTTCTCCAAAACTAGAGGAGGCAGGAAGGGTTGGATGATTAAAACATTCCCCAGGAAAACAAGAGGAAGGCATAAAAGTTCCACCTGTCGGTGAGTGCTGAACAAGTGTTTAACCACTTCAGCCCTGGAAGATTTGGCTGCTCAATGACCAGGCCATTTTTTGTGATACGGCACTGTGTCGCTTTAACTGACAATTGCGCGTTCGTGCGGTGTTGTACCCAAACAAAATGAATGTCCTTTTTTTCCCCACAAATAGAGCTTTCTTTTGGTGGTATTTGATTACCTCGGTTTTTTTTTTTTGCGCTATAAACAAAAAAAGAGCGTCAATTTTGAAAAAAACAAACAATGTTTTGTACTTTTTGTACTTTTTGCTATAATAAATATCCCCATTTTTTTTTTTTAAAAAAAGCACATTTTTTCCTCAGTTTAGGCCGATATGTATTCTTCTACATATTTTTGGTAATAAAAATCGCAATAAGGGTATATTGATTGGTTTGCGCAAAAGTTATAGCGTCTACAAAATAGGGGAAAGATATATGGCATTTTTATTATTATTATTTTTTTTTTACTAGTAATGGCGGTGATCAGCGATTTATATCAGGACTGTGACATTATGGCGGACAGATCGAATACTTTTGACACATTTTTGAGACCATTGGCATTTATATAGCGATCAATGCAATAAAAATGCACTGATTACTGTGTAAATGTCTCTGGCAGGGAAGGGGTTAACACTAGGGGGCGATCAAGGGGTTAACTGTGTTCCCTAGGAAGTGATTCTAGATGTGGGGGGACGGGACTGACTTGGTGAGGAGAGCGATCTGTTGTTCATACTTAGTATGAACAACAGATCGTTCTCCTCACCCCTGACAGCACGGAGATCTAGAGGTCAAAAGGTGAACCGACGTACAGCTACATTGGTTCACCCAGGGGAGCCAACCTGCCGCAGGACAACTGCGGTGGCTGGTCAGGAATGGTTAAAGTAACAGACAGTTACAAGTAGGTTAAAGGAATTTGTGATAAGGCGGTCGTGGAGGGCAGTGAGTTTGTTACAGACAGTGCGTGCGTTCCAGTTCATTGAAAAAAGAGGTTTGGGCCTTTGTATGAAGCATACAGCTGGGGGGGGGGGGGGGGGGTGACCATGATACAAATTGTGTCTGACCAGGTTGTTATATAACTGTAATTACTAAATTTAAATACAGTGCACATAAAGAGTATAATAGAATAAACATGTATTTCATATATGATGTGTACAACCAAAACATCATAATAATACAGCATAATAATCCATAATAATAACGTGAGACACATAACCCATGTATCACATAATACATATATAAAAGATCATGATTGTTACAACATATTGCAATAAAACTGAATAAAATTGATGGAATGATCCTGACTGTAAACATGATAGTGGCATCAACATAGCTCAACGCGTTTCGTGGATGACTTTCACTCATCAGGAGCAGATTCTTGATATATATATATCTATAATTAATAAGTTGTACACATTAATAATCGGTCTCAATTTAAGATCCCCCACATCGCCAGAAGGCGAAGAGGGAAGGGGAGGACATCCGGTGCGCATCGCAGCTCCCGAGACTAGGGAAAACAACCAGACCAAACCAGCCCACACCACTCACAGACAAACAACATGGGATACTGAACATGTAAAGGGCTCAACATACTGAAGTAGAGTAAACAATGATTGCTCCCCTAAACCTAACCAAATTGAGACCCAGGCTGAGTGTGCATTCCAGAGGGCACAGGAGAAGGGGAGGCTGGTTTTGGGTAGAAGAGGAATAGAGACTAATTTCCGTGGGTTGCGGCTGCTGCCAGAGGGTGTAGGGAGATGGGAGCGTTGGGCAGAAACAGATGATGGAGGCCCAGGGTTTGGGGATATGTACCCAAAGGTTAGGAGAAGCAGGAGGGTGAGAGAGGTAATGTGGGAGTGTGGTTTATATGAAGGGGCATGCCTCAGGTTACTGGAGGTTTTATCAGTATTTGGATGTAGAATGAGCAAGAGTTTGTAGGAGCAATAATAGGGAGAGGACAGAAGGCAGGGTGATATGTATAAGCAATGAGTGGAGAAGAGGGGTGAAAGTAAGAGGGTTTGAGGAGAGAGGACACAAGTGTCAGAAGGAGTGGTAGAGAGCGCCTGTTACAGAGTGTAAGGAGAGCTGAATAGAGAGACAGGGTCACCTGCAGTCTGTTAGGTGCTTTCTAGTGCCGTTTGCTATGTATGTTCACTTCATGCAATCACTGAAGTGCAGAGTTTAAAGTGCATATCACTTGTAGAAAGAATCACTTAGACAGGGCCGGATTAACATAGGGGCTTATTCTGACTCTGATTGTTGTCAAGCGACTATCCCTTGTGAGACCTCTATGCCTGGCCTGTATAAGATATAATCACTGAGGCCAATCCTCATCAGATAGCTTGAACTCACCAATTCCATCCACAAAGAAGCTTTTATTGTGAACATCAGGTTACAGCAGATGACAGGATACAACAGATGAATAGGTTGTGGTATTTATGCGGTCAAAAGATGATATTGTCTGAAGCTTACTATGCAGAATACATGTGCCTGCTACATGTGGCCTGTTAGTTGCATCCATGACACAGGAAGTACAATCTCAGGAAGAAGGGTGGAGCATTACATACAAAAGGAAGTGTGTCATAACATAAGGGAAAAAGAAGATAAGAAAACAAGTGCATTACCACAAAAGGTCTTCCACAGGCTTCCTTTGCAGGTAAGTGTCACATAATGTGCTAGTATGCGATGCATACTAGCACATTATGTCTTTACTTTGCAGGGGAGGGAGAAGAAAAAAATGTGATCAAGGGTTTACTTCCTATTTAAGCTACCAAGAGGCACCCTCTCTCTCCCTCATCTTTTAGCCTCCCCTCTCTTACCCCCCCTCTCTTTCAGCCCCCCTCTCTCTCACTCGCCCTTACCCCATCTCTATTTAATTTAATTTGTTTTAATTATTTATTTATTTTAACAAAAAATGTTTGTGTTTTCATTTTATTTATTCCTAAAAAGGCCCACCAAAATCCTCAGCACCAGGCCCATGATGCTCTTAATCTGGCCCTGCACTTAGAGAAAGAAGCCTTAAGGATAGAAGCCCCTGCAACGTGCTCCCCCAGCAACGTGCTGACCCCTTAAGGGTGCTCAAATTTATACTGTTATAAGGGTGGAAGTTCGTTAATTAATCATAAGTGAATATAAGGATGCCTAACAATAAAAGTCGACCTTTCACTTCTAAAGTCAGAATAGCAAGAGGCCAGGGGTAAAGATAAGATCAACACATAAAACTTAGGTAAGATAGTCCAGAGCAACAAAAAACAACACCATGGTTATGCACACAGGGCAACAGATAGAGAAGGCCACATACCAAAAGCACACACACAGAAATAGCAAGCAGATCCCAGTTTCATTTAAAGGTGGAAGATGTGGTTGAGCTGACACATACCAAAAGCACATACACAGAAATAGCAAGCAGATCCCAGTTTCATTTAAAGGTGGAAGGTGTGGTTGAGCTGACACATACCTGTGGAGGGACAGAGAAGAAATGTTCAGATGAGGCAGATCTTGAAGTGCAAATCACTTGCAGAAAGAATCACTAAATCAAGTGCAGTCATTGTACCGGTGGCTTACTCCCAGAGATGTGCAGACACAGAAAGAGGTTCATTCAGGATGCTTATTTCTCAAACCGAAAGAGGAGGGATGTATTTAGCACTATATTGGGGTAAATAGGAGCTGGATGGGTGTTATTAATGAAGTGGACATCAGTATCTTGAGGAACAAACTCTCAGCCATAGCTTCAGACAGTAAGCAGGGCTTTGTTACTCAGAGAGAGATTAATGACAGCCTTAATAACATTCAACAAAGTCTTATAAATACCCAAGTAAAGTGGCTCAAGATTTTATCCACCATTTTGAGAAGCTTGTAGGGAGTGTGGTAGTACAGGGCAAAAATGTCTCATGGGCTCTGGCGTGCACGCAGGGACAGGCACAATTGTACTATCTCTGTATGAGGGGCAGTGGCCTTATGAGTTAGCATCACAGCTCATGCCACGTACACACGAGCGGAATTTCCGTCGGAAAAATCTTGGATGGTTTTTCGGACGGAATTCCGCTCAAGCTTGTCTTGCATACACACGGTCACATCAAATTCCGACCGTCAAGAATGCAGTGACGTACAACACGTACGACGGGACTAGAAAACGGAAGTTCAATAGCCAGTGCGCCACCCTTTGGGCTCCTTCTGCTTATCTCGTGTTTATTTAGCGTTAGTAGAAGTTTGGTGAGAGAAGATTTGCGCTTTTCAGACTCGTGCTTTTCAGTCCGTTACTGCTCTTCAGTTTGTGCTTGTGGGTTTCTATCTGGTTTTCAGTGCGTGTAGTCAGTTCATATCTGTTTTGCAGTGCATTCTTGTCCGCTCGTTTCTGATTTTCAGCTCGCTCTTCACAGGCCTTTCTGTTCTTCAGTGCATTCTGACCAGCCGACCGTTTTGAAGCCACGTTGTGGGTACGTATTCATCGTTAAGATCGGGCTATGTGGGGGCTTGGTGTTGGGGTACTTGCTTTGACCCAAGCCCAGTCCATTAACAGGGTGGGGAGGAGTTCATGGACCAAGAATTGGTTGCTCCAGCGTGACCAATTCTCTCATATGCCTTTGCTGCATGAGATCCAGGAGAATAACCCTGTTGATTTCAGGAACTTTCTCCGGATGACAGACCCCCTTTTTCACCGTCTGTTGGCTTTGCTGTCCTCTTATATTACGAATCAGGACACCTGCATGCAGCAAGGCATCACTCCGGACAGAGGCTAGTCGCCACGTTGCGGTACTTGGCGATGGGGAGAAGTCTACAGGGCTTCAAGTTCTATACAAGCATCTCCCCCCAGGCTCTGGGGATCATTATTCCAGAGATCTGTTCTGCCATCATACAGGTCCTGCAGAAGGACTATACTAGGGTAAGTTTTGTCCTTTAACATCACATTCTATGTATTTAATATATGCTAATGTTTTGTATTTCTTTCATAATTCCCTAATTACCATGATTGTAATATGCTGCGAATGTCCTCTTTGTGCCCATGCATGCTGTAAGCTTTTAATGCTCCTTTTTTGTCCTTCATGCATATTTGCCTTCACTAACCTCCCCAGCATGCTATCCTGGGACCATATACACCTAACCTAGTCACTTAACAATGTATTTTGTCAGCTCTGTAGTAGTGATTTACCCTAAACACCCCCTAAAATGTGTCCAAATGTTATTGTTGTCCTTAAATTCAGGCAGAGTGCCAGAGGCTTTTTTTTTGGGTCCAAAACTCATTTATAGCACCCCCCAAAATGGTTCCAATGGGCCATCAGAGGGGGTGAGGAATCTGATAAGTGGACCCTATATTTTTGTCTTTAAATACTCCTTAAAATAAATGTTATACTGATGTTGGCCAAGAATTTTTGTGTCTAATCTGCTTGCAATTTTATGTGAAAAAGTACTAATATTTGTTGTTCTTTTTTGACTCCACAGTTTCCTTCAACGCCACAGGAATGGCAGACTTTGGCTTCCCAATTTGCTCATCGTTGGGACTTTCCCAACTGCGGAGGGGCAATCGATGGAAAGTACCTCCACGTCGTCCCACCACCCCACTCAAGGTCATCATTTTTTTAACTATAAGGGGTTTCATAGTATTGTGTTGATGGCGGTGGTGTCGGCGACATAAGAGTTTCTCTATGTGGACGTGGGGAAGAATGGCCGGATGTCGGATGGTGGAGTCCTTGCCCAGACGGAGTTCTACACACGTCTCCAGAGTGGTGGTTTGGGATTGCCACCTGCGGAAGAGAACGTGGAAGGACTTCCATTTGTTTTTATCGCTGATGAAGCCAGAAGAGTCATGGAGAATGCCTTTGGGACAATGGCCAGCCGGTTCCGCCTATTTCTTACGGCAATAAATATGCGGAGTACAAACTGAACCACATAGTTCTAGCATGCTGCATACTTCACAACTTTTTAAAGAGAAATGCTCCAAATTATGTTGCCTCAGTTGGGCCTGAGGCCGGACTTCCAGAAAGTACAATGATAGCCCTGGAAGCTGGCCATCCTGGCTTGCCCCCCAAAGCATCCGTGAAGTACGTCAAAAATATGTTGATTATTTTACGGGTAGGGGTGCCATTGCTATGCCAGCAAATTTGTAATTATTTTAGATATTAAAAAAATATGTATCTGATAAAATCTTGATTTTGATTTACTGCTTGTGTTTCTTTTAGCTGTCTCCTAGGTTCTCCTAGTGCACTTGTAGTGCCAAGTGGTTTTTCCATGATAAAATAAGACCCATTGTCACTGTAAAGAAAAAAGCAAGGATTCCCCTAGGGTGTGATTTTTGAAGGCACTACCACACAAAGAGTACAATATAAAAAGTAATTTTATTACATAGCAAAAATACAAATCAAAGACAAAAACATACAGCAATCACATGTATCAAAATGAGCATAAATACGCATACAAATATAAATACAATGCATTGAAAAGGGACCATCAATGAAAATGCATAAATCTCACTGAACCAACGCGTTTCAGAAATTTTCCTTCATCAGGGTTCATTAAGTGAAAATGACATCTAAGGGGTTACAGAATAAGAAGAATGATTAGTACTAAGTATCAACACCCCTAGAGGGAGCCAAAGAGTGGAAATCACTTATTTCCAATGCATTGATAGTGCATAGGTATCCATATAATTAAAAACAGCTTCACAGGTGTCGCCCCAGCAACATCCACTCAAGGGTTAGGTCAAAGATCCCCTAGGCTGTATTGGAGAAATGCCAGAGGGAAAATGCCCCCAATTGCGCTGGAAATTGCCACACCCTGGAGCCAGGTTTTTTCCCTTACCAAAGCTGGAATACTTACCTTTTTTGGACAAGTTTCACACATGGAGACACCCCAAGTATCCACTGGAGTACTTGTGTGAGACACCCTAAAAAGTTTGTTCCCACACTAGTGTCCCACACTAGTGCTCCTGAGTCCATATGTGTCTGGGCCTTCCATCCTGGAAGAAGTTGAGGAGCCCAGCTGGAGCCAGGTATAGTATTTTTGAACATATTTATTGTCCAAAAATGAGTGTTGTTAACTAGATGTTATTATTGATAACAAAGGAATGATTGAAAAAAAATGTTTGACATATCACTAGGCAGTAGGGGCCAAAAATGATTGGACAAGAGCCGTGGGTCATGAGCTGTGATTGATGAACCAAAACTATGTCCCTTTTTCATACACAGGAAGACCTCAACCAGGACGAGGCTCTGGAATGCGGCAGACAGGAGGAGGTGGGGGTAAGTGTCAGCCAGGTGGAGGCGGGGGAAGGGTCAGCCAGGAGGTGGCCAGGCCCAGTAGCCTCACCCAATCCCAGGTGCCTCCCCTCCACCTTACAACAAAAAGGGCCAGGAAGGGGAGTAACGTGGAGGAGGCAGCACTGGGGCTCATAAAGGACGCTAATGCGGCCTAGAAACCCCCCCCCCAACGCTGAAGAGGCCTATGTAGCTGCAAAATTGCAGCAAATGGAGGAGGGTCAACACCTCATGTGTGAGAATATTATCTTTCAGGCCCTTCAGAAGGGGTTGAGGGGCCAAATTAGTGAGAACATGCACTTATGTGTGCTCGACCATCCTTCTCGTCCTCCTCCTCCTGCCACAAGTCCACCTCCAGAGCCACAGCCTCCAAGAAAGGCTGCAGGGAAGGCTGCAGGGAAGGCCCCAGGGAAGCATGGAGGGATGGCTGCAAGGAAGACATGAAAGTGATGGCCTGGGTTCAGTCTGGTCTGACAGAAGACCAATAAGCCAAAGTGGTGGTCGAATGCCTGGATGGGCTGTGCTAGTTTTGGTTATGAAAGGTGTTATTGATCCCATATACTGTACAGAAGTGCAGACTCGGTATGTATATTCGGTGGTATCAATGGGCTTACTTACTGACTTTCCCTCTGTCAGAGGCATGACCATAATGTCCTCTGTAAGCCAGGTGAGTATGTGGTGGTGAACGAGAAATGTTGGGAAGATGCTTCACTCTGTGTTCTGGATGGGGAGAACATTGCTGGGAAGGAAACATCTGTGTATTATTTGAGACATAGAAGAGTTTGTTTCTTTGTCCTAAAGGATACCAATGTAACATTAGTCATGAAACTAGGATGTTCTGTGAACCTAACTATAGCTAGAGGTGCATGCTATACCCTAGGCAATGTCTCTGAAATCCAGGCACAGGAGTGGAATTATGTGGTACCGCATATTGCCAATCTGTCTGTGGATGTCAACTATAACTGCCCTGTTAATCTGAGAGCCCTATATCTGGGTATGAAAAAGGAAGATACAGGAATGGTTGACAGATTGGGATAGGGATGAGAACCTTATAAGGATACTGCAGCAAGAGAGAGCTAATGTTACTATAGTCATCTACCATGATCAGAAGAAAAAAAGGAGCTAGTGCATCAACTAGAGAATGATGCTAGAGGGTATTGGTGGGTGGTAATATTCGGACATTCCAGTAAGGCCAACGGTATTTTGAATTATTTGATACATCCCATTGTAGTATTACTCATCATTGCTGTAGTTTCGTCATTTGGTTCAGTTTGGTATGTGTTGTTGGACCCGATATTTATATATGAAGGTCTCGCATCTATCTATGCAAGTTGAGGGATGAATTGGCAGTAAGGTCTTTTTGTACAAGTTAGAGGCTTTGCTGCCAATTAAGAGTCCTGAAGTACCTCTGACATGCCAGAATTGCAGTAGAAAAGGCCATATTGAGCAAGCCTGCAAGGGTTATAGGAGGTTGGGAGTGGGATATTTAATTTGGCGGGTCGCATATACAGTATGTTCAAATAATAATAGCTGACTCGCAAGGTCTTTGTTAGTGAATATGGTGGAGAGCCAATGTTTTATTTGTAAGAATCAAAATAATTTGGAAGATGGGGCCTAATATTTTTTCCTAATTTCTGCCCAAGTATAGATGGTATGGCCATTGAGAAAAGAATGAGAGCAAAGAAAATTATGGAGGTGCCATCAATGGAAGGCTCCAGGGGACTCCAGTCACGGAGTAAACATTGGGTTACCAAGGAGGGGTGAGAGAGGTAAATGTGGCTAAAGCATTTTGCTAAAGTATTCGGTGGAGTCCCAAGTAGCAAGGGTACTGTATGTTCCATAAGAGGACTCATAGAAGTGGGTCGAGATTTAGGTGGGATCCAAGGGAATGAGTAAACAGCAACTTGTGAGCAACAGAAATCCTCCAGATCTACCCACAGGGGAGCCTGTCGGGAAGCATATAGGGAGGTCAACGGGGCAATTTTCGCAGCTGCAAAGTATTTGCTGAAATTAGGGACTCCAAGACCACCCTAAACATTGTATGTCGGAAGACCCAAGGTTTTTTATTAGACCATATGAAACAAGATATGTAATTCTGAAAGGATTTCAACATGTATGATGGGATCAGGACTGGGATAGTGCGGAACAAGTATAGTAGTTTTGGCAGTATGGTCATTTTGGTAGTGTTGATCTTTCCTATCCAAGAGAGGTGGTGGTGAGACTAGCTAGAGAGGAGGGCTTTTAGTTTACGGAAAAGGGGGATATGGTTGGCAGCATTTAGGGCCTGGTAAGAACAGGTGAGATTAATTCCAAGGTAATTAAGGTGGGAGGAAGCCCATATACTTTTAAAATTTTGCTTCAAAGAGATGACCTCCTCATCAGGAAGTGTGATTTTGAGAGCCATAGACTTGTTTTCATTAACTGAGAGACCTGAGATATGTTTGAAAATTGCTTAAGGGTAGAGAACAAATAAGGTAGAGTGGTATGTGGTTGGGTTAGAGTTAAGAGTAGGTTGTGGGAAAACAGGCTAATTTTGTACAAATTAGGTCCCAAATCAATGCCTTGGGTATCAGGGTTAGATCTTATGAGGCACGCCAGTGGCTCCAACGCTAAAATGAACAGGGTTGGAGAAGGCAGACAACCCTGGTGGGTGCCTCTATGGATCTGCAGAGGTGGTAGGAAAGATAACGCACAGTAGTCCAAGGGTTATGATATAGTACTTTCAGCCAGGATAGAAAGTGAGGTGGAAAGCCCCATTTGCTTAAAGCGTAATATAAGTACTCCTATGAAAGAAAAATGATTTGTGGGAAATTAGTGTATCAAACTGCCAACATCCTAAATATACTTGAGGATAACATGCATCAAAATGCGAATGGGGCAGTCCCCTTGGACTTTTAAGGCAGAAAAGTCTTCCTTAAAAGTACAAGGGGGCTGCCCTATTTGCATTTTGATGCATGTTTTCCTCATGTAGTCCTATGAAAGAAAATCGAAGGCCTTATGGATGTCAAGACTAAGTACCATGCCAGGGATGTGTTTTTGGTGCATCAGGTGGATCAGATGAATGACTTTATGGGTGTTATCTGATGATTGGCAAAGGGGGACGTAACCTGGTCCTTGTGGATCAAAGTGTGTAAAAATTTATTGATTCTGGTTGCCAGGATCTTAGATAATATTTCAATATCCACATTTAATAATAAAATGAGGTGGTAGTTGTGTGGATCTAGCGAATCTCTACAGGGTTTTGGAAGCATTACGATGTGTGCAGAGAGGGTGGAGCGATGGAGATCCGAACATGTGCACAGGTGATAAAGAGATTGATCAGATGTGGTGCAAGGAAGTCCAGGAACTTTTTGTAGAATGATGCTGAGAAGCCATCAGGACCTGGAGTTTTCTGTGTTTTGAGGGATCTGTTCGCCCCAAGTACTTCTGGAAAGATGATCTCGGACTCTACAGTTTCCAGCATCTTTTGAGAGAGGGAAGGGAGTGTAATGTTTTGAAATAGGGTTTCTGGCAGGTCTGTACGGAACAGGCCTGAGGGTTGTTAGAATGTAGATAAGGTAGAAGTAAATTTGTCCATAATTGTGGAAGGGTTGGCAGTGATAACATTATTCAACTGGCACAATTTAATGGGTTTGGTTTGCCACACATGAGCATTAAGTAAATTTGCCAACATTGGCCCTGGCTTATTGGCGCAAGCATAGCATTTTTGCCTACACCATTTCAACTGTTTCTCGGCCCTATCATTGAGGAGGAGGTTACGTTTGGTTTGCATCATGTTTACCGTATTTATCGGCATATAACACGCACAGGAGTATAACACGCACATTCATTTTAAGAGGGAAGTTTCAGGAAAAAAACTTAAATTTTAAATAAGGAACTTTGAAGCAAAATAAGGGTCAGTGCCCATCTGCAGCCTCACCATTGCCATCAATGCAGCCTGATCAATGCCCACCTGCAGCCTCACAAGTGCCATCAATGCAGCCTTATTAGTCCACATCGATGCAGCCTCACCATTGCCATCAACGCAGCAGCCTCACCATTGCCATCAATGCAGCAGCCTCGCCATTGCCATCAATGCAGCAGCCTCGCCATTGCCATCTATTGACTTCTTATTACAGAGGCCGCCAAGTAAACAGGAGATTCTCACTGTATGTAATCTGACGGCACTCATCCCCCCATTGCCTCCGAGGCAGCCGAAATTGAAGTATTGGCGTATAACACGCACGCGCTATTCGCACCCGATTTTCATGGTGAAAAAGTGAGTGTTATACGCCAATAAATACAGTATTTGTTTCCGTAGTGATGTGGATTGTAACACCTTGAATTGTGTTTCCAATTGCGTGAGTGACTTGATTTTAGCTTCCCTCTCTTTTTTTCTTGCGGGAAGCGAGTTGGATTAGAGTCCCTCTGATGGTAACTTTGTGAGCTTCCCACAGGGTCATAGGAGGGGAGGCAGAAGCTGCATTTTCAGTGAAATAGTAAGAGAGGGAGGATCGAATCACCTCAGTTGTGTCCTTAAAGGATAATATGGAGTCATGTAACACCTGAGATAAATGATTTGAAACCTTTCTGTTTTCATTACAAATATTATTTAAGCCCCACTGACATCATTACTAGGTCTTTGTGCGTCTCTATGCAATTCAGACAGATCATGGCTGGTTGGAGAGGAAAACAGAAATTTGTGGTAAGAAAGAAATGAAATCTAATGAATCAAAGGATCTGATTTGCTGCAGCTTCTAATTCACACTATGAAAAGCTAACAGTGTGCAGTGAAATCAGAGTAAGCTCTTTCAGAAGAGGAGAAGAGCCTGTACAACTTTAGAAGAGGCTGAGTTCAGATTTAAAGCCTTTGTGCCAGCAAAACATAAAGACTCTCTCAGTAGTTCCCTAAGGGTTTAACTTTATTGCCACTCATCAGGTACTATTGTTAAACTGTTCACATATATTTGGGAAAAGTAGGGAAGCGGCGCAAAATTGTGTTCAAATTAAGAAAAGCTGCAAATACAAAAATAATGTTACTTAACTATACCATCAAAGAAATAGTCATATAAATAAATAATCACAGAGATTAATTTTGCAAGTACTACAATTCAATAATTTAAACAAATAATGTCTATAAAAAAGTCCAAAAAACTGTCCCCAAGACCATGTTAAATCCAGTTAAATGTGCAAAAATAAAAATAAATATACACTATATTACCAAAAGTATTGGGACGCCTGCCTTTACACACACACAAAATTTTAATGGCATCCCAGTCTTATGCTGGATTCACACCTATGCATTTTTAGTGTATTTTGCAGATTTGTACTACAGAACGTGTTCCATAGGAAACCATGTTAGATGTACTGTAGTGCAAATCTGCAAAATGCAAAAAGCACTAAAAATGCATAAGTGTGAATCAGGCCTTAGTCCTTAGGATTCGATATTGAGTTGAACCACCCTTTGCGGCTACAACAGCTTCAAAGGGTATGTAGGAATCTTTGACCATTCTTCCAGAAGCGCATTTGTGAGGTCAGGAACTGATGTTGGACAAGAAGGCCTGGCTCTAATTTATCCCAAAGCTGTTTTATTGGGTTGAGGACAGGACTCTGTGCAGGCCAGTCAAGTTCCTCCACCCCAAACTCACTCATCCATGTCTTTATGGACCTTGCTTTGTGCACTGGTGCGCAGTCATGTTGGAATAGGAAGGGGCCATCCCCAAACTATTCTCACAAAGTTGGGAGCATGAAATTGTCCAAAATGTCTTGGTATGCTGACGCCTTAAGAGTTCTTTTCAGTGCAACTAAGGGGCCAAGCCCAACCCCTGAAAAACAACCCCACACCATAATCCCCCCTCCACCACATGACTTGGAGGGGTGGCCCAATACTTTGGGCAATATAGTGTGGGTGTGTAAATTTGGGGTGGAGGAACGTGACTGGCCTACACAGAGTCCTGACTTCAACCCGATAGAACACCTTTGGGATAAATTAGAGTAGAGACTGCGAGCCAGGCCTTCTCATCCATATCAGTGCCTGACCTCACAAATGCGCTTCTGGAAGAATGGTCAAACATTCCCCTGATGTGTCCTTTTTGAGACAGAGAAAGGGACTGAGGACAGCAGCCAGGCAGCAGGGGAAATCTGCATAGTACAGGATGAATGGAGTGTGCCCAGACACACCTGACAACCCATGTGCGCACACCTATGATCACACTCTGTATACACTGCCTATCTACCCTCACCACCTCTTTCCCTAGAATTGTGATCATCATACAGAAGCAGATAGAGAGCTGCCTAGGATTCCTCTAAGCAAGTTGCCTGTGCTGGATTTTCATCCTTCAAACTTTGTATGCCTTTCACATGAGGTCTCCTGCATGTCAAATTATCACAAAGTGCAATACTAGATAATAATGTTAGGTGTCCAGGCACAGAACAAAGAGTAAGCACTGTTCCTATGCAGATTCTGGGGGTCAATTTACTAAAAATTAAATAACGGCAAATAAAATGTGGTAAAATAACGCATGCGGTAAATCAGTTGTGAAAGTTCAATTCACTAAAAATTTTGCGTTAAATAACGAATGCGGTATTTTTTTGATTGTTCGGTAACTATATTTTCTCATGCGGTAATTTATCGCACGAGAACACAGGACAGGAAGTTTCCTCCCACTCCACAGGCTACACAGTGGCTCATACTGTGAAGGTGAAAAACCTCCTTGTGGGGTGAATAATAGCGGTGAGTGCGTTTCTTATGGGGCACTGTTCTCCATGAAGCGCAGAACAATTTGAAGGAGCACATTGTCACTTTATGGGACTTTTTTATACACCAGGGTTTAAAGTGGTTGTAAACCCTTTACAACCACTTTAACCTACAGGTAAGCCTAGATTAAGGCTTACCTGTAGGTGCTTGAAATATCTCCCAGACCTGCACGGTCTAGGAGATATTTGCAAATCGCTGTAGGGCGATTTGTTCTGCGCATGCGCTGGAGTTAGAAAGGGTACGCTGTGCCGTTTCTAGCTCGGGTCATACCGTTAAAGGCGGCTCCTGCGTGCATGCACCGGAGGGACATCATGTGCCGTCACGCGACTCCGGCCAGTCACAGAGCCGGAGTTCGCAGCCCCGGAAGGAAGAGGGGTGAAGAATGGACGCTGGCTACTAGCGAGGAAGACGGGGACATTGCGGGCTTTTCCTGTAATGCATAGTAGCCCATTATGCTTTACCTTTGCTGGCAAACAAAGAGGAGGTAACAACCATCAGGGTTTACTTCCTCTTTAAGGACAGTATATGCATATTTCTGAACCCAGTTTCACAGCAACAATATACACCAGTCAGAAATGTCACTTTGAATTGCAGCTTTTGCACAGGATTTTGTTTATTTTATTTTATTTCTGTTTGAACATAACAATATGTATTATATATAAGCGGTTAGGAAGTTTACATAGTAGGATTTTTTTGTGGATTTTTTGTGAATATACAAATATTTGTATTCACATTTCTTCTAGATTTACCTTAGGGTGAATTTATTGATAGAGGCTGCAGCTCCTCATTTTTCATTTTCAGCATAAGCGCGGTGTCTAATAATCTTTTGCTGGTGAAATAGTGTCAACTTTCTGTGGGTCCTCTGAAGGTGGAATTAGACCCCTCTCTGAAGCCGGGTTCACATTTTTGCGAATTGGATGTGAGATCCACACATCCAATTTGCAATAGCAGGAAATTGTGACTGGCTCTCTAAAGAGCCAGTTCACATATCTCCAAAGCGGGTCCAGTGCGAATTTGCACAGGAGTCCTGTGTGTCTTTTGGTCCGTTTCAGTTCCGAATTCAGCCCAAAATTCGGGCTGAAATTGGACCTGAAATGGTGAACCAGGACGCACAGAACCCCTGCTGTGAGCCGCATCGGCATTACATGTGAACTGAGCCTGAGGGCAGTATTGCAACCCTTTCTTTGGGTCGAATTAGGCCCCTTTCTGTGGGTCTTCTGTGGGTTGAATTAGGCTCCCGTGGGTGGAATGCACCTTTCTGAGGGTTTGAATAGGCTCCTCATTATGGTACTGCATTGGTTACCATCACCAAAGGGGTGGTGTTAAATATCGCGCCTTTTTTTAGTTTCTGCTTCGTTTGTGAATTGAACTTAACAGATAACCTCATGACTTTTTGCGATATTTACCGACAAATTTTCTTTTTTTTGTTGTTTACCGCAAAATCTTTATTATTTTTTTTTAATGAGTTGGACTTTATTCACCGCATGCGATCATTTATGCAAATGAGTAACATGATACCCTTACTGCATGCTGTAAAGCTTAGTGAATTGTCCCCTATGTATCCTTTTACAACAGAGATTTAAATGAAAGCTGATAAAGCTGCTAATTTTCCACCTCTGATTGCTGAGTGGCATCATTAATTTAAAAAGAAAAAAAAATCTTTAATTGTTTCGATTTGTTCTACAACACTGTGATCTAATAATAATGTGCTCTTTGATGATCTGCATAAACTATGTGTCCTAATGATACAAAGTAATTAGCTCTGATCAATACATCTGTAGAAGGGTCAGGACACAAATATCCTCAAACTGAAATGCCAATACTCATTAACACGCAGAATAATTTGTAACCATTGCAAGAGCACTTACCAAGGCAATTCATACATAATAGTCTAGAAATATGAAAAGTGTTTCAATATAGCTGGAAAATGTTTCAGAATGTAGTTTTTAACAATATATGCCAGTCCCTTCATTTTGTAAATTAGGGTATTATCTCCAAGAAATGCATAGAAATCAAAATTGTCTGAAAATTACAACTGTAATTGCGTAAGTAACGCGTTGTTGAAAAGACCCCTTCAAAATGCAAATACTTGTTGACACCTTCTGCTACAAATGCTCCCCCTGTGCACTTTTCACCCTGTGGTACAGCAAACCGCTCATCTTATGTAAAAGACCTCGCATTTATGACAAGGTCAAGTAAAAAAAAGGTTAAAAGCACTCACATTGTGTAAATATATCAGCACATAAAATGACTGCTTATATCCAGTTTCACAGATGCTCATGGCTATCATGATGACGTCATCGCTGTGAAGCCCCTGCCCCTTTTATGTGTAGCATCCAACCGGACTTTTTCAGAAAGGTCTTTTTTAATCAAAGTGGATGGTGGTGCATGGGTTGAATTATTACTATGGGGGTTACTTATTACCAAAATAAGGGCTCATATACACGGTCATTGTTTTTCTGAAAGTAAGGCATTTCAAAAGCAGCTCAGCAAATTTCTATGACCTCAGTGGAGTAGTGTAGATGGCAGTGCAGTGGCTGCTTTAGACCTACCTTGTGTTGTTTCTTTGTATGCAGCATGTCTGAGTTCTTTATGTTTGAACTGCAGACGAAAAAGGTCAAACAAAGCCTTTTCCTGTCAAATTCTGCATTTTCTTTTCCAACTAATGCATTTAGGCAGCGCTGTTCACCAATGTAAATTACTACCTTTGAAACACTATCTGCATGAACCCTTCATTTTTCCTAGGCTGTTGTTATGTTACATAGAAAAGCATATCCAGATGAAATTAAAGTAATTGTCACTTCACATGTATGCCCTTTGAAGGAGAATGTCTAGTTGATAAGGCACCTTGCAAATTCATCAATGTCACAGGAAGAAACATACTTTATACACTACGGAAGGTTCCTAAATCCCCTTCCTTGGGGGCTTGGACACCTTGGACAGGTGATTGTTTTTTTTTTTTAATCGCTTCCCACCCGTTGCATGGACAAATGACGGCAGAGTGGGGCAGCTCTTGTTCTTGGATGACATCATATGACGGCGCCCAGTTTAGCCGCATACGCACGCCCGCAGTGGCACGCCGCGTGGCGATCGTGGACGCGCCGTGTCCCTGGGATGCGGTGCGACCCGATCTGGGCAAAGAGCCGTGGCCGCGGCTCTCTACTCATGTGATCAGCTGTGTCCAATCACAGCCAGTCATATTTAAACAAGGAGATGCCGTTTATCTGCTCTCCTAGCCTCTCACTGACAGAGTGTGAGGTGAGGAGAGCTGATCAGCGGCATCTCCTCACAGGGGGGATGTGTATAGGTAATCAGAGCACTGATCATCAGTACCCCCATTACAATTCAGCTCTAAAAGTGCCTATCAATGATGCAACTCTGTGCCAATCAGTGCCACCACTCTGTGCCTATCAGTGACACCAGTATGTACCCATCAGTGAGGCCAATCAGTGCTGTCTTTCAGTGCCCACCAGTGCCGCCTATCAGTGCCCATCAGTGCCGCCCATCCGTGCCACCTATCAGTGTCCAAAAGTGCCACCTATCAGTGCCCATCAGAACCACCTATCAGTGCCCATTAGTGCTGCCTATCAGTGCCGCCTATCAGTGCTGCATATCAGTGCTGCATATTGGTGCCTCATTAGTGCCACCCCATCAGTGCCATATCAGTGCTACCTATCAGTGCCCATCAGTGCTGCATATTAGTGCCTCCTCATCAGTACCACCCCATCAGTGCCCATCAGTGCTGCCTCATCAGTGCCCATCAGTCCTGCCTCATCAGTGCTCATCAGTGCAGCCTCTCAGTGCCCATCAGTCCCGCCTCATCAGTGCTCATCAGTGCAGCCTCTCAGGGCCCATCAGTCCCGCCTCATCAGCGCACAACAGTGAAGGAGAAAAATTACTTATTTACAAAATTTTCTGAGAGAAAGTAAGAAAAACTTTTTTTTTCAAAATTTTTGGTCTTTTTTTTGTTTTTTTAGCAAAACATAAAAAAACCAGCAGTAATTAAATACTACCAGAAGAAATCTCTATTTGTGGGAAGAAAAATGATTTAAAATGAATTTGGGTACAGCGTTGCATGACCGCGCAATTGTCATTCAAAGTGTGACAGCCCTGAAAATTGGCCTGGGCAGGAAGGGGGTGAAAGTGCCCAGTATTGAGGTGGTTAAGTCAGCAGCTATAGTATTTATAGCTGCTGACTTTTATTTTATTTATTTATTTTTAGACTGAAGAACTGCTTTTAGAAAAAGCTGTATGTTTCACTATGTTATTGGAATACTGATTTCTGAATGGGAGTGCCTGTGTTCAATATAATCTGCTGATGCACTTTCAGACCTCAAATGAGAAAAGGTGCAATGTCTACACCTATTTAGAAGTATTAAATCCTCAAGCTTAATACACACTGCAAGTTTTTTTCCATTCAACCCAGCGGGTTAAACTGACAGCTCAGGTCGGAGCTGCTGTACTAACAATCTGATGTTAGTGCAGCAATCTCCCCTTTCTGTGTTATTGTGTTCTGAAAGGGGGGTGGCCCCCCTGCCAGAACACTCTGGTCAGCGCTCTCACCCATTGGCCGAGAGCGCTGATCGGAGGAGTCGGTCGGCAGACCTTTTTTAGTCATGCCCCTTTGAACGGCTGCAGTACACACAGGCCAAATGTCGGCTGGTTTCTACTGAAACGGCCGCTGCCACCAGATGTTTGACGTGAACGCGTGTATGGGGCTTAAGGACGTTTCTCACCGAAAAATATAAAATAAAAGTCCTAATGCAGAGGATGCCTAAAATTTTACTTGTATCTTAGTGTAGACTTCTAGGAAAATCAGTGTGCCAATCACACAAACGGGAAATTACATTTCTGGGGAACTTCTGTACACCAACTGTGTAAAGAAGGTATCCAGGTTACCATACTGCATTGAATTTTACAGAAAAACTGTCTGCAGATTAAAAAGAAAAGGTAATTTTTTAATAACATGAAATTAGAATATGGCTTGTGTAGCAATTGTATACACAATACTTTTATTTTTTTGCTATATTTTTTCACAAAAGTGGAGTCTTTGGCTGTAATTCTGCTGTTTAGGCATTCATAAGAATAAAACCTACAACTGAGCAGTGAGTCTTTTTAGTATTTATTGCTGAAGAACTTTAACAGGAGAGGGGTTTAAGGTCACAGGATACTCCAAGATGATCAATAGCAAAAATTGGAGGACAAACTTCTCACTAATATTTGAATAATATCTTTTCTGGAAGTAGCAGGGAATGGCCAGTGTATCTAGGACCCCACTGCAGCAGTCCATAAAGCAACACCTGGCACTTAGTTCCCTCCTGGAGCTCACACAACTAACAGTCCACATCAAAGTCTTTACTCACAGTGTTCCAGAAGCTGTCTGCCCACCCAGCATCCACAGGTAGATCCTGGGTGAGGGAGATAACAAGCACCTTCTCCAGGCCCAGGACTTCGGTGCAATGCCCTCCAGGAAATGTAATCCTCTGGCAATCTTCCCCAGGTTCTCAGCCTAGAAGCTGCTGAGGTCCAGACTGCAGTTTCCTGCCTCTCTTGCTATCTCCCAGGGGCAACAGCCCTCAGGAGACTGGAACCCTCCTTGGAGAGGAAAGAACACTCTGCTCAAGCCCATTTATAAACTCCCCAGCCACCTTCTGGATGCCTCCTCCCAGGGATTGGTTCGTGCATGATAAAAATACAACTGATCATTTGAATATCCCTACCCTATGCCTTGGAAATCAATCCCTGCTCCATTCACTATATATTATATATTCACTATTCACTATAATGGAGCCAAAAAAACGAAATGTATCTAGCAGTATAACTAGAGGAGGGTGTGACACAAACTATAACAGATGTTCCCCCAACTTTTAGGAGTAAATGGGCCCCTTCATTGAGAAGAGGATTTTGGGGTGAACTTCATTTGAGGTTTTTTGTTTCAAGTCTTGTGCTGAAGGACTGAGTTTTGGTTTTGATGATGAAGCCTGAGGAGAATCATGGGACACTCTTCTTTTTGAGGAGGTAGAAGCCCCCAAGGTAGAGGATTTAGGAAACTTACATAGCGGATAGAGTACTTTTTCTCCTGTGACATTGTTGATAAAATTGTTAAGTGTCTTATCAAATAGACCTTCTTATTCAAAGGGCATACATGAAGGGATCTTTGCAAGCAACTTCAGCTGTCCAGGCTTTTAACCCTAAGATTCTGCAAATATGTATAGAAATGAGAGCCATTCTAGAGATCTGTAGCATGACTTGTTCTAGGCAATCATCACAAACGAGTAAGGTAGAGAGGGGGCAGTGTATGCAAGCACTCTGCCAAGGTTTGATTGTGGAAGACAAGACCCTGCTGGTTGTCCAATGCCCTATTCAATTAGCTGTGGCCTGACAAACAGAAATTGCACCAATAGCCAGTTGCAGAGATAGGCATGCGATGTGAAAAAGAGACTTTAAAAGCAGATCAAATTTTCCCCCTCCTCTGTCAGCCCCCTTCCTCTCTATCAGCCCCCGTCGTCTGTCTGCCCCCTTCCTCTCTGTCCGCTCCCTCCTCTCTGTCAGCCCCCCTCCTCTCTGTCAGCCCCCCTTCTCTCTGTCAGCCCCCCTCCTCACTGTCAGCCCCCCTCCTCTCTGTCAGCCCCCCTCTTCTCTGTCAGTCCCCCTCCCATTAAAAGCAGCTACTGTGCCCATCAAACGCAGCCACTGTGCCCATCAAACGCAGCCACTGTGCCCAATAAAAGCAGCTACTGTGCCCATCAAACACAACCACTGTTCCCATCAAACGCAGTCACTGTGCCATCAAACGCAGGCGCTGTGCCCATCAAACGCAGCCACTATGCCCATCATACGCAGCCACTATGCCCATCATACGCAGCCAGTCTCTGACCATCTCTTGTATCATGTCTGCAGTCTCTGACCATCTCCTGTAGTATTTCTGCAGTCTCTGATCATCTCTTGTACTATGTATGCAGGCTCTGACCATCTCTTGTACAATGTATGCAGGCTCTGACCATCTCTTGTACTATGTATGCAGTCTCTGACCATCTTTTGTACTATGTATGGGGTCTTTGACCATCTCTTGTACTATGTATGCGGTCTCTGACCATCTCTTGTACTATGTGTGCAGTCTCTGACCATCTCCTGTACTATGTCTGCAGTCTCTGACCATCTCCTGTACTATGTCTGCAGTCTCTGACCATCTCATCTATCATAACCGCAGCCTCTGACCATTTCTTGTATCATGTCTGCAGTCTCTGACCATCTTCTGTAGTATGTCTGCAGTCGATGACCATCTTCTGTAGCATAGGACATAAAGCGGGGGGGAGGGTTAAAAGGTAACCCTAAGAAACAATCAAGGGAGATCAGCCACGGTATATGACCAAATAATAGAAGCTTTATTGGTGAAGTTACTTCACCTTTTAACCCCCCCCCCTTAATGTCCTAGGCTGCATGCTTTCTGGGAGATATACCGCCCAAAGGGCGAATCGGTGGGTCAGTTTACCTTTATGGTTCACTAACCAATATGTAGGATTCCTTTTTTGCCTTTTATAGTTTGTTCCATCTTTTGTAGTATGGCTGCAGTCTCTGACCATTTCTTGTATCATATCTGCAGCCTCTGACCATCTTCTGTATGTCTGCAGTCTCTGACCATTTCTTGTATCATGTCTACAGTCTCTGACCTTCTCTTGTATCATGTCTACAGTCTTTGACCATCTTCTGTAGTATGTCTGCAGTCTCTGACCATCTCTTGTACTATTCATGCAGTCTCTGACCATCTCTTGTACCATGTCTGCAGTCTCTGACCATCTCTTGTACTATGTTTGCAGTCTCTGACCATCTCTTGTATCATAACTCCAGACTCTGACCATCTTCTGTAGCATGTTTGCAGTCCCTGACTATTTCTTGTATCATGTCTACAGTCTCTGACCATCTTGTGTAGCATGACTTGTTCTAGGCAATCATCACAAACGAGTAAGGTAGAGAGGGGCAGAGTATGCAAGCACTCTGCCAAGGTTTGATTGTGGAAGACAGGATCCTGCTGGTTGTCCAATGCCCTATTCAATTAGCTGTGGCCTGACAAACAGAAATTGCACCAATAGCCAGTTGCAGAGACAGGCCTGCGATGTGAAAAAGAGACTTTAAAAGCAGATCAAATTTTCCCCCCTCCTCTCTATCAGCCCCCCTCGTCTGTTTGCCCCTTCCTTCTCTGTCCGCTCCCTCCTCTCTGTCAGCCCCCCTCCTCTCTGTCAGCCCCCCTTCTCTCTGTCAGCCCCCCTCCTCACTGTCAGCCCCCCTCCTCTCTGTCAGCCCCCCTCTTCTCTGTCAGTCCCCCTTCTCTCTGTCAGCCCCCCTATTCTCTGTCAGTCTCCCTCCTCTCTGTCAGCCCTCCTCCTCTTTGTCAGCCCCCCTCCTCTCTGTCAGCCCTCCTCCTCTCTGTCAACCCTCCTCCTCTTTGTGAGGCCCCCCTTCTCTCTGTCAGCCCCTTCTTCTCTGTCAGCCCCCCCCTCTCTCTCATCAGCCCCCTATCTCTTTCAGCCCCCCTCCTCTCCCCTGTCTCCCCCATACTACACCAGGAGACCTCCCCCACCCCCCAAAATTACACTGGGAGGCTCCCCACAAAACATTACACACTACATATGAACTATATTGTACATTACACACACTCAGGGCCAATCCTGACCGGGGTGCACACGGTGCATCGCGCCCCAGCGCTGTAATGTGCCTGCAGAAGTGGGGCGCGACGGCCCGCCGCCGCCGAACCTTACTGCACTGGTTGTTCATTTGGCTTGCTAGAATCGCCGGCTGCCCGGCAGGCGTCTAGCTAGCAACCAGTGACGTCAGCGAGAGACCGCGGCCACCCCAGCATTTATTTCACGCCGCCTCCGCGGCTAGTGAGCAAGCCCGCCCACCTCTGCCATGTTCTTCAGACAGCATGGCTAAGAGAGGGAGCGGAGCGGACGGAGCCGGAGCGTGTCTGAAGAGAGAGCGCTGCTGCTGCTGTGCCTTGCTGTGAGTGTCTCCAGTCTCCAGTCCCTGCACTGCACCAGGCCAGTCAAGGAGGTAGGTGACAAAGTTGTGCCCATTAAAAGCAGCCACTGTGCCCATCAAACACCCACTGTGCCCATCAAAAGCAGCCACTGTGTCAATCAAACGCCCACTGTGCCCATCAAAAGCAGCCACTGTGCCCATCAAAAGCTGCCACTGTGCCCATCAACCACAGCCACTGTGCCCATCAAACACAGCCACTGTGCCATAAAACGCAGCCACTGTGCTATCAAACGCAGGCACTGTGCCCATCAAACGCTGCCACTGTGCCCATCAAACACTGCCACTGTGCCATAAAACACAGCCACTGTTCCCATCAAACACAGTCACTGTGCCATCAAACGCTACCACTGTGCCCATCAAACGTAGCCATCGTGCCATCAAACGCAGCCACTGTGCCCATCAAACGCAGCCACTGTGCCATCAAATGCAGCCACTGTGCCCATCAAACGCAGCCACTGTGCCCATTAAAAGCAGTTACTGTGCCCATCAAACATAGCCACTGTGCCCATCAAACGCAGCCACTGTGCCCATTAAAAGCGCCTACTGTGCCCATCAAACATAGCCACTGTGCCCATCAAATGCAGCCACTGTGCCCATTAAAAGCAGCTACTGTGCACATCAAATGTAGCCACTGTGCCCATCAAACGCAGCCACTGTGCCCCACCTAAAAGCAGCCACTGTGCCCATTAAAAGCAGCCATTGTGCCCATAAAACGCTGCCACTGGGGCTTAATCCCAGCCACTGTGCCATCAAACGCTGCCACTGTGCCATCAAACGCTGCCACTGTGCCCATCAAACGCAGCCACTCTGCCCATTAAAAGCAGCTACTGTGCCCATCAAACATAGCCACTGTGCCCATCAAATGCAGCCACTGTGCCCATTAAAAGCAGCTACTGTGCCCATCAAACATAGCCACTGTGCCCATCAAAAGCAGCCACTATGCCCATTAAAAGCAGCCATTGTGCCCATAAATGCTACCACTGTGCCATAAAACGCAGCCACTGTGCCATCAAACGCTGCCACTGTGCCCATCAAACGCAGCCACTGTGCCCATTAAAAGCAGCTACAGTGCCCATCAAACGTAGCCACTGTGCCCATCAAACGCAACCACTGTGCCCATTAAAAGCAGCTACTGTGCCCATCAGACGTAGCCACTGTGCCCATCAAACGCAGCTACTGTGCCCCACCTAAAAGCAGCCACTGTGCCCCGCCTAAAAGCAGCCACTGTGCCCATCAAACGCAGCCACTGTGCCCATCAAACGCAGCCACTGTGCCCATTAAAAGCAGCTACTGTGCCCATCAAACGCAGCCACTGTGCCCATTAAAAGCAGCTCTGTGCCCATCAAACACAGCCACTGTTTCCATCAAACGCAGTCACTGTGCCATCAAACGCAGGCACTGTGCCCATCAAATGCAGCCACTATGCCCATCATACGCAGCCAGTCTCTGACCATCTCTTGTATCATGTCTGCAGTCTCTGACCATCTCCTGTAGTATTTCTGCAGTCCCTGAACATCTCTTGTACTATGTATGCAGGCTCTGACCATCTCTTGTACAATGTATGCAGGCTCTGACCATCTCTTGTACTATGTATGCAGTCTCTGACCATCTTTTGTACTATGTATGGGGTCTTTGACCATCTCTTGTACTATGTGTGCAGTCTCTGACCATCTCCTGTACTATGTCTGCAGTCTCTGACCATCTCCTGTACTATGTCTGCAGTCTCTGACCATCTCATGTATCATAACTGCAGCCTCTGACCATTTCTTGTATCATGTCTGCAGTCTCTGACCATCTTCTGTAGCACAGGACATAAAGCGGGGGGGGGGAGGGTTAAAAGGTAACCCTAAGAAACAATCAAGGGAGATCAGCCACGGTATATGACCAAATTAATAGAAGCTTTATTGGTGAAGTTACTTCACCTTTTAACCCCCCCCCCCCCTTTATGTCCTAGGCTGCATGCTTTCTGGGAGATATACCGCCCTAAGGGCGAATCGGTGCGTCAGTTTACCTTTATGGTTCACTAACCAATAATGTAGGATTCCTTTTTTGCCTTTTATAGTTTGTTCCATCTTTTGTAGTATGGCTGCAGTCTCTGACCATTTCTTGTATCATATCTGCAGCCTCTGACCATCTTCTGTATGTCTGCAGTCTCTGACCATCTCTTGTATCATGTCTGCAGTCTCTGACCTTCTCTTGTATCATGTCTACAGTCTTTGACCATCTTCTGTAGTATGTCTGCAGTCTCTGACCATCTCTTGTACTATTCATGCAGTCTCTGACCATCTCTTGTACCATGTCTGCAGTCTCTGACCATCTCTTGTACTATGTTTGCAGTCTCTGACCATCTCTTGTATCATAACTGCAGACTCTGACCATCTTCTGTAGCATGTTTGCAGTCCCTGACTATTTCTTGTATCATGTCTACAGTCTCTGACCATCTTGTGTATCATGTCTGCAGTCTCTGACCATCTTATGTATCATGTCTACAGTCTCTGACCATCTCTTGTACTATGTCTGCAGTCTCTGCTCATCTCTTGTACTATGTCTGTAGTCTCTGATCATCTCTTTTACTATGTTTGCAGTCTCTGACCATCTCTTGTATCATGTCTGCAGTCTATGACCATCTTCTGTAGTATGTCTGCAGTCTCTGACCAGCTCTTGTATCATATCTGCAGTGTCTGACCATCTCTTGTATCATGTCTGCAGTCTCTGACCATCTCTTGTATCACGTCTGCAATCTCTGACCATCTCTTGTATCATGTCTGCAGTTTTTGACCATCTTCTGTAGTATGTCTGCAGTCTCTGACCATCTCTTGTACTATTCATGCAGTCTCTGACCCTCTCTTGTACTATGTCTGCAGTCTCTGACCATCTCTTGTACTATGTTTGCAGTTTCTGACCATCTCTTGTACTATGTCTGCAGTCTCTGCTCATCTCTTGTATCATGTCTGCAGTCTATGACCATCTTCTGTAGTATGTCTGCAGTCTCTGACCATCTCTTGTATCATGTCTGCAGTCTCTAACCATTTCTTGTATCATGTCTGCAGTCTCTGACCATCTCTTGTACTATGTCTGCAGTCCATGACCATTTCTTGTATCATGTCTGAAGTCTCTGACTATCTCTTGTACTATGTTTGCAGTCTCTGACCATCTGCTGTATTATGTCTGCAGTCTCTGACTATCTCGTTCTCTTTATTGTTAAGAGATCATGGGAGGATTCCAGGTTAACAAAGACTCCTTAGGGGAGCATATCTGTGTTTGAGTCGTTGCCATAGAAACATTTGCAAAGGGGAGGAGTTAGTAAGACGCCCAAAATATTTCTGCACCCAGGCGTCTGTGACCCTAGGATCGGCCCTGCACACACCTGCACCATATACACTATATTGTACATTACACACTAAATATACACTATATTGTACATTACACACGCCTGCACTATATACACTATATTGTACATTACACATGCCTTCACTATATACACAATATTGAACATTACACACACGCACTATATGCAATTGGCTATACCCACTGTTCACTGCTGTGTGTGCTGCATTACTACTCCCTTAGGGCACACAGCGGTATCCCAGGTATTTTACAGTCTCATAGTGTATGCTACAAATAAATGCGAAGCCCTGCTGAAGTGTTCGGGTTTGGCTCAAGGAAAAGGTGCCAACCCTAAGCATAGGCCTGCCTAAATTTACCTGCGCTGACCGTACAAAACAAACCCACTACTCTAGCACCTACCTACCTAAGTTAGAGGGTGCTACATATCAAACTGAGGGCAATGATTGGATAATTAGCCACATGGCAATATTGACAGTATCTACATTGCCACTCAGTTTAAACTTATGAGCAGTTTGTACCATTCACTGAACTCAAAAATAGGATTAAAACTTGTCATTGTTCCAGCTGTCAAACTAATAATTGTCATGAAGGCAATAATAGGATTTCAAATAATGCTAAAACTGTCCTTGAGCTACATCTGTGAGCCATAAACATAGCTAGGGTTTTCTCACACAAAATGATTAAGTCTGGTGAAATAATCTCTTTCATATCACATGATTTTTTTTACTTATGTAGCCCTTGGAGACATGGTTGTTAGTGTTTTTAACATGTGATACAGTATTAGTCATATGTTTATTCAAATTAAGCTGACTAGTGGAACACTTTTATTTGGTTAATTTATTGGATAATTCATTGCAGGTTGATTTATGCAGATGTTTACTAATGTTTGTATGTCAAGGTGCATTTAGTCAAATGATAATGGTAAACAGCAGATGACAGTTGTGTTGATGACTCCATATCTAGCCCCTTGAAGACCAGGCTTTTTCCGGCACTTTCTGTTTACAAGTTTAAATCAGTATTTCTTGCTGGAAAATTACTTATAACCCCCAAACATTATACTTTTTTTTTTTTTAGCAGAGACCCTAGGGAATAAAATGGAGATCGCAATTTTTTATGTTACACGTTATTTGCGCAGCAGTTTAGCAAATGCAATTCTTTGGAAAAAAATACATTTTAACCACATGATGACTGCCCACCCTGACGGCGGCAGAATTGCTCCCCTGCTTAAATTGCTGTAGCTGTCTGGCGCCTGCTTCAAGGGATATAGGGGACGCCCACGCCCGCCGCATCACTGAAGAGCCGATGTGCGTGCCCGCCGTGATCTCTCCTGACAGAGCAGGAACGGAGATGTGTTCTGTCAGGGGAGAGGAGACAGATCAAGTGTTCCTAGTATAGAAGAACACCGATGGGTTTCCCCCCCCTCCAGGCAGTCCCATCCCCCCACAGTTAGAACACACAGTGAGGGAACACAATTAGGGAACCCCTTGATCACCCCCTAGTGTTAACCTCTTCCCTGCCAGTGACATTTATACAGTAATCAGTGGCTATTTATAGCACTGATCGCTGTATAAATGTCAGTGGTTTCAAAAAAGTGTCAAAAGTGTCCGATCTGTCCGCCGCAATCCCGATAAAAATTGCAGATCACCGCCATTACTAGTAAAAAATAAAAAAAATAATAAAAATGCCATAAATTAATAACCTATTTTGTAAGCGCTATAACCTTTGTGCAAACCAATCAATATATGCTTATTGTGATTTTTTTACCAAAAATATGTAGAAGAATACATATCAGCCTAAACTGAGGAAAAAATTTGTTTTAATTTTTTTTTAAAAAATGGGATATTTATTATAGCAAAAAGTAAAAAATATTGTGTTTTTTTCAAAATTGTCGCACTTTTTTGTTTATAGCGCAAAAAAATAAAAACCACAGAGGTGATCAAATATCACCAAAACAAAGCTCTATTTGTGGGAAAAAAAGGACATCAATTTTGTTTGTGTACAACATCGCATGACCACGCAATTGCCAGTTAAAGCGCCGCAGTGCCGTATCGCAAAAAATGGCCCAGTCAGGAAGGGGGTAAATTCTTCTGGGGCTGAAGTGGTTAATGAATAAAAAGACAAAACACAATATATACCCCAATTTTTTTATAAAATGTGAAAGATGATGTTAGGCTAAGTAAATACCCAACATGTCACGCTTTAAATGGCGACAAATTATAGTTCTTAAAAATCTCCATAGGCGACACTTTAAATGCCTTTACAGGTTACTAGGATTATTGCTCTCACCCTAACGTTAGCGGTGATACTTCACATGTGTGGTGCGAATATCGTTTACATATGCGTGCACGTCTTGCGTATACATTCGCTTCTGGGTGCGAGCACATAAGTATGGGGGCGCTTTAATTTTTTTTTTCTTATTTATTTTACTTTTTATTTTTTATTTTTTTTAAATGTCCCTTTAATTTTTTTTTTTTTTTTTGGTCACTTTTATTCCTATTACATTGAATGTAAACATCCCTTGTAATAGAAATAAGGATGACAGGTCCTCTTTATGGAGGTCAAAAAGATCCCAAAGCTCTCCTTTACCTTCAAAAGCAAAAGATAAAAAAAAAATGTTTTTTGATCTTTTGCTTTAAAAAAAAACAAACTTGTTTACTTCCAGCCTGGGGATTTGCTCTTTGATCGCCTGTGTGACCAGCTGGCGTCACCATTGGATCGTTTCTTGGGTGAACTGGTGGAAACGGTAAGCCCGAGAAAAACCGTCAAGCGGCAGGAGGGAGTTGAAGAGAGAGAGTGGCATGGGAGCATCTCCTCAATTATGTAACTACGGATCACTAGTCCTGGGGCATTTATTGTCTCACTGTTGTATGTTACCGCTGCACTTTAATCTGTAATGTACAATATATATTCCTAACTTTTGCACGCTAAATGCAATGTTGTGCATTACATAGCACTGACCACTAAAATTTATATGCTGTGTTATCTTTAACATATTCTTGTCTTTGTTTCAGCAATTTACGGTGTGAAGAAAAACAGTAGAAGATTCTAATTTTAAAAAGAACAGTCCTTCATGCTAGGGTTTATGTGTATTTGTGAGACCCTCACCTGTGTCACATACACCAGGGTGTATTTTGTGAGTACAAAGACTGCAGCATATGTGTGTAAGGTATACAGCTATAGGAATAGGCGATATTTAACCTTGGGACAGAAAGACACCAAGTACTGGCAGTCCTCTGATGCAGTCAGCTTGTGGTGAATGGGTTTTTTTATGTTCACATGCCTACACAAAGGCCCCAGGATTGGTGTCATCAAAGAAAGGGACCACAACATGTGGGCACCCTATTAAATCTCAATACAAGGATAAGCTGGCCAGTTCCCTACCACCATCCCAGAAAGAGCCCAAAATGTGTCACTTTAAGAAGGTGCTGCATAGGAACTTTTCCTGATGTTTGTTGGATCTACTTTGTTGACTAATGTGACTCTGATCCCTGAAAAGAGGAGCAGTGGTGATGACGGGTGCCTATGCACCTCTTTTAAGAGATTTTTAAACTATAGCAGCTACTGCTGGCTGCAAGCAGCACCTGAACCACATTGTTGACTTCATCAGGTCCAGGGCTGGTGTAGACACACTCAGAAGTGATGGCCCCATTGACTATTAGTTGTCCAGGCTAGACTCCCACCAGAGCTTGCACAGTATGCATTGGAAATTCTGGCTTGCCTTGCAGCTAGTCTGCTGTCTGAGAAAGCATTTAGCGCAGCAGGAAATGTTGTAATGGGGAGTCAAATCTGCCTGTCTCTTGACACTATGGACTAGCTCTGCTTGATTAAAATGAAAAGGTCTTGGATTACAAATGACTACAAAACGTCTGCTTTTACAAACTAAACTTTTAATTGTCATCCAGCCATTAATTGTTATCCACACACCTCCCCCCCAAAAATTATTGCTGCCACCATTATTAGCTCCTCCCACCTCTCCTCATCTATTCTAGTGCTCCAGCACCATACATGTTCCACAAAATGTCTTCACAACTGGACCTTCATTGGAAATTTTCTAATGTTAATGCATAGTAAGTCTGGCATTGAGCCTTAAAATTTGTGGGTTATTCTGAGGCTCCTGTACTGTTAAGGTGCCCCATAATGTTTCCCCAGCTGCACCTCTGCCACTAAATTTCTAATGATTGCTGCAGGGCAAAATCCTGTCTAGTGTCTCAAAGTTTGCAGATTATTCCAGTACATAGGCACCATAAGAGTGCCACACAATGTTTCTACAGCTGCACCTCAACTGCCAAATTTCTAAAGTTTGCTGCAGTGTGAATCCTGCTTTGTTTTTCAAAACTTTGAAGCCTATTGCAATGCTCAGGCACTCTAAAAGTGGCACATAATGCTTCTGCAGCTGGACCTCAGCTGACCAATTTCTCAAATTTCCTGCAGGGAAAATCCTATGTTGCAGCCTGTTCCAGTGCTCCTACACGCAAACATATTTGTGGCTATTATCGTTTAGATAATACTCTAATATTTATTGCAGGATAAAACCTGTCTCCTCTCTCCATCTTCTATTGCAGCCTAACCAAGCTACTTATTGTTATTATATTGTACAGCCACAGAGCAATATTTAAGGCTATTGTCTCTCATATAATAAACTCTAATGTTTATTTCAAGCTAAAACTTGTCTCATCTCTTACTCTTACATTGTAGCCTTACCAAGCTACTTTCATACAGTCCATACTGTTTAAATATTTTTTTTACTTTTAGGATAATACAATGTGAAAAAAAGCTCACAAACTAAACTATTTAAATGTTTTGGCACTGGCCAATTTGTACATACTGTAGTTGATGGCTTTTAGATCTGTTGTGACTGCTACTTTACACCAGTAAATTCAAGCATATTACTGCTTTATTTGAAAAAAAAATCAGACGTTGCAGCACAACTACCTTCAAAAAACATTTTTTTAGGTTAAAATGAATAAGATTGGGGTGCTGCTGTTATATTTAAATCAAACTAAAAGTAAAAGTTTAAAATAATCAGTTAAACGTCCCAAATATGTGATGCTAGGATACTGTATCGCTGATATTGTCTGCGAAAAATCATGCTTCTTCCATAAATCCAAATGCAGCTTAAATTCATCTTCCAGGCATGAAATTTAAAGGATTTGTATTTTTTCCACGTTGGCCATGAAGCCGCATTAAAAGGACCCACAAATGCCCCCCCATTGCAGTGCCCAGATCCCCTTGACAACGACTTTCCTATTAGCCTTGAAAATGGCCAAAATGTAGTACCAATTTTCCTTCCTATAGATTTCAATAGAGTTCTCAGCTAAATTCAGGTTTCAAGGATTTCAAGCAGGATTCCAGAATCCCTGAATTGAGCCAGATTCCTTCAGCCTCTTCCCTATTAAGATCTATGTAAGAAGTCACATTTTCTAAATTAGATGTCTGACAAGGGTTTTTAATGCTTACCATCTGGAAAGTAAGCAGAACAAGAAAAAGAACAGTTTGAAGCTGTAATTTGGTGGGAAAAAACTATAGATGGCTAGAGCAGGAACTCTATTGATGATGATATCTGTCCTTAACTGTAATCTTTGATCTTCAAGATGAGCACAGTTAGCCAAACAGAGGCAATGGAGGCTGGTCATGCTGGTCTAAAGTAACCAAGTTTTATAACAAAAAAAAAAGCAGTAAAGTTTATTGTGCGCCTTATACATTCAGTACATATGCAGCAATGGTATCATGAGTCAGGTATGACATCTGTACTTACTATCTGGTACAACAGTAAAATTTACTCATTTACAATCTGGTGCTAAAGGAATTAGCTTAAGCGCCAGTGTGGAAATGATTAACTTGCCAGGAGGACATCCTAATGGTTAAAGTTATTTATACAGTCTACATTTTTTATACAGAACCATTTTCATAAGTCCCGATTGAACAAAAGAGCTCACAATCTAATGTTCCTATCACATTCACACACTTCTTATTGGAAGAAAGCAAAGCTCATGGAATAAAACTCTGTAGACATAGGGGAAACACCTCCTACAAGCAGATTTTGTCCTTGGTGGGAATCAATCAAAAGACTCTAACCACTTAGTCACCATGCTGCCCAACTTCAGTAAACCTTCTTTACAGTGGTATGGTTTTCTTTATACTTTTTTAAAGTCCAACTGTATTTTTGTACAGTTTAGTCAATTTAATTAATAGATTTAATCACTTTTTTTTAAATTCTACATTATTAATTAAACCCATTTTTGTTTTGTTTCTAATTGGAGTGTGATATACATTCAACAACAATCATTATGCATTAGCCTAACCAGACAACCTTGGAAGTCAGCCATTCACACCTGTTGTATTTATCATCATTCACAAACAGGACAGCTGTTTAATGGTCTGTAGGCAAAATCCTTACTATAGTGTTGTAGTCTGCCTTCAGCATGTTTCCCCTTCTCATTAGTTTGTCCACAAAGGAAAAATAAAAACGTTTGCCAGCATTCATCAAATTTTAAATATGAACAGGCTTCCCAGTTCTCATTGAATATGCTTTAAAACAGAAAAGGTAGTGGACCATAGTACCTAGAGAAACATATTTAGGTTAGCCTGTTCCTCCTAGATACAAGCTCTAGCCAGGTGACAGCACCATTTCTATTCAATGTAATCCTCTGGAGTCTATATGCACTAGAATACTTTAACTCTGTTCATTATAGTGAACCTGCCACCACTGCAAATAAATATTATTGGCATATATGTCTACCTTTGTTTTTTGTTTTTTTCTGAACTGTAGGTAATTTCTGATTTAAGGGGCCCTGAAGCGGTTTATGCCAGGAAGCAGACATTGCGCTAATAAACTTATCTGTGCTCTTCGCCAAGTAAACCTCTAAAATATATGTGTGAGCCACAGCTAGCTGTTCTGTCCTAAGTACCTATTGAATTGCCACCTTGTGTTGATAACTGGTAATATAAGGTGAACAGCGCTATGGAAATATATCTATATGGCTAATCAAAACTGTAGCCTAAAAATGCAACCAAAATAAATATACAGTTCAAACCAAACTCGAAGAGTGTCCCTGTGTTTCTTAAATCAACACTTATTGTGATATATAAAATCCATATACCAAAACAGACAGTGCACTCCCTATCAGAAGAGAAAAGTGTATTCTCCTGCGAAGATGGTTAAATCTTCATTGTGCGCGTGCTTATAGATGACAGTAATTAAAGTGCTTTAAACTGTGCCCATGTCACATGCCCCCTTTACACCATGCACTCACTTGACCCATGTGACCCTAGGACTATTGGGGTCAAACACGCTTATATTACAGATAATATGACTCCACTACCTTGCCGAAAAGGTACCGACTCCCTGGCTCCCCTTCAAGTCTCCAGGCCCTAAGGTCACTCAGGTAAGTACAAAGGAAACCACAAAGAAATCTCATAATGCACCAACTTTATTAATACATGTATTCCCTAATGAACATGTACCCATTAGAATGCTCATTCAAATACTCTGGTGCTTAAGACCGGCATTCAGTATTTCCAGCAGTCTTTAATTGTATGGGCACCGCTGTTTGGTGAAATGCATCGAGGCAGGTACATAGACATTAAATGGAGCAAGGGGGTCGGTACTTTTGGAGCAAGGTGGCAGAGCCATATGATCAGTAATATTAGCATGTTTGACCCGTCTTGTTCTAGGATCATAGGGTTCCGGTGAGTGCACGGTGTAAAGAGGGCATGTGGCACGGGCACGGTTTGGAGCACTTTAATTATTGTCATCCATAAGCATGTGCACAACGAAGATTTAACCATCATTGCAGGAGAATATACTTTTCTCTTCTAATAAGGATTGATCTGTTTTGGTATACAGATTTTATATATCACAATAGGTGTTGCTTTAAAGAAACACACAGATGCTCCTCGAGTTTGGTTTGAACTGTATATTTATTTTGGTTGCATTTTCTGTCATTTTTTTTCTACATGTTTGGTTAGCCATTTATATTGCACAGTAGATATACAGTATTTCCATAGCGTTGTTCACCTTATATTACCAGGAAGCAGACATTACCAGTTTACATTACCAGGAAGTAAACAGGTCTCTTTTGGCCTAAAACACCTTTCTCACAGCATATTTATAAAAAATGTCACAAACTGAAATATGGGGGAAATCTTCAAAGGTGACACCTAATTGCAGTGACAACTATCAAAAAGAGGATTTCCTCTCACTTCCTGTTGTGGTTCTGGGACAGGAAGTAAAGAGAAATCAACCTATGAACCAGAACAGCAGTGGACAGTGTTTGTGGCCAAAGAATCAAAAGATTAACTTATCTGTATGATACTAATTTATATTGACATGGTAGCATTTATAAAATGTCTAATTCCAAAGTCTTTTTTTTTTTTTAAGCAAGTTTGCTTAAAAAAAATATTTAAAGGCTTGGTTGCTGTTCATGCTCTTTGGCAGTTGGACCAATTAAGGACACTCTAAAAATAAAGCTCTTGTTGTTTTATTGGCTGAGGGGAGGCAGTGTGCCACACAGCAGTACAAAAGACAAACACAGTTAACTGGCAATTTACTTTGTGTTCTATAAATTAGTGAGTAGGAGTTAACCAACTGTTTTCTGAATTATATTTATTTTTTGCTATTTTTGTGTGCGAAAAATTTCACCCTTGTAGAATACACACTTGTTGTTGCATACACACTTGTAGTAAGGGCTTTTATTTCCACCTTGGTGTGCAGCACTTACTGCAAGCCACATGAAAACTTCATATACAGTGCCTCGAAAAAGTATTCACACCCCTTGAACTTTTTCAAAATTTGTCATGTTACAACCAAAAACGCAAATGTATTTTATTGGAATTTTATGTGATAGACAAACACAACGTCGCACAAAATTGTGAAGTGGAAGGAAAATGATATAGGGTTTTCAACATTTTTTTTATAAATAAATATCTGAAAAGTGTGACGTGCATTTGTATTCAGCCCCCCTGAGTCAATACTTTGTAGAATAACCTTTGACTGCAATTACAGCTGCAAGTCTTTTTGGGTATGTCTCTACCAGCTTTGCACATCTAGAGAGTGATATTTTTTCCCCTTCTACTTTGCAAAATAGCTCAAGCTCTGTCGGATTGGATGGAGAGAGTCTAAAAACAGCAATTTTCAAATCTTGGCAAAGATTCTCAATTGGATTTAAGTCTGCACTTTGAGTGGGCCATCCCAACACATGGATATGCTTTGATGTAAACCCTTCCATTGTAGCTCTGGCTGTATGTTTGGGGTCGTTGTCCTGCTGGAAGGTCAACCTCTGCCCCAGTCTCAAGTCTTTTGTAGACTCTAACAGGTTTTCCTCTAAGATTGCCCCGTATTTGGCTCCATCCAGCTTCCCATCAACTCTGACCAGCTTCCCTGTCCCTGCTGAAGAAAAGCATCCACACAACATGATGCTGCCACTGCCATGTTTCACAGTGGGGATGGTGTTTTCAGAATGATGTGCAATGTTCGTTTTTGCTTTTAGACCAAAAAGTTCAATTTTGGTTTCATCTGACCAGAGCACCTTCTTCTACATGTTTACTGTGTCTCCCACATGGCTTCTCACAAACTTCAAACAGAAATTCTTATGACTTTCTTTCAATAATGGCTTTCTTCTTGCCACTCTTCCATAAAGGCCAGATTTGTGGAGTGCACGACTAATAGTTGTCCTGTGGAAAAATTCTCCCACCTGAGCTGTGGATCTCTGTAGCTCCTCCAAAGTTACCATGGGCCTCTTGGCTGCTTCTCTGATTAATGCTCTTCTTGTCTGGCCTGTCAGTTTAGGAAGACGGCCATGTCTTGGTAGGTTTGCAGTTGTGCCATATTCTTTCCATTTTCGGATGATGGATTGAACAGTGCTCCGTGAGATGTTCAAAGCTTGGGATATTTTTTTATACCCTAACCCTGCTTTAAACTTCTCCACAACTTTATCCATGACCTGTCTGGTGTGTTCTTTGGCCTTTCTGATGCTGTTTGTTCACTAAGGTTCTCCCACAAACCTCTGAGGGCTTCACAGAACAGCTGTATTTAAACTGAGATTAAATTACAGACAGGTGGACTCTATTTACTAATTAGGTGACTTCTGAAGGCAATTGGTTTCACTAGATTTTTGATAGGGGTATCAGCATAAAGGGTGCTGAATACAAATGCATGCCACTTTTTCAGATATTTATTTGTAACAATATCACATAAAATACCAATAAAACACACACATTTTTGGTTGTACCATGACAAAATGTGGAAAATTTCAAGGCGTACAAATACTTTTGCAAGGCGCTGTATTTTGATTGTGTAATTGATGTGTTAAGCAGTGATCGCTATCATGTGAGTAGTGGCCCATCCCCCCCACAGTTAGAATCACTCCCTAGGACGCACTCAACCCCTTGATCGCCCCCTAGTGTTTAACCCCTTCCCTGCCATTGTCATTTATACAGTAATCAGTGCATTTTTATAGCACTGATCGCTGTATAAATGACAATGGTCCCACATAGTGTCAAAAGTGTCCAATGTGTCCGCCATAATGATAAAATCGCAGATTGCCACCATTACTACTGAAAAAAAATGATAATAAAAATGCCATAAAACTATCCCCCATTTTGTAGATGCTATAACTTTTGCGCAAACCAATCAGTATACGCTTATTGCGTTTTTTTTTTACCAAAAATATGTATAAGAATGCATATTGGCCTAAACTGAGGAAAAAATAGTTTTTTTATATATTTTTGAGGGATATTTATTATAGTAAAAAGTAAAAAATATTGTGTTTTTTCAAAATTTTCGCTCTTTTTTGTTTATAGCACAAAAAATGAAAACTGCAGAGGTGATCAAATACCACCAAAAGAAAGCTCTATTTGTGGGAAAAAAAGGATGTCAATTTTATGTGATAAACAATAAAACAATTGACCCCCTAATGTTGGACTTTTAAGGCACTTGAAGAAAGTATTACAAAATATAAATACCAATGTAATTTATTAAATTTCAACATTAAAAACAATAATAGTATAACAAATACCGTATGAAATGCATAACAGACATTATTACATGTATGTACACAGTTTCAGAAGTACTCTTGAAACCGACGCGTTTTGGAGTAAATATATCTCCTTCCTCAGGGGTGGGTTAGAGACATTTTTATTATTATTGTAGTGTGTTGCTGACTTAGCATTCCATATAACTGAGAATTAAAAACAACAGCAGGGACACGGTCTGTCAACCATAGAAATTCTTGGCTCCAAGAGGAAGCAATGATTTTTCAGTTGTTAGAAATTTGTTTGGTATCCGTATTGAGAGAGAATTGAGATGAAAAAATTCATTCAAATATATCTTTAGTGAGGGAGGGGGGTTAGATCCTCCCTTGGCCTTCCAACAAAAAGAGGAAGGGAGACCAGTAGGGGGCGTAAGGGTATAGTATTTCTGAGAATAAACTGACTTCGAGAGGCAAATCCTGAGTTATTAAGCGGCCCGGCTACTGGTGTTGTTAGTGTATAGGGAATAACTGAATGTTCCAAAGATAAGCAAACTTCTAACAGTACAGACCAGTGTCATACAGCAGAGTGTGATCGGTCTAAATATCACATGGTATTCAGACCCTTAGCTCAGTGTTTAGTAGAAGCACCCTTTTGGTCTAATACAGCCATGAGTCTTTTTGGGAAAGATGCAACAAATTTTTCACACCTGGATTTGGGGATCCTCTGCCATTCCTCCTTGCAGATCCTCTCCAGTTTTTGTCAAGTTGAATGGTAAACATTGGTGGAGGTGCTCAATTGGGTTTAAGTCAGGGCTCTGGCTGGGCCATTCAAGAACAGTCACTGAGTTGTGAAGCCACTCCTTCATTATTTTAGCTGTGTGCTTAGGGTCATTGTCTTGTTGGAAGGTAAACCTTCAGGCCAGTCTGAGGTCCTGAGTACTCTGGAGAAGGTTTTCGTCCAGGATATCCCTGTACTTGGCTGCATTCATCTTTCCCTCGATTGCAACCAGTCGTCCTGTCCCTGCAGCTGAAAAACACCCCCACAGCATGATGCTGCCACCACCATGCTTCACTGTTGGGACTGTATTGGACAGGTGATGAGCAGTGCCTGGTTTTCTCCACACATACCGCTTAGAATTAAGGCTAAAAAGTTCTATCTTGGTCTCATTAGACCAAAGAATCTTATTTCTCACCATCTTGGAGTCCTTCAGGTGTTTTTTTTAGCAAACTCCATGTGTCTTACACTGAGGAGAGGCTTCCGTCGAGCCACTCTGCCATAAAGCCCCGACTGGTGGAGGGCTGCAGTGATGGTTGACTTTCTACAACTTTCTCTCATCTCTCGACTGCATCTCTGGAGCTCAGCCACAGCGATCTTTGGGTTCTTCTTTACCTCTCTCACCAAGGCTTTTCTCCCCCGATAGCTCAGTTTGGCTGGACGGCCAGCTCTAGGAAGGGTTCTGGTCATCCCAAACATCTTCCATTTAAGGAATATGGAGGCCACTGTGCTCTTAGGAACCTTAAGTGCAGCAGAATTTTTTTGTAACCTTGGCCAGATCTGTGCCTTGCCACAATTCTGTCTCTTCAGGCAGTTCCTTTGACCTCATGATTCACATTTGCTCTGACATGCACTGTGAGCTGTAAGGTCTTATATAGACAGGTGTGTGGCTTTCCTAATCAAGTCCAATCAGTTCAATCAAACACAGCTGGACTCAAATGAAGGTGTAGAACCATCTCAAGGATGATCAGAAGAAATGGACAGCACCTGAGTTAAATCTATGGGTGTCACAGCAAAGGGTCTGAATACTTATGACCATGTGATATTTCAGTTTTTCTTTTTTAATAAATCTGCAAAAATGTCAACAATTCTGTGTTTTTCTGTCAATATGGGGTGCTGTGTGTACATTAATGAGGAAAAAAATTAACTTAAATGATTTTAGCAAATGGCTGCAATATAACAAAGAGTGAAAAATTTAAGGGGGTCTGAATACTTTCCGTCCCCACAGCAGAACTTTGCTGGCTCTCTCCAACATGCTGTATCAGCTTCTCCTGAAGCCACTTGCCACAATCCTTATTAGACATATCCCATGGTACACAGACAGCCCGACTGGCTTCCTCTGTGTTGCTATGGGTAACTACTCTCGGTCTTAGCCTTTGGTCAGCCTCTCTCCTTGCATATAGCATGGGCTTCTCTCTGCTGGCATGGGCAGGTTACAGGCATGAGACACAGCCTACAAACTGTGGATTGCTGGATCTTCACAGGCCTGTGTCTTACCCAGATGCGGAAAGCCCAGGGAGCTCCCCAGGTTCTCCCAGATTCAGAGGGAGGTGCAGAGAAGGAGTGGGGAATAGACTTTCCGTATGTTCCACAAAATGTCATGGACATCATAGAAAGATGAACATGACACTCATGGCCAACATCTGTAATATCTAAGTTAGAAGAAACGAAAAACCAAAAATCAGACTATATAGGCCAGGCATGGAAAGTAGAGACCATTTAAAAAAAAACATAAAATTTTATTATACAAATTTTATAAAAAAGAACATACAGCATGTATATATGCTTATAGTTAAAACCAAGTATAGTAGTGCTTTTTGTATGGAGTAAAAAACATATATTTATACAATAGTTGTTAACATGCTTCAGAGATTACAATGCTGGTTATAGGTCCTCATGTGCCAACGTGTTTCGCCAGGGTTGCTTCATCAGCACTTGCAACACAGAGATCCACCGCTCTGAGCAGTGAAAGCCCAACATAGGGTAATTAGCGGCACACCCAATCCAGGTGCTCTGGCTCAGGATGTCCTTCCCATATCCAAAAACAAAATCACTGATACAAAAGCATGGAAGAGCAGGCACTACTGGAAATTCAGTCTTGAGTCTTTATTGCAGTATGACCATGTACAAAATAAGTGAAGGCTAACGCGTTTCGGCAAGAGCCTTGTTCACAGCACAAACACAAAGAGAAAAACAACACATATATATATATACATATACAATGAAAAGGTGGTGTAATTCACTCCCTCCAATTAGATGATGTCATTGATTGCAAATAAACGAGAAACATCGCTGCAGGTGTGTATCACCCTGGAAGTGTAAAACACATCAAATTAAAAAGATACTGGGAAAACAAATTGGATCTATAAAATATAAATAGATTAAAAAATTAGAGTAAAATATAATAGGATATAATATCTAGCACAAAAATAATCTCTCTACATAAATACCTATTTGAGGAAAAGATAAACATATCTGAGGTTCATACCAGATGGAATCCTGGTGTGCAGATTAAAAATCCACCAGACTTCATGCTCAAGGAGCCTATGGTGTACAACACCATCACGAGGTGAATTCTTAACTCTTTCCAAGCCATAAAAAATAAAGGATGACATGTTACCCAAGTGGTGATGCTTAAAATGTTTGGACACGTTAGATAAGCCCTTATCTGTGGAGTAAGATGCACCATGATAATGTTCACTTATCCTTACCCTTAAGGGCCTCCTAGTATATCCCACATATTGACAAGAGGTACATTCCACTACATAAACTACATTACTAGTTCCACAATTAATATAGTCTCGTATTACAAAGCTCTTACCAGTAGAGCAAGAGCACACTGCACTATATTTTGTAGAGTGTTTACTGCAGAACCGTCAGGTATTAACTCCGCAGGCATAAGATCCCGTGGTGTGGAATCATGTCCCCTCTGATTCTCAGACTGGAAAAAACTTGAAGACAGAATATCACCTAGAGTGCCAGCATGTCGGCTAGAAAACTTACAGTCAGCTTGAATAATAGCTTTCAGATATTTATCTGTTGACAAAATAGGAAGATGTTTACTAATAATATCTCTAACGTTATTGAACTCCTGCGAATAGGTTTTTGTTTTGTTTTTTAAATATGTTTATTGAGCTTTTACAAACAAAAGTACACAGTTCGTGAATGTGGGAGTAATTAGCCGGAAAACAGTAATACAAGTAATGTAGAATAGTGAGAAAGATAAAACTGCGACATTTGGGGCCTATAAACAATGAGAATAAACCTGATAAAGTTATATCTGGTCTAACAAATGAAGTTAGCTGAAGGCTCTGCCTAAGGAGAGGAAGCATGTGAACATTTACTCGTAGAGTGGGTAGAGAGATCACTACCGTTGTAGAGAGAAGTTGAATGTATCATGTCAAATCATGAAGAACCTAAGTAAATAGATTAGGTAGAATGTCCATGGGGGTGAGGCTATATGGAGTTAGGACATTAGAGGTGGGCTGGATCCGGAGTTTGCCCAGTGTGTTAGCAAGATCTGCTCGCAGGTACCAATCCGTGTAGTGGAAGGGAGCCATATGGGAAGAAATTTCTTCTGGAGAAAAGGAGTGTTCCATGAAGCAACGCCACCTTGCAATAAAGCGTTTCAGAGATGTGGAGTGTTGAGTAACGGTATCCAATTTTTCAATGGTGAATAGTTTTAAGAGTGCTTGTTTGACCAAGGCAATTTGAGGTGGAGAGGGGTTGATCCAAGCATACATTATTGCCCTGCGGGCTGCCAGTGGGCAGATATGGACCCATTGAGAAAGAGAGGCATGGGTAGGCGTTGGTGAAGAGGCTTGCAGAGTGTCGCAGCTGAAGAGGCATAATAGTGGGTCCTTAGGTAGACGTGGAAGGTGGAGATTGCTTGACAAGTCCATAATCTGTGGAACAAGGATGGTCTTGGGATACAGCACCAAGGGCATGCGGAGTCGGCTGAGTCAGTTTTGCTGTGGCGAAACGGGAAATATGCCCGATGGGCGATTTTAAACTGGGTTTTTCGCCATGTTTTGCACATTACTGGAGAGCGTACCCTTCAATATCCTGCGAGAATCTTCTCTGGTGCTCTTGGTCGTCCAGAATAGAGATCCAAGGTTTGAAAGGTACAATTTGGTATTTTGTAGCCTGATGGGTGATGACGAGGTTGGAGTATATATCTGAAATGGAGTATTGATCTCGATCTATCGTGACATCAATGAAGGAGTGTTGGCAAGGGTTTTGGCGAGCGCTGCAGCAGAATGTGAGGTAGCTGGTTAGCTGGTGGTAGTGAAACTCCTGTAATGGCGTGAGGGAGAATTGTTTGGTTAGTTCCGAAAAGAGTCTAAAGGTACCTTGAGCAGGATCAATGACTTTGGAGATAGTTGTTATGCCTGATGATGACCACTGGGTAAAAGTCTTATGATCCATAGAGGGGGGAACATTGGGTTACCAAGTATAGGAAGGTGTTTTGAGATGGTGGAGGGTAGGCCCAGGATTTTTCATATTTCTCTCCAGGCGATTACAGTGTCTCTAATCAGGAGGTTGGATTTCAAAGGCTGGGGAAGGGCACGCAGCCTAGAATGCAGGACCGCCTGGAGATTAAACGGAGACAAGAGGGCACCCTCCAGCATGAAGTTGGAGTAACGAGATTTTTTAGATAACCAGTCAATACCTTGTCTCAGTAGGCATGAAAGATTGTAGAATCTGATATTGGGCAGGCCCGTCCCACCCTCACACTTCAGGAGACAGAGTTTTTGAAGCGCAATGCAAGGTTTTCTGCACCGCCAGATAAATGCGAGTAGCGCAGTGTGTATCTTTTGAACATCAGTATGCTTCATTAGTAAAGGTAAGGTCTGTAATAGATACAATAGTCTCGCGAACGAGACCATCTTGAAGAGGTGACATCTCCCGAATAGTGAAAGGGGTAGGCCCGCCCATGCTTCCAACTCCTGTACAATCTTGGCTATCAAAGGGGGGTAGTTCAGGCTTTATAGGGAGGAGGGTTCCCTGCCAATGCGAATGCCCAGGTAGGTGATATGATGTTTTGCTACTATGAATGGGGATGAGCTCATCCAAGCTCGAGCCAGCTGTGGGTGGAGAGGTAAGATTTCGCTCTTGTCAAAATTAATCCGGAGCCCCGAGCAGGTCTGAAAAATCGCAAATAGGTCTCGGAGGAGTGAGATATCCGCGGGAGGATTAGTTGAGAATAGGAGGACGTCATCGGCGAATAGAGTGGAGCGTAAAACTTGGTTGCCCACCGCGACACCACTAACCCCTAAGGGGGAGTTTAAAAGTCTGAAGAGTGGTTCCATAGCTATAATATAATAATAGTGTAGCGCTATTAAAAAGTGAAAATAAATCACAAAAAATAGAAAATAAATAACACATCTAAAAAGAAACCAAAAAACAATATAAATTGGCTATGCTGAATATAACCCAGTGGGGGTGTGAGAAAGAATGTCCACAGAAAATCTTAAATGGTATATTCCTCTGGTGAGAGTAATCCCAATCGTGAGATAATCAGTGTAAGGCTTGTCTGTAGTCAACAACAGCGGAACTCAAGATATAAATGGGTACTCTTACCAGCTGTGATGGACCCCAAATGCCATACGACAGAGGGATCAGACAGGCTTGGGATCTTATATTATGTATATCAGATGTTGTTGTATTCATCAGATGTCTCTCAGATACTGGACACAGATGGAAGAACACATTCAAGGTGGTATCCTCAGCTCCTGGACCGTGAAGGCTACAAGTACTCCCCTGTTGAATAGCCGTCTTCAACGATGTTCCATGAGGGCTCCAGGGAATGATCATGTAAAGCAGAAGGAAGGAGAAGGACTCCAATGGTGCAGGTCAAAAACCAATGAGGTTTATTAAGAATAAAAGTTCAGATGGTAAACACCAATCAATAAAAGTGATCACAGGAACAGGTAAAAATTAAATAAAAGCAATGTGGGATACAAGAAATGCTAGCCCGACCGGTTTCGACACTAAGGGGTCTTCAACTGGGGCAAAACTTTTCCCTTTTTTGCAATGAGTTTGATGTGTGCTTGTGCGCCTGAGGGAAGGTATGGACCATCAGCCCACATTGCTGTATAAACATGGGATAGGGTCTCGGGGATAAAATCGGCTGTCCGGGCCAGGGGCTTTTCCACTGGACAGGGCTTTAATGGTAGAACAAATGTCTTCCTGGGAGATAGGGGCATTTAGAATGTCCAAATGGCCAGGGGACAGAGTAGGTAGTTTAATTGATGCAAGCAATTTGCTTGCTGCCTCTGCGTCTATGGGGTCTACTGAGTATAAATAGGTATAGTATTGGGTTAGGATGGCGCTAATCTCAGCTGGCGCATTAGTGATGTCTCAGTTAGGGGAGCGTAGGGCTCCAATATGTGTCGGCCGGCGACATCCCACGCACAGCTTCGCTAAGAGCTTGCCTGCCTTATTTCCGTATCTATGGAATTGTAGAGCAGGGTAGGATTGACTAACAGTTTCCTGCTGCGCAGACCAGTGGTCAAAGGCACGCTTGGTTGCTTGCCATGTGAGTGAGTTGGCTGTAGTGTAGTTTAGCGTTAAAGCAGAGTGTGCCTGACGTAGGGATTCGCTGGCCTCCAAATACCGGAGACGAATTTGCTTCTTAAATTGAGCTGTATATGAAATAATGCGCCCCCTGAGAAAAGCTTTTCCCATCTCCCAATACAGATTTAGAGTAGAAAGATGGGCTTCGTTAGTTTCTACAAATTCAGCCCAGGTAGTGCGGAAGACGAGTAGAAAATCATTGTTGTTAGCCAAATAAAATGGGAAGCACCAGGTGCCTGCGTTGTGGGGAGTTACGAACCCAGATAGTTGAACACTAATAGGGGAGTGGTCAGAGATGACCATGTCTTTGATGGTCGACGAGGAGACGAAGGGGAGTATACCAGGCGAGCCGAAAATGTAGTCTATGCGGGAAAACGAGTCATGGGGAGAGGAGAAGAAGGTGAATTCCCTCTCTGTGTCTGTGAGGTGGAGCGAGGAGGCCATTTGCTCTAACATGGTGGGGGTGTCGCTGTGTGTCCTCGAGTTGCGGGGCCTGGGGTAGGTCTTCCACGTACAGTAAGTTAAGAGTAGCCAGGCACAACAAACAATGTAAATAACATTAACGTTAACATTAGGGCCCACCAGACAAGGTCAGAGATGGCGGGCTGTGACTACTGGGTCCATGAAGATTGAGTTCCTCAGTATCAGAGGAGAGAGAAGCCGTGCAGATTAGGATGAGTGTGTAATCAGCGGTGTGTTGAGCGACCCCCGGAGGGGGCGACGCGCACCCTTTTGTGGGGAGGTTTTTGAGGACTTTGCTGGCTCCTGGAGGACAGAGGAGATTTCCTGTGCAGAGATGACTGGCCAGAGGCAGAGGGGTCCTCACGCTCCATGTCGGAAGGTTATGTTGTATTAAGGTAGTGCTCCGCTTCAGATGGGGAGGTAAAGGAGACACATTCGCCTTGAACAGGTTGGATATGCAGGATCGCAGGGTACGCCAGAGTGAATTTGATATGGTTGTTATAGAGGGACAACCAGATCTCTGAGAAAGCCTTGCGTCATCGCATAACTTTGACTGAGTAGTCAGCAAACAGTAGTAATCAATCCACAGAAAGGTTGCGTTGACGGTGGAAGTTTTGGAGTATGGCTTGTTTATCCGCATAATTTAGGTACCTGACGATCACAGAGCGCGGCTTGGACTCTGGTTGACTGACACGGTGTGCCCGTTCCACCGCACAGGGGGTGCGAAGCCCCAACTGCTCTGGGATGATGGTGAAGCATATGGCGGTGATAGAGGAGGCAGGATAGGATTCAGGGAGACCTATGATATGTAAATTGTTCTGTCTGGAACGATTTTCGAGATCGACCACTTTATCCTGGAGTTCCCGCTGAATTGAGGAAAGTCTGGCTACGGCAGCAGAGGTTGCAGCGGCATCGTCCTCTATGGCGGAGATTCAGGCCTCAGCCTGGTCAATTCTGACGGTCTGTAGTTGTATTTTCTTGTGAAGGTGTCCTAGCCCTTTAAGGATGGCTTGGTCCACTGCCTCAGTGACCATTGGGGTGAGGAGGGTCACCACAGCTTGTGCAATATTAGCAGGGTCCATTTGGGTGGGTGTGGAGGGCTCCAGAGGGAGAGCACGGACTTGTGCTGTGTTCCCAGCACTAAAATCCTCCAGCGCCATGTTGGCTGCAGCATGTGCTGTGTCCCCTGCTTGCGGGGGGGGGGGTTGGGTGGAGCGGGGGCCATTCATGTGGCGGATCTCTCCACAAAGTGGTCCATAATGTTGCCCCAGAGGAAAGAGGGGTGTAGGGAGGGAATAGCTCTGGGCTAGCAGACTTTATGGCAGTATACGGAGGAGCGCGGTGGGAACTGAGGTCTCCAAGCTCCTCTCCATGCGGTGCCGGAACCGGAAGTTGCGAATAGGTTTTAACAAAAGTAATGGGATTGGTCCATACCTCTTTATCCCTTTTACGCCATGAATGTTCTAGGAGAGTAGCTCTATCCCTGTCCTTGGCCACATTCATGGCCCTTTCAATATCTTTGTGTTTATATTCGCATGCCTGTAACCTGGAAGACACCACATTACACTCCTCTTAAAAACTATTCACTGTAGAGCATATAAGTTTAGCCCTAATATATTCTCCCACTGGAACTGGCCATATTGTATGCGCCGGGTGGGAACTAGTGGCCAATAATAGTGAATTACCAGCACAAGTACGCGATATTCCCTGTAGAGGCACAACCTTGTAGAGTAATATCCAAAAAAATTATATTTTCTTGATTTGTATCAAAACTGAATTCAAGATTAAGGGGATTAAGGGGATTTTTATTAGCATACTCAACACAGGACACAATATCAGCATGAGTACCCTCCCACATGTCAAATTGCATGTCAAAGCACACTAATGTAAACCAGGGCAAAAGGATTAGAGGGAGAAAGGAGAAATTTCTCCTCACACCAACCCATATACAAGTTCGCTAGAGATGGGGAAAATGTAGCTCTCATCGAGGCCCCCTTGCATTGTAGATAAAAGACATTGTCAAAAATAAAACAGTAGAAAATCCACAGTTAGGACAATACATTCTTTCAATTCCATACTATAGAAACTATATTGTTACAAGTGGAATTTTAATGCTTCCAATGCCAACTCATGAGGAATGCTGGAATACTGGAATACAAGGATTTATCATCCATTGTAATCCAACTAAAAGTGTCAACCCAAAAAACACTGAGGTGTCTCTACTGTGGCCGGGTAATCTAATAACCAGAGGCTGTAGATACTGATCAACCCAGTGGCCCAGTCTCTCATAGAGAGACCCAATGCCCGCAACTATGGGGAGTCCCTGGATGGGTGAATTATGCTTATGCAGTTTGGGCAAATGATGAAGACCAGGACCATTGGGTTATTTACTAGAAGGTACTCCACCATTTTTGATGACAAGACTCCCATATCTCGTCCCTCATCCAAAAGGTGAGTCAGCTGTCGTCTGAACTTGGAGGTAGGGTTACTCAATAAGATGCGATAAGTAGATGCATCATTAAGTTGGCGTAAAGCTTACAACTTATAATCCTTTGAGTTCAAAATGACAACCGACCCACCCTTATCCGCCTCTCTGATAACCACATCATTATGGGATTTAAGAGTTTTAATAGCAACCCTCTGAGCTTTTTTAAATTATCTTTCGAAAAATAAGGTGCTTTCTCTACCCTATCCCCAAGACTGACTAGGTCCTCCTCAACCAGCGTTTGGAACATCTCTATTGCAATACTCCGAGTTTGTACAGGGTAAAAGTATTTGTTGCTGCCATGTATGCTATTGTCTTCAGTGCCATAAAGTTCACCCATCGTCTCTAACTGAAGACTCTCCAGAGCTGATTGTAGGACCACAAATTTGTGCAACATAGGGAAAAAAGAGACACCCTTAGAGAGAAGAGACAATTCTAAATCGGTAAATAAACATGTGAAAGATTAACCACTTTAGCCACATTATCAGAGTCCGACTCAAATATCACCTGTGTTGTCAGTTCTTGCCGCTTGCTTGTTGTTTAATTTTGTCTTTTGGAGACCCCTCGCCTAGTTTTTCTTTTTATATGTTTTGGTATCTGGCATTGATGAGTAGTTTTTGGAAGATGGTGTATCCAATCGACTCATGTCTCTAGAAAATACAGATGATGTAGAACTACGAGATGCAATCAAGGATCCCCATCCACATTATCAGAAACGTCCGACTGTGAGTCTGACTGCTCCAGAGAGCTAACTGACATGTCTCTGTGTGTTACGTCTAAAACGTCTTCTACTCCTCAGGACTGATTGAGGTCTATCCGATCGATTTTGTATATAGACCAATCCATTCTGACAATTAATGTAGATCCCTTAAGAATTTCTGTCTTTTATTGTCCATTAGATTCCGTTCAAATTCATTAATGGAATCAACAAGATCCGTGTTTAACGTTGTATATATTTCCATAGTTTGGTACACTTTCAAGGATTCACAATTAGCCTGTATTTCCTCATTAATGGAATCAAGCAATTTTTCTTCCTGTAAAATGATTAGCCGCATTAAATTCAGAGATCATTTAGACAAAACACCATTCCATTCGAACATAAACTCTTCTGAGTAAGATGTTGAGGGGAATTTTTTTACCCTTAATCCCCTCGGGATCATAGACTCCCCGATATATTGTTTAAGACCCTCTGCGTCCCACCATAACTTTGTTTTTTTACTTTGTGTTTGTGCTGTGAACAAGGCTCTTGCCAAAATGTATTCGCCTTCACTTATTTAATACATGGTCATACTGCAATAAAGACTCAAGACTGAGACTTTCCAGTAGTGCCGGTGTTCTGACATATAGTGTCCTCTTATCGGATAGTGTCCGCTCCGTACTGCGCAGGCGCAGCGCTTGCGCAGGCGCAGCGCTTGCGCAGTACGGAGCAGAAGGAGATGCCGAAAGTGTCCGAAGTTGATCAGCTGAGCATCAGCTGTACACGGCGCTTCGGCACTTCTTAGCGATGGCAGTGTAAGAGGGCCCCTCGCGGGCTCGCTTCGCTCGCCGCGCTTCGGGCACGGCCTCGCTGCGCTCGGCAACTATTTATTCTCACTCTATGTCCACTTGGATAGTAGGGAATGAACCTGGACATAGGGTGAGAATAAAAGCGCAGGCGCCGTGTACAGCTGATGATCAGCTGTTAAACTTCGGAGACTTTCGGCGTCTCAGTTGTCCTCCGTACTGCGCCTGCGCAGTACAGGGAGGACACTAAATGATAGGGGACTGTATTTGACAAGACACCGGCTCTTCCATGTGTTTGTATCAGTGATTTGGCTTCATTAGGACGCATGAAAACCTTTACAGCAATTATCTAAAGAAAAACAGTAATATTTAAACAAAATACACAAAAAAAATGGCCATACAATATGTCAGTACATTCTTTGCATGGGACATTCTTCAGCATCCAAGCACCAACATACACACAACCCCCTGGGTGGGCACCGGAGCATCAAGGAGAACCCAATGGAGCATTGAGATAAGCATGTATCTATATAAAAGAGACTACGTGGCAATGTGTAACCAAACAAGGCATAACAATGAGAAGAAAAAAAAAGAGATAGAAGCCAAGGGCAAATGGTAAATACCTATTTAGAGCTCCCTCACATGGGTAGCTGTGCACATCAAATAGGAACGAGCCCTGATCAAAAATTGAAATCTATTGTCATGAACAAAAAGAAAAATATGGAAGGTGAAAAAAAAGAGAAGAACAATCAGGTACCCTTAAAAGACTGTATAGAGGCCCTCTCTGGTATAAACATAGGGGTTGATTTACTAAAGGGCAAGTTGCTCCATAGCAGTAAATGAGGTAAAGCTTCACTTTGCAAAGAATACCCAATCACATGCAAGGAAAATTTAAAAAAACAGCATTTTTGCTTGCACATGATTGGTTGATGAAAGTCAGCAGAGTTTCTGCTCATTTAATAAGCTCTGGAGCAACTGCTCTTGCAGAGTGCAACTGCACTATTCAAAGTACACAGTCTTTTTGCCTTTAGTAAATCCCCCCCATAATGTCTAACTCTGTAATTGATAGTATAGGTTAATACCTTGATAGCAGCGGCTGAAAGTTTAAAACGTTTATTCACTCGGAAAAGTTATCATCCCCTAATAAAAAACAAAAAGCCAAAGACTGATTTTCTGTCTGGATGAAAGAAGGAAATGCAGTGTGACCAATGGCGTCCCTGACCCCCCCAACATTATGCTGTGCCCCACAATGTGCCCCCCCCCAATTTAAAAAAAAAAATATTTTTTTTTTACAAAAAATCAATGTCTAAGAGGGAGAGAGTCCCCAGTCAGCAGCTCCTGTGGGTGATTCCTCCCCCCTCCCTCTGCTCGCTGACACTGCATAATGCGAGCGCTCACACAACCACGGCCGCCCGATCTGCTCCTTCCCCTGCATCCTCATTGGCAGGGAGAAGAGCGAGTTGCAGGAAGGACTCCACCAGGACTCTCAGTTACTGAAAAAACAGACTGATTTCTCCAGTCCTTAGGACAGGAGAACCAGCCTGTAAAATCCAAGAGATTCTAGACCAGTGCTGTCAATAGCAGGGGCAGGACAGCAAGAGGAGGCTGGGGAACCCCACAGTGGCAGAACACCAGGACCCGGTGGCAAAACAACCTTTGCAACCCTGATAGTTCTCCCACTCATTTGGATCCTTATATTTTCTTGGTATGCTGGTGACATATATCTCTTGTTTTCTGCCACCCTGGGGGGCCCCAATACAGTAGGAAGGGAGCTCACTGCAGAACATGTGAAAGGGCCCACTGTTGGATCGTAGTAAAGGGCCCCAGAATATATATATATATATATAATTTTATAGTTGCCCCCCTACTTTTGTCCGTGTCCCCCCATGTGCCCCCCCTAAATATGAAAGCTGGAGACGCCACTGAGTGTGACTGGCTGAACAGCAGTGGGGAACCCTTTCACTTGCAGCCCCTGCGGGGGTAGTGCTACAGATTAAATAGAACAGCACCTAGTACAGAGCCTTATGGTGACTTTTCTCTGTTCCGATTGAACCCCCTATTTACAACCACACTCTGATATCTATCCTTTAGTCAACTGCATATCTACTGAACCACCGAAGGGTGAAGTCCTAGCGTGTACAACTTTTTATTAGATCGTTATGTGTAAATTAAACTCATTAAACTCACTGGCCTGTAATTTCTACCTTGCTGTCCAGTGACAAGGGGGCATTGGGCGAGGCCGAGCTGCAATCTGTCTGTCAATGGACACACAGAGTATGGCTCAGGATCAAGCCTGCACGTGTTCCACCATAGAAAGCAGCTTCCTATCGCTTCCTATGGGGGCACTCGAAGAAGAGGAGGAGCCCAGAGTGCCACTGGATTATCCAAGAAGAGGAGGATTGTGGCTGCTCTGTGCACATTTCTTCTGTATTACTTGGTCAAGTCTCTTAACCAGTCTTTGAAGAAATAGGCAGTTAATAGGCAAGTTAAAGGAACAGAAAGACTGAAGTAAGGAGAAAAATATTCAATGTAGGGGATCCAAGGAAGGTTTGGAACAATTTAATGCATTTCACTTTTAGGTTTAGATGCACTCTAAAGTACAAATGTTGACCACAAATTTCACTTACTGAAATATAGAGAATAAATAACAGGAAGAATTGTTATTATTTGCGGTGTGTTCACATTCACTATAAAATGTATATGGGTCCCGAAAATAATCAGACTAAACAAGTCATGATGTTGTAATATAGACAAAATATTTTTAAAAAGTCTTAGATCTAAGTGAATACCATCTGGAAATGCTATTAATAATGGCCAAGCAATAAACAAGATGTAAATATTTTACTTACAAGTGTGGTTTCTGCTAATTTAAGGTTCATTGCTTATTACTATTATGACTCAACGTCGCACAGTGTTCTGTGATGAAACTGTTCCATGTAATAGGATGAATAAATGTACTGTATAATGTCATGCGTATTTGTAATTTTTATGCCGCGCACACATGACCGGTTTTGCTGTCAGAATAAACTCTGAAGGTTTCTCCGACGGAACTCAGACGGAATTCCGGTCTTGCATACACACGGTCACACCAAAGTCTGACCGTCCAGAACGAGGTGACGTACAACACGTACGACGAGACTAGAAAAAGGAAGTTCAATAGCCAGTAGCCAATAGCTTCCGTCTTGTACTTGCTTCAGAGCATGCGTCGTTTTTGGTTCGTCGGAACAGTATACAGACGAGCGGTTTTCTCGATAGGAATTGGTTTCGTTTATTTCTAGGTCCATCAGGATTTTCTAAAAAAAAAGTCCGATGAGGCATACACACGATCGGAATAGACGATGAAAAGCTTCCGTCAGCCTTTTTCTGTCGGACATTCCGCTCGTGTGTATGCAGCTTTAGACTCATTAATTCTTATTATGTCTCAGATATGTATTATTTCATCTACCACCCCATCTGTGTCCTCTGATCAGCTAATAACTAGAGAAAGGGAATAAATTAACCTATTGTTACACCAACAGCTTACACAGACTGTTGATGTGATCTAGCTGCTGTCTCTACATTATTTAAAGCAGGGGTCAGCAACCTTTTTCCACTTAAGGACCGGATTTAATGTATGTGAATGCGTGGAGGGCCGCATTCACCTGCTAATAAATGAAGATAATAATATTCCTAACATAGTAATAATAACAGTACAGGTTTACCTCACCTTAAGGTGCTTCACTAATACAAAGCCAGTTCACCCTGAGAGAGCATGTGGCTCCCCCTTCCTGACACTCAAGGGTGGCCGACGCCAGCCCTGCCAGCCAGCATGGTCTGAAGATGGGGTTCCTGCCCTTAGGGGAGATGGGGGCCCCATCTCCCCTAAGGGCAAGTGAGAAGGGGACACTGTCCCCAGGTGAGAAGGAATCCCTGTCCCCAAGTGAGAAGGGGTCCCTGTCCCCAGGGGAGATGGGTTCCCTGTCCCCAGGTGAGAAGAAGTCCCTGTCCCCAGGTGAGAAGGGGTCCCCCCTATTGCAGTGTCCTCTGTACCCCTAGAGCAATGTCCTCTGTCCCGCTTCACATCACTCCCATAGCGTTCTCTGCCCCCCTCCCCATAGCAATTTTCCTGTGCCCCCCAAAGCAGTGTCCTCTGTCCCTTGAACCCCCCCCCCACTGTAGTGTCCCCTGCCCCCCTGCACCCCACCCCACGCACACACAAAACACTGTGTAGGTAGAAATCTCATACCTTACACAGGTGTACAGCAGAGCAGAGATCGGCATCACAGGTCTGGATGGGAGTGGGAACTGCTGAAGTTACCTTTTAACATCGACAGGCTGGTAACTGGTTGCTAGGATCGCCCGGCAACCAATTGCCTGCTGTTCAATGTAAAAAGTTAACTTCAGCAGTTCCCGCCCCCATCCAGCCCTGTGATACCAGCCGCTTGCAGCTGTCCAATGAAGAGGGGCCTGGTATGTCCAAAGGGCCTGGTATGAACGGGGGGGAACCCATGCCGTTTTTTCTTAATTCTGTCATAGGGCTCCTCTTAATCACTTCAATACACTATATTATACTGCACTATATACCCTGCCCTGTATTATATATAATACACTGAGGGCACTATATACTCTGAACTACAGTATATATACTATACGGACTGCGCTATATACTCTGCTGAAAAATTGGGCCTTAGGTGTTGGTGGAGGCAGAACACGGTAACCCCTCACAGTTGCTCTTGTTGGGTGCAGTCACGGTCCCTGCTGTTAAATATTATTTCAGAGGCCTCTTGCCCTCTTTTAGTGGCCTGTGCGCGTCTGCCTCTTCTTGGAGGCCTTCCGGACATGATGGGTATTTTTTTTTTTAACACCGCACTACACTGTATTATATACTGTGTACACTGCCTGAAGTGTATTTGAAACTGTACACACTGTATTATATACTGTGTACACCGCCTGCACTGTATTATCTACTGTACACCATCGAATGCACTGTATATATAGGCTACGCTGAATGCAGAATGTGGCAACACTGAAGAAATGACACTTTGCTACAATGTAAAGTAGTGAGTGTACAGCTTGTATAACAATTTTGTGTAAATTTGTTGTTCCCTCAAAATAACTCAACACACAGCCATTAATATCTAAACCGCTGGCAACAAAAGTGAGTACACCCCTAAGTGAAAATGTCCAAATTGGGCCCAATTAGCCATTTTCCCAATTATTTTTATTCATCAATTTTTATGGTAGGTGGAGTTGTTCATAAAGGATTTGTAAAGTCTTGAGGTTTTTCATCTTAATTAATTCTATGCATTAAGTTGAAAAACCTTTTGTGGTGCACCAGCCCCCCAGAGCCCCCCTTTTACTTACCTGAACCAGATCTTTCCAGCAATGAGAATGAGCACAGCAGCCCAGCAGCTCCAGCCTCTCGGGTCCTCATTGGATAGATTGATAGCAACAGCAACCATTGGCTCCCACTGCTGTCAATCAAATCCAGTGACACGGGAGCCAGGGGCGGGGCCAAGTCCTGCTGTCTGTGTCAATGGACGCAGCAGCAGGACTCGGGGGCACGCCCGCACAAGTGACCCCATGGAATGCGGCTCTCCATGGGGGCACTCGATGTGGAGGAGGAGCCAGCAGCGCCGCCAGGGGACCCCAGAAAAGGAGAAAAGGGCCGCTCTCTGCAAAACCCATGCACAGAGGAGGAAAGTATAACATGGTTGTTGTTTATTAAAAAAAACAAAAAAAAACAAAAAACCTTTACAATCACTTCAAATGTAATAACATAAATAATGGTTTCCTTTGAAAGAGTTTGCATTACCTAATGTACTTGGATTATTTTCTATCCATTGTAAGTTTTAACCATTTGCCGACCGCTTAACGCAGATATACTGCGGCAGAATGGCATGGGCAGGCAAAATCACGTACCTGGTACGTGATTTGCCTCCCGCGGGCGGGGGGCGCATCAAGCCCCCCCGGTGCCCAAGGCGGTCGGCATCGTTAGGGGAGCGATCCGAGGTGAGGGGGAGGGCACTCATTCGTGGCCACCCCCTCGCGATCGCTCCCAACAAATGACAATCTTCCTCTGCCTCTGTAATGTAAACAGCGGCAGAGGAAGTGATGTCATCTCTCCTCGAGTCGGTCTTTTTCGTTCCGGCCCCGAGGAGAGAAGACATCAAGTAAGTGCACCAAACACCAGACGTACAGTAGAACACTCTAGGCACACTTTTCACCCCCCATCACCCCCCGATCACCCCCCTGTAACCCCTGTCACAGTGACACCAATAACATTTTTTTTTTCTGATTATTGCATTGGTGTCAGTTTGTGACAGTTATAAGTGGTAGGACAGTTAGTGTTAGCCCCCTTTAGGTCTAGGATACCCCCCTAACCCTCCCAATAAAGGTTTAACCCTGTGATCACCCCCCGTCGCCAGTGTCACTAAGCGATCGTTTTTCTGATCGCTGTATTAGTGTCACAGGTGACGCTAGTTAGGGAGGTAAGTATTTAGGTTCGCCGTCAGCGTTTTATAGCGTCAGGGACCCCCATACACTACCTAATAAAGGTTATAACCCCCTGATTGCCCCCTAGTCAACCCTTTCACCAGTGATCACCGTATACGGGTGATGCTGGTTAGTTAGTTTGTTTTTTTATAGTTTCAGGGTACCCGCCGTTTATTACCTGATAAAGGTTTAACCCCCTGATCGCCCGGCGGTGATATAAGTTAGGTTTTAGGGTCAGATAGGGTCTGCGTCACCCCAGGCAGTGTCAGGTTAGCGCCAGTACTGCTAACACCCACGCATGCAGCATACACCTCCCTTAGTGATATAATATCTGAATGGATCAATATCTGATCTGATCAGATCTATACTAGCGTCCCCAGCAGTTTAAGGTTCCCAAAAACGCAGTGTTAGCGGGATCAGCCCAGATACCTGCTAGCACCTGCTTTTTGCCCCTCGGCCCAGCCCACCCAAGTGCAGTATCGATTGATCACTGTCACTTACAAAACACTAAACACACATAACTGCAACGTTCGCAGAGTCAGGCCTGATCCCTGTGATCGCTAACAGTTTTTTTGGTAGCGTTTTATGCAGTCGCTAACAGTCAGGAGGTTTTTTACCTGTGAGTCTCACTACTGTACCACTAAATTTAGAGCCCAAAATGGCAAATCGAAGGTACACTAGTAAAGAGGCCTACATGTTTCTGAGCATGACAGATAGTGAAGAGGAAGTCACTCATCTGTCAGATTCAGGCTCAGAATACGATCCTGTAGATGACAGCCGCTCCATGACAGATAGCTCTGACGACGGAGTTGTGGTCCCTGCCAAGGTCAGGCGTACCAGACCCCGAACTTCTTCTTCTGTCGTTGATGTGCAAGAACCGCAGGTTCCTTGTATGGAGCAGAGCAGTACTAGCGCCGCTATTCCTTCTGGTGAACTGGCAGGCACCAGCGGACTAGTACACCCTGGTCGTACATCCAGCACTGCAGTAACATGTGGTGACGTGGCGAGTCCCATAAGTGCAGTTCAAGCTGGTGAGGTGGCAAGCACAAGTAGTGTCCCGCTGCCACCAAGAAGATGAACACAGGCCTGTCGTGCCTATAGTGCCCTTCCTGCTGCATTTGCCAATCCTAATTGGGAACCCACCACTTCTGCAGCGCCGTACTTCCCCCATTCACTGGCCAACCCTGCATTCAGGTGAAAACAGTTGATTTTACGTCACTTGGTTTTTATTCGCTGTTTTTCACTGAAGATCTCTATAGCTCTATTGTGGACCAAAGCAATTTGTACGCTGGTCAACACATCGCCACTATTCCCCAGTCCTTCCTTGCCAGAGATTGGAGACCAATTACGGTCTCCGAATTTAAGCTCTTTCTGGGCCTTTCCCAAAACATGGGCATAACTAAAAAGAGTGAGTTGCAGTCATATTGGTCCACTAACCCAATTCACCATATGCCCTTGTTCTCTGCCTCCATGACCAGGGCACGATACGAGCAGATCTTGCGGTTCATGCACTTCAATGACAATGAACTCTGTCGTCCTCGTGGAGACCCTGGATACGATTGGCTCTACAAAATTCGGCCCCTCGCAAACCACTTCAACCAACGTTTTGCAGACTTGTTTACTCCTCATCAAGTTGTCTGCGTTGATGAGTCCCTGATTAGGTTTTCTGGCCGCTTGTCATTCAAACAGTACCTTCCCAGCAAGCGTGCCAGATACGGGGTCAAGATGTATAAGGGACAGGGCCACAGGCTATACATGTAGTATTATGATTTACGAGGGAAAAGATAGCCACGTAGAGCCGACAAACTGCCCTGACTACATAGGAAGCGCTGGCAAGATTGTGTGGGACTTGGTGTCACCCTTATTCGGAAAGGGGTACCACTTATATGTGGACAATTAGTACACGAGCGTGCCACTTTTTAGTCACTTGTTTGATAAGAAGATTGGAGCATGTGGCACCGTGCAACCTAATCACCAGGGGTTTCCCCAGCGGCTTGTAGATTCCAGTCTTCGGCTGGGGGAGAGAGCCTGCTTGGAGTGTAATAATTTGCTCGCTATGAAGTGGAGGGATAATAAGAATGTTTTCGTTCTTACCTCCCTTCATGCAGACAAAACGGTTCAAATTACTACGGCGATTGGTGTTGTGGAGAAACCCCTCTGTGTCCACGAATATAACCAAAATATGGGAGGGGTGGACCTCAACGACCAGTTGTTGGCGCCGTACCTAATTGCCCATAAGGCCAGATGCTGGTACAAGAAAGTGTCTGTTTATTTATTTCAATTGGCTTTGCTGAATGGTTATGTGCTATACAGAGCTTCAGGACGGACTGGATCCTACCTTAAATTCCAGGAAGAGATCGTCAGAGCCCTTCTGTTTCCAGACGGTGCTCCACCTCACCTTCCCCAACCAAATGCAGTAAGCCGGCTGCATGAGAGGCATTTTCTTTATGTCCTCCCGAGTACCCCTACCCAACAAGCCACCCCAAAAAAGATGTCGTGTCTGCAGCAAGTGCGGATATAGGCGTGACACCCGCTATTATTGTCCCTCCTGTCCTGACAATCCTGGTCTTTGCATTGGTGAATGTTTTGAATGCTACCATACACTAGTATTAGCATAGGGTACAGCACTGCACAGACTAGGCACACTTTCACAGGGTCTCCCAAGATGCCATCACATTTTGAGAGACCCGAACCTGGAACGGGTTACAGTTACAAAAAAAAGTGTAAAAAAAAAAAAAAAAAAAAAATATATATATATAAAATAAAAAAAACAAAAATAGTTGTCGTTTTATGCCCTGTACACATGGTCGGACATTGAACGGACATTCTGACAACAAAATCCATGGATTTTTTCTGATGCATGTTGGCTCAAGTTTGTCTTGCATACACATGGTCACACAAAGTTGTCCGAATTTCCGACAACAAGGTCCTATCATACATTTTCCATCGGAAAATCCTATCGTGTGTACAGGGCTTTATTGTTCTCTCTCTATTCTCTCTCTATTGTTCTGCTCTTTTTTACTGTATTCTATTCTGCAATGTTTTATTGTTATTATGTTTTATCATTTTTGCTTTATAGGTATGCATTTTTTTATACTTTACTGTTTACTGTGTTTTATTGTTAACCATTTTTTTGTTTTCAGATACGCCATTCAGCTGCAGAGCAGATTTATTTATCTTGACAGCAACAGCGTTTGCTCCCACGATACATAAAGCTGTGACTCCAGCGCTGTAGGAGGTGATTTCACCACCACAGTTAAAAAAAAAGAGCATATATGCCGAAGCATGGCGGCAGCAGGGGCGGAGGAGCGATTTGCCCCCATGCTTCGGCATATATAAATGGTGCATGTATGCCCATCATTAGACGTGGGTGGATGAAGGGAGGTATTCTAATGGTGGGCATACCCACCAATCTCTTTTTTTCGTTCAGCCCACAGGCTGCATGAAAAAAAAGTTTACAATATATGCCCAACAAGGACAAGCAACATACTGGTATGTTGCTGGACTTTGAGTGCTGTCGGAGGTGACTTCACCATCACAGTTAAAAAAAGAGCATATATGCCGAAGCATGGGGGTAGCAGGGGCGGAGGAGCGATTTGCTCCTACCTTTTGCGGGTGGATGCCCCCATTGGCATATATATATATTTTAGGCACAGGTTGTGTTAAAAAATGTTTTATTTTTTACTATGTTTTTTTTTGTATTTGCTTTGCAGGTATGGTAAGTCTAATGCCCTGTACACACGGTCGGATTTTCCGACAGAAAATGTGTGATAGGACCTTGTTGTTGGAAAATCCGACCGTGTGTAGGCTCCATCACACATTTTCCATAGGAATTTCCGACACACAAAGTTTGAGAGCCTGCTATAAAATTTTCCGACAACAAAATCCGTAAATAAATAAATAAAGCACCCCTGTCCCCCCCTGCGCTCGCGCAAAGGCGAACGCAAGCGTCGGTCTGGCGTCAAATGTAAACAGCAATTGCACCATGCATGTGAGGTATCACCGTGAAGGTCAGATCAAGGGCAGTCATTTTAGCAGTAGACCTCCTCTGTAAATCTAAAGTGGTAACCTGTAAAGGCTTTTAAAGGCTTTTAAAAATGTATTTAGTTTGTCGCTACTGCACATTTTTGCGCAATTTTAAAGCATGTTGTCACTAAATGATATATTGCTCAAACATGCCTCGGGAATATGTGAAATTACACCCCAAAATACATTCTGTTGCTTCTCCTGAGTATGGGGATACCACAGACTTTTTGGGAGCATAGCCGCGTACGGGACCCCGAAAGCCAAGCACCGTGTTCAAGCTTTCTAAGGGCATAAATTTTCACTCTTCACTGCCTATCACAGTTTCGGAGGCCATTGAATGCCCAGGTGGCACAAAACCCCCCCGAATGACCCCATTTTGAAAAGTAGACACCCCAAGCTATTTGCTGAGAGGTATAGTGAGTATTTTGCAGACCTCACTTTTTGTCACAAAGTTTTGAAAATTGAAAAAAGAAAAAAAAATACATTTTTCTTGTCTTTCTTCATTTTCAAAAACAAATGAGAGCTGCAAAATACTCACCATGCCTCTAAGCAAATAGCTTGGGGTGTCTACTTTCCAAAATATGGTCATTTGGGGGGGGGGGTTGTGCTATCTTGGCATTTTATGGCCTTCGAAACTGTGATAGGTAGTGAGGAGTGAATCAAAAATTTACTGTACGCCCTTAGAAATCCTGAAGGCGGTGATTGGTTTTCGGGGCCCCGTATGCAGCTAGGCTCCCAAAAAGTCCCACACTTGTGGTATCCCCATACTCAGGAGAAGCAGCAGAATGTATTTTGGGGTGTAATTCCACATATGCCCATGGCATGTTTGAGCAATATATCATTTAGTGACAACTTTGTGCAAAAAAAAATAAATAAAAATGTGTCACTTTCCCGCAACTTGTGTCAAAATATAAAATATTACATGGACTCAACATGCCTCTCAGCAAATAGCTTTGGGTGTCTACTTTCCAAAATGGGGTCATTTGGGGGGGGGTTGTGCCATCTTGGCATTTTATGGCCTTCAAAACTGTGATAGGTAGTGAGGAGTGAAATCAAAAATGTATGCCCTTAGAAATCCTGAAGGCGGTGCTTGGTTTTCGGGGCGGCTAGGCTCCAAAATGTCCCACACATGTGGTATTCCCATACTCAGGAGAAGCAGCTCAATGTATTTTGGGGCGCAATTTTACATATAACCATGGCATGTGTGAGCAATATATCATTTAGTGACAACTTTTAGTAAATCTTTTTTTTTTTTATCATTATTCAATCACTTGGGACAAAAAAAAATAATATTCAATGGGCTCAACATGCCTCTCAGCAATTTTCTTGGGGTGTCTACTTTCCAAAATGGGGTCGTTTGGGGGTGTTTTGTACTGCCCTGTCATTTTAGCACCTCGAGAAATGTCATAGGCAGTCATAAACTAAAAGCTGTGTAAATTCCAAAAAATGTACCCTAGTTTGTAGACGCTATAACTTTTGCGCAAACCAAAAAATATACGCTTATTGGCCTTTTTTAACCAAAGACATGTGGCCGAATACATTTTGGCCTAAATGTATGACTAAAATTGAGTTTATTGGACTTTTTTAATAGCAAAAAGTAGAAAATATCATTTTTTTTCAAAATTTTCGGTCTTTTTCCGTTTATATCGCAAAAAATAAATAAATCGCAGAGGTGATCAAATACCATCAAAAGAAAGCTCTATTTGTGGGAAAAAAGGACGCAAATTTCGTTTGGGTACAGCATTGCATGACCGCGCAATTAGCAGTTAAAGCGACGCAGTGCCAAAATGTAAAAAGTGCTCTGGTCAGGAAGGGGGTAAATCCTTCCGGGGCTGAAGTGGTTAAAACCCAAATGTACTCACCTAAATACATTTTACATGCATCAAAACAAAAATTGTGCAGTTAGTGTTTACTTTCTTTAGAAAGCAGTCACAGCTTGAGTAATAAGGCTGTGTCCTGCCAGGATGCTTTAAAGATGCATCCTTGCTTTCAGTGTGGAAGCAGTGGACCCTCTGCAGAGCTACAATGAGGGAATAAAGTATTTGATCCCCTGATGATTTTATACGTTTGCCCACTGGATGTCCAAGGATGTCAGGGACGAGATTGTAGACTTACACAAGGCTGGAATGGGCTACAAGACCATCACCAAGCAGCTTGGTGAGAGGGTGACAACAGTTGATGTGATTATTTGCAAATGGAAGAAACACAAAATAACTGTTAATCTCCCTCAGTCTGAGGCTCCATGCAAGTTCTCACCTCATGAAATTTCAATGATCATGAGAACCGTCAGGAATAAGTCCAGAACTACACGGGAGAGTTTTGTCAATGATCTCAAGGCAGCTGGGACCATAGTCACCAAGAAAACAATTTGTAACACACTACGCCGTGAAGGACTGAAATCCTGCAGTGCCCGCAAGGCCCCCTGCTCAACAAAGCACATGTACAGGCCTGTCTGAAGTTTGCTAATGAACATCTGAATGATTCAGATGAGAACTGGGTGAAAGTGTTGTGGTCAGATGAGACTAAAATCAAGCTTTTTGGCATCAACTCAACTCCTCGTGTTTGGAGGAGGAGAAATGCTGCCTGGGACCCCAAGAACACCATCCCCACCGTCAAACATGGAGGTGAAAACATTATACTGAGGGTGTTTTTCTGCTAATGGGACAGGACAACTTCACCGCATCAAAGGGACAATGGACGGACCATGTACCATCAAATCTTGGGAGAGAACCTCCTTCCCTCAGCCAGGGCATTGAAAATGGGTTGTGGAGGGGCCTTCCAGCATGACAATGACCCAAAACACACGGCCAAGGCAGCAAAGGAGTGGCTCAAGAAGAAGCATATTAAGGTCATGGAGTGCACTAGCCAGTCTCCAGACCTTGTCTCCAGACCTTAATCCCACAGTAAATATGTGGAGGGAGCTGAGGGTTCGAGTTACCAAACGTCAGCCTTGAAACCTTAATCACTTGGAGAGGATCTGCAAAGAGGAGTGGGACCTCTGTGATTGCCAACAAGGGTTTTGCCACCAAGTAGTAAGTCATGTTTTGTAAAGGGGTCAAATACTTATTTCATTCATTAAAATGCAAATCAATAGACTTCCGTTTCCGGCGCTGCATGAGGAGGAGGTGAGCAGACTCAGCTCCCGCTGTGCACCTCTCAACTCCTGCATCCCAAAGCCTGCTACTACTTCGGAGTGTCCCCCCATACTCCCTCTACCCACCGGGACCTCTATGGATTGGTTTGTGGAGTGATCTCACATCCGATCTGCCTCCTCCATGCAGCAGCCCGCAGGAGACATAGCGTCCGCTGCAACTAAGATGGCGCCAGCTCCCAGCGCTGAGGATGGATATCAGCCCTCCTCACTATTAGCGGGCATCACCCAGGTAGTTGTAGCCCTTCTCACACCCACCCTGACTGCTACAGTTAACACAGCAGTCCAGAGGGAAATAGAGCAGCTGCACATGAAATTACAGGCTCAAAAGCTCTCACAGACAGAGGAGAAGATATCCTTTTTATAAGATGACAGCACAGCCAATTCTGCCATACTTGCACACTTGTCTAACTCCCACAGAGATATCTGGGAAAAGTTGGATGATTTGGAAAATCGTTTACGGTGAAATAACCTGCACATTTTTGGGCTTCCGGAATCATTCACCTCTGTGCCAAAGCCATCCCTGAACAACTTGGTCTCCGCACTCCTTGCATGGTGGAGCATGCCGGCCGTATTGGTCAGCAAAAGGAGCTTTCTACCAAACCTCCACCTGTCATCTTCAGATACCTCAATTATGCAGATAAAAACGCTATTCTGCAGAAGTTTCATTGCTCACGTACCCTGTTGATTGATGGTGCAGACCTGCTGCTCTTTGCCGATTATTCAGTGGAGGTGATGAAACAACGCAAAGCCTTTTCCTCGATTTGCTCAACGCTATATCACAAACACATCAAGTTCGCTCTGGCCTATCCGGCTGTTCTGCACGTCCACTCTCTGACTGGGGAACATTTCACCTTTACTTCTCCGGAAAAAGCAGAGCACTACATCAACAGCTCCTCAGACATGGACACGGATCATCAAACCACAACTGACGGTCCCTCGCCTAGCACCACCAAAAACCCCTTCTCTGTGCCTCAGCATCAGCGTAGCCCCTACAAACCTCCATACAAACGAGGCTGTTTTCCCCACCTGGCTGGACGTTCTGAAATCCACTAATATGTGTCTACTATTCCTCTGCTCCTAAAAGTTTCAATGGAAAGTGGTAATTGTACCTTGTTCTTCCTTTACACGTGTTGTTATACCTTAGCCATTGACTGTTGCATTACTTAATGCTTGCTGCAAAGTTGTTCTAGTTTATAGGTGTCCTTGTTACGGACCTTTTTGAGCTTATTTTCATTCATCAGTTCCTTGCTACCTCTTGGGGTTGAACTTCGGGCCCCCTGTCTGTTTACTTGCTAACTTGACTAGACGATCTATTTAATCTTCGTAAATTATGGGTGGGCATTGTGTATGGCTGTCTGGCACTAGGCCGTAAAGCTGGTGTGGTCTTACTACACAAAATCAAAGACACACCATCGATTGGCCGCAAATTGACACTACATTTGTCCCTTGCTTCCAGCGACATTGCTATCACTAACATATGCCCCTAACTCTCTCGATGCTCCCTTTTTTAAAGATATGGTGTCCTGGATACTTTAAGCTCCTGAGACCCTTTACCTAGTCGGCGGAGATTTTAATTCCATTATGTGCCTTTCAGAAGATTGCACCCGCGAGAGACCCCCTTTGTCGTGAGATCACGCGTTGTCGGTTGCAGGACCCACACCTTTGGCCCAATCTATCTCGTCTATGTGACTTGTTGACATATGGTGATTGACTCATCCGATTGACCGGTATTTCACCTTTTTTCTCATCCCCACATAACTCCTTTTCCCGTATTGATTTTTTTTTGCCTTCCCTGCACTTGTCTTGTCACTCGCTAATGTGAAAATCAGCCACACAGTGGTCTCAGATCACAGTCCATTTCTCGTAAACTTACTTAATGCTAAACCCTCTACTTCCCCACCTATCTGGCGCTTTACCTCATACCTAACCGATAACGAAGATTTCCGTCAGGTGCTCTATGAAGCAGGGGCAGAGTACACCTCCACTAATGGTGCACACCTTACTAATCCAAATCTTTTCTGATCTTAAGGCCTTCTTAAGAGGTAAAATTATCTCCTATATGTCCCAATTAAAAAAGACATTACCGGCAGCAATTTCAACAGGTCAGTGAAATAGCGCTTTGGATGGGCACAGTGGCTGCATTTGATGGGCACAATGGCTGCATTTGATGGCACAGTGGCTGCATTTGATGGGCACAATGGCTGAAATTGATGGCACAGTGGCTGCAATTGATGGGCACAGTGAGGCTGCAATTGATGGGGTTTTAAAAAAAATATTTTTCAGTTTTTTTGAGCCCCCCCAAAGATTTTGAGCACCAGCCGCCACTGTCCTTGACTGTCCACCAAATGGCGATCATCTTCTCCATTTACTATTGCCACAAAGCACATTACTTACTTGGGAATACATATAGGCCGGAAACCTTCTTCTATATATAGCTTTAATTACCCACCTCTGATATCCAAGATTGTTAAGGAGTTGGAAGCTTGGGCAGCCCTGCCCCTCTCACTCTTTGGGTGATGTCACCTTTTTAAAATGGTCTCATTAGCATTATACCCACTGCAAACCTTATCACTATTATTAAAACACTCTGACGTACATAAAATATATAAAGCACAGACTTTGTTCCTGTGGCAAAAAATCACGCGTAGCTATCCAAAAACTTTATCTCCCTAAGACCGAGGGTGGAGCAGGTCTGCCCAATATACGATTTTATAATCTCTCCTGTCTACTTAGACAAGGCCTAGATTGGAAATCTGGAAAGCCTTGTTATTCTAATCTTAAGCTTGAGGAAGCCCTGGTTTCTCCACTCACCCGTCCTGCTGTTCTACACTCCTCACTGAGAGCACTGCTGCCTCACCTTAAATCTAATGTAATCATTAGAGACACAGTCATTGCTTGGAGGGAAGTGGGGAAGTTGATAGGGCTACCTTCAAACATATCCCGCCACTTAACTATCCAAGGCAGCCCTATGTTTCTCCCATCCACTATCTATAAAACTTTCGACCATTGGTGCACTCGCAGCCTCATCAATATATCTTCCTTGTACCATGGCAATCCTGCTTCATTCAAAACTTTCTGGACCCTCGCACAAGAATACTCTTTGTCACCATCGCACTGCTAACTACCTACGAACCTGCCATGGCTCTCAGGTTGATCCTCTCCAGAATTCATTTGTTGATGTAGTGCTCCAGTGTAATGATTACTCTATTTCCAGCCTTTACTCCCAACTCATTTTGCATCAGGCAGATATATACCATATTCCCCCGTTAAAAAAGTTGGCTTCCATTGTCAATGACACAGACCTCCCAGAGAAACTTCTTAAAAGCTACCGCTATATCTACAAACTTGTCATATCAGAGACTTGGTGGGAAACCTAGTTTAAAATCATTTAAAGGGCTTATCTCCCCTTCTGTTTTAACACAGAAGATTCCTCACAAGCACAGTGCCACTGGTGCACAATACCACTCCCTTCACTGCTACACCACCTATGGGACTGCTCGGCTATCTCTATATACTGGGACTCTGTTATTGCCTACAACTCCAAAAGCACTAAGACCCAGCTACCCAAAGAACCCCTATTGTGCCTCTTTGGATGCCAAGTCCCATCTTCTCCACCTTCATCGAAGACAACGCAAAACCTCTCTCAATGGACCCAGATATGCCTACTTGTAGCTCGTAGGATGATTCTGAGTAACTGGATAAAATCCTCACCACCTTGCCATACAGCTGTAAAACAGGTGCTGCTTTCACATTTCAACATAGAAACCATTAGACACCGTTGTATTGAATTACCGGTCTACTCAACGCTTCTTCGCCAGATGGTGAAGTTTATGGAATTCACATTTACCCATGAAAAGCTATTGGCTGCAATGCGCCCTTTCCGCTACAGAATGGTATCTAAAGCGGGACCTCACCAACTCTCTAGGCAGACTAAAACTACAAGATCTCAACGAGCCCTTTGACTTCTTCCTCCCATAAGTTTTTGTGCTGCTGGGGGGGACTCCTAACCTTCCCAAAACCATATGTTCATGTTAGGTACTCTTGTTCTTCTATTCCTGTTACTACTTATTCCTTCTATGGTCACCACCGTAATACATGCTGTTCTGCTTCCACTCCTGAGGGTTGTATTACATATTATTATATCACAGTGTAATTTTAGAATACTATTATGTATGATATGATTTTTGTGATGTCAGCGACGCATGCAAATGATCCCCCAATTCAGGGCACGCTCATTGTGCAGTCTATTCATGCCATTCTCTGCGGCACGTCACAGGGGGTGTAAACATCAAAATAGCATGGCACACAGGAGCTGAGATCAGCTGCATCACACATTACACATGCACATGCATGAGATTACAGCAATAAAACACAGAAAGGGCTGAAGTATAAGGCACTGCGGACTCAGAAGGCATTAATTGGCACCAGCTTCTCCTGGTAAGCAAGAATTTTAAAACAGTTAGAAAAAAGTAAGAAACATCTGAAGGGGGTTAATAATAATGCAGCATAAGTTGGAATGTTTTATTACACTGGCTATTTTAAGAAGCAGCATTGGAGGAGCAGGGTTTAATACAGCTTTAATACACAGTTATGCTAATATCACGTGGCAGAAAAAAATTGCAACTGCAACCATTTTACAGTATTCTATAAAAATATATTAAAATCATATATATTATATCTAAAAATATACATTATTTTAAGTATTTTTTTTTTTGTGCACAAATTTAAAAAAAAATGCCTCAGCAGCAAAAGGGTTTAAAGTCAGTCTCCAGTAAGTTTCCATTTAGAATATCAACTGGATGAAAGAAAGGCAATTATTGAATAAAACTGCATTGGGTTTAATGACTATTTTTTTGTTCACTAAGAAAGTTGTCATAAACAAGCTCAGACTTTGTGGAGCATTCATTTTTTCCAGTGAATGTATCTAAATATAAAAAGCAGGCATAGATCAATTCTGTTATCATAGCATATTTACCGTATTTGTTTTACATTGTTTTTGTCTTTGCACTTTTTTAACAGAAAAAAGCACAAATTGGTAACCTTAATATCCATCTTCTTTGTCAACCAAAGACTTAAAAAACTGGCAAAGCTACACATATATATTAACGGCAGCATAATTCAAATGCCAGATCTTTTAATTCGTGCAGCTTTCTGTTTCTTTCTCTTTTTTTTTTTTTTTTTTTTTTGGAAAACTGCCAATTTTTGCTTGTAAAACATAATACAACACAAAGGAAGGCTTTGAGTTTTAGAGCTTGGCCCACTCATTGCATCACCACACCTATCTGTACTTTTCTAGGAAAATGGGGTCCTGACTCTTGATAAAGCGTGTTATGTAACAGATCTGGCCTGGGATGAACTTGCTATTTGACCGTTCTTGGAAAGGCTATGAAATGATTCATGCAGAATATTCATACTGGTCCAGCTTAGCATTGTAACAACACAAAAATGCCAGATATTTTTTTGCCAGCATTAGAGCTGTACACAATAAATAGGCATGTGAAATCTGCTGCCCGGGAAGCCAAAACAAAAATGTAATTAATGTATGCTTCCTACCAGAAAAAAACAGATGTTGGATATTGAATGTTAAAATTATTTAGCACATTTATGAAGTAGACACCAAGTTTGTGTAAGCTGAGAAAACCTGTGTCTGGAATTTTAGGTAACAATTTTAAATATTTAAACTTGGAATTAAAGAGATTTGGCTCCTCTACAGATTCATGAAGGTTTCTTTAATGGAAAAGATCCCCCAAATGTTCACGAGTCTTTCAGCAAATATATGCTGTTTGCACACCGGGCCATAACTTTAAATTTCAGGGCCTCACTGCGAAATTTTGATGGGAACCCCCCCCCCCATCCTCATTCTCTCAGTGACCACCTTCTGTAGTACCTTGCACGAAACTGCATGCTATTAGGCTGGCTCCTGCCCAGCTGCCTGCTTGATAATTCTGACAGTGGAGGGACTTTCACCTGTCTGCAGACCACTAGTTCAGCTACATCTGCCTCAACAAGCATTGTCTTTCTGAGTTGCTGAGAGAGGGAAGTGGAGAAACTTATATTCCCTGGGAGTGTAAATGAGCATTCTGTTACAATTGCAATATTGTGTGTAACTAGTTAGCATGTGTACATTGTACCTTCCTTCTCCCATTACAGTATAATTATTTCTATATCTCCAAATATTGTATTATATTAAAACCAATACAAATCTATTGAAACAGAAAATAACCCTGGTTCAACAGTACTTATTAGTTAATTTCCCTGATTGCCTCCCACACATTATACCTTTTCAATAACCTTGCTAATGAATAACACATATACATTATCAGTAATATACTGAGCATTAATAATGATTTAGGAAAGAGAAAATACCCAATCCAATATTTAATACTTCAACTCAATATCAGTTGATATTTACCCCCCAACTACCTGCTTTTCTGAATCTACAACACCTTTTCCTTGTTTGTCAGCTTTTCATATTCCTCACAAATGTATTTGGTCTGCAGATCACATATTTGTCTATATTAGAATCCACTTTGACTTTAACCACTTCCCGCCCGGCCTATAGCAGAATGACGGCCGGGCGGTGGTTCAGTCATCCTGACAGGGCGTCATATGATGTCCAGCAGGATAACTGCCAGCGCGTGCCCGGAGTGCACGCATAGCGGCGATCAGTTTGACACACCGCTACACCGATCTCGGTAAAGAGCCTCTGATGGCGTCTTTTTACCACGTGATCAGCCGTGTCCAATCACGGCTGATCGTGATGTAAACAGGAAGAGCCGTTGATCGGCGTTTCCTTACTCGCGTCTGACAGATGCGAGTAGAGGAGAGCTGAACGGCTGCTCTTCTGACAGGGGGGGTCTGTGCTGATTGTTTATCAGCGCAGCCCCCCCACGGATTCCCGCCCAGGACCACCAGTGATGCCCACAAAGGTACACCAAAAGGTATGCCACTCTGGACCACCAGGGAGATGGCAATCAGTGCCCAGGCAGATGGCAATCAGTGCCCATTAGCAATGTTTTGTCTGGGCTACGCCAGGCATTAAATGGAGTCACTAACCCTTGCACGTGAGGCAACACTTCACCTGAAGGCGTGCTCACTAATGCCAGGCAGGCAGCTGCAGTCATGTGAAAAGTCAAACATTAGGGCAGCCTCAAATCTCGTACATGAGCCACATGTGTGCAGTATGAAAATGCAGGGTTTCTCCTTAAACTGCTTTGCCCCATGTCCTACACACTTGCACTGGTGTATGTGTTGCATTTGGAGGGACAGGCTGAGCATCTGCCCACTCCACCAGCCAGGGTACCTCTGTTACCTCACTCCCAGTAACAGAATGGGGTCTCGCAGAGCTCCTAATGCAGACCTCATAACTCTCTTTCCATACCAAATGACCAGTTATTCGACCTCTGTAATTCTAGTCCACTCCTGGTGACCGTCAGGGATGGACAGCTAGGAAGGAAGTCAATGCACCAACTGCCTCCCTACCAGAGAACCTGTCAAATATCAAGTACCATGCCAAGGATTGGTTGCTATATTCTTGCGATTACTCATGAACCTCTGTTGTAGTGACATTGATGTAGCGATATCACTGTACTTTTCAGTGTTTCTAGTGCTTGTCCCTTTGGTAATCAGTGCAATTAGTGACCACATATCTGTGCGTCCAACAAAGTGAATTATGGGACGTATAGTTCTCCTTTGTACTATTACTATGCAACCATGTACCCTAAGACTACACATCCCAGGGATCTCCGCGGTGACATGAAGGTTGCTGGGAGTGACCATATAAGGAGCGAGAAGCCCGAGCAGAGTCTCTTTCTCATGGGCCTGACGCAAGACGGACCTCTTTGTGTAACAGGGAGAGAGTCGCGGAGAGTCGCGGCCTACCACACGGAGCTTTACTTCCAACCAGATGCCTAAGGGGCCGAGCTCTGTTATCAGCTGTCGGACATCTTGTGGCTAACATCATTTGGATCGCCTGTCTGTCGGTGTGGGTGCGTGGGGCAAGTTTCACTTCGGAAGACCAAGACAGCGGATCCACTGCCTGAGTGCTACTACCCATTTTCCTGTCCAGAAGACCTCGGATCGATTTGGTCATTGGTGAGAGGGCAAATTGCTCAACCCTTTATCTATTCCTTGCCACTATTACAAAAACTGTGCACAGACATCTTTACCTCAAGAACACTTTACTGCATTGCTTGAACACTGTGCTCAGATGCATCAGATCTTTACCACTAGGAACCCTCTTGCTTTATCTACAACTAAAACAGATTACAATTAACGAGTTCCATCTAGTTAGCGAAGAACATCGGATCTGCCATGTGGAACTCTTTTGTCATTACTTATAGGAAATCTTATATCTTACCTAGTAGACCTGCTCCTTCATTAGGATAGCATAGGCTGGATTACATCCTTCTTAAAGTAGCCCCATAAGTAGTTGACTGAAATATCTGCTAGGAGGTGACTTCGGATTTAAATATAGTGCACATAACTGAACCATTGTTTGTGTCTTTGAGAGGAATTTGTTTGCTGAATTGGCACTGTTAAGCCGGCTTAGCAGATTCATTACCTCTGTTTGTAAAATAACTTCCTTTGGCTCAAGTAAAATATTTCAGAACCTAATATTACTGAGTTGTTTGATTCTTGTTACACAGTGTTATAAGGATGTCTGAACCCAGAGTGTCAGGTAGGTTGGAAGGTTCACTTGGTCATGGCCGTGCAGATGAGCAGGTAATTCTCAGCAGTCCACAAGGGGGCAGTGCTACATTTGGGGGCTCATCCCCAGGATGCAGCAGGCCCCAGAAAACCTAGATTGGAGCTGCAGTCTGCTTGGAAAGCTGCATCCATGGCTGCGGTCACTTGGGGTTGAAGTTATGGGGCCCCAACTGACAGAAGCACCGTTCTGGAGATCTCGGAGAGTGAACATACTGAGAGGGAGATCAGAAGGTGTAAAAAGGAAGTGCAGCGCTAGAGAATAGGTGATAACTGACATTGATTCATGACATACAATGTAAATATATATCCCAAAAGTGTGCATGAGTTTGGTTATTAGATATACAAGATGAACATGGTTTGCAGGTATTCTTAAATGACACACTGTTTGAAAATTGAGTCCAGAAAACATCCACTTAAATGTGTATATATCTAACACAGACTGGTGTGGAAAAATGAGTCCATAAAACATCCGCTGAGGTGTGTGTATATCTAACACCAAGAAGTGTGGAAAGGTAGTATGGTGTTGATAGAAGGTCCACCACCGTATGTAAAAGTGGGGGGCTTACCAGAGAAATTGGACACAGATGGGTGTACACCCACTGTGTCAATTAGGCTTGTAAAGATGAAGATCCCAGGAGATGTAATGAGGGTGACCAGGATACTTGTAGATAGTATGTATGACAAGGGCAAATCCAATCAGATATCCAAAGCATATATGGAAAAAATATGAGAGCACATAGCGTGATACTGTATAAAAAAGCTTCAATGCCTATTTATTGAAGGTAAAACACTCACATTTATGAAGATAAGAGCTCACGAGAAAAGTCCTGTGCCTATGGTGACCGACTCCCAAAGGGCCAGCGCCCCTGCACTCTCTTTCTACACAGATATGAGTTGCCTGATCCATAGCCTGGTGAAGAATGGGTCTGGAAATGCTAATCAGAGTTATCGAAGACTTCAATTTTTCTCGGGGCAGCTGCTGACGCCTGTGGGAGAAGACGAGTTTAAAACGTGGATTCAAGCTTTACAGGCTATGGAAGAGTGGAGTGTTTCAGAGGCCATGAAGTGACAATGACTTAGAGCCTTCGCGGTCCAGCAGCCAACGTGATCCATAACCTAAGGATGGGCAAGAGGATTTGTGTTGCCATGGACCACATTGAGGCTTTGTGTGCTGACTTTGGAAGAGTTGAAACAATCGCTGACTTGATATACACGTTCAACCACACACATCAACAGAAAGAGGAGAGTTTGTCCGAATACATCTCCCGGGTAGACCAGATACTACATCAAATCATCCTCAAGAAAGGGCTTGACCCCAAAGACGATGATCAGGTCCGTCTGGATTGGGTGCTGAATGGGGCCTGGCCCAATCATCCTATTCTGTTGAAGCTGTTACTGAAGAGATCCCAGGTGGTACCCACCTATCCTGAATTGATAAGGGAGGTTTGAGAAAAAGAGGCTCTGTTGGAAGAGAAAAGTCAATGACCAAGAGATGTGAATTCTGCTCCTGGGAACAAAGAAAAAGTGGTAGCCCACGCTGTCCATGCAGAAATAGAGTTTTCCGATGACGACTGAACTGAATCTGAACCGAAGGGATTGACTCCCCCTGACATCCATAAACCAGATGCAGAAGTAGGGCCAACGGAACTGATGGCTCAGGTAGCTCAGGCTCAGATTAAAATGTACCATGCATGGAGAACCAAGCAAAAGTTCAGGAGCAAGGGGCTCATGTGAGCGCACCAAAACCGTACTCAAACCCAGAGAGGAGATGTTATAGATGTGGAGAGGCCGAGCCAAGTGTCCCAAGGCAGGTGTCAGCCCTCAACTTCTCAATGAAGTCCTGAGAGCGTTACAGAAACTACTTTGTCCCAAGCTGGCGGGAAACTTCAAGGGACCTCAGTGAGGGAGCTAGTTGGGAGTCTCAAGGGAAGACTGCACTCCAATGATAAGAAAGGAGACTGGGAGAAACTCAAGAGAACACAAGCCATCAGTTCTCTTGCACCCGTCAGTGCAGAGAAGGGGACAGGAAATCAATGCACACCTTGCTAAACAGGCAGTGAAATCACAAACATTGCCTCAATCACAAGCATTGCCTCCCAAGAAGTATGTTAGAGTTCATACCTTAGAGTCATCTGGGGGAAACCTACCCAAGAACTTAGTGGGGCCTTCCCCTATAGTATCATTTCAGGTGGAGGGTATCTACACGCAAGCACTGTTGGATACTGGAGCTCAAGAACATTGCTGTATCAAGACTTCTATCATAAGTACTTAAAACATATCCTTTTGTGCAAACTTGATGAGCTAGAAATTTGGGGGATCGAAACTCAGAAGTGCCCTTACGCTGGTTACATATCTATCAAGATAACCTTTGACTCTGCTATAGCCAGAAAACCAAAGACCTTTGATGCATTATCCGTCGTATGTCCTTGACCGCCTGAAGCCGGATGAAACTTCCTGCTGATAGGCATTAATACCAATCTGGTGAGAAGGCTACTCACTCCCTTAGCCATAGAAGATGCCCCTGTTGGAAATATCCATCCTCAGTTGAGGCAAGCATTTCAGAGGGTATTGCAAGAAGAGAAGGCACCTGCTGAAGGAGTGGGAAGGTTGTGGTGACTAGACACTGAAGAGAGGGTGCTGCAGCCTGGGCAAAGAGCCTGCCTCAAAGCCACTGTCAAGTTGAGGCGATTCAGTTCGCATAGGTAGCGCTATACAAGTCACTCATTCATTCATTCATTCATTCATTCAAGTTGTCCTGGGACCAGCTAGGTCCCTACGTGGTGGTAGAAACTGATCCCACAGAGAAAGAAGTCAGGATAGAATTAGTTCTAGAGATTATACCCACTCTGGCTTTACAAAGGAGTGGGGTGTGAATTCCTGTTAGTGTGCGGAATGTCACTAGTCACCCGGGTAGCTTGAAGCCTCCAATGCTGATTAAGAAAGTGAGTGCTGCCACCCCGGTGGTGCACAATGAAACTGCTTACTGCCCAAGCCTCCCCTCTGCTTGGGAAGGAAGGATTAAAGCTCGGTGGGAGAAAATGTTCTCGGAAAATGACTTTGATGTGGGTGGTGCAAGAGTGCACAACATCAAATTTGATTCACTGAGGACATGCTCTTCCAAGAGAGGGCAAGGTGGGTCCCTTTATGCGATTTAGAAGACCTTCGGGAGCAACTGGCTGAACTGAAAAGGTCAGAAGTGATTAAAGAGTCCAGAAGCCCTTATGCTTCTCCCATCATGGTGGTGAGAACGAAGAATGGGTCTCTCCGGATGTGCATTGATTATCAAACTTTGAATCGAAGGACTATCCCAGATCAATACATGACCCCTCGCATAGAAGAAGCCTCGCTGTGCTTATCTGGGGCCAAATGGTTAAGTGTGTTGGACCTGAAGAGTGGATATTACCAGACATCATCGTGTTTGGCCGAACTTTGGAAGAACATGAGGCCCGATGGGAGAAGGTTTTCCAGTGATTACAGGAAGAGGGGTTGAAGCTGTCATTGGAGAAGTGCCAATTCTATCAGACCTCTGTCACCTACTGAGGACACATGGTATCCGCAGAGGGGATAGCTACTGATCCCCAAAAACTAGAGGCGGTCACTTCTTGGCCCCACCCAACCACAGTCACTGAATTGAGGTCGTTTTTGGGCTTCTGCTCCTATTACAGTTTGAAGAACTTTTCCAAAATTGCTCGGCCATTGAACGAGATGCTACAGAAGCAAATGGATGGATAACAGCCGAGAACCCAGAAAGGACGAGGCAGGAAGCCTGGGGAATCTATCCAGGACCAGTGGACCAAGAAGTGTCAGAGGTCCTTTGAGACGTTGAAGGGGAGTATGGTCAAAGCTCCGGTGTTGGCCTACGCTAACCCCTCGAAGCCTTATGAATTACACGTGGATGCCAGTAGAGATGGTTTTGGGGGAGTGCTGTACCAAGAGTCGGAGGGGAAACTCTGCCCGGTAGCATATGTAAGCCGCAGCCTTACCCCACCTGGGAAGAATTATCTGGTGCACAAGTTGGAGTTCTTGGCCCTCAAGTGGGCTCTGGTGGACAAACTCTGAGACTACCCGTATGGAGCCACCTTTGTGGTGAAGACAGATAACAATCCCCTGACCTACTTGTTATACTCTGCTAAGTTGGACGCCACTGGGCATCGATGGTTAGCCGCTTTATCGGAATTCCAATTCAGTTTGAAATATCGGCCAGGAGTGGGAAATAGAGACGCTGCTGCTCTTTCCAGAAGACCACACTTTGCCCAGGATGATCAGAGAAGTTGGGTTCACTTACCCCCCGAAGGAGTACAAGCAGTGTGCCAAGGGGGGAAATATATACACTGGGTGGCAATAGGGGATGAAGCTGCGGGAGTACCAAAGCACTATAGTAACCTGACCCAAGTATGCAGCCAAGAGTTACCTCAACTGACTAAGGAGGACATAAGGAGAGATCAGCGGGAAGATCCACTAGGAAATCTAATACACAAGTCACTATCGACCAAAGACCCTTGAATACTAATGAATAGTCCCATTGAGGGCGCCAAGGTGATTCATAGGGAATGGGAATGAAATAAACTAGAAGAGGGGATCCTATATCAAAGAGGCCCTCCATAGAGGCAGAAAGTGTAAGTCAGCTGTTCCTTCCAGAGAAACATCGCTTGACTATGTTAACCGTTCTTCATGACGACCATGGTCATTTAGGCCCAGAAAGAACTTTCAAACCAGCCATGGACAGATTCTACTGGCCAAACATGAGAGCGGAAGTGGAAAGTTACTGTCGCTCTTGCGTCAGGTGTATCCACAGAAAGACTCTCCCAAGCAGGGCCGCCCCAATAGGCCATCTCCAAAGTCAAGGACCAATGAAGTTGGTGTGCATTGATTTCCTGTGTCTGGAACCTGATCTGAGTGGGAGGAGTAATGTTCTAGTTGTGAAAGATCATTTCACACGATATGTCCAGGCTTTCCCCACCAGGGATCAACAAGCCAGCACGGTAGCCAAGACCTTAGTGGAGAAGTTATTTATTCATTATGGGCTACCTCAGCGGTTACACTCAGATCAAGACTGGGACTTAGAGAGGAAATTAGTCCGCAGATTGTGTAAAGTCAAAAACTACCCCTTACCACCCCCAAGGTGATCCACAACCGGAGCGGTTTAACCGTACCCTTTTGAACATGTTGGGAACCCTTCCACTAGAGAGGAAACAACATTGGGGAGACCATATTGCTGCAATAGTCCATGCCTACAATAACACCTCGAATGATTCTACAGGGTACTCCCTTTACAGACTGATGCTCGGAAGAGAGGCTCGCTTACCAGTAGATTTAGCCTTTGGGTCCTCAGACCACACCTCCCAGGCCTCCTATAAAGGATACGTTGACAGGCTAAGGAAGAATCTAAAGGCAGCCTATGAGAAAGCCAAAGAGAACAAAGGAATAATAGGAACTTTGATCTTACATTTCTGCCGCGTACACACGATCGCACATTCCAACAACAAAATCCATGTTTTTTTCCAACGGATGTTGGCTCAAACTTGTCTTGCATACACACAGTCACACAAAGTTGGACGGAAATTCCGAATGTCAAGAACACGGTGACATACAATACGTACGACGGCACTAGAAAAGGGAAGTTCAATACCAAGTGCGCCACTCATTGGGCTCCTTCTGCTAATCTCGTGTTAGTAGAAGTTTGGTGAGAGACGATTCGTGCTTTTTAGACTCATGCTTTTCAGATCGTTATTACTGCTCTTCAGTTTGTGCTTGTGGGTTCCTATCTGTTCTTCAGTGTGTGTAGTCAGTTCGCATTTGTTTCTCAGTGCGTATTATTATTATTATAGTACGTATTTGATTTCCAGTGCGTTCTTGTCCACTCGTTTCTGAATTTCAGCTTGTTTTTCTCAGGCCTTTCTGTTTTATAGTGCGTTCTGTTAGTTCGTTCTGACCAGCCGACCATTTTGAAGCCATGTTGCGGTTACTTACTCATCGTAGAGTTCGTGCTATGCGGGGGCTTGGTGTTAGGGTTCTTGCCTTGACCCAAGCCCAGTCCATGAACAGGGTGGGGAGGAGTTCATGGACCAAGAATTGGTTGCTCCAGCGTGACCAATTCTCTCATATGCCTTTGTTGAGGGAGATCCATGAGAATAATCCTGATGATTTCAGGAATTAGCTCTGGATGACGGACCCCGTTTTTCACCGTTTGTTGGCTTTGCTGTCCCCTTATATTAGCAGGCAGGACACCTGCATGCGGTAAGTCATCACTCCCGAGCAGAGGCTAGTCACCACGTTGCGGTACTTGGCTATGGGGAGAAGTCTCCAGGACATCAAGTTCTCAACAGGCATCTCCCCCCCAGGCTCTGAGGATCACTATTCCAGAGACCTGTTCTGCCATCATTCAGGTCCTGCAGAAGGACTATATTAGGGTAAGTTTTCTTCTTTAACATCACATTCTATGTATTTTATGTTTGCTAATGTATTGTATTTCATTCATCAATCTTTAATTACCATGATTGTAATATGCTGTGAATGCCCCCTTTGTCCTCGTGCATGCTGGAAGCTTTTAAACTTCCTTTTTTGTCCTTCATGCATATTTGCCTTCACTAACCTCCCCAGAATGCTATCCTGGGCCCATAAACACCTAGCCTAGTCACTTAACAATGTATTTTGTCAGCTCCATTGTAGTGCTTTACAGTAAAAACCCCCTAAAATGGTGTTTTTTTGGGGTCCCAAAATCAATTGGAACCCTCTCTCCCCCCAACCGCTAAGTTAACCCATACCAATCCTCTATCTGCTATCTTTGCCCAAACCAAACACACTATACCTACCTCTTTTTGTGGTCATATTTATGGATGAATTCCCCAAAGCATGTAGTGAAAGGTCCTGCCTGGATACTTTCAAATGGTACTGTTTAAACTTTTGTTCTCCTATTATCTTGATAGGTAATTGCAGAATGTAAAAATGTGCTTCAATTTGTACAGTGTGTATTCATATTTTTGTATTATGACACTTCTTACCTGTCAAGTGGGCTGCCAATATTGGAAAGTAAGGAGGGGCTGGCCAAAGAAACACAAATTATTTTTGCAATCAGCTCTCAATGAAGTGGAGAGGGTTATCTGTCCAAAACATCTCCCCCCCTAAAATTTTTACAATGGGCCTTCAGAGGGGGTGAGGAATCTAATAAGTGGACCTTATATTTTTGTCTTTAAGTACGCCTTAAAATAAATGTTATACTGATGTTGGCCAATAATGTTTGTGTCTAATCTGCTTGCAGTGTTATGTGCAAAAGTACTAACTTTTTTTTTCTTGTTTGACTCCACAGTTTCCTTCAACGCCACAGGAATGGCAGACTGTGGCATCCCACTTTGCCCAGCAGTGGGACTTTCCCAACTGTAGAGGGGCAATAGATGGGAAACACGTCCACATAGTCCCACCCCCCAACTCGGGGTCATACTATTATAATTACAAGGGGTTTAATAGTATTGTGCTGTCGGCAGTGGTGTCGGCTACTTATGAGTACCTGTATGTGGACATGGGGAAAAATGGCCAGATGTCGGATGGTGGAGTCATCGCCCACATAGTGTTTTACCGACGGCTCCAGAATGGCAGCTTGGGCTTGCCACCTCCAGAAGACAATGTGGAGGGACTCCCATTCGTCTTCGTCGCGGATGAAGCATTTGCACTGGGGGAACATCTTATGCGGCCATTCCCTATAAGGACCCTCACCCTGGACCAGAGGGTTTTTAAAAACCGGCTGGCCAGAATGGTGGAGAATGCTTTCAGGATAATGGCCAGCCGGTTCCGCCTATTTCTGACACCAATCCACATGGCGGAATATAAACTCAACCATATTGTGCTTGCCTGCTGCATTATGCAAAATTTTCTTAGAAGAAATGCTACAAACTATGTGGCCTCAGTTAGGACTGAGGCCGGCTTTCCTGATCCTTCTACCCTGATGGCACTTGAAGCTGGCCGTCCTGGCTTGCCCCCCCCCAAAGCACCCGCGAATTGAGACAAAAATATCTGGAGTACTTTGCGGGTAGGGGGGCCATTGATATGCCACACAATCAAGAAACATTTTAAAAATAAATATATTTTGGATAAACAGAAAAAATATTTCCTTGTATTTACTGCTTGTGTTTCTTTCTTTTGTGATTTTTCTGGTAGTCACAAAAATGGCGTGATTGTGGCAAATTAGAAAGCACTGTGGGAGTTATCTACTAAAGGAAAATCCACTTTGCACTCCAAGTGCACTGCAAAAGTGCACTTGAAACTGCAATAAAAGTGCACTTGTAGTGTAAAGTGGAGTTGCCTTTAGCAAATAACCCCCATTGCCACTGTGAACACCAACTTACTGTTTTTGAGCATTGAAATAAGAAGCCATACATTGTTGAGTAGAAAACATTTTACTCAAAAGCACATTTACATGTGCGTTAGAAAAGGGTTTTTGAACAAACCAACATCGTTGTATAAAAATTTTTTTGGTCACATTAGAAATAGCCTTTTTTGGTTCAACAGGCATGTTTCCAAACAGAACATAATATCAGACATTAGTATGAGCAATATCAGACATTAGTATGTCCAAACTGTGTTGATATTGCCTTCATCAGATGGGGTGATGTCACCCCTGTAAAAGCCCACTTTTGAAGATGCACAGAAATTGGGATTCAAAATGGGGATTTCTCTCCTGATCCCATGCCTAATGTCAACATGTGCTAGCTCCCATCATGGGTGATCAATGGACATGTCTTGGGGGTGCACCCCCTTCCTCTCACCTACTTCAGTTGCGAGGAAGGGGTTGCACCCACAAAACGCATACATTGATATCCCATGATGGCAGATAGCACATGTTGACAAACCCATGCGCATCTTCAAAATTTGGCTTTAAATACTTTAAAACTTGTTTTTAAAAGCAAAAATACACGATAAAACGGTACAATATTAGTGTGTTTTATATTCTGCTTAAAACATCAATAATATTCTTCATTTTTTGTTGAACATCATTGATGTTTTCCTTTATCTTTTCTAAATCACGATAGCACCCCATTATCTCCCCGATGAGGATCTGGGCACTTTCACTTGTGAAATGAGAATCTTCTTCCACAACATCCACATCACCTAAAAATAAGTAAAAAAACACATCATGTATTATAAATATGCAGGCATACATCAATCACCTGAAGCTGTGGTCTCAGACACTCACCTGTTGTGGTCACTATTTCGCCCACTTCATAAACCTCTCCCTCCTCATCCTCTGCTTGTGGTTTTGAGATTTTCCCTTCTTTTGGAGGTGGGGGGGTCCCTGGTGACCTCTGATGTCCTGAGTCTTTTCTCCCCTATGTGAATAAAAAAAGGTATACTTAGCACACAGATATTTGAGGCCAGAAATAGGAAGATGAAACATTGCTTGGAAGTGTCGTACAATTGTCTGTTTTGGCAGAGTTCTAAGCTGAAGAATTTATTTCCTTTCTAAAGCTGGAATACAAACAATTTTCACACATGGAGACACCCCTAGTATCCACTGGAGCACCTGCATGGGACACCCTAAAAAGTTTGTTCTGGTGTTCCACACTAGTGCTCCTGCGTCCAGATGTGTAAACAGCTGCTGAGTGTCCTCTCCTTACACTGAATCAAGTTCCCATTTTATTCTAGTTACAAACCCATGTAGACAACAAACTTCTTTTAATACAAATAGGCCTGAACAAATAGTTAACCTGTATCTGCAAAAAACATCTTATAAGTGACTAATGAACGATGTTTCCTACGACCGATTACTGTGCCCATGAACATGAAAGTTGTCATTTTTAACTGTACAACAGTAAAGAAAAGCACATGGAGCAGTATGGTGGTAATAATAATAATAGGAACACACGACAACTACTTACTTTTTTCAAGAACTTTCTTGATTCTTCTGTACTGATCCTGCTCCCTCAATTTCAGGTCTGACCAGCGTTTCCTCAGTTGACCCTTGGATGGTCGTACCCCAAAATTCCGGCGCAGACTCTTCACAACTTTAGTCATGATCTTGGCCTTTCTGACATTTGGGTTTAGGTAAGGTCCATACTTCCCATCATAGTCGGCCCTCTTCAAGATGTCCACCATCTCCGCCATCTCTTCAAAGGAAATATTTGAGGCTTTAAATCTCCGGGATCGGGATGTTCGTGGCTCTGGGCTTTTGTCGTTGCTGCTCTCCTCTGCATGCATCTGCTGTGTCTCTGCCATGTTCTCTACCCACTGCGCCAAAAGAGAAGGGGTGGGGAATAGACTAGAAAAAACGTCAGGGGCGGGCGGAGTTTCATGCATGCGCAGTGTATATAAAGCGTAACACACGTGTGTCGTACGTATGATCTGTGAGAGGAGGACGGCGTATCGGAAGTGACAATCGTTATAACGAAGGTACAGTTTGAACTTGGTGCATCAGTGGCCTATACTGCTTCTAGATTGAGGCCTATATTGGGTCAAGATTAAGAGAGTTTCGCCTGACATTAGGGTTTGTCTTGTGTTGTGTCTTGCAGAGAAAATGGCAAATGTTCAAAGACCACAGCTTTCTACCAATATTCATAGACAAGTACAGGGAGCTGCTCTGTCTGTGGCAGGTCAAACACCCGCATTATAATAACAAAATAAAGAGGTAGGCAGCGCTGGAGAAACTGCTGGAGTTGGTGAAGCCGCAGGTCCCCACGGCAGACATCACCTATTTAAAAAAAAAATTGGTGGCCTGAGGAGCACATATAATGGTGAGCGTACTAAGGTCCAGAAATCCATGAGATCAGGAGCTGCAGCAGATGACATTTATGTACCCAGGCTGTGGTACTATGACAGACTTCATTTTCTGGCTTCCATGCTTCCTTACACCCCAGCTGAGGCTTCCGACGCCCACCCTGGGCCTTCCAGCCAGGAAAAAGTGGAGGAGCCCAGGTATAGCATTGTTCAACATATTTCTTGTCATAAAATAAATGATGTTAACTAGATGTTATTATTGATCACTAATTGCTGATTTAATAAAGTGTTTTATATATCAATAGACAGTAGTGGCCAAAAATGTAAGGGACAAGAATGAAAAATGCTGGGGTCAGAAGGATAGTCTTTTCTATTTATTAACATTCAATTTGCAACAGTCATGAGCTGAAAATTGTGTGTGATTGATGAACAATAAACTAAAACTATGTCCCTTTTTCATAGACAGGAAAGCCTCAGCCAGGAAGAGGCCGTGGAATGTGGTAGCCAGGAGGTGGCGGGGGAATGTGGCAGCCAGGAGGTGGCGGGGGTAAGTGGCAGCCAGGAGGTGGCAGGGGTAAGTGGCAGCCAGGAGGTGGCCATGCCCAGTAGGAGCCTCACAGAATCTCAGGTCCCTCCCCTCTGCCTTCAAACCAAAAGGGCCAGGAAGGGGAGTAACGTGTGGAGGAGGCAGCGCTCAGGCTGATTAGGGAGGCTAATGAGGCCCTCAAAGCCAATCCCACTCTCCAAGAGGCCTTTGCATGCATGACTGCATACAAAATGCATCAAATGGAGGAGGGCCAACGCCTCTTGTGTGAGGAAATTATGGTCATCACCCAAAATTAGGGGTTGAGGGGCCAACTCACACCCAAAACACACCTGTGTGAGTTGGACCATCCTCCTCCTCCTCCACCTCCTGCCACACTTCCAACACCACAGCCTGGAAGGAAGCGTGTAAGGAAGACAAATAAGTGATGGCCTGGGTTCAGTCTGGTCTGGCAAAAGATGCAGGCTGTGGTATGACCACAGCCTGGGGACATACATGTCATCTGCCGCTGTTCCTGATCTCTTAGAGTCCTGGACCGGATTGTGCTCAGTATTATACGGACTCATCAGGCCACCAATTTTGGATGGCAAATAGTTGATGTGTGCCCTGGGGTACAAAGGCTTCGCCAATTTCAGCAGTTTCTCCAGCGTTACCCTCCTCTTTATTTTGTTATGACCCCCTAATAAAAATATTTTTTTTTTCTGAAATACTTGCCTATGTGTTTTACTTCAAAAAGGACAGTTTGTTTGTGAGTAGGCAGGTACATTTCAAAAATACAATGTCAAATTAACAAGGGACACCAACACCAACCAACCTCCTTGAGATTAAAAAATACAAGATAATAATGGTGTTGGGGTTGACACACAAAACGAGAAATAATATGTTTCATGGTATCATGAGAAATAATAAAGAAATTAGGTTGTCAGAACTGTGTGAATATGAGCAGCAAAACAACTTCATTATTCTACCATTATAAAGAAGAAGAGAATATGCTGCATTAAACTATTTAAAAAATTGCAGAGTGACAAATGTGCTATCTCCATTATGAATGCTAGTTTTACCAGACCGAGCGCTTCCGTCTCGTAATTTATTCTGAGCATGCGTGGCACTTTGTGCATCGGAATTGTGTACACACGATCGGAATTTACGAGAACTGATTTTGTTGTCAGAAAATTTGAGAATCAGCTCTCAAATTTTGTGTGATGGAAATTCTGATGGAAAATGTCCAATGGAGCCTACACACGGTTGTAACTTCCAACAAAGAGCTCCCATCGAACATTTTCCGTCGGAAAATCCGACCGTGTGTACGGGTGTTGTTGCACAATCTAGGGGTGCCAGGGAAACATAAGCTAGCTGATTGATGGTGTTTCCAACCTTACATTGTCTGCCAAAGACTACCTGGACTTCCTATGTACCAGATCAGGCCAGAAGGGAAGATCGGGTACCTTCATTTTTTGTCACAGCAATTGTCCACTGCACTTGCACTTTCCTATATGGTCAGAAGATTTTTCTTTGCTGCTATTGGGAGTTACATTGCATGACGTTGGGACTAAATTTTTCACTTATTAATTATTTGGACATTCTTTACATTTATCTGTGATTCACGGATTTTTATGAATTTCTTTTGCACATTTATGTACTTTAGTGAATTGCATTTCACCTTGGATGAATGTATTCTTATTTTTGTGTTGTATTGTATTTAAATTATTTTTAATAGTATGATATGTATGCACAATCGAATGTTATTTATCACTTTTATGTGTGAGTCACGGAATTTTTTGCACACTTTCATGCGTTTTGGTGGAGTCACACTGCACTTTGTATGAGTTTTTGGATAATATTTTGCTATCTATCTTTACACTTTGATTTTTTGGATAATATTTTGCTATCTATCTTTACACTTTGGTTTTATTTTATTCATTATTTATTTTGATTTTTACACTTTAGGCTTAAGGAGCGCCGCATATGTACTATTTTTTTATTTTATGGTTTGGTGTATGTGAGGATACTGTTTTATGCTGGCAACTCTTTTTTAGCCTGTTGGTTATTGTTGGTTTGCGCATTAGTTTATTCCCTTTTAGCTTACATTATTACCTGTTGCAGCCTCTAGTTTGGTAGACCAGTAATTGATTAGCTTCATGCAGTAAAATGATTTTTGGGTTATACCCTGTCTTTATAGACCAAAGACTTTCAAGTGGGAGGAGGATTAAGCGATATGACTGTCAACAGGAAGCACCGTACTTTTCAATGTTTCTAGACATCGCTTGTCCCCTTGGTAATCAGTGCAATCAGTGACACCATATCTGTGCGTCCAACAAAGTAAATTATGGGACGTATAGTTCTCCTTCAGACTATTACTATGCAACCATGTACCATAAGACTACACATCCCAGGGATCTCCGCTGTGAAAAGAAGGTGCTGGGAGTGACCATATAAGGAGCAAGAAGCCTGCGCTGAGTCTCTTCCTCCTTGGCCTGACAGGAGACAGACCTCTTTGTGTAACAGGGAGAGAGAGGTCACAGCCTACCATGTGGAGCTTTACTTCCAACCATAGGCCTAAGGGGCCTAGCTCTGTTATCAGCTGTTGCACATCCTGTCGCTAACATCTTTTGGATCGCCTCTTTTTCAGTGTGGGTGCGTGGGGCAGGTTTCACTTCGGAAGATTGAGACAGCAAATCCACTGCCTGAGTGCTGCTACCTGTCCAGAAGACCTCGGATCGATTTGGTCATTGGTGAGAGGGCAAATTGCTTGACCCCTTATGTATTCCTTGCCACTATTACAGAACACTGTGCACAGACATCTTTACCCCAAGAACACTTTACTGCATTGCTTGAACACTGTGCTCAGACGCCTTAGATCTTCACCACTAGGAAACCATTGCTTTATCTACAACCAAACTGATTACAATTAATGAGTTCCATCTAGCTAGCGAAGAACATCAGATCTGCAACATGGAACTCTTTTGTCATTTCTTATAGTAAAGCTTATATGTTACCTTTAGTAGACCCGCTCTTTCATTAGGATAGCGTAGGTTGGCTAGATTACATCCTTCTTAAAGTAGCCCTATAAGTATTTGACTGAAACATACGCTAAGAGGTGACTTTGGATCTAAATATGGTGCACATATATGTATATAACATTGTTCTTTGCTGAACCATTGTTTGTGTCTTTGAGAGGAATTTGCTGAATTGGCGCTGTTAAGCCGGCTTAGCAGATTCATTACTTCTGTTTGTAAAATAACTTCCTTTGTCTGGCTCAAGTAAAATATTTCAGAACCTAATATTACTGAGTTGTTTGATTCTTTCTGCACAGTGTTACAAGGATGTCTGAACCCAGAGTGTCAGATAAGTTGGAAGATTCACTGGGTCAAGGAAGTGCAGATGAGTGGGTAATTCTCAGCAGTCCTCAAGGGGGCAGTGCTACATTACATATGCCCCATATTGTGGTTATAGACTCACATGCACCCCTTGAATAACTTTAGACCAGACTCTGAGCAGTTGAATTAACGTTTACTGTAAACTTGGTGAAACATGTACAACTTGCAATAACGTTCCTTTCCCGAATAAACTAAACTGTGGCTGCCCCAGGTTACCTGCACAGGTGAAGTCTTCTAGAGGAAAGTCCATGCTTGGTAATGCTCTAACAGAGAAGTCCATGTTCCAGGATTTTTCTGGTGAATCAGCCTTCCAGAATGGACCACAGGTCCCAGCAAGTCTTTAGTTGCGTGTGTTTTCCATGCATTTTTCCAGGTGTTCCCGGGGTTCCCATAGGATCCAAACCTCTTCCCTTTTTGTAGAGCACAGAGGCTGGACCCCAGCGAAAGCCCACAAACACACCAGGGAGAGGCAGCAAAACATTAACCCCTTCCCCCTGACCTTGGCAGCCAGGTTCTAACTAGATACATGGTAGGCTACCTGCCTACATGTCAGTATAAGGTTATACGATACATGTTTTACGCTGGCATCGGATTTTACAGTTTTTTCAGCCAGAACTTAAAAAAAAGGTTGTATGACTGCTCACCTCATTGATTGGAGCCAGTAGCAGGGATAGTTGAGCCAGGTAGCTACTCCTAGCTCAAACACCAACTCCAATCACTGTACAGTAAATTTACCGGATTTTCAGAATGAAATCCAGGGACACCCTACTGACCACGCCTACTTTTAAGCACAAGCAAAGGTCACACCCTGATCTGTAGCCACACCCACAAAATCACACACCCATTTTAAACATGCCCTGAAACAAATTGTCACAGCTATTTTGGAACAAGAGGTAAACATTCAAGGTATAAAGAAAAACTAACTTGGACACCATGAGAAGCGGTATTACGTGATGCATGTAGTGTGTTGCGGTCAACTGTGGATAGCTTAAGGGGCTATGGTTAAATAAAACGTGAGCCTATGCTGCTATGGGTCAAGAGGGTGTAAAGCATAGAATGTATAGTAGGGGTGAGGATTACGTTTAATTACATTTCATTTTTTACTTCTTTGCCCTCTACCTTCTCTATCCTGGTCATCCATGGATTTATCCCCAGAGGCCAGGCACCATATAGTAACAATTGCAGTGGGCAGGCTCCAACTGAAGTCCCACTTTGCAAGGGTCAAACTTAAAAGTCGCAGGTGAAGCTGGCTGAGCATGCATGGCACTCTAGTGCCACTATTTTTCATTGACCCTTGACTTGACTCATTGCACAGTGTCATTTCAGTTGGAGCCTGCACATCACAACGGCTACTACATGGTGCCCAGTTCCCAAGGATGAATCCGAGGGTGCCTGTTTCTCAATGGGGACTATCCCCTGGAAATAGGGACAAATGGTAACTATATTGTACAGAACAATCATGATACATGACCACAAAAACAGCAAACAAATTAGAGCTTAAAGTGGTTGTTAACCCACTTCTTTCAAATCCTCCCATTCCCTCTGTTCCATAAAAATAAGTGTCCCTGTGGGAAAGAGTGAATTAGGATGCTAGAATGGCTGAAGAAGCAATTTGTAGATGGACTGCTGTCCAGCAATGTCAGAGAAACCTTGCAAGAGTAAGGCAGATGCAACCCCAAGTTAAAGCTACATGAACAGGCTTTGACACACCCATGGTCATTGTAGGTGGAAAACAAATAGACTCACCTGCAACCAAAATGGCTCTATGGAAGGTGGTCATCCAAAAACTGACAAGGCAGCAGGGATGGCTCAGCTCCAGGCAGAGAAGGTGAACACTGCCTCAGAGGCAGCCAAGTTCACCATCCCCATGTTGGGCCTGTCAAGCTGGGCCACCTCCAGAGATCCTGTTCCAATCATACACAGTGAAAGCTGTTAAACTAAAATGTCCTGCTGCCAAGAATCAAGAAGTTTGGCAGCAAAGGGGAAGGATCCCTCATCCAAGAACTGAAGATGTGGATGAAGAAACTAAAGAGAAATCCCTGACTTTACTGGAGGAAGACCAAATAATAGCCTTTAGGTGAACCTCATCCATGTATTGGAAGAATACAACATGGAAGTGACACAGAGAGAGGATCCACTGGTTGCCCCCTAAAAGAGGTGATATGGTTACAACCCCAGAAACAAAGAAACTGCCAAATGAATGGTCCTGTTTCATCCTATGAGATGGTATTCTGTACCACAAAATAATGTTCCAGTATGACTTGTCAGTTATCTGGCAGGTTGTATTGTTGAGAGCCCAGGCCCTCTCTGTGGCAGGGAGACAAACCATGTGTGTGAGTCTGTTCCAGTAGGTTGAACAAGCCTGCCGGCACTGTGTCATTTGTTTAGTGTTTAAAGGGGCTAAGGCCCAGATGGCACCTCTGACTTGGCACAGGTCTACCCCAATAGAAGTGCTGACCATCAACTTTCTTACACTTGGCATGTCAGAGGAGGTGTTCCATCATGTTCCAGTTATGGTAACAGTTTAAGCCTCCAAAATCTGTCATGCAGATGGCATCAAAGCACTTCTGTCCTACTTATGGCTGGCCACAGAAGATACATTCAGCCCATAGAACCTGTTTTAAAAGTGAGTTCCTCTAAAAATGGTGCAATTTACTAGGCATTGGGAAGTTGTATACTACTCCATAGCACCCACAAGGCACTGGGGCATGTAAGAGGTTCAATCACACCCTGATACAACACCTGAGTGAATTAGGTCCTATAAAAACAAAGGAAATTGATTCTTTATATAGATAAAGTGGTCTTGAAATACAAACAGACAGTATATTCCTGAACAGGCTGGTCAGCCTATTGTGTTTAACTTGGCTGTAACCTTAAGAGACCAACAGACCTATGGGCTATAGTGTTCACAGAAGAAAACATTCCATCTTCTTGAATTTGAAAGTGGAAACTATACCTGTCTGAAGTCCAATGTTAATGATTGGTTATGTGTGATACAAGGAGGGTTGGAAGCATCACACTTTTTACATTCAACCTGGAGACAGGCTACTAGTCTGATGAAAAGCCCAGACAGGCAAGGAAAATTACAAACGCCATAGGTAGAAGTTCCTAGAGTTGTCTTACAGCAACCCATTATACGTGTGCCAGTCTATGATATCCAAAGAGAAGGAACCCCAAAAAATCGAGATGCTCACACTGTTAACTCCTCAAACCCACTGAGACCCACAGAGAGGTCAATAAGGGGGTTTCCTGAAGAATCTGTCCAAGTTTGTACTCCAAAAACATCTCTGCCACCAGTGAGCCACCTCTAGATCTTCAATTTTTATCCCCAAGAGCTGTAGCTCTAGAAGCCATGGATCCTGACAATATTGAACAGCCCAATGTTCATATTATTATACTAAGTTGTGAAGAAAGTAAGCCCTAACACTTCCTTCATTTTGACAGTATTTGGCTGAATATGAACCTAGAAAAAATCTTAATATGGAGGTTTTCGTATCAAGTGAAAGGGCTTCAAAGATGAACAACATTGGCAAAGTTTTAATATTAGCCTGGCATGCACACAATAATGTGGTTAAAATAATATTGCTGCAAATGTGAAGGTTGCTATATTTATATGAGACCCTGCCAGTAAGTGTGCCAATATCCACTTTAAAATATTTATAGAGGCAAGATTCAGTCTGAGGCTAAAGAATATGCCCAGTAGAAAATGTAAATTGGTAAACAGAGCTGATGGGTGGTTTCATGTTCTGACACACATTGACAGTTATTAGTGGCTGAAATTCTGCTTATATAGAATACCAGGTGTACAATGACACAAGGAGATTATTACAGTATCAAAGTTCTGATAGAATCAGATTTCTAGTGTTTGTATGTCATTAGGGTTACCAGACATCTCCGGTTTCCAGGCAGTCCCCGCTTTCACTGCAGCTTTAAAGCCAACCCCACAACACTGTGCTACAGCCCCCACCCCTTCCACCGCCTTCTTTCCCTTTGCAGCTGCTTGCTTGCCACTTCTGCTGTTGACATCCCAATCAGTGAACGTCTGCAGGCTTTCCCAGATTTTGTGGTTCTGTCGATAGATGGGGGAATAGCATGATGAGCATTGCATACATTACTCTTTGCAATATATACACATACATTATCTCACAAAAGTGAGTACACCCCCCACATTTTTGTAAATATTTTATTATATCTTTTCATGTGACAACACTGAAGAAATGACACTTTGCTACAATGTAAAGTAATGAGTGTACAGCTTATATAACAGTGTAAATTTGCTGTCCCCTCAAAATAACTCAATACACAGCCATTACTGTCTAAACTGCTGGCAACAAAAGTGAAAATGTCCAAATTGGGCCCAATTAGCCATTTTTCCTCCCCACTGTCATGTGACTCGTTAGTGTTACAAGGTCTCAGGTGTGAATGGGGAGTAGGCTTGTTAAATTTGGTGTTATCGCTCTCACCATCCCATACTGGTCACTGGAAGTTCAACATGGCAAAGAACTCTCTAAGGATCTGAAAAAAAAAGAATTTTTGCTCTACATGAAGATGGCCTAGGCTATAAGAAGATTTCTAAGACCCCGAAACTGAGCTGTAGCATGGTGGCCAAGACCATATAGCGGTTTAACAGGACAGGTTCCACTCAGAACAGGCCTTGCCATGGTCGACCAAATAAGTTGACTGCACGTGCTCAGCGTCATATCCAGAGGTTGTCTTTGGGAAATAAACATATCAGTGCTGCCAGCATTGTTGCAGAGGTTGAAGGGGTGGGGGGGTCAGTCTGTCAGTGCTCAGACCATACGCTGCACACTGCATCAAATTGATCTGCATGGCTCTCGTCCCAAAAGGAAGCCTCTTCTAAAGATGATGCACAAGAAAGCCACAAACAGTTTGCTGAAAACAAGCAGACTAAGGACATGGATTACTGGAACCATGTCCTGTGGCCTGATGAGACCAAGATAAACTTATTTGGTTCAGATGGTGTCAAGCGTGTGTGGCGGTACCCATGTGAGGAGTACAAAGACAAGTGCGTCTTGCCTACATTCAAGCATTTTCACTTGGGGATGTACTCACTTTTGTTGCCAGTGGTTTAGACATTAATGGCTGCGTGTTAAGTTATTTTAAGGGGGCAGCAAATGTACACTGTTATACAAGCTGTACACTCACTACTTTACATTTACAAAAATGTGAGGGCTGTACTCACTTTTGTGAGATACTGTATATATATATATATATATATATATATATATATATATATATATATATATATATACTGTATAAATATATATATATATATACTGTATATATATACTGTATATATATATATATATATATCGGGTAAAATAAGTGTTGAGCACATCACCATTTTCACCACAAGTCAGCAACAACCAGCAAGAAAGAAGTTCAGAAATTAAGTTATGTGTAATAAAATGGAACGACACAGGGGAAAAGTATTAAACACATAAAAAGGGAAGTGCAAAAAAGCAAGCTGAAATCTATTAGTAGTTAGAGAGCAACCCTGCCCCTTGTCAGTGCAAATTAATATCAGCTGATTCAGTCTCAACTGATGTCCTATAAAAAGGTGTCTCATTACCAAGGTGTCACACAAGAAGCATCTTATGATGGGTAAAAGCAAAGAGTCCCCTCAAGACCTTTGCAACCGTATTGTTGCAAAACACTGGTGGCATTGGTTACAGAAGTATTTCTAAATTTCTGAATGTTCCAGTGAGCACTGTTGGGGCCATAATCCAGAAGTGGAAAGAACATAATTTCACCATAAACCGGCCATGACTAGGTGCTCCTCGCAAGATTTCTGACAGAGAAGTAAAAATAATTAACAGAAGAGTTGTCCAAGGGCCAAGGACCACTTGTGGAGAGCTTTAGAAAGACCTGGAGTTAGCAGGTACAATTGTTTCAAAGAAAACAATAAGTAATGCACTGAACCGCCATGGCCTGTATGCACGTTCACCACGCAAGACTCCATTGCTGAAGAAAAAGCATGTTGAAGCTTGTTTAAAGTTTGCTGCACAACATTTAGACAAGCCTGTAAAATAATGGGAGAATATAGTCTGGTCAGATGAGACCAAAATTGAACACTTTGGTTGCCATAATACACACCATGTTTGGAGATCAAATAGCACTGCACATTACCCAAAAAACACCATACCAACAGTGAAGTTTGGATGTGGGAACATCATGATGTGGGGCTGTTTTTCAGCGTACAGTACTGGCAAACTATGTAACTGAAGGAAGAATGAATAGAAAAATGTACCAAGACATTCTTGATAAAAACTGGCTGGGATCTACCAGGGTGATGAAGATGAAATGAGGGTGGACATTTCAGCAAGACAATGATCTCAAACACAAAGCCAAGGAGACTCTCAATTGGTTTCAAAGAAAGAAAATAAAGCTGCTAGAATGGCCCAGCCAATCACCTGATTTGAATCGAAATAGAAAATCTATGGAAAAAACTAAAGATCAGAGTTCATAGAAGAGGCCCACAGAACCTTCAAGATTTGAAGACTGTTTGTGTGGAAGAATGGGCCAAAATCTCACCCGAGCAATGCATTCGACTAGTTTCTTCATACAGGAGGCGTTTTGAAGCTGTCATTACTAACAATGGATTGTGTACGAGCGTTTAAAAAAATTTCAATTAGCGTGTTCAATACTATTTCCTTGTGTCATTCCATTTTTCTGAACTTGTTTGTTTTGATTTCTTTGTATGAATGGATTGAATAGGTTGTTACCGACGTGGTGAAAATCTCATGTCAATAGCATCTTTAGAAATATATTTACCTAGAAAAATGGTGACATGTTCAATACTTATTTTACCCACTGTATCTATTTTTTCTTTTTTTGCACCACCAACATTTTAAAGTTAAACTACAGTCATACCCTCTCCCTCCAACTCATTTCCTTACATATTTAAATGCATTTCCATTTATCGCCACACTGTACTAATGACACTGGCTGGGGAGGAGTTAAACATCTAGGGTGATCAAAGAGTTAAATGTGTGCCTAACCAATGTTTGTCTATACAAAGGTACTACTGTAGGTATGTGACCTGGCACAGTAGAGCTGCTCTTGTGCTGTATAGTAAGTTATGTGGTTGGCAAGCGGTTAAACCGTGACAGACATATATAAAGTACATATACAGTATTCTCAGAACACTACAGGTCTTCCAAAAAAAGCACAGCAGTAGTTATACCCTTATATTTGATTGAAATCTAGAAGGGAGAGAGAGGAGTTTTTGCTCTGATTTGTATACTTCAGTTTGAGCTACCGAGCTTTGTCTTTATACAATGAGGGTGAAAGGGAGTCATTGGAAATAATATCAAAAGGAGCCTAGAGTTCCACCTCCTAAAATATTCAAATCCAGTATTTTATATTTACGTATTTTTCTTAATTTCATATTTATTCCAGACAATAATAAAGAAAAACATGTACAAAACAACTATGCATTCCCTTTAAACATGCACATGGCTAAGAAGCCAGGGTCATGTTTCATACCGGAGTAGTGCTATTTTTGAGCATTAGTGGGAGAAACTCCAATCTCATGGGAAACCCATCTCATAATCAGTTTTATTGCTCCTATTTTTTTTTACTGTCTTGCAATGTAGCAAGACCAATAAATCACAGTATGATTACTACTAACTATTTTCCTTATTTAATTCTTTATTTATTTATTTTTTAAGGCAATCCTTTAAGCTGATTGAATTATATTAAAAAACACATCTACATACAGTCAGGTCCATAAATACTGGGACATCAACACAATTCTAATTCTTTTGGCTCTATACACCACCACAATGGATTTGATATAAAAAACGAACAAGATGTGCTTTAACTGCAGACTTTCAGCTTTAATTTGAGGGTATTTACATCCAAATCAGGTGAACAGTGTAGGAATTACAACAGTTTGTATATGTGCCTCCCACTTTTTAAGGGACCAAAAGTAATGGATATTTATTATAACAAAAAGTAAAAAATATTGTGTTTTTTTTCAAACTTGTCACTCTTCTTTTGTTTATAGTGCAAAAAATAAAAACCGCAGTGGTGATCAAATACCACTAAAAGCAAGCTCTATTTGTGGGGAAAAAAATAATAAAAATTTCATTTGGATACAGTGTTGTATGACAGCGCAATTGTCATTCAAAGTGTGACAGCGCTGAAAGCTGAAAAATGGCTTGGGCAGGAAGGGGGTGAAAGTGCAGAATATAAACAAAAAAGTCAGTGCTACTATCCATACATCACATAGAAAGCAGAGATCCCGGGTGCTCGATCCACAGTCGCTAATTAAGAAGGGAAATGAGGAAAAGATGATCCGCACTCCGGTGATTGCTCTTAAAAAGTTTAATATTTATTGACAAGCCACAGTGACCAAACGCAAACAAGAACAGTTGACGTGTTTCAGCCTATAAGGCTTTAGTCATAACCACATTACAGACATGAAACTTTGAAATAAATAGTAGCTCCAAGGATCACTGGCTCCACCCATTAATTGTCTTAATTGACTACAGGCAATTATCCAAAAAAGTGGAATCAGCTATACTGCATATTGGGTGATCCATATGTATGCCACTATTTGTCACATACCTTATAGTGATAATAAGTACATGTGTGCACACACTCATGCACATATACATGATTAAAACACACCATGAGATACAAAAAACATTAGATACAAAAGGTAAAAAATAAAAATAATAATCCAGGTATGTGAAAAAAGACACCGAGGAGGGAAAGAAAGAAAGAGAGAGGAAACTCTGGGGAGAGGCATGCTTAATGTAAGTGCAAGTCCAGATCCCACCTCAGGTTTAACCCCTGAGGCGATCTAGTTTTTAATCTAAAAATCCACCATGCTTCTCTCCCCAGTAGCCTTCTCTCCCTATCACCTCCTCTGGGCGAGTGAGACAACCGTTCTATTCCTCTAAAGCGGAAAGAGGAGAGATCACCCTGGTGACATTCCCTAAAGTGACGCGTTGCATTAGAAATATTTCTAGCATTTGGGTTATTTATGTCACAGTATTGTTCCCCTATACGGGCTCTCAAAGGACGTGTGGTACAGCCTACATATTGGAGGATGCATGAAATACAGGTGATCAGGTAAATTACAGTTTGTGCCACAGTTGATGTATTGCTGTATAGTAAACTCTTCATCTATGGCTGTGGCAACAAATGTTTTACCCAGATCACACAAGTTACAGTACCTACAAGTTTTTATATTACAAGGGTAACTACCAGGATAGGAGAGCCAGGTGGGTTGGCATTGTTTAGATGAAAATAGTCTAGGTGATAGTGCAGTCCCTAGTGTGGGCGCACATTGGCTAGAAAAAAGGCAACCTGCTTGCAGAATCCCATTTAAATCTTTATCTGTATGTAATATTGGCAGATTCTTTTTCATTATTCTGACTATTTGATTATATTCTTGGGAAAATGTGGTTACATATGTAATGGGTTTACCCGTTTTTCTATTTCTAGAGTTGTAAGGTTGGTGAGGTTTGCTATTATTTTTATTTTAATGCACTCTCTTAGGTTTAGGCTTATCTGACAGTAATTCATCTCTGTCCATCATCAAAACCCTTTCTAGTCCTTGGTATATAACAGATCCGTTATAACCTCGGTCCAATAAGCGCTGATGAATGACCTTACATTCTAGTTCAAAGGTTGAGTTTGTTGAACAGTTACGTTTAGCTCAAATAAACTCCCCATAAGGGATGGCATTGATGGTGTGGGATGGATGACAACTGGTTGCAAAAAGTGTAGTGTTACCAGAGCAAGGTTTCCTATAGGTGCATGTTGAAACATCATCTGTAGTTGGATCGCTCTTTAGGGGGTGAAAGTGCACTGTATTGAGATGGTTAAAGTATAGGTATGGTTAAAGTATAATAAAAGGAAAAACTTTTTGGACAGATTTGGGAAGGTTAACACCTCTGACATCTGCCACCAGTACAATAAATAAACATGACAGAATATCAAAAAGTTGTCACCATAAAAAGGAATAGAGGGAGAATCTTCCACTGGAGACAGTTGTACTGGTGGCAGCTGTCTAAGAAGATATTTCCCTAACATTGGCGAGATTTTCTCTTACTTATTCTTGTGTCTATAGGACAGAAGGTGAAGGGGGATCTCCCCAGGGTTTTTTTCTACCTACCCTGATTCCCCGAAAATAAGACGTAGCGTGATTGTCAGTGATGGCTGCAATATAAGCCCTACCCCCCAAATAAGCCCTATCCTGTTTCCTCGAAAATAAGCCCTACCCTGAAAATAAGACCTACAAGGACTTTAACTAGAGCTTATTTGGGGGGTAGGGCTTATATTGCAGCCATCACCGACAATCACGCTAGGTCTTATTTTCGGGGAAACAGGATAGTAAAAAAGAAAAAGGGAAAGTAGGGAGACTGTCAGGACTTGAATCACCTGCTGGTGGCATTGTGCTTCCCAGAGTGAGAGGTTGTAGTTGTAAAGGTTGTAAAGAGGAGATCTCTTTACTCCTTTGGCCTTTTCTCCAAAGCTGACTATTCTTATGGACTGGATTTAGCAACACATTCTGGCCAGTGTCTCAATAGCCACCTTACTCCTCTTCTTGCAATTTTAGCTTGACGCCTTACATATTTAACTGCTTCACGACCTCCCACTGTAGATATACTGCGGCAGGGCAGCTACTCAGCACCAGATCACGTACCTAGTACGTGAACTGACACTTCCAAGTCTGGAGCGCGCATGCGTGCCACCGCTGGCCCGCTCCCGGTGTGTGTGATCAGCGGCGGGTACCGTGGACTCGATTTCTGCCGGCACCCACCGATTGTTTAGTACACAGACAAGATGGTGATCTGCCTATGTAAACAAGGCAGATCGCCGTTCTGTCAGTAGGGAAGGCATTGATCCTGTCTTCCTGCAAAGTAGGGACATGGATCTATGCCTTACCTTAGTAAAATCACCTCCCCCAAAGTACACAAGCACTGGCTAGGAACACATTTAACCCTTTGATTGCTCCTGATGTTAACCCCTTCCCTGCCAGTGTCATTAGTACGGTCACAGTGCATATATTTTCACATTGTATTAGTGTCACCGGTTCCTAAAAAGTGCCAAAAGTGTCAGTTAGTGTCGAAAATGTCTGACGCAATATCGCGGTCCCGCTATAAGTCGCTGATCGACCCCATTACTAGTAAAATAAATAAATAAATAAAAATATAGAATAGTTTGCAGATGCTATAACTTTTGTGCAAACCAATCAATATACGCCTATTGGGATTTTTTTTACCAAAAATATGTAGTAGAATACATATTGGCATAAATTGATGAAGAAATGAGATTTTTTAAATTTTTTTATTGGATGTGTTTTATAGCAGAAAAAAAAAATATATTTTTTTTTCAAAATTGATAGTCTTTTTAAGTTTTGGTTGTTGGTTGTAGAGGGGATCAAATACCACCAAAATAATTTTTCTATTTGTGGGAAAAAAGGGACATAAATTTTATTTGGGTACAGAGTTAGACTAAGGCCCCTTTCACACTTATACGACTTCAAAGTCGCACGATTTTACTGCGATTTCGCCGCGATTTGCCACGATTTTACCGTGATTTTGGAGCAGTACTACTTTGTACGACTCTGCCACATTTTTGGCATTAACAAATGAAAACATACAGTAGTTGGTATGAATCATAAGGGGGAACTCCACGCCAAGTTTTAAATAAAAAAACTGGCGTGGGTTCCCCCCAGGGGCATACCAGGCCCTTAGGTCTGCTATGGATTGTAAGGGGAACCCCCTACGCCGAAAAATCGGCGTGGCTGTCCCCCCAAAATCTATACCAGACCCTTATCCGAGCACGCAGCCCGGCCGGTCAGGAATGGGGGTGGGGACGAGCGCCCCCCCCTCCTGGACCGTACCAGGCCGCATGCCCTCAACATGGGGGGTGGGTGCTTTGGGGCATGGGCACCTTGTCCCCATGTTGAAGAGGACAAGGGCCTCTTCCCGACAACCCTGGCCATTGGTTGTCGGGGTCTACGGGTGGGGGGCTTATCGGAATCCAGGAGCCCCCTTTAATAAGGGGCCCCCAGATCCCGGCCCCCCACCCTATGTGAATGAGTATGGGGTACATGGTACCCCTACCCATTCACCTAGGCAAAAAAGTGTCAATAAAAAACACAGTACACAGGTTTTTAAAGTAATTTATTAGGCAACTCTGGGGTCTTCTTCCGACTTCGTGGGTCTTCTTCCGACTTCGGTGGTCCTCTTCCGACTTCGGGGGGTCTCTCCGGCGTCTTCTCCCGGTGTTCGCATCTTCTGCCGGCTCCACTGCTATCTTCTGCCGCTCTTTTGCCAGCGGTGGTCCGGACTTCTGGATCGTCTTCTTCCCTCTTCTCTTCCAGAGATGTTGACACGACGCTCTCTCGAGCTGCAATGGTCTCTGAACGCTCCGCAACGGACTTATATAGGTGGTGACCCCGCCCCCTTATGCCGTCACAGTCCCTGGGCATGCTGGGACTGTGACGTTTTAGGAAGCGTGGTCACCGGGTGATGACCACGCCCCCTTATGACGGCACAGTCCCAGCATGCCCCGGGACAGTGACCTCATAAGGGGGCGGGGTCACCACCTATATAAGTCCATTGCGGAGCGTTCAGAGACCACTCCAGCTGGAGAGAGCGTTGTGTCAACATCTCTGGAAGAAAAGAAGAAGGCAGAAGTCCGGGCCACCGCTAGCAATTGAGCTGCAGAAGTTAGCGGAGGAGCCGGCAGAAGATCAGGACACCGGGAGGAGATGCCAGAGAGACCACCGAAGTTGGAAGAGGACCACCGAAGTCGGAAGAAGACCCCCAAAGTTGGAAGAAGACCCCAGAGCTGCCTAATAAATTACTTTAAAAACCTGTGTACTGTGTTTTTTATTGACACTTTTTTGCCTAGGTGAATGGGTAGGGGTACCATGTACCCCATACTCATTCACATAGGGTGGGGGACCAGGATCTGGGGGCCCCCTTATTAAAGGGGGCTCCCGGATTCCGATAAGCTCCCCGCCCGCAGACCCCGACAACCAATGGCCAGGGTTGTCGGGAAGAGGCCCTTGTCCTCATCAACATGGGGACAAGGTGCTTTGGGGTGGGGGGGCCCCGCAGGGTGCCCTCCATGCCCCAAAGCACCCACCCCCCCATGTTGAGGGCATGCGGCCTGGTTACGGTCTAGGAGGGGGGGCGCTCGCTCGTCCCCACCCCCATTCCTGACCAGCCGGGCTGCGTGCTCGGATTTTGGTGGGGACCCCACGCTGATTTTTTCGGCGTAGGGGGTTCCCCTTAGATCTGTACCAGACCTAAGGGCCTGGTATGCTCCTGGGGGAGAACCCACGCCTGTTTTTTCATTTAAAACTTGGCGCGGCGTTCCCCCTCAGGATTCATACCAGACAGCTGTCAGTACTGCCTGTCGCTCATCGCGAAAGGAAAAAAAGCTTTTCTTTCCCAATCAGCGAGCCAGGCTTGTGCTTACAAAGTCGTGATGAAGTCGTGTCTATATTATTTAGGCACGATTTGCATGCTACTTCATGGTTTAACATTGAGGTCTATGGAGTACAACTCGCATAGAAGTTGGACCAAAGTAGTGCAGGGACTACTTTCAAGTCGGCACAACTTAAAGTCGTGCCAATATGAATGGTAGTCATTGAAAATCATGGAGAATGACTTGTCATACGATTTTGCAGTACAAAATCGTGGGACAAGTCGTATAAGTGTGAAAGGGGCCTAATTGTTATTGGTGACTATGTCCTTGTAGTGGTTTTATTAGTCTGCTTCTTTACATTGTTGCTTACACTTTGGAATAACTATATTCTGCAAACTCAATAAAAACCCATTGAAAAAGTCTTTAGAGCCCTGCTCTGCTCTATGGGGAGATCGGATGCAAACGGACCGCCTGTCAGATTTCATCTGATCCCATCCAATCCGCCTGACGGATGGAAAATAAGGTCTCCATCTGTCTGGATTTCATGGACAGGATTGGATCAGAGAGCGGCGGATGTCAGCAGATATGTCACCACTGACATCCGCCGAAGGAATGAATGGGGGGTCCAAAAACTGACAGGTGGACCTGATCGGAAAGGGGTGAAAGGGGTCCTAGTCTGTTGTCACTGGAACAGGATGGCAGTGAGTTTCCGAACATGTTATGTCCCTGTGACAATGATCACAAAGACAAATACAGAGGTTGAAGCTGCACAGACAGCAATACAAAACAGGCAAGAATTCTAATCATACTAAATAGGGAAATAAAGGTTTTAAGTATACATACACTTTACATTTTACCTGTATCCAAAACATTTTTGTAGTTTTAGATGGGGATTTTTCCTTTTTTGAATGTCTCTGTCTCTGTATGGAACCATTTAGAGCAGGGAGAGATGGGTGATGAGTCACTCCTCTGACTCATTCAGCTGAGTATGTACTTTGATCTTCAGCTATCCAGCTCTGTAAATGGAAAGCTTTTTTCAGCAAAGCAGCTAAGCTTGCGTTTCATCATTCTTTTCTACGTTTATAATTTTTGACCCTGATAATCATAATAAATAACAAAAGAAAATATATACCAAAATGCTATTCATTCCCTTTAAGAAGAGCATTTTTTCATATGTTGGAGTTCAGCTTGGTTTGAACAGATAATGCACTAATTGTTTCTAAAATTAAGCTTACAGATGGTATATATTACCATGAGAAGAGTTATCTATCTTTGGAAAAAAACTACTGGCACTTTTTGGTCCAGTCCACAACTGTCGAAATGCTGGAAATATGTTGAAAACTTATTTCACAACCTCCTAAAATGCAGCCAACTTCTAACAGCAGACTTTAGAGCTTTATTTTATTTATAGAGTGAGGTCCCACTATCAGCATATTCTGCAGACAGCTTGTTTGGCTTCTCCAAAAGGCAGGAACAACAGGGTTCTCCATATTTAGCTGAAGTCATCAATGTATTACTAATGTGCTATAATCACCACAGTGACAGCCTACAGTATGTTAAAATGTTGCTAAACCCATTTTAAGGATGTTTTTGATAGCGTGGGGAAAAGTTAACAACCACGTTAGAATTTTATTGTTGTATGTGTCCCTGCTGCGAAGATTGAGCCTCTCTAGATGTCTTGGTGACCATTATTATTGGACCTGAAAGTGAGGGGAAAATAAAAAAAATGAGTTGAATATTCCCCAGCTCAGCAGCCCATAGAATGATCTCTCACTTCAGAGTGGTTCCTCACAATCCTCTCCAACTCTAGGCTTTAATCATGTAAAAAATACCAAATAACAATTTACATAGTGTAAATCCTGTTAAACTATTTATTAAGACTTGTTAAAACCACTTACAAAATGTTGCACTTGAAATCAGCATTGAAAAACGACATAACCCAGAATTCTCTGTGACGTCACAGCTTCCGGTTCTGCCCTGATGATGGCATTTCTGACGAAATGCATTGGGCGGAGCCGGAAGCTATCATGTCACTGTGGATGCATGCATATCACAGGGAATTCTGGGCTATATAATTTTTCAATGCTGATTTAAAGTGCAATGTTTTGTAAGTAATTTTAACCAATGTTGATAAATTGTTTAACGGTATTTACACTTTGGGAAGTGTTATTTGGTATTTTTTACATGATTAACTCCCGGTGCTGGCATTTCAACTGTGGGCATCCTGCTGTGACAGCTTATGGCTTCACAGCCAGGTGCCCACTGCACATGCACGAGTTGCGCTGCACATTGTGATTAGTCCTGCAGTCTTCTAGGACCTGTGACATGTCCCAGAAGACTGCAGGGAGAGAGGGGGAGAGGAGAACTTCCGGTTGGATCGTTTAGGCTCCTCTCACCACAAAAAAGTGCCATTAGTTGAAGAGGAGGGGGAATGGAGGTCTTAAAGCTGAACTTCCCCTTTTGGGTGGCACTTCACTTTAACAGGTAAGTTTATTAATTCTGTACAAATAAAACAAATAAGATACAAATTCGATACTTTGTACATCATAAGACAAATCATAGAATAGGTTACAGATTGTCATTTATTACTTGAAGGAGTTACATGATTTAGAACATGTCAAAAAAACTTACACTTCCAGACAGTACAGAAGGTATAAAGGAAGTAATATTATTTCTGCCCATATCTTTGTATCATCTAGCTATTTTGATCTGTACTGCCCACTGAAGGTAACCTCTTTGCCATCATTTTTTCAGTTTGAAGTACCTAGGTTAGTGCTGGCTTTTTATAAGGGTCTAAATACACTGGTCTATTTGCCAGCAATAAAATGCATACACTTTGTTGGTTTGTATCTATGTAGAAGCATATATATTATAATATTGTATGGTTATACAACACCTGCACCATGGAAGGTCCTTATTTTGTATGTTTTACCCTCAGTTTGCATAATGAATGAACAAAAAGGGCAAAAAAGGCTTTACTGCATACACAGAAAGGCATACTGAGCACTGTCTATGAAAGTATTTGTACAAAGAACGGTTCATGTTGCTAGAGCACCTTTCACACATGTGCGGTACCTTACTGCACACATAGGTGCATCATGGTAACATGTGATGAAAAATATTTAAATAACCCACGCTAAAGAAAAATTAGTCTAAAACAAGTAGCTGCTAACACAATTTTGCTGGCTGCAAACACAAATACATTAAAACAAGGAAGTGTAGCGCTGATAGATGCAGATTACCGGTACATCCAGGTGAATATAAAGTCCATCTTTATCCAAGTGAAATAAGTAATGCAATCCAAATGTGACCAAGAGAGAGATCCTCCACTGTCCACAGTGACACACACAGCCTCTTACCGGATGAAGTTGACCCCTATTACAAGCGGTCAAACAGTGCAGATAATAACCCAGGTAAAAAAGAAATCCGATCGGTCAAATGACAGGCTCGGCTAGACCTCCTCCCGGCATCACATATGCACAGCTCAAGAGAAAAATTACTCTCATAGTGTAGTATATTATTAAAAGTTCCATTCAAATAGCTTCCTGGTTAAAATAGCATGATAATGAGAATGCATACATTCCCAACCAAAAAGATGGCAACGCTCCGCTCCGTTGCGTGGTGACGCCACATGCCGATGCTCCATCCAACACGCTTCATCATCAAAAGACGCCATCAGGGGCGTGACGACAGAAACACCTTATATACCTGAGCGGCGGAAATGCGCTTTGCGTTCCAGATCCCATAGCCAGGAAACTGGAAGCTGGATATATCATCCATATCAGAAGGCTTGGACGCCTATTACAGACTAGTATTACAATTTTTATGTTAACCTGTGTTGCAATAAAGTTAATGGAAACCTATATTTCTTTTTAAATAACAAACATTTTATACTTACCTGCTCTGTGCAATGGTTTTGCACAGAGCATTCCTGATCCTCCTCTTCTTGGGTCCCCTGACCGCACTCGTGGCTCCTCCCCCGCTAAGTGCCCACCATAGCAACTCGCTTGCCTTGGGGGCACACGTGCAGGCTTGCGCCCAAGCTACACTCTGTGTGTTCATTGATACACAGAGCATGGCTCGGCCCTACCCCCAGCTCCCTCCTTACTGGCTGGGATTGACAGAAGAGGGAGCCAATGACTCCCACTGCTGTCCCTGAGCCTATGAGGAAGGAGAGAGTGGAGATCATGCACAGCGTTGGATTGAGATCGGGACTCAGGTAAGTATGAAAGGGGGTGGGCTGCAGAGAATGCATTAAGGTAAAAAAACACTTTAAGGTAATCTATTCATTTTGATTGCACTTAAAGCTTGGGAAGCACTGTTCTGCCTCCAGCAGGATATCCATTAAGTTCATACTATATACAAAAAGCTGCTATTCCCTATATCCTGTATATACTCTGAATATCCATTAAAGAGGAACTTCAGTCTGCTTACATAATTTGTAATAAAAACATCTTTGCCATTCTGAAGCTTCCCTCCAACCACGTTGCATATTTTTTTATATATACTGTGATTCTGTACTTGTCAAATATGCTGTAGAAATCTCCCTCCACTGAGTCTGGCTGCAATCATTTTAACTGTGGGCAGCTGAAGCTGCTGCCTGTTCACTTCCTGGATTTACACTGAGGCACACGTCCCGCTCTGCAGCTCTCATTGGTGCTCTTATGACTCATCCCCCCTCCCTTCCTGGCAAACTCTTACGTGAGTGAGAAAGAGAGAGCTGTGCACAAGGCCGGATTAACATAGGAGCTATTGGAGCTACAGCTACAGCTCCAGTCCCCTTACCTTAAGGCTCATTTTCCAAAAAACAAAAAAAAATAATCGAGTTTCAAGGGTCGTAGAGACTGGAGGATATAGATAGCCGAAGGCCTACCCCACCACTGGTCAAAATGTGGGGCTCCTAGGACCTATGGTTCCAGAGATACGGGGCTCCTTGTGCAGCCTGTCAGATGCTACATACAGCGTGGCCAGTTTAAATACAAGTTTGCAGCAGATTGAGAGGATGAGCTCTCAATGCCTCTCACTTCTTGTCAAAAGCACTGAGATCAATGGACAGCTTGGAGCCTTGAACCAATGGTAAAGTACCAATGGCCCCAGCTGGCCAATAAAAATTCTGCAGTGTCATAGAAGGGGGCATGTGTCTAAAAGACAAATACTCCCTTCCAGCCCAGCTCTCTTAATTAGAAGGAAAAAACATGGGTTTATGTGTATAAGGCCCCTTTCACATATGCGGACTGTTCAGGTCCGCCTGTCAGTTTTGTAGGTGGACCTGAACGGACACTTCATGCAGTTCTATGGAGCAACGGATGTCAGCGGTGACATGTCCACTGACATCCATTCCGCTCCACTCTTCTAAATTCAGATGGATGGAAACCCTATTTTCCATCCGTCTGGTGGATCGGATGAAAACAGACAGGCAGATCCATTTTCATCAGATCCCCCATAGAGGTGAGCAGAGATCTGACAGGCTTGTCTCTCCACAGTGTGCAAAGAAGGACCTGTCACTCGACGGCTCATCGGGGATAAACAGAGCGATCCCTGCTGAGCAAATGGAGTCCGTGAAAATGGACAGCAATGTGTGAAAGGAGCCTAAGATTTACTCAGAATCTCATGTTTTTCTCACACAGTTAAGAGGGAGAATCCCCTGATGATCCCCTGATGAAGTCACGTGATGACGTAACGCGCAGGGGGTGGCCGGAGGTTGAGTGAATACCGGAAGTGACGTGAGAACGGCGTCTAGACACCACACAATCTGTTTTTCTGCTTGTTTTTAGTTTTACTTGATGTAAGAGTCCAGCTTATTTAATTTAATAAAGTATAATTTAAACTTTTACGTACTACACCATTGGAGTTCTCTCTTTTTTCCCATCCCTTCCTTACTTCCTCCCCTCCCCCACCCCCCCGGGAATACGAGAATAGTATGAGGACGTGGAGTTGAAGTTTTCCATTCAAGGTTTACACCAATTGGAACGGAGGACCCCCTGGTGGTAGAAGTTGGAATAGCAGTGAAATAGCGGAACAGATACCTGTATATTGTCTTATGCTGTGATTTCATGATATAAAGGTGAGAGTTCTGTGAGCTCATTGATGGGATTGTTTACCTCTCACCTTTTTGATGTGTGGTCTATCCAAACACTGTTTTAAAGAAACATTTGGACATTTACTAAAAAACGTTTAAATAAGAAACAATCATCACATTGACTTTGGTTGATTTACTTTTGCCCCTGGATTGTTATATCAGTTTATTTGATTAACCATATATACACTATTTAACCACCTCATTTTTTGGGCACCGTTTGCACACCACTTGTTTACCTGATTTATTCGGCACCTTGTTGCACCTTATTTACTGCCGTAGCGCGGGATCATTATTTGTTTTCATCAATTTTTCAAACGTGTTTTTTTTTGGAAAGAAAAAAAAAACAGAAAACACTAAAGTTAGCCCGATTTTTTTGTATACTATAAAAGATGATGTTATGCCGAGTAAATAGATACCTAACATGCCACACTTTACAATGGTGCACACTTGTGGAATGGAGCCAAACTTCAGTACTTAAAAATCTCCATAGGCAACGCTTTAAATTGTTTTACTGATTACATGTTTAGAGTTACAGAGGAGATCTAGTGCTAGAATGATTGCTCTCACTCTAATGCCCCGTACACACGGTCGGATTTTCCGATAGAAAATGTCCGATCGGAGCGTGTTGTCGGAAATTCCGACCGTGTGTGGGCTCCATCGGACATTTTCCATCGGATTTTCCGACACACAAAGTTGGAGAGCAGGAGAAAAAATTTTCCAACAACAAAATCCGTTGTCGGAAATTCCGATCGTGTGTACACAAATCCGACGGACAAAGTGCCACGCATGCTCAGAATAAATAAAGAGATGAAAGCTATTGGCCACTGCCCCGTTTATAGTCCCGACGTATGTGTTTTACATCACCGCGTTTAGAACTATCGGATTTTCTGACAACTTTGTGCGACCGTGTGTAGACAAAACAAGTTTGAGCCAACATCCGTCGGAAAAAATCCTAGGATTTTGTTGTCGGAATGTCCGAACAAAGTCCGACTGTGTGTACGCCCTATAACGCTTGCGGTGTATGTAATCTGTGTGTATCTGGCTCTGATACTAGTCAGTGCCTCACCAGCCACTGACCTCACTGCACATCCCTGACCCAAATCTTAAAAATACATTTGGACAGGGCTGTATGAATGCTTTAGCTGTGATGCTTTACTTCACAGATGAGACTTTTTTTTTTTAATTGTAATTTCTTTAGCTGCAGCGTCTTTAACTCAGCCTGCAGAGTTTGACAGGCAGCACCGCCTGTCAAACTCCTCTGTTGATTTTAATGGGGCCACTCTGCAACTGCAAGCCAAACTCGCTCGCAGTAGCAGCATAGTTCAAGAATGTAAAACTACCATTCAGCAATGTAAAAAAAACAAAAACAAGGAGGTGGCAGTAGCACCTCATGAACGCCTGTCAGCTGCTGCTATACCACTCGCTTAAAAGCAATCCACCACAGATCACTTTTCAAAGGACAGTAAGCATTACCGCAAATGTGGAAGAAACTTGAAACACATCATCCATTTCACACTCACCACCAACCAGGTCACTCCCCAGCCACTTCCCATGTTAGCCACCTCCCTTCAACTTATATCACAGGTGACCATTTCCCAACCTGCAGATGACAGACCCTACTCCAAAAGATATCACTCCCAGTTACTCCCCCACCCGCTGATTGATATCCCTCCATGACCACCTCACACCCCCCCTGCTGACAGACCTCTCTCCCCAGCCTGTCCCCACACACCCTCTCACCTGCTTACCTGTGGATGGGGGAATCATTCCCGCAGTGTTATTGTGTTCTGCCAGTAGGGAGCCTTTCCTAACCACAGAATACAACGATCAGAGTTGATAACTATAGCTGGCAGCACTGATTGTTTTGGGAAAAACCTGACAGGCTGGTTGTACTCAAGTCGATTAATAGATTGACTTGTGTACAACCAGCTAGTCCATACATAGATCGACTATGGCTGGTCTCTGCTTAATTGGCTTAATTTCAATACATGTATGGCCTGCTTAACCACTACGCAGTCCCTAAACATCCTTCCAAAAACGTTTACATTTTTCCTTCCCAGATTCCTTTATCCTCCTCACCTGTACATAGTGCCCACTGTCATACCCTCCACACTTCTCTCCTGTACATAGTGCCCACTGTCATATACTCCACACTCCTCTCCTGTACATACTGCTCCCTGTCAAACCCTCCACACTCCTCTCCTGTACATACTGCCCTTTGTCATACCCTCCACACTTCTCTCCTGTACATAATGCCCACTGTCATACACTCCGCATTCCTCTCCTGTGCATACTACCCACTGTTACACACTTCTCTCCTGTACATAGTGCCTGCTGTCATACCCCCCCCAATTCTCTCCTGTACATATTGCCCGCTGTCACACACTTCTCTTCTGTACATAGTGCCCACTGTCATATCCTCTACACTTCTCTCCTGTACATAGTGCCCACTGTTATACCCTTCACATTCCTCTCCTGTGCATACTGCCCACTGTCATACCCCCCACAATCCTCTCCTGTACATACTGCCCACTGTAATACACTTCTCTCCTGTACATACTGCTCAGTATCATACCCTCCACACTACTCTGCTGTACATACTGCCCGCATTCATAAACTCCTCTACTGTACATAGTGCCAGCTGTCATACCCTCCACACTCCTCTCTTGTACATACTGCCCACTGTTATACCCTCCACACCCCTCTCCTGTACATACCGTCCACTGTCATACCCTCCACACTCCTCTCCTGTACATACTGCCCCATCATACCCTCCACACTCCTCTCATGTACTAACTGCCCCCATCATACCCTCCACACTCCTCTCCTGTACATACTGCCCACTGTCATCTCCTCCACACTCCTCTCTTGTACATAGTACCCATTGGCATACCCTCCACACTCCTCTCCTGTACATAGTGCCCACTGTCAACCATCCACACTCCTCTGCTGTGCATACTGCCCACTGTCATACCCTTCACAATCATCTCCTGTACATAGTACCCATTGTTATACCCTCCACATTCCTCTCCCTCACCTGCACATACTTCCCACTTTTACACCATTCATACCCCCCCTCCATGTCTCTTAACCACAAAAACATTTCTTTAAAATTATATTGAATAACCTCAATGTTACCAGACCTAGAATGGGCACACTTTTATTAATTAATAATTATTATTATTTTACTAAAGGAAATCTTCTCAGTCCTCATATTCGTTCTGCCCATTATTAGTACTCATTTAATGTTGTGATTACTGCTACTACTGTGATGTATAGAGGAACATAGGGGATGTCAGCTATTCTAAATATACCACTGGTAAAAAAAAGTGTCCATGAAAATATTTTCGAAATGTTGGTAACAATGCACTTGGGCACTGCCCAAGGGCCACCAGGTCAGTAGAGGGCCCCGTTAGAGGCTCCTGGGATCCTGTGATATTAAAGCGGTAGTAAACTTTGCTAACATTACTACTTTTTAGAGGCCCTGAGGTAGGTTATGCCATAATGTACAAGTATACACAGCATATTAGCCAATTAGGGTTTACCTACCTGTCAGACTGAGCTCTCCAGCGCTGCGCTGTGATCAATCTGGTGAGTCAACAGGCGCTTCCATCTTCACCCGGTCTTCCTTCCGGGTTCTGTGCCTTCGGTCACTTGCCTTTGCCGGGCTGCATTGATGTCACTCCCACGCATGCTCATGCACATCCTCTCTCTCTCTCATCCTCCCTCTCTCTCATCCTCTCTCCCTTACCCCTCACCCCTCTCTCATCCCCTTCCTCTCTCTCTAATCCCCCCTCTCTCTCTCTAATCCTCTCTCCCTTACCCCTCACCCCTCTCTCACCGCCTTTCTCTCTCTCTCATCCTCCCTCTCTCTATTTAACTTAATTTGTTACAAAAAAAATTTTTTTGCATTTTTATTTATTTATTTTATAAAAAGCCCCACCAAAATCCTCAGCCCCGGGTCCTTGATGTTCTTAATCCGGCCCTGGCTGTGCATGATGTCATAAGCCTAGACTTTTTTCCAGACAAGAAACAGGAAATGGGCTGTATAAGGTATTTACTGGCAGAAAAAAAATGTTTTACTATCCTAAGTTAACCCCTTCCCGGCCAGCCGCCGCAGTTGTACTGCGGCAGGTTGGCTCCCCAGGGCAAAACGACGTAACTGAACGTCGGTTTGCCTTTTGACCACTAGGGGGCACATGCCGATGCAGAGCTGATGCGATGACTGCCGGGCACCTGCGATCGCTCCACACAGAGACAGAATGGAGATCTGTCTGTTTACATTGAACAACAATCGGTCTCCTCACCCAGTTAGTCCCCTCCCCCCACAGTTAGAATCACTCCCTAGGGAACACAGTTAACCCCTTGATCGCTCTCCTAGTGTTAACCCCTTCCCTGCCAGTGACATTTACACAGTAATCAGTGCATTTTTATAGCACTGATTGCTGTATAAATGCCAATGGTCCCAAAAATGTGTCAAAAGTGTCCGATCTGTCTGCCATAATGTCGCAGTCCCGATAAAAATTGCTGATCACCGCCATTACTAGTAAAATAAATAAATAAATAAAAATGCCATAAATCTTTTCCCTATTTTGTAGATGTTATAACTTTTGCGCAAACCAATCAATCAAATCAATCAAACTGAGGAAAAAATGTGCTTTTTTAAAAAAAGTTGGGGATATTTATTATAACAAAAAGTATAAAATATTGTGTTTTTTTCAAAATTGTCGCTCTTTTTATGTTTATAGCGCAAAAAATAAAAACCACAGAGATGATCAAATACCACCAAAAGAAAGCTCTATTTGTGAGAAAAAAAGGACGTCAATTTTGTTTGGGTACAACGTGGCACGACCGCACAATTGTCAGTTAAAGCGACGCAGTGCCGCATAGTAAAAAATGGCCTTAATAATGAGCAGCCAAATCTTCCAGGGCTGAAGTGGTTAAAACAACAAAGGCAGAAGATTTAATAAATGGGAAGTTGAAAAAATGACTGCAGTTCTGCTTTAAGTTGTTTTTCCTGCAATATCAGATTTGACCACAAGATCGAACCAGTGGGAAATTTACAGTTTTGCAGAAAATAGAAATGTTCAGCTTTAATAAAGTTCCCATTATGTTTCAGCCTAAAGCCTCATACACACAATTGGATTGTTGGACGACTGAGCGCCAGACTTTTGTTCGAAGGGCGTGTGCCTGGATTTTGTCTTGCATACTAACGGTACACAATTGTTGTCCAACAAACACAAACATAGTGACGTACTAGATGTACTACGAGCTGATAAAGGGGAAGTTCAATTGTTAGGGGCCACCCTTTGGGCTCCTTCTGCTAATTTCATGTTAGTAGAAGTTTGGTGAGTGTTGATTCCGCTTTTCATTTCGTGCTTTTCATTTTGCGCTTTTCATTTAATTTCTGAAGGGCCGTTTGTCAACCAGCCATGTTGCGGAATTGGATGAGATAACGTGTTATTTATTATTGGCCATGGAGTTATTGCTTTGACCCAAGTCCAGTCCAGGAACAGGAGGAGGAGGATTTCTTGGACCAAAAATTGGTTGCTTAATCGTGACCTATTATGTCATATGCCTTTGCTGTGGGAGCTCCAGGAGAATAATTCAGATGATTTTTGTAATTATCTCTGGATGACGGACCCCTGCTTTCACCAACTCTTGGCATTGTTGACCCCCTATATTTAGAAGCAGGACACGTGCATGTGTTATACTTCAAATGACAGTTTGGGAGTAGGCCAGTACATTTTCAAAAATACAATATAAAATTAACAAGGGACACCAAAATAGTTGTGTGTTTGAGAATAAAAACTACAGGATAATAATGGTGTGGTAACTTGGCCAAAAAAATTACAAGCATAACTAGAAAATTAATTTCCTGGAGAAAATGAGTGGGAATGCTGAATAGCTGAATTGTTAAATCTAACTGGATTTATAGCTTAAATCCGTAAGAAAAAGTTGAAGAAGTGAGAATAGTTGGAAAAGTAGGAATGGTTTTAAAATAAACATGAATTTCATTAAAAAAGTTTAACAACGCCACTAATATATGAAAGATGTGGAATATTTAAAGGTTTTTTGAAAAGCTTTTTGATCATTAATCCTCACACCTAATGAGTGAAAGACAGTGTGAGAGAACCCTTCAAACAAGCCTTAATAAATCCACAACAGTACATGCTATGGAAACAGCGACTTCACCGTTAGAGACACACGCCCTTTGTGAACGTATCGGTATAAAATTTATGTTGATAAACTTTAAAATGTGGGCAAGTCAGCGATTTAAATAAGAAGTTGGCTGTGCATTTCACTGGACAGTCAATGGAAGAAAGTGTAGAACTCTTGTCATTTGGAAGCTCAACCAGCCAAAAGTAAAAGGTGTATCACAAAACTGAGCACATCGCCTGAAACTAGACAAAAATACCTAAGTTTTGATGTATAAATTGTGTATGACAAGTAGATCTTGTGGGCGTGAGATGAGAGCAATTTATAGAGAAGGAACTAAGATAATTTTTTTAAGGCTCTGTGCTCTAGCTATGACATCATCTACTCTAAGCAGCCCAATAAACACTCTGTTTAATCGATAAAATTTCCTGAAATGATCACTAAACTTAAACAGCTTTTTCACAAAAACTGTAAAAGATATCAAACTGAAAAGATATAGCCAGATAGCTGAATAATTTGTAAACATTTTAAAGTTTGTTCGGTGTCTGTAGGTGAAAGTATGAAGGAGCTGAACTTTTGAGAGCGGAAGAAGATTTTAAGGATTTGAAGCATGCTCTCATTGACTTCAATGTTAAAAAAAGTGTTAAAAAGCTTAATATTTTAAAAAGTATAAATAGTAGAAAAAAAGTTGAAGAAGTCCGACCATTAGCTGAAAGAGCTGAACATTTTAAAAGTTGAATGGTTTTAATAGCTGAAAGTATGCAGAAGTTACGCAGAGCCAAAAAACGTATGGAGAAATAATAATGGAATTAAAAATAAATAAAGTGCTGAAGCAGTCCCATTAATAAAATCCCACTAATAATATCATTCTTGATATCACTAAAAAACAAAAGAATTTTCAAATACGTTTGCCATAACTCCATCAGTATCACTAGCAAAGCAGCTTCATTACTATCCCAATAAAGAAGAAGAGAATGTGCGCTGCATTTCATAATTTGCCGCGTCACAAATGTTATCTCCATTACGAACACTAGTTTACAAGACCGACTGCTTTCGGCTCGTCCTTGCTTCCGTGCATGCGTGGTTGTACTTTGGACTTTTGTGTGACGGACTTGTGTACACACGATATGAAAATCTGACAACAGACCGTTGTACGCCGAAAATTTACTAGCCTGCTATCCAACATTTGTCGGCCGAAAGTTGGTCAACAATTGTCTGATGGAGCGTACTAATAGTCAGATTTTAGGCAAATAGTCTGTCATCACACATATCCCGGCCAAAAATCCGATCATGTGTACGAGGCTTAAGAAAAGAAAAGAAGTGCATCCAGGGAGCTTAGACTTCATTTTAGAGACTAGCGAGAAGGAACCAGCTATCAGAGCATATGTTGGATTGGAATTTGCATCTCTTTACATTTGCTAATGGCAGCATGGCTGGTATAAATTATTTACTGCCTTGTACAGCCTAATCAGGCCTCGACCCCTACAACCCTGGCAAACAGATGACACTAAAATTCTCAAAAAACGTAGTCGCGCTCTTGAGCGTCTGTGGCTCAAGACTAAGTCTCTGGAAGACTTCAATACAAATCTGCCCTCCAAAAATACTATTCTTTCCTCCACACTGCCAAGCAAACCTATTTTTACAACTCTTATTAACACCTTCTCATCCAATCCCTGTAAACTCTTCTCTACCTTCAACTCTCTACTTTGTCCTCCACCGCCTCCACCCACTGACTCACTCACTGCCCAGGAAATCGCTAATCACTTCAAAAACAAGATTGATACAATCCGTGATGAAATCTCCATTCTACAGGTATCTCCCCCAGCTAAGACCCCATGTCAACAGGTACAACTGACACTCCCCCTATTCAAAACTACTACTACAGATGAAGTTGCTAAACTTCTTTCTATCGCCCACCTAACCACCTGTCCCCTGGACCCTATTCCCTCTCAAATGCTACGGTCACCCTCTGACCCCATCCTACACTCTCTAACCCACATCTTCAATCTCTCCCTCACCTCTGGCATCTTCCCCGATGCTCTAAAACATGCACTGGTCACCTCCATACTCAAAAAGCCGTCCTTGGACCCTACCAATCTTCACAACCTACGCCCAATCTCCTTGCTCCCCTTTTCCTCTAAACTCCTTGAACGCCTGGTTTACAACCAACTGAGTGACCACCTCATTAAAAACAACCTTCTTGATCCCCTTCAATCTGGATTTCGCCCTCAACACTCCACAGAAACTGCTCTTTTAAAACTCACAAATGACCTACTAACTGCAAAAACCCACGGACACTATTCTGTACTCCTACTTCTGGATCTTTCAGCTGCCTTTGACACGGTTGACCACCCCCTCCTCCTCAAAAAACTTTACTCCCTCGGTCTCCGTGACTATGCTCTTCAGTGGCTCTCATCCTACCTATCCCAACGCACCTTCAACGTCACTTACAATTCTACTTCCTCCACTCCTCTTCCCTTCTCTGTCGGGGTCCCCCAAGGTTCTGTTCTTGGACCTTTTATTTTCAATCTACACCTCTTCGCTGGGTCAGCTGATAGCCTCTCACGGCTTTCAATATAATTTCTATGCTGATGACACACAAATCTATCTCTCCACCCCTCAACTCACTCCATCAGTCTCCTCACACATCACTAACTTACTAACAGACATATCTGTATGGATGTCACACCACTACCTCAAACTCAACTTGTCCAAAACCGAGCTTATAATATTTCCTCCCTCACGTGCCTCTTCCCCTGACTTCTCTGTCAAGAGCAATGGCAAAACCATCCACCCGTCCCCACATGTCAGGGTGCTAGGTGTTATCCTAGATTCTGAACTCTCCTTTCAGCCCCACATCCAATCACTTTCCAAAGCTTGCCGCCTCAACCTCCGCAACATCTCTAAACTACGTCCCTTTCTAACCAATGAAACCACAAAGCTCCTGATTCACTCCCTGGTTATCTCTCGCCTTGACTACTGCAACTCCCTCCTCATTGGCTTACCTTTAAATAGACTATCCCCCCTTCAGTCCATCATGAATGCTGCTGCCAGACTCATCCACCTTACAAACCGCTCAGTGTCTACTACCCCTCTCTGCCAATCCCTCCACTGGCTACCACTCGCCCAACGAATTAAATTCAAAATACTAACAATAAGTTACAAAGCCATCCACAACTCTGCCCCCAGCTACATCACTAGCCTAGTCTCAAAATACCAACCTAATCGCCATCTCCGTTCCTCCCAGGACCTCCTGCTCTCTAGTTCCCTCATCACCTCCTCCCATATGCGCCTCCAGGACTTCTCCCGAGCCTCGCCCATCCTCTGGAATTCCCTACCCCAATCTGTCAGACTGTCTCCAAATTTATCCACTTTTAGGCGATCCCTGAAAACTTTCCTCTTCAGAGAAGCCTATCCTGCCTCCATATAACAACTGCACTATTTTCTCCATTAGCTCATCCCCCACAGCTATTACCCTTTTGTATAACTTGACCCTCCCTCCTAGATTGTAAGCTCTAACGAGCAGGCCCCTGTGATTCCTCCTGTATTGAATTGTATTGTACTTGTACTGTCTGCCCTAATGTTGTAAAGCGCTGCATAAACTGTCTGCGCTATATAAATCCTGTATAATAATAATAATAATAATAATTGTCTATTGTATATTTTGTATATTTCATTCACCAATTATATGTACCTTTTATCTGTTTTTTCTTAATAGTTTTCTTAATAGTTTCACCCACTCTGTTGTGTTAACAAAGCTTCAAGATTACTCAGTCTGGCTTATTGCAGAATAGGGGGGTTTGGCTGCCAGTTGAGTTAGCCTAACAGCAGCCATTAAGATAATACTTTTCATCTTTCATCTTAGAGACTTTGATACATAATGCCCCTCATTTGAAGCTCTTTTCCGTAAAATAACTTGCATTCTAGTTTCCTTTTTTAAATGTTAAGTCATCAACCGATCCAGGTTTCTTGGTTCAAACTGTAAATGATTCTAGCCAAACCACTGAGTGAATTTGTGAATAACAATCCATATAACATAACCACATAAATTGAATTCAGTATAAATATTTATCTTTATAACATATTTTCCCCTTCCCGGAGCTTCTTAATAGATGCCATTTTTTTTACATTATTAAACTGTTCTCTGATGGAGAATACATTTTGATGGTTGCCATGGTCCATTTTTTTTCTTTACCTCTAGGCTTTTGAGTGTTAATATGCAATAAAAGTAACTTCAACTCCCATTTCCAGATGGCATTAATACATACATGACTTAATCACTGTTTTAAGGATAAATGCTGCAGCTGAAACCAGTACTGCTATAGCAACCTTACTGCCAATTCATCTGTCTTCCAGGGCTGTGTGCTGAAACATTGAGCATAACATAATGTTCTAGCAGTGTTGTCCTCTACCTAATCTGTTCTCAGGGACTGGGTAGTGTGATTGATTACTTTGAAATTGGTTATAACTACAGCACTGCGCTACCAGTATTTCTGTCTTTTATGGTAAATGAATGTTAGCATATAATTTTACAACTTTTTGAGTAGCTAAAGTACAGAGTTAATAAATCATTAATTATAACGAGCCAGAACAAACTCATAATTTACCATAAAAAGATGAATGAGTGAATTCCTTGAATTCTCTCTTTGGTGATCTTATAAATCCAATTATGGGATCCATTTTGTAGGGTCAGATAGTTGATGTTCACCATTAGTATTTTGTTTTTCAGTAATCACAGCTTGAAGTCTAAAGCCTCGTACACACGGATTTTCCGCCGGGAATTGTATGATGACAGACTGTTGGCCTAAAATCCGACTGTATGTACGCTCCCTCGGGCAATTATTGTCAGATTTTCCGCAGACAAATGTTGGATGGCAGGCTTATAAATTAAACAAATGTCTGTTGTTGGATTTTCTCAACGTGTGTACACAAGTCTGTCGGACAAAAGTCCAAAGTACAAACACGCATGCTCGGAAGCAAAGACGAGCCAGAAATGGTTGGTCTTGTAAACTAGCACTCGTAATGGAGAATTAAGATTCATGACGTGGAAACTTATGAAATCTTGAAATGCAGCGCAGAATTCTCTTCTTCTTTAATGGGATGAAGTCCTGGCAAATTAATTTTCAAAGGCTTTTTTTTCTAGTGATATCAAGAATAATATTATTATGCTTGTTATTTTTTTTTTTGGTGCAAGTTACACAACACCATTATCCCGTAGTTTTTAAGATCAAAGAGACAACAAAGAAACAACAATGCAACAGAGAAATAAAAAGGAGTTGAGGGTGAGAATATTTAACAATGTCCTGGTTTGCAGAGTCCAATGAATAAGCAAAAATGGTACAGTGGCTCTCTCAAGTCCAATTAGGTGTTCCTTGGTTTGATGTTAAAACGAAAGCAATGTAATTGCATTCCACGTTTCTTCAGTTCAAGGGGGTGTTGACAGAGATCATCTGACCAATCATCTGATCTAAGGGGTGGGTACTGTGATATCACCACATTTATGACCAAGCCCCAGATACAGTTCTCTATAAGTATTATTATCTCTGAATATCGTCAGGGTACAGTCAGCTACCTTGTATATCATTGTCCAGCATGAAATTAGCGTTTAAATGTATTTGCGTATATATGACAAGTCTCACATATTTATTTCTCATAGGAGGAGTGTGGGGGCCTAATCCACTCTGGTACCTGCTAGCATTGGGGTGTTTGGGTTCAAAATGCTACCCAAGAACTGATAAAGATGAATCTGACTTTATTCTGGCTATACTGTTATAATTCCTGAAGTTATGAAATATACTAGTATGATGGATTCCAATAAGAGATATGTGTATTCTATGGATTCCAGCTAAGGTATGTATGACCTGATGTCTGTTTACTCTCTAGTGACTGAAGCTGCTAAGTCTGACACTTTTAGGGGCTCTGAGATGTGTATTGGGGGTTAGATTTTGCTAGTCCTATTAACAGATGGATAAGAGGTGTCTGGCATGCAGCTAAGAGGTTGTGGATTGTATGAACTGAAAGGAGGAGGGAGAGAGGAAAAGGGCACTGTGCCTATGTCTCTCTCTTGACAAAATGGCTTGGATAAACTGAGCAAAATGGCTGCCACTTACAGCTTTTCATGGGCCCAATTCTCACTATCATAACAATATATACTGTAAATATATATGAACAGGGCTTTTTTTCAGCTGGAACTTGGTGGAACTCAGTTCCACCACCTCTGGCTCAGGCCCTCTGCTCCCTGCTGACCACTATTACCTGAAAACACAAAAGTGAAGAATGGGGACAAGGGAGATGCAGGTACAGAGAGTGCAGTGCAAATGCCAACAACACCACTGGATGATCTCCCCGCAAGTGATAGAGGTGGAGCCAACTACAGTATGCGGGGAGGTAATAGAGCTGGCTGGGTGCTTCAGCCTAATACAGCAACAAAAATAGGGCATGTGGAAGATGGTGGAGCTTTTAAAGAGATGGGGAGAAGATGGGGGCAGTAGAGGGGGGTCACATGCAAAGGTCAGAGCTGAAGAGGGGTAAACGTGAGATGTGGATGGAGGATTCAGAGGTAAGTAGCTGTGGAAGAAGGCTGAATTCTGCACTCTGTTTAGTGCACTGCTAAACTCTGCACTCTGTATGCAGCACACCCCTGAACCCTGCAGTCTGTGTGTAACCCCCTCCCTGCACTCTGTACATAATGCACTCCTGGTATTTAATGACCCTGTTAAGACCCTCCCACTATTAGTAAAATTTGACCACACCCACTATTTGATGCGGTTTGGAGGGTGTGTGTAAGGGACAGGGGGGGTCGCGATTAAGTTCCTGTACCTATTTTCCGAGAAAAAAAGCCCTGTATATAAACAGTACTGCGCAAAAATAGGCAGGTGTGAAGAAATGCTGTAAAGTAAGAATGCTTTCAAAAATATATAATTTAATTGTTTATTTTTTATCAATTTACAAAATGCAAAGTGAGTGAATAGAAGACAAATCTAAATCAAATCAATATTTGACTACCCTTTGACTTCAAACCAGCATCAATTCTTACACTTGCACACTCTGTACACTTCCACAAAGTAAATGATTTTGTAGGATTAGAGTAATAGGGTGTACACACGGTCGGACTTTGTTCGGACATTCTGACAACAAAATCCTAGGATTTTTTCCGACGGATGTTGGCTCAAACTTGTCATGCATACACACGGTCACACAAAGTTGTCGGAAAATCCGATCGTTCTAAACGCGGTGACGTAAAACACGTACGTCGGGACTATAAACAGGGCAGTGGCCAATAGCTTTCATCTCTTTATTTATTCTGAGCATGCGTGGCACTTTGTCCGTCGGATTTGTGTACACACGATCGGAATTTCCAACAACGGATTTTGTTGTCGGAAAATTTTATCTCCTGCTCTCCAACTTTGTGTGTCGGAAAATCCGATGGAAAATGTCCGATGGAGCCCACACACGGTCGGAATTTCCGACAACACGCTCCGATCGTGTCTACGGGGCATAAGGTGTAAGATTAACCAGTTATACTAAGCAGGTGCAAATGATCATCAATTTCATATGAAGGTTGAAACACAATCATTAACTGAAACAGAAACAGCTGTGTATGTGGATTAAAACCGGGTGAGAAACAGCTAAACTCTGCTACTGTGGAAGACAGTTTCATATCACAGGTCATAGACCAAGGCAAGACTGAGCACAGCAACCAGACACAAAGTAGATATACTGCATTAGCAAAGTCTCTCCCAGGCAAAAATTTCAAATCAAACTGGGGTTTTAAGATGTACTGTTCCAACTGTTTTTAAGAAGCACAAAGAAACAGTCAACGCTGAGGACAGTAGACACAGTGGTCGGTCAAGAAAACTTAATGCACCAGATAAAAAACACATCATACTTACTTGCCTTAACATCAGAAGTAATCCAGTAGTGCCATCAGCACAAACCTGGTAGAAAAAAGTAAGACCCAGGTACACCCATCTACTGTCCAGAGAAGATTGGCCAGAAGTGGTCTTAATGAAACAATTGTGGCTTAAAAGGCCATACCTCTGATGTGGAAACAAGGCTATGTGACTCAACTATGCATGAAAATATAAGAACGAGGGTGCAGAAAAATGGCAGCAAGTGCTCTGGACTGATGGGTCAAAATTTGAAATATTTGTCTGTAGCAGGAGGCAGTTTGATTGCCGAAGAGCTAGAGAGTGGTACCATAATGACTGTCTGCGGGCAACAGTGAAGCATGGTGGATGTTCCTTGCAGTTGGAGAGTTGGTCAGGATCAATAGAGTCCTCAATGCTGATAAATACAGGCAGATACCATCAGCTAGGCTTGCGACTGGTCCCAAATTTGTTCTGAGCCAGACAACGACCCCAAACATATAGCCAATGTCATTAGGAACTATCTTCAGTGTAAAGCAGAACAAAGAGTCCTGTAAGTAATGGCTTGGCCCCTACAGAGCCCTGATCTCAACATCATCAAGTCTGTCTAGATTTGAGGCAGCCCACATCCACAGAAGATCTGTGCTTAGTTCTCCAAGATGTTTGGAACAACCTACCTGCTGTGTTCTACCTAGACGAATCAATGATGGTTCTTCTGTTCATTTACTTTCCATTTTGTTAATTGATAAAAATAAACTATTAACACTTGCATTTCTGAAATCATTCTTAATTTACTGCATGCAGTACTGTGTCTTATAATACTCCTAGGTGCTTCCTAACCCTAGCTATGATGTCGGAATGGACACCCTCCTTCTCCTCCTCCAGTAACATAGCTAGCAATGAGAAAGCAGCTTCATAATTGCTGCTTGTCTCTGCACTGGGCTCTTTTCCAAGACAAGCGGTGTCAAGAGGAATGCATAGAGAGAAGAGGGTGTCAGCCTCCCTTCCTTCTGCCTTCCTTTTGCCTACTCTTGTCTGGGGCCAGAGAAGTGTCCATCTCCTTCCTATCCATGTTGTTGAAAGGCTGCACCTAGGGTTAGGAAGCATGTGGGGAGGTGCAGAGTGGTGCGGTGGCAGTGAACACACAGAGTCCAATTGCAGAGCTAGAACTGTATTGAAGTTAATGTTTAACAAAGCACAATCACCTGGCAGTAAGAAACCCCACCCAGGTGAACTCACAGAATGTTGCAGTGAAGAGTATAACAGTAGGTCTTGGGTGCACGGACAGCATCTGTCTTGAGAGATGGAGTGCAGCCTAGCTGGTCCGTGACCCTGCTCTTTCCCTACTCATCTAGAACCTCTCCCTGCTGCTAATACTGTCCCTGACAGACAGGTGGCCTGTCCCTACACAACCACACGCTAAATGTGCACCAAGCCTGGGAACAAGGGTCTTAAATAGACTCTGCCTGACCCAAGATGGCCGGCAGAGTCACATGGCGTGGCAGCATCAAATCGGATAGCTCCCCCAGTGACCAAGGGAACAATAGAGGAACCATGTTCCCCTTTACTTTTCCTCCATCTGCTGTGGAGAAAGTAGACTGCACCTGCCTACAAGGACATAGCAATAGGGGACAAAGTATTACATGGGGACAGAACAGTGAAAAAATATAATGATCGCTACTCATTGAAGTGGTACCAAAGTCTTGTTTGTTTTTTCTTTAAAAATAACAATTATGTTATACTTACCTGCTATGTGCAGTGGTTTTGCACAGAGGAGCCCAGATCCTCCTCTTCTTGTGTCCCTCGTTGGCTCTCTTGGTCCCTCCCTCTTGTCAAGTGCCCCCACAGCAAGCAGCTCGCTATGGGGGCACTGGAGCCGAGCAGCAGATCTGTGTGTCCATTCAGACATGGAGCCGTGGTTTGGCCTCGCCCCCTCTCTCTCTTAATTGGCTAACTGACTTTGATTGAGCGCAATGGGAGCCAATGGCACAGTTGCTGTGTGTCAGCCAATCTGGACGGCCGAGGCACTCGTGTACATCGCTGGATCGAGATGGGGCTCAGGTAAGTATTACGGGGCTGAGGGGGGTTGCTGCACATAGAAGTCTTTTTTATCTTAATGCATAGAATGCATTAGGATAAAAAAACCTTCTGCCTTTGGAATCACTTTAATGGGTAAGTTCACCTTTGCACACTTTTTTCTAAATTCCAGCTCCCGTATGCACCAATAGCATAAATGTACTTTTTTTGCAAAAATATCAAAGCTTTCCATTAAATCTATAGTCACTTACTTTTCTTATCCTAATCCATGTTACAAGACGTTTCCATTTGTAATGTTTTTCTTCCTGATCAGACCGTAGGTCATGACACAGGAAGGAGTTGACCAGCTGACCTCATTAACACACACCCTGCATCATCCACCCACCCATTCCCAGCTGCACGTTTTTTAAGCACTTGCTTACTGGGCACCTATACCCCCCTCCTGCCCAGACCAATTTTCAGCTTTTAGCACTGTCAATCTTTGAATGACAATTGCGTGGTCATACAACACTGTACCCAAATTAAATTTGTATCATTTTTTCCCACAAATAGAGCTTTGTTTTGGTAGTATTTGATCACCTCTGGGTTTTTTATTTTTTGTTAAAAAAATTAAGAAAGAACGAATTAAAAAAAAAAAAATACAAAACTGTTTTATATTTTATTAATAAATTTTACAAACAGGCAATTTTTCTCCTTCATTGATGTACACTGATGAGGCTACACTGATGGGTACTGATAGGCTGCATTGATGGACACTGATAAGGCAACACTGATGGGCACTGATGAGGTGGCACTGGTGGGCACTGATGGGTGGCACTGATGGGCATTGATAGGTGGCACTGAAGGACACTAATAGGTGGCACTGATAGCTGGCAGTGATGGGCACTGATGGGTGGCAGTGATGGGCACTGATCGGCACTGGTAGGTGACACTGATAGGCAGCACTGCTAGGTGAAACTGATGATGCACTGATTGGCACCACTGGTGGGCATTGATAGGTGGCACTGATGTACTGGTGGGCACTGATTGGTGGGTACAGTGGGCACTGATTCGTGGGCACATATGAGGCACATATGAGGTGGCTTCATCTCTACCTGCTCGGGACTGATGTCTCTTCAATGGAAGCGGGTGATCGGCTTTTTTTTCTTCTCACGCTGACAGCGTGAGAAGAAAAAAAAGTCGATTACCGATCTTTTGTTTACATCACATGATCAGCTGTCATTGGCTGACAGCTGGTCACGTGATAAGGGGCCGGGATCGACCCCTTACTCCGATCTGTGATCACTGAGTCTCTCTGACTCGGGTGATCACAATGTGCACCATGCGCCCCCTTCAGAGAGGCATGGCCAGCTTGCAAAGGGGAGGACGTCTATTGACGCCCTCCCGGCAAAGCAGATCCGCGCTGTAGCCGTCATTCGGCTATAGCACGGATCTGAAGTAGTTAAATGAAATGCAATCAATCAGTGATCTACCTTCTCACTAAATACACAATATACAATCAGATTGCATAGTGTATGGCCATGTTTATACACCTAAAATTACTAGTTGCGCTTCCAGTGCCATTAATTGATAATGGCACACCAACCACAGAAGCAAACACACATTTTGCCATGTGAAAAAATGAAGGGCAAATGCTGAAAAACACAGTAAAAAACACACACAAAACGCCAAAATGTCCCATTAAGCACATGTAGTGCAGCCAATTGAAATCAACAAGCCGCCCTCTACGTGTCACAGGAAAAACTAGACACAAAACGTTCGCTCCCACTATGCTAGATGTGAATGGGGCCTGAAAGTGAAACACAAGAACAACGAGGCTCCATTCACATCTGTGCGTTTCCTTGCATTTCAGAAATGCGCTGCACCAAAAATCACAGTAAAAAAACACACCAAGCTCCACTCTAAAAAAAAGTTCTGAAGCTTCTTTGAGGAGATTGCTGTGTGTAGATGAGTGAAAATGCTCAAATGCCTCCCACCTCGCTAAAAAACAAAACAAAACGCATATGGGAATGCGAGTTCCCGCTATGCAGAGATGTGAATGGGGCTTGACAGCTGAGTGTTTCTGTCCACTCCCTTCTATGTACTTGTATAAAGATGGCCATACACTATGCAATCTGATTGTGTATTTAGTGAGAAGGGTGATCACTGATTGATAGCATTTTATTTTAAAAACGTGCAGCTGGGAATGGGAGGGTGGATGATGCAGGGTATGTGCTAATGAGGTCAGCTGTTCAACTCCTTCCTGTGTTATGGATAAAAGGAATGAATGGCTGCACACCGAGGTAGTGATGAATCTCGTTATTGTAAAATCTGTAACATGAATAACATCACAGGACAGGCAAACAGGTACAGGTAGACACGTTTCACACAGCGACACTGTGCTTATTCATTACCCTGAAATGTTCCGCTGAATAGCCCTTAAATTGGGCTCCCTTCTCGTGTAAAACACAGGTGAGGACGACGTCAGCAGAACATCTAAAATCACTCTCAGCTGTGCACCTTGTTAGAACAATGGAATCACATGAAGTCAATCAGAACTTTGGCTACTACATGCTGAGAGCAACAATGACATAGACATACACAGACATCATAGCCAGTCAAAAGAAGGAAAAGGGAACGTGGGAGGGACCAAAAGAAAACAATCTTTGTCTAAATAAACATCCCATCTAATGTCCCCGCCTGGCCCTATAAACACTCTATATGAATTACAGAAATAAGAAGGACACATATGATAAATGCAAATAATTATTGAATAAAATGCTAAATGCATAGAGTTAAATAGGATTGTTGAAAACCACAAACAAAATGTGTCAACATAAAATTGTTATAAAAGAAAAAAGGAAAAAGAATTGTGGACAAAGAAACAAAAATAGAAAAAATACACACACATGCTATGTCTCAATTACCAAATTATAAATTAATTTGTAAAATATGTGTGTATTGAAACAAACCTTGTCTGAATAGACAAGTGTACATATCAAAATATGAAAATAAGTGTTGATTTAATATAATTTAATTTAATTCAAATTAAATTTGATTTGAGAACTGAATAGAAACAGAGCTACCATCAAACATGATGTCCACATAGAAGAATGCATAAGGGTAGGAATATGGACCGATATATACACAAAGTGCGTGAAAAAGCATAGGGGGTGCATAAAGCTGCATGGGAAATGCATGAAAAATTGCATAAAAATTGCATTTTTGATGGGGTTTTTAACCTCCAAAGATGTGGGGCCGCGATGGGAGCCAAGTTTTCACCTTCCCTCACCAACCTATATATGGGTTGGTGGGAGCGGTCCCACATCTTTGGAACAGAGAACCCCTTCCAACCACAATTTAGGCTGTACCTGAGGTATATAGACAATCTGCTACTAGTCTTGACAGATGGAGTCACTAGTTTTGCATGGTTTCTTGATTTTTTTAATTCAAACAATAGGAATTTATCGTTTACAGGCCAGGCCGATCATAACAGCATTTGCTATCTGGATGTCAGATTGACTCAGACAGATTCCAGGGTCGTAACCTCTCTATATAGGAAACCCCTGTCGGGTAATACGCTGCTCCTTGCTCAGTCTGGACATCCATGGCACACCATCAAAGGAATCCCGGTGGGTCAATTCCTAAGAGTCAGACGAATACGTAGTAGCAATATAACCTTTGAACAGGACGCATTGTCCCTATATAGACGTTTCTTGGATAGTGGGTATCCTGGATGGATGCTTGAACGGGCTTGGAATATTGCTAGGAATAAACAGAGAAATGATCTGCTTGCCAACACCAGTAGTTCTCATATATCTTTTAAGAAAGCCACATGGGACAACAAATTAACTATCTCTACACCATACAGTACAGAATTTGATTCCATTAAAAAAATGATTAATAAGTATTTACCGATTCTGTATGTGGATGATGCCTGTGCTGACATTTTAAAAACAGGGGTCAACATAGTTTCTTGTAGGGGGCCCAGTCTGGGCAGATATTTGTCCCCAACCTTTTTTAACAATAAACTCGTGAGATCCCTCACTTGGTTGCACTGTAAAACGGAACTATAATTGCGGTGCTACTGAATGCCCTTGCTGTCCATATGCTCTTGGAGGCAATGCATTCCACTCTGAGGTCACTGGAAACGAGTGTATCATAGACTCCTTTTACAATTGCAATACCAGTTATGTGGTGTACCTTATCACATGCAGTTCTTGCCACGTACAATACGTGGGGAGACCCACAAGACGTTTACAAAACAGATTTTATGAGCATGTGTACAGCATTGATAAGAACAAAAGCACAATTGGTGGGAAGCACTTCAATCTGTTCCATGGAGGTAACAAGTCAAGTTTAAATGTCCAAATTATAGACAAGATCAGGGCACCCAGTAGAGGGGTGATGTTTATCAGTCATTGTGTCGTAGAGAGGTATATTGGATCTTCCATCTGCAGACTCGCATCCCCAAAGGTATGAACTTTGATTGGAATGTAAGTCACTTTTATGAATAAATAATTGATTTCCCTATGCCTCTCTTTCACCTGACTGGGGTAAACATCACCTACCTAATAAATACAGTGGACACATCTTGACTTGCCCATTATACTTTCTGTGGACATTTACCTTTTTCATCATATCACGTTTTTTTCATACGATCATTTTTTTTTCTCATGCAGCTCTATGCACCCCCTATGCGTTTTAACACATTTTGTGTATATATCGGTCCATATTCCTACCCTTATGCATGCTTCTATTCAGTTCTCAAATCAAATTTAATTTGAATTAAATTAAATTATATTAAATCAACATTTATTTTCATATTTTGATATGTACACTTGTCCATTCAGACAAGGTTTGTATCAATACACACATACCGTATATACTCGAGTATAAGTCGTTCTGAGTATAAGTCGAGGCCCTAATTTACCACAAAAAAATGGGAAAAACTTATTGACCCGAGTATAAGACGAGGGTTAGAAATGCACAGCTACTGTAAGTGGAAAAGAGGGTCAACAATGCCCATTTGCAGCATCACTGTGCCCATTTGCATGCCTCACTGTGCCCATTTGCAGCCATAGGTCCCCTGAACTTCAAACTCGGAAGTTAAGGGTTCCTAGATGCCCCCTAGCTGCAGCCAAAAGGGTCCCGAAATGACATTGCTGCAGATAGACACAGTTGACCGAATTTGGGGCCCCGTATCTCGGGGCCACCTAGTGCTAAGAACCCCAAATTTGGTGTGCAAACCCAGTGGAACTAGCACCATAAAATTTCCAAAGCTGGGGTTTCTAGCACCAAGTGGCCCTGAGATATGGGGCCCCAAAAATCAGTTCAGAAAATGTCAAGCACTTTTCTGCAGCAGAGAATGACATTTTCCGAACCAGGTTTGGGGCCCTGTATCTCAGGGCCACTTGGTGCTAGGAACCCCAGCTTTGGATATGTTATGGTACCAGTTCCACTGGGTTTGCACACCAAATTTGGGGTTCCTAGCACCAAGTGGCCCTGAGATATGGGGCCCCAAAGTCGGTTCAGAAAATGTCAAGCACTTTTCTGCAGCAGAGAATGACATTTTCCGAACCGAATTTGGGGCCCCGTATCTCGGGGCCACTTAGTGCTAGGAACTTCAGCTTTGGATATGTTATGATACTAGATCCACTGGGTTTGCATACCAAATTTGGGGTTTCTAGCACCAAGTGCCCTGAGATACGGGGCCCCAAAGTCGGTTCGGAAAATGACATTTTTTGCTGCAGAAAAGTGCTTGACTCCAGTATAAGTCGAGGGGGGCACTTTCAGCACAAAAAAATGTGCTGAAAAATTCGACTTATACTCGAGTATATACGGTAGGTTACAAATTCATTTATGATAATTTAGTAATTGAGACATACTATGTGTGTGTGTTTTTTCTATTTTTGTTTCTTTGTCCACAAATCTTTTTCCTTTTTTCTTTTATAACAATTTTATGTTGACACATTTTGTTTGTGGTTTTCAACAATATAATTTAATTCTATGCATTTAGCATTTTATTCAATAATTATTTGCATTTATCATTTGTGTCCTTCTTATTTCTGTAATTCATATAGAGTGTTTATAGGGCCAGACAGGGACATTAGATGGGATGTTTATTTAGACAAAGATTGTTTTCTTTTGGTCCCTCCCAAGTTCCCTTTTCCTTCTTTTGACTGGCTATGATGTCTATGTATGTCTATGTCGTTGTTGCTCTCAGCATGTAGTAGCCAAAGTTCTCATTGACTTCATGTGATTCCATTGTTCTAACAAGGTGCACAGCTGAGAGTGATTTTAGATGTTCTGCTGATGTCGTCCTCACCTGTGTTTTAAACAAGGGGGGAGCCCAATTTAAGAGATTTCAGCGGAACATTTCAGGGTAATGAATAAGCACAGTGTCGCTGTGTGAAACGTGTCTACCTGTACCTGTTTGCCTGTCTTGTGGTATTATTCATGTTACAGATTTTACAATAAAGAGATTCATCACTACCTCGGTGTGCAGCCATTCATTCCTTTTATCCAAACTGCACGGCCGGCGAGCCGAGGCTAGCAGCCCTGGGAGGAGTCCATTCCCCATCCTACCTGGTTCCATCACTCACCTGGAAAGGCATTTTTTTTCATATTCCTTCCTGTGTCATGACCCAAAGTCTGATCAGGAAGAAAGACATTACTAATGGAAACGTCTGGAAACGTGGATTAGGACAAGAAAAGTAAGTGACTGTAGATTTAATGGAAAGCTTTGATATTTTTGCAAAAAAAAGTACATGAATGCTATATTGGTGCATAGGGGAGCTGGAATTTAGATGAAAAAAAAAAGTGTACAAAGATGAACGTACCCTTTAAGCAGAGCTTGGTTGGCATTGCACTAGAAGATTCTCTTAAACAGGAAAAGGTAGTGACTAAATTACTAAATTTGTTATTTACACCTGTGTATTCATTTTTGCCTATGTTGACTGTTGATTTTAAACACACCATCTGGTTCAAAGTTTACAAAATATAACTTTTTTTACTGATCTTGATTGGGTGTTTGATGTGAAACACCCAATCAAGTTGGAGGGGAAGCAAATATGCTTCTGTGCCTGCTGTGAACTTTGAAATTGAGTTGCTGCACAGATCCTGCAGCTACAGAGGTCAACAAAGGCTCATTATAAATCTTATTTACAGGTGGTTAGGAATATTTAAAGTAAATACTTGATAGCTGACCACAGGTTCACTGTAAGCAAAGCCACTGTTCTTCTTTCTTTCAGGGAACACTAGTTGCCTGGCTGCTATGAATATTTAATGAATGTAATACTTTGTGGGGGATATTTACTAAAACTGGTGCACACAGAATGTGGTCCAGCTGTACATAGTAATAAATAAGATTCCAGGTTTTATTCTCAAAGATGAATTGAACAAGCTGAAGTTAGACGCTTGTTGGCTTATTTATTCTAAATTATCATCAAAATCAGAAAATCAGACAGTATCTAAAGCGGAGTTCCACCCTAAAGTGGAACTTCCACTTATCGGATCCCCCCCCCTCCGGTGCCACAATTGGCACCTTTCAGGGGGGAGGGTGGTGCAGATACCTGTCAGGGGCAGCCGAGAGCCGAGCGATTGATTGGCTTCGGCTGCCGACATCGCTGGACCCTGGGACAGGTAAGTGTCCATTTATTAAAAGTCAGCAACTGCAGTATTTGTAGCTGCTGGCTTTTAATATTTTTTTTTTTAAGGTGGAGCTCCTCTTTAATTAGCAAGACAGGCAGAAAACTAGCATTTTCAGGAGTTCAATTAATGAAACTGAACCTCTTCCTCCTAGTGTGGGATATGGCCATTTTTCTTACAATAGTTTCCAGGAAGAGGCATGCCATATGTGACAAGCAGGTCTATTAGGTTAGGTCTATTACAGTGGAGCTTATTGTGTCCTGTTTTTTTTTTACTTTTAAAAGTCGTCAGTTTGCTGTAAATTTGGGCCTGATCATCTGGTGACAGTATCAATGCACTTAAAAAAAAAGAGATGACTTTGAAGCAAACGCTCTGTATGTGGTAAAAAAGTATGGGACCAGTGATTGATTTCTACCTGCTCTCAAAGTGCTTTAGGCGTATGCAGAATCTAAGTAAACATTTGTATTAGAAGATATGGGTTTTTTTTCTACTCATTATACAACCCCTGGCAAAAATGATGGAATCACCAGTCCCTGAGGATGTTCCTTCAGTTGTTTATTGTTGTAGAAAAAAAGCAGATCACAAACATGGCCAAAAACTAAAGGCATTTCAAATGGCAACTTTCTGGCTTTAAAGTGGGGTTCCACCCAAAAAACAAAAATACTTGAAAAATCCTAAAAAAAAAACTAAAAAAATTTGGATATTTTTTTTTTTAACTTACCTCTAAATGCCTGTTGCTAGGGGGTCCCTCGTAGTCTGCCCCTTCCAGTGCCTGGGCTGGTGACATCACTTCCCCCTCGGCACAGGAAGGGCTCCGCTCTGCTCCCTCGCCACTGTCAATCATCTGGGACCCATTACAGGTCCCAGGTGACTGAGCGGCCAATCACGGCGCGCGGCACCGCTCGCGCATGCGCAGTGGGTGCCAGGCTGTGAAGCCACAGCCCGGCGCCCACAGTTGCAATGCCGGCGCCGCTGAACGTAGGGGGAGATGAGCGGGGCTTCGATCCGCCGCATCGCTGGACCCAGGGACAGGTAAGTGTCCAATTAAAAGTCAGCAGCTGCAGTATTTGTAGCTGCTGACTTTTGATTTTTTTTTTTTTTTTTTACCCGACCCCCTGGGTGGAACTTCTCTTTAAGAAACACTAAATAAAATCAAGAAAAATAATTGTGGTGGCCAGTAACAGTTAGATTTATATAACAAGCACAGGGAATAAATTATGGAATCACTCAATTCTGAGGAAAAATTATGGAATCATGAAAAACAAACAAACAAAAAAAATAACACTCCAACACATGACTAGTACTTTGTTGCACCACCTCTGGCTTTTATAACTGCTTGCAGTCTCTGAGGCATTGACTTAATGAGTGATAAACAGTACTCTTCATCAATCTAGCTCCAGCCTTCTCTGATTGCTGTTCCTAAATCATCTTTGCAGGTTGGAGCCTTGTCATGGACCATTCTCTTTAACTTCCACCACAGATTTTCAAATGGATTGAGATCTGGACTGTTTGCAGGCCATGACATTGACCTTATGTGTCTTTCTTCAAGGATTTTTTTCACAGTTTTTGCTCTATGGCAAGATGCATTATCATCTTGATAAATGATTTCATTATCCCCAAACATCCTTTCAATAGATGGGATAAGAAAAGTGTCCAAAATTTCAATGTGAACCTGTGCATTTATTGAAGATTTAATGACAGCCATCTCCCCAGTGCCTTTACCTGACATGCAGCCCCATATCATAATTGACTGTGGAAATTTGCATGTTTTCTTCAGACAGTCGTCTGCATAAATCTCATTGGAACGGCACCAAACAAAAGTTCCAGCATCATCACCTTGCCCAATGCAGATTCGAGATTCATCACTGAATATGACTTTCATCCAAATCATCCACAGTCCATGATTGCCTTTCCTTAGCCCATTGTAACCTTGTTTTTGTGTTTAGGTGTTAGAGATGGCTTTCTTTTAGCTTTTCTGTATGTAAATCCCATTTCCTTTAGGCGGTTTCTTACAGTTCGGTCACAGATGTTGACTCCAGTTTCCTCCCATTTGTTCCTCATTTGTTTTGTTGTACATTTTCTGTTTTCAAGGCATATTGCTTTAAGTTTTCTGTCTTGACGCTTTGATGTCTTCCTTGGTCTACCAGTATGCTTGCCTTTAACCACCTTCCCATGTGGTTTGTATTTGGTCCATGTTTTAGACACAGCCGACTGTGAACAACCAACATCTTGTGCAACACTGCATGATGATTTACCCTCTTTAATTACATACTAACAAGCAGATTTAATCTGATGCAGGTGTTAGTGTTTGTAATGAAAATTTACAGGGTGATTCCATAATTTTTTCCTCAGAATTGAGTGATTCCATAATTTATTCCCTGTGCTTGTTTTATAAATCTAACTGTTACTGGCCACCACAATTATTTTTCTTGATTTCTTTTAGTGTTTCTTAAAGCCAGAAAGTTGCCATTTGAAATGCCTTTAGGTTTTTGGCCATGTCTGTGATCTGCTTTTTTTCTACAACAATAAACAACTGAAGGAACATCCTCAGGGACTGGTGATTCCATAATTTTTGCCAGGGGTTGTAGTCTCTGTAGACACAGCAGGAATATGTATATATATATATATATATATATATATATATATATATATATATATATATATTTTTTTTTTTTTTTTTATTTATCTATTTATGTTTAATTGCAGCTCTTTTACACATGTAATTGGTAATGTATGCATTGCATTAAAATATACCTAAAACACATGGGTCCTTAGATATGCCCTTAAGGGCTCATTCATACTTGCTTCATCTTCAACACACATTAACAGCTAGTTTACACTTGCTTCAAAACAAGGCTTCGGACACGCTTTGTTAAATTTCTCTGAAAGCTATGAAAGCTAGTCAAAGCTCCTGTCACTAAATAAAATGGTTAGCTTACGGTCCTGTTTACACCTTGCTTTTGCTTCGCTTTGCTTCAAAAATTATACCCCATGTAGCCTTAGTGGTGCTTCAAAGCATCTTCAAAGCCTCCATAAAAGTCTATGGCAAAGCTCGCTTGAAGCCCCACTACAGCCCCACCAGACCCTCATTGAGCCCTCACCGAAGCCCCACCAAATCCCCACCAAATGCTCATCGAAGCTCCACCAAAGACTATTTGAAGCCTCATCGAAGCACCAAGCAAATGCAAGGTGTAAACAGGGCTTTAAGCTAACCATTTTATTTAGTGACAGGAGCTTTGACTGGCGTTCAGAGAGCTTTAACAAAGCGTGCCTGAAGCAAGTGTAAACTAGCCCTACAAGTGTTTCTGTTTCTCCTGGTGATCAACTCACAAAACTGCATCTGTAGATGAGTGGCATTGTAACCCTAGGCAACTCTCCTAATTTGGACTACAAACACCTCACCTTCCTTATTAACCACTATATGGTGGTTTACAGAAAATAGCTTGGAAAGCTAATAACATTGTTTGTTATTTTAGTTTCATACACAGGAAGTTAACACTTTCTATCAGAATCAATAGTTAGAGAGACAATAAACATTCAAACAAGTGGGAGGTGGTGAGGTTTCTTACAGTTTAATCTCATATGTGTGTAATAACGCCAGGAAAAAGTATTTATTTATGTAACCTGGAATGTAGATGATAACTGCTGTGGAACTTCTTCCTTTGTTGCTGCTGTATTAGCCTTCTGCAGTGTGGAGAGGGTTAAACTGAGTATTCATTAGAGCAGAAGTGCAGCATCCATCTTTAAGGAGATCACTTTGTAATGCTCTTCTACACAGTGTCTCCAGGGGGCAGCCATCATGGCTGGGTCTGTATTGAGCCTGGAGGACAGTGATTGACTGGTGCCACAAAGCAAGGAAAGGGGTGCTTAGCAGACTACTGAGAGGAAAAGAAAGAGGACAACCTTAAAGCTGGAGAGGTGTGGAAAAAGACTGGGCTGTTGGCTGAATCAAACTTTGCCATAGCTGATCACAGTCAGGGGAGACTGCTCATCTTGCAGTGTGTGTGTGGGGGGGGGGGTGATTTTGATGCCTGGTGAGATCAGACGGTATTAGAGAGCACTCTCACCACTTGTAATGAAGGAAAAGAAGTACTCATCAGCGTTGAAAGCGAGAGATCACAGCAACTTCTATCCCTGTCTGATTTAAACTTGGCTTTTACTTGATCAGAGCACATGTTCAGAGACCCAGAAAAGCGTGCCCTCCTTCATGGAGAGTTTCTCAAACCTAGAAGGGGGGGTACTAGGCTATGCTGGCCAGCAAAGACTGTGATGACAGCCTTGTGAGCACAAAGCTTGCAGAACTGCAGGATGTCCACTTCCCTGTCAGAGATGGACTGAAACTATGTAGTACAGTACTGTAAGTGAGAGAGGATAGGATTTATTTTTATGTTGTATTTTTGTTGTGTGTATAGAAATGCTGCCTGTGTCTGCTCATTTATGAAAATGTCATAAAGCTGGCTGCAGCCAATTTGGAACCTGAAGCCCAATTCCAGGATATTAGCAAAACTACTCCAGCACCCCCAACTTACTGCTGGTATGAGAAAAAAATACCTATCTATGTGCCCTTTTTGCTCGGCACTCCCAACAGGTGTAGTCCATAACTGGTGTCCTCCAAAACTGGCAAATTCCTCTGAAGCTCTGGTATCTCATGGGACTACATGACGCAGCACCCCTTTATCCGCATCCTATGTGCAGTCTCTCTCTCTGGGCCTGGCCTTCCACCTATTTATATATGCACCGGAAATTAGCTTTGCTCATAGATGAAACTGTGACTTTGATCCATTACACTACAGGATAGCTTAAGAAGAGGTGTTTGGAATCAAGACAGAAGAGTAAGGTATTTGTAAGTACCCTTTTGGGAGGAATCATTCACACACAGTATATGGTACACTTAGAAATTCTATTTTGATCTTGGGCAGGCTTCTTAGTACAACAGATCAGTGAACAATCAGTCTTAGCGTTTGACAAGATGTGTTACTGGAGAACAGCTTCAGTTACCAGGGGCAGTGTTTCCTGTCAGAATACCTGAGGAGTTATTTCAGCGAACTGCACTGGCTCCACACTCTCGTATTGATCAGCAGACTGAATTTAGTGTTGATGAAGTCTTGTCTGAGCTTTTTCCTGCTTGACTGGAACTTCTCCCTATGCTAAGTACTATCCCTCACAAGCTGGTTCTTGTCCCTACCGAACAATTTGCCCAAAGCTCGCCAAAGTGACGTATATTCACTTATTTAAAAGGTTCCCTCACCCAAAATGATTACCAAGTGCCCCAGAGTTCTGTATCCAGTCAGACAACTCCCCTTCTCAAAGCAATAGATGGCATTCCTTAAGCAATTGCCAACTGAGTCACGCCAAAATACATCGGTAAAGTGGCGCGGGTGCGCAAAACAACGTACCCATACGTAGCTGCGTCATCTGCGGCTAGCCGGCGTGTGCGCCGCAAGAGCGTGTCGATATCCGCCGGTGGCCTGCGATCATGGCACGGAGAGGCAGAACAGGGAAATGTAAACAAGGCATTTCCCTGTTCTGCCTAGCAACATGACAGGGATCTACTGCTCCCAGTGCCCCCTTTCCTGCCAGTGACATTTACACAGTAATCAGTGCATTTTTATAGCACTGATCGCTGTATAAATGCCAATGGTCCCAAAATAGTGTCAAAAGTGTCCGATCTGTCCGCCGCAATGTCGCAGTCACGATAGAAATCGCAGATCGCCGCCATTACTAATAAAAAAATGATTAATAAAAATGGCATAAATCTATCCCCTATTTTGTTGACGTGTTAACCTTTGCACAAACCAATCAATATATATATACGCTTATTGCGATTTTTTTTTTTTTTACCAAAAATATGTAGAAGAATATATATTGCCTAAACTGTGGAAGAAATTTTTCTTTTTATATTTTTTGGGGATATTTATTATAGCAAAAAGTAAAAAATATTGCTTTTTTTAAAAAATTGTCACTCTTTTTTTGTTTATAGCGCAAAAATAAAAAACGCAGAGGTGATCAAATACCACCAAAAGAAAGCTATATTTGTGGGAAAAAAAGGACATAATTTTTTTTTTGGGTGCAACGTTGCAGGTCCATGCAATTGTCAGTTAAAGCGACGCAGTGCCGAATCGCAAAAAAAGGGCCTGGTCTGGAAAGGGGTAAATCCTTCCGGGGCTGAAGTGGGTGAAGACCAATTCTCTGGTGCATAATTTAAATGTAATTTTTCCCAGAGTTGGTCATTTGAGCTAATTTGTGGACAATTGCTACCTATAATCTCTCCGTTGGGTCTTTTTAACGCAAGAGGTCAAAAGCAAAGTTTCTACATTTAGGGTCCATTCATGCTTTAATTTGCAGTAACAATGCATCCCAACACACTAAAACAGTAGCAGGCAATGCATTTGCACTGCATCACATCACAACACAGGCAGTATGCAATGCATTGTGGTGTGCTGTAGAAATAAATGGCTGCATTAGTAACACACTACATTTCCTTGAAAAGTAATCATGCCTCTTGAAATTTTCCACATTTTGTCATGTTAAAAGCAAAAACGCAAATTTTATTTTATTGTGTGTGTGTGTATTTTATTGGGATTTTATGTGATAGACCAACACAAAGTGGCACATAATTGTGAAGTGGAAGGAAAATGATAAATGGTTTTCAAATTGTTTTACAAATAAATATGTGAAAAGTGTGGTGTGCATTTGTATTCAGCCCCCTTTACTCTGATATCCCTAACTAAAATCTACTGGAACCAATTGCCTTCAGAAATCACCTAATTAGTAAATAGAGTCCACCTGTGTGTAATTTAAACTCAGTATAAATACAGCTGTTCTTTAAAGCCCTTCAGAGGTTTGTTAGAGAACCTTAGTGAACAAACAGCATCATGAAGGCCAGGGAACGGACCAGACAGGTCAGGGATAAAGCTGTGGAGAAGTTTAAAGTAGGGTTAGGTTATGGAAAAATATCCCAAGCTTTGAACATCTCTCAGAGCACTGTTCAATCCATCATTCGAAAATGGAGAGTATGGCACAACTGCAAACCTACCAAGACATGGCCATCCACCTAATCAGAGAAGCAGCCAAGAGGCTCATGGTAACTCTGGAAGAGCTGCAGAGATCCACAGCTCAGGTGGGAGAATCTGTCCACAGGATAACTATGAGGCTGGGTTCACACTAGTGCAAATTGGATGCGGATTACCCACATCCAATTTGCAATAGCAGGAGATTGAGACCGGCTCTCTATGGAGCCAGTTCACATATCTCCACAGTGGCTCCGGTGCGATTTGCACAGGAACGCTGTGCGTCTTTTGGTCCATTTCAGGTCTGAATTCAGCCAAAAATTCAGACTGCAATCAGACCTGAAACGGTAAATGGGGACGCACCGGACTCCTTCTGTGAGCCACTGCATGCTCATATGTGAACCCAGCCTTAGTCGTGCACTCCACAAATCTGGCCTTTATGGAAGAGTGGCAAGAAGAAATCCATTGTTGAAAGAAAGTCATAAGAAGTCCCGTTTGCAGTTTGCAAGAAGCCATGTGGGGGACACAGCAAACATGTGGAAGAAGGTGCTTTGGTCAGATGAGACCAAAATTGATCTTTTTGGCCTAAAAGAAAAACGCTATGTGTAGCAGAAAACTAACACTGCACATCACCCTGAACACACCATCTCCACTGTGAAATATGGTGGTGGCAGCATCATGTTGTGGGGATGCTGTTCTTCTGCAGGGACAGGGAAGCTGGTCAGAGTTGATGGGAAGATAGATGGAGCCAAATACAGGGCAATATAATAATAAGAAAACCCATTAGAGTCTGCAAAAGACTTGAGACTGGGGCGGAGGTTCACCTTCCAGCAGGACAACGACCCTTAACATACAGCCAGAGCTACAATGGAATGGTATGGATCAAAGCATATTCATGTATTAGAATGGCTCAGTCAAAGTCCAGACCTAATTCCAATTGAGAATCCGTGGAAAGCAGAGCCGGATTAAGAACATCATGGGCCTGGTGCTGAGGATTTTGGTGGGGATTTTTATAAAATAATAAAATAATAAATAAATAAAAATGCAAACAATTTTTTGTTATAACAAATTAAATTAAATAGAGAGAGGGAGGATGAGAGAGAGAAAGGGGATCAGAGAGAGGATGCACATGAGCATGCGTGTCAGTGACATCAATGCAGCCCGGTCAAGGCAAGTGACCGAAGGCACAGAACCGGAAGGAAGACTGGGTAAAGATGATAGCGCCCGAGACTCGCTGGATTGATCACAGCGCATCGCTGGAGGGCTCAGTCTGACAGATAAGTGTACCCTAATGTGATAATATGCTGTGTATACTTGTACATTATGGCATAACCTACCTCAGGACCTCCAAAAAATAGTAATGTTAGCAAAGTTTACTACCGCTTTAATATCACAGAATCTCAGAAGCCTCTCACGGGGCCCCTTACTGACCCGGCAGTGCCCAAGTGCATAGTTGCCAACATTTCAAAAATATTTTCAGGAACACTTTTTTTTAACAGTGGTATATTTAGAGTAGATGACATCCCCTATGTTCCTCTATACACAATAGTAATCAAAAAATTAAATGAGTACTAATAATGGGCAGAACAAATATGAGGACTGAGAATATTTCCTTTAGTTGAACTAACAAAAGTGTGCCCATTCTAGAGCTGGTAACATTGAGGATATTCAATATAATTTTAAAGAATTGTTTTTGTGGGTAAGAGGCATAGGGGAGGAGTATGGATGATATAAAAGTGGGAAGTATGTGCAGGTAAGGGAGAGGAATGTGGAAGGTATAACAGTGGGCACTATATACAGGAGAGAAGTGAGCAGGGTATGACAGTGGGCAGTATGCACTAGTATTGCCTCGAGTATTACCTCTGTATTACCGATCCACTTCCCCAGCAATTTGGGGGCAATCCAGTCCAATGCAGAGGGTTTCTCAACCAGGTTGAGATATACTTTGAGATGCTGCCCCAGGCGTTTCCCACGGGCATAAGCAAAGTAGGTTTTGTGATATCTTTGCTTTCTGAGAGAGCCTTGGCCTGGGCAAACTCTCTATGGGAGACGCAAAAACCTGTTGTCTTGAGTTACCATGAGTTTGTGGCTTCTTTTAAGATGACGTTCCCGCACACTCTGCTTCTGCTGCCAAGTGCCTCATGTCCATCAAACAGAGTACAAGAACTGTTGCCACCACCACCCACACCATACCACACCATTGAATTCCGTACTCTGGCAGCAGAGGTTGTTGGAACAATGAGGCCCTCGTTGCTGCTTTTTCTCATGGTCTCTCGGATACCATCAAGGATGAGATTGCAGCCCGAGATATACCCACTGAGCTGGAGAAGCTGATCACGTTTGCCATCCTCATTGACTCCAGACTGAGAGAAAGACTCTCTTTTAAAAAGGGCTTGCGGAAGCCTCCTGTACATTTGTCTCCAAGCTTTGCAGTCCCACCCTTGCCTCCCTCACCTCCCATGCCTCGTGGTACAGTCAGTCAGTGAAGATGAACCCATGCACTTGGGCTTCATGCGTCTCTCTGAGGATGAGAGAACCCTTAGGAGGAGGGAGAGATTGTGCCTTTATTGTGGCCAGGCAGGTCACTTTTTGAAGTCTTGTCCTACCAGTCCAGGGAACACACCAACCTTGAGGTCCTGTCACAGACAGAGCTTAGGTGGCGTTGTTTTGTCTCCAGTTATCCAGAAGGATAAGCCCCTGGTTTTGGTTACCCTTTTTGGGATGAGTCGTTCATCGAAATACAGACTCTAATCGACTCTGGGGCTGCAGGCTTGTTCATTGATGCTGCCTTTGTTTCAAAGCACTCGATTCCACTGTAGCTGCATGACACTCCACTTGCCATTGAGGCTCTTGACGGGAGACCTCTACAGTCTGCCCATGTGACTCATGAGACTGTTCCGTTGTCCATGGCCGTAGGGGCTCTTCACCATGAGATAATCCAATTCCAAGCTATTTGCTCACCTAAGTTTCTGCTGGTTTTTGGTTATCCTTGGTTATAGAGGCACAGCCCCTCTTTTGATTGGCCCTGTGCTGAGGTTCTCTCCTGGTCGCCACAGTGCAGTAAGACATGCTTCCAGAAGGTAGCCAAGGTCCTGTGCACCTCTTCACTCTCCTCCCTGCCGGAGGAGTACTGCGATTTTAGCGATGTCTTTGACAAAGGTCAAGCCGGTAGTTTGCCTCCACACCGGTCGTATGATTGCGTAATTGACCTTCAACCTGGTACCATACCCCCTTGTGGCCGGGTTTACCCTTTGTCGGTCTTGGAGGATAAGGCCATGGAGGTGTATGTTGCAGACGCACTTTCCTGAGGTTTCATCTGCAAATCCTCATCTCCTGCTGGTGCTGGTTTCTTCTTTGTGAGGAAGAAGGGTGGTGAACTGAGACCTTGTATTGATTATAGGGGTCGCAATCGTTTCACGATTAAGAACGCCTATCCGAATCCATTGATTACGGAGTTATTTGACCCCCTCAATGGTTTTAACTAAGCTTGATTTGAGAGAGGCACACAATCTCGTGAGGATTAAGGAGGGCAACAACTGGAAAACTGAATTTAATACCAGAACAGGCCATTATGAGTACCTCGGAATGCCTTTTGGCTTTTGTAACGCCCTGGCAGTTTTCCAGGAATTTATTAACAATGTCCTCCGAGATTTGTGGCAGTTATGTGTGGTGGTTTATCTCGACGATATCCTGAAATTTTCCAAGTCCCTTGAGAGACACCACACAAATGTCTGTTTTGTGCTTCAGAAACTAAGCGAGATTAATCTCTATTGTAAATTGGATTAGTGTGAATTCCATCGTGAACAGGTTAAATTCCTCGGTTATGTCATTTCCACTGCTGGTTTTTCGATGGACCCAGAGAAACTTTCAGCAGTCCTACAGTGGCCCTGACCCATGCGTTTACGTCCTCTGCAGCGTTTTCTTGGCTTTGCCAACTATTATCGGAAGTTTATTCGTAACTTCTCCTCTCTGGTCAAGCCCCTGACTGATATGACCAGAAAGGATGGTAACCCACGGAGTTGGTCTCCGGAGTCCATTAGGGCCTTTGAGAGTCTCAAGGCTGCCTTTGTTTCTGCTCCTGTGTTGGCACATCCTGATCCTACGTCTTTTTTTTCTTGAGGTTGATGCTTCTGAGACTGGAGTTGGCGCCCTTCTGTCTCAACGTCCTACTTCTGAGAGCGCTATGCATCCTGGTGGCTATTTTTCCAAGAAATTGTCACCTGCGGAGTGCAATTACGAGATTGGTGAAGGAGAGCTGTTAGTTAATTTTAGCCCTGAAAGAATGGAGACATCTCCTCGAATGTACCACTGTGCTGGTTCACATTCTTACTGACCATAAGAATCTCACATTCTTGTCTGAGGCTAAACGGCTCTCTTCCTGAAGGGCGCAATGGGCTCTTTTCTTGTCTAGTTTCAATTACATCGTCTCATTCTTACCTGGTACTAAGAATGTAAGGTCTGACACCTTGTCACAACAATTTTCCTCCACTTCCAAGATGGAGTCGGTTCAGGTTCCTGTGATTCTTCCTGATCGTATTCTGGCTACGGTTCACACCAGTCTCACTTCTCTTATTGGGCCTTTCCGTATTCTTGAAGAAATATAAAAATATAGTGTGGCGCTAGAAGTGATATTCCTTAGAAAGTAGTATTAACCCTATTGGGTGCATGTACATAAGGAAGAAATAGAGGGGTTTGGAGGGAGGGAGATATCACCTTCCCTACCCGCACTTCCCCATAAGTGAATGCAACCTGGAAAAAAGTGCAATGAAATATCTGTGTACATGTGCTAAATGACAAATATAAAAAGTGGGTGTTCTAAAACGTGGAAAGAAGAAAAACACCTATCAGGTTAGTGTCTGGAGATAAAGCTCCAGTTTCTAGTTTTACATCAAGAGAAAAATAAAAAACAAATTATTATCAAGGTAGGTACAATGATGTATCCCAAATAATAAATTATTTAAAAGGAACTAAGTAAATGCATATATTAATAAAAAGTCCATCAAAATCATAAGTATATATATTTGGAGTCCACTATCTTAAGTATAGGGTTGCCAAATATCGATCATGATGTAAGAAAACAGCAGGCAGTGGTAAACCGGGGCTGCTGGACGTATCTGTATTCAGAAACAGGGTTCTTCCCTTGGGATGGTGACTTTGACCCAAAAAACAGGTATATAGTGCCCTTACCGGATCAGGTGGACTCACAGACCCTTGGCGGTGAGTCTAACGAGCTTTATACCGTCAAGCGGTATGGAGTTGTGAAGCCGTATGTTGTTCCCGGGTGGGGTGTCCCTAGGAGGCACGTCTCTGGCTCAATCGATTGTCTCAGAAGTCATCTGATGGTACGTCCTTGGTAGGAGGCAGCTGGGAGCCGGGGTCGCCCGAAATCTTCAGGTAAAGGGAGCCTGTTTCTCAGTAGCCAACACCATTTGGGTAGGTGGAACCAGAAGAAAAGAGAAACTTCCACATGGTGTAAATCTTTCACAAATGTGACGACATTTATTAAATAAAATTTTTTTTTTTTTTTTGGCGGCAGGATACAACAAAAAAAATTATTTTTTGGGCAGTAAAAACTCGGCTCAAAAAAATAAAAAAGTCACAAGAATAAAAAGTATGCGCAGTAGGTGATGGTAGGGGTAAAATCCACAGGAACCCGACGCGTTTCGCCTCCAAAGGCTTCTGCTGGGGTATGGAATAGCCCCCCATCTACTGCGCTTATATATGTAGGGATAAATAATGCGGGAGTCCGATTGGTAGCAGGACCGGGCATGACTTCCGGGTTGGGCGGAGTTAGCAATGGCCAAAAGGTCAGGTGTAGCTGGGGTGGCCAATTGTGTCCTATTTTTTGTGGTTAAAACCAGACCTCGCTCGCAATCTCCAATAGGGCGTCGGCGCCACGTGATCGCGTCATGGTCACGTGGTCCGTTCATCACGGCATGACGTCAGGTTATTCGGGGTCTATGTGTCCCAATAGGACATCAGTAGGCGTTATAACCAATAGGGTGCTGGGGCTTCCGAAATCGAGGTGTGGAGCGCAAACTCACTGACAGCCCTAAGTCAGGAGGGAGTAAGGACTGAAGGCCGATTGGTCACATCGCGGTCATGTGATCCATCCAGTGCGAAGTGACGTCAGGCCATACAGGGTATGCGTACCTTAAACAATAGGGCACCGTGGCAGTGATACTAAAATGTGGGGCTCAGATGTACATGACAGTGGTGGATCGAGAAGGGGTTTAGACCAAAGGCAGCCCAATCATAAAACCGGAAGTCATATCACCGGAAGCATGCCGTACAAAACGTAAACATCTCACAATGGTTGTACTCATTAGGGATGGGTCTTCCCAAATGCATATATACATGGCATATCAACTAGCACACATAGGGAACATATAAATTCATGAATTATACACACATATATATATAAAGAACAGTAACTTAAAAAGGGAAGTGCGCATACACCGACCTAAACCCATGCAGTCAGAAAGTCAGTATGTGGTGATGGTACCTCTGCAGGATTTGGGGGGTGTGACATGGGTCAGAGTGTGTCTGTCCATAAAGATGGAATCGAGGAGCATATGGCATAAAAAATGCATACGGCATAATTGGTCAAATATTGGTATCCCAAATATATGTAAAAAAAGGGGCTGTTGTATGTGGCCCAAAGGGACCGAGAAAGGTTTTTAAGGCAGAATCTCGGCCAGGGTCCGCCCTGCCTAAATGTTATAGTACTAATAAATATCAATAAACCAATATAGGGAAGGAAGAGCGATAAGGAACAGGGGATATGAAAGGCTAGATGGGTCCTATCAATATATCTAATAGATAAAGGGAGATCTCAATGACTAATCAGATGTGAAAAATAGAAACCCAGAGGGACGGGGTAATTATATTCAATCTCGCTTAAATAAAAGGTGTTTTAACAAACCTAGACGATTTACAGAATTGTCAGTGTTAGATCAGGATAGACTTAACTGACTTCACCAAGAGTAAAGTGGGGGGAGGTGGAAGAGGTGGTTAGACAAAGAATAGGTAAGGAGATGTCTAGGGGCAAACCAATGTTTGTTGGTACAATAACCCTTAAGGGGGTATATCTACATTTATGACTGATTAATAAAAGCGTTGATATCCCAGTCTACATTAAGCCCATAGGGTACATAGCATTTAATGAGATGTATCCAAAAAGTCTCGAGTCTAGAGACCCCCCTCACCTTTGGTTCCCCCCTCCAGTGTGGTGTGAATCTATCTATAATTTGAAACTTAGTTCCAGAAGGGTTTTGATTATGATGATGTAGATAATGTTTTGGTACGCTGTGATTAGTGCGTCCATTTTTTATAGCTGTAATGTGTTCGTTCACTCTCGTAGTAAAGTTGCGTTTTGTGCGACCAATATATTGCTTTCCGCAGGGACAGGTGATAAGATATACAATGAATTTTGTGGTACAAGTGGCAAAGCTTTTCATCTTGTATTCTTTCCCAGTCGTAGATGAAAAGAATGTTTCAATCTTTCGTGCTTTACAGGTGTTAAGTTTGCATACAGGGCATTTGCGGCAAGGGTAAAAACCTTTTAGGTCATGGAAGAAGGAGGGGGCTTTCGGAGGTTCTATCACCCCTGGGGCAATCTGCCTCCCTATAGATGGCGCACCTTTATATACAACTCCTGCACATTCAGGAAGCAAGGGGCCTAGTATGTGATCATTTCTTAATATTTTCCAGTGTCTTGTAATGATGTCCTTTATTTGTTTATGTTGGATGGAATAGTTGGTAAGAAACGCCCATCTATGTTTGTTTTCAGGGAGTTTTCTGGGGCGCTCTTCTAACAAAGAAAGTCGATCAATATGAGCTATTTTTTGGATCTCTTGTTCAATCTGTACTTCATCGTATCCTTTCTCCTGGAATCTAAGTTTGATGGTCTGAGCCTGTGCGAAATAGTCTGTTAGACGAGAGCAATTACGCCTTATTCTTACAAGCTGACTACGGGGGACTGATTTCAGCCAGGCTGCATGGTGGCAGCTATCATTTGGAATATATCCATTGCGATCGGTGGTTTTAAAGAACGTTTTTGTTTCCAAATGGCCCTCGACGGCTGAGATTTCAAGATCCAGGAAATGAATTGAGGAAGTACTGGCTTCGTATGATAGATGGATTCCAATGTTGTTCTCATTGAGATGGAGCATGAAATTGTTTAGAGAGTCCAAAGAGCCTCTCCATAGGAGGAGGATGTCGTCAATATATCGGGCCCAAAGAGCCAGTTGGGGAGGGCTCAGGGCCTTGACGACATCCTCCTCCCATTTGGCCATAAAAATGTTGGCTAGGCTGGGGGCAAATTTCGCCCCCATAGCCACGCCCTTGATCTGTAAATAGTATTGATTGTTGTACCAGAAGTAATTAGACTTCGTGGCAAAACGTAAAAGGTCCATAATGAACCTTTTTTGTGTTCTAGAGATGGTATTCTCTCTTGACAGGAACAATTCAACAGCTCCTAGGCCGAGGTCATGGGGGATATTGGTATATAAAGATGTCACATCTGCTGTGACTAATATAAGATCATTACTGTAAGTAATCTGTTGTAGTTTAATGATGGTATCCCTCGTATCTTTAAGGAAGGACGGTATGTTTTTAACAATAGGCTGCAGGTAATGATCAATATATTTCCCTATGCGTGAAGTTACGGAGTTGATCCCGCTAATGATCGGGCGGCCAGGAGGTCGGGTGGCATTTTTATGAACCTTTGGCAGGTAATATATTATAGGGATGCGTGGAGTGGCAGGGACCAAGAAGGATTTCTCCTTTTTGTCCAAAATGCCCAACTGGGAGCCTGTGTCGATCAAATCTACCAAAGTTCTTTTGAGGTCCATGGTAGGATTCGTTCTGAGAGGTAAATAAGTATCAGAATCACTGAGGATTTTTACCATCTCAGTGTGATAATCCTCTCTATCGAGAACAACGATCCCTCCACCCTTATCGGCTGGACGGATAACGAGGTCCCTGCGTTCACAGAGTGATTTTAATCCGATTTTGATATTAGGATCAGTATAGAATTTCTTCTTTGGTAATCCTTCTAAGTCATTTAGTACCAAGTCTCGAAACACTTTGATCGAGGGTGCTGTGGGTACTGGGGGATTGAATAAAGATGGATTGGCTAAGCCGGAGTGAACGGTGTGTGAATTAGTAATTAGGTTAGAAGGCCTGGTTGGATTGGACGCAATATACCGTTGTACATTCAATTTGCGCACAAATTTGTGCACATCTATGAATGTAGAGAATTTATTTAGTTGTTTGGGGGGAGCGAATTTTAAACCTTTATTTAGGATGCCCAGTTCAGCTGGAGTGAAGCTGGCTTTGCTTAGATTGAAGATACCACTGTCCTTCATATCCGCTTTCTTTTTGTTGGCACTCCTCCCCCCTCTGGTGCCACGTTTTGTTCTTGATTTCGTTTGGGATATTCTTGCTGCCTGGGAAAATCCCTCGGATACGGATATCTTGGTGTACCCTGATTATAGTTGAACGGTGATCTCTCAGGGTAGTCACTGTCCCTGAAATCATAACGGTGGTGGGAGTTGCGATACTCATCAGATCTTTCGTCCCTCAGGGGCGAGAATCGATTCCTAGTATTGATTGGAGTTCTTTGTGGGTATGGTTGATACTGATAATAGTTACTTTGGCTGGTCTCACGTCTTCTAGGAGAATAGTCTTGTCTATATTGATCGTAATGTACTGAGCGATCTCTGTTACCTTTCCCCTTCCCCCTGTTACTCCTCCCTCTATTACCAGAATGGGAAGAGGGGCCATTGTATTGAGATGTGGGAACAGGAGGAGGGTTCAGAGGTCGAGTGTTTGTTCCATTTCTAGAATTAGGTATGGTAGGGGCCACTGGGGAGTGTGGAGGTCTCGACCCAGATAGACCCACCACCTCCATAGGTGGATGTTCACTTTCAGGTGGAACTCTAGTTGCATCGTGTGTTTGCCAGCTGAAGACGTTTCCATTTTTATAGTCACTGAGATCCCTATTGTATTTTTTCTGTTTCTTGATCTTCTGTTCTCGTTCTTCCTTTTCCAAATGATTCTTCAAATTGGTGGAAAGATTGTTGTATTCCATTGTGGATTTATGTGGAAGAAGTTTTTCTCTAATTTCTTTGATTTCTTTATCAATGATAGTTCTTTTAGTTCGTTTTCTGTCAATCAGGAACCCTAATAGTGAGATCCCTGCCTCATTGAAGTAATGGTACCATGATTCAACATCAAGATCACCCTGTTGTGGGTGGATGGTCCATCTGAGCCCTCTTGGGACCATGCGTTCCTTGCAATACTGCTCTAGGAAAGCAATGTCCCATTCTAAATGTAGCTCAGAGACCATCAAATTCTTAAGCCTTAAAAACAGGCCCCCTATCTCTGAGTCAACATTGAGGGCTATAAAGACCCCTTCTGTATTGAAGGTGCGATTGGTTCTGTATTCGAATACATCCATATCAAATAGGCTATTCAAGTGAATAGGCAAGGTGGGTAGAGAGGCTGCAAAAATATAGTCAGAAATTGAAAATAGTATATACAAAAAAATTTGCGCCAACTCACAGGAGAAAAAGCAGCCAACACAACAACTTGACCTGTGTAAATGTGAAGAAATATAAAAATATAGTGTGGCGCTAGAAGTGATATTCCTTAGAAAGTAGTATTAACCCTATTGGGTGCATGTACATAAGGAAGAAATAGAGGGGTTTGGAGGGAGGGAGATATCACCTTCCCTACCCGCACTTCCCCATAAGTGAATGCAACCTGGAAAAAAGTGCAATGAAATATCTGTGTACATGTGCTAATTCTTAGCAGGATTAACTCAATGGCTTACGCATTAGACCTTCCTTCTAATATGCGTATCTCAAATGTATTTAATGTCTCCTTATTAAAACCTTTGGTCTGCAACCGCTTTACCACCTCGGTGCCTCGTCCTCACCCTGTACAGGTTAAGAAGCATGAGGAGTATGAAGTACAGTCCATTGTTGACTCCCGTAGGTTTCGTGGGCACATACAGTATCTGGTGTATTGGAAAGGGCATGGTCCGGAGGAACGCTCTTGGGTCTCATCCTCGGACGTACATGTCTCTGTCCTCCTCCCTGATTTCCATAGACATTTTCCCCTCAAGCCTGGTGGTCCTCCGAGGGGGAGGGGTCATTGAGGAGGGGGTACTGTCAGGGCTGGGCTCAGCCCTTCCTTCTCTGAGCTAGCCACTCAGCTGTCGGCTAATTGCCAGCTTCTATCTCTCCACAGTGACTCCCCTGTTGATGATATCCTGCTCGTCAGTCCTGCCTACTTAAGCCATCCAGTCCAGATGATCTCTGCCTTCGTCTTGGTCACATCTCTAGAGATGCTCTCCTGTGTTCCTGTTAAATACTTGCTTGTCTGATATTGCTTCTGGCTCCAGATCCTGCTTGCTGTTCTACTACACTGTTCTCTGGCTCCCTGACATTTTGGCTTGTCTGACTATCCATTCTGGTTCCTGAACTCTGGCTACGTTTTGACTATGTTTACTTCGTTTACCTTTTTTTATTATTATTAAACAAGTGTAATTTAACTGTACTTCTGTCTCGAGTCTGATTCATGGTTTCTGACAAGTATGTACAAAAGAGGAGTGTGGAGGGGATGACAGTGGGCAGTATGTACAGGAGAGGGGTGTGGAGGGGATGACAGCGGACAGTATGTACAGGAGAGGAGTGTGGAAGGTATTATGGGGACAGTATGTACATGAGAGGAGTGTGTAAGGTATTATGGGGGCAGTATGTACAGGAGATGAGTGTGGAGAGAAACACAGTTGGCAGTATGAACAGGAGGGGAGTGTATGACAGTGGGCACTATATATAGGAGAGAAGTGTGGAGGGTATGACAGAGGGCAGTATGTACAGGAGAGAAGTGTGGAGGGTATGACAGCGGGCAGTATGTACAGGAGAGGAGTGTGGAGGGTATGACAGCGGGCAGTATGTACAGGAGAGGAGTGTGGAGAGTATGACAGTGGGCAGTATGTACCGGAGGGAAGTGTGGAGGGTATGACAGTAGGCAATATGTACAGGAGAGAAGTGTGGAGGGTATGACGGTGAGCAGTATGTACAGGAGAGGAGTGTGGAGGGTATGACAGTGGGCAGTATGTAAAGTAGAGGAGTATGTACATGAGAGAAGTGTGGAAGGTATGACAGTGAGCAGTATGTACAGGAGAGGAGTGTGGAGGGTATGACAGTGGGCAGTATGTACAGGAGAGAAGTGTGGAGGGTATGACAGTGGGCACTATGTACACGTGAGGAGGATGAAGGAATCTGGGAAGGAAAAATGTAAAGACTTGTGGAAGGATTTTTAGAGACTACATAGTGGTTAAGCGGGCCATACATGGATTGAAATTAAGCCAATTAAGCAGAGACCAGCCATAGTCGATCTATGTATGGGCTAGCTGGTTGTACACAAGTCAATCTATTAATCAACTTGAGTACAACCAGCCTGTCAGGTTTTTCCCAAAACAATCAGTGCTGCCAGCTATAGTTAGCAACACTCATCATTGTATTGTGTGGATAGGGAAGGCTCCCCACTGGCAGAACGCAATAACACTGCGGGAATGATTCCCGCCATCCACAGGTCAGCAAGTGAGAGGGTCTGTGGGCCAGGCTGGGGAGAGAGTTCTGTCAGCAGGGGGGGTGTGAGGTGGTCATGGAGGGATATCAATCAGCGGGTGGGGGGAGTAACTGAAAGTGATATCTTTTGGAGTAGGGTCTGTCATCTGCAGGTTGGGAAATGGTCATCTGTGATATAAGTTGAAGGTAGGTGGCTAACATGGGAGTGGCTGAGGAGTGACCTGGTTGGTGGTGAGTGTGAAATGGATGATGTGTTTCAAGTTTCTTTTACATTTGCGGTAATGCTTGCTGCCCTCTGAAAAGTGATCTGTGGTCGAATGCTGTGGGATTAATTACCATAAGTAAGTAATATACAAATAATTATTATTTATTGTTTTTTAAGGTAATTTACTATAGTTTCTTCTTTTTTTTTAAGTTTCAAATACTGTTTATTGAAAAAGAAATAACAGTACAAAGGTATTGAATCGGCAATCGCCAAGAAAGATATCAGAACAAAGTAAATAACATTAGAAGCGAGATATACATGTACCCAAAGCAGGAGCGGGCTCAAAATAAATGTAAAACCACCGATAAACTTTAGGATAGCATCATATACTCTATCTCATAGAAAAAGGCTGCTGGAAGCCAGGATAGAGGAGCTGGAGTTCGCAGGTACCAGGACTCCCCTGGAGTAGACCACGCACCCCGAATGGGATCCTGCTGTGCACGGACCAACCGAGTGGAGCACTGGGGGGTCAGAGAGACCCTGCCTGGTCCTATCCTGAACTCACGGACAGCCCATCATTCAATAAAACAAAAACTCTGTTGTAACGATTAGTAACATTATGAGCAATAATGTAAGAAATAATATCACTTATACTGGGGATTGTCCCCAAAATTTGAGGTGGTACATGCTGATCAACTAGATTGTTGAGGTTTTCATTCCGAGAGAGTACAGCATCAACAAGCAACTAAAGGAAGAGAAAGAAGAGAAGGAAAGTTCTGCACGGTCTGTTTCTCTCAACCTGTGCTAATAACACTTAGTGGAGCTTAGAAAGAAGAAAGTCAAAGGAAAGGGATAGAGGGAGAAAGGACAGAAACACAGAAGCGGGGGAAGAGAGGAAGAGGTAGGGGAATATTAGGAACAGGAATCCTCGCGGAGAGAGGGGGGGGCCGTGAGCCTCCTAGTACTGAGGGGATACCTAGAGACCGAGACAATTTATATACTTTCGGGATGTTGTCATTCAGGAGAGCTATGGTGGGGCTTTGTTTGCCTGCAAAGCCTGTGGATTTGCAGATGAGATTAAAAATTAAGTTCCAGTACCCTCTTATCTTGGGACATTCCCAGAAAGTGTGAAGTAGGGAGCCTATATGGCCACAACCTCTGAAACAGAGGGGCGATGATTGTGGATAGAATTTAGTATTACGAGTGGGTACCAGATACCACCTGGTCATGACTTTGAAGTCTGCCTCCACCATAGAGGAACTAAGAATGCCCTTGAAGGATCGGGAAAAGCAAGTGTGCCAAGTGTCCATGTCCCAATCCAGTAGCAGATCCCGCTCCCATTGCAGCATATAATTCGCTTTCTCCCGGGGCTCCGCTAGTGCTGAGTAGATTAGGGAAATCCCTCCCCTTACACCCATGGCTGAGGAGCACCAGAATTCGTAAGAAAAAACAGAGAGCGGAGTTTCCGAGCTTTTCCAGACCCCGCGCAAAAAGTGTGATAATTGGTAATAGCGGAATGCTGGCATCTCTGGTTTAGAAATGCAGTACTTAAGTGAAATAGGACCAGAGCTAATGAAGAATTGCCCTATTCTGTAAAGGCCCTTGTCGAGCCACCACCTAAAAGCCTCGATGTTCATACCCGGCGGGAATTGTGGATTGTGGAAAATGTGTGCCAGGGGAAGCCAAGGGGAGGTCAGGTAATGTCTTTTATATAGTGTATCACATAGGGCCATTGAGTGAGACAGAGAGGGGGAGAGAATCGGAGCTCTCTGTCTTTTTGCGGTCTCCACACCAGGAAGTCCAGAGTATGGTTGGGAGTGGCCTGTCGTTCTATATTCACCCAATCTGGCTTAGGGCCTTTAGAGTAAATAGCTGAAAATTGGCATAGTTGTGCGGCTTGATAATACCACCATAAATTAGGAAGTCCTAAGCCCCCTTTTTTCTTTGGCCGATATAGCACCTTTTTGGAGAAACAATGTCCCTTCCCCCCCCAGATAAATCTTGTGATTGAAGCCTGTAATTTGTCCAGTGTGTGTTTTTTGATGGGGATGGGGAGGGAACGAAAGAGATATAGGATCCTAGGGAGTAGTGCCATTTTGACCGAGTTTATTCTGCCTAACCAGGACATTTTATACCGGGCCCAATGCGAGAGATCATCTGAGAGTTTCTTGAGCATTGAGGGATAATTGTGGTGGTATAGACGTTCTATTTTTGCGGATAAGAAGACACCTAAATAGAGTAGGGAAGAATCGCACCAGGAGAAGGGAAAGTGGGTCTTGAGCCTCTCTACAAGGTCTTGGGGAGTAGAAATATTCAGAGCCATTGATTTGGTCATGTTGACCTGAAGTCCTGAAATGCAGCCAAACGAGTTAAGTAGTTGTAGAATGTTGGGGGTGGAGATGAGGGGGGAGGTGACAAACAGGAGGATGTCATCAGCAAAAAGGGCACATTTATGAGTCTTTTGGCCACATTTCACTCCATGAATGTCAGGGTTCTGTCTTATGGCCAGAACCAATGTTTTATCGCTATTGCAAAGAGGATCGGCGACAGAGGGCAGCCCTGTCTAGTTCCCTGCAAAATAGAAATTTCTTCAGAAAGATGGCCTTGTATTTTAATGCGTGCTTTAGGGGAGGAACAAAGGGATGATATGGTTGTAATGAAGTCCGGGCCAAAGCCCCATTTACGTAGAATAGTAAAAAGGTATGGCCAAGTGACCGCGTCAAAGGCCTTTTGGAGGTCTATAGAAAGGACATATCCTGGTTGGGAAGGCCCCCCATCCCATGAGATTGCATGAGGGAAATTAAGTCTACCGCTCTCCTAATCTGGTCCGGCCCCTGTCTTAAGGGGATAAACCCCACCTGATCCTTATGGATATAGTTAGCATTGAAGGAGGCCAATCTGTTTGCTAGAATTTTCGTCATAATCTTTAAATCATTATTAATCAGCGAGATCGGCCTGTAGTTACAAACGTCACTGGGGTCCTTGCCCTGTTTGGGGATTACTGATATGTATGCCAGATTAGCTGTCGGTTCCAGGGGGGATCCCGCGCGAAGAGAATTAAAGAGACGAGTCAGATAAGGAGAGAGGGCATCTGAGAAAGCTTTATAATAGTGTGCGGAAAAACCGTCTGGGCCTGGGGCAGATTCTGTTTTGAGGTTCTTTATGACTTCGCGAATTTCCTCCACCTTGAAAGGAGATTCCATAATGGACCTATGAGAGTCCGAAAGTTTAGGAATATCGAAGTTATTTAGGAAGGAATCAATAGAATTCGTGTTGTTAGGGTTAGGGGCTGAGTAGAGCTTGGAATAAAAAACCTGGAAGGTTTCCAAGATCTTTCGGGGTTTTTGGGTAAGAGTTCCTGACAGGGATCTGATCTTAGGCAGAGAGAAGGTTTTTATTTTGGGAGATAGTTTAGCGGCCAAGTGGGGGGCAATTTTGTTTGCCTGAATATAGAACCTGCCGCTTAGCCAAGTCAGATGTTTATCTGCATTGGATGTGAGGGCCAGATTAAGTGCCACTCGGGAGGCTTCCAACTTGGTCAGGGTTGCAGGAGATGGGTCAGCTTTGTGGGACCTACTAAGGGAATGGAATTCTCTTTCTATTTCCTTTTTGAGTTTAGACGCCATTTGGATCATTTTCCCTCTCAGAACGGCTTTGTGAGCCCCCCAGAGGAAACTTGGAGTCGTATCTCCGGTGTCATTGAGACAGAAAAATCCCCTAATTTCTTTTTCTAAAATGATGCAGTTGACTGGGTTGGACAGTAGTGATTTACTTAGGCGCCACTGGGTAGGCCCAGAGCGCGAGAGGGAGCAAGAGATTTTAAGTGTCACTAAGGAGTGATCTGACCAGGGGATTTCCTGTATGGAGGCCTGGGATGCTGTGTGAATATCCAAATTTGGGAGGAGTATATGATCAATTCTGGTGTATGTATTATGAGGTGCCGAGAAATGGGTATAGTCCTTCGCCGTGGGGTTTAGTTCCCTCCACGAGTCTATCAAACCCATGTCATGCAGAAGACGGGCAATTCTGAGGCTTTGTGTGGGCGGATTCTTTAAACGAGATCTCCCTTGAGTCCTAGTCCAGATTCCCCTTTGTGGGGGAACCCGGAGAAAAAAAGGAGGGGGCAACCTCAAAGTGGGTTGTCTGCCTGATGTCACCAGAGGGGGAGTATGTACCTCTGTGTCACAACAGAGAGGGTAGTATGCAAGGCCGATCCGGCCGTCTGGATCCTCCTATGGGGAAATGAGAAAATGTGAGATCAGTCTCAGGGAGGAAGTGGTAACTAATCTGGAAATGTAGGAGAGCAACTGGCAAAAATTAGGGAACCGAGACCAAAAATACGGAAAGGGGAGTCACTGCGGGGAGGGGGGGGAATTAAATTTAAAAAATGTGGCTTTTGTATTATGAAATATACCATGTCGGAAAGCATATATCCCAGTCGGGAAGATTCAGTGTAGCCCGGAAAGGAATCCCCGACAGCCATTAATAGGGCTAGAGGGGCCTAACCACGGGCATAAGCAGACCTGGTGAAAATGTCAGAAGGTAGGTCTACGTAGGGATGCCCCTACTCAAAAGGGAGGATATGATCATCAGTCCAGCAGAAAAGTTGGAAGAAGCAATTCAATTCCAGACTTGAGAAGGGATGTTCATCTTGTAGAGCGAGAGTCTTGTAGCCTCTTTGGTAGCTGCTTGTTCCACAGCGGAGTAAGGGGGCTACCCAGGGGAGGCCGCTTGGAAGAGCCCGGGGTAGGTGTCTCGGGCAGAGGAGCAAGAGTCTGTGAGATTAGGCCTAGTTGCAGGAGCAGGCGCTCTCCATCCTGGAAGTTGGTGAAGTGGTAGGGAGTATCTTTGAAGTGAAATTGAAGGCAGAAAGGGAACGACCAGCGGTATTTGATGGAGTTTTGGGAGAGTATTACCAACAGTGGTTTGAGTGCTCTTCGTTTTTGAACCGTGGCCGGCGAGATGTCCGCAAAGATTTCAATCTTATGCCCTTGGAAGGACAGATTGTCAATGTTGCGGGTTTTTCTCATGACCTCCTCCTTAACGCCATAGTAAAGAGGCTTGACCACGATATCCCTCGGGAGGCCATCTTGGCGGGGAAGTTGAAGGGCTCTGTGTGCTCTGTCAAGTTCAAGTCTATGACCTTGGATGTCTGGAATGAGATCTTTGAGAAATAATTGGACGGTGCTCGGTATATCCGGTACCGTTTCAGATATCCCACGTATGCGGACATTGTAACGTCTACTTCTGTTTTCCAAATCGTCTATTTTGGATAAGGCAGAGTCTAATTGGTCTTGTAAGGACTGAATACAGGCCGTGTTCTGGTTTGTGCGTGCAGCTGTGTTGTCCACCACCTGCTCATCTATGCGAGTGCCCAAGCTCTGTAAGTCAGCCTTAATAACAGCTGTAATCTGAGTGGCATTTTGAGCCAGACCTGCTGCCAGCATATCAGAGAAGCTCTGTAGTAAGAGCTGCATGTCCTGGGTCTGGGGCTGCTGTGAGGCTGAGGGTTGAAGGGGCCCTGCCAGGCCTAGAGGGGAATGGAGCCTGGGTGTATTTAGGAGGTCCCCTAGTGTCCTGTTGCGGAGGGAGTCTGTGGTAGCAGGGGATATCCCTTGGGGCATGCTGTGACTCACGGTTGTTGCCAGCATGTCAGTGTGCTGCTGGATGGGTGGTCTGTAACCTACATGCCGTCTCTCAGGAAAGCTGCAGTCGCCATCTTGGACGGGTCAGGGGCCGCCCAATTAAAGTCTAATTGGCGGCTCACCTCGCTTTTTTGTGTGCCGCCCGACATGAAGGACTGGGCCAGGGAGGTTCGGGGAGCCCAGGAGACGGTTTGGCGCCGATCCCGCTCGATCTGTGTGCTCTGGGGGAAGAGAAGGGCTGGAGCGGTGCGGAGCTCTCGATTAGAGCGTCTTCTCGGGAGTCCCGCGCATGCACACCAACCAATTTACTATAGTTTCAAAAACTGTACTCAAGCAGGTGGCTTAATGCAGTGGTCATCAACCCTGTCCTCAGGGCCCACTAACAGGCCAGGGTTGCAAGATAACTGAAATACATCACAGGTGATATAATTTGCTGCTCAGTGATTGCAGTATTCTAGTCTGCATCTCCCCAAGGTAATACATAAAACCTGGCCTGTTAGTGGGCCCTGAGGACAGGGTTGATGACCACTGGCGTAATGGACAAATTACTGAAGTTTGAAGTTATAACTTCAAAACCAGTAATTTCACAGTAAATATATAAATAATAAACTATTATCTTAGAACATATAGCATAATAATATATGATTTAGCTTGATTAAAACAGTACCTTTTCAACAGCAGCAGATTCTCATTCTCCCTCTTAACTGTGTGAGAAAAACATGGGGTTGTGGGTAAATCTTATACACATAAACCCATGTTTTTTCCTTCTTTCAATTAGTTCTTATTAACGTTTAAACACAGTACAGATACAAAATGTCGATCAACATATTTATAAGAGAAACACGCAGGTACCTCTGATTTAACACAAATGCAAAGAGAGAAAATAGACAATATACATGCATGTTTTAGAAGTTTCATATTTATCATGCCCTATCCATTTATTGCTAGTCAAGACTCAACTTAAAGATGCATAACCTGTTGGTTTATCAAGTGGATAGCGCAGTTTTAAAGGTACATGCCTTACGAACAGTATATCTCAAGAGATAAAATATAAATTAAGGGAAACTTAGAACAACTAAAACTAAAATTAGAACAACTGTAACTACCTCACAGTGATGTGCAATAAGCTCACTAATCCACTTTACTCAGAACCATTAGAAGATTTGAGTTTAAGTTTCTGATAATTTATAGATAAAAGAGAGTCCCAATAATTGTTAAGTTGAATTTCTCATAAAAGTAGTGGGAATGTAAAAAGGGGGCGCATCATTTGAGCCCACTTTCTTGGGACGGCGGCCACCCAGCCCTGTTTGTTTAAATGGTTAATGATATGTATATTATGTTAATGGTGGTGTACTGTCCCTTTAAATATGTGAAGGAAGCTATCCAGGTCGGATCCAATGGGATTTCAGTGAATGTTCTGGAGTTTGCCTTGGGAGGTGTTAAAAGGGATGCATCTGGGTCTGCCTCTGCCTCGGTTTCCTCAGTCACTGCTCCTGTATCACTGGGTCAGTTAGGAAGGGAAGTGGATATACACACACTCATTCCTGTTAGTGGGACTGTAAATAGGTCAGTACTGAAATCCCAAATGAAGGAGGTGATGCCTTGTGAGGTCTCCCCTTTAGGTTACCACTTAGCTATGCTGGTTAAGGAGAAGATCTGGAGGTGGGGATTTTGTAGATGTTTTATCCCTCATTCCTGCAGCCAAAGATTTTATTATGAGAACTGATAAGAAAGGTAAGGATAGACAGGAAGTGGATAAGCGCAGGCCTATACAGTGCTGTATTAACAATTGGTTACAAGCATTTTGTGTTTTTGCCAGTGTGTTAGTGGAGAAGCATCCTAATTTGAGCAGGGGTCTTTTTCAACACCTAGATCACATGTTGGAGGCCTATAAAAACTTTGGGGGCCTGGGCTGGTACTCCTATGATGAGTCCTTCCACCAGAAGTTGGCTTTTCATCCATCCCTCAGATGGGAGATGAAGGACATAGGCCTATGGCTAAATTTGATCCTTCCACAGAAAGCGAATGCGGCTAAGCAGAATCCCTGTCAGCTCAGTTTATCGCAGGGGTTGTTGTTTTTTATTTCATGAGAGTCAATGTCATTTTAATACTGCTTGTAAATACAGACATAAATGCTCCTTCTGTGCGGGGCCACATCCAGTGGTGAGGTGTTTTAAAAAGACTACAGTAGCTGGGTCCCAGCCACAGCTGAATATTTTTCCCAAAAGCCTGCACGCCAGTGAGGCTGGAAAATATGCGCCCCTGGCTGGACCTCTACCCAAACAGGGAGAAAGCACTTTTGCTTCTTGAAGGATTTTCAGTCGCTTTTCCTCTGCTGTCCTTCTCGGGTAAGGGGTGCACTAGTGTAGATAATTTAAAGTTGGTTCAACGATTTCCAAACGTGGTGCGGGTGAACGTTTTTAAGGAGATTGCGGAGGGTCGCATGGCAGGTCCTTTTTGTTCTCCGCTGTTCGAAGATTTCCGTATCTCTCCACTAGGTGTGGTTCCTAAGAGGGAACCGAATACCTTTCAGTTAATTCAACATCTCTCTTTCCCAAAAGGAGGATCATTGAATGACGATATTGATGAGGCTCTGTGTTCGGTCGATTATGCGACTTTTGAGGAGGCGATCATTAAAGTTAAGTCAAGACCCGGGGGGCCTTGCTTTTGCCAATCTCCCCATCAGCTTTCAGTTCGTTAGGATTTTATTTTGAAGATCATTATTTTTTTGACAAATGCCTCACTATGGGATGTTCCTTGTCCTGTCCATACTGTGAGACGTTTTCCACTTTTTTGCATTGGGTTATGCTTTTGGAATCCAGGCAGGACTCAATAGTGCATCACCTGGACGATTTTTTATTTATAGGCCCGGCAAAGTCTGACGTGTTTGCAGCTGCTAGAATTGTTTGGCATTATTGCAGAATATTTTGGTGTTCCTCTGGCCAAGGAGAAGACTTGTCTTCCTGCAACTTCGATGGAGTTTGAGAAGATGAGGAACCTCATTGCTTTCTTTTTAAAGCGGAGTTACACCCAAAAGTGGACTTCCGCTTTAAGTACTCCTAGCCCCCCGACATGCCACAATTGGCATGTCATTATTTGGGGGGGGGGCTGGGTACCTGGTTTGGAGTGGGACTTCCTGTCCCACTTCCTCCTTCCGACTTCTGACCACCTAGGCGATTTCTAGGCGGCCCCTCCCTCCCAGCAATGTTCTGGGACATGTGACAGGTCCCAGAACAGTGCCTGGCCATTGACGGAGCGCAGCACTGGCTCGCTCAAGCTCAGTGCGTGCCAGGCTGTGAAGCCGTAAACTGTCCCAGCGGGCGCCCACACTCACAATGTCGGCGCCGAGAAGAGGAGGGGGAAAGAATGGAGGCTTCGGGCGGCCGCATCGCTGGACCGTGGGACAGGTGAGTGGCTGTTTATTAAAAGTCAACAGCTATACTTTTTGTAGCTGCTGACTTTTAATAAACTCAAAAACTAGTGGAACTCCGCTTTAAGGAGACGGAAGGTTTTGTTGAAAGAGATGCAGTCACTGTTGGGCCTCCTGGCTTTCGCTTGCAAAATAATGCCGGTGGGTAGGATTCGTCTATATCTTTCCACTTCGAGTTTAAAGTCCCTGTTTGCTCACATTCACTTGACGGCCTCCATCAAGTATGACTTGGTGGTATGGGCCGAATTTTTGGAATCTTTTAACGGAAGGTCCATTTTTCAGTCGGATTTTATTTTTGCCCCAGACTTCCGCTTATTTACGGACGAAAGGTTTTGCGGCTATCTGGGAATCGCATTGGAGTTGTGGGGCATGGCCGGAATCTTGGATTCGGAAGAAGGCAACTCGAAACATTTTGCTGCTAGAGCTCTTTCCGATATTAGTAGCGGTGTCCCTTTGGGGACAGTTCTTTGCAAACAAACGGATTCTGGTGAAACTGACAATAAAGGTGTTCTTTTTGCTGGCAACTGCCTTTTTTTCTAGCTCTTTATATGTGATCAAGATCTTCGCGGTATTTGTTTTTTTTATGTTTGAAATTTAATATCTGGATTAAGGCCAAGTACAAGCTGGGGGTGTTGAATATCGTAGCTGACTCTCTTTCCTGTTTACAGATGGAGTGGTTTCACCAATTGCTTCCTGGGGTGGACGAGGAATAGACGCAGTGCCCAGTGTACCTTTGGGATCTGATTTAACACCGGTTCTTGATACTATTAGACGCTCAGTCGCTCCTCATACATGGACGGATTACTCTGCCGCTTGACGGAAGTGGATAAATTTTGCTGCCAATGCTGGTTTTGCTTGGGATGCCCCCACTGAGCAGTCTGTTCTGGCTTTTTTGGCCTTTTTTGATGGGCGGGCAACCTTCATATGGTTTTCTGTCAAAGAAAAAGTATCCTTTTTCTTTTGCCTAAGAAGACTTCCGCCTTGCTCTTGCTTTTTTTTACTGTGAAGCAGGCATTGAAGGGGTACAAGAAGGGAAACTTTGCCCCGGATGGAAGACGGTCTATTTCTTTTACTATTCCTAAGCAACTTTGTGAAGCAACGTCCTTTGTCTGCTTTACCAGTTATGAGGCTTTGCTGTTTAAAGCAGCTTTTGAGTTGTCTTATTTTTGGGCTTTTCAGGTTTCTGAATTGCTTCCAGCATCCAAAGGTAGTTATTTGGGAATGCTAGGGGAGCAGGTTGTAGTTGACCAAGGTCGGGTATGCCTTTTTCTGAGGAGGTCTAAAACCGACCAATTGGGATGTGGGGTATGGGTAACTCTACTGGATTGTAGTGACCTTTCGGTGTGCCAGGTGGAGGTGGTGGCGGGTTTCTTGGCCGCTCGTCTGGTTGGGTCGTGCCAGTTTTTCATTCATTTAAATCTATCTCCTCTCACTAAATATCACTTTTCATATGTCCTTAACCATTTCAGCCCCGGAAGGATTTACCCCCTTCCTGACCAGAGCACTTTTTACAATTCGGCACTGCGTCGCTTTAACTGCTAATTGCGCGGTCATGCAATGCTGTACCCAAACGAAATTTGTGTCCTTTTCTTCCCACAAATAGAGCTTTCTTTTGATGGTATTTGATCACCTCTGCCGTTTTCATTTTTTGCGCTATAAATGGAAAAAGACCGAAAATTTTGAAAAAAAATGATATTTTCTACTTTTTGTTATAAAAAAAATCCAATAAACTCAATTTTAGTCATACATTTAGGCCAAAATGTATTCGGCCACATGTCTTTGGTAAAAAAAATGTCAATAAGCGTATATTTATTGGTTTGCGCAAAAGTTATAGCGTCTACAAACTAGGGTACATTTTCTGGAATTTGCACAGCTTTTAGTTTATGACTGCCTATGTCATTTCTTGAGGTGCTAAAATGGCAGGGCAGTACAAAACCCCCCCAAATGACCCCATTTTGGAAAGTAGACACCCCAAGGAAATTGCTGAGAGGCATGTTGAGCCCATTGAATATTTAATTTTTTTTTTTGTCCCAAGTGATTGAATAATGACAAAAAAAAAAAAAAAATTTACAAAAAGTTGTCACTAAATGATATATTGCTCACACAGGCCATGGGCATATGTGGAATTGCACCCCAAAATACATTCAGCTGCTTCTCCTGAGTACGGGGATACCACATGTGTGGGACTTTTTGGGAGCCTAGCCGCGTACGGGGCCCCGAAAACCAAGCACAGCCTTCAGGATTTCTAAGGGCATAGATTTTTGATTTCACTCCTCACTACCTATCACAGTTTTGAAGGCCATAAAATGCCAAGATGGCACAAAACCCCCCCAAATGACCCCATTTTGGAAAGTAGACACCCCAAGCTATTTGCTGAGAGGCATGGTGAGTATTTTGCAGCTCTCATTTGTTTTTGAAAATTAAGAAAGACCAGAAAAAATGTTTTTTTTTTTTCTTTTTTCAATTTTTAAAACTTTGTGACAAAAAGTGAGGTCTGCAAAATACTCACTATACCTCTCAGCAAATAGCTTGGGGTGTCTACTTTCCAAAATGGGGTCATTTGGGGGGGGGGGTTTGAGCCACCTGGGCATTCCATGGCCTCCGAAACTGTGATAGGCAGTGAAGAGTGAAATCAAAAATTTATGCCGTTAGAAAGCCTGAAGGCGGTGCTTGGTTTCGGGGTCCCGTGCGCGGCTAGGCTCCCAAAAAGACCCACACATGTGGTATCCTCGTACTCAGGAGAAGCAACAGAATTTATTTTGGGGTGTAATTTCACATATCCCCATGGCATGTTTGAGCAATATATCATTTAGTGACAACTTTGTGCAAAAAAAAAAAAATTTGTCTCTTTCCCGCAACTTGTGTCACAATATAAAATATTCCATGGACTCGACATGCCTCTCAGCAAATAGCTTGGGGTGTCTACTTTCCAAAATGGGGTCATTTTGGGGGGGTTTGAACTGTCCTGGCATTTTATGCACAACATTTAGAAGCTTATGTCACACATCACCCACTCTCCTAACCACTTGAAGACAAAGCCCCTTCTGACACTTTTTGATTACATGAAAAAATTATTTTTTTTTGCAAGAAAATTACTTTGAACCCCCAAACAGTATATATTTTTTTTTAAGCAAATGCCCTACAGATTAAAATGGTGGGTGTTTCATTTTTTTTTTCACACAGTATTTGCGCAGCGATTTTTCAAACGCATTTTTTGTGGAAAAAACACACTTTTTTAAATTTTAATGCACTAAAACACACTATATTGCCCAAATGTTTGATGAAATAAAAAAGATGATCTTAGGCCGAGTACATGGATACCAAACATGACATGCTTTAAAATTGCGCACAAACGTGCAGTGGCAACAAAATTAATATATTTTTAAAAGCCTTTAAAAGCCTTTACAGGTTACCACTTTAGATTTACAGAGGAGGTCTACTGCTAAAATTACTGCCCTCGATCTGACCTTCGCGGTGATACCTCACATGTATGGTGCAATTGCTGTTTACATTTGACGCCAGACTGACGCTTGCGTTCGCCTTAGCGCGAGAGCAGGGGGGACAGGGGTGCTTTTTTTTTTTTCTTTATTATTTTTTTGCTTTTTTATCTTATTTTTAAACTGTTCCTTTCATTTTTTTTTTTTTTTTTTAATCATTTTTATTGTTATCTCAGGCAATGTAAATATCCCCTATGATAGCAATAGGTAGTGACAGGTACTCTTTTTTGAAAAAATTGGGGTCTATTAGACCCTAGATCTCTCCTCTGCCCTTCAAAGCATCTGACCACACCAAGATCGGTGTGATAAAATGCTTCCCCAATTTTCCAATGGCGCTGTTTACATCCGGCGAAATCTAAGTCATAAAATGCTTGTAGCTTCCGGTTTCTTAGGCCATAGAGATGTTTGGAGCCACTCTGGTCTCTGATCAGCTCTATGGTCAGCTGGCTGAATCACCGGCTGCATTCTCAGGTTCCCTGTTGAGACAGGAGAGCCAGAGAAAAACACGGAAGACGGTGGGGGGGGGGCATTCCCTCCCACGGCTTGTAAAAGCAGTCTAGAGGATTAGAATTAGCCGCTAGGATTGCTTTTACATGAAAGCTGACCGCTGGCTGAAAAGAATGATACCAAGATGATACCTAAACCTGCAGGCATCATTCTGGTATAACCACTCAAAGTCGTGAATGGCGTACCTGAAGACAAAAAAATGGTTAACAATAAAACACAGTAAACAGTAAAGTATAAAAAATTGCATACTTGAAAAGCAAACATGATAAAACAAAATAACAATAAAACATTGCAGAATAGAATCCAGTAAAAAGAGCAGAACAATAGAGAGAGAATAGAGAGAGAGAGAACAATAAAACGACAACTATTTTTTTTTATTTTATATTTTTGTTTGTGTTTTTTTTTTACACTTTTTTTTGTAACTGTAACTTTTATAACTGTAACCGGTTCCAGGTTCGGGTCTCTCAAAATGCGATGGTATCTTGGGAGACCCTGTGAAAGTGCGCCTAGTCTGTGCAATGCTGTACCCTACGCTAATACTCAACTAGTGAATGGTAGCATTCAAAACATTCACCAATGCAAAGACCAGGATTGTCAGGACAAGAGGGACAATAATAGCGGGTGTCAAGCCTATATCCGCGCTAGCTGCAGACACAACATCTTTTTTGGGGGGGTTCGTTGGGTAGGGGTACTCGGGAGGACATAAAAATGCCTCTCATGCAGCCGACTGCATTTGGTTGGGAATGTGAATGGGGGAAGTACGGGTTCTGCAGAAGCGGTGGGTTCCCAATTAGGATTGGCGAATGCAGCAGGAAGGGCATTATGGGAACGACGGGCCTGTTTGTCTTCTTTGTGGCAGCGGGACACTACTTGTGCTTGCCACCTCACCAGCTTGAACTGCACTTATGGGACTCGCAACCTCACCAAGTGTTACTGCAGTGCTGGTTTGACTACGACCGGGGTGTACTAGGCCACTGGTGCTTGCCAGTTCACCAAAACGCTACAAAAAAAACTGTTAGCGATCGCAGGGATCAGGCCTGACTCTGCGAACGCTGCAGTTATGTGTTTAGTGTTTTGTAAGTGACAGTGATCGATCGATACCGCACTTGGGTGGGCTGGGCCGGGCGGAGGGGCAAAACGCAGGTGCTAGCAGGTATCTGGGCTGATCCCGCTAACACTGCGTTTTTGGGAACCCTAAACTGCTGGGGACGCTAGTATAGATCTGATTGGATCAGATATTGATCCGATCAGATACTATGCCACTAAGGGAGGTGTACGGTGCGTGCGTGGGTGTTAGCGCTACTGGCACTAACCTGACGCTACCTCGGGCTGGTGCTTGCCAGTTCACCAAAACGGTACCAAAAAAACTTTTAGCGATCGCAGGGATCAGGCCTGACTCTGCGAACGCTGCAGTTATGCGTTTAGTGTTTTGTAAGTGACAGTGATCGATCGATACTGCATTTGGGTGGGCTGGGCTGGGCCGGGCGGAGGGGCAAAACGCAGGTGCTAGCAGGTATCTGGTCTGATCCCGCTAACACTGCGTTTTTGGGAACCCTAAACTGCTGGGGACGCTAGTATAGATCTGATCGGATCAGATATTGATCCGTTCAGATACTATACCACTAAGGGAGGCGTATGCTGCGTGCGTGGGTGTTAGCGGTACTGGCGCTAATCTGAAGCTGCCTGGGGCGACGCATATCACCGCCGGGCGATCAGGGGGCTAAACCTTTATTTGGTAATAAACGGCGGGTGCCCTGACACTATAAAAAATAAACGAACTAACCAGCGTCACCCATAACGGTTATCAGTGGTGAAAGGGTTAACTAGGGGGCAATCAAGGGGATAAAACATTTATTAGATAGTATATGGGGGTCCCTGTCGCTATAAAACGCTGACAGCGAACCTAAATATTTACGTCCCTAACTAGTGGAACCAGTGACACTAATACAGCGATCAGAAAAATGATTGCTTAGTGACACTGGTGACGGGGGGTGATCAAGGGGTTAAAACTTTATTAGGGGGGGTTAGGGGGGTACCCTAGACCTACAGGGGGCTAAACCTAACTGCCCTACCACTTCTAACTGTCACAAACTGACACCATGCAGTAATCAGGAAAAAAAAAAAAAAAAACCTGCTTGGTGTCAGTGTGACAGGGAGGGGGGAGGGGTGATTGGGGGGGGGATCGGGGGGCGATCGGGGGGGATCGGGGGTGTAATGTATGCCTGGCATGTTCTACTGTGTGTGTGTGTGTTTTACACTTACTTAGATGTCTTCTCTCCTCGGCGCCGGAATGGAAACTGCCGAGCCGAGGAGAGATGACATCACATCCTCTGCCCCCGTGTACTTTACAGAGGCAGGGGATGTTTCTCATTGGCTGGGAGCGATCACGAGGGGGGCCACGATCGGATGGCCTCCCCCTCATCTCTGATCGCTCCCAGACAAATGCCGACTGCCGCTGGCACCGGGGGGGGGGTCCGATCGGACCCCCCCGCCCGCGGGAAGGCAATCACGTATGGGTACGTGATTTTGCCTGCCCGTGCCATTCTGCTCACGTATATAGGCGTGAGGCGGTCGGCAAGTGGTTAAGCACTGCCTGGAGCATTTGGGTTTACATCATTTTAAGTTTTCATCCCATTCATTTAGGATAGGGGCAGGCTCCGATGCTGCGAGAGGGGTTTGGCCATAATGGGTATGGGTAGATGGAGGTCTGATTGTTTTAAAAGATATATCAGACCTAACCTTTCCCTTTGATTTTGTAGGTTTTCAGCATTGCATATTGATTCTGGGCCACTCCTATATATCCCAGGCACGGAAGCGTGCGGCTCAACGCATGTACTCGGTTAATTTATCCTTACAGCTGGAATCCTTTGCTTTGAACTGGAGGGGTGTGAGAGGGCTGAAGTGGGGCCAACTTTATTCTCTGTTGTCCCAACTGTATCAGATTTGGTCGCCACCCTCAATACTGATAATCCATTTGGGAGGTAATGACTTAGGTAACACTTGTACTTTGGATCTGTTGTTCGTGATAAAGAGAGATCTGTACCACTTTCATCTGACTTCCCCTGATACAACCATTGTGTTTTCCAACATAGTTCCCTGCTTGGCTTGGCCGTCTTCACCATTGCACAGAGTAATGGAAAAAATGAGGAAGAGGGTCAATCGGCTATGGCTAAGTACATGTGGATGTTAGGAGGTTTTACATACCGACACGTGGATCTGGAGGGGGGATCCCAGGGCTGTATAGGCAAGATGGGGTCCATCTTTCGCAAGTAGGTGCCGATATTTTCAATCTAGGGCTGCAAAGTAGCATTGAGATGGCAGCATATGTGGGGTAGGCCGGGCTTGTTTCACAAGTCCGGCTGGTGGGGACATGTTTTTTAGTTAATAAAGTTTAAGCTGCCAGAGTTCTGAAAACTGGGCAAAAGCCTGCTATGTTTTTATTTCATCCAAAGTTTGGATTAATATTGTTGTGGTTATGAAATTGTAAACCAATAAAGTGCCGCGGCCATTTTCTTCCAAACACTGTTTGTTTGTGTTATTAGACTATATGGTTGTATCGGGGGGAATAAGGCGGGGGGCGGGTGTGGCCTGCAGTACCATGTATAATCATTTGAGCCCACTTTCTTGGGACAGTGGCCACCCAGCCCTGTTTGTTTAAATGGTTAATGATATGTATATTATGTTAATGGTGGTGTACTGTCCCTTTAAATATGTGAAGGAAGGTATCCAGGTCGGATCCAATGGGATTTCAGGAAATGTTCTGAAGTTTCCCTTGGGAGGTGTTAAAAGGGCTGCAGAGGGTCTCCTCTTCCTCTTGCAGCAGCCAGGACCACGAATGAAAGAGCTCCCTCCCTCCCTCTCTGTAGCATGCATTTTGAGTGGTTGGGTCACCCTGGAATCCGGGGGGGGCGTGTTTTTTGGTTAATAACGTTTAAACTGCCCGAGTTCTGAAAACTGGGCAAAAGCCTGCTATGTTTTTATTTCATCCAAAGTTTGGATTAATATTGTTGTGGTTATGAAATTGTAAACCAATAAAGTGCCGCGGCCATTTTCTGTCAAACACTGTTTGTTTGTGTTATTAGACTATATGGCTGTATCGGGGGGTATAAGGCGGGGGGCGGGTGTGGCCTGTGGTCCTATTAACCCTTCTGATTACTTCCGAAACATTTAAAGTTTTGGAAGTCTTCCATGCTGAGGTTATTGTCAACCTCGCTGCTATGAGGATACGGGACACTATAGTTTTGTACTGTATGGGAAAGGAGTCTATTGTAAGACCTAGCAGAGCCAAGTGTGGCGATGCGGTGGTCAGTATACCAGTAACTTTGGAAATGAACGAGAATACCGAGTTCCAGAAACTCTTAAGGGATTTATATGTCCACAAAATGTGTAATAAGTTGCCAATACTGCCACACTGTCGTCAGCACAAAGAAGACGCATCTGAGTGCCTTTAGGGAATTTTGAACGGTGTAAGATAACTTCTATAAAGTATTTTTAGGGCATTATCCCAAAGATTTACGCAATAGGATGTACTTATATTGTTAGGTAGCCTCCCTGGCGGTTTTCCCGAGTGTGGCTCGGGGTTAAAATTCAGGACCATTAACTATAACCCCCGAGCCACACTCGGGATTACATCTCAGGATCCTGGTGTGGCTTTACTTACCTTGTCCCCGGGATCCTGCGATGTCCCCCCCACGGTGTCTGCAGGCTCCGTCCTCCTCTGAAGCCTCTCCGTGCCAGGCTCCGTTCCCTGCGAGCGGCGCAACGCACGGGGGCGGAGCCTGGCGGCAAATTCAAAAAAGTGTAAAATCATAACACATACAGTACTGTAATCTTACAGATTACAGTACTGTAGGAAATTATTTCACATCCCTTTTGTCCCCAGTGCTTTGTCCAGTGCCCTGCATGCAGTTTTATGTTATATATACTGTTCTTTCTGCCTGGAAACTGAAGATTGTCCATAGCAACCAAAAAGTGTCCCTTTACATCAAAAGTGGCTTAAGACCAGCTAGAAAACAGCGATAGTAAATTAGAACACTTGCAGAATTGAGCGATAGTGAATCGTGGGGAAATTTATTTTATTATTAATTTTTTTTTTTTTTAATTTTTTTATTTATTATATTATAATTTATGTTTTTGTGTTTCAAACTTTATCATACCCGGGATATCTACTAGACTCTTGTTTGGACAGATTTAAGTGTGTTATTGTTAAGAATTACAGACCTACAATATACAAATTTCCATGCAAAATAATTGTACCGCTTTCAACACCTAAAATCCGAAATAATCATACCGCCAGGGAGGTTAAAGCATGTTGCCACTCCCTTGCTGAGAAGGATTTGAAGAAATCTCTTTCCCAGTTGAGCAATTGTGGAGATTTTGTGAAAGGTTCTGACTGTTGGAAGTAGTTGTAGAACCAAGAGATGTCTACTTTGCTAGGGTTCTGCTGATTTAGATATTGCCATAGTTTGGCGCCCATGTTAATACCTAATGAAGGGTGTGTACGGTGAAAATTACATAGTCGCGGGTGGAGTAGTCAAGGGTGCTTACTGATTGCTCTGCAAGGTCTCTATAGGTGATAATTCCTTTTCTAAGCCATAATGAGACATTTAATGAAGACAACAGATGCTCGTAGGCCAAGATTACTCGTGGGTTTTTAGTTGTTTTTTTCCTTCTAATTAAGAGGGCTGGGCTGGAAGGGAGCATGTGTCTTTTAGACACATGCCATGACACTGCAGTAAGAGGCTTGCCTCCACTGCAACATTTTTAGCTGGGGCTAATAGTACTTTACCATTGGTCCAAGGCTCCAAGCTGTCTTTTGAGTTCAGTGCCTCTGACAAGAAGTGAGGAGAGGCACTGTGAGCTCATCCTCTCAGTCTGCTGTAAACAGAGTGTTCCAGCTTGGATTTAAGCTGGCCACTCTGTATTTAGCTTCTGACAGGCTGTGCAAGAAGCCCTGTATCTCCGGAACCATAGGTCCTAGGAGCCCCAAATTTTGGGGTATCCACGACCCTCGAAACTCAATCATTTTTTTTTTCTTTTGTGATTTTTTTTTTTTGGGCAAATGGGCGTATCTTAAAGTAAGGGGCCTATTGCTGCAGCTCCAATAGCCCCTATGTTAATCTGGCACTGGTGGAAAGACTTGAAAATTGCTGTTCACAGACACTCTCCATCCAATCTGACAGAGCTTAAGCTATTTTGCAAAGAAGAATAGGCAAAAAGACTTGCAGCTGTAATTGCAGTAAAAGGTGGTTTGACAAAGTATTGACTTAGGAGGGCTGAATACAAATGCATGCCACACTTTTCACATATTTATTTGTAAAATATTTTGAATACTATCACATAAAATCCCAATAAAATACATTCACATTTTTGGTTGTAACATGACAAAATGTGCAAAATTTTAAGGGGTATGTACCCTGTATAATATTGGACCTTACATAATATCGTAATAGTTGTGATTATGATACCTGTAGAAACCAGTTTTGACTTTTCATCAACTTTGTGCACACAAACACGCAGGCTGTAGAACGAAAAATTAGGAAGACAGCTACAGATTATCAGTAGGTCGCTCTTATAGGAACTGTTGTGTTTATACATTATATATTTTCTACAAGCTCTGCAAAGAAGCTATCTGGGTTGGAGCAGTCTGTGTACAAGCTAGCCACATGCTGTGGAGGGGATTTTTTTTAATTTAAAGATTCAGTTTAAGTGGCACAGCAGGAATATATGCAGGGAAATTCAGAGGCTTGTTTTTTATCTTTACTTGATCCAACAAAGCTTCTCAGATACGCAAACTGAATTTTTTGTACATTGGTTTCCAAGATGCCTTGATTTCGAATGAAACCTCTTTGTGTACTCACCCACACTCTCTAAAATGTATTCATTCTTGTGGGCATTGAAAGGCAATCCAAGCCAAATAAAAGACGGGCATGGTAATGCATGGTATACAGTATGAAAGATATAAAGCTCCATTCTTCACTTGTCTCTACGGAGTCTCTCACTTGTTCAATCTGAAAATTGAGGATCAGTAAAGCCGCTTTATTCATGCTTGAAAAATTTTAATTTTATGCAGAGGACAGATTACAACAGAATCCAAACACCTAAATACACAGTTGAAATGTATATGTGATCTTTTGTATCTGTCTTAATGTTTGTATTAATTTTTTGCTGCTCTGTGTTTCATACTGTTACCCAAATAATGGGGTGGGCTGTGCATAACCAGCATTACCCCCCCCCCCCCCCACCTGTAGCCTGTGTATTGTACTATACGTAAGAATCATAACATTGGTAAGGCTCTTCCTGTTTTTTTCCTGCTCCTCTAAAGTAGATTTACAACCTAACTGAATGATATTTAATTTTCTAAAGCACTATGTACTATGGCGCGTCGGCGCCATGTCTGCGCCCAGTGTATGACGTCAGTGCCTGCGCGGTGTCATCACGCCATTGCGCATTGTGTCATCTTTCTGGGCTGGGTGCTTTTGGTGGCAATTCTCTCATGAGGTGATAGGTGCTGGCTCTGGTGTGCACCCCTTCTCACCTTTGGCTGCCCTGCATGGCGTTTGGTGGGACTGGCAATGCCCCTTCCAGGGCACAAATGGAAGGGACAGTAGGGGGTGTTCTTTTCTTCTCTTTCCTTTTCACTTTAAGAGAATGTGAAGCAATATCTGGTTCTTCAGGTCCAATATGTTACATTAATGGTCTTGATGCCATATTTATTTTATTTAATCATCTTTTTTGTATCTGCATTGTGGACTTGGTGATTCGTTTTCTCTCTTCTTTAGTGGACTTACATCTATATATTTTTTTACTATCTTTTTTCTCGCTACTGACTTTCCCGAGATGGGTTTTCTATTTTTCTTGTACTCAGGCACAGCTTTAGAAGCACTATTCACATTCTAACTGATTCCTTGTGTTCACCTTTTCCCTGTAGTTATCACTTCACCTATGTTTATTATTTCTGCTGGACTTTGACATAAAAATTGTTTAGGCACATATTTTCTTTATAGTAACTACTGGGCAACATAATTGGATGGACATATATTCATGTTACCCATGCTGTATCCACCTTCTGTTTGCCCCCTTTGGACCCTTAGCGGATCCTACTTCCACAGCTTCCGGACATCCCTGACTGTCACCAATTGGAAATGCTGCCATGTGTATCTAAGTTTAGCTGATTTGTAGGTATGGGGTCTCTTATGGAGGCCTTAGTGCTTCCAATTATATCTTTCATTATCAATTGTGTTATATATCATAAAACTGATGTTTTACCACACACACATTTATATGTGCATCTTCTCCTGAAGAAGTGAGTGCTGACTCACAAAACAAGTCAAGTTTTTAATATGCATTTTTATACCTAATTACAGTGCCTTGCAAAAGTGTTCATACCCCTTGAAATTTTCCACATTCCACGTAAATGTATTATATTGGGATTTTATTTGATAGACCAACACAAAGTGGCACATAATTGTGAAGTGGAAGGAAAATGATGATAAATGATTTTCCAACTTTTTTACAAATAAATATGTGAAAAGTGTGGCGTGCATTTGTATTCAGCCCCCTGGGTCAATACTTTGCAGAACCACCTTTCACTGCAATTACAACTGCAAGTCTTTTGGGTATGTCTCTATCAGCTTTGCACATCTAGAGAGTGACATTTTTGCCCATTCTTCTTTGCAAAATAGCTCAAGTTCTGTCAGATTGGATGGAGAGCAACTATGGACAGCAATTTTCAAGTCTTGCCACAGATTCTCAATTGGATTTAGGTCTAGACTTTGACTGGGCCGTTTTAACACATGAATATGCTTAGATCAAAACAATTCCATTGTAGCTCTGGCTGTATGTTTAGGGTCATTGTTCTGCTGGAAGGTGAACCTCCGCCCCAGTCTCAAGTCTTTTGCAGACTCTAACAGGTTTTCTTCTAAGATTGCCCTGTATTTGGCTCCATCCATCTTCCCATCAACTCGAACCAGCTACCCTGTCACTGCTGAAGAAAAGCATCCCCACAACATGATGCTGCCATCACCATATTTCACGGTGGGGATGGTTTATTCAGGGCGATGTGCAGTATAAAGTCATCAGGGCTGGGCTCAGCTCTTTCTTCTCTAAGCTGGCCACTCAGATGTTGGCTAATTGCCAGCTCCCATCTCTCTCCACAGTTACTCAGCTGTTGATAATCCTGCTTGTCAGTCCTGCCTACTTAAACCGTCCAGTCCAGAGGAGCTCTGCCTTCGCCTTGGTCAACATCACAAGAAACATCACCTGCGTTCCTGTTTAAAGACTGGCTTTGCTGACATCCCTTCTGGCTCCAGATCCTGCTTGCTGTTCCACTACATTGATCCCTGACTTCTGGCTTGGCTGACTATCCATTCCGGTTATGGAACTTTGGCTATGTTTTGACTCTTTTGACTTTTTTTATTAAACAAGTGTGATTTAACTGTACTTCTGTCTCGGTCTGATTTCATGGTTTCTGACAGTAGGTGAAGGCCATGAATTCAGAAGATGCAGTCAATCCAATTGTTGGTAATATTTTTTCCAGATTGGATGAACTGGATCACCGCATGGATCAGTTCGCCATGGCGTTACAAACGCTTCTGAGTCACTAGGCTCACCCGGAATCTTCCACTGTGACCACCCTGATACAACCTATGTTTCAGGCCGATCCTGCTGCTGCTCCAGTCTCTGTGCAGGCACCCGCCTTAAGTATTACCTCTATTAGAGGCATGTCTGGTTCCGCTCCGCTTCCCCTGCGATTTGGGGGCGATCTAGTTCAATGCAGAGGGTTTCTCAACCAGGTTGAGATATACTTTTAGATGCTGCCCCAGGTGTTTCCCACGTACAGAAGCAAAGTAGGTTTCGTGATATCTTTCTGAGAGAGCCTTGGCCTGGGCAAACCCTCTATGGGAGACGCAAAAACCTGTTGTCTTGAGTTACCCTGAGTTTGTGGCTTTGTTTAAAAGGGTATTTGATGTTCCTGCACGCTACGCTTTTGCTGCCAAGTGCCTCATGTCCATCGAACAGAGTATGAGAACTGATACCGACTACGCCATTGAATTCCGTACTCTGGCAACAGAGGTTGCGTGGAACAATGAGGCCCTCGTGGCTGCTTTTTCTCATGGTCTCTCGGATACCATCAAGGATGAGATAACAGCCCGAAATATACCCACTGAGCTGGAGAAGTTGATCACGTTTGCCATCCTCATTGACTCCAGACTCAGAGGAAGACTCTCTTTTAAGGAACATTTGCGGAAGCCTCCTGTATGTTTGTCTCTGAGCTTTGCCTCCCTCACCTCCCATGCCTTCTGGACCTGAGTCGGGCAGTGAAGGTGAACCCATGCACTTGGTTTTCACGCATCTCTCTGTGGATGAGAGAACCTTTAGGAGGAGGGAGAAATTGTGCCTTTATTGTGGCCAGGCAGGTCACTTTTTGAAGTCTTGTCCTACCCCTCCAGGGAACGCTCAAATCTTAAGGTGACAGACCTTAGGTGGCGTTGTTTCATCCCCAGTTATCCAGAAGGATAAGCCCCTGGTTTCGGTCACCCTTTCTTGGGCTGAGTCGTCCATCGAGATACAGGCTATAATCGACTCTGGGGCTGCAGGCCTGTTTATTGATGCTGCCTTTGTATTGAAGCACTCGATTCCACTACAGCTGCGTGACACTCCACTTGCCATTGAGGCTCTTGTCGGGAGACCTCTACAGCCTGCCCATGTGACTCATGAGACGGTTCCGTTGTCCATGGCCGTAGGGGCTCTTCACCATGAAATAATCCAATTCCAAGTTATTTCCTCACATAAGTTTCCGCTGGTTATTGGTTATCCTTGATTACAGAGGCACTACCCCTCTTTTGGCTCCGTGCTGAGGTTCTCTACTGGTCACCACAATGCAGTGAGACATGCTTCCAGAAGGAAGCCAGGGTCCTGTGCACCTCTTCACTCTCCTCCCTGCCAGAGGAGTACCGCGATTTTAGTGATGTCTTTGACAAAGGTCAAGCCGGTAATTTGCCTCCACACCGGCTGTATTATTGAGCAATTGACCTTCAACCTTATGCCACACCCCCTCGTGGCCAGGTTTACCCTTTGTCGGTCTTGGAGGATAAGGCCATGGAGGAGTATGTTGCAGACGCACTTTCTCAAGGTTTCATCCGCAAATCCTCATCTCCCGCTGGTGCTGGTTTCTTCTTTGTGAAGAAGAAGAGTGGTGAACTGAGACCTTGTATTGATTATAGGGGTTTCAATCATTTTACGATTAAGAATGCCTATCCAATTCCGTTGATTACAGAGTTATTTGACCGGGACAGGGTCCTACGTTGCTATATTTCCGGCCAATCATAACAACTGGTCAGACCTATTACAATGGGCAGAGTTTTCTCACAACAGTGCCTTGAATTCTGCTTCCCTATTGTCCCTGTTTTTGGCGAATTCTGGTTTTCAACCTTCCATGTTGCCTGACTCGTTTGTTCCGCAGAGTATTCCTGCATTAGAGGAGCATCTCTGTGGTCTTCGTTCCACTTGGGCACAAGTCCAGGAGGCTTTGCGTCATGCTAATGATAGGTACAGACTCCATGCTGACCACAGACGCCTACCTGCGCCTTCCTACCAAGTTGGGGACAGGGTCTGGCTGTCATCTTGCAACCTCCATCTTCGTGGTCTCCCACTGAATTTTGCACCTCGGTTTATTGGGCCTTTCCATATTATTCGCAGGATTAACCCAGTGGCTTACACATTAGACCTTCCTTCTAATATGCGTATTTCAAATGTATTTCATGTCTCCTTATTAAAACTTTTGGTCTGCAACCGCTTTACCACCTCGGTGCCACGTTCTTACCCTGTACAGGTTGAGAACCATGAGGAGTATGAAGTACAGTCCATTGTTGACTCCCGTAGGTTCCGTGAGCGCATACAGTACCTGGTGCATTGGAAAGGGTACGGTCCGGAGGAACGCTCTTGGGTCTCATCCTCGGACGTACATGCCCCTGTCCTCCTCTGTGATTTCCATAGATATTTTCCCCTCAAGCCTGGTGGTCCTCCGAGGGGGAGGAGTCGTTGAGGAGGGGGTACTGTTAGGGCTGGGCTCAGCCCTTCCTTCTCTGAGCTGGCTGCTCAGCTGTCGGCTAATTGCCAGCTCCCATCTCTCTCCACAGTTACTCTTGTTGATGATCCTGGTCATTAGTCCTGCCTACTTAAGCCATCCAGTCCAGAGAAGCTCTGCCTTCGCCTTGGTCAACATCACAAGAAACCTCTCCTGCATTCCTGTTTAAAGACTGGCTTTGCTGACATCCCTATTGTATTCATTATATTTATATACATATATCAATGTTCTCTATATATTGGACTGTGTGTAAAGGTACGTGTGCATGTGCATTACACATAAGCACTGTCCATACTTCACATTTCAAATTATTCCTTTTAATTATCATGCCCACTGGTAATATTAGTGTCAATTTATGTATACATATATAATATTCCTCCTCTCTCTGTTTACCTTATACATATTCGCATTATCCTGTATTTCCTTATCCAAATATCTCCTATTGCCCCCTATATAACATATTACATATCATTCACTACCTATAATCTTTAATTTGTGCATCTGCTTCTTTTTAGATGTACACGTACATTTATATACATCTAATTGTTCCCCTTCCTTTCTTCCTCTATACTTTTTCCCTTTTTCATAAGCAATCTGTGCTTCATTATGCATAATAATTTTTTGCCTCCTCTCTGCTCCCACCCCTCTGCTTTATTATGTCTTTATTATGTGATGTTTTTTCGTTGACTCTGCCATCCCACCCCCTGGAGCCACCCAACCTTGGTGCATTGAAATCACCACTCCCCTTCCCCACCCCTATATTTCCTTCCAATCTAGCCCCTGTCTAACAGCTTGAGAAAGGAGCGCGGCTGCTCACGTCACCAACAGCCAGCACGCTTGTGAAACGCGTCGCATTCTGGTGACATCATCATCCATTGTCTGGACTCCCATGCGCTCCAAGCCTCATGTTGAGGAAAACACTCCACTGCAGTCGGCCGATACCATTCAGCGGTGTATGAGGACACTATAGAGGACGCACACAGACAGAAGTCCAGAAAAGGTTTTGACTACACCGAGGACATCCCTATTTGGGATAATACTGTATGCCTACTTTTATCTTCGAAAATGTGAGTGCATTGCGAATACTTTCAGTGCATATTAAAATGTTTTTAAAATCTGCACCCGGAGGTGCCTCCTCTCCCTCATTTGCCTTTTCAGTTTTGGGAACATGGTCTCTGTTTCCCTGTGATGGCAGCCCTGATAGCGGATTACCCCCATCCTCCTCCTTCCCTTTCCTCCGCCTTTCTCTTTTAATGACATTTTTTTACCATTTTGTACTTCCTTCATAACAATCATCAAGATTGTGGACTTGATGCATGTCTGTGCATGAAACAATTTGCGTATCCAGCGCATCCAATCAATGCTTATAGAATATATACTGTTTTCGTTTTTGCGCCTTTTACTTGTATAATTTGCTGACGTCCCTTCTGGCTCCAGATCCTGCTTGCTGTTCCACTACATTAATCCCTGACTTCTGGCTTGGCTGACTATCTGTTCCGGTTACTGAGCTTTGGCTATGTTTTGACTACGTTTGTTCTTTTTACTTTTATTATTAAACAAGTGTGATTTAACTGTACTTCTGTCTCGGTCTGATTTTATGGTTATTGACAAAAGGTCCTTACACACGATACGAAAATCGGTAAAAATTAAATAGTAAAGTAAAATTTCATCCCACGAACGATCTGCTGATTTTTGGATCGTTAGTATGGTGCTTTCGACAGCTGATTCTGGTTTTTCATCAGATAATGTGCAGTCTATAAAACTTTTGTCGTACGTGAACTCAACGTCCGATTTTCATTTAACTAGTAAGGTTTTGGTGCGAAAAAAATCGCAAGAGCAAGACTACGCATGCTCAGAAACTAAAGAATACATACAAAACTATTCAACACATGACGTCATTTCTGAAGTTGTATTCAGTTGTACGAAAATTTTCGTATGGTGAGTAACCTCTTCACTTTCGACATGAGACTAGCATGCAACAAAAAACGGACGAACGGTTGTCCAAAAATCTGATCGTGTGTACGAGGCTTTAGTTTTACGCAACACATAGCGTTTTGCTTTTAGGCAAAAAAGTTCAATTTTGGTCTCATCTGACCAGAGAACCTTCTTTCACATGTTTGCTGTGTCCTCCACATGGCTTCTCGCAAATTGCAAACAGGACTTCTTATGGCTTTCTTTTAACCATGGCTTTCTTCTTGCCACTCTTCCATAAAGGCCAGATTTGTGGAGTGCATGACTTGTGCCCCGTACACACGGTCGGATTTTCCGATGGAAAATGTCCGATCGGAGCGTGTTGTCGGAAGTTCCGACCATGTGTGGGCTCCATCGGACATTTTCCATCGGATTTTCCAACACACAAAGTTGGAGAGCAGGAGATAAAATTTTCCGACAACAAAATCCGTTGTCGGAAATTCCGATCGTGTGTACACAAATCCGACGGACAAAGTGCCAGGCATGCTCAGAATAAATAAAGAGATGAAAGCTATTGGCCACTGCCCCGTTTATAGTCCCGACGTACGTGTTTTACGCCACCGCGTTTAGAACGATCGGATTTTCCGACAACTTTGTGCGACCGTGTGTAGACAAAACAAGTTTGAGCCAACATCCGTCGGAAAAAATCCTAGGATTTTGTTGTCGGAATGTCCGAACAAAGTCCGACTGTGTGTACACCCTATTATAGTTGTCCTGTGGACAGATTCTGCCACCTGAGCTGTGGATCTCTGCAGCTCCCCCAGATTTACCATGGGCCTCTTGGCTGCTTCTCTGATTAATGGTCTCTTTGCTCGGCCTGTCCGTTTAGGTGGATGGCCATGTCTTGGTAGGTTTGCAGTTGTGCCATACACTTTCCATTTTCGGATGATGGATTGAACAATGCTCCGTGAGATGTTCAAAGCTTGGGATATTTTTTTATAACCTAACCCTGCAAGTGTAAAGGGGGGCTGAATACAAATGCATGCCAAACTTTTCAGATAATTATTTGTAAAACATTTTGAAAACCATTTATCATTTTCCTTCCACTTCACAATTATGTGCCACTTTGTGTTGGTCTATCACAGGGATATGCAATTAGCGGACCTCCACCTGTTGCAGAACTACAACTCCCATGAGGCATAGCAAGATTCTGACAGCCACAAGCATGACACCCAGAGGCAGAGGCATGATGGGACTTTTAGTTTTGCAACAGCTGGAGGTCCGCTAATTGCATATCCCTGGTCTATCACATAAAATCCCAATAAAATACATTTAAGTTTTTGGTTGTAACATGATAAAATGTGGAAAATTTCAAGAGATATAAATACTTTTTCAAGGTGCTGCATGTATTAACATTTGGAACTTTTTAATCATGTATGATATATATTGTAACCACCATCACTCAGCTTGATATTATTTTATCTGTGTTCTATGTAATGTGACGAGAATTGTATATGCTCATCAATAAATTGTTAATCATGTCTACCATGTACTTAGTGGCTGTGTTTGTTGCACCTCATTTAAAGTCCCAGGGCAAACTTATGTTTTTATAGATATCATAAACAATTGCCATTTTGTAATAAAGTACTTAAATTAAGTGTTTCCATGTCATTACTATTTCCTGTTTACATGTACTCACTCCAACAATGGCTGTGTGGTATTTTTAGATGGATTTCCTGATGCTGATCAGTAAGCCAGGGACAATGCCTGTGTAATGTGTAGTCTCCATCAGAAGTCTGTGTGACAGGGTTAGGCCTCATTCACACGAGCGTACTTATTCGTGCACCCGTGCAAAGGACTGTCTTGGCCCACATGGGTGCACAGGTGTTCTATGCATCCATGTTCAGGCAGTTCTTTTTGTGTCTATTGGAATGCAGCTGCTGCACAGACATAGCTGTTGGCCACAATTTGACAGCCGTGCATGTGCGTTTCCCCTGCATGACATGCACCTGCATTCACACAGCAGTCAAATATGTACGCAGCAACACTCTGTGCTATGGCCGGTTAGCTTACATATGAACAGCAGCAGCGTACAAATTCAACAGTACAAATCTGACATCTGCAATGTGTTCATGCATCCTTTACAACCACCTGTGAGAATCGATATATTCTTTCTGGCGGCTGGCCCTTGCTGCCACTAAACTGCCACATGAATGTAGGAAAACAGATGGTGCTTGAATAAGGACCTTAATGGTAAGCTGGGAATACATGCGTCTGTTTTTTTTTTTTGTTCAACCAGCTGGCTTGATTCCCCATCCGCACATTCAATGTGGATGAAGGAATCCTCCCCACTGTGTCATTGTATTCTGACAGTGGGGAGACTCCCCTTCCACAATACACAGATCAGTGCTGCAGTCTTTAGCACTAATCAATTGAGAAAATACTGACATGGGGTTGAACAGAAGTCAATCTGAAGATCGACTTCTGTTCAACCACCGTGGTCACACACAAATCGAAATCCAGCTGATCCCTGCTGAATTAGCTGAATTTTGATCCATGTATGGCCAGCTTTAGGATCACAGGGTAATATTTAAAAGGTATACATTAACATACTAAAGCATATGAAATTTTATTCATTGGGTTTGCATATACTCAAGCCTGTCTAAACAGCCCCTCTAGTACTAAATGCCTGGCTGTCATTCTGTCCTTCAGTTTTAAATATAAAATAAAATTTCTAAGTCACTGAACTGGAACAATTACAGACATAAGGCATTCTGATTTTTCTCCAATTCATTTGCTGAATGCTTGTGTAGGTCAGGTCAGCGACTCAGAATTATTGATGTCAGACACAGCAGTGCAACTAGTATTTTCAGATGTAATTTAAAATGAAGATAGATTCACATTATTTATTTTATACTAGGAGTTTTTTTTAAATAAAATATTTGGAATCAATACATATGAGGAATAAAGAGTGTTTGCTGTTTTGGCTGACATTGCTTTGCTCAAATTTGCAGGCAGTTGTACAGCATGAATTTACATTATTAAGTCATTATACATATCTGATGCATTGGATCGCTCTCCAAAGGGCATATAACAGGCGCTGTGGGGGCTTTATATCACCTCCTCACTGCCTGTTTTAACCCCTCAAACCCTACACTAGCATGCCACATGCACATGCACTGAATGTGATTCTTGGGCTCCCCCATTCAGTTGAATGGGCAGAATTTTTCCTGCACATCTGCGGCATATACTGTATACACTGCCATTCACTGGCTTTACAGTTTAAGAGGGAGTGGTTGGGGGGCAATAAAGACAGCTCAGCAATATGTTTTTACAGCCACCGACAATAAGTTTAAATGAGGCCTTATTGGAAGCATTGAACTAACTGTATTGCTGCAGCCCTGGCACAGAAATCCTGGAAAGGACAGTACATGGTTAAAGGAGTTCTCTGGTCACAACATACACTTTCATTTTATAACATCAGCACTGTAATAGCAATACAAACAATAGTTATATTTTTTAACCCAATATAAACATAGCTCCCAACTGTCCCTGGTTTTGAGAGACTGTCCCTGATTTGGAGCAATGTCCCTCTATCCCTCTTTTCTCTTAATTTGTCCCTCATTTTGGTCTGATCTATATAGTTTTATATAAAATGCACTTTTTATCTTTCAAAAAGTGTTTCACAGTGCTAAACCTTTCATCCAAATTCTAAATTGTTGCATTTGTAAATTTGAAAAGTCAATATAAAGTAATAATAGTAGTAAAAGAAAAGCCCTTGTGGATTTACGTAACTTTTTTTTTTGGTTAATTCTCCTTTAAGTTGTTGTGGCAGGGGGCGTGTTGCAGCTTCTCATCTGTTGCTTACTTTCAATTTCAAAGAACTACATATCCCATGGTGCCCTGCTGCCTCCTCCTCTCAGCACCTATATAGCTCAGAAGACAGGCTCTATGAAATGTATGACACAGCAGTGCACATTCACAGAACATAGTGAATACATGTCACAGAATTCCAGGAAGTAAATGTGTGGGGAGCCTCACAAAGTAAGTTTACAAACTTCAAGATCATTCAGTTTAATATGAGCAGGCTACAAATAATTTAAATGAAGTGTGGAAATGAATATATGATTTTACATTTTGACTATAGATACACTTTGGCTGTAATAACATTGTTGATATCTCATGGAGCTCTCATTTAAAGTGACTCTGTCAGGAGAAAATACATAGTTGCCAACATTGGAAAAAAAATGTTTTTGGCTGTAGGCGGAGTCAGCCTATAATTAGGGGTCGGGGCATGCGTTAGTAGGTGTGGCATAGGGAAAAGAAAAAGTGTGGCGCCAAAAAATGGGCGTGGTTTATGGGAAATAGTGGGCGTGGCTTACATGGGCGTGGCTAAATGGGGTGTGGTTAGAGTCTGAGATGAATGAGGGATGTGAGGGATGCAGAGGGAAAGGGGGAAAGGGGGGTAGAGGGAGAGGGATGGAGGGACAGCAGACCCAGATCCTACACCACAATAGCAATGTGTATTCCAGAGTTTAACCATAAGCAGATAAAGATACTCCAAACACCTGGTGTTGGCACTTCAATCATCCCGGCACCATGGTTGTTATGGTGTTGTCAGGATGATTGAAGCGCATTATTTCTATTATTACATTGTAATATAAAATGAAATCATTCAACTCACCATAATGCAGAATCAGTGGGACCACTGAGCGTGTCACCTGCTACGTCGCCTGCCACCAGATGCCATCAGGTTCCCCCAGCAGAGTCTGTCCTTATATCAGGTGCCCCCAGCAGAGTCTGTCCTTACATCAGGTGCCCCCAGCAGAGTTCATCCTTACATCAGGTGCCCCCAGCAGAGTCTGTCCTTGCATCAGGTGCCCCAGCAGAGTGCCTCCTTCCATCAGGCATTCCCAGTGGAGTGCCTCTTACATCAGGTGTCCCCAATACAGTACCTCTTACATCAAGTGTCCCCAGCGGAGTTCCTCTTACATCAGGTGTCCCCAGCGGAGTGCCTCAAATCAGTGTCCCCAGCGGAGTGTTGGCTGCAGATGGAGTGTTGGCTACAGTCTAGCTACATCTCCTCAAGAGTGGTGACAAGGGGAGAGAGGTGTGTGGGTGAAGGCATGGTGACTTGGGGTGTTACAGGCTGACATGGGGAAGGGTGGAGACAGGGTGGTGATTTGGAGGTGCAGGCATGATGCTGACCTGGGGGGTGCAGGCATGGTGGTGACTAGGCCAGAGGGGGTGCAGGCATGGTGGTGACTAGGCTGGAGGGGGTGCAGGCATGGTGGTGACTAGGCCGGAGGGGGTGCAGACATGGTGGTGACTAAGCCGGAGGGGGTGCAGGCATGGGAGGGTGCAGGTATGGTGGTGACATGAGGGGGAACAGGTATGGTAATGATATGGGGGAGGGAGGCAAGTATAGTGGTGACATGGGGGGAGGGGGCTGCAGGTATGGTGGTGATATGGGGGAGGGGGTGCAGGTAAAGTGGCAACATGGGGGGAACAGGTATGGTGATGACATGGGGGAGGAGGCAGGTGTAGTGGTGACATGGGGGGAGGGATCTGCAGGTATGGTGGTGATATGGGGGGAGGGGTGCAGGTATAGTGGCGACATGGGGGGAACAGGTATGGTGATGACACGGGGGAGGGGGGGCAGGTATGGTGGTGATATGGGGGGAGGGGGTGCAGGTATAGTGGCGACATAGGGAAAACAGGTATGGTGATGACATGGGGGGGGGCAGGTATGGTGGTGATATGGGGGGAGGGGGCTGCAGGTATGGTGGTGATATGGGGGAGGGGGCTGCAGGTATGGTGGTGATATGGGGGGGAGGGGGTTGCAGGTTATGGTGGTGACACAGGGGGGAGGGGGAAGCAGGTATGGTGGTGACACGGGGGAGGGGGGAAGCTGGTATGGTGGTGACACGGGGGGAGGGGGGAAGCAGGTATGGTGGTGACACAGGGGGAGAAGGGGGTGCAGGTATGGTGGTGACACAGGGGGAGAGGGAAGCAGGTATGGTGGTGACACGGGGGGAGGGGGAAGCAGGTATGGTGGTGACACGGGGGGAGAGGGGGGTGCAGGTACATCAGTGTGACTGTATACCTGCTCATTGTAAGGGAGGAGCCAGGACCATTAGTGCACTGTCCCCAGCCAGCGAGCCCCGCTCCTTCCAACAGTGCCGCTCTCGGACACTGTCACACACGGGGAAGAGCGAAGTATTGGCGGCGACGGCGACTGAACATTTCCCTGTGTTCAGTGGAGAGGGGGGAGGGGTCGCCAACCCCTGTAGCCAATAGGCTTCAGTGTACAATAGAATTTTCTATTTGTACACTGAAGAGAGAAGCCGATTGGCTGCCCCTCTCTCCTGCACTGAACACAAGGGGAAACAACTCTGTGACTGACTCGTGGAGGCGACGGCGGCCATTTTTGTGGAGCCATTGCCGTTTTTTGACAAAAACACTCACAATTTTCTCGGGACAAATCCAAAAATTCGGGAAAACAATCGGGACAAGATTAAATCGGGACGAGTGTCCCAAAATCGGGATTGTCCCGGGAAAATCGGGACCGTTGGCAACTATGAAAATATTGGAGCTACCATTGCTGACCCTTTCTAAAAAAATACTTGTTGCCTGGTTGTCTGGCTTTAATACTTTTAGGTCCCAGGCAGGTAACAAGCATGCTGTAGAAGAGTGTCAGGAAAGTGTCAAAATTCCTAATCTCTGTACTTGTTCTAAATTAGAGACTCAGAATGCATTGAAGCCAAAGCATCAGCATGAGAGCTAGCAAACTAACATTCTCAAAGGAGATGTTAGCATTGGAAGCCCCCACATTTTTCTCATGACTCATGGGTTACTTTAGGGAATACTGTTCAAAAATGTATTGAAGTTGGTAACTCTGTGCCATTAATACATGTTGATAGTATTCAGCATATTAATTCTTTTTTTCATATATTCTTTCTCACATAAACATGAAAACCAAGCTGTCCACAAAAATGTCAAAGGTTGGGATAGACTATAACACTGCCCTGTGCTTATACAACTTTTATATTTTTTTACATTTACATCAACTTTTTACATTTTTCTCTGACTCTTGCTTCAGGCTTGCTTTAAGACGGTCTTTGACCATAACATACAGAAGCTAGAAGAATCATATGACAGACTAGCATTTTCAGAAATAGGTAAGGAATGGCAGCCTTCATGTTTCCTTAAAGTGTTTCTAAAGTTAAAATGTTTATTACCTGAATGAATTGCCACTAGCTGTGCCCCCCAAACACTTACCTGAGTCTTGTATCGATCCAGCACTTTGCCCATCTGCAGTTCTCCCCTGTCTTTCTCTTCTCACAGGAGGATAGAGCAGCAGCGGGAGACATTAGCTTGTTTGGCTGTACTTCTCCTGTGGATATGTTTTCAGCTGACAGCGGGCTTCAGCCACTCAGAGGATTGCATACCTGGAAGCACATTTCAATACCACCTTGCTCCCTATTCAGAAAATCCTGCTTGTTAAGTCCATTATGCTGGACTCTTTTTACAACCCATGCCAGCACAATGGGTTGGGGAGCCTTGTGTGACTACATTAGAGTGCAAGGGAGGTTGAATTTTCCAAATGAAGGAATATTCTCCAATGTTCTGGAGGTACAAGCAGCCCAAATGCCACACATTCAAGGCTTGCCCATCATACTTAAAAGGACAAGAGGGTGGCAGTCTCTTACATCCAGAGACAAGTAGGAGCTATACTTCCTCTCTCTTCTCAGAAAGGTGGAACCTATTGTGTCCTTACCAGAGGAAACTTCATGAGGTTCAGGCAGTGTACCCCCCCCAGGCTCTCAGAATGTCAAGCCAGAAATCTCTCCAGAAAATTCTCAACAAGTGGAGCCTTCATCTGAGCATCTTCTTTCACTTCACTGAAAAGTACAGTCTTCCTCAACTATACATATTTGCCTTCCCATCCAACCACAAATTATCCAAGGGTCTCTCCTGCCATCCTCACTCTTTAGCAGAGAGCACAGATGCTTTGGCCCACCCATGAGACTGTTACCTTTCCCCTGCTGTAGTTGGTCATGAAGTTCATTGTAAGACTGCTGTCAGAAGATCTCTTGGTGATAGTGATTCTTCCATACTGGCCCTGCAGGTCGTGGTTTTCCCTGGCCATGGTACTCTGTCTCCAGTCTCTGTCCCCTGAATCAGCTGCCAACTTTGGTCTCTGGGGGATTCCCTGCATCCTATGCCCTTCAGGCCTGGTAGTTAAAAGGTAGAAGCTGGAGAAGATAGGTTGTTCGCCAGCTGAAATTTCAACACTGCAGAAGTCCCACAAACCTTCAGCTAACACCTATTTCTGCATCTGAGTTAGATTAATTGTATTTTTAGTTGGGCAGGGGTTTCACCCACATAGCCAGGGGTCTCCCAGTTACTATAATTCCTGTAGACAGGGTTAGACTTGGACCTCAGCTTTGGTTCCCTGAAGGTTCTAATTCCTGCCATTTTGGCATTCACCAGAAAAGAATGTGCAATTGATGGCATGGTTGAGCAGTTTATTAGGGCAGCATTAAAGTTAAGGCCTCCTAGTAAGAATGTAATCCCACTGTGGAACCTTAAAAAAGTCCTTGAAGTCCTCTCACATAACCCCTTTGCTCCTACAGAAGACTGTTCTTAATGGGGCATTCCACCTAAGGCGACTTTTCAGTGGCCACTACCTTGGCAGAAAGTGTTTTGCAGCGTCAAGTGCTAAGCTCAACAGAACTTAACACCTTGTGCTTCCATTTTTTTCTCCAGCTAATTTAGCAGATTCAGCTCGTCATGAACTTGATTTGACCAGAATTCTTAAACCATACCTTTAAGCTACCTCTTCATTTATAATGTTGAACTGTCTGTTTTTCTTTAAATCTTCCTGATGGTAGTACAAAGAGGCAAACTCTGCCATCCAGAGAGCATACAGAGTATTAGGGCAGGTGACTCTCACCACAGTTGATTTTGATAGAAAATCTGTTCAGGCTTACATGTCTTATGTTGATAAAATGAAACAGTTTAGCAACACTCTTTCAGGGCTGGGCTTCCTTCCTTCTCTGAGCTGGAAGCCTTTCCTTCTCTGAGCTGGCTGCTGAGCTGTCAGCTCCTATCTCTCCACAGTGACTCACCTATTGTTGATATCCTGCTCGTCAGTCCTGCCTACTTAAGCCGTCCAGCCCAGATGATCTCTGCCTTTGCCTTTGTCAACATCACAGAGACTATCTCCTGCGTTCCTATTAAAGACTTGCTTGGCTGACATTCCTTCTCGCTCCAGATCCTGCTTGCTGTTCCACTATGCTGATCTCTGGCTTTCTGACTTTCTGGCTTGTCTGACTATCTGTTCCGGTTACCAAACTTTGGCTATGTTTTGACTACGTTTGTTCTATTTGCTTTTTTATTTAACAAGTGTGATTTAACTGTAATTCTGTCTCGGTCTGATTCATGGTGTCTGACAGTAGGCTAAGACCATGAATTCAGAAGATGCAGTCAATTCACTTGTAATATTTTTTCCAGATTGGATGAGCAGGGTCACTGCATGAATCAGTTTGCCATGGCGTTACAAACGCTCCTGAGTCGCACAGCTCACCTGGAATCTCCCACTGTGGCTGCTCTGGTACAACCTGTGTTGCAGGCCATCCCTGCTGCTGCTCCAGTCTCTGTGCAGGTTATTGGTTATCCTTGGTTACAGAGGCACAACCCCTCTTTTGATTGGCTCAGTTTATGGCGAACTATGGCTTCCAGCCTTCCATGTTGCCTGACTCATTTGTTCCGCAGAGTATTCCTGCATTAGAGCAGCATCTCTGTGATCTTTGTTGCACTTGGGCACAAGTCCAGGAGGCTTTGCAACCGACATGCTAATGAGGTACAGGCTCCATGCTGACCGCAGACGCCTGCCTGCGCCTTCCTACCAGGTTGGGGACAGGGTCTGGCTATCATCTTGCAACCTCCGACTTAGTGTTCCCTCTCTGAAGTTCACATCTCGGTTTATTGGGCCTTTCCGTATCCTTTGCAGGATTAACCCAGTGGCTTTCGCATTGGACCTTCCTTCTAATATGCATATCTCAAATGTATTTCATGTCTCCTTATTAAAACCTTTGGTCTGCAACCGCTTTACCTCCTTGGTGCCATGTCCTCACCCTGTACAGTTTGAGAACCATGAGGAGTATGGAGTACAGTCCATTGTTGACCCTCATAGGTTCCGTGGGCGTTTACAGTACCTGGTGCATTGGAGAGGGTACGGTCTGGAGGAACGCTCTTGGGTCTCATCCTCGGACGTACATGCCCCTGTCCTTCCTTCTCTGAGCTGGCCACTCAGCTGTCGGCTAATTGCTAGCTCCTATCTCTCCACAGTGACTCACCTGTTGATGCTCGTCAGTCCTGCCTACTTAAGCCGTCCAGTCCAGATGATCTCTGCCTTCTCCTTGGTCAACATCACAGACTCTATCTCCTGCATTCCTGTTAAAGACTTGCTTGGATGACATTGCTTCTGGCTCAGTGTTTCTCAGCTCCAGTCCTCAAGGCGCCCCAACAGGTCATGTTTTCAGGCTTTCCATTATTTTGCACAGGTGATTTGATCAGTTTCACTGCCTTAGTAATTACCACAGCCATTTCATCTGAAGGAAATCCTGAAAACATGACCTGTTGGGGCACCTTGAGGACTGGAGTTGAGAAACACTGTTCTGGCTAGAGATTGACGTCCTCAGCGATGGAGGACGTCAATGATGAAACGCGTACGATGGAGCCACGCACACTACATCACTTTCCGGAACTCGAGAGGTTGGAGTCGCAGTTGGAACGCAGCGGGCCGCTGCTGCTCCATATCTCGGGCTCTCTTTGTGTATTTTTTGATTGCAGCTTGATACTAACAGCTTCTAGGTGGCTGCAAACCTTCACAGTGTTTTTTAGCATTAATTTTATGTATGCTATTGACTTTTAATAAACGGATGAACTACAACCATTACTACACTATGGGAGCCTAATTTTTTCTTCCATGAGGTGTACAACTTTCGGGTCACGTCCCAGTTACCAGGAATTAAAGGAATATAGCTGGAGATCTACAGAGTATAAACCTTGGTGGACGGGTGCTTCAGAACACAACAACCATATGCATTACCCCTGTAGGGGTGATGGGATGCGGTGAGTGGGGACCCTTGAGGGGGAGCACTTAAGTCACCTGGATATCTCTGCAAGCACTGAAGTCACTTATGAGGATTTCTGTCATCTCCACTACACTATCCGATTAATATATATGTGGACTGTTTTTCACCTTATTTAGTTTTCACCTATATATATATATATATATATATATATATATATATATACACAACTATATATACTTGGAGTCTGAACATTATCTAATTAATACTATTTTTTATTTGTTTTTTTGTTTTTTCTTACTGGATGTAATACTTGTGGACACTTATGCCGCGTACACACGAGCGGACTTTTCGACCGGACTGGTCCGACGGACCAAATCCGGCGGACAATCCGACCATGTGTGGGCTCCATCGGACCTGCAGCGGACTTTTTCGGTCCAAAATCTGACGAACTTTATATTTGGAACATGTTTCAAATTTGTCCGACAGACTCGACTCTGGTCGAAAAATCCGCTCGTCTGTATGCTAGTCTGACAGACGAAAACCGACGCTAGGGTAGCTATTGGCTACTGGCTATCAACTTCCCTATTTTAGTCCAGTCATACGTCATCACATACGAATCCGTCGGACTTTGGTGTGATCATGTGTAGGCAAGTTTGGTCGTTAGAAAGTCCGTTGGAAGTCCGTCAAAAGTCAGTCGAAAGTCCATCGGAAAGACTGACCTATCTTTGTTGCCGAAAAGTCAGCTCGTGTGTACAGGGCATTATATTTATATGTGCTACGGCACACCATATGCACATATTTAAAATATATTTTCTAAATGGTTAGACATATAGGTCTTACATATATTTTTTTGGTGACTTTTATGCAATTTATGCACATAGCATTATGTGCCTTCATAGTTATTCTTGCTATATCACAATAGGGATGATCTCCTATTCACTTATCTGGATGCACACAGCACATGCACTTTTATGCCGCGTACACACGGTCGGACTTTTCAGCTACAAAAGTCCGACAGCCTGTCCGACAGACTTCCGGCGGACTTTCGGCAGACTTGCGGCGGACTTGTGGCAGACTTTCTAACGAACGGACTTGCCTACACACGACCACACAAAAGTGTGACAGATTCGTACGTGATGACGTACACCAGACTAAAATAAGGAAGTTCATAGCCAGTAGCCAATAGCTGCCCTAGCGTGGGTTTTTGTCCGTAGGACTAGCATACAGACGAGCGGACTTCGGGGTCCGTCGTAGTTACGACGTAAAGATTTGAAGCATGTTTCAAATCTAAAGTACGTCGGATTTGAGGCTAAAGAAGTACGTTGAAAGTCCGGAGAAGCCCACACACGATCGGATTACCAGCCAGCTTTAGTCCGTCAGCGTCCGTTGGACTTTTGTAGACGAAAAGTCCGACCGTGTGTACGCGGCATTAGAGTAGAGTTGTCTTTTTGCAAATATCAGGATCATATTTTTAATATACATATATCATTTTTAATTTAATATTTTTTTATTTATATGACTTTTTAAGTTTGGTGTTTATCACTATTCACACTCACTTTTTTTCCTGTCCACATTTGACACTGGGTATATAATACCAGGCTGGTGGTTATAGTATATGTAGATTAGTTCCTAGCACATGTTCAACACAAGCTCTGTTCCTTTTATATTGGTAGTGCCTTTAGCATATAGGTAAGCGCCACAACCCAATGTTCTTTTAAATTGGTTATTGTCTAGAGCTCTTCTTTGGGGGAGCCCTATCAGGGGAGGCAGCTATCCTTTATTTATTAATTTTTACTTTTCCTAAGCGCGGCTATCTCTTTAATCTATCATACTGTAAAAGAAAAGGCTAAAAACATACACATCTGGCAGGAATATTTGCGCATATCTAAAGCTATGGGGTGCAGCTTCTGTTCTACACTTCTGGGAGTCTCATTCAGTGTGGTGGTTCTTCCTGCCGACCCCTACTATCCTCCATTGTAATGTGGGGTTGGTAGGAGCAGGAAACACGCTATATCACTTCACTTCCTCAAACTCAACCTATCCAAAACCGAGCTTATATTTCCTCCCATACATGCCTCTTCCCCTGATTTCTCTATCAAAAATAACAGCTCAACTATCAACCCGTCCCCCCCATGCCAATGTCCTAGGTGTAATCCTGGACTCTGAACTATCCTTTTGGCCCAACATCCAATCGATGTCCAAAGCTTGCCACCTCAACCTCTGCAATATATCCAAGATACGCCCCTTCCTACCCAATGTCACTACAAAGCTTCTAATCCACTCCTTGGTTAACTCTCCCCTCGACTACTGAAACTCCCTCCTAATTGGCTTCCCCCTAAAATAGGCTTCCTCCCCCTTCAGTCCATCACAAATGCTGCTGCCACCTTACAAAGCGCTCGGTGTCTGCTACCCCTCTCTGCCAATCCCTCCACTGGCTGCCATCCACAACCTGCCCCCCAGCTACATCATCACTAACCTTGTCTCAAAATACCAACCAAATCATCCTCCTCGATTCCTCCCAAGACCTCCTGCTCTCTAGCTCCCTTGTCACCTCATTCCATGCTCGCCTCCAGGACTTCTTCCGAGCCTCTCCCATCCTCTGGAATGCTCTACCCCAATCGGTCCGACTATCTCCTACTTTGAAGATCCCTGAAAACTCATCTCTTCAGAGAAGCCTATGTGGCCCCCACCTAACAACTGTACATTTATTTTCTCCATCAGCACATCTCCCACAGTTATTACCTCTTGTAGCCCTCAACCCTCTGTCTTAGCAGAGCCCTATGACTCCTACTGTATTAAAGTGTAATGTATTTGTACTGTCTATCCTTAAGTTGGAAGTCGCTGCATAAACTATTAGCGCTATATAACTCCTGTATAATAATAATAAAATATTATATGACCTATTCAGATATGTCAAAATACCAGCAAATAGATTTAAACACTAAGGCCGGCCATAGACGGTTCAAATCTCGGCCGGTTCAGCAGGAACCAGTCAAGATTCGAAAAATTAACGGGCAGGCTGAATGTACCAAGCTGATTGATCGATTAACCTGGGTACAACCAGCCTGTCTGATTCGCTTTCAGTTATCGCAAGTGGCTGCTATAGCCACTAGCGATAATCAGTCTTCTCCTGAGGGGATAGGAGATAAGCGATACCAATGTTGTCGTGTGAACAAGGCACATAGAGAACAATTGTTTTCCCTGACGCCTTCATGGCAGCACACACTGGGTGACTCCGCCCCCACAACCTGACAGGATTGGTCTAGCTATAAAAGTTGAAGAGAGATGACCCCCACCATTCTCTTTTTTATCCTCACCTGACAAGATGGTTGGACATCGCAGAGCCTCTTACCGCATCACCCCAGCAGGTTCAAGCCTCTCCTGTTTGGAAGTCCCTCCTGTACAGTCTCTAAAGGAGCTTCTATGGAGGGAGCCCCCACTCTGTATTAAAGTGTAATGTATTTGTACTGTCTATCCTTAAGTTGGAAGTCGCTGCATAAACTATTAGCGCTATATAACTCCTGTATAATAATAATAAAATATTATATGACCTATTCAGATATGTCAAAATACCAGCAAATAGATTTAAACACTAAGGCCGGCCATAGACGGTTCAAATCTCGGCCGGTTCAGCAGGAACCAGTCAAGATTCGAAAAATTAACGGGCAGGCTGAATGTACCAAGCTGATTGATCGATTAACCTGGGTACAACCAGCCTGTCTGATTCGCTTTCAGTTATCGCAAGTGGCTGCTATAGCCACTAGCGATAATCAGTCTTCTCCTGAGGGGATAGGAGATAAGCGATACCAATGTTGTCGTGTGAACAAGGCACATAGAGAACAATTGTTTTCCCTGACGCCTTCATGGCAGCACACACTGGGTGACTCCGCCCCCACAACCTGACAGGATTGGTCTAGCTATAAAAGTTGAAGAGAGATGACCCCCACCATTCTCTTTTTTATCCTCACCTGACAAGATGGTTGGACATCGCAGAGCCTCTTACCGCATCACCCCAGCAGGTTCAAGCCTCTCCTGTTTGGAAGTCCCTCCTGTACAGTCTCTAAAGGAGCTTCTATGGAGGGAGCCCCCACTCTGGTGGTCTCAGGAGCAGCAACATGGATCATCTGGCACATAGTAAGCTTTAAAGAAGCTTCAGTATTTGCAGTGGTCTCTACTTCTAATTTACCTTTCTCCTGCAATCTGTTTCACCTCTTTTTTTTTTTGTTTCCGTATTTTATCTTTAATCTTCTTCTGGGACCTGTAGTCCCACAGCGCTCAGGGCATGCATGATGGCCACCGGCACGTCTCGTCCCGCATTGCGCATGCGCGAGGGAGACAGATGGGGACATCCTTCACTTTGCCAGCTCCCAATATGGCGCCGGAGCCGTCGCGATGCTTCTGCGCATGCGTGGAGCATCATTTTTGCCGCGACGGCGGCGATTTAAAAAAGGGCTTTGGGTTTTAAAAAAAACAGCAGTTTGGGATTCTGCTCGTTTTGATAGCTCTTTTTTGCATCTTTGAAACGGATATTCCCTCTGGAACCTGGTAAGTGTGTTTTTACTCCTTGATCCATCGTTATTTTTTTTTTTTTAATAAAAAAACCCTTGTAAAGGGGATTTTAATTAGATAATAGAAAGTATTATTATTATCTAGGCAGATATATATATACATATATTTGTTTCCTCTTTAACACATTCCAGACCTTTTTTTGTTCCTGCCTGCCTTCTTCCTCTCTGCTCATGGAGACCACTGCCCAAGCAGACCACCCACGTCCAGTAAGGTAAGGAGCTGTCCGTATTTTATGGTAAGTATTGAAGAGAGAAAAAAAAAAAAAAAAAGAGCGCACATCTTCTGACAAGATTCCTTCTATCAGTCCTTCCAGGTCTGAATCAAGACGCAAGGAGAGATCAAGCCATACCTCAAGCAAAAGATCCCGCAGAAGCCGATCACGCTCCTCATCTCGTCACAGGCACTCACGCCGTAGCCATTCTCGTCATGGTCACTCACGCCACAGTCATTCTCGGCGTAGCCGATCTCATCATAGAAGATCACCTTCGTCACGCCGCAAGCAAACCCAGCACACCCGTCCCGCAGCCAATTGCTGCTGGGTATGTGGCGCCACTGCTTTGCCAGATAAATTAGCATGTCGCTCGTGCTTCAATGAAGCTACGAAGGATAGAGAATCGGACGTCAGAGAAGTAACTGACCTGATTCGGGAATCAGTCAGAGAATCTATAATGGAGTCAACTGCACCCCTGCCGACCAGATCAGACCCAGGTACTTCCATGGCTCCTCCTTGCTCAGCGATCGAGGTAGGGGCAGAAGAATCCCCTTCAGAGAACGAAGATCCAGAAGTGCCAACAGGTTTTGACTTCACCTTGGTCGAACCTTTTGCAAAATCTGTCAAAGAGGCCATAGGTTGGGAAGAATCTGAGGAAACACCCCAGAAAACGCAGAAATATTTTCCGAACCTGAAGAAGGATCCAGAAACCTTCCCTTTCATTGAGGAATTGAATGATTTGATCAATGATGAATGGGAAAGATCCGACAAGAGGCCTAACCTAAACAATAGACTTGCAAAAATGTATCCTTTAAGAGAACCTAAGGTCACCTCCTTAATTAATGCCCCGGTGGTGGATGCCTCTTTGATGCGTCTGGCAAGGCATGTCACCTTACCCATTGAAGATGCCGTCTCCTTCCGTGACGTCCTGGATCGAAAAATCGACCTAGAACTCAAAAAAGCCTACTCCACAGAAGGGGGCGCTTGCAGACCAGCAGTCACCACAGCAGCGGTTGGTAGAGCCATTTCAGGCTGTACTGTCAATATTGAAAAATCTCTTCAGGGAGAGATAGACTTGGAGAAGGTAATTACGTCTCTACAGGAACTTAAATTAGCAGGCGATTTTATCGCAGAAGCCTCCGTGGATATTATTAGGTGTTCGGCCCAGGCAATGTTAGCCTCGGTTATGGCAAGACGAGCTCTGTGGCTAAAACCCTGGGTAGCCGACACAGCATCAAAAACAAGTTGGTGCAGAATTCCCTATGATGGTTCCAATCTCTTCGGCTCCAAATTGGATACAGCAATTTCTAAGATGACAGGGGGAAAATCAGGGCTCATTCCCTCTGACAGGAGACCCAAGAGACCAAGAGGTCCTGCTTACAAAGGTAACCTTCCCGAAAGGTACAGAGAAGCCAAAACCTACAGACCAGGCAGAGAGTTTAAAAGAAACTGGAAGAACACACAGTCTTCTTTCCTGAGGATGCGAAAAACCAAGTCCACCCCTTCTATCGAGCAACAGAAGTCCTTTTGAAGGTACGCCCGCCCATCCTCCAAGGGTGGGCGCCAGACTAAAGAGATTCACGCAAATATGGTCAGAAAACATCAGGGACCATTGGACCATTTCTACGATCAAATACGGTCACAGGTGGAGATTCCTGAACAAGATCCCCAGGAACCACTTTCTACCAACCAAACTCCCGGCTTCTCCAGACAAGAGAAGAATCCTTCTGAAATGCATAATGGAGCTAAAACAAAAGGAGGCAATTTTGGAGGTTCCACTATGTCAAAAAGGCAGGTTTCTACTCCCCTCTGTTTTTGGTAAAAAAGAAAACGGGGGGTTTACGGCCAGTGCTGGACTTAAAGAGACTAAACAAAAATATCAAGTTAGAAACCTTCAAGATGGAAAGCCTACAGTCCATACTATTAGCGGTGAATCTAGGAGATTGGATGCTGTCCGTAGACTTATCAGACGCCTATCTTCACATCCCAATACATCCTGCCTTTCAAGGATTTCTCCGCTTTTCAATCAAACAACATCACTTCCAGTTCCAATGCCTACCCTTCGGCATCTCATCAGCTCCCAGGACCTTCACCAAAGTTCTTCTGCCTATCATCGCATACCTCATAGAAAGAGGTCTAAGAGTACATCATTACCTGGACAATATACTTCTTCTAGCAGAAAGTCGCCAGGTCTTGATACAACACCGAGAGATCCTACTATCAACTCTGAAAAATTTTGGTTGGCTGGTGAACTGGCAGAAGAGCAAGCTTCAGCCCACTCAGAAGATGATTTTTCTAGGTGCGGAACTAGACACCATCCTGAACAGAGTACAGCTTCCTCAGGAGAAAATCATGCCTCTGATTCAGAAAATTCAGAGGCTAATCTCGGTTACACACTTGCCAGCCAGAGTATGTATGAGTGTCCTGGGCTCCATGTCTGCAACTCTGCCCATGATCCAGTGGTCCCAATGGCACACAAGAATCTTGCAGAATTCTTTTCTGAGGCAGTGGAATGGAGTATCAATGCTTCAGAGAATCCACATACACAGGTATGTGAAACAATCAATGTGGTGGTGGACACGACCCAGGAATCTCAAGAGATACAAACCTCTAGTTCCTCCACAGCCAGAGGTGGTCACTTCAGATGCCAGCCAGCTAGGATGGGGAGCTCATTACCAAAACCTAGCAGCCCAAGGGCAGTGGAAGTTTCAAGCCCATGGGATAGTATCCAATATACTAGAGCTCAGATCGGCTTTTCAGGCACTTCTGGCCTTCACTCCATACCTGGGGGGGAAAAACGCCGTGATACGAATGGACAACAGAGTCGCTGTAGCGTATATCCAGAGGCAAGGGGGTACGAGGAGTCGCACTTTGATGCAGGAGGTACGCCCTATCATGGAGTGGGCTCAAGTGCACCTAATAGACCTGAAAGCGGTATATGTCCCAGCAGCTCAGAATATGCTGGCCGACTATTTGAGCAGGGAACTTCTCTCGAACAACGAGTGGTCATTGAGCCAACGGGCCTTTTCCCTTCTTTCGAGAACTTGGGGAGCACCAGAGATCAGAGATTCCTGTCAAGAGCAGCCTTCCCATCGGCCAAGGGGATGGATTGTCTGACCCATCCGTGGAATTTCAAGCTGGGTTACATCTTTCCTCCAGTACCCTTAATTGCGAGGTTCCTATCCAGACTTCGGAAATCATCGGCAACAGTAATAGCCATAATTCCTTTTTGGCCAAGGAGGCCGTGGTTCACAACCCAACTACAACTCAGCCTACAACAACCGCTTCCTTTCCCAGTAACATCGGATCTCCTGTCCCAGGGTCAATTTCTACACCCAGCTCCAGAGAAGTTACACTTGACAGCATGGAAATTGAAAGGACTCGGCTGTTAGAGCAGGGATGCTCGCAGGAAGTCATTTCAACTCTTCTACAAGCTAGAAGAAGCACCACCAACAAGACATACTCGCAAGTATGGAACAGGTTTTGTTCTCTGGCCCAACAAAAAAAATGGAACCCAGTATCACCAGAGCCACCACAAGTTCTGGAATTCCTTCAGTTGGGTATTACCAAAGCCTTAAGCTCAAGTACGCTTAAAGTCCAGATTTCGGCTCTTTCAGCTAAAACAGGCATTAGATGGGCACTACATCCTCTAGTAATTCAGTTCATGAGGGCTTGCTTAAAAATCAGACCTCCAAAGAAACCCACATTTCCAGCATGGAATCTCTCTACAGTACTCGATGCTTTATCAAAACCTCCTTTTTGGCCGATTGAGTCAATTTCACTTTGGAACCTGACTTTGAAGGTAACCTTCCTTATCGCCATTACATCTGCGAGAAGAGTTTCAGAACTTAAAGCACTACTGATAACAGAACCTTACCTAGTCTTCTATCCCGATAGAGTGGTATTGAGACCCTCGGAACGTTTCACTCCCAAGGTATCATCTTCTTTTCATTATAATCAAGATATCAACCTTCCATCCTTTACTAACGACCAGGGTGAACCTCATGCATTGGATGTTAAAACTATCATTACCAGCTATTTGGAAGCTACAGCCTCTTTCAGAAAATCAGATACTCTTCTCATAATCCCTCACGGTCCTAGGAAGGGTCATCCAGCAACTTCCCGAACAATCGCATCCTGGCTGGTCAACACCATTAAAAAGGCATATTCGTCTCAACAGCTAGCCATTCCAGAAGGCATCAGGGCACACTCAACCAGGGCAGTGGCAACTTCATGGGCAGCATACTGCAGAGTTTCACCGGAGACAATCTGTAAGGCAGCTACCTGGTCGTCAAGACATACATTTACTTCTCACTATAAAATTGACTCTGCGCAACTAACTACAGCGGATTTTGGCAGATCCATTATTACAGCCAATTCCACAGCTCTTTAGAATAATAAAACTTTAATTTGCACCCTCCCGACTGGCGAGTTATTTCCCAGTGTGTGCTGCCATGAAGGCGTCAGGAAAACGGAAAATTGTATACTCACCTTTCCGTAATTTTCCTTTCCTGACGCATCTTCATGGCAGCACACAGATTCCCACCCTGTCTTAAGATGATATATACAGAGAATGGTGGGGGTCATCTCTCTTCAACTTTTATAGCTAGACCAATCCTGTCAGGTTGTGGGGGCGGAGTCACAACCCAGTGTGTGCTGCCATGAAGATGCGTCAGGAAAGGAAAATTACGGAAAGGTGAGTATACAATTTTCAGTTTTTGTGCCCTTGCAGAACACGTGCAGAAAAAAAACTCATGTCTCTCTGCACATGGTGTAAACTAGGCCAAACTGTCCTAACACAGAGTAAGACCCCTTTCACACTGGGGCCGCGGCAGCACTAAAGTGCTGCTCATTTTAGCGGCGCTTTAGCGCTGTTTAAGTAGCACTTTTAACCCCAAAGAAGGGGTTTAAAACCCCTGTGTTGTGGCGCTTCGGAAGCGCTGCCCATTCTTTGCAATGGGCAGGGGCGTTTTGGGAGTGCTGTATACAGCGTTCCCAAACCGCCCCAAAAGATGCTGCTTGCAGGACTTTTTCTAACATCCCGCAAGTGCAACACCCGGATGTGAAAGAACCTATTGCAGAGAATGGGAGGCAGTTTTCAGGCACTTTACAGGCGCTATTTCTAGCGCTAAAATGCCTGAAAACTGTCTCAGTGTGAAAAGGGGTCTTAAAGATTTAGAAGCTAGCCTCCTGCATCCTATGTTAATGTGAGGAAATTTAGTCTGTCCTTGGGACAGGCTGATTTTGGGATTGTAAAATGCTTGCACTCTGCCATGGGGCCTTCTCCTGAGAAATATATTTTTAGATCTAATTGTTTAAAAAAAAATGTTCGGGTATGCTGTGTGACTCGGAACACCTAACAAGCATTTTCTAAAATTTGATTGCAAGTTGAAATACACTTCAAAATGACAGTCTCCCGTTACCATCTATGTTTACCATCCACATTCTGGAACAGACGTTGCTTTACAGCAAAACTAGACTCACCTATTCTCAGCCAAAGTGCCTCTGGCCTTTGTTTGATCTTCAACTGCCATGATGCTGTACATGTGATCAGTTATGACACCAGCCATTGGATGGTTTGACCGTCTGGTCGAAAGCACAACCAATGTGACAGGTACATTCCCGACACATGCTGGGAATGTAATGGTTTCTCAAAACCGTTACATTCAAGGCATGCCATGAATAACTGTCACAAGTGCTTGTGATATAAACTAAACTGCAAAATGAGGTGCAGAGGTCAGCGATGACACTCACCTTGCACCAACATACCAGCAGTTTCCTAAAGTAAACAGACGAAGAGAGGGATAGGGGGCTACCATTGCTGACCTCCTCCTAAACACATTAGTTGCATGTTATGCTCTGCAGCTGATGATTTTGTTCCAAAAAAGAAAAACAAAACAATACACATTTAAATGTTTGAGCTTGCATGTTTATTGAACAAACTCTACTAAAATTGTTAAAATACATTGGGTACTGAAGTGCATCATTAGAGATCACATTATTACAAAAGCTTGTCTTTATCAATACACAACTGCAACCATACATATATGCCACAACTGTTTAATACTGATTAAACTGCTCTATTATTTACAGCACAGCCAGTATCATCTATCCATACAATATGACACTCAAAAAAGAAAAACAAAACTACAAGATAAAAGGAAAATAATAATAAAAAACTTAGGCTAAGCATGCATTTGTATAGTAACAGTCAAAAGCTAAAACAGTTCAGAGCAGTCTGTCCTGTGAAGGAAGAGCTAAAGACAGGGGTATATAAAAAAATAAGGTGGGCTTCCAGATTGTGTCTAACACAACAGCATTCCATGAGAAAGTTACATTGTTTTGTCACTGAGAGCAAGAACAAAAGTGTACAATTTAGGGGAAAAAACATTTTTTTTTCAACATCAAAGAAAAAAAAATATGCAAAATTAGCTGCCTTAATCCTAAAACTTAATACCTGCCACAGGTCCCAGGACATTCCAAAAACATGCCCTTTCTTCTAAATGCACTTGCTAAGAAAAAAAAGAGAGTGAATTATTCCTACAACATCAGTGAAGGATTATTGCTATCTCTCTCTAACGTAGGGCCAGGAGCCCAAGATAAAGAGTTTTTATAAATTACAGTTTTGTGATTGCTCCCACTACGACTGGAACTTGTTGGTATATCTACTCTTGTATTTTTAAGTAAAGAAAAACAAATGAGACTTTTCTGACTTGCCCTGTTAGCATTTATTTACCCTAGTCAACTTTAATTAAAAAGCCACACTGAAGACAAAAAGAGTCAGTCCCGCCTATAGAACAACAATCAGGAAAAATTACCGACACCTTCTTAGAACAAGAAAATAATTAAGAAAAGAAAAAAAAAAAAAAAAGAAGAAAAGTAAAAACTCCCATCAGAGCTACCTTGCCAAGGAGCATGTTTAAAAATCCAAAATAGCACCATTCATCAGTGTCTCATTATCCCGTGGCAGCTTCTCTGTCACTTACCACAAGGAAACAATGTGTTTCAAACAACTATCTATACATTAAAAGTGTACATGGATAAAATATAGAGCTATACAGACAATGGGTGAAAATAAACTAAACATGTATGTTACATCTAGGTGAAAAGGAATACATAATATAAGAAGGACTCTCAGCCTCTGAGAGGATACTTCAATCAAAAAGTGCACCTTGTTGCTTACACACATTGGCAGTCATTGGACCGAATGTGTATTGAGAATGCAGACTTTTTATTCATTAGGACTCGGTGCCATCACTAAACATAAGTCACCCTTCTGTATAGAAAAGATGGACTCATGTTTGACCTTTTAAATGACAGAAACATGAAATTAAGCATCTAATCTGTCTATAAACAAGACGATGCCCACAAAGTGCCTCAGTGATGTCACACAGACCCAATAAAATGATAAGCTGGGGTCTCAGTACAAAATAGTGCAGCTTACACAATGGCTATTTGCACTGTGTGCAAGCAGCAGGTACACTTTAGGGAGGAACCTGCATTTGGAAGGCTTGAAGTATTAAATAGGTCTTTATTGACGTATTATAAAACGTTGAAATTCAGATACAGAAAGCAAATACTAAAGAGCCAGTAAGTGCAAAAAGGGGCAGAGGAAAAACGGTTAGAGGCGTAGAGAAGGGACAAAGGAGTTTAAAGTATAACTAAAATGGTAAAAAACCTTATTGGTTTTAAGTTTTAGACGTAGCGGAGATGGATTAGAATCCCTGTCAGTTTTTATTGCTGTCTGTTCCCCCATTAGGAAGATTTACCCTCTCTATTTGTCCTGTTTACCATTATTATAGAAAGTGAATAGTAAATGGAAATGCCAGATTTCAGGTCCCCAGAAAAGTAATAGAGCAGAAACCATTCAATGGAGGGCCACAAGAGATTTACTTAATTTGCAGGGATTTCCTCTCACTATCTATTTTGGCTATGGGAAGTGAAGGTACAGCTCCCCAATGCGACACAGATAGCATCCAATCCCCTATCCAAAATGTAAAAAAAGTTTTGCCTGTATTTCTACTTCAAGTAACTGTCAACTGAGTCAGGCTTACATCAGTGGATCAGGAATTGATGCAAACTTTACTGGAATTATGCCATTAAGGTGTGTCTGCAGGAGCCCACATTGCACCCATTATTCAAATTGATATTCTAATGATCACGTGTGCAATGCATGCTAAACTCCTGCAGAAGCTTCAGCCAGGAGTGGCATTAATATAATTGTGAATGGATGGAATTAGCATATTAATGAACAATATTTGTAGGTTTTTCAGATTAAGCAGCAGAGCCACATACCTGGTTAGTGCATGTCACATTACATAAAATTAATGGTGGAAAACAGACACCACCAGAATTGTGGGAACATGTTAAGTGAATAATATCACCAAACCATTCTCTTAATCATCAACAATATGCTACCAACCAAGTATGTGTTATGAAGTAACAGAATAGTCAAAGTGTATGTCCAGGCAAACTTTTTTCCCTCGTTTTCAATAGAGTGAGATAGCAGTAGATAGAAAAACACCTGACAAGAGCTCTAATCTTTCCCACTCTATTGAAAACTAGAACTGGTTTTGGCTTGATATATACTTTAAAGCAAAGTTTACATGAGAGATATATCAGGGGTACCATTGTTGACCTCCTGAAAATGCTAGCTGCCTGGGTATTACAAGGACCTGCTGGCTTCAATACTTTGACTCAATGACCAACAAAAAGTATGTAGATCAGGATGGTCTCAATAAAGTTAGAAGTCCTTATCTGCATACTTGTTCTTGGTTAGTGACTCAATGTGTAGAAGCCAGGTGACCGGCATGACAGCAAGCCAACAAGCAATTTGAGAAATGCCAGTCAGCAACAACATCCATTGTGTTTCCATCAGAAGTCCACAAAGTTATTTTCATGAGGCACTGGGTGAAAACGTATATGGCCATGGTGACAGCAGCTCTGTCAAGTAAACAGTAGCTCTGCTACTTCCTCTCCACCTCAGGGAAACAAAGAAGAAAAATAGCTGGGGGGGGGGGGGTAAAGGAGAATTTGCTGGCTCAAAGAATACTACAATAAACAGAAAAACGAAGATAGCACAGAAATCAAACTTAACTCCCCATATCACTGAAAAACAACTGAGTGTTGTTTACCAGGTTATTGTAAGTGGTGTTGAAGTAGAGGAAGACATTGTTGTGATAGAAACAGGCCACAAGGCCCACCTGTATTGTGTGTAACATGAATTCACAGTGTGAAGAGATTCACCTGACCTATACTATAAAAATAACAAGAAATAAAAATAAAAAATTGAGTTATGGTACAAGTTGGTGGTAATTCTCTAAAGCAAGGCTCAGAGTCCCATATAGTCTTACACTTGATGATTTACACAGGAACGAGTCCCAATATATGACATAATGAGTATGTCAACAACCATAAACCAAACACACTACACATGGAAGATATATGATTAACACAGGAGGAGGTACGTTTTTTCAATGAAATGATGTATGCAGCCATTTTTCTGGAGTCAGGGTTCTGTAGGCCTCACTGTTCTCTTTGTGGATGACCCTGTTGTACAGATGGGGAGATCCCTGAAAAAGATTAATAAAGAAGTCACTTTGTGATGGAGAAGATTAACATTATTGAGTAATACTGCTAAAAAACATACTACCACTTGTTAAACGCGCAAGTTTAGCTTTTAAAAAAAAAAAATTTAATGTGAACGCTCTACACCCTCCCCACCCTCTAGTCCCCGCTGTACTTACCTCTAAGGGTGATGAGCTGTCAGTGCTCACATAGCCAGTATAAGTGTCTGAGGATTTGATCTTCCTGCTTATTTTTGGAGGGCTTCTGGGACAGATCAGAGCAATTCTGATTGATCAGTGCCAGCAAACAGAATCCCCACACTACTACACCGACTGCATGGGCACTGACATCTCATCATTCATAAAGGAAAGTACAATACTAGTGTAGGGTGTTAGTTCACTGTTAATAACCCTTTAATGCATAAATGAAGGCACACATTAAAGAGCCTCATTTAACCCAGTTGGGCATCTATTTAAAAATCTTAAATATATTTTTAAATAGTACCTCAATCTGTCTTTACATTAGGCTCCTTAAACTTCTTTTACAGCAAGGTTTAAACAGATGGTGAAGGGGTGCACTATAAAGCTGGCTATACACTGACTTCATTTTGTCCATTTGCTGCTGAATCAGCCAAAATTCAATCCAAGGATGACCCTGTCTGCACCAACCAACTTTAAACTAAAAATCGAAAAAGCAGGGTTGAAAACTGTTGACTGACTAGTGACTGCAACCATCACCTGCAGTGACTTTACAGGCATTCTGACATGTACAGGTGCCGGTTGTCGATAAACATGTAGCCGGCAGGGAAGATTCCTCCATCCATCCATGCGCAACTGCAGGCTGAATAAATGAAATGTTTAGGTGTATGGCCAGATTAAGTCAATGAAGGAGATCCCAGGACTGACCTTAATGGTGTGTGCCTATGGCAGTCCTTGTCCAAGCTGTATTAACTTAAACTGTAGTAGAGAAATATAAGGGCAAAACCTAGCTGTGCTGTCTGACATAGTGAGGATCGCAAAACTAGCTTAACAGAAGTACACACTGTTTTGTTTAGGCAAGACAATTTGCACTTTCAACTCTGAGCACAGGCATTGACCTTCATTCTACAGGTCGGGACGGCTTTGGTCTTTTGTAGATGGCATCAGTAGGACATTCGCTTGAGTTGCCAGCACTCCCTACAAGTCCAGTGCAAGTAAAAAAACACAACTAGCATTCAAGTTTAATCATCACATTAAGGCCATGAGTGGCAGAAATCTTGTAAGCATGGATGCCAGTTTTTATCTTTCTGTGTGATCAATAAGGATATAGTATTGGACTTGTATGAAGTGCTGGCTTTTCAGGCTTTATGCACTGTAGAAGGTGCACATCACCCACTGTTGGCATGGAGGATACTACCACATATTATTTCTGTATGTAAACATTCTTATTTAAAGTGCTGTAACGTGTTTAGTTATATGCCAAAGATCCATTTTCCTCTCATGCGTAAATACACATAGAGCTATAAAACAAAAATTTGTTGATAGTAAATAAGGGCTTGCAAAATTTTCAGAGAGAACCAGCCCAAAGAGAGGTCTTTTTAAACTTTTAACGATGAAGAGGATTTGTGGTAGACACGGGTGTCATCTAGAGCCACCCACTATGTCTTCCTCCATAGATTACCATTCACATCATGTTGTCATATGCCAATACAGATTTATCACTCAGTAAACTGACAAATGCATACTTCTTGTTTGCTCTCACAAAAGGAAATCCAGGACACAAATCTGTGCTGTAGCAAACAAATGATTTAGCCGTTTATGTTTATACTGAATGGAGTTTATAATCCAAATAAACCAGAAGGAGCATACTAATATGTATTTCTAATTAAAAAATGATCAGATCAACAGAGCTGTCAGAAAACAGACTATTCACTGGGTGTTTTTTCCAGCCAGGCAATACAGCAGGATGTGGGAGGCAGAACACAACATCAATGGCACACAGACTGTAGTCTGGGAAGAGCTCCCAAATGATTGTGCTGGGCAGTTCCTCTCAGCTGTGAAAATATTTAGGCAGAGGATGGATTGTCACGTGACCGTAATACCATGGGACATTCCCATGTATTTAAAACAAATGGAAAAGGTATCCTCCCCAACAGTGCAAAAGAATACTCAAAGAAGGAAGCCAATTACTATGAAATGCCTTTATAATATAAAGACAGTCAAATTGCCAGAAATATATATTTACAGTACACAACACTATAACACCTAGTCAACAGAAAAGTGCAAAAGTGTTAAAGTTTATCTAAACTCAAAACCCCCAAAAAAATAAAATAAAAAAGTCAATTTATTACAGCTTACAAGTCCATAGATGTGGTAGCTGCATTGGTTTTTCATCTCCCCCCCCCCCCCCCCAAGAAATTTTTTTAAATATATTTTCACCTGTTGATCCTGCCAATACCACTCTGTTTTAGGGTTACAACAGTCACCCTAGGAAATAAATATGTTAGGACTACAAAACATCTTCTCTCCCTATGCTCATAACATGAGGAGGGCTTCTGTACTTTACAGAAAGAAATTAGGAAGGGCTGATAACATTGTTTGAGACTCAAATGCAGCATTGATTGGCACTTTTTTCTGGAAGGATCAACAGGTATTTTTGTACATATCAAATGGATATCAGAAAAGGGTTTTAAATCTTAGGATTTGCATATACTATTTACATGTTAACCTGCAGTACCCAGAGTCTTGTAGTAGTATAATGTCGGAACTCATGCTCCATATTTTTATAGCTATAGCTGCCAAGGTTACTATAGGTTTACTCATGTATTCTGTTCTGAAAAGTTTTACATTGTAAAACATTAAAAATAGTAGTGACATAGCATCTGGGGAAGTATCCGACTCTCCTGGAATATCTGGATACCAGTGACCAGCTCTTCAAGAGTACAAATACCCACCAGAAAAGGTAAGGTATTAAAGAGGAACAGCAGTCGGCTCACATAATCTGTAATAAAAACATCTTTGCCATTCTGAAGCTTCACTCCAACCCCTTTGCATATTATTTTATATATACTGTGATTCTGTACTTGCCAAATATTCTGCAGAAATCTCCCTCAACGAGAGTCTGGCTACATCCATTTTAACTGTGGGCACCTGAAGTTGCTGCCAGTTCAGTTCCTGGATTTACAGAGGCACACCTCTAGCTCTGCAGCTCTCATTGACCCTCTTAGGACTCATCCCCCTCCCTTACTGGCAAACTTTCAGGAGAGTGTGAGAGAGCTGTGCTAGATGTCACAAGCCTAGGCTTTTTATCAGACAATAAACAGGAAGTGGGCTGTATAAGGTATTTCCTGGCAGAAAAAAAAATATTTTACCAACCAAAGTTAAAACAACAAGGACAGAGGATTTAATAGATGGAAAAATGAAAGAAATGACTGAAGTAACGCTTTAAGCAACTTTTTTTTTATATGGTGCAGGTGATTTTACTTTTTTAGAGTGAGAGAGTCACTTTGTCATTCAGAACTAGCGATAACTGAATTAGGATAATCAATTATTGTATATTTTATTTATATACAGACAGACCTACCTGACCTGCAGAGAATTATACAATTTAATAATCCAGGAAATCATTGTTCATGACCTGTATGATTGTCTACAGAATGGACAAGTCTACGGACTTAATTTAGGTCTATCCAAAAAATTGCCCTTTTCTTGATCTTCAAATCGATGCAGCCATCAATAATTGTAAAGTTCAACAAGAAGGAAAAAGTTGATAGTCAACTGTGTCAAAGGCAGCTGTCAGCCAACTGCTCCCCCCCCCCCCCCCCAAAAAAAAAAGCACTCTACTTGCCTGGCCTCCGTGGCTTCCCAGATAGCAAGAATAACTTGCCACAAATTTGTGGCAGTGTTGAATTGTAAGTCTGCTAACATGCTGCACACTTTCACTGGCAAGTTGTACACATGCAGAGCAGTTTAAGCACAAGTTCTAGTTGACACTTTTCCAATTTGTAGCAAATTTGCGTGCAAGTCTCCAGCAAGAGCAAAGTTGCAGTGGTGAGTCTACATCAAGAGCTGTGCAAGTCTACAGCACGATAATTCCCAGGTGACCCCTGTGGTGGGATGGCTATTGCACAATATAACTGAACCAGAACTGTCAGCAGACTTGCAGAATGTTTGCAGAGAAAATTGATCTGCAGTCATGCAATGCAGACTTGATGCAATTGTGCAACAATCTTGTGAAGCCTGGCAAGTCTAGCAATAGCTTAGTAAGTCATTTCAAACTTGCAGCACAATTGCTTGCTATCTGGGTTTGCTCTTCCCAGGTTTTCCTCCTACCTATCTCAGCACACCTTCAGTGTCACAATTCTCTATATCCCCTCCGTCCTCTAAGACTCAGTCCTCAGACCTATTCTCCCCCTTCATTTCTTCCCTGTGCCAGGTGATAACCTCCTAGAGCTTCCGATATCATCTCTATGCAGATGACACTCAAACCTCTCTCTCTACTTAATCTCCTCACGCATCACTAATTTGCTGACTGACATATCAGTAGGAATGTTAGACCACTTCCTTCACCTTATCCTGTCAAAAACCAAGCTCCTACTATTTCCTAGTGAGAAAGAAAGAAAGAAAGAAAGAAAGAAAGAAAGAAAGAAAGAAAGAAAGAAAGAAAGAAAGAAAGAAAGAAAGAAAGAAAGAAAGAAAGAAAGAAAGAAAGAAAGAAAGAAAGAAAGAAAGAAAGAAAGAAAGAAAGAAAGAAAGAAAGAAAGAAAGAAAGAAAGAAAGAAAGAAAGAAAGAAAGAAAGAAAGAAAGAAAGAAAGAAAGAAAGAAAGAAAGAAAGAAAGAAAGAAAGAAAGGAGGATATCATACCCACTTTATTTAAAAAGTACATTTACTTCCACTGAGAAACCATAATGATTATCCATCTTCATAGAACACATGTGGAAGACATTAAACTTTTTTTCCCCCATTTCCAGAGGAAACTTGATGTTCCAGCATTTTCCACAAGGTTGGTTAATAACAGGAAGTAAACATTCCATGTCCAAATACATAAAAAGGATTAGGCTGCAGGCATGGTTAGTGTCGTGTCTTGCTGAATACAGATACCCAAAAAACAATTACACTGACTACAAGATTTATTTCCCCCCAACAAAGAAGGAAATCCAAAATAAATCATACCATTACCCATTAAATTACCTTTGTCCTTACGCAATCACTGTTAGTTTGCATAGGTTAGAAAAAGTAAATACCATTTCTCTTGTATAGTGGTGCAGCCCACCACTTCTTCACCTAGGCAAGGATGATGACATATGGATTGGACACCTGCTACACTGCCACCTCCAACAGGAGTTTCAAAGGTGGTGGCATGGAAGCAAAGTGGCACAAAGAGAACTTTGACTACAAGGAAGACCAAACAGGACTCCACGGACTAGTATGTTTTATTTTTTCCCTTATCATACAGGGATTAGTCAATCATTAGAGAAATGGAATGAAGTATGACTTAGAGTGAATTACCCATTTTTAAATAAGGAACAAGTGTGGGTCTAGGATAGTGTATATGGGAGGTTTTCGATTTGTTTGTGTGTGTGTTTTTTTTTCTGTTGGTTGAACTGGATGGATTTGTGTCTTTTTTCAACCAGATTAACTATGTAACATTCCTTCCTATACTGTATTTCATCTGATTACTGACAGTTTTATCAGATTTCACGTACAGTGTACATTTTTGGTTTTCAAGTGAGAGAAGTTTGCACTCCTTAAAGTACAACTACTATTTATTTTTTACCTAGCTGCTCTCACACCATGAGTACTGCCCACCTGGTCTTAATCTTCACTGTGTGACCTTGTTCCAAGCACAACCTTTCCTCCGAAAATGGACGATTTTTACTACCTCAGCCTATTCATTCCTTAGGAAATGCCTTACCCCCAAGAGACTTTTGGAAGCTGCCATGAGAAAGCCTTTCCCATAAAAAAAAAAAAAAAAAAAAAAACTTGTAAACTGCAATCTGAAGAGCCTACTTTGTGAGTGCTGGGATTTAGAAAGGAGTCATAGGTATGAATACTGCGCAGTGAGACTCACTAACCGCAAAAGTTATTAAAAGCAGGAAAAACCTAACCAGCAGTTTGCAAAGTATGGTCTGCTAAACTGAAATAACCACTAATAAGTAATATTTAGAAATCTAAACAGCTCTGCCTTAAGAAATTATTGACTGAGGTTTGTTTAGACTGGAGTTCTTTTTTAGGTCTACATTTAGAATAGGACTGGGAAGCAAAAGGCTGAGAAATAATGTCAACAGCTCCCTTCGTCCATGGAATTTGCTTTCAGAAGCATTAAATGACACAATTTTTTTTTAGAAAAACAACTCAGAGGTCTATTAAAAAAATAAATAAAAAAATTCTGCTTGGTTTAGTCACATTTTGAAAAATCTGCCAGAAAATCTTCCAGAGCCAAGATGAGTCATGGTACAACCAGACAGTGGGAACAAACGTTAAAGGGACCTTGCAATTAAAACTAAAAAATGTTCACGGATTTACACTATATAAAGCTTGCCCAGCACATTTAACATTTTTAGCTGGTTTCCCTACATCTGACTTCACTCAAAATACAGAATCCCATTCTAATTGTCCCTGTTCACATTTGCACGCTCAGTTGTCCTATTCTCTAGGCTCAAAAATATGAGCTTAGGCCTGCCTCAACTGGCTTTTGTTTTCATCAAGTGCCTGACGTTATTTAAAGAGGGACTCCAGGTTCCTCCCAAAAAAACTAAAAGTCAGCAGCCACAAATACTGTAGCTACTGACTTTTAATATAAAGGACACTTACCTGTTCAGGGACCCAGCGATGTCCTCACCCTAGCTGATTCTTCAATCAGCTTCGGGTGCAGTCACCGGCATCTTAAGTAAGGAAAACCAGCAGTGAAGCCTTGCGGTTTCACAGCCGGTTTCCTATTGCACATGTACGAGTCACGCTGCAGTTTGTGGATGCTCCTGCAGTCTTCTGGGACCTGTGATGTGTCCCAAAAGGCTACGGGGGAAGGGGCGAACATCCATCTCAGATCGCCACGGTGCATCTGACCGAAGGTAGGATCGGGTACTTGTCAAAACCAGACACCCGCTCCCACCAAAAAGTGCCAGTGGAGGGGGTTTGGGTGAAGTTATGCTTTAACCCACTTCCTGTGAGTCCAGACCATTCTGAACACCGCCTTGGAAGTGTGTGTTCATTCTTGCATGTGCTTAATGGACTGATGATGCAAGGGATGAGAAAATGGACCTCTCTTTACACGTCCAGCCAAAAGCCACCCGGAGTTTAAGTATGTATTGGTAAATGTTTAAAAAAAAAAAAATGTATGGGAGTGGGGCAAATACTCCTAAAGTTGTGCTTTCATGCCAAGCTTGGGGCCAATATCTAATTCTGAGACTTGCTATTGGTCCCTTGATAGAATGGGCCACCTGATTCGCCAACTCTTGGCACCCTGAAGGTACAGGCCCAAGTCCAGCTTAAGAAGGAGTATAACTTTGCAAATAATTTATCTGCTGATCATTTTCACCTGCAGTTTTCAAGGTGCGTAACCTCAATGCATGCATTTTTTAATTACGGCTTTAGTGCAAATTGCCCAAGTTTGTAACAGCTTTACTTTTAAGGAAATCTGTCATGAGAGAACTAGAGAAGCTAAAAGGCTAGCGATCTGCGATGCTGATCTCTGCCTTTAATACTTTCCGAGTTACAGATGCAGGAATATGTATGCACATTAGGAGTTCCAGCAAAAGTTTATTTCACCCGTTGCACGATTATTTTGTTGTATTTCTGAGCATTTTCAGGGAGGGTCAATAAAGGCAATCGTCTTTATGCATTTCTGTCATTAGCACCATCATACCTCCAAGTCGAGCTCTGACACATTTAGTGAATGTAAGTAACAATATTGCTGCCTTTAAAAAGGGAGTAAGAGAGGGAGAATTAGTGACACTGCAGTTTACCCAGAGAAATACTTTTAAGGGCTTGTATAGATGGTCAAATGTAGCATGCTTTCAGATATATTCAGCTTGCATTTGAGATCAGTTTTATATTGGCAGGAGGTTCTCCTAAGAAGTACTGGATAATGTCAGTGATACTGCTGACAGGCTAACTACAATGTTACTTAGACACAGCAAAAACCAAGTCATTGACCAAGGTTTGAGAAACTTGTATATATACTCTGTTTACTCTGTCATTTCCTTTTTTTTTTTTTTGCATCTCAGTGCTACTGGTCTCCCCCAGATGCTTCCTGTTTATACAGTATGCTCCAGTGTCATTGCACTGCACCAGCTTTTGACGGCAACAGCGGAATATTTTTACACAATGTGTGTAGGCACAATCACTGGTAAACTCCATCAGGGCCACAAGTGACACCAGTGACAGTGGAGAAGCAAACTTAGGCTGGGTTCACACTAGAGCAGAGCGGCTCACAGCAGGGGATCTGGTGCATCTCCATTCATTGGTTCAGGTCTAATTTCAGCCTGAATTTGGACCCGAAACGGACCAAAAGACGCACAGCACTCCTGTACAATTTGCACCGGAGCCGCTCCGGAGATGTGTGAACCGGCTACATGAGAGCCGGTCACAATGCAAATTGAATGCGGAGAAACCTGTATCCAATTCGCAATAGTGTGAACCCAGCCTAAGGAAACAGTTGTCACCCCGTAACAAGACAGTCCTGAATGAGCTCCTTCATGGCAGCAATGTAAGACATTTAGAAATATTTTATAAAAACATTTTTTGAAAGGACATTAACATGGTAAAGCATAGCTGAGGTTTTAGGGACTGTATAATTTAACCATCATCTTTGGTTTGGTAGCCCGATTATAACAAACACACTAATTCTACTACATCATGATAAGAGCTATGGATTTTACCTTAGGAAATCGTCCATCTGCAAACAAGGTTTCACATGGGTCACCACTGCTATAGAATGTTACACGGGGATGGCACATCTGTAGCCACATTGGTTTAAAAAAAAAAAAAAAAAAACTGTTATACGATTACAGTAGCATAAAACTGCAAAGAAATAAAATTAAAATACAGTCTACATCTGTTGAGAAAAGGTGTACATCTTCAAATTTCAGACATCAAACATCTAAAACAAATCTCCCTGAGCTCTTTATTTATAGTCCAAGCAATAAGTTAAGAAGTCATTTCTAATCTGTCTAGTGACTACAACTGACTATGTGATGGGAGTTTATTAAATAGTTAACGTACTATTCATTCACCCCAGTCCCTGCCCTCAAGGACCTTATAATCTAAGGTGCCTTTCGCTAATGCATACATACACGTGCACATACTATAGCCCAATTGGACAACAGCCAATTAAAGGGGTTGTAAAGGCAGAAGGTTTTTTTTATCTTAATGCATTCTATGCATTAAGATAAAAAGCCTTCTGTGTGCAGCAACCCCCCTCAGCCCCCTAATGCTTACCTGAGCCCAATCTAGATCCAGCGATGTTGCAGCAGTGTCTCAGCTGCACAGCCTCCTCATTGGCTGAGACAGTAGCGCGGTGCCATTGGCTCCCGCTGCTGTCAAAGTCAGCCAGCCAATGATAAGAGAAAGGGGGCAGGGATGAGGCAGCCCACGGCTCCGTGTCTGAATGGACACAGGGAGCTCTGGCCCCATAGCAAGCCGCTTGCTGTGGGGGCACTCGTCTGGAGGGAGGGGCCAGGAGCAATGAAGCGGGACCTAAGAAGAGGAGGAGGAGGATCTGCGCTGCTCTGTGCAAATCATCCACTGCACAAAGCAGGTAAGTACGACATTTGTTTTTTTTGGGGGGGGGGGGGTTTGTTAAAAGTAGCACTAAGATAAATTATGGTAACACAGTCAAAAATGACTTTTACTGATAACACACAAAAATAAAACTATTTTATTGTGCTGATTTAGTGTTGCACAAAATATACTGCAAGTTCCTTTCTATATTGGACTCTTTACTCAAGGTCCAATTCTGCACAGTGCCAGAACGACCTTTTGGATCAGTTACACTAAGTTTAATAAGCCCCCTGTCACCGAGCACCCCACCACATTTTCTCCAAACTGCAGAAATCAGCGTGTGGGCCACAATCTCCATTTCGTCCTATAGAGAGCTCACACTCACCAGAGCCTGAACTCTCTTATTTAAAAAGTACAGAAAAAAACTGCTGATCTTGCCATAAATGCAGTGTCCTTGTCATTTCCTGTGAGCTTAATAGAATGCAAAATAAAGCCTTAACTTGCCTGTATGAAATACTAGTTTCATCAATCAACCATGTAATGGAGATAAACAAAGGCAGACATATTTGAAGTCCAACCTGTGCGACAACCACGGCTTCCTCCATAGATAAGAGTTGAGAAAAAAAAAAAAAAGTAGAAATTAAGGGGGGAAAAAAGTGAGTTTTTCCACAGAATTGCGAGGTGAAAATGGGAATTGAAAAAGTCAGCAAAAAAAAAACTGCGAAGAGTTCGTCAGTCTGAGAAATTAAATATATAGAACATCAAACATAGCTGTTTGTGATGCATTGTCTGCTATTAGATTGATGACAGCGAGGGATGGTTCACACCAGAATTGCACAGAAATGTGGAAGGTTTCCTGTGCGAGTCCTATGTGTTCCCCTGCACTGCGATTTTGCAGCTGGGTATGCTCTTCTTTTGTTAAACACGCTGCACCAAATTGCATTGTACTCCCTTCCTGAAGACTCCTGGGATGTATGATATCATTTGCCTAGGCCTGGAAACCAGGAAGTAACTGAAGAGAAGTAAAAAATATATAAGTAAATATAATATACTTTGCTATCTATTTACTAATGCTAGAAGCACATGGATTAAAGCGGTTGTATACTCCGCTTGGTCATTTTTACCTACACCTAAGTCTATAATAAGGCTTACCTGTAGGTAAAATGAATATCTCCTAAACCTACCCGGGTTAGGAGATATTCACCCTGCATGCAGCTGCTGACGTCAGCAGCACATGCACAGTGAAGGGCCGGCGTAACGTGCCGGACTTTGCAGAGGACTCGTGTCAGATCCCTCAGCGCTGACCGGGTCGAGCTGTGGGAGCTCCGTTCTAAGGTATTTCATAATGTGCTAGTATGCGATGCTCTCTTTTTTCCTTCAGCGGTTTACTACCGCTTTAAATATTATCAATGTTGATTGAGAGAGTGATGTTCTGCTTTCAGAAAAATAGAGCCCCGATAGCCCCTCTATTAGCTGTTCCAGCTGCATTCTAAAATTAATTGGGTTAACTAATCTATTCATGCTGCTGTCTGATTAACGTAACATCCAGATATGAGCTCGGGCAGGTTATGACAAACCAGCCAAGGTAGAAGTATGGGGAGCTATTGCTGCTCTCTTATTTTTGAAAGTGCATGCTCCAGGTTTGCTCACTTGAGGGAGACACTGCCCTGAAACAAGCATGTAAAAACAACAATAAAAAATGTGTTGGGACACCAGATTATCACATACTTGTTTCAAGTCACTGACTCGCTGAGCAGATACAGGTTCCCGTTATTTTTGTTCTAAACATTTTTTCTCTTCTATCAAGAAACATTATACGATCACAAAAATATTTAAACTTTGTAGATTACACCACATACATCTGTACCTGTCCATCAAGATACCCAGGATGTGACGTCTTTGTAATTCTCTGTTTGATGTGACAATATTTTCAGCTACTGTAACATTTCCCTGAAACAATGTTTTATTCAACACGTTTTTCACTTGCCTGTATTCCATATGGTATGGTTGTATGTCATATACAGAACTGTAAAGGCTCCCTCTAGTGGTCACCTGCATATCAGGGTATGGAATTAGTTTCTCTGCTCAGAACAAACTTGTGACGTGATGTAATGCTGCTAAGCCGCCTTCTTTGTGTATAGGAGACAACACTAGGTGTCTGTACACATTTTTATTTCTACAGTATGTCAAAGTAGTCTGAAATCTTACAGTGCACTAGAAAAAGAACTCCAACAACAGTCTGTATAATCACTTATTTGCCCTTCCATTTCCTACAGCCTTTGTATTGACCGATTAAGCCAGCCATCAACATGCTGGCCAATAGGGATGTATGAGTGTTAAGAGGCCTGAGATCACACAGATTGTGGTTTCGGATCCTCTAGGGCCCATTTACACTTAAAGTGATTCTAAATGTATTTTTTTCCTTTAAAATAAACAAACATGTTATATACTAACCTGCTCTATGCAATAGTTTTGGAGCAGCCCAGATCTTCCTCTTCTCGGGTGTCCACTGGCACTCCTGGCTCCACCTCCCTGCTGAGTGCTCACACAGCAAGCTGCTTGCTAAGGGGGCACTCTTGTGGGCTCGATCCCGAGCCTCGCTGTCTGCATCTATAGACACAGACAGCGGGACTCGGCTCTGTCCCTCCCTCTTCACTGGCTTCAATTGACAGCAGCAGGAGCCAATGGCCAAGGAGGGAGAGAGCAGACAGCCTCTGCTCTCATGCACATTGCTGGGTTGAGATTTGGTTCAGGTAAGTATCGGGGGGTCTAGGGTGAGGGACTGTATGCAATCATTTTTCAACTTAATGCATAGAATTCAAAAACCTTCTGCCTTTAGAACCACTTTAAATCTGTTGTGGTGTATTAATGCACACGCATTAAGGCATGCAGTAACATATGTTGTGCTAAACCAGACCATTCTTTTTGAATTAGCTACTAATTCACCACAATGGCTAAACAATTTATATATGGTCCTTCTTTAACAAGGCAGTGCACAACACACAGTATATGCATTTTGGAGTGTTGGGCCTGTAGGATATGTTTCGGGTATCATTTACCATGGTTAGTTTTGCGGGATGCTCAAAAGGCTCCTTCTGAAGAAGGAGCCTTTGAGCATGCTCTGAAACTAGTCACCCCCCTTGCTGAAGTTACTTCTGCCAATGAGTTCCATGGTGGTTTGAGGAAGTGCGGCGGCCATCTTGCTCCTCCATACCATTGGTTCCTGCAGCTGGTGGTCGGCTCAGTGACAGGAAAGACCATCTCAGGCAGACTTCATACATTGATGAGCCTGTTTACTGTAAACCTGTAAGTGTTTTTAACCATTGCCTTTTAATTAAAAATTACTGACATACTGCACCAAGAAGTACCTTTCTCTGCAGATCTTTGAATAAAGACATCAGTCCATCCAGTTCAACCTGTGTGGGTGTATAAGTGTGTATATATTTATGGATCTACCAATCCCCATATCTCTGTACATTTAATTCGCCAAGATGCCCATCAAGAGCCTTTTGAACTTATCGACACTCTCTGCTGAGACCACGAATTGTGGAAGAGGGTTCCACATCTTTACCGCTCTAACAGTAAAGAATCCTCTGCGCCGTTTGTGATTAAACTGCTTCTCATCCAACTTCTGTGTCTTCATATTCTTCAGTGCAGCTCACAGGAAGTGACAAGGACACTGCATTTGTGGCAGAAGCAACAGGTATTTGCTGAAAATGTCTCAGCTTGGAAAAAAACAAACAAGGGCCCCCAACACATCTAAGGACCACAAGCTGCAAATATATTGCATTTTTGTTCTTGGGTTTAGTTATCCTTTAAGTAGTGGATGTGTAAGGGTTATTTTTTGAGAATATGTGTATCATTTAGTGCCACTTTATGGTGAAAAAAAAAATAGGAACACTTTTCACACCCTGAAATAATACTAGTGCTTTTGTGTTTTCAATAGCCAATAAACACATAAGGAATTGAGTAAATATGATTCTAAACCAAGTCCACAATGAATGAAATATTTACAATACAGAGCTCAGGTGTTGGGTATTGTATTACCTAGGGAAGTGCAATAATTACTAATACATGTAAACGTTGGGATCATGCATGCTAGTGACACACACTGGACTACTATCGATCTGCTGATGAACCGATTCTAAGTTTACCAGGCATTTTAAGATCTTCCTGCCTTTTTAAGTCGGTGTTAACAAAGCAAACATTACATCCAGCTGAATAAAGAGCGGATGACAGCTATTGTCCCTGTAGGTACCGGCTTCTGAAAGGGGAGGAGCTACTCAACCGGCAAGACAAAGTCAAGGGGAAGCGACAATGAGAAGCCATGCACTAGACGAGGTGTAATGTAAGCATTAGAAATAAAAACCATGCATCTGATATTCATGTCATCTTACCATACGACCCCGGCAGCAGCTATGACACTGCATGGTGGTCATGGTCACAAGGAGAACAATCTGCAAAAAAATAAAATTTAAAAAATAATAATAATAATAATAATAATAATGGTCCATCAGGCAAATCTTAATAAATGCAGTTATGCTTAATTTAAAAATTGGTGGCACAGCACATAAAAAAAAAACAAAAAAAAAAAAAAACATAATAATAATAATAATAAAAAAAAAAAAAAAAAAAAAAAAAAAAGGGAATGGTGGGCCATCAGGCAAGTCTTAAAAATGCAGTTATACTTAGTAAAAAAATAGGTTATAAAGCACAAAAAAAAAAAAAAAAAAAAAATTATATCAAATCACAATATTAATAATTCTAATAAGAATGGTGGTCCATCATGCAAGTCTTAAAAATTCAGCTATACCTAATATAAAAATAGGCTATAGAGAAAAAATAGGCTATAGAGAAAAAATAATCTGATATTGCAGAGCTGGAGATTTTATAATATTCCCCGGTGATTGTCAGCCTAAGAGTATTCCATGTCTTGAATGCTTAACAGACATGAACCCCCCCCCCGCCATGTCCTTGCAGAGCTCGATCTATTAATAGCTAGCTTCACAACTTTAAAGTGCACCTAGTGATTCATAGACTGAACCAGACAAAGAAAAATCCCCAAGAAATATTTACATCTCCATAACCCAGTGCCATCACCGACCCCTCCACCTGAAAACAATAACCCAATGTTTTCACATCGGGCAGTTATTTTTGGAAATGCCAGTCTGCACCGCCTGTCCCTGATGGCAGCAGCAGGAACCAAAAGCCGGTCAATCCATCATGCCGTCATTTTTCTGGGAACCCAAAGCCTCCTACACCATGGGAATATCTGAAAACAGCTAACACTAAGCATGACCACAACAGTAACCATTTTTACATCATGTTACCTGCAATAAGATGCAATGTGTACATAACAAATAAATGCAATATAACAATTTCTAGGTAATAAAAAAGTTGTGAATCCTTTTTTTTTTTTTTTTTTTGCTGCATAGCAATCTATAAAATCCATTACAGTATACAATAAATAGATGTATAGGATGTACCATAGGATAGCCAGCTGATCAGATCCTGTTTTTTTTTTTCTAATCTATCAATCAATGGAAGAGGATAGCCGGCTGATCCCTTTCAGCATTTTTTTTTTGTAATCTACTAAATTCATTGCAATAAATCGATCTATAGGATGTGCAGTAAAGAATAGCTGGCTGATCGGATCCCTTTGAGGATTTTTTTTTTTTTTTTGGCAATGGATGCCGGTATGGAGAGGCGTGGAATCAATGAGAAATACTGTGGTATGGATGTGATCCTGGAGTCCTGGGAAGAAGTGTGTGTAGGTTGAGCTCCTCTGAAGCCGGCGACAATGATGTCATGCTTTCTGCAACTAGTAGCAAACACAAGCAATTTTCCTGAGGTGGCGATACACAGGAGCTGGCAATGCAGCAAGGAGCCCCCCTTAGAGGAAGGGAGCACAAAGGAAGGAAGGAGGGAAGGAAGGATGGAAGGGTGATACTTACAGGCTGCAGGCGTCCCTGCTCTGTGCCTCCACTCCCTGTCCTTACTTGTACATAGTTAGCAGAGAGGTGGCTTTGTGGAGGGGGGCATGGTGCTCTCTCCTGGAGACTTCCAGGAAGAAGAAGGAGAGTGCAGCCCTGGAATAGGGGGAGTGTGAGAGAGAGACAAGCACGACTCCTGCCTGGGACCTAGTCTCAATTAATGAGCTAATTTGGACAATTCCCAGCGCCCCGGCGTATGCTGCTGCAGAGCCAGACTGCTTAGTCTGCAATAATCTGCAACTCAAAGTCCCCCCACTGTCTAGCAGCCAGAGCCCTTCAGCCAATGGCAAGGCGCGACCGCCGCCTGCAGCCCCGCCCTTCCCGGTGTGTAGCCCCTCCTCCTTGGTGCGGGTGGGATCCCCGAGGCCCCCCCCTCCCCCTCCAGTAATGCATAGCTCAGTCCTCGAATGATCCCTGCTGCCTCCATTCTGCAGACGGGGGACCGACCTCCCGCCTCAGCCCTTCGCCGATAGGGGATTGGTGGTCTGAGCCGTCGGTCAGCGTTGGTGGGCGTGGCCTCTTTTTCCCTGGCTACAAATAGAGCGGGCGAGGATTGGTGGAGCTCCTAGTCGTTGAATCCCGGGCGAGCTGCTGTATGGATGTGGCTGGATGCCAGGCAGTGGTGGGGCGGCATACTGAAACTGGAAACCTGCAGCAGAGGTCGTCTGAGGCAACCAGGACAGAGACGTGCCATTGCTGCCTTCCTTTTTTGTACATATGTGATGAGGAGAGGAAAGGGCTGTGCTGCAAGTGTCTGTGCCGGGGATTAACCCGCTTATGGCCACAGCCACCCTGCTCACTGCCCATGGGTAACCCTTCAGTATAGCATGGGGTATGACTGGGGCATAGGATCAACCCTTTCATGGCCACAGCCACCCTGCTCACTGCCCATGGGTAACCCTTCAGTATAGCATGGGGTATGACTGGGGCATAGGATAAACCCTTTCATGGTCAGCACCACCCTGCTCACTGCCCATGGGTAACTCTTCAGTATAGTATAGCATGGGGTATGACTGGAACCGGGGGCATAGGATTAACCCTTTCATGGTCAGCAGTCAGCACCACCCTGCTCACTGCCCATGGGTAACCCTTCAGTATAGCATGGGGTATGACTGGGGCATAGGATCAACCCTTTCATGGCCACAGCCACCCTGCTCACTGCCCATGGGTAACCCTTCAGTATAGCATGGGGTATGACGAACTGGGGCATAGGATTAACCCTTTCATGGTCAGCACCACCCTGCTCACTGCCCATGGGTAACTCTTCAGTATAGTATAGCATGGGGTATGACTGGAACCGGGGGCATAGGATTAACCCTTTCATAGCCAGAGCCACCCTGCTCACTGCCCATGGGTAACCCTTCATCAGTAAAGCATGGGGTCTGACTGGAACTGGGGCATAGGATTAACCCTTTCATGGCCAGCGCCACCCTGCTCACTGCCTATGTGTAACCCTTCATCAGTATGACTGAAATAGGGGCATACGATTAACCCTTTTATGGCTAGCAACTCCCTAATGCCCGGATAGGTTTACTCCTTCAGGGGCTAGTAGTTTCAGCCAGTAAGTCATGACTATTACCATTTTTTACAGGTGTGTGCAATATATATATATATATATATATATATATATATTGCACACACCTATCTATCTATCTATCTATCTATCTATCTATCTATCTATCTATCTATCTATCTATCTATCTAGTTCTGGCAGTTTACCCAGTGCTTTACATCCTGTATCTTCACACCAGTCCCTGCCTTCCAGCAGCTTGAAGTGGAACGTTATGTAAAAAATTGGCAAACAGGCAGTGCTTTGTCTATCCTGTGTTAAAGCTACCTACAGTGCCTTGAAAAAGTATTCACACCTCTTGAAATGTTCCACATTTTGTCATGTTACAGCCAAAAACATTAATGTATTTCATGTGATAGACCAACACAAAGTGGCACATAATTGTGAAGTGGAAGGAAAATGATAAATACTTTTCAATTTTTTTTTTTACAAATAAATATGTGAAAAGTGGTGTGCATTTGTATTCAGCCCCCTTTACTCTGATACTCCTAACTAACATAGTGGAACCAACTGACTTCAGAAGTCACCTAATAAGTAAATAGAGTCCACCTGTGTGTAATTTAATCTCCGTATAAATACAGCTGTTCTGTGAAGCCCTCAGAGGTTTTCTAGAGAATCTTAGTGAACAAACATCATCATTAAGGCCAAGGAACATACCAGACAGGTCAGGGGTAAAGTGACACTGCACCATAGAAGGAGTATGAACACTGTATACAGATATCGTTGCTGACACTTGTAGTGCCACAGGGATAAGACTATCCATTTCTGGGACACTGTATACAGACATCGTTGTCCTCTCACCTTGTTGAGGAGGAAGATCCTGCCTGTTTAACTTGATAATCTGGGCCAGTTGTGTTGTTTGGGCCCGCTATACAGGAGTTTAAGTGCACCAACGAATGTGGCTAGCTGAAGACACTAAATCCTAACTTTTCTTCAAAAGGACTGAAGCTACTAGTGCTATACGGTTTCGCACACACATATTCGGGGCTCTGCATATGCATTGTGTGCATGGGACAGTTTATCTATAAAGTTAAGCCATTACTTGTTGACTTGAATACGTGTGTAAAGTTGGGCCTGTGGTGTCAGGGGACAGCAGAGAGAGAGGCCTGACACCAAGGGAGTCATTCCTCTACTCTCCTCCTGCCTGGACTCATAGAGCCAATCTGAGTAAAGGTAACCAATTCAATTTAAAGTGCCATAGAGTGCTTTATTTACCATTAAAGTGTGCCTCTGCTCTTGAGGACATTCTCAGGTTTGGAATCCCCTGAAAGCAGCTTGAATATAGGATTGAGAGCCATATTGCTCTTAAATCTAATTTTTTGCTCTCTCTAGTTGATTACTTGACTATATAATGTTACTGTTTGTTATTCTTCCACAGAAATATTGCAGTAAAGACAATTTCTGTGTTTTATCATAACGTGTGTGTTTCTCATTGGTCATTGCACTTACACTATTGCCAGGTGTGCCAGAGGGGACTGAGGCTGTTATTACGGTTGGGAGGCAAAGTAACGGACTGAACTAACTTAAGCAGCTCTTTCTGGGGTATCGCTACATATGTATGTACAGTATATTTGGAATCTGCCTTCTCACTTTCTAAAATAAAAATGTGGAAAAAAAATAGACCAAGCTTTGAACATTTCATGGAGCACTGTTCAATCCATCATCCGAAAATTGAAAGAGTATGGCACAACTGCAAACATACCAAGAAATGGCCGTCCACCTAAACAGACAGGCCAGGCAAGGAGAGCATTCATCAGAGAAGCAGTCAAGATGCCCATGGTAACTCTGGAGGAGCTGCAGAGATCCACAGCTCAGGTGGAAGAATATGTTCACAGGACAACTATTAGTCGTGCACTTCACAAATCTGGCCTTTATGGAGGAGTGACAAGAAGAAAGCCATTGTTGAAAGAAATCCATAAGAAGTCCTGTTTGCAGTTTATGAGAAGCCATGTGGAGGACACAGCAAACGTGTGAAAGAAGGTGCTCTGGTCAGATGCGACCAAAATGGAACTTTTTGGCCTAAAAGCAAAACGCTATGTGTGGGCGGAAAACGAACACTGCACATCACCCTGAACACACCATCCCCACAATGAAACACGGCGGTGGCAGCATCATGTTGTGGGGATGCTTTTCTTCAGCAGGGATAAGGAAGCTGGTTGGACTTGTTGGGAAGGTGGATGGAGCCAAATACAGGGCAACCTTAGAAGAAAACGTACACACGGTTGGATTTTCCGACTGAAAATGTTCAATGGGAGCCTTTTGTTGGAAATTCCAACCATGTGTAGGCTCCATCGGACATTTCCCACTGGAACTTCCGTTGCACAAAATTTTTTTTTTATCAAGATCTGGTTCTCAAATTTTGCGACAACAAAATCCGTTTGTGTAAATTCCGATCGTGTGTACACAATTCCGATGCACAAAGTGCCACGCATGCTCAGAATAAATTATGAGATGGAAGCGTTCAGTCTGGTAAAACTACCGTTCTTAATGGAGAGATAGCACATTCGTCACGCTGCAATTTTTTAAATAGTTGAATGCAGCGCATTCTCTTCTTCTTTCTAATGCTAGAAGAATGAAGTTGTTTTGCTGCTGATATTCACACAGAGTTCTCACAAACTGATTTCTTTATTATTTCACGTGACCTCAGGAATAATATTATTAACTTTTTTCGGCAGATCTCCATAATAATGTTTATAATTTTTTTTTTTTATCAAGATCTACTATTTTTCTTTTTTATAGTGATCTCCCTAATATTTTTTCTCATTTTGTGTGTCAAGTTACCACAACACCATTATTATCTTGTATTTTTTAATCGCAAGGAGGTTGGTTTGTGTTGGTGTCCCTTGTTAATTTGACATTGTATTTTTGAAATGTACCTGCCTACTCACAAACAAACTGTCTATTTTGAAGTTAAACACATAGGCAAGTATTTCTGTAAAAAAATATCCATTTATTCTGGGTCATAACAAAATAAAGAGGAAGGCAACGCTGGAGAAACTGCTGAAATTGGCGAAGCCTTTGTATCCCAGGGCACACATCAACTATTTGCCAGCCAAAATTGGTGGCCTAAGGAGTCCATATAATAGTGAGCACAATCCGGTCCAGACTCCAAAGAGATCGGGAACAGCAGCAGATGACATCTATGTCCACAGGCGTCTTTTGCCAGACCAGACTGAACCCAGGCCATCACTTTTTTGTCTTCCTTACACGCTTCCTTCCAGGCTGTGGCTGTGGTGTTGGAGGTGTGGCAGGTGGGTTTTGGGTGTGGGTTGGCCCCTCAACCTCCTATTTTGGGTGATGACCATAATTTCCTCACACAAGAGGTGTTGGCCCTCCTCCATTTGCTGCATTTTGTATGCAGTCATGCACGCAAAGGAGAGTGGAGTTGGTTCTGAGGGCCTCATTAGCATCCATAACCAGCCTGAGCGCTGCCTCCTCGACTTTACTCCCCTTCCTGGCCCTTTTGGTTTGAAGACGGAGGGGAGGGACCTGAGATTGTGTGAGGCTCCTACTGGGCACGGCCACCTCCTGGCTGCCATTTTCCCCCGCCACCTCCTGGCTGCCACTTCCCCCTGCCACGTCCTGGCCGCCACATTCCACAGCCACCTCCTGGCTGCCACATTCCACAGCCACCTCCTGGCTGCCACATTCCACAGCCACCTCCTGGCTGCCACATTCCACGCCCTCCTCCTGGCTAAGGTCATCAATCACACACAATTTTCAGCTCATGACTGTTGCAAATTGAATGTTAATAAATAGAAAAGACTATCATTCTGACCCCACCATTTTTCATTCTTGTCCCAATCATTTGTGGCCACTACTGTCTATTAATATGTAAAACACTTTTTGTTCAATCATTCATTCATTTATTAAATCAGCAATTAGTGATCAATAATAACATCTAGTTACCATAATTTATTTTACGACAAGAAATATGTTCAACAGTGCTATACCTGGCTCAAGCTGGGCTCCTCCACATCTTCCTGGCTGGAAGGCCCAGGGTGGGCGTCAGAAGCCTCAGCTGGGGTGGAAGGAAGCGTGGAAGGTAGGGTTGAGAGAGATTCCCTGACTTCAGTATGGTCTGCCAGAAAATGAGGTCTCTCATAGTACCACAGCCTGGGGACATAAATGTCATCTGCTGCTGCTCCTGATCTCATGGATTTCTGGACCTTAGTACGCTCACGATTATATGTGCTCCTCTGACCACCAATTTTTTTTTTTTAATAGTTGATGTCTGCCGTGGGGATCTGTGGCTTCACCAACTTCAGCAGTTTCTCCATCGCTGCCTGCCTCTTTATTTTGTTATTATAATGTGGATGTTTGACCTGCCACAGACAGGGCAGCTCCCTGTACTTGTCTATGAAGATTGGGAGAAAGCTGTGGTCTTTGAACCCATCCATTTTCTCTGCAAGACACAACACAAGACAAACCCTAATGTTATGCTAAACTCTCATAATCTTGTCCCAATATAGGCCTCAATCTAGAAGCAGCATAGGCCACTGATGCACCAAATTCAAATTGTACCTTCGTTATAACGATCGTTGCTTCCGATACTCCGTCCTCCGCTCACAGATCGTACGTACAATGCATCCGTGTTACGCTTTATATACACTGCGCATGCGTGAAACTCCGCCCGCCCCTGACGTTCTTTCTAGTATATTCCCCGCCCCTTCTCTTTCGGCGCAGTGGGTAGAGAACATGGTGGAGACACAGCAGGTGCATGCAGAGGAGAGCAGCAACGATGAAAGCCCGGAGCCATGAACGTCCTAAATCCGGAGGAAAGCGGGGTTCCACCCAAATTTTGAACATTATCTCTATGCATTCTCTTCCTTGCCTAGATGCTGACATGCTGTGTAAAAAAATTTAAATCGCCGTAATTACCTTTTTTTTTCTAATCTTCTTAGCACTTCCTGGTTTTCCTCCCATGGGAGTAGGCGTGTTTCTAGCACTTCCCAGACCTCCCACAGTCCCCTGGGAGCTAGTCTCAAGCTTCCCAGCATGCATTATGCAACAGCGTCATCACAACATCTCTGCTCCCAGCATTCACCGCATCCAGGAAATACATGCTTGTGGGCTTCAAATGCCCACAATGAAGATGGAAACCGCCTTCAGTGAATTTTATAAGTTATTCTTTACAACTAAATCGGACACAGGCGGACTTATTACACAGAACATGAGAAGAAAAGTTTGTGAATGAACTCCAAAAAAAAAAAAAACGATAGATAGGTGGACCCCCGCTTTAAGGCCTCAAATTTGTCCTTTGAAGAGATGGTGGACATCTTGAAGGGGGCCGACTATGATGGGAAGTATGGACCTTACCCCAACCCAAATGTGAGAAAGGCCAAGATCATGGCTAAAGTTGTGAAAAGTCTGCGCCGGAATTTTGGGGTACGGCGATCCAAGGATAAACTGAGGAAACGCTGGTCAGACCGCAAATTGAGGGAGCAGGATCAGTACAGAAGAATCAAGAGAGTTCTTCAAAAAATAAGTAGTTGTCGTGTGTTCCTATTCTTTTTATTACGTTCGTGCTGCTCCATGTGCTTTGCTTTACTGTTGCACAGTTTAAAATGGCAACGTTCATGTTCATGGGCACAGTATTCGGTCATAGGAAACATTGTTCATTCACCCACTTATAAGATGTTTTGGGCAGATGCAGGTTAACTACATTTGTTCAGGCCTGTTTGTATTAAAAGAAGTTTGTTGTCTAGATGGGTTTGTACTAGAATAAAATGTAAACTTGATTCAGTGTAAGTAGAGGACACCCAGCAGCTGTTTACACATTTGGACGCAGGAGCACTAGTGTGGGACACCAGAACAAACTTTTTAGGGTGTCCCACACAGGTGCTCCAGTGGATACTAGGGGTGTCTCCATGTGTGATACTTTAACAAAAAAGGTAAGCATTCCAGCTTTAGAAAGGAAATAAAAATTTCTTCAGCTTGAAACTCTGCCAAAACAGACAATTGTACGACACTTCCAAGTAATGTTTCATCTTCCTATTTCTACCCTCAAATATCTGTGTGCTAAGTATACCTTTTTTTTTATTCACATGGGGAGAAAAGACTCGGGACATCTGAGGGCACCACGAACCCCGCACCTCCTAAAGAAGGGGAAATCCCAAAACCACAAGCAGAGGATGTGGAGGGAGAGGTTTATGAAGTGGGCGAAATTGTCACCACTACAGGTGAGTGTCTGAGACCACAGCTTCAGGTAATAGATGTATGCCTGCATATTTATAATACATGGTGTGGTTTTTTTTTTAGGTGATGTGGATGTTGTGGAAGAAGAATCTCATTTCACCAGTGAAAGTGCCCAGATCATCATCGGGGAGATAATGGGGTGCAATTGTGATTTAGAAAAGATAAAGAAAAACCTCAATGATGTTCAACAAAAAATGAAGAACATCATTGATGTTTTAGGCAGAATATAAAACACACAAAAAATATACCGTTTTATGCACCCCAAAAACACGTCCATTGATGGGAGCTAGCACATGTTGACATTACTCATTGGATCAGGAGGGAAATCCCCATTTTGAATCCCAATTTGTGTGCACCTTCAAAATTTGGCTTTTACAGGGATGACATCACCCTATCTGATGAAGGCAATATCAACACAGTTTGGACATACTAATGACTGATATTGCCTTCACTTTATCAAAGTTGAACTTTGTAAGTTCCTGAGTTGTGTATGTTGTTTGGAAACATGCCTGTTGACCCAAAAAAAGGATATTTCTAATGTGATCAAAACAAATGTAATACACCAAAGATGTTGGTTTGTTCAAAAACCCTTTTCTAACGCACATGTTAATGTGCTTTGAGTAAAATGTTTTCTACTCAACAATGTGTGGCTTCTTCTTTCAATGCTCAAAAGCAGTTTTTGTAGTAAGTTGGTGTTTACAATGACAATGGGGGTTATTTACTAAAGGCAAATCCACTTTGCACTACAAGTGCACTTTCATTGCAGTTTCAAGTGCACTTGGAGTGCAAAGTGAATTTTCCTTTCGTAAATAACTCCCACAGTGCTTTTTAATTTACCACAATCATGCCATTTCCGTGACTACCAAAAGATAACAAAAGAAAAGAAACACAAGCAGTAAATACAAGGAAATATTTCGTTTATCAAAAAAAATATTTATTTTTAAAATGTGTCTTGATTGTGTGGCATATCAATGGCCCCCCTACCCGCAAAGTACTCCAGATATTTTTTTTTCACTTCGTTGCGCTTTGGGGGGCAAGCCAGGACGGCCAGGTTCAAGTGCCATCAGGGTTGAAGTATTTTTTCGAAGATAATTGTGCAGAATGCAGCAGGCAAGCACAATATGGTTGAGTTTATATTCCGCCATGTGGATTGGTGTCAGAAATAGGCAGAACCGGCTGGCCATTATCCCGAAAGCATTCTCCACCACTCTTCTGGCTCTGGCCAGCCGGTAATTAAAAACCCTCTGGTCCGGGCTGAGGGTCCTCATAGAGAATGGCCGCATAAGATGGTCCCCCAGCACAAATGCTTTATCCACGACGAACGGGAGTCCTTCCACATTGTCTTCTGGAGGTGGCAAGCCCAAGCTGCCATTCTGGAGCCGTCGGTAAAACTGTCTGTGCGATGACTCCACCATTCGGCCATTTTTCTCCACGTCCACATAGAGAAAATCATATGTTGCCGACACCACCACCAACATTACTATACTATTAAACTCCTTGAAGTTATAATAGTATGACCCTGAGTTGGGGGGTGGTACGATGTGGACGTGTTTCCCATCTATTGCCCCTCCGCAGTTGGGAAAGTCCCAACGCTGGGCAAATTGGGAAGCCACAGTCTGTCATTTCTGTGGCGTTGAAGGAAACAAGAAAAAAATAATTAGTCATTTTGCACATAACATTGCAAGCAGATTGAACACAAACATTCTTGGCCAACATCAGTATAACATTTATTTGAAGGAGTATTTAAAGACAAATATATAAAGTACACTTATTATATTCCTCACCCCCTCTGATGGGCCATTGTTAAAATTTTAGGGGGGGGGGTGTGTTTTGGACAGGTAACTGTTTCCACTTTATTGGGAGCTGAATGCATAAATATTGTGTGTTACTTTGGCCAGCCCCTCCTTACTTACACTATTGGCGACCCACTGGACAGGTAAGAAGTCTCATAATACAAAAATATGCATACACACTGTACAAATTGAAGCACTTTTTTACATTCTGCAATTACCTATCAAGATAAAAGTAGAACAAAACTTTAAACAGTAATATTTGAAAGTATTCAAGCAGGCCCTTTCACTACATGCTTTGGGGAACTCATACAGAAATCTGTCCACAAAAGAGGTAAGTATAGTGTGTATGGGTTTGGCAACGTCAGCAGATAGAGGATTGGTATCGTTTGACTTAGCGGTTGGGGCAGAGGGAGGGTTCCAAATGATTTTGACCCCAAAATAAGCCTCTGCCACTCTGCTTGAATTTAGGCACACAAATAACATTTCAACACATTTTAGGGAGTGTTTAGGGTAAAGCAGTACCATGGAGCTGACAAAATACATTGTTAAGTGACTAGGCTAGGTGTGTATGGGCCCAGGATAGCATGCTGGGGAGGGTAGTGAAGGTAAATATGCATGAAAGAAAAAAAGGGCTTTTCAAAAATTCCAGCATGCATGAGGACAAAGGGGATATTCACAACATATTATAATCATGGTAATTAGGGAGTGATGAAAGAAATACAATACATTAGCAAACATTAAATACATAGAATGTGATGTTAAAGGAGAAATATTACCTTAATATAGTCCTTCTGCAGGACCTGTATAATGGCAGAACAGGTCTCTGGAATAATGATCCCCAGAGCCTGGGGGGAGATGCCTGTCGAGAACTTGATGTCCTGCACATCTTCCCTGTCGCCAAGTACCGCAAGGTGGCGACTAGCCTCTGTTCGGAAGTGGCTTGCCGCATGCAGGTGTGCTGCTTCGTAATATAAGGAAACAGCAAAGCCAACAGATGGTGAAAAACAGAGTCCGTCATCCGGAGATAATTCCTGAAATCATCAGGATTATTCTCACGGATCTCCCGCAACAAAAGCATGTGCGAGAACTCTACGACGAGTACGTAACCGCAACATGGCTTTAAAGCGGTTGGCTGGTCTGAATGAACTAACAGAACACAGTGAAAAACAGAAAGGCCTGAGAAGAGCGAGCTGAAAACCAGAAACGAGCAGACAAGAACGCACTGCAAATTCAAATACGTACTATAAAATACACACTGAAAAACAAATGCGAACTGACTACACGCACTCAAAACCAGATACGAACCCACAAGCACAAAATGAAGAGCAGTAACGATCGGAAAAGGATGAATCGTCTCTCACCAAACTTCTTCTAGCACAAGATTAGCAGAAGGAGCCCAAAGGGTGGTGCACTTGGTATTGAACTTCCTCTTTCTAGTTCCGTTGTACGTCACCGCGTTCTTGACGTTCGTAATTTCCGACCAACTTTGTGTGACCGTGTGTATGCAAGACAAGTTTGAGCCAACATCTGTCGGAGAAAAAAATATGGATCTTGTCAAAATGTGCGATCGTGTGTACGCAGTATTAGAGTCTGCAAAAGACTTGAGACTGGGGCAAAGGTTCACGTTCCAGCAGGACTATGCCCCTAAACATACAGCCAGAGTTACAATGGAATGGTTAAGATCAAAGAATATTCATGTGTTAGAATGGCCCAGTCAAAGTCCAGACCTAAATCCAATTGAGAATCTGTGGCAAGATTTGAAAATTGCTGTTCACAGATGCTCTCTGACAGAGCTTGAGCTATTTTGCAAAGAAGAATGGGCAAAAATGTCACTCTCTAGATGTGCAAAGCTGGTAGAGACATACCCAAAAAGACTTGCAGCTGTAATTGCAGTGAAAGTCGTTTCTACAAAGTATTGACTCAGGGGGGCTGAATAGAAATGCACGCCACACTTTTCAGATATTTATTTGTAAAAAATGTTGAAAAGCATTTATCATTTTCCTTCCACTTCACAATTATGTGCCACTTTGTTTTGGTCTCTCACATAAAATTCCAATAAAATACATGTACGTTTTTGGTTTGGTTTGGTTGGTTTTTCAAGGCACTGCATCTGCCTGTATAGTGAGCTGCACACGTGCAGAAACCACATGTGCAGCTCGCTGAAGAAATTCTGCAAAGCTAAAGCTAACTGAACTCTCATGCATGCCAAGGAATGACATCATAGTGGCCCAGCAAATGAAAACATTCGGCGATCAATACCTGGAAGCTGACCGTTCAAAGAGGTCAGTGGCTGGCAGGGAGATTCAGGACACCGCTGGATTTAAAGTGATTATAGTTCCACTTTACGCTGGGCACACATGGATCAAAATTCGGTCAGTTTAGAAGGGACTGGCCAAATTTCGATCAATGTATGGGCAGGCTGGATTTTCAGAAGTCAATCTACTGATCAATTTCTGTACAACAAGCCTGTTAGGAAACTTCTTCATGATCGGTACCACTGGCAGCGCCGATCAGTGTGTTCTGATGGTGAGGAAGTCTCCCTGCTGTTAGAATACAAAGGCACAGTTGGAATCATTAACCCATCTTCCTTGAATGTGTGAATAGGGGAATTGGGTCTTTTTTTTTTTTTTAAATCATCCTGCAGGTTGAATAAAAGAATTGACTAATGTATGCCTTCCACTCTCAGGCAGTAGTGATCAACTTTCTTGATATGGGGGGCCTCAAGTGTGGTCCTCAATATCACCAAAGGGCCACACATAAAATTAACTGATTATTCAGCTTCAGAGAAAACATACACACAAAAGGATATAGTCAGAGAATGCGGACATGATACAAGAAATGTTCAGAAACTGCAGTCATGATGCAAGAGATGGTCAGAGACTACAGTCATGATACAAGAGATAGTTAGGGACTGCGGACATGATACAAGGGATGGTCAGGCACTGCGCTCATGATACAAGAGATGGTCAGAGATTGCATTGATGATACAAGGGTTGGTCTGAGACTGCGGTCATGATACAAGGGATGGTCAGAGACTGCAGACATGAAACAGGAGATGCTCAGAGACTAGAGACATGATACAGGAGATGGTCAGAGTCTGGGGGCATGATACAGAACATGGTCAGAGACAGCAGACATGATACAGAACATGGTCAGAGACAGCAGACATGATACAGGTGATAGTCAGAGACGGCACACATGATACAGAAGATGGTCAGAAACTGCAGACATGCTGCAGAAGACTGTTAGAGACTGCGGACATGATATAGTAGTTGTTGAAGACTGGGGGGTCACAGACTGGAGACACATTACACGAGACTGCTAGAGATTACTGCTATAACAGGGCACTAGGGCAACGCAGATTAATGTCTACAGGGGCCCTGAGGGCCACACAAAAGGTGCTGAATGGTTGTAGGTTGGACACCAGGGCTCTAAGGTCACTGTCTCACATGCATACATATAGAGCCAATTAACTTGCCAGCATGTCTTTGAAGACACAGGAGAACAAGCAAAATCCATGCAGATAGCTTCCTGGACAGGATTTGAACTGAGGACCCCAGACCTGCAATTGTGCTAATCATTGAGCCACTGTGCTCCTAACCCTTTAATGGGCAGTGGTTGGATGTGTTCACAATTATCAGCAGCTCCCTGGTGCCTATTTGTAGAAACTGTTTTATGACTTGGCTTCTCTGTACATATTAACCTTTTATGTGCTGATTGCAGTATGCTGGGGTAAGGGAATACTAAGTGCCGGTTCACACTTGTGTGATGCGGGAACCCTGCAAATCCACTGCTGGTTCCCGCATCGCACCCATCTCGCACGGCAGATCACACTGCCATATGCGAACTGCTGGGAGTGTCAATACATTGTTAATGACACCCCCATTTCAGCTCGCATATCGCACTGCAAACTGACCGTTCGCATATGAATCGGATCGCATGGGTGTCAACACTCATGCGATCCGATTCTGGTGCGGACCAAAAAAAGGGTCCTGGGCGAGTTTGGTCCGAATGCGATGCGATATCAGCCAAACTATCTGTATGGCTTAAATTGCATCACACGGATATCGCATGTGATTTGCAGTACATTGAGAATCACATGCGACCTCCCAGAGTGCACATATGTGAACCAGCACTAAATGTTCCCCCACAGTATCGGCTTCTCCCTGATGCCTGTCACCCCTCCAGGCTATGACTCAGCTCCTTGGCATCCTTCAGTAGTCTAGAGTTCTGCTTGCAAACATGCCAACAATTTCCAGCTCCACTTGATACTTTTCACTCTGAGGGAGCTATTTTTCTTAGGAGATATTGACTATTGTAACCAGATTTAGCATATTAAAAGTGCAATCGATGAACCAGCACCCAGGTATCCATATAAAACATCAGTGAACTTCCTGTAAACCTACCAGCAACTACCCAGGGACCTTTACATCCCAAGGAAGCTATATTCTGTAAGGGCTTGTTCACCCCTCAACTCCCTGTAGTATGCTTTGTAATACACTTTTGTCAGCCCAGTAATAGAAGCAACTTGAACTAGCAAAAAGAAAGTTAGCGGTGACATTCTGTCAGTCGTCATGGGTTGGTGATTGGGGAGCCACCTGTGTAATATAGTGTATCCATGACTATAAACTGTGCTACTCTGTATCAAGTTACTGACTGCAAGAGGTGGAGGTCAGGAGCGTTAAACACTACACATGCATAGTATGTGACAATGGTGACTACAATGAATGGAGTCTCTAACAGAGGCCATAATGCTGGTTCATTATAGGGATGAAGGGAATATTGGCTCACATGTTAAAGCGGAGTTCCACCCAAAAGTGAAACTTCCGCTCATTTGTCTTCTCTCCCCCTCCGGTGAAACAGTTGGCTTTGACAGGTATCCTGTTCCCACTTCCGGGAGTCTGCGCAGCAGGGCTACCTCCTCCTCCTGTTGCCGGGCCAGTAAGAGAGAGGAGCGGGAGCGCAGTAGGGTTCCCGGTGTGAAGCCGTAAGGCTACACTGCCGGGTTCCCTCACCCGCAATGGCAGCTGCAGCACCCGACAGCTGATGGAAACATCAGTTGCGGTGCTGACATCGCTGGACTCCAGGACAGGTAAGTGTTCTATTATTAAAAGCCAGCAGCTACAGTATGTGTAGCTGCTGGCTTTAAATTATTTTTGGGGGGGCGGACCTCCGCTTTAATAGCTTGTTGCTTTTTGCGTATGGAGCTAGGTTTCATTTCTAGTCAGGCACATTTTATGATATGAAACAGTTCATTGTCAGGTTGGTACATATTGGCATGATAGGAATAGGTTCTACACCTAGCATATCATGTATTGGATACATGTATTAAAAAATTCCAATCACTTCTATATATAGTAGGTTTAATATAGTGTATTAAAGAGGTATTAAATCCCAAAACAAAAATGTATTATATTGCAGCTTACCAATCCTTACTAATTTACATCCTCTGTGAGTGCGGGTGCGTGTTCCCAAATGTAGACAGTGTGAGTTTGAGGACACGCACCCACATCAACGTGGATGTCATATTGGGACACAATGGCTGCGTCCCGGTTGGCATCAATGGGATTGCCTGCATAGGGCTGCATGGTACAATTGTGGACCCCCCGTGAGGGTAAACATGGCCCTGCATGAGCTTACAATATTGTGGACATGTGCAATTTGTTTTGTTACAAATCGAAATTCAGACAAAATTTTCATTGTTTGGATTTATTCGAATGATAATAGTAATGAATTTCAAAGAATCCAAAATAAATTATAATGAAAGCAACAAATGAATTTGTATTCATTCGGATGATATGATGCAATAGTTTGAAGCACCCAAAATAATGTAACGACAAAACCAAGGTTATTTGGATCCTTTAGTTTTATTCGTGGCGTAGTAGTTTTTGACTCTTGCATAATAATCTGATTTTTTTTTTTGCATTAACATTTTTCATTATTATAAAAAATGCACTACATATGAAATGGAAATATATTGCAATAAATACAGTAAGGTATAAAGTGAAATAAGATGATTCCTATTTATTGTGTTTGGGTTGGGTGGAGGTGGTTCTATCAGATTTTTCCAAATCATAGCATAACAAATGAATCTGAAATGAATTACAGGTATGTTGTAATCCCTACTTTTGGATGCATGCGACTCCAGTCGATATCGTACAATCAGCTCATTCCATTTCTTTTTGTGGATTGGATTAGCAGGAATGCTAGTGTGCATAAGTAATCTCCTGAAATAACAAATTAACACGTGTAGCACAATCTAGTGTGCAAGATTAGGTGTACATAGTTAGTTTTTAGTGTAGGAAAATTTGGCCTGGCTGAGAGCCAGGCCTGGGTTGGATCTTGGTCAGGGCTGAGTGATTCAGGGAGGCTGGATGACTCAGCAAACAACATCTCTGGTGACTCCCCCTGCTTTTTTGCCTGGCGGACAAAATGGGCGAACTAGAGATACTGTTGTATGAGGAAGATTTGGATTTTGTGGGAATTTCAGAGACCTGGTTCAACAGCTCTCATGATTGGCTGGCAAATTTTCAAGGGTATACCCTTTATTGCAAGGATAGAGAGGGTAAAAAAGGAGGGGGTATGCCTAGATATCAAGAATAATGTACAAGTGAATGTGAGAGATGACATCACTAAGGGAGCTAGGGAGGAGTTGGAATTCTTATGGGTAGAGCTCCAAAGAGATGAAGCTAAGGGGAAAATAATACTGGGAGTATGCTATAGGCCCTCTAACCTGAGGGAGAAAGGGGAGACAGATCTCCTATCACAAATTGGATTAGCAGCAAGGATCAGAAGTGTTATCATAATGGGGCATTTTAATTATCCAGACATAGACTGGGCGGAGGAAACTGTGCATTCATCTAAGGCTTGCCAGTTCCTAAATGTCTTGCAGGACAATTTTATGGGTCAGATGGTAGACGTATAAACTAGAAATAAAGTGTTATTGGATCTACTGATTACCAACAATACAGACCTGATCACAGATGTAGAAATACGGGTCAATTTAGGTAACAGTGATCACACGTCAATTGGCTTCAGTATAAATCACACAAATAGGAAACATAAGGGGAATACACACAGTGAATTTCAAAAGAGCCAACTTCCCTAAACTACAAACCTTGCTAGAAGGCATAAATTGGGATAAAATCTATAAGAAGATTCTCAATACCCTGAAACTGAGCTGCAACACGGTGGCCAAGACCATACAATGGTTTAACAGGACAGGTTCCGAGGACGGGGGCGTGGCCGAGCGGCGGACCGAGATGGCTGCTTGATCCTGCAGCTTCGCTCCACAACGGGACATCGCAACACACAGCGACCACAGAAACGGGTGAAATCCACCCCAACCAGAGGCGCTGATTCTCCTGACACCCCTGACCCGTGGGGGGAATATACGAGCGGTGGACCGGGACCGCTGTATCTTCAAAAACTGGCTCCACACTACCGTTGGGCGGCTCGCAGCGGCGCCACTGACGGGTCACACATATCCCGGCATATAGCGCTGTCACTCTGGAACAGCAGGGCAGAGGAAGAATGAGGGAGACTCCCTTTATCCCGCGCCGTCTCACTGAGTTTTTCCCTCCTGCTTCTTCCTTACAGGAATCCCAAAATGGCGCTGACAGAGACACAGAGCCGCTGACACAGGGCTCTTCACTATGTTCAAAACAGGGAATGGACGGAACTGAGCCTGAAGCACTGGATATGGACTCCTCTCCCTCACAGTCCTCTGATAGAGGTAAGAGACCTCCACCTACACCAAACCAATCCCCTGATAAGGTCCCTCAATATAAAAAACAACTGTGCTCTCCTTCCCCACAACCCCATTTTGTGGAAGATGCTCAGGAATCACTAGCAGCTCTCCCCACATGTGATCAACCTGCATCTGAACATACACTAAAGCTCATGCTGCTCTCTCTCCACAAAGACATCCAAAGGGAACTCCGCTCTTCTATCTCCCAGTTAAATATGCATGTGGATCACATTGAGGAACGTGCTGACATAGCTGAGAAACAGATTTCTGACAACACTAAAGCCTATAATGATATGGTGTCTGCATTTGAGAAACAATCACAAGAGCTCCGCAACGTACAAGTTAAATTGGCGAACCTTGAGGATCGGTCCCGCCGTAACAACATAAAATTTCGCATTATACCCGAAAGCGTTAAAACTGCTGACCTGCATACTTACCTACAACATCTGTTTCAAAAACTGCTCCCACATCTCACCATACCTGATCTCACAATAGATCGCGCCCACAGGCTTCCTAAGCTGACCTATCTACCTAATGACGTACCTCGGGATGTCCTGGCATGTATACATTTTTACCACATCAAGGACCAGGTCCTCAGAGCAGCCAGAACCGCAGTGCCCCTCCCAGCTCCCTACGCAGGGATCTCCCTGTATGCCGACATATCGGCGGCCACTGCACAACGCAGGAAAGAATTTGCCCCAGTTACCTCTGTCCTCCGGGACCACAACATCCCCTATAAGTGGGGTTTCCCGGCTAAGCTCATAGTGACCCATCAAGATCACACCGCCACATTCAACTCCCCTAAAGAGGGCATAAAAAGTCTTCTCAACTGGGGCCTCATAAATGCTCCACGACTCTCCTCTCCTCGCAGCCTGTCCTACCAGCAACGCTCGGAGTCACGATCTGCCAAACAACGTACATCATAATGTACTATTTCTTATCTCACTGTTCAGTAGCTCTATAAGCCAGGAGTAACCTGTTCTCTGTTAACTAGCCACATAACTGTCCCAGTGGCGGTTCATCGTTACTCTCACTACTTGCCACCTCTGTTTTGTATAGGGTGCTACGCACGCCTACAAGTTCTAGTACAATAATAATTATTATCACTGTATACACGGTTAATAAGTTCTCAATTATATCTGTATTTCTTTTTGACTATTTCTTGTTTTTTGTTTGTTAGGGGAAAACCTTGTATTTTAATTTACATCTTTCTCCTCATCATATGTGTATTGGTCTCGGGGTATCATATGGTATAATCTTATTCTACATTCCTAGACGTCCCCCTGAATGCTCCCCATGGCTTACACTATATCCTCAATTAACGCAAATGGTCTTAATTCACCTTTCAAACATAATTTACTATGGAAAGAGGCCCTATCCCTACAAACGGACATACTATGTGTCCAAGAAACACACTTTCTGGCTAGACACCCACCAAAATGCTCCCACAAACAATTCACCCAATACTTATTCACTAATGCTCCTAAAAAGAAGGCTGGGGTCATGATAGCCGTTAGAGCTTCCCTTGCCTTCAAGCTTGAACACATTGAAATTGATCCTGATGGACACTATCTGATTGTATCGGCCACTGTTAATGGTCGTTACATTACGATAGCCAACATCTACTCTCCCAACAAGCGTCAGCATCGCTTCTTCAAAGATCTCATACACAAAATACAACCCCTTAGAAGATCCCACCTTATTATCTGTGGAGATTTTAATGACATTATTGATAGCTCCCTAGACACTACAAATACCTCTAAAAGACGCTCCTCTGCCCTGTCCTCTTTTAAAGACAGGGAAAATTTATACGATCCATGGAGATGCCATCACGATGAGGAAAAATATTATACCTTTTACTCCAGTGCTCAAAGAACTTACTCAAGAATCGATCTGTTCTTAACCGATTCGGCCATTTTACAAACTATCTCGAACACCAAAATTGGCTTAATAACTTGGTCTGATCACGCACCAATCAGTATGAAAGTTTTCACTACCCCCACTATGCTACGTGGGAAAATCTGGAGGCTGAATACCTCACTTATAGCTCGATCCCCATACAAAGAGCAGATTGTTTCTGAGATTGAAACCTTTTTTAAAGAAAACAAAGACTCTGTGGGCAATCCCTATATTCTCTGGAATGCACACAAGGCCTTTTTGAGAGGGACGCTGATAAAAATAGGGGCTCACGAGAAAAAATTACGGAATGCCAAGATCACCCAACTCCTACACCAGATTAAATCCCTAGAGCTAACCAACAAATCAAACCCCTCTCAGCCAATCGCTGTCAGATTAAAAGCACTACGTCAGGACCTTGGAGAAACTTTACGCCACAACTTTGACTTCTACTTCAAACGGCTTAAAATGACCTGGTATGCCCAAGCCAACAAACCCGGCTCCCTCTTAGCCAGACAATACAAACTTCAACAGACAAAATCTAACATCCCATATATCTTAAATGACACAGGAAAGAAACTAACTAACCCTAAAGATATTGCAAACCAATTTGCAACCTTCTACTCCACGCTCTATAACCTTAACACCTCTGACACCCTGACATCCCCAGACCCTATAGAAATCCCACAATTCTTGCACAAGCTCCAACTACCCACTATATCGCAAGACTCCCTGGACCAACTATCGACCCCCTTCACATTACAGGAAGTGCAAACAGCCATTGCTTCTCTTCCTCTCCACAAGGCCCCTGGCCTTCACATATCTCCCCATCTATGCAATTCTTTTAACCACACGGCAGACACTGGAACTATCCCCAAAGAATCTTTGGAAGCACTAATAATAGCCATCCCCAAACCAGGTAAAACCCCTGACTCCCCTGCCAATTTTCGACCCATATCCCTCCTTAACACGGACACCAAAATATTTGAAAAATTGATAGCGACTGACTCTCATCCATCATTCCATTGCTGGTGCCTAATGACCAGGTGGGATTTGTGACTGGCAGACAGACCTCAGATGGCACCAGACGATATATTGGATTTGATACAATGGGTGGAACATCATAGAACGCCTTCTCTGCATCTTTCTTTGGATGCAGAGAAGTCATTTGACCGAGTTCATTGGCAGTACCTAACAGCTGTATTACACAAATTTGGTTTACAGGGGAACATACTCAACTCCATCCTCAGTCTCTATACCAATCCCAGTGCCAGAGTTTGGACCAATGGAATGACCTCTGACCCCTTCAGTATCACAAATGGCACCAGACATCCCCCTCAATATTGGGCATTCAAATTGGCCTCTACGCCGATGACGTAATAATATCGGTGACTAAACCCCTTGAATCATTACCGGCATTACAAAACCTCCTTGATAGCTTCAGCCGTGTTTCCCTATATAAGATTAATTATAGTAAATCTTCCATGCTTGGCATCTCCTTATCACAATCCACTAAAGAACTGATCTCGGCTAACAACCTTTTCTCGTGGGCCCCTAATTCAATTATGAATTACCTTGGTATTCAACTAACCTCTCCCTCCACAAGACTTCTCCATGTAAACCTACAAACCTTACTCTGTCATGACACAAGCCAGAACCGGGAAGTGCCTTGTTTACATAGGCACTTCCCCGTTCTGAGGCTCCATGACACGATCACCGGGAGACCGGTGGACATCGAGTCCGCCGGTCCCGTGGGCACGGTCACGCTGTACGCGGCGGGCACGGGATATCCCTGGCTCTTAAAGGGGACGTACAGGTACGCCCATTTGCCCACCGCTGCCTTTGTGCCGACGTATATCGGCGTACGGCGGTCAGCAACTGGTTAAAGTGTATGGAGCTAAAAATGCACCGTGCTCCATGCAAAAAAGTCCCTGCACCTTTCCAAAAAATATATTGCAGGAAACTGCATAGATGTGAAGGGACCCATAGAAAATAAGGTTAAATGGATTGTAGTGCATTTCTGTGAATCTGCAAACACACTAAAAAACGCATACTGTAGATGTGAACCTAGCCTTAGATTATGGAGGTACAGGACAGATTGAGAGAAAGTCTGATGACACCAGTCACCTAAAATGCATCTGTATGTTCTGGGCAACCTAGACTTTAGGTCCAATTTTACATTGTTCATGTTCAACTAGTATAGACTAAAAGAAACTCTGAATTGAACTGAACCCAGTAAGCTCCACAGTGTAGATAGTTATGTAGTAGTTCTTAATAATATTTCTGTTAATGCTAATATTATTAAGTGTGTATGTTGTGTACATTAAAAGGAACTCTAATGTGACTTGGATCCGATTGACAAAATACCATTTTATGAAGCAGAGATATTGCATATGAACCCATGTTGTGTAAGGTGGACATATGATCCTTGTCTGGAATTGCAGATGTCTCCTAATGTCATTATGGCAATGATGTAAGCTAGAAGTACTGTTTAAGTATTTTGCTTTCATTATTTAGAAAACTTTGCTATAATAAGCATACTGGCAAATTGAGAAAGTACATTTTTTGTCTTGTAATTTTGTTTAAATAAAGATACATCTAAGACAATTTGCATAACCATATACCTGATAAAAACAGAGCTCTCACTGGATCTGTATAAGTTTACAATATGTGTTCTATTGGCCCTTCATTGTACTTGATAATGTTATCATGCAAACATATCCTGAAATGTCTTAGTCCTAGTGCTGGCTGCATTGCAGCTCTGGGGCAATTGAAAACTAGTATTTACTAGTGTGCAGGCTTGCCAATCTTATCTGCCCACCAGCTTTCTACATAATGGTCACATCCCAATGGCAGGGGAAACATGTAAATGGAAGCAGAGGCTGCCAATTACAGCTCCTGCTTCCAGCTGTTGGCGGAGTCATCTTGCCGCACAGCCCTAGTAACATGGACAGGAGGTGATTATAAGGCCCAGCAGAGGCTTGCAATCTTGTCTTCTGCAGAAAAACAAGCAAGACAAGGCAATATGCTTTATGGCCTATGGCTTCAGTTCACATCAGCGTGCTGTGTTGGTGTGTGTTAAAAAAAAAAGAAAGTAGGACATGTTGCATTTTTGCACAGTGCATTGTGCTGCCTAAACCCATAAAAATGACATACAGTTTGTGGGTGGACATTGGGGAAGGGATTCCTTTCTTCCTAAGCCCCTGTGGTCATACTCTGTTAGTGCAGTCCTCTCCTCTCGTTATACATGAGAGGAATGCATATGCTTGGCTCACTATTATTAGCCAATCACAATGTTTCATGTCATCTTCGGGGAGGGTCCATGCTGTGTGAGAAGTCAGACAGCTGATCACGCATGCACGGTGAGGGTATAAGGGGAGAGAAGTGAGCTACAGCTGTTCCCCTACATTGAAGAAGCAGGTAACTATGAAGCACTAAGGAGATTATTAAGAATATTCTTACTAGATTATTCAATGAATGCTGGCAAAGGCAGCACGTTTCTAGGGACTGGGAGAAAGAAGTGATCATAAAGTTTCACCAAAAAAAAAAATGTTTCCAATTGCAATAACTGTTGGGGTATCACTCTGCTTTCAGTGTCAGGCAACGTCTTCTGCACCATGCTTCTTAACTGCTCACAAGATGCAACAGACAGATTGCTTTACGAAGGACAAGCTGGGTTTTGCATGGTATGGTCATGGAGCAAACATATATACATGCTTTGAAATATCATTGAAAAATGCCTTGAATTTCAACAACCAGTTGCTATCAATTGAAATGATTTTAAAAAGGCCTTTGATAGTGTTTGCTGAGACTCACTTTGGGGAATATGTCATCCTCTTTCCAAATCTGTATTTTAACTCCAACCGCTGTATTGAAACTGACAATGGTTTTACAAACTTCTTTGCTATCAAAAGTGGCTTGTGATGTTGATGATCTTTCTACTGAAAATAGATTTTAAAATGAGAAGAGCAATGGCAGACACCCCACGTTCTAGAATCCCATGGCAAGAATGACCCTGACTCACAGATCTCAATTTCGCAGATTGCATTGTATTACTATCAGAAACAAAACCTGGTCTGCAACATCTGAGAAAGAGCAAAAAAGGTCAGCCTGCACAAAATCGAGTGCAAAACCAAAGCTCTGAAGATTGAACTGACAGACAAACTTGCAATTGATGATTTTACCTACCTTAGAAGTGTTATATCTTGATGCATGCAGGCATGGAAAAAGATGCCAAGTACAGAATTGCCAAAGCAGCAGGCAAGTTCCATCAAATCTGTTCTATACCTTCCCTTGCTACAACCATGAAAGTGCACCCATATGCTACAACTATTATTACCAATGCCCTATAAGCAAGTGGAATTCGTAAGATCACAAAAACATGCACAGAATCATAGCTTCTTTCACCAGAGGTGCCTATGCAAAATTTTTGGCAATAAAGAGACGGCATCACAAACAAGGAAATCTTGAAAAGTGCAGTGGTATGCAGAAGCCAGAAAAATTTGTCACTGATTGGGGCTATGGCTGGCTGGAAATATCCTGCGCCTATCTGACCACCGCATACCCAAAATCGCAATGTACTGGAGATCACCACCTAGAAGAGAACAGAAACAAGGAAGACAACCTGGTGGCTTCAAACAGACCTGAATGCCATCAAGAGTCCATGAGACGAAGCTACGCCAACTGACAGAATTCAGTGGAAAGCAATTGCTGCCTAATGCAACAAATTGTGCGGAAGGTCTAAATAAGTCACTTGACTCATAGAAACTGGCAGAAAACTGGCAATTTTAAATAAAGCATTGATGTATTTGCTAAGCTACCTTTTCCCTCATTATATGTTGCTATGGTCTCACATCAACACTGTCTTTGGAGGTAATTGTTTTAGGACTTTTTAAAACCTAAATATACCCAAACAGATTTAACTAAGTTGACTTGAGTAATCACTTTGACACAAAATTCTGAGACCACATATAATAATTACTGCTTCTTATGCCACAAGGTAAAATATATTTTCTTTAAATGTTATGCTGATTACCCATAGTATGAAAAAGCTATCATAACAACAATGGGCTTTTTATAAATTTGGTGCAGCTGCAACTTGCACTATACTGGTTTGAAGAGACTTACCTCTCTGCATCCACCACAACATGGAAAGAGTCTGGGTTTTGCACATGGCTTAAGTGGACAGAAGTAAGCAATGATGTATTTATGTTTTACCAATATAGATGATTAGCTTGAATTATGCTAAGAAAATGTATCAGTATTCACTGTAACAGCAATGCAATTTATTTACAAAAGATGCATTAATGTACAAGTACTTATGATGTTCCTACCTTGCTCGTTCCTTACCATTAATACTCGTGGCATTCTCCTAATGTAGCAGGGCATCTGTCACTTGTGAAATGCATAGGGATATCTTTGCTTCATGAACAAAATGATAATCACCTTCAAATACTAAGTTCTTTAAACTACCAGCTATTAGACACCTCTTTTTCATTATTATTATTATCTTCTTATTTAGAATCATACTCGCACACATCCCCCTTGTCCACCATGGGGGGAGCTTTTTTTGGGCCTCGTGGTTTACACATGGCCATTGACCTGCCGGATGAGCACCGCGAAATTAGCAGAGGAAAAGCCAATCTTTTAGATACACTTCATCAACAGATACCTCTTGGGGGAACCCTGAGTATTTGTTTATTGAAATGTTTTCAAATTTGCTTTTTTTTTTTTTTTTTAATTCTTTTTTTTATTCAGTTTTCAAGCAAACATATAACAATGGGCCAAAATTGTGACCAACAACCACCGACTATAATACAGTTGCCGGTGGACAATTATATACAAAAGCAAAAACAGAAACAGGCATGAAATTTAATCCCCCCCACCTCCCCCCAAAATAATAGAACTTTTGCCTCCAAAAGTGGCCTCCAACTGGAGGCAGGCGTTAGGTTACTCAGCACCAAAATCGTACTCAGTACCATGATGTTACATACATTCCAATATATATGGCCCGGCTCTTCCTCCCTCCCACCCCCCAGCTACAGGACTTTCATATGAAGAAATAACTTACCCCCTCTAGAAGCGACCAGTTATCCCCTTACGGAATTACTGATATTCCTCCTATGTGTCCGTCTTATACAACCCTTGTTGTATCATAGCACACCAATTCCAATGTCTATAGATTGACTGTTATTAGTCTGATACTGTCTCCACCGATGCCATCCAGCCCCACCAAACCTTGTCAAATTTAGTCAGTGCCCCCCTACTCAAATAAGTAGCCTTATAATATGGTACAGCCTTATTAACCAATGCTTTCCAAGATTCCACTGTTGGAGCTAAGGAGCTCTTCCATGAGAGAATAATACGTTTCTTGGCATAGAACAGTAATAGGGTAAGAAGAGTTCTGATAGCCCTGGTAGTAGCTAGGGGTTCCACCAGGTGCAGTAAGTATACCTCAACCGTCACTGGAATTGAAATGGAAGTGACCAACCTAATTCAACTTGCCACAGCCTGCCAGTATGGTTTGACCTGTGAGCAATCCCAAAAGATGTGCATAAAATTCGCTAATGGTGAGGAACACCTGCAGCAAGAGGATTGTTGGTTTCCAAACATTTTAGCAAGCCTGGCTGGGATCAGATAGATCCTGTGCAGGAATTTATAGTGTATTAGTCTGTCCCTAGTAGAAACCAGGGTCTGAAATGCAATTCCCCATAAATCATCCCAGTCATCTCTGTCTAGCCACGAGGTTGCAGCCTCCCAAGCCTGTCTGCAGGGTTCCATCAGTTTGGTCATCTCCTGGAAGTGGTCTCTATATAGACTGGAAACTGGTTTAGATAAAGAATCGCTGCAGGTCAGCAGCTCTAAGTCACTGGGTTCAAGGTCAAGAGGCTCTCTGCCGAACTGGGCTTGAAAAGCATGCCTTAGTTGTATGTATTGAAAGAAATGCGTATTAGGTAGATCATACCGTAATTTCATAACATCGAATGACATCAAGTTGCCATTCACTACAATGTGATTTAGATTCTTAATTCTGAATTTCATCTATTGGGGGTAGTCAAAAAAATGTGGTAAATTAGGGTTCCTCCACAAGGGGAGATTTGGAGAGAATTTGCCATGATTAGAAGGCTGGAGCCCCTGCGACGTGATCCATGCCCTGATCACAGAGCGCATGCATGGCGTCAAAGGGCAAGGGGCCCTATACACTAAGTGAGATAGCACTTCATACGACCCCACAGATGCCGCCTCCAACGTCACTGCCGCATCGTCCAAGGGGATAGTCAACCAGCTAAAAAATATTTATGGAAGTTTGGTACTGCTAGGCCTCCCTTCCGCCATGGTTGTTGTAAGATGGTCAGTTTATTGTGGGGGATTCCTCCCTACCATAAAAATGAAGAAATCATACTGTCTATTGACTTAAAAATTGCTTTCTAAGGGCATAAAGTAGTAGGGGTAGAATTTTCATTTTGATTAGATTATCTTCCCAGTAAGGGACAATGGAAGATTTCTCCAGGAATGTAATTTTTTTGAAATAATGTTTATTAATCGGGACACGTTGAGACTGATGAATTCCGTCACCAAATTTGTAATTTGAAGACCCAGGTATTTAATTTGCGTTACCCATTGCAATGGATTACTAGGCTCCCCCTGTCTAGGCGCTGTGTGGGAACACAGCGGTAGTATTTTGGATTTATTCCAGTTGACCTTAAGTCCAGAGACCTCTGTGAAGTGCTTCAGTAGCGCCAGTGCAGCCTGTAGGGAAGGTCCGGTATCGCTAATGAAAAATACTAGAGCATCTGCGTAAAGGGCTGTAGTTTCAGTGAGAGTGCCTACCTTGATACCCTGGATTTTGGGGGAGGATCGCAGTGCAATCGCCAGGGGTTCCATGACCAATGCAAATAAGTACAGGGACAGGGGGCACCCTTGTCTGGTGCCTCTGGCTACTGGAAAATTACTGGACACCCCTCCATTTAGGCAGAGTGCTGCCACCGGATGGTCATATAACATTGATATCCATTTGAGGAATATGGAGCCAAATCCCATGCATTTTAGTACCTGGAACATATATCCCCAATCAATGGAATCAAATGCCTTTTCCAGATCGAAAAACACTAGAGCCCCTCCAGGGGATAACTCTTCATCTATTTGCGAATGGGTGTATACTCTGCGAATATTAATGTCAGTAGCTTTCTTGGGCATGAACCCTGTCTGGACTGGGAAAATCAAGTGTTCTAGTATCCTCATCAATCTATTGGCAATCATTTTGGTAAGAATTTTGAAATCCATGTTTAACAGTGCTATGGGCCTGTAAGAAGAGCAGTAAAGAAGGTCTTTATCAGGCTTAGGAAGCAACACCACATGAGCTTCATACAAGGAAGGGGGCATTTTCCCTGCTTCAAAACATTCTTTATAGAGTTGCAGCAGTCTGGGAGACAACAGTTCTACATAAGCTTTGTACCACTCAGCAGGATCCCATCAGGACCCGGAGCTTTACCATTGGGGAAGGAGGTAATAGTTGACGCCAATTCTTTAGGAGTAAAAGGGGCTTCCAATTCCGCCGCCACCTCCCCAGGGAGCTGTGGTATCTGAAGGGAGCCCAAAAGGTCTATTAGTATGCGGTCATCATATTTGGGTATAACAGTATATAGTTCTGTTGGACACAAAAGCCTGCATAACACTTTCTCCATCTCTTACTAGATTACCTCCACTTGAGTAAATGCAGGGGATAGCTGTATGTGTTCGGGCATCTGCCGCCAAGTAGGCCAACAGTTTCCCATTTTTGTCACCTTTTTCAAATAGTTCCACAGCGCTTCGCTTAAATGTACATTACGTATGAGTTTGAAAGTGAACCAACAGGGCCCTTCTGGCCATTTGTAACTCTGCTAGGGTGGAAGAGGAGGGCGCATCAGCATGAGACCTCGTACATTGAATCTCTAGAGCCTGAAGCGTCTCTGATTCAGAATTTTTCTCAACCCTAGCAGCTTTGAAGGCTGCTATATGCACCCCGCGGGTGGATGCCTTGAAAGCATCCCAGACTATGAGCCCATTTGTTGAACCCTCATTATCATCCCAGTAGCTCCACAGATGCGGTGTGACCATTGTTTCAACTGAGGGCTCACTCACCCACCCCGAGTGCAGCCTCCAAATTCCATGACTGCTGCTCACGGTACGACTCAACATTAGGGATGAGCTTCGTGTTCGAGTCGAACCCATGTTCGACTCGAACATCGGCTGTTCGTTCGTTCGTAGAATTGCGAACGATATGGGCCGTTCGCGCCAAATTCGTGTGGCGTGTCACTGCCCATAATTCACTGCGGCATCGCAGTCCATTGCTGGCTGATGATTGGCCAAGCATGCACTTTGACCCGCATGCTTGGCCAATCACAGCGCCGTCGGTAGAGAGAGCTGTAATTGGCCAAAGCCAGGGTGGCTTTGGCCAATTATGGCTCAGGGGGTTTAGAACACGCCCCACACTATATAAGGCCGCCTGCACGGCGGCCCTGTGTAGTGTGTTCTGGCGTGCTTAGAGAGAGAGAGAGACAGGGTCATTTCATTTGAGTTAGTTAGATTAGGCAGGACAATCAGTGAGTTAGCTGCACTTACAGTGTATTGTGTATATATATATATATATATATATATATATATATATATACACTGTATTCAGTTTAGCTAGATCCGTTCCTGTTATCTTCCTACTGACAGGCAGGCTTGTCTTGTTACAGTATTTACAGCTACCTGAAGAAAATTGCTGGTGTTCTTTTGATCCTATTAGTACCACAGTCAGGCAGCTAGACTATTTACAGTTAGTGTAGTGCGTCCTCCTCACAGTGTTCAGTTAAAGCTACAAGTTAGTTTAGTGTGACCTCTGCACAGTGTTCAGCTAAAACTACAAGTTAGTGTAGTGCACAGTGTTCAGCTAAAGCTACAAATTAGGGTAGTGCGTCCTCCTCACAGTGTTCAGCTAAAGCTACAAGTTAGTTTAGTGTGACCTCTGCACAGTGTTCAGCTAAAGCTACAAGTTAGGGTAGTGCGTCCTCCTCACAGTGTTAAGCTAAAACTACAAGTTAGTGTAGTGCGACCTCTGCACAGTGTTCAGCTAGAGCTACAAGTTAGTGTAGTGCGTCCTCCTCACAGTGTTCAGCTAAAACTACAAGTTAGTGTAGTGAGACCTCTGCACAGTGTTCAGCTAAAGCTACAAGTTAGTGTATTGCGTCCTCCTCACAGTGTTCAGCTAAAGCTACAAGTTAGTTTAGTGTGACCTCTGCACAGTGTTCAGCTAAAGCTACAAGTTAGGGTAGTGCGTCCTCCTCACAGTGTTCAGCTAAAGCTACAAGTTGGTGTAGTGTATCCTTCTCACAGTGTTCAGCGAAAACTACAAGTTAGTGTAGTGCGACCTCTGCACAGTGTTCAGCTAAAACTACAAGTTAGTGTAGTGCGTCCTCCTCACAGTGTTCAGCTAAAGCTACAAGTTAGTGTAGTGCATCCTCCTCACAGTGTTCAGCTAAAGCTACAAGTTAGTTTAGTGTGACCTCTGCACAGTGTTCAGCTAAAGCTATAAGTTAGGGTAGTGCGTCCTCCTCACAGTGTTCAGCTAAAGCTACAAGTTGGTGTAGTGTGTCCTCCTCACAGTGTTCAGTGAAAACTACAAGTTAGTGTAGTGCGACCTCTGCACAGTGTTCAGCTAAAGCTACAAGTTAGTGTAGTGCGTCCTCCTCACAGTGTTCAGCTAAAACTAAAGTTAGTGTAGTGCGACCTCTGCACAGTGTTCAGCTAAAACTACAAGTTAGTGTAGTGCACAGTGTTCAGCTAAAGCTACAAGTTAGGGTAGTGCGTCCTCCTCACAGTGTTCAGCTAAAACTACAAGTTAGTGTAGTGCGACCTCTGCAAAGTGTTCAGCTAAAACTACAAGTTAGTGTAGTGAGACCTCTGCACAGTGTTCAGCTAAAGCTACAAGCTAGTGTAGTGCGTCCTCCTCGCAGTGTTCAGCTAAAGCTACAAGTTAGTTTAGTGTGACCTCTGCACAGTGATCAGCTAAAGCTACAAGTTAGTGTAGTGCGTCCTCCTCACAGTGTTCAGCTAAAGCTACAAGTTAGTTTAGTGTGACCTCTGCACAGTGTTCAGCTAAAGCTACAAGTTAGGGTAGTGCGTCCTCCTCACAGTGTTCAGCTAAAGCTACAAGTTAGTTTAGTGTGACCTCTGCACAGTGTTCAGCTAAAGCTACAAGTTAGGGTAGTGCGTCCTCCTCACAGTGTTCAGCTAAAGCTACAAGTTGGTGTAGTGTATCCTCCTCACAGTGTTCAGCGAAAACTACAAGTTAGTGTAGTGCGACCTCCTCGCAGTGTTCAGCTAAAGCTACAAGTTAGTTTAGTGTGACCTCTGCACAGTGTTCAGCTAAAGCTACAAGTTAGTGTAGTGCGTCCTCCTCACAGTGTTCAGCTAAAGCTACAAGTTAGTTTAGTGTGACCTCTGCACAGTGTTCAGCTAAAGCTACAAGTTAGGGTAGTGCGTCCTCCTCACAGTGTTCAGCTAAAGCTACAAGTTAGTTTAGTGTGACCTCTGCACAGTGTTCAGCTAAAGCTACAAGTTAGGGTAGTGCGTCCTCCTCACAGTGTTCAGCTAAAGCTACAAGTTGGTGTAGTGTATCCTCCTCACAGTGTTCAGCGAAAACTACAAGTTAGTGTAGTGCGACCTCTGCACAGTGTTCAGCTAAAGCTACAAGTTAGTGTAGTGCGTCCTCCTCACTGTGTTCAGCCAAAACTAGAAGTTAGTGTAGTGCGTCCTCCTCACAGTGTTCAGCTAAAACTACAAGTTAGTGTAGTGAGACCTCTGCACAGTGTTCAGCTAAAGCTACAAGTTAGTGTAGTGCATCCTCCTCACAGTGTTCAGCTAAAGCTACAAGTTAGTTTAGTGTGACCTCTGCACAGTGTTCAGCTAAAGCTATAAGTTAGGGTAGTGTGTCCTCCTCACAGTGTTCAGCTAAAGCTACAAGTTGGTGTAGTGTGTCCTCCTCACAGTGTTCAGCGAAAACTACAAGTTAGTGTAGTGCAACCTCTGCACAGTGTTCAGCTAAAACTACAAGTTAGAGTAGTGCGTCCTCCTCACAGTGTTCAGCTAAAACTACAAGTTAGTGTAGTGAGACCTCTGCACAGTGTTCAGCTAAAGCTACAAGTTAGTGTAGTGCGTCCTCCTCACAGTGTTCAGCTAAAGCTACAAGTTAGTTTAGTGTGACCTCTGCACAGTGTTCAGCTAAAGCTACAAGTTAGGGTAGTGCGTCCTCCTCACAGTGTTCAGCTAAAGCTACAAGTTGGTGTAGTGTGTCCTCCTCACAGTGTTCAGCGAAAACTACAAGTTAGTGTAGGGCGACCTCTGCACAGTGTTCAGCTAAAGCTACAAGTTAGTTTAGTGCGTCCTCCTCACAGTGTTCAGCTAAAACTACAAGTTAGTGTATCGCGACCTCTGCACAGTGTTCAGCTAAAGGTACAAGTTAGTGTAGTGCGTCCTCCTCACAGTGTTCAGCTAAAACTACAAGTTAGTGTAGTGCGACCTCTGCACAGTGTTCAGCTAAAGCTACAAGTTAGTGTAGTGCGTCCTCCTCACAGTGTTCAGCTAAACCTACAAGTTATTTTTTGTGAGCTCTGCACAGTGTTCAGATAAAGCTACCTGTAGAAGGTTGGTGGTGTTTTCCTGATCCTATCACTACCGCAGGCAGCTAAATAAGCTACAAGTTATTTTTTGGCGAGCTCTGCACAGTGTTCACCTAAAGCTACCTGTAGAAGGTTGGTGGTGTTTTCCTGATCCTATCACTACCGCAGGCAGCTAAATAAGCTACAAGTTAGTGTAGTGCGAGCTCTGCACAACGTTCACCTAAAGCTACCTGTAGAAGGTTGGTGGTGTTTTCCTGATCCTATTACTACCGCAGGCAGCTAAATAAGCTACAAGTTAGTGTAGTGCGAGCTCTGCACAGTGTTCACCTAAAGCTACCTGTAGAAGGTTGGTGGTGTTTTCCTGATCCTATCACTACCGCAGGCAGCTAAATAAGCTACAAGTTAGTGTAGTGCGAGCTCTGCACAGTGTTCACCTAAAGCTACCTGTAGAAGGTTGGTGGTGTTTTCCTGATCCTATTACTACCGCAGGCAGCTAAATAGGCTACAAGTTAGTGTAGTGCGAGCTCTGCACAGTGTTCAGCTAAAGCTACCTGTAGAAGGTTGGTGGTGTTTTCCTGATCCTATCACTACCGCAGGCAGCTAAATAAGCTACAAGCTATTTTTTGGCGATCTCTGCACAGTGTTCACCTAAAGCTACCTGTAGAAGGTTGGTGGTGTTTTCCTGATCCTATCACTACCGCAGGCAGCTAAATAAGCTACAAGTTAGTGTAGTGCGAGCTCTGCACAGTGTTCACCTAAAGCTACCTGTAGAAGGTTGGTGGTGTTTTCCTGATCCTATTACTACCGCAGGCAGCTAAATAAGCTACAAGTTAGTGTAGTGCGAGCTCTGCACAGTGTTCACCTAAAGCTACCTGTAGAAGGTTGGTGGTGTTTTCCTGATCCTATCACTACCGCAGGCAGCTAAATAAGCTACAAGTTAGTGTAGTGCGAGCTCTGCACAGTGTTCACCTAAAGCTACCTGTAGAAGGTTGGTGGTGTTTTCCTGATCCTATTACTACCGCAGGCAGCTAAATAAGCTACAAGTTAGTGTAGTGCGAGCTCTGCACAGTGTTCACCTAAAGCTACCTGTAGAAGGTTGGTGGTGTTTTCCTGATCCTATCACTACCGCAGGCAGCTAAATAAGCTACAAGTTATTTTTTGGTGAGCTCTGCACAGTGTTCACCTAAAGCTACCTGTAGAAGGTTGGTGGTGTTTTCCTGATCCTATTACTACCGCAGGCAGCTAAATAGGCTACAAGTTAGTGTAGTGCGAGCTCTGCACAGTGTTCAGCTAAAGCTACCTGTAGAAGGTTGGTGGTGTTTTCCTGATCCTATCACTACCGCAGGCAGCTAAATAAGCTACAAGCTATTTTTTGGCGATCTCTGCACAGTGTTCACCTAAAGCTACCTGTAGAAGGTTGGTGGTGTTTTCCTGATCCTATCACTACCGCAGGCAGCTAAATAAGCTACAAGTTAGTGTAGTGCGAGCTCTGCACAACGTTCACCTAAAGCTACCTGTAGAAGGTTGGTGGTGTTTTCCTGATCCTATTACTACCGCAGGCAGCTAAATAAGCTACAAGTTAGTGTAGTGCGAGCTCTGCACAGTGTTCACCTAAAGCTACCTGTAGAAGGTTGGTGGTGTTTTCCTGATCCTATCACTACCGCAGGCAGCTAAATAAGCTACAAGTTAGTGTAGTGCGAGCTCTGCACAGTGTTCACCTAAAGCTACCTGTAGAAGGTTGGTGGTGTTTTCCTGATCCTATTACTACCGCAGGCAGCTAAATAGGCTACAAGTTAGTGTAGTGCGAGCTCTGCACAGTGTTCAGCTAAAGCTACCTGTAGAAGGTTGGTGGTGTTTTCCTGATCCTATCACTACCGCAGGCAGCTAAATAAGCTACAAGCTATTTTTTGGCGATCTCTGCACAGTGTTCACCTAAAGCTACCTGTAGGAGGTTGGTGGTGTTTTCCTGATCCTATCACTACCGCAGGCAGCTAAATAAGCTACAAGTTAGTGTAGTGCGAGCTCTGCACAGTGTTCACCTAAAGCTACCTGTAGAAGGTTGGTGGTGTTTTCCTGATCCTATTACTACCGCAGGCAGCTAAATAAGCTACAAGTTAGTGTAGTGCGAGCTCTGCACAGTGTTCACCTAAAGCTACCTGTAGAAGGTTGGTGGTGTTTTCCTGATCCTATCACTACCGCAGGCAGCTAAATAAGCTACAAGTTAGTGTAGTGCGAGCTCTGCACAGTGTTCACCTAAAGCTACCTGTAGAAGGTTGGTGGTGTTTTCCTGATCCTATTACTACCGCAGGCAGCTAAATAAGCTACAAGTTAGTGTAGTGCGAGCTCTGCACAGTGTTCACCTAAAGCTACCTGTAGAAGGTTGGTGGTGTTTTCCTGATCCTATCACTACCGCAGGCAGCTAAATAAGCTACAAGTTATTTTTTGGTGAGCTCTGCACAGTGTTCACCTAAAGCTACCTGTAGAAGGTTGGTGGTGTTTTCCTGATCCTATTACTACCGCAGGCAGCTAAATAGGCTACAAGTTAGTGTAGTGCGAGCTCTGCACAGTGTTCAGCTAAAGCTACCTGTAGAAGGTTGGTGGTGTTTTCCTGATCCTATCACTACCGCAGGCAGCTAAATAAGCTACAAGCTATTTTTTGGCGATCTCTGCACAGTGTTCACCTAAAGCTACCTGTAGAAGGTTGGTGGTGTTTTCCTGATCCTATCACTACCGCAGGCAGCTAAATAAGCTACAAGTTATTTTTTGGCGAGCTCTGCACAGTGTTCACCTAAAGCTACCTGTAGAAGGTTGGTGGTGTTTTCCTGATCCTATTACTACCGCAGGCAGCTAAATAGGCTACAAGTTAGTGTAGTGCGAGCTCTGCACAGTGTTCAGCTAAAGCTACCTGTAGAAGGTTGGTGGTGTTTTCCTGATCCTATCACTACCGCAGGCAGCTAAATAAGCTACAAGCTATTTTTTGGCGATCTCTGCACAGTGTTCACCTAAAGCTACCTGTAGAAGGTTGGTGGTGTTTTCCTGATCCTATCACTACCGCAGGCAGCTAAATAAGCTACAAGTTATTTTTTGGCGAGCTCTGCACAGTGTTCACCTAAAGCTACCTGTAGAAGGTTGGTGGTGTTTTCCTGATCCTATCACTACCGCAGGCAGCTAAATAAGCTACAAGTTAGTTTTTTGCGAGCTCTGCACAGTGTTCAGCTAAAGCTACCTGTAGAAGGTTGGTGGTGTTCTCATACTACAGGCAGTGAAGCTCAGTGAACCGGGGGGTGTTTGGCTCACCCCTACTCAACATCACCTGTAGGGGGGTGTGATCGGAAAGTCCCCCAGCCAGGTAGCTGGCCTCCGCTATCTGTAGAAACAGCGCAGAGTTGGCGAGAAAGCCAAATCAAGACGGGATGAGGAGGCACTGATGTGGGAAAGGTAGGAATAACTTCGCTCGTCAGGATGTTTCCACCGCCACACCTCCTCTAACACTGCCACGTCTGCCCTTTGACTCAGTTCCAGATTCTGCACCCGGGTTAGATGTGTCCAGCCCATAGTCCAGAATGTTATTAAAATCCCCTGCCACTAGTACTTTTAGTGGACCAAAGGTAGGAAGCAAGCTAGTACCTTGTTTTTGAATGGGGGTGGAGCATAAACATTTGCTGTTGCCAGTAACTGAGACTTAATGGCCAAGACCACAATTGCATACCTCCCATAGGGATCTGTTATTACATGTTCTATAGCACCAGCTAGATTCTTGTGTATTAAAATGGCCACTCCTCTGGCATGAGGAGTGAGTGGAGTATATGACTCTCTGTATCCAGTTCCTGTGGAGTGATAAAATGTTGTTACCCATTAGATGGGTCTCCTGTAGGAGGCCAATATGTGGATTCAGGGATTTAAGATATTGGAGGACTAAGGAACGTTTGAATTTGGAATTTATTCCGCAGACATTCCACAATATTATTTTAAGGTCACTCATTTGTTGGGGCTATGCATTGGATAAAGATAGGAGTTATTTTGTATAACGAGGAGGTCAGTGGGAGGGGACCCGGGCACAGAGGGCCACAGAGCATCACATCACAACAGTTGAGCGGTATACATTTTGATAGGCACTTAACTGTCCCACGTGCTCGATCCAGTAAGGCGAGCCACAGAGGGAGGCAGAACGAAAATTTCTTGTTATTCCCCAACAATAGACACAGAAAAAATAAAAAATAAAAAACAGATTGCAAAATTTTAAAAAAAAAGAAGAAAAAAAGTCACAAGAAAGAACAGTTTAAAGTCCCAACTTTGCTGTAGGCGAACCGAACCAAAAAAAAGAAAAAAAACGCCAGAGAAACTTTAGTCCCATCAACATAGTGAACAAAAAGTGGAACGTTCAGAGAGTCTATCCACTCAAAAAAAAAAAGGGGTTCAGGAAGACGTGTAGGTAGTGCAGACATTCAAAACAGTACCTGAAGCTCCTGCATTTAACAGATGGCAAGTCTCAGAGGCTGTCACATATTGCTGCCAACCAAAGGAATAAAAAAACTTTGGGACAGCAGGATTCCACTAGATGTTGCAACAGCAGGAACCACAACTCCCAGCATCAAAACCACATGAAGGTAAGTATCTTCCGGGCCTAATCCACATACTCTCACAGCACAGAATCCACCATCTGATCTTAGCATTAGGCAATTGAATCCAGCCACTCAACAGCTTCTGCTGGGGATTCAAAGAACTTTGCAGCTCCACGATGGATTACCTTTAGACAGCTAGTATAGAGCATGCTATAAATCAGACCTTTTTCCCTTAGGCGTCTGCGAACATCTGTAAAGTCAGCGCCGCAATAATTTTTATGCATGTGACTTTTTGTTTGTTATCTACGAACTTTGCTGGCCGCTTGCTTTTTTCAGTTCAGCGCAAATTTTTACTTGTTTTATGCCATTATCTGTAAAGGAGCATGTTTTCTTTTGCAGCTCTGGGAAGAAATCAGGGTACAGATTGATGACAGCATTTTCATGTTTCAATTCAGGGTGTCTGTGGGCCTCCGCCAGGATCAAATCTCTATCTCTGAAATTTAGCGGGCGAACAAGAAATGCACGTGGTCATGGGCCTGCAGGTCTCCGGCCTGTGGGCACCCTATGCGCCCGCTCCACTACATAAACAGGGGATAGATGTTGTAGGTCCAGGAGATTTTTGAAGAAGGCCTCTGCAAACTCCACAGGGTTAGCGCCCTCTGCGCCCTCAGGGAGCCCAACCACCCGGACATTGTTGCACCTGAGGCGGTTCTCAGAATCCTCAGAACGTGATAACAGGGTTTTAACTTGCTGCTGCAGCTCCAGTACTGTCTGTGCCGTGGAGGCCGCAATATCCTCCACTGCAGAGATGTGCTGTTCAGTCTCTGTTAAGCGGCCCCTGAATTTATCCATGTCCTGCCTTATCAGCCCACATTCTATTGTCAGGGTGTCTAACTTCCCCTCTATGGATGTCTGACTGTCTGCAATGGCTGCCAATATCGTCGTGGTGGATCGTTCCCCAGCCGCTCCGCCGGTTCTCCCAGGGCCATCAGCGACCCCTCTGGACCCCTCTGGCCTCAAGCGCTGCCATCACAGGGTCTGTCTGCATCGCTACAGAGGCTGAGGAGGATGGTGAAATAGGCAAGATGGCCGCCACGCGTGTGTTTGGTGGCGGGATCATCGGAAGAACCGGGGTACCCCCACAGACAGGATGGAGGCATTTGCTGAGCAGGATGGCTTAAGATGCACCAGGATGGAGACGGATGATGATCACAGATGGCAGGAGCTCAGGCTGCACACGTCCGTCTTTTCTCACATCCCGGCCACGTCCCCTCAAATTTGCTTGTAATTGTATTTTGTATGTCATTTTTATATGTAATAAATATTTTTTTTATATATCAACCATGCTGTTGTTTATCAGTACGGAGATAGTCTACCACAAACATTGAGGCTGGGAATAAGTGTACGGTCAGCTTCAGCAACTGCCCCACTGTCATCCTTTTTCTCTATATTAATTTGGATGATGGTACTTTGTTATGTTTAGTTCAATTCTATTATATGAGGCTATACTCTCAATTAAAATTATACATATTCATTAGGTGGTTAATACACCCATTCCCTAGCTGCATTCTGGGGCCACTGTGCTTAAATCCACATACCGCCCACAACTGCACTAATTGAGTGCCTCTGTTGCATAAATTCTTTTGCATCAATTAATCAAATTTTATTTCTCAATTGCCGTATTACCCCTGAAAATTGTCCGGTGGGTAATCCTGAACAAGATGGACGTTCTTGGCACTGATTGGGCAGGCTTTATGCCTGATATACAGACTGCTTGTCTTAGCAGTCATAAAGTGGATGAGGATATGAAAGTATTTTTCAACAGGATGTTTAGTCTATTAAACGTAAATCTCACTTACACTGGCACATTGAATATTTTAAACTGTATATCACTGAAAACAAGTGTCCCATTGGCGATTTTTCCCACTATCAAAGATCCATCTGTGGATTTTAAAAAATCCTGGGAGAATACACTCACCAATTGCAGTCTTGAAATGATGAGATCACATTGATTGAACGACTCAATATTGAGAACTTCCACCTATCGGGTAGTGCCATTTACAGAGCTAAATGGAAAGAATTAAACGATTGTTTAGAATCAATGAACAAGAATATTATAGTCAAGAAGCAAGGTAAATTCAGTAAGGACAAATCAGCTTTTACTGAAGGCTATGCCTATAAGTGGTCCAGAAGGAATTCCGGCAGGAGGGGGTTCCTACGAGGTAACCAAACCCAGAATCCCGCTACCGAAGCTGAATCGGACTCCTCCTTGTCATCATCTTTTTCTCAGCAAAGTAATATATGTCCTACTAATACATCTGTGACTAACTCCTCAAGTAAAAGACTGCGATATGGTGGTGGAACTCCCCCCACTAACCCCAAAAAAGATAAGAAAGGTCCTAAACCTACTAAAACACCATTAACACCCCCTCCACCTCCTACTACACACAATCAGGCCCCAACTGATAGGGCCGCTAATAATGCCACTTTACATGGCTCTATTCCAAAAGTCTTGGGTTCATCACTTTTGACCAACAAATACACCAAAATTAATGAAAATTAAAGATCTTATTTTTTTAGATCTCAAAAAGCAACAAGGGAATCTGGACACCTATGTCCTCAAAAGACTGCCATCATTACTCAACACTCCCAACACGATACTCACCCCAACATTATAAATTTAACCCCCCACCAGCTGACCAAGGATGAGTCCTCGGTATTACAGCTTGTTTGGGCTTCTGTCCACTGGATGCAGTCACAGAGACTATCAAAGATCTCTATCTGTTTGCCCGTAACCTCACTTTTAAATTTATTTTTAATAAGGATCGAGCACAGTTGAATCTTGAGCGTGAGCTTGCAGAATGCACAAAACACTTCAGTATGAATGAGTTTCGTGCGCTCCGCGACCTCATGCTCTTATACGATGAGGGAGCAGTGGAGGATATTGCCCCCTCACCTGCCTCTCCTCTTGGTACACTCCCGGCCCCAAGCACAGTCATTTTCGACTACGCTCTCGTAGATTTCCTGTCCTTATGACCTGCCCAGCCATCTGGGCCTTTCTGCATGCTACTATTAGGGGCCCTAAGCAACAACATTGGCATGAGATTCCGTCTAATCTGAATACCAGTGAAGACTAAAGCACTTAAATCTTTACAAAAATACTCTGAATTTGTGATTAAACAAACAGATTTAGGTGGGAATATTGTCTTAATGACACATACTCAATATCAGTCAATGTGCTTAACTATCTTGAACCACTCCAACTGGTACCAACCAATTTCCCCTACCCTTACCCACACCTTTGCCTCTGAACTCCTTGATCTCTGCACTGGGGCCTTCCTCGAGGGCCTCATTGACAGAGATACCCTGGAGTTCCTGGTTCCCAAATTTTACTCACACCCCTACCTTCTATTCCTTTCCTAAAACCCACAAAAATGTCCAGAATCCTCCTGGTAGAACGATTGTTTCTGACATAGGTTCACTCACAGATAATGCTAGTAAATTTGTGGATGCCTTTTTGATGCCCCATGTGCATAGCCTTCCCTCTAATATTTGTGACACCAAAGATCTTTTGAAACTTGAATCTTTAATCTTGAGAGGACCCAGGTCCCTCTGGATGCTCTACTTGTGGCTATTGATATTGAGGCTTTGTACTCGAGTATCCTCCACGAGCAGGGTGTCCTGATGGCTGACTCCTTTCTCAGAGAACAAGAACAGACCTCCTGGCCCCTTAATCGATTTATCTTACTAGTACTTCATTTTATTTTGACTAAAAATGATTTTATGTTTAACGATCAAATTTACTTACAAACCCAGGAAGTAGCTATGGGGACTTCTTGTGTCTCTGCTTATGCAAATTTGTATCTGGGTGGGTGGGAGAGAGCTATCACCTTGAACGTTCAATATACAGAATTTCTTGAACACGTACTATTGTGGTACAGGTACATTGATGACCTATTTGTGGTATGGACTGGTATGAGAGATGGACTGTTGGAATTCATTCAGTATCTGAATTATAATAATTTTAACCTCAAATTTACCTTCAGTTTTGACAATGGACAGATCCCCTTCTTGGATCTTTACAATGTCAAACAATCAGATGGTACATTAAGCACTAATCTCTTTCAGAAGCCAACGGCCGGCAACACTTTGCTCCACACATCTAGTGCCCATCCTGGTCCACTAGTGTGAAGCATTCCGTACGCGCAATACTTGCGCCTACGAAGAAATTGTACACTGGAGAGCGACTTTAGGATTCAAGCTAATGCCTTATGTGAACATCTACTACTTAGAGGGTATTCACGCACAAACTTGAGAAAAGCTTTCAAATAAACACTAGCCCGCTCCAGAAGTTCATTCCTGTATACTCAACCCAAACTTCCATCGACTGATACAGTCAGATTTATTACCACATACACTGCCCATCACAATCAACTCAGAACAATTTTATCGAACCATTGGCATCTCCTCACGGAGCACCATGTCCTGAGCAGACATGTCAGATATGCTCCAGAACTGGTATTCCGCAGAGCTCCCTCATTAAGAGATCATTTAACCAATAGCCATTACATCAACTAAAAGACCTAAGTCTGAACCCAATAGTACCCGCAAGTGCGGGGATTGCCCTCGCTGCCCTTGGATACTTGAGGGTAGGAAGTTTCAGCAACCTAATGGTGAGGGTTTCTCTCCACGGACCTTTTCTAATTGTAGCACCAAGGGGGTCATTTACCTTATGTTGTGTAAATGTCAAGCATTCTATGTGGGTAAAACCATTTGAGAACTGAGACAGCGCATTGGGGATCATTTATACTCCTCTGGCAGTGGTAAACTTACTGTGTATATTGGTCTCCACCACTGCTATGACATTACAGTCATCCAATTTTTTGTTCTTGAAGTGGTCCAACAGAGTCTCAGGGTAGGCGACTGGGACAAAACGATCCTTCAGAAAGAGACCATATGGATCGAACGTCTCAATGCTACCTTCCCCCCTGGGCTTAATGAGATGATATCCTATAAATCCTTTCTGTAGGATATAACCTTCCTATTTTCCCCTTTACTCACCCCTTCCTTTCCCCATTTCCTCCCCTCCCTGTCAGATTGAACAGGGAGCAGGGCGGGACAGGGAGAAGGCAACAGGAGGAAGGGATAAGTCTGCAAAGACAGGGGTCCAGGGGATGAAGAGTTCAGGAACACTGGACACAAGGTGCAGGATAACATGTCACAAGGTACAGGTACACGTACAGATTCAGGAATACAGGTCAGGGCTCAAGGAAAATACCAAGGCAAATGTGTGAGCATCTGCTGGGTATAAATACACACCTCCTGCAATCAGCCTCAGGTGACGCCTGATTGCAGGAGATGATGTCAACTCCAGACTGCTGGGAGATACCCACTAGTGTCCTGCGGCCCAAAGATCTCACAGTGCCACCAGCAGGAGAAACCTTTTCTGACTCACAGGCAGCATCATTGAGACCTTTCTCCTACTTTTCGAATGTTCTGCTGCCTTCTAGAGGAATGGGAGGAGAGGTAAGGTGGAGCTGCCTGGAGTATTCTGAGGACCCTCACCAATCCCCAACTTGAATTAGCAGAGGGTAGGCCCCCTCAAATACTCAGGGTCAGCCTAGCTGGGGGGAGTTGTTCGAGTGGAAGCTGGAGATGGAGTTTTAGGCTGTCGTGGCCTTTGAGGGAGCTCCCCAGACTAGGGGTTAACCTTGGGCCTGGGCCCCTGTGTGGACGGGGCCATCCTAAAACCACAGAGGTGTCCTGGCCAGGAGGCACTGGGAGCAAGGAGGACAGCGGAAGATCATTGCCAGGCAAGTCTCCAAGGAACAACAGGAACATCCAAGAGGGCTAGTGAGTGACACACAGTCAGGAGGACTGGGAGGCACGCCTGAGAGGACTGGCATGGGTGCAGAGCCAGTAAGGAGGACTGTGGTAGCATGGTCAGTGGAAAGAGTCAGAGCAGAGCAGAGCAGACATACAGACGTGTGTGCTAGAAGCACCGGCCATCCAGGATTCTTCCTAGACTCCCCAGCGGATTCCTAGTAGACTAGTAGACTGACCGGGTCCCCCAGCAGCCCCTAGCAACATCCAGGAATGGAAGCGGGTACCTCGGCCCCCAGTCTCCATTGCGCCGTCTGCTGCCTCTGGATGCCTAGTTCCAGCCCGCCAGCCTCATAGGACAGCCTCCCAGGACACACCGCGGCTCCGGCCTAGCACTCTGCCCTAGCCCGGCCTGTCGCCTTCCTCCCCCTGCCTCCATACCCGATCGGCAAACCCGCAACCCCCCCCCCTCCCTACCCTACCCACCAGCCGCTGACGCAATAGTTTTCGCTCCAGGGATCCTTACCTCTGGACAGACCGCGGCTCGGGCCGAGTCCGGCGGCCATCTTGGGACACCCAGATGCGGCAGCAACACTCCCAGCCACCCGGAGCGCATCCTTGGACTCCACAGCAGGACCCTCCGGGACCCGCCCCCCACCCACCCCCGCCCAGACCCCTGCCCTCCAGTGCTCCTCCACAGCATTCATCAGACAACGGCTCGGGCCTAGTCCGGTGGCCATCTTGGTACTCCTAGTTTGGCCGTAGCTCCCTACCGGCCGCCCGGAGCTCATCCGGACTCCACAGCAGTACTCTACAGAGACCCACCAGCCCCCTACCCACCAGTACACCTCCACAGCCACCGTCTGGTCACCTCGTCCCTAGCTGCTAGACTCGGGGGACAGACAGCGGCTGCGGCCCAGCTCCAGCCCACCTCCTCAGCTCACCCTCTCTCTCCGCGGGCAGTGTGCCATTTTTACTACCTTCGTCACATCGGACTTCACCACTAGGGCACAGAATTCATGTCAACTCACACCCTGAAAACCAAAAACTTTTTGGCACTTGGAGATTTCAACCTCTGGGCAAACTCCACCCAAGACCCTATCGCCACCGCCTGCATTAACCAACTGGAAGAATTAGGTCTTCAGCAACTGATAAATGCTCCTACACATGGTTCGGGACACATTCTGGACCTCATCTTCAAACAAAATATGGACGTCAACATATTTGACAACCTACCGCTACCATGGACGGATCATCACGCTATCAAATTTAAAATCGCTACCAACACCACCCTCCAAAAACGGAAACAGGCAATTACAACACGCTGGACAAGATCTCAGAGGAAACTACACTCCGAACTCTTCAAAACCACATTATCACATAAAATAGCAATGCCAAACTTAAACCACTCAACTGAACAAACACTCAACTCCTTAAACAAGGCAATCACGTGGGTGTGTGTATTGGTCCAGAAACGCACCAGCACCTTTGCAGCCATTGTGCTACCTGTTGGGTGTTTGGTGTGTCCTGTACCTTTAAAAAGGGGTGGGCTCCCTTCAGTCCACCTTCCCTCACTTATCCATTAGAATGCATGTGCCTCCACTGTGAGGACACCTAAATTTTAGTGTTAGGACCACAGAGTACAGGGTGCCGTGACGTGGCTTTGTGGCTTACGCATGCGTTTGCAAATGCGTGTGGACTGAACCCCTGTTTTTAACGCGTACTGTTAGACAGGTCAATTGGTTGTCTACGAGCTGGTGGTAGGTAGGCTTGGAATTTTTTCCTGGGCATTCCCCAGGTTTTGTTGTTATCTGTTTGTGGCCTTCCAATGCCTCTTACTGCGATAGCCAGCTATAAGTGAGGGTGGTGGCAAGATTTTTGCAATCACGTGGGTGTGTGTATTGGTCCAGCAACGCACCAGCACATTTGCAGCCATTGTGCTACCTGCTGGGTGTTTGGTGTGTCCTGTACCTTTAAGAAGGGGTGGGCTCCCTTCAGTCCACCTGCCCTCACTTATCCATTAGAATGCATGTGCCTCCACTGTGGGGACACCTAAATTTTAGTGTTAGGACCACAGATTACAGGGTGCCGTGACGTGGCTCTGTGGCTTAAGCATGCGTTTGCAAATGCGTGCGGACTGAACCCCTGTTTTTAACGCGTACTGTTAGACAGGTCAATTGGTTGTCTGCGAGCTGGTGGTAAGTAGGCTTGGAATTTTTTCCTGGGCATTTCCCAGGTTTTGTTGTTATCTGTTTGTGGCCTTCCAATGCCTCTTACTGTGATAGCCAGCTATAAGTGAGGGTGGTGGCAAGATTTTTGCAATCACGTGGGTGTGTGTATTGGTCCAGCAACGCACCAGCACCTTTGCAGCCATTGTGCTACCTGCTGGGTTTTTGGTGTGTCCTGTACCTTTAAGAAGGGGTGGGCTCCCTTCAGTCCACCTGCCCTCACTTATCCATTAGAATGCATGTGCCTCCACTGTGGGGACACCTAAATTTTAGTGTTAGGACCACAGATTACAGGGTGCCGTGACGTGGCTCTGTGGCTTACGCATGCGTTTGCAAATGCGTGCGGACTGAACCCCTGTTTTTAACGCGTATTGTTAGACAGGTCAATTGGTTGTCTGCGAGCTGGTGGTAAGTAGGCTTGGAATTTTTTCCTGGGCATTCCCCAGGTTTTGTTGTTATCCTTAAACAAGGCATTAATACAAACAGCGGACTCAGTGGCTCCAAAACGTAGAACACACATCCACAGAATAAACTCTGGATGGTTTAATGGCACTCTTACTTTACTAAAGCAGGAACGCAGAAGAGCTGAAAGAGCCTGGAGAAGAAACGCCACAAAGGAAAACCACACAAACTACAAAGCACTCACGGAAAAATATCACAAAGCAATATTCAAAGCAAAAAAGGAACATTTCTCAAACACCATCTCAACAGCCTTAAACTGCCCTCGGGAACTCTTCAAAATAGTCACCAAGACTATGAAACCTACCTGCCTAGAGCCCCCAGGAAACAAAACCCAAGAATTCTGCAATGAGTTATCGGATTTTTTTATCGACAAAATCGACAACATCCGGAAAACAGTTCAACAGAAAAAAAACATCCAACCTCATTCAACTAAAGCAAAAAGAAAAAATCGATACAATCATCACACAAGCACCAAATTTTTCGCTGATCCCAATCACCACTGACACCACCAAAAATATCATCAGAAGCCTCAGAGACAGCACATCACCAAACGACATCATTCCTACAAAGCTCCTGAAAGAATGTTCCGACATCTTGGCTCCTACTATAACACACCTCATTAACCAGTCGTTCAAAGAAAGGAGTGTTCCAATCGCCCTCAAACATGGCATCGTCAAACCCCTCCCAAAGAAACCCAACCTCGACCCTAAGGACCCTAACTATCACAGACCGATAACAAGCCTTAACACCATCTCCAAGATTATTGAGAAAGCAGTAGTACAACAGCTACAACACCACCTAGACACACACAAACTCCTGGACCCTCTGCAATCAGGCTTCTGCCCAGGCCATGGCACAGAAATGGCACTTCTCAAAATATGGGACGACGCCCTCGAAGCAGCTGACGATGGAGAATCATGTCTCCTGGTACTGTTGGACCTCAGTGCAGCGTTCGATACAGTGGACCACAATACTCTACTCATCCGACTCACAGAAGTAGCAGGAGTCACAGTTTCAGACCTACAATGGTTCGCATCCTTCTTAGAAAAACGCTCTCAGACAGTGAAACTAGGAGCTTTCACCTCTGAAACCCGTGCAATCTCTTGTGGAGTCCCTCAAGGTTTACCCTTGTCACCAGTGCTTTTCAACATCTACATTCGCCCACTCCTCAAAATCATCAGAAAATCGGACCTCTGCTTCCACTCATACGCTGATGATACCCAACTCTACTTTCGCATGACCGGAGAAAAAGACCATCATCAGCGACTAGAAAAATGCCTCACTTTGATAGATGACTGGATGACCACTAGCTCTCTCAAACTCAACGGATCAAAAACAGAGCTTCTTCCCCTACACGTAAACCAAAATTCCAAGACTAATGCCGCGTACACACGGTCGGACTTTGCAGCTACAAAAGTCGGACAGCCTGTCCGACATACTTCCGGCGTACCTTCGGCGGACTTGGGGCAGACTTTCTTACGAACGGACTTGCCCACACACGACCACACAAAAGTACGACAGCTTAGTACGCTGTGACGTACACCAAGTCCGACGAGACTATAAAACGGAAGTTCAATAGCCCGTACGACACCCTTTGGGCTCCTTCTGCTAATCTCGTGTTTATCTCGTGTTAGTAGAAGTTTGGTGAGAGACGATTCGCGCTTGTGAGACTCGTATTTTTCAGTTCGTTTTAACTGTTGTTCAGTCTGTGCTTGTGAGGTTTGTATCTGCTTTTCAGTGCGTTTGGTCAGTTGGCATTGAGAAATCTTTGTTTTATTGGCCGCTCGTTCCTGATTTTCAGGTCGTTCTTCACAGGCCTTGCTGTTCTTCAGTGCGTTCTGTTTAGTGCGTTCTGACCAGCCGACCGTTTTGAAGCCATGTTACCTGTACGTACTCGTCGTAGAGCTCGTGCATTGTATGTGCTTGGTGCTGTAGTTTATTCTTCAGCCCAAGACCAGTCCATGAACAGGGCGAGGAGGAGTTCATGGACCAAGAATTGGTTGCTTCAGCGTGACCAGTTCTGTCACATGCCTTTGCTCCGTGAGATCCGTGAGAATAATCCTGAGGATTTCAGGAACTTTCTCCGGATGACGGACCCCGTTTTTGACCGTTTGGTGGCTTTGCTGACCCCCTATATCAGCAGGCAGGATACCTGCATGAGGCAAGCCATCACTCCGGAGCAGAGGCTGGTCGCTACCTTGCGGTATTTGGCCACAGGGAGAAGCCTGCAGGACCTTAAGTTCTCGACAGGCATCTCCCCCCAGGCTCTGGGGATCATTATCCCAGAGACCTGTTCTGCCATCATACAGGTCCTGCAGAAGGACTATATTAAGGTAAGATATTTTTCTTTTATTAGCATCACATGTTCTTTTATGTAATCTTTGATAATGTAATGTATTTCTTGCTTCAAACACTACTTCCCATCATTGCAATATAGTGTGAATGTCCCCTTTTTATCCTCACACATGCTGGGATTTTTTCCTGTTATTTTTTGTCATGCATGTATAGTTTCCTTCAATAACCTTCCCAGCATGAAGTGATGGGAACATATCCACCTAGTCTACTCATTTTGAATGTATTTTGTTGGAGTGTATTTAGTGTGCTTATAATTAGCAATTAGCTAGATTTCACAACCCCCCCCCCCCCCCACCTGAACTCACTCCAAATAGTGTGCTGCTAATTAGCAATTATCTAGATTTCACAACCCCCCCCCACCTGAACTCACTCCAAATAGTGTGCTGCTAATTAGCAATTAGCTAGATTTCACAACCCCCCCCCCACCTGAACTCACTCCAAATAGTGTGCTGCTAATTAGCAATTAGCTAGATTTCACAACCCCCCCCCACCTGAACTCACTCCAAATAGTGTGCTGCTAATTAGCAATTAGCTAGATTTCACAACCCCCCCACCCCCACCCTCGTTAAAATTTGCTTGAATGTTCTGTGGTGTTGATTTGTCTAAAGCAAATCTATGTTGCACTTAGCAAAATGCATGTGCACTCTACAAGTGCATTTGTTCCAGTGCTTTAGTAAATGAGCAGAAGCTCTGCTGATTTCCATCATCAAATCATATGCAAGCCTCAAAGTGTTTTCATTAATTGCCCTTGCATGTGATTGTGTACTCTTTGCAACATGAATGCCTTTTGACATTACCTCATTTACTGTAAGCTGGTTAGCAACTGCACCTGCAGAGTGCGACAACTGCAGTCTTGTAGCCTTTGTTAGTCCCTAAATTCCTGCGTGTTGTTAAAGTAATTTTTTTTAGGGATTTCACAACCCCCTAAAATGTAATCAATGTTCTATCAGAGGGGGTGAGCAATCTGATAAGTGTGCCTTTTTCCATATTAGTTATTCCAGAAGAATTAAATTATTGAATGTTATACTGATGCTGGGGAATAATGTTTTTAATTGTCTAATTTTCTTGCAATGTTAGCTTCCAAATTAATTGATTTTGGTTTTCTTGTTTGATTCCCCAGTTTCCTTCAACGCCACAGGAATGGCAGACTGTGGCATCCCATTTTGCCAGCCGTTGGGACTTTCCCAATTGTGGAGGGGCTATAGATGGGAAACATGTCCACATTGTGCCACCACCCCATTCGGGGTCATATTATTTTAATTATAAGGGGTTCCACAGTATTGTTTTAATGGCGGTGGTGTCGGCACACTATGATTTTTTATATGTGGACGTGGGGAAGAATGGCCGGATGTCGGATGGAGGAGTATTTGCCCAGACGGAGTTCTGCCAGCGTCTCCAGAGTGGTGGCCTGGGATTGCCACCTGATGAGGATAACGTGGAAGGACTCCCCTTTGTCTTCATTGCCGATGAAGCCTTCGCTCTGAGCAAGCACCTCATGAGGCCATTCCCCCAAAGAACCCTCACCCCGGAGAGGAGGGTTTTTAATTACCGGCTGGCCAGAGCTAGAAGAGTGGTTGAGAATGCGTTTGGAATTCTGGCCAGCCGGTTCCGCCTGTTTCAAACAGCCATTAATTTGGCGGAATACAAACTTAATTTTATAATTTTATCGTGCTGCATTCTGCACAACTTTTTAAATAAGCATTCTGCCAATTATATAGGCACAGTTGGGCCTGAGGCCGGACAAATAGAAGCCAACCTTACAGGCCTGGATACTGTCCGTACTGGCTTGGCCCCCCAAAGTTCCCGTCAAGTTAGACAGCAATATGTTGATTATTTTATGGGTAGGGGGGCCATTGCAATGGGCCAGGATATATAATTTTTTGACAATAAAAAAAATATTGCTGAAATCTGGCATTATATTTATTGCTTGCCTTTCTTTTGGGCTGTCTCCTAGGTTATGGTCGAGCAGTTGTAGTGCCAACTGTATTTGAATTTTAAAAATGTCTAAATAAGCTCCATTGCCACTGTAAACAACTTTTTGACAATTATAACCAAACTGATACTGAGCCTTGAAATAACAAACCACACATTTGTTAAAATCCTATAAGGAGATGTTTTTATTAATGGTTGTTATGCATTCAGTTCTGCATTTAGTATAAAATGTTCATAGACAAAAATATAATGGTATCTTAATGATGTAGCAAAATATAATTATATTTAAATATTTCTACCTAATCCACAAAAAAATATTTTTGGCTTTTTGATTTTCGAAAACAGGCTTTTTTTTTTTGGAAAATCAAGTTTTGTTTTTTTTTAAAAGCAATTTTTTTTTTTTTTTTGTTTTTTTAAAATCAATTTTTTGAATTTTTTTGGTTTTTTAACATTAATTATTTTTCTTTTTTTTGGTTTTTTAAAATCAATTTTTTGAATTTTTTTGGTTTTTTAACATTAATTATTTTTCTTTTTTTTGGTTTTTTAAAATCATTTTTTGAATTTTTTTGGTTTTTTAACATTAATTATTTTTCTTTTTTTTGGTTTTTTAAAATCAATTTTTTGAATTTTTTTGGTTTTTTAACATTAATTATTTTTCTTTTTTTTGGTTTTTTAAAATCAATTTTTTGAATTTTTTTGGTTTTTTAACATTAATTATTTTTCTTTTTTTTGGTTTTTTAAAATCAATTTTTTGAATTTTTTTGGTTTTTTAACATTAATTATTTTTCTTTTTTTGGTTTTTTAAAATCAATTTTTTGAATTTTTTTGGTTTTTTAACATTAATTATTTTTTTTTTTTTTTGGTTTTTTTAAAATCAATTTTTTTTTTTTTTTGGTTTTTTTAAAATCACTTTTTTCTTTTTTTTGGTTTTTTTAAAATCACTTTTTGTTTTTTGTTTTTTGGTCTTTTTAAAATCAATTTTTTTTTGTTTTTGTGGTTTTTTTAAAATCAATTTTTTTTTTTTTTTGGGTTTTTTTAAAATCAATTTTTTTTTTTTTTTGGTGTTTTTTAGAAAATCAATTTTTATTTTTTTGTGGATTTTTGAGGGATATACGAGAAACAGCCCTCCTTTTTGACATTAGGTTAAACAGCCATTTATGTTCTGCCAAAAAAAGAAAGAGAAGGCCCAGAATGGGGTCAGCAAAACAGGAAATGAAGGACATGATTGATGTTTTGGGGTTTAAAAAAGGGCATTTAGATTCGACCCAAAACAACAATCATGTCCTTCATTTCCTGCTGCATACGATCCAGCCGATTACGCATTTGATCCATGTCTTGATTCCAGGCCATTATTTGACCAATTAGACGTTGGGCACTTTCAGAGGTGAAATAGTCACTTCTTGTTGTTCCTAAAGTGGAATGAAACCAAAAAATGTCTTTAGAAATATGCACACATACATAGTTTACCTTACCAGAAATAAAGCTGTTGTCTCAGACACTGACCTGGTGGGGTGGCCATGTAGCCTAATTCCTCCACATCCTCGGGGGTGTCACTGTTGCTTGAATGAAGCACAACCAGATCCCCTAAAATAGAGTAGACAAATTCAATTAAACAAAAGGCAGCCATGCATAGATTAACGTAAGCTGGTGTGTCAGACACTCACCTGGTGGGGTGCCCATGTCGCCCACCTCTCCTTCCTCCACATCCTCAATGGGACTTGGGCTGATTGCCCAATCATGTTTTGCTTGGGGTGGACTGTCTTCTTGTGGTTGGCTGAGTGATTTTTCCCCTATGTGAAACAAAAAATTAGTAATCTAATTAGCACACAGATATTTTAGGACATAATAATTTTCCAACATTTGTAGTGAAGTGGTTTGTGTAGAGTTCCTATTTTACTTCAATATTTAAAATTATAAAGACATACCGGATAGATAGATATCAATATCTCAAAATATAGTTAATAATCTTTTGATCTCTCTCTATATCTGGAACAAAATCTCTAAATATCTAACTAAATGTAAATCCAAAAAATTAAGAGAACTTCAAATAGATATATATATATATAGATATAGATATAGATATCTATATATAGATATATAGATATCTATATCTATAGATATATATATATAGATATATATATATAGATATATATATATATATAGATATATATATAGATATATAGATATATATATAGATATATATATATATATATATATATATATATATATATATATATATATATATATATATATATATATATATATATATATATATCTATATCTATATATATATATCTATATATATATATCTATATATATATATATCTATATATCTATATATATATATATCTATATATATATATATATATCTATATATATATATATATATATATCTATATATATTTATATATATATATTTATTTATATATTTATATATATATATTTATTTATATATATATTTATATATATATATTTATATATATATATATTTATATATATATATTTATATATATATATATATTTATATATATATATTTATATATATATATTTATATATATATATATATATATATATAGATATATTTATATATATATTTATATATATATATTTATATATATATATTTATATATATATATATATATATATATTTATATATATATATTTATATATATATATTTATATATATATATATTTATATATATATATTTATATATATATATCTATTTATATATATCTATTTATATATATATATATATTTATATATATCTATATTTATATATATCTATCTATATCTATCTATATCTATCTATATCTATCTATATCTATCTATATCTATATATATCTATATCTATATATATCTATATAGATATATCTAGATATAGATAGATAGATATATCTAGATATAGATAGATAGATATATCTAGATATAGATAGATAGATATATCTAGATATAGATAGATATGGATATGTAACGAGGTTTATTAAAAGATCGTTTAAAACGATGAACAAAAATCGTATAGGAAGGAAAAGCACATGGAGCAGTATACAAGGTAATAAACACAAGAGAAAAACACGACAAGTACTTACTTTTTTTAAGAACTTTCCGGATACGTCGGTATTGATCCGGCTCCCTGAGTTTCAGGTCAGACCATCTTTTTCGCAATTGATCTTTGGAGCGCTGGACCCCAAAAGATGCCTGCAAAGTCTCCACGACCTTCGCCATTATTTTGGCCTTGCGCAAATTTGGCCGTGCGTACGGCCCATAATTGCCATCATAGTCGTCTTTGTGAAGAATGGCCACCATCTCCACCATCTCTTTGAAACTCATATTAGAGGCCTTAAATCTAGGCCTCATAGATTTCGTTGACGTTCCAGACGTTCCAGCCTCCGGGCTGTCTCCACTACCTGAGGTCGTCAACATTTCAGGTGTCTCCGCCATTCTTTAACTCCACTACGCGCCGTAACAAAAAATGGGCGGAGAACATGAGTTAATTTCGAACGTCAGGGGCGGGCGACGCAGGCGGAGTTTCACACATGCGTAGTGTATAAAGGAGGGCCTTGCGCACGTGTCGTACGTACGTTCTGTGCGTCGAATTAGGGGGCGGAGAACATGAGTTAATTTCGAACGTCAGGGGCGGGCGACGCAGGCGGAGTTTCACACATGCGTAGTGTATAAAGGAGGGCCTTGCGCACGTGTCGTACGTACGTTCTGTGCGTCGAATTAGGGGGCGGAGAACATGAGTTAATTTCGAACGTCAGGGGCGGGCGACGCAGGCGGAGTTTCACACATGCGTAGTGTATAAAGGAGGGCCTTGCGCACGTGTCGTACGTACGTTCTGTGCGTCGAATTAGGGGGCGGAGAACATGAGTTAATTTCGAACGTCAGGGGCGGGCGACGCAGGCGGAGTTTCACACATACGTAGTGTATAAAGGAGGGCCTTTCGCGCGTGTCGTACGTACGTTCTGTGCGTAGGTGATAGTGGACCAGGACGTTACAAAACGAAGGTAATTTGAGATATATATTTTTTTTTTTTGGGGGGTTTATGGTCATGACTTTGTAGCAAGCGGCCTATATGGCTTGATAGATTGATGAGGCCTACATAGGGAGAAGATGATGAGGGGTTAGCAGAAACATATAATAAGTGTTTTTGGTCTTGTGACTTTCTCTTTTCCAGATATAATGAATCCCCTATTGAAGGATCCAGAGTTCCTTACTTCTTTTATTTCAAAATATCGAGAGATGAGGAATTTGTGGGAGGTGAAACACCCTCAGTATTATGCCAAGCATGTGAGGAAGTCAACGCTGGAGAGACTTCTGTCCTTTGTCCAGGAGACCATCCCGGGAGCAACAATGGAGACAGTGCTCAAGAAAATTGGGGTCTTGAGGAACATGTATAAAAGGGAGCATAGGAAGATCCAGGAATCAAGGAGATCAGGAGCATCAGCAGATGATGTTTATGTACCCAGGCTGTGGTACTACAATCAACTCCGTTTTCTTGATGACCAGAATGAAGCCAGGGCATCACTTTCAACCCTTCCCTCCACCCTTCCCTCCACTCTTCCCTCCACCCTTCCCTCCACCCCAGCAGAGGCTGATGAGGAGCAAGCTGGGTCTTCCATCCTGGATGAACCGGATATGACCATCTGGAGTCAGGTAAATTATTTTAACAAATATTTACTGTACTAATATTAATGATGTTAACTGGATGTTATAATTGTCTCAAATAATTTAGCACTCCAAATTGTGTATACATATCAAATGATAGTAGTGACTAAATATGTTTGGCACCTGCTTGAAATAATTAGGGTGTCTGATTAGACTCTTTTATTAAAGAGATGTATTCACATTGAATTTGCTAGTCATGAGAAGCAAACTGTGTGTCATTGATGAACCCAAAAAAAGAAACTAAAACTATTGTCCTTTTTTTATACACAGGATGAGTCCATCCAGGAGGAATGTGGGGAAAGTGGCAGGCAGGAGGAGACCGGGCCCATGGACAGCCTGGAGGAGGCCGAATTCACCATCATCCTGGAGGAGGCTGGGCCCAGTGTCAGGCAGGAGGTGGCTGCTCCCAGTGAGGTGGCTGGGCCAAGTGAGGTGGCTGGGCCAAGTGAGGTGGCTGGGCCAAGTGAGGTGGCTGGGCCCAGTAGGAGCCTCACCCAATCCCAAGTGCCTCCCCTCCACCTTCCCAAAAAAAGGGCCAGGAAGGGGATGGTCACACAGGACGCGTCCCTGCGCCTCATGCAACAGGCCACCCGTTTTTTAACAAGCCCCCCCGAAGCGGAAGAAGCCTATGGCTGCTACTTAGCCAGCAGGCTTCTTCAGATGGATTGGGAGCAGCGCCTCATTTGTGAGCGCCTATTTGGGGAAACAATCCATAAGGGGCTGCAGGGCACGCTAACAAAAAACACCCAACTACATGAGGCAGCCCCCCCCCCTCCTCCTCCTCCTCCTCCTCCTCCTCCTCCTGCCACAACTGAAACACCAGAGCCACAGCCTCAAAAGAAGGCTACAGGGAAGGCTGCAGGGAAGGCTGCAGGGAAGGCTGCAGGGCAGCGTGGAGGAAAGGCTGCAGGGAAGAGAAGAAAGTGATGACCTGGGTTCAGTCTGGTCTGACAGAAGACGCAGGCTGTTGTAGGACCACAGTCTGGGGACATCTAGATCATCTGCTGGTGCTGTTGATCTCTGGGATTCTTGGACCAGATTGTGCTCCCTCTTATATGGACTCCTCAAGATCCCAATTTTCTTGTACACTGACTTTTTCCAGCGTTGACTTCCTCTTTATTTTATTTTGACCATGAATAAATGGATCTTTTTTGAGTTTAGCAAAAGACTTTATGTGTTTTCTTTTAAATCATTGATTTTACACACAATGTTAAATTAACAAGGGACAACAATCTCATTGAGTTTTAAAAAAACACACCAAAAATACATTACTAATGTTAAGAATGTTCAAGTGGTAAGTCTTGAAAAAAAAAAAATATACATAAACAAAAACGGTGCTTTGGGTTAACTTTATCTAAAAAATAAAAAATAATCACTAGAAAAAAAAAAAAAAGAATAATGGGTTCTTTGTGGTAACTTTACAAACCTAAAAAAAAAAAAAAAAATAAGGGAAAAAGTATTATTAGTATGGAAACATTGTTTATAAAAAGCATACTATATCATTCATGAGATCAAAGAGAAAAAGAATTCAGAAATCAGTTTGGGAGAACTCTGATTATGAACAGCAAAACACCTTCGTTCTTTAGAGCATTCGTAAAGAAGAAATAAAATGCGCTGCATTCAACGATCACAGATTTTGCAGCGTGATGAATGTGCTACCTACAATACGAACACTAGTTTTACTAGACCGAGTGCTTCCGTTTAGTTTTTGCTTATGAGCATGCGTCATTTTTTTGTCCGTAGGACTAGCATACAGACGAGCGGACTTCGGGGTCCGTCGTAGTTACGACGTAAAGATTTGAAGCATGTTTCAAATCTAAAGTACGTCGGATTTGAGGCTAAAAAAGTACGTTGAAAGTCCGAAGAAGCCCACACACGATCGGATTACCAGCCAGCTTTAGTCCGTCAGCGTCCGTTGGACTTTTGTAGACGAAAAGTCCGACCGTGTGTACGCGGCATAAGACCTCATGGACATCGCCCACCGACCATCTCTCCAAGCACCAAAGCCAAGAGTCTCGGAGTCATTTTTGACTCAGAAATGTCAATGGATGCACAAATAGGATCAGTAGTCAGCGGATCTCACCATCTCCTCCGCCTGCTACGTAGACTCATCCCCTTCGTCCCAGGAGAGGACAAAGCAGCAGTAGTTGGAACAATCAATAATTCCAGACTCGACTACGCAAATTCCCTCTACAAAGGACTACCCCAAAATCAGCTTGCGCGCTTGCAACTCATCCAAAACACGGCGGCAAGACTGTTAACAGGAAAAAAACCCTGGGAATCCATCTCCCCCTCCCTGAGGAACCTACATTGGCTAACCGTAAAGAATCGAATCACTTTCAAGACCCTCTGCCTCACTCACAAATGTATACAAGGAAATGCTCCTCAATACCTATGCGAGAAAATAAAGCGCTACACACCAAATCACAGTATTCGATCAGCTAACCAAAACCTCCTCCTTATTCCAAAAACCCGCTACAAAACAAAGGGAGACCGAAGATTCGCAGTCCAAGAACCACGGCTATGGAACACTCTACCTACTCACATTCGCATGGAAGAAAACCATCAGGCCTTCAGAAAGAAACTCAAGACCTACCTCTTCTAAGAAGCTGGACAACACAGGACGGATCTAGCGCATTGAGGCGATTCAGTTCGCATTTGCATCGCTATACAAATCATTCATTCATTCAAAGAGGCAGCTGCAGCCAGGGGGACTGGCGGGGCTTGAAGAGGTGGTACTGGGATCAGTAGCCAAGTGGGACAGCTAGCACTAGGACTACCATATTTTGCTACACGATAGGGGCCCACGGTCCATGCCTGCAAAGGGCATTTTGCTTTGGGCCTGGCTGAGCCAGTGTCAGGCCTTAAATTTAGTGCTAGCTGGTCCTGGGAGTTGTAGTTCTACAAGCAAGTCTGAGCTGGAGGTAGAAGAGGAGAAGTGTGTATATTCCAGTGGTATATATAGTTGTGTCCCTGAAGGATTCCTATTGATCAAGTGGGCATCCCATAAGTACCCTATTCCCATCCGAGTTCTATTCCCCTAATTAAAAAAACAAAAACAAGTACAAGGACTATTTCTCGACTGCTGTATGCCTGGAAATTCATGTGCCTGGCTGTGCAGGGTGAGAGATGGACCACAATCACCAGCAGCCCCTACGGGGGGTACCGCTACATTATTATTTTTTCATAATATGTGCAGTGCATTCTGGCCTGTGCAGTAATAAAGCTTTGCTCTTCCTCTGAAGACTGGAGATCTAGGTGGCAAAATGGCTGAGGATGGCTGAATATGTGTAATCTGAGATTCCATTATTCAGGTCTGTATTCACAGCACAGCAGTACACCAGATTTATACCCCCCAGCTGGCTTCAAGTTGTAAATATTCATATACTATATTTCACATGACTAATAAGCCATTTAAACATTAAAAAAATACATTTTTTTAGTACTGAATGTAAAACATTTGCAAACGTATTAGGAAAACATTGCACTTTCCCTCTGCACCAGCATGTTCTTACCAAGTAGCCATTGACATTTTGTGAGGTCAAAATGTTGTGTAAAATGTGTCTCAACAGAAACCACTGGATGTTTCTGAATTGTGTGACATATATGCTATAGCTAATCCCAGAATAGGCTACAGTGAAAACTCTAACATTAGCGGAAACCGCAGCAAACAGCTGTAGTAATTGTGTCCAGATTTTGATACATGCATCATAAGTCCATCAGCCAAAGTCCATAATGGGTTCAAATCCAGCTGTATCCCATCACCACACCACGTGTGAGAACTCCCCTAAGGTAATGAACTTACCAGATAGACCAAGGTAATAGGCTTGTGTTTAAACAATATCTGTCAGCAGGCACTGCGTCTCTCCATCTAGGTTTTGCTCGTAACAAGCAAAAGAAAATATGCACATAGCATAATCCCCAAAAATGTATTTGGTTTTAAAAATACCCCCATCTGACGAAGTGATGATGAAACGTGTCAGGACGTGACCACGCAGCATCCTACTGTGCATATTTTCTTGTGCTTGTTATGAGCAAAACCTAGATGGAGAGACGCAGTGCCTGCTGACAGATATTGTTTAAACACAAGCCTATTACCTTGGTCTATCTGTAAGATCACTACCTTAGGAGAGTTCTCACACGCGGTGTGGTGATGGGATACAGCTGGATTTTAACCCCATATGAACTTTGGCTGATGAACTTATGATACATGTATCAAAATCTGGACACAATTACTACAGCTGTTTGCTGCAATTTTTTAGCGCCGCTAATGTTAGAGTTTTCACTGTAGCATATTCTGGGATTATTTGTTTATTTTATAGTGGTTGCTTACGTTGTTTGAATTAACATCATTGTTATCTCATGAGCGCTGGGAGGGGTACCATTCATTTACGTTTGATTATCTCTCATTGATTATATATACTATAGCTGTTGCAAAGCAAACTTGTTTTTGCAAGCTTTTATAATAATATGCACCTTTTTTATTCACACTAAAATATGCCCCCGGTCTTCATAATTACATCAGATTTGAAGAGGCAAACGTTTGCACTCATGCACTTTCTCTTTTATTTATTTAAATGTGGTACTTGATGAAACATAATCTAGAATTTAGCACAAGGTCTTTTATAAATACAGAACCCAAGCTTTTACTGCTTGACAGCATAGGATTAGCATCTCATACCGAAAGAGGATGAGAAAACTTTAGCTGCAAGGACATTTAAAGGAATTCAGAGTGTTTTTGCAGATATCAAGCTTAATTCACCAAGCTATAAGGCCAATTTGGCTTAAAATGAGTGTCACATGGTAAATGATGGTCATGACAAATAACATATGCATTATGTCTTTGTGAACTAAGTCTATTTTCCTTCATTATTATGTTTAGAAGTGTTAATGTTTTGTATGTGAATATTTCACAATTACGACTTGAAGCCATTACTTGGTGAGCTCTGGGAAAGATCAGCAACTTTCTAAGGCTGTCTTGGTATAATTGGAGATGGTTGTTTAAAAGAACACTAAAATCTGGCTGTAGTCAGAACAGCCAGAGAAGCCCTTCAACCGCAGCCTGAAGAATTCATTGTGCTCTACAAGCAGTTGACCCGAATCCTTCACAAGCACTTTATGGTTCTGCTGGGCACAGCCAAAAGCATTTCAATCTGCTAAGGGCAGTGACCTACATGAATCCCTACAACTCTGTTGTCTGAGTGGTTACACATGCACAAGGATGGATGGGCACAAACAAATCATTTCCAGGTCCGCTCATCCATCCTTGTACATGTCTAACCTCTTGGATGTACAGCTTTAGGCATACGATCACGGCATCTGTCAGCCTGCCACTATGCTGGCCACAGTTGTACGTCAATGCCTGTGATTTTTGAGTGCAGAAATCTTGCAGTATATGCATCCGTGCATAAAAGCCCTAAGCGTACTTGAACTTTCTCTGTGTCTCTTATCATCTTGCCTTCTTTAGCTGAATTTGCATGTCTTTGAATTTGATCTTCAAGTTCCTCTGTTTTACCTGTGTAGCCCCAGTCCATGGCATTGACAGGCTAACCTCTGCAGCACGGATCAGCTACCAGCATCCGTCTGGAGCTGTATGAGTGCTGGGGAGCTACAGCTCATTGAGGGAACCATAAATGCCAACATGTACTGTTACATACTGAAGAAGAGCATGATCCCCTCTCTTCAGAGACTGGGCCGCAAGGCAGTATTCCAAAATTATAACAACCCCAAACACACCTCCATGACCACCACTGCCTTGCTAAATAAAATGAGGGTAAAGGTGATAGACTGACCAAGCATGTCTCCAGACCTAAACCCTATTGAGCATCTGTGGAGCATCCTCAAACAAAAGGTGGAGGAGTGCAAGGTCTCTAACATCCACTAGCTCTGTGATGTCATCATGGAGGAGTGGAAGAGGACTCCAGTGGCAACCTGTGAAGCTCTGGTGAACTCCATGCCCAAGAGGTTTAAGGCAGTGCTTGAAAATAATGGTAGCCACACAAAATATTGACACTTTGGGCCCAATTTGGACATTTTCACTTAGAGGTTTTGTTTCCAGCTGTTTAGACATTAATGGCTGTGTGTTGAGTTATGTTGAGGGAACAGCAAATTTACACTGTCAAACAAGCTGTACACTCACAACATTGTAGCAAAGTGTCATTTCTTCAGTGTTGTCACATGAAAAGATGTAATAAAATATTTACAAAAATGTGAGAGTGTACTCACTTTTGTGAGATACTGTAGCTCCCCACTTTGTTGGCAATGTCAATGCCAGAAAGGCGTCCTTCCTCATATCGCCTGGCGGTGCCCTCTTCTTAAGCCCTACTGGAATTCTGTGAAGAGGATATGCTTCAAACTAACTGACATCCCTCTCACATTTGAGCCTCTCTCATAATTCCATATAAGCCACCTATCTCTCAAAATGTATAAAATTACTTTGTTATTTCACCTACTAAATGCCGCTAGAATCTGTATTCCAGTTCTATGGAAACAAACTACGCTCTTCAATATATCACAATAAAACAATGCAAATGGAAGAAGATAAATTCAGGATAACTTGGTATTATTGGCTTGATTGTCACTCTATCCCAGAATATAGCTGTCTTTTACTACCACATTCCAACTGAGACTTAAGTCCACTTAGATGGTTAGAATCTCGGCCGGTTCAGGAGGGACCAGCCGAGATACAAACCATCTATGGGCAGGTTGGTTGTACTAAAGTCAATTCATTGATCAACTTCAGTGCAACCAGCCTGTCAGATTTTTTCATGTGATCACTGCCAGCATCTGTAGCCCTTAGCAGTGGTCTATGTCAGTGTTTCTCAACTCCAGTCCTCAAGGCGCCCCAACAGGTCATGTTTTCAGGCTTACCATTATTTTGCACAGGTGATTTAATCAGTATCACTGTCTTAGTAATTACCACAGCCATTTCATCTGAGGGAAATCCTGAAAACAAGACCTGTTGGTGCGCCTTGAGGACTGGAGTTGAGAAACAATGGTCTATGTGTTCTGCTGGTAAGGAAGGCTCCCCACTGGCAGAACACAATGGTGCTGAGGGAGAGATTTCCTCATCTACACTGACTGTGTTGATGTGGGAATCAAGTAATTTTCCTTTCTTCAAGCAGGGGTGGAAGGAACGATTGAATAATCTATGGGGTGCTTTAATCCTTCCCCTTCTCTCTAACCTCATCGGGTCTCCACAAGTTGTCATCATTACTTGATCGCTGTTCCACCCTATCTTCCGTTCATCCTATCTCTCCAATGCAGGCATCCCCTAACCCCATAATTCTCACTTCCCTCTCCTCAACCCCTCCTCCTAAGCCCTTACCTTTTTTCCACTCAGTCATACTTTAAAACCCTACTTCTGTTCCTTTCTGCTTTCAATACCCTTTAATATCTTAAAGCAAGGATCTCCAGAGCCCCAGTGAAAATGGACTACACTTACTAGTACTATTACAAAGGTTTTATCTTCCTATAATGTTCTCATAATATGATCATTGCCATTGTATTATATGTTGGTATTTTCGTATGACTTTGCACCTGGCTTTATCTGTAATTTATGGTAGGTGAACATCTTATTAACTTTTCACTGTATATCTGTATCTGTGATTCTTTACAATATAAATTACAAGACAAAAGCCTAAAAAAAAAGAAAACTAAGGCAGCCACCACATCTAAGGATTAGTAATCTGAAATTATTATTATTATTATTATTATTATACGAGATTTATATAGCGCCAACAGTTTACTCAGCGCTTTACAATGTATAAGGGGGACAACACAATTACAGTACAATACAAAAGGTACAGGAGGGCCCTGCTCGTAGAGCTTACATTCTAAAGGGAGGGGGTGGTGGTACAAAAGGTAATAGCTGCAAAGAATGATTTGATGGGGGTGGCTCAGGGACAGTTATGTGGGTGTGGGATAGGCTTCCCTGAATAAATGAGTTTTCAAGGATCTCCTAAAGGTGGACAGGGTAGGAAATCTATTACATTTTTGTTTGTGGGTTTAATACTACCTAAGTCTATGCTCCTTCCCATACATGCTTGTTGTAGAGGCTACCGTTTTCCATTCCATGCTATTATTAGTTAAATGATCTAAATGTAATACTTCTTTAGCATGGATTCACCCAGTTTAAATCTCTTCTTTTTTCAGTTTTGTGAGGACTGTGCAAAGTTAACCCTCTAGGATTGGGACTATGTAGGCACTATCCAACTGCAAAGTTTTAGGGGATTCTGTGACCAATTTCCATAGGTTTTAGTAGAACTGAATTCAAACCATATTAAACCCAAAAACAAACATTTAATATATTACAGCTTACCAGTTTTTTAGGCTTTCTTCCCTTTATTTTGATTTGTGAATTAGCCAGTAACATGCTTCCTGTCTAAGAGTGTCTCCACTGTGGGTGGAGAGGCAACATAAACACCCTTGGACAGCAGCCTTGGCAATCTGGGGAGAGGGCAGTTTTAGATGGACTAGCAGCTTTTGATGAACTTGACTAACACATTAAAGTAGAACTATAGGCAAAACTTTTTTTTTTCATTAGATTGGATAGAGTAGGGGAGGGTTATAACCCATGTCAGTTTCCCATTGGGGAGATTTAACTTAACTTCCTGTCCCATAGCAAAACAGGAAGTGAGATGAAATCCCTGCAAATTAGGGAATTTTTTGGGGCTCCCCAGGTCACCAGAACTAGTGTCCCCATTGAAAGATTTCCCCTCTATCAGTTTTCTGGTGACAACCTAAAATTTTGGATTGAATTTATATTAAAAAGTGCCTGATCCCCTGTGCTACTATGTGTGCTAGAATCTATGACAAAACAATCTATAATCTGATGGATAAATAATATGTGTAAGAATTTTCTGCTAAATACCCAAAGTGTTCCTGAAGGTAAAAAAATAATAGTACTGGTAATGGTACAGCGCTACCCCAATAAACATGAAAATAAATGTTCTCAGTAATTTATGTGCATCCTCTTATAAGGGCGATAACACAATCTAAAGGAATAAACCAGTAAAAAACACTACTTGAGTGTCACTAAAAAAACAAAAATAAAGTATTGGTGATAATCAAATACAATAAACCACCTCTGTGCTATCAGTGTCCATGAATATCCATATCATGCAAGTGGGCCGGTATCAGGTAAGCATATCTGGCATGGAAAAATACAGTCCAAGGAATCAAAGGGAATTTGTGGGTACTGTGTTAACACACAAAACACCTCCATTGTCCCTCCACCTTCACTCATATGTGCTCACCTCCACTCTGGACCTAATACAGGTCACCATGCGCCTTCCCCTTTAAGGTAAGGTGACCAGATTTTTTAAATGAAATCTGGGGCAAACGGTAAACTATTTTATAAGCATATTTTCCTCAAATTATATATATGTGTATGTGGTATGTGTTTATTGAATGACTGTATTATATATACGTTATTTTTCACATTTCGTCCATGAGATAAAAAAAGGAAAAAGAAAAAAGATACTTCTTACAATTTTTTGGGATATGACTACCAAATGTTAAGAAGATAGAGAAAAAACTTTTCAATGCATATCTCTATATACTGTATTTCCCTCTCTATATATACTGTGTCACTCTTTTTCTATATACTGTATTTCTATCTCTATATTTACTGTATCTCCCTCTCTCTATATACCGCATCTCCCTCTCTCTATATACTGTATCACCCTATATACTGTATCTCTCTCTATATATATACTGTATCTGCCTCTCTCTGTATACTGTATCTCCCTCTCTCTATATACTGTATCTCCCTCTCTATATATACTGTATATATCTCTCTCTATATTTGTATATAGTGATCAACGCAATTTCCCAAAATAGACAACAAGTGAATATGAATATGTATATATGAACATACAATGTTGAAAATGACAAACTCAATTAAATCACCACTGATAAAGTGCAAGGTGCAAAGTAGTTAAAATGAAAAAATATCCAAAAAGATCATCCAAAGTTCAGTGGGTAAATAAAGAGTCCTTCAAGAATAAACCCCTTAAAATGAGTGATGTTGAAACTTCACACAACTGCTCAGTGCTCACAGAACTCTCACCTCCATAAAATGATGAATCTACCCACTTGCCGACCGATGCACGCCGATGTATATCCCTACTTTGGGGGTGGATATCGTTGTTATGGCAGCAGCTAGCTGCCATAACCCTGGTATCCCCCGTGTTCGGACAGCGGTCGGCTACAAGATAAAAGTGGTCTCTGCAGCGGATTCGCCGCAAGATCACTTTTATCGGTGGCGGGAGAGGGCCCCTCCCTCCCACTGATTACCGGAGCCGTCGGCAGCGGCGGAGGCGATCGCGTCCTCTTACTTGCTGTGCATGGAGACGAGTGAGGGTAAGATGGCCCCCACCCGTCTCCATGACACTGCAGGGTGGAAGCAATTTCAAAATGTCACTTCCGCCCATACGTCTTAAAGGCACATTTTTTCAATGTAATTTTTTCAAATCACAATTTTTTTTTTTCTATTGCATTTAAGTCCAAATATGAGACCTGAGGACTTTTTGACCCCAGATCTCATATTTAAGAGGACATGTCATGCATTTTTCTATCAAAGGGGATGTTTACATTCCTTGTTATAGGAATAAAAGTGACCCAAATAAAAAAAAACAAAAAAACAGTGTAAAAATAAATAAAATCAAGTAAAATAAACAAGAAAAAAAAATTTAAACGCCCCGTCCCTACGAGCTCGCTCGCAGAAGCAAACGCATACGTGAGTAGTGCCTGCATATGAAAACGGTGGTCAAACCACACATGTGAGGTATCACCGCAATCGTTAGAGTGAGAGCAATAATTCTAGCCCTAGACCTCCTCTGTAACCTAAAATATGCAACCTGTAGAATTTTTTAAATGTCACCTATGGAGATTTTTGAGGGTAAAAGTTGGACGCCATTCCATGATATATACAAAATTGGGCTAACTTTACTGTTCTCTTGTGAATTTTTTCCAAAAAAGTGTGCTTGTAAGACCGCTGTGCAAATACGGTGTGAAAAAAAGTATTGCAATGACCGCCATTTTATTCTTTAGGGTGTTAGAAAAAAAATATATAATGTTTGGGGGTTCTAAGTAATTTTCTAGCAAAAAAAACTGTTTCAAACATGTAAACACCAAAATCTCAAAACGAGGCTGGTCCTTAAGTGGTTAAGGATATCCCTGGTGATGGCGATCTCCCACTTCCAGACTACTGGTAATCGGCTCTCGGTATTTCCTTTAGGATTCCAGACAACATGTGGGATGAAATAAATGCCTCCCATAGTGTAGTATATTTAAACAATCAAAGATTTATTGAAAGACAAATGGAAGCTTACATTTAAAAAAGTTAAAAAGCGCATTGAATAAAACACGGGCATTACAGACACCTCTCACGTCACTTCCAGTCCTTTCCTTACTTCCGGCCATGCCCTACGCCTTATGTCACGTCACGTGACTTCATCAGGGGATCTGGATTGGATCTGAAATGATCGTATTTATGTATAGTAACAGGAAATTGGTGAACAGTCATTTTGTTGAAGGCAATGTCTCCACAAAGAGAGCGGAAATTTTCATGGTTAGATAAAACATGTAACATGTTTACTAGACTGCAGAATTTATATATGGAGGCAGAATCTCAATCAGGAAGCTGACTATCGGCCATTTCCTAAAAAATGATGTCTCCTACAATATCGTGGCCATTTTGTAGCTTAGACTAAATGTACAAATTAATAAAAAACCAAGAAGTGTATGTATAAGGGCAAAATATTATTAGGCAGCCATTTAAATGTCTAAATAGCCATCAAAATCCTATACCCACATTTAAAAATTGAATAGAGAAAATAACAACAAAATAAACCATCACACTGTGTTCCATATTGTTCCATATGTAAACAGACATAGTATAGTGTACCAAAATGTCTGTGCACAAATGGTAATATGTGAATAGATGGCAAACTAACAAATACCCGCAAATATTATGGCCATTAAGTTAATGAGAAATAGAAAATGGATTGATATATATATACTCTATATATACTGCATTTATATCTATATCTATATCAGTATATAGAGAGCGGGAAATACAGTATATATATAGAAAGAGGGAGATACAGTATAGAGAAAGAGGGAGATCTCGATATACTGTATTTCCCTCTCTCTCTATACTGTATCTCCCTCTCTCTGTATACTGTGTCTCCCTCTCTCTATATACTGTATCTCCCTCTCTCTATATACTGTATCTCCCTCTCTATATATACTGTATCTCTCTCTCTCTCTCTCTCTCTCTATATATATATATATATATATATATATATATACTGTATCTCCCTCTCTCTGTATACTGTATCTCCCTCTCTCTGTATACTGTATTTCCTTCTTTCTATATACTGTACCTCTCTTTCTCTATATACCGTATCTCTCTCTCTCTCTCTCTCTCTCTCTCTATATGTATATATATATATATATATATATATATATATATATATATACTGTATCTCCCGCTCTCTGTATCTCCCGCTCTCTGTATACTGTATTTTTCTCTCTCTATACTATATCTTCCTCTCTCTCTACTCTCTATACTGTATCTTCCTCTCTATATATACTGTATCTCTTGCGCTATATATATATATATATATATATATATATATCAGTGTTGCCAACCCCCCGAAGTTAAATTTACTGGCAGAACGTCAAAATTTACAAACGGTGCCCATTTTTTGCAAAAGAAAAACCATGGAATTTACTGGCAGATCCACATTTTTTACTGACACTGCAAAAAATGTTCCTAAAATTACTGTTTTTTAGTGCTAAACATTGCAAATATTAATATTTGAACTATAAACACATAGCTAGTGCTATTAGCAATGTGTTTAAGTTAAACAAAAGTCAAAAAACATATTTCTCAATTTACATGAAGGTCAGGTTACTATAACCCGGCCAGCAGAGAGTTCTCCCTTACATCAGAGTCTGCAGGATGGTGACCAGAGACCACCTTCCGCAGTGTGAATACACTAAGGTAAGGGGGGGATTACTAATATAGGGGGGGAACCTTTATATCAGTGCCCCCTTACATTATTGTATTCACTCCCGCCTTACATCAGTGACCCCCCCAGACTGGCCTGGCGGCACTGTCACTGACCTCCTCTCAGGTGCACCCAGCAGGGCTCAGTCAGATGGCTCCAGCTTGGTGGCTATTCTATAGTCTCCTCTCCACAGTCCACACATGTCTGTCTCTTCCTGTAACCCCCATCCCGGCAGCACTCTCACTCTTGAATCCTTTCTAGGATCCCCTCAAAGACTGCAGACATGATAAGAGACAAGAGATGGTCAGAGACTGCGGACATACTACAGGAGAAGGACAGAGGCTGCGGACATACTACAGGAGGTGGACAGAGGCTGCGGACATACTACAGGAGGTGGACAGAGGCTGCGGACATACTACAAGAGGTGGACAGAGGCTGCGGACATACTACAGGAGGTGGACAGAGGCTGCGGACATACTACAAGAGGTGGACAGAGGCTGCGGACATACTACAGGAGGTGGACAGAGGCTGCGGACATACTACAAGAGGTGGACAAAGGCTGCGGACATACTACAAGAGGTGGACAGAGGCTGCGGACATACTACAAGAGGTGGACAGAGGCTGCGGACATACTACAAGAGGTGGACAGAGGCTGCGGACATACTACAAGAGGTGGACAGAGGCTGCGGACATACTACAAGAGGTGGACAGAGGCTGCGGACATACTACAAGAGGTGGACAGAGGCTGCGGACATACTACAAGAGGTGGACAGAGGCTGCGGACATACTACAAGAGGTGGACAGAGGCTGTGGACATACTACAGGAGGTGGACAGAGGCTGCGGACATACTACAAGAGGTGGACAGAGGCTGCGGACATACTACAAGAGGTGGACAGAGGCTGCGGACATATTACAGGAGGTGGACAGAGGCTGCGGACATACTATAGGAGGTGGACAGAGGCTGCGGACATACTACAAGAGGTGGACGTAGGCTGCGGACATACTACAAGAGGTGGACAGAGGCTGCGGACATACTACAAGAGGTGGACAGAGGCTGCGGACATACTACAGGAGGTGGACAGAGGCTGCGGACATACTACAAGAGGTGGACAGAGGCTGCGGACATACTGCAGGAGGGGGACAGAGGCTGCAGACATACTACAGGAGGGGGACAGAGGCTGCGGACATACTACAGGAGGGGGACAGAGGCTGCGGACATACTACAGGAGGGAGACAGAGGCTGCGGACATACTACAGGAGGGGGACAGAGGTTGCGGACATACTACAGGAGGGGGACAGAGGCTGCGGACATACTACAGGAGGTGGACAGAGGTTGCGGACATACTACAGGAGGTGGACAGAGGTTGCGGACATACTACAGGAGGTGGACAAAGACTGCGGACAGGACACATCCTCACAGCAGCCTCCTCCCCTGTCCACCATCATATTACTTCTCCAGTCCACATCAGATTCATCAGTGTGCTGTGTCCTCCTCCTGTACCCCTTTCACCTCTGCCCTGACCTGTGGAGAGGTGAAAGGGGTACAGGAGGAGGACACAGCACACTGATGAATCTGATGTGGACTGGAGAAGTAATATGATGGTGAATAGAGCACATCAGTCTATGTCCCCTGCATATGCCATGCAGCCAGGGCCCAGGGACAGAGACTGATGTGCTCTATTCACCATCATATTACTTCTTCCGGCTCCAGTCCCAGTAATGTCCTCCTTTAGATCCCAATCCCATCCCCCCACAGCTTCACTCTCCGTACCTCCTGTGTGTGCACTGTGCAGCCAGCCAAGTCATGCACTGCATGACAGGACAGAGTCGCCTCGTCGCCTGGCTCAGCTCAGCTGTCAGCTTGCCTTGCCGCCGCGCTCGATCGATTCGAAAATGGCGCCGAGCGGCGGTATTACGTTACTGCGCATGTGCCGCCCGGCCGAGCGCGTACGAGCTTTCCCGAGCCCGGCCGGCTTCGGAACGGCGCATGCGCAGTTGCGTGGCCGGCTCGCGGCCATCATTTTTACAGGCATCGGTGCCCGTAACGGGCATTCACGGGCGCCCCGAAAAACGGGTTGTTTTTACGGGCTGCCCGTAAATCTACGGGCGGTTGGCAACACTGATATATATATATATATATATATATATATATATATATATATATATATAAATATATATATATTGTATCTCCTTCTCCTTCTATTCTCTCTCTCTCTGTATACTGTATTTCTCTCTCTCTATACTGTATCTACCTCTCTCTCTATATATACTGTATCTCCCTCTCTCTATATATACTGTATCCCCCTCTCTCTGTATACTGTATCTCCCTCTCTCTGTATACTGCATCTCCCTCTCTCTGGACCCCCTGGGGCTCTCTCTGTACCTCAACAATGTGGTTCTGGCTCTCCGCTGGTCACGACCGTGTAGTCTCTCTGCAGGCTGCAGCCAATGGTCAGTCGTGGTGTGGCCCCTGAACGCTCCTCTCTGAGTGTCATTCTGGCTCCACCCCCTCCTTGCTCCTTCCTTCTATTCAGCAGAGCAGCCAGCACAATCACCTGGGCCCCGCTCGGGGGGATCGGGCTGAATTTGCATTACAGGGGGAGAAAAGCAGTGACGGCTCACTGAGGCTGAGGCGGCCATCAGTCCAGGCACCTGGGGGATCCAGACTCCCAAAGTCGGGATAACGCAGTGCCTGGACTGATCTGTGTGTGCAAAACGAATTGCACTCCTCTGACCCGTAGGAAAAGCCCAGTCAAGCAAACTCAGGCTGGACTTCTCCTTTAAGGATCCCTTGGCTGTTTTGTTGGTAGCAAAAAACACACAGGGTGAAGAATTCCTTGGTATGTGCGCTGACGTCACTAGGCCCCGCCCCTAATTGTATTTGATTATCACCATTACGTTTATTTTGTTTATAGTGAAACTGATGTAGTGTTTTGGCTGGATCAACAGTTGGAAATAAAGGTGAGAAATCTTAAAAATAGAAAACAAATGCAGCTGTCACATCTAGGAATTGCTAAACTGCAATATACAGTATTACATTTATGTTTTAGGGCTTAATACCACTTTAAGCTGTTGATTATTAGTGTACAAAGGAGAGTGCGTACACAGTTGTTCTCTGCTTATGTTTTAGCAAGGTAACCTGGTGTAACCTATGTTTTACCAAGGTAGCCTGTGCCCCAAGCTTGTTCCAGCGTGTTTGTAAGCAGGTGCAGTCTGTATTCCCCACTGAACGTGGCACTTGAGAAAAGCAGCAATTCAGAAGGGGAAGGAAGTTATGAGGAACTTTGGTTCCTCTATGACTTCCTGTGGTCACAAGGAAGCAGCTGTCCGATTGTACACTGGCACCCCATGTGACTTCATTGGCCATCTTGGGTCAGACAGAGTCTATTTTAGACTCCGGCTCCTGGGTTTGGTGTGCTTTATGTGAGTGGCTAGTGTAGGGAAATGTTCCCCATCTGGCAGGGACAGTGCTTAGCAGTAGGGAAAGTTTCTGAAGGAGTAGGGACAGTGCAGGTATTACGTTTACCTCACTTCAGGAAGCCTACCCTATGAGTGCAGGCCAACCAGGCTGCATTTTGCTCCTATTTGCAGACGCTGTCGGCATCTTTTATGTGCTCAGACTGCTGTTACAGTTTGTAAGTGGCTCTGGACGGTCAGCTGGGCTTTCTACAATATATTGCTATTAACTAACTTGTGTGTTTACTGCCTGCCACACCATGCTGCACCCTGCTCACATGTTGACAAAGCGCCTGTTGTGGATTACCATTACTGACCCAGGCCTGCTTTCAGACTCAGCTCCCAGTTGCCTTTAAATTCATTCTGCTCTGTATCTCCAACTTGAATCAAGCTTGCCATGGCTCCTATCCAATTGTTTCGAGTTGATATTGTCCATATACAAGGGCCTCTCCTCTGTCTGGCTCCCAATCTCCCTTATTCCAGGTCTCCAGCACAGAGGAGTGGTATAGGCCCCATAGAATACATTTTACCAGTGGTGGCCCATCCTTAAGGGCGCACGGGCACTGCCCCCTCTCTCCAGCCACCCTCTCTATGACCAATGGCTAGATTCATGCATAGCATGAATCTATCCATGGCCGCTGCTGCCACCCCCTATTCAAGCACCCGGCCCCTTTACAGTGACAGGGGGTGTTTTTGAAGCAACTGATTAGAGCCATAGGCCCTAATAGGTGTCAAAAAAGATGACCTGCGAGCGCCATGCTTGGCTCTCGCAGTTCACCCAGGTGTGATAGAACAGCGAATGAATATTCACTTTCCTAACTCTGAACCACCTCTCTGCCAATCAGGTGCTCGGGTCTGTTACCCGTCACCTGATTTGCTCAAATGACAGGCGCTGTGATTGGATGCCTATCATGAGGAGAGGACGTGAGGAGAGGATGGGAGGAGACGCATGGAGGACACCGCTCACCGCCACCGAGACAGGGTAAGTGCCGGGCAGGCGGCGAGTGGGCAGGGGGGGTCACTGTGGTGGCATTCAATGGCACAGTGGCAGCATTTGATGTCACAGTGGCAGCATTCGATGGGCACAGTGGCAGCATTTGATGGCACAGTGGCAGCATTCAATGGGCACAGTGGCAGCATTTGATGGCACAGTGGCTGCATTTGATGGCACAGTGACTGCAATTGATGGGCACAGTGGCTACAATTGATGGGCACAGTGGCTGATATTGATGGCACAGTGGCTGCATTTGATGGCACAGTGGCTGCGTTTGATGACACAGTGGCTGCAATTGATGGGCACAGTGGCTGCGTTTAATTTTTTTTTCTGAATTTTTTAGTTTGTTTGCACCCCCCCCCAAAAAATTGAGCACCAGCCGCCACTGCATTTTACACACATACACATGCTAGACAGCTGGCCACAAAATAGGGAATTACATTGTTGAAGGCTGTGCTTTACTACAGTGATGAAAATACAGTTGTTAAAGCCACACAATTCCAGCAACCTTCAGTGGCCAAGGGGGTTGCTCTGGTGATTGTTCTGCAAAGTGGTTAAACCAAAATAAGCAAATACCAAGTACCATAATTAAAATAATAAATTAAACAATGTTTTTCACATGTAGGGATAACATATTTTTCGCTGTGAGAAATTTACTGCATTAGTAGATAGCTTTTGAGAGCCTCAGACAGTTAAAATATGCATGAATATGCATGAATAATAGGTATCCAATTTTCTTTTTACAGCTCAGGTTGTTAACAGGAAATACAGATAATGTACCTTTTTGAAAAAATGTGATGAAATAAGTGAAAATATTCAGTACTAATGCATCAATATACTTCTTTAGAGACATACAAATTCAAATTAATGATCCTCAAAGAAATTAGATAGCAGGCCTGAACTTCAACACTCACTTCATTCCAAAGGCCCCCCCCATTTATTCTACATTCATTCAGCATTCCTTTCAGTTACCCCAGTCTGTCCAGAAACCCACATCCTACGACATCATTGCAATTAAATGTGGCTTTAACGCCATTAAAATGATTTTTGATGCGTAAAAAAGTATACTCGCCTGCCTTGAATGCCAAAAAGAAATTGGCGACATATGGTTTAGAATTTTGACAAAGTCAGATCTTTTTTGTCCCAAATCACTGACTTCATCCCTACTCATTTTGACATTTACAATATTCGTAACCCTGAGGTTCTTCTGTACAGTAATGTGCATAAGAATTCTGTACAGTAATACCTCGGATTGCGAGTAACGTGGTTAACGAGTGTTTCGCAATACAAGCTATTATTTTTCTTAAACCCTGATTCGGTTTTCGAGCGTTGCCTCGCAAAACAAGCAGGATTCAATCCTTTGCGGTGTGCAGTACCGCATTTGGCCAGAGCTGCGGGGGCACCGGTGCCATTTGGAGTCACTTGGATGCATTAGGCTGCACTCGGATGGACTCTGAGACGCTCGGAAACACTCGGTTCCCGAGTGTTTCCGAGCCCCTCCGGGTGTTTTTGAGTGCATCCGAGTGGCCCCCTCCGGTTTCCGAGTGTTTCCGGGTATCTCCATGGCCCCCCCCCACACCTCTGGCCACATGCAGTACTGCATACCATAGAAGTCACTGTGGAACGAATTATCTGAGTTTCCATTGACTTCTATGAGGAAACTCGCTTTGATATACGAGTGCTTGGACTACAAACATTCTTCTGGAACAAATTATGCTCGTAATCCTAGGTTCCACTGTATTATGAAAGGAAAACAGTGGCTCTTCAATGGATATACACAGAACCCCTCAACCTTAATTTATGGAGAAAATAATCATCCAAACATTACCTATAGATAAATTAACATGAAGTCATGAAGCAAGAAGTTGCCCTTTGCAATTTGATAAAACTTGGAGTAAAAGTATTAGTGATACTGTAATATACCTACTAAATTAAATGTAAATTAGAGATCTCGGATTATGGAAATTGCTTACACCTCTACCCACAACTAAGAAAAAAACACAAAATGATAGCTTCTTTAACACAGCTTAATCATACAAATAATATTGTGACACACAGTGAATATTTTTTTTTAACTTTGCTGTTTTCTCTTCTTTCTTTTTCTTTAACTTGTTTTCTCTATAGCCATTTGTCTATTGATTGTTATGTAGAGAAACATTGCCGAACCATTTGGGGATGATTTACTAAAACTGTATAGTGCAAAATCTGGTGCTGCTCTGCAAAGAAACCAATCAACTTCCAGGTTTTATTGTCAAAGCTTAATTGAAAAAAATGAAGTTAGAAGCTGATTGGCTACCATGCACAGCTACACCAGATTCTGAGTGCTCCAGCTTTAGTAAATCTCCCCCATTGCATTGCCATCTTTACCAATGTATTCTAAAGACTTTGAACAAATGTGAACACAATATCCTCTGTACTGATGTATACAGGTGCATCTCATAAAATTTGAATATAAAAAAGTTAATTTATTTAGTAATTCAATTCAAAAAGTTAAACTCATATATTTTATATAGATGCGTTACACACAGAGTGATACATTTCAAACATTTCTTTCTTTTAATATTGATGATTATGTCTCACAGCTAGTGAAAACCCAAAATTCAGTATCTCAGAAAATTAGAATATTACATAAAACCAATTTAAACTAATGATCAATGCGGCGTAGCATTGAGGCGATCACCCTGTGGCACTGCTGAGGTATTATGGAAGCCCAGGTTTCTTTGATAGCAGCCTTCAGCTCGTCTGCATTGTTGGGTCTGGTGTCTCTCATCTTCCTCTTGATAAATGCCCCACAGATTCTCTATGGGGTTTAGGTTAGGCAAGTTTGCTGGCCAATTAAGCACAGTGATACCATGATCATTAAACCGGGTATTGATACTTTTGGCAGTGTGGGCAAGTGCCAAGTCCTGCTGGAAAATGAAATCAACATCTCCATAAAGCTAGTCAGCAAAGGTAAGCATGAAATGCTCTAGAATTTCAAGGTAGAGGGCTGCGCTGACTTTGTCATTGGGGAGATTTGCCTTCACTTCTGTCCAATAGTCAAAACAGGAAGTGAGAGGAAATCCCTGCAAATGAAAGCAATTCATTGGGGACACCCAGGTCACCAGAACTATTGTCCTCATTGGAAGATTTCCCCTCTATTACTTTTTTGGGGATTTTCTTCCACTTTCAATGATAATGGTAAACAGGACAAATAGACAAACAGAGAGGGTGAATCTCCCTAACGGGAACACAGACATCGATAAAATCCCAACAGGGGTGCTAATCCCACTCCACTCTATTCAAAACTAAAAAAAAAAGTTTTGCCTTAAGTATATTAGCTTGTGTTGTGACTGTATTATATTATAGGATTATTATAGGAAAGTTTTTTTTATCTCTCTCATTCTCCTCCCCCTCTCTGTTAGAGAAATTGCTCCAGAGGGCGCGATTGCACCTGGAGGAAGTAGTGAGAGATCATTTATGGACAAATTAAGTTGTAACATGGACATCTGCCATGCAGGGGGGAAAAGGGAAAGGTGTTATGGAGGTAAGCAGTATTTGTTGGTTATAGATCAACCTGCTGCTCTGGCCTCATCACCTGCGCAGGCCATGAATATGTTTGGAAGTTGTGGTATCAGCTCAAATTGGGGCAATTATTTTGTGCGTGTATGTGCATGCGCATGCGCATATGACCATATGCATGTTTATATGGTGAGCCAAGGGGATGACTGTATTTCTTATGGAGAAGTTGTGCGCCAATTTTTGGTATTCATCGTTATATGGGTACCACCCTATGTCCGCTACATGTGTCAAAAGGCTGGGGTCATATTTATCATCCTTGAACCAATTTTCCACTCTAGCACTCCAGCTCAGGTTAGAGGAACTAGTTAAATGAAAAATGCCGGCAACATGAATGATTCTTTTTGTATTCCTTTATTGAGCACTAACAACAGGGCTATATCTGAAATTCTAACGCGTTTCGGCCGAAGCATTCCTCATAGCAGAGGAACTTGGTGTTAGAACCTCAGCTAGATACGACTTCTCAGAGATCAAATATCTCCTACAGCTGTTTGGGGGCCCTAAGAAAACAGTTGAATGAACATTGATTGCTTGATCTTTGGCGTATTTTAAATCCCAAAAATCGCAATTATACATATTACTCATCGGTCCACCAATCTTATAGCAGGTTGGACTATTTTTTTTCTGCGCTACATGTATTGGAATGGAATCCTCTTATGGATATTGGGTTGTTTAAATAGTCCGACCATTCACCTCTTTTTTTGACAATATACCCTCCACAGACTCTGCGTTCCAACTGGTCATGGCGTTTATATGAAACTCTTATGTCAGATCCACTTTGTCATCAGGCAATTGTAGTAACAATTCAAAATTGAATTGCCGACCATGAGCATGATGAGACCTCTCTTCCCCTACAATGGCAAGCTCTGAAGGCGGTGCTACAAGGGTTGTTTATACAATGTGGAGCCGTCTTAAAAAGGAAAGATCTGCAACTATACATTAACTAAGCTTCGGAGACTTCACATAAAAACTTTCCGACTCCAGAGTTATTAGCTGATATATCGTTGACAAAGTCATCATTATTACAGTCTCTATAGGGTGCACATAGCTGTGGTCAATATAGATATGCTTTAGGAAGGTACCAGTATGGAAATAACCCTTGGAGAATACTTGCTCGTCATTACACCCCCGTTTATCCCAGACTTTTACACCAAGTATTACGTTGCCATCAGGGGAAACCACGTCATATCCACATTCCCTTAAACAGGCCTTCTGTGATTATTTTGCGGCTTTGTATAATCTTGCTCCTCCAATATCGTCTGACTTACACTCTTTTAGTCGCTGTATACAGGAATATGTATGGAAAACTGCCATCTCAAAACTTGATGAGGATAGTGGGGATTCTTTGGATTCTCCATTTGTACTTGAGGAACTATTGGAAGCGATTACTAATACACCGTAGGGGTAAATGTCCCGGTCCTGATGGAATCACATCGAAATTCTACAAGACTTTAAGGAACATATAACATTGTTTATGCTCCGGGTGTTTAATAGCATATCTAGTACCAATGGGTTTCCATCCCAGATACTTGAGGCACATATCACACTACTCCCTAAACCAGATAAGCATTAGAAAGCTTTGTTCGAGTTATCGTCCCATATCTGGTAGATGTTAAAATCTATGCCAAAGTGATCGGAGCACATTTTCAACCCCTTATCTCAAGTTTGGTACATACAGACCAAGTTGGGTTTGTTCAGGGGAGAGAAGCTCGTGATAACACCCTTAAATCTCTATTGCTCATAGATCATGCTCAATCAGCAAAAATACCAGTTTGCCTTCTCTCTGTTGATGCAGAGAAGGTTTTCGATCACGTTGTCTGGCCCTTTTTGGAACAAACCTTGGTGCAAATAGGTCTGGGACCAGTTTTGTTACAAAAAATTATGACACTTTATACCAAACCAACTGCTAAAATACTGGTTAATCAATCTTTGTCCTCAAGCTTTTCTATCCAAAATGGTACTCGACAGGGATGCCGCTGTCCCATCTCTTGTTCATCTTAGTAATGGAACATCTGGTAACAGCTCTTAGACAAAACTCTTCAATCACAAGTATACTATTAGACGGACAGGAGGTGAAGTTGGCTATATTTTCTGATGATTTGCTACTCTACTTTACCAACCCACATGTGTCTATGCCCTCTGTTCTGTATGAATTTCAGTGTTTTGGGGCCCTGAGTAACATTAAAGTAAAATTATACAAATCAGAAATTCTGAATGTATCTCTTTTACCACATCAGGTTCAGGCTCTTGGGAATAATTTCCCATTTAAAATTTGCACCTCAACACTTAAATATCTGGGTATTAGAATTCCATAAGATCTTACCAAGTTGCAGAGGCGGCTCTCTAATTAGGCAAATTAGGCGGTCGCCTAAGGCCTCGCACTCACAGGGGCCTCGCTGGCCGCCTAATTTGCCTGTTCTCAATCACTGAAGTTGACGCCGGCGGCTCTGCCTACCCCCACTGGGACTCTGTGGCTTAGGAGCTGATGGACAAATCAAATACTGCCCGCAGCCTGAGGAATAGCGGCCTCATCACGGAGCGTCCCAGTCCGTGGGGCCTCATGTGTAAGTTTTGCCTAAGGCCTCACAAAGCCTAGAGCCGCCTCTGCCAAGTTGTATATGCAGAATAATTACCCTCTTATGCAGAGTACTGTACAGGATCTCAAGAAGTACGATCAAGCCCAATACTCATGGTTTGGGAGAACAACATCTTAAAAAATGGACATAGTACCACGTTTCCTCTATCTCTTCCAAACAAAACCAATTGTAGTCCCTCGTTCCTTTTTTCTTACTCTACAATCTACTTTCACAAGGTTTATTTGGGGAGGCAAGAAACCTAGATTTCAAGTGAGAACTCTATCTCTCCCTAAAGCAAAGGGGGGTATAGGGGCACCGGACCTATACTACTACCATGCGGCAGCGGTTTTGACCTGGTTGGTGAATTGGTTTTACAACTTTCACCTTAAACAATTGGTTTAGATAGAGCAGTCGATTGCCTCCTTTGACCTTCAGGTGCTTCCCTGGTTAGATATTTCTGTCCGTGGCCCACTCTCTTCTTCACCTTTCCTTACAGCAAATTTTGTGTGGCACAGAGTCGTTTCCTGTCATGGGGTAAAGGAGACAAGCCTGCCGAATATCCCAATTCCTTTGCCAGGGAACTCTTCCATTGTTGTCAAATCTGATTCCTATACAGTAGCAATCAATTACGCATTGGCTGAAATTTAGGCAACTATCGTCCTTTTTATCCTCCTTTCCTTCAAGAGATGTATTTAATACATTTGATACCTTCAAGTCTCTTCTTTTACAGGATATACTATACCAAACCATATTCTTTCTACAGTATATGGGGCTCTTATCTTGAAAGCCCATTCCTACCTTCCGGAATATACAAATAAGTGGACACTGGATTTGAATGTTCAAAATAAATCAGAGGAATGGGAAAAAGTGTTTACACTTACACACTGTATGTCATTAGCAACTAGGGCATATGAGACTAATTTTATGCTTCTCTCCCGTTGGTATAGATGTTCAATGCTGCTTCAGCGGATATATACAAATGCTTCAGGCTTATGTTGGCGTTGTCATGTCGTTAAGGGTTCGTAATTGCATATCTGGTCGGAATGTCCATCTGTATATGATTTCTGGGGTGTGATTCTCCAGCTCCATACCTGTACAACTGGGATGGTTGTCCCTAATAAGCCACAAATTACTTTGCTATCTATCTTACCCGGCTCTTATAAAAGCATCAAACTGACAGCAGCAAGAATGGACATACCGCGCCATTGGCGATCGGCTCATGCTCCACCTTTGATTGAGTGGGTTATGGAGATGGACCACACTGAGATGATGGAGACTCCTGTCACGTGAACTGGACACATACCCTGTTTCTCCGAAAATAAGACCTAGCGTGATTGTCGGTGATGGCTACAATATAAGCCCTACCCCCCAGATAAGCCTTACCCTGTTTCCCCGAAAATAAGCCCTACCCTGAAAATAAGACCTACAAGGACTTTAACTAGGGCTTATTTGGGGGGTAGGGCTTATATTGCAGCCATCACCGACAATCACGCTTGGTCTTTTTTTCAGGGAAACAGGGTATGAACAATGTTGCCAAATCTGGGTTCCTTGGAAATTGCTTAGGGAATCATCTAAAATGAGAAATATATATTCGGGTCGGCTGCAAGACCTAAACCTGGTCTAGAGTTATGATGAACGAGGTGATGTCAGTCTGAGTGCCTATTCCTGTTGGCACAAGTAGATTTTTATTTTTTCTTGTTTTTTTTCCCTTTTATGTTCTCCTTCCCTCTTTTTTTTTCTCTTTTCCCAGTTTTTGCTTGGTCTTGTTGGGTGCAATGTGTCCTACACCCTTGCGGGAGTTGAAGCTGGGGAGTAGTAAACTATAGACTACAGCCTTGTTAGGATCAGGAAGGTATGAAATGGTTATTCTCTCCAGGGGTCCAACAATCTGAGTAGCCCGGGGTATTATTTTTTATAACATATAAGTATATATATATATATATTGTTAGACTTTCCCCAATAGTACTTTACTTCATCTATGCCACTATATGGGTAAGGGTTTGGTAGGGTGTTCTATATGTCTGTGTAATATGTCTTACATTATGTATATTTCTATAATGCAGTACATCTTTACCGATTAACTGCGGTATGTTGAAATATTTTTTGTTTCATAAAATTGTATGAAAAATTTAAAAAAAATGATATTGAACAGTATATATTAGCTGAGATCCACGAGGAAGTCACATGATCATGACGATACGCATGGGAGGAGTTGGGTGACAGAGTATTGTTTTGTAGAACATACGAGAGCATACAGGAGCTGCTTCCCTGTCGGAAGATCTTTTAAATTGCACTCTTTCAAGTTTTAATGTAAGTGGATATTATGCAATGAAAGTGAAACCTTTATATACTACACAATAGGAGTGTAGCTACGCAGAGGAAAGTATTCAAAGCCAGCTCAGTGGGAAGAGAGGAGAGTGGAATGAGATTGAACAGCTGAGGAGCCTGAAACTAATCCCAGCAGGAGAAGGCGATTTTAGACCTGGAAACAGGTCTAAATTGGATGTGAGCGCAGTGGTGAAAGGTGGTGGGAGTCGCTGCACAATTGTATTAACAGAAATCCACAAGGGTGAAGTTGGAAAAACTGCGGGGTATGAGAAGCACATTTAAAGGGAAAACCATTTGAAAAGTACTACTAATTGAACTATAGTCAACTGGAACTGTCACATTTGTTTAATTTAATTTTATTGTACACAAGAAAGTTTGAAAGCAGTTTTGTGGTTAGAACGTAAGGTTTTGGTTTAAAAACATTAATTGGATTGCACACGGATAGGTGCAGCCAACATTTTTGATTTTATTAAGTAAATCAGCCCCAATAATTCAGTGTTTTTCCATATTTAGGTTTCTATGCATTACTGTTGAGAAACTGATCTAAAAAGCTAGAGACTCCTCCAAGTTGACTATTATATTTTTACATTCCTTAAATACCTCATGCCTTGTCCACTGTTTAATTATCACATGCATGTATTTAATTATTTCCATAGTGAATTTACTATAATGTTGTTTTGTGAGTTATTTACCTCATGTTTTTGGTTTGTGAGGTAAATAAATGAGGTGACAGTGAATGGACATTTTCAGCATCTCATGAGATAATTGGAGAAAATGTGTCACATGATTCAATTATCTCACGAGATATTCTTTACTTAATTGAGCCTTGTAGTTACTAATAGACTGGCAAATTTTGGAAGCAGTGTCCCCTGTCCCCCCATTTGTATATTTACTCAATTATAATATGAAGCTGCAGAGTCTGTTAAAATGCTTTAAAAATAAGTGTTACTCCCTAAAGTGTCACATTTTCCATATCTTATTTGGTAAATGTAAATTGGCAAGAAAACACTACAGTTCTACAATTGGCAGCTGGGCAGTTGTGTGACAGTCTTGGTCATCTGTCTGGGAAGTGAACTGTCATGATCTCTGCCCCTCTCTTTTCCTGCACCCCCAGAGCTCTGCCCCTCGTCCCCAACATGGAATCCCCCACTGGCCACTCAACCCATTGCTTTCCCCGGCATCTGCACGTAGCCCTCAGGGAGCTGCTCCCTGCTGTGTCAGCATCCTCTTCTTCCTGGCTAAGTGCGCTCTTCCCACGCTTTGTGCCCACTGGGGGACAAAGGCCACGCTCCCTGTGTGGGCCCAGAGCAGTGGGGGTGGGGCTTGTTGAAGAGGCAACCCGACTGGGGCTGGGCCAGGGGTTGCCTAGACACCAGCACGCTCCCCAGCTCTGGAGATAAATACCGGAATGGGACCCCCGAGATCAGATCCCTCCTGGCTCCTGCTCTCTCCTTGCTGCCAGTATGTGCAGTCCTGGGACCTCAGATCATCCCTCTTGTACTCCCCATCCAATTTACCTGCCAGCCCTGTGTAGTCAATCCTTCCAGGATTAATCCTGTGCCTGCAAACCCTGCTGCGTGCCATCTTCTGAGTAGATTAACCCTGTGCCTGCCAACCCTGCTGTGTGCCATCCTGTGAGCAGATGAACCCTGTGCCTGCCAACCCTGCTGTGTGCCATCCTGTGAGCAGATTAACCCTGTGCCTGCTAACCCTGCTGTGTGCCATCCTGCGAGTGAATCAACCCTGTGCCTGCCAACCCTGCTGTGTGCCATCCTGCGAGTATATTAACCCAATTCCTGTCATTCCTGCGAGTAGAGTGACTCTTTGCTTATCAGAAATCTGCCATCCCCGTTGTGTGCCTAGAACTGTGTACGGATAACCCTTTACCTGCCAGAATTCTGCCAATCCCCGTTGTGTGCCCAGAACTGTGTACAGATTACCCTTTACCTGCCAGAACTCTGCTATCCCTATCGTGAGTTAGGTCTGTTGCGGATTACCCTTTACCAGCCTGAACTCTGCTATCCTCGCTGTGTGCCCGCCCCTGCGTTACTGACTTTTGCCCTTTGCCTGTCTGCAATTCCTGCTACCTGGCTGCGAGCCAACCCCTCTACGGTTCAAAAAAAGCTTTGTGGGTGCTCCTACTCTTAGAGTGTGTCTGTTCCACCTACACCTCCATCACATGAACACTAAGGATGAGCCGAATACCCCCCGGTTCGGTTCACACCAGCACTTGTAAACAGGCCAAAAATTGGTGCGAACACCATTAAAGTCAATGGGACACGAACATGAAAAATCAAAAGTGCTCATTTTAAAGGCTTATATGCAAGTTATTGTCATAAAAAGTGTTTGGGGACCCGGGTCCTGCCCCAGGGAACATGTATCAATACAAAAAAGTTTTAAAAACAGCAGTTTTTTCAGGAGCAGTGATTTTATTAATGCTTAAAGTGAAACAATAAAAATGAAATATTCCTTTAAATATCGTGCCTGGGGCGTGTCCTTAGTATGCCTGTAAAGTAGCGTATCTTTCCCATGTATAGAACAGTATCACAGCAAAATGACTTTTCTAAAAGAAAAAATGTAATTCAAAACTGCTTGCGGCTGTAATGTATTGCTGGATCCTGGCAATATAGATAAAAATAATTCGTAAAAATGGCATGGGTCCCCCCCCCAGTCCATTACCAGGTCCTTTGGGTCTGGTATGGATATTAAGGGAAACCCTGCGCCAAATTTTCTTTAAAAAAATGGTGTAGGAGTCCCCCCAAAATCCATACCAGACCCTTATCCAAGTACGCAACCTGGCAAGGGGGGAACAAGAGAGCGCCCCCCTGAACCGTACCAGGCCACATACCCTCAACATGGGGAGGGTGCTTTGGGGTCCCCCAAAACACCTTGTCCCCATGTTGACAGGGACAAGGGCCTCATCCCCACGGCTCTTGCCCAGTGGTTTGGGGGTCTGCGGGCGGGGGGCTTATTGAAATCTGGAAGCACCCTTTAACAAGGGGGCCCCCAGATCCTGGCCCCCACCTATGTGAATGAATATTGAGTACACTGTACCCCTATACATTCATCAAAAGTGACAAAATGGTAAAAATGACAGTAGACAATTTGGAACAAGTCATTTATTTAAAAAAAATAAAAAGTGTCCCGTTATGTCCATTCATCTTCAATCACAGCGTCCGATGGACTGAGAAAAACAAACAAAAAAAACTCTGTCTCCATGGGAGGCTCCCGCTAACTGTAGGCTTTCTGCATTGACAGCTGTTTTATAAAGCTAAAGGTGGGGCCACCCGGTCACATAAACGGGTGACCCCGCCCCCTTCTGACATCATGTGATGTCACGTAACGTCAGAGGGGGTGGGGTCGCCCATTTACAACACCAGGTTTTTTTTCTCAATCCGTCGGACGCTGTGATCGAAGATGAATGGACATTGCGGGATACTTTTTTTTATAAAGGACTTTATAAACTGTCCCAAACTGTCTCCTGTTATTTTTACCATTTTGACACTTTTTTTGGTGAATGTGTAGGGGTACTATGTACCCGATACCCACCCATTCACATAGGGGGTAGCGGGATCTGGGGGCCCCCCGCCCGCAGACCCCCACAACCACCGGGCAAGGGTTGTAGGGTAAGGCCCTTGTCCCTATCAACATGGGGACAAGGTGTTTTGGGGGGACCCCAAAACACCCTCCCCATGTTAAGGGCATGTGGACTGGTATGGTTCAGAGGGGGGGCTGATCTCTCACCCCCCCTTTTCTTGCAGCCTGCCAGGTTGCATGCTCGGATAAGGGTGTGATATGGATTTTGGGGGGACCCCTATGCCATTTTTTAAATTTTGGCTTGCAGTTCCCCATAAAATCCATACCAGACCTGAAAGGCCTGGTATGGATTTTGGGGGACCCCTACATCATTTTATTTTTATATTTTGGTGCAGGGTTACCCTTAATATCCATACCAGACCTAATTTTTTTAAAATTTTGGTGTGGGGTTCCCCTTAATATCCATACCAGACCCAAAGGGCCTGGTAATGGATTGGGGGGAGGGGACCCATGCCGTTTTTTTCAATGATTTTTGTCTATATTTCCGGCAATACATTACAGCAGCTAGCAGTTTTAAATTACATTTTTTTCTTTACAAATATCATTTTGCTGCTCTCATTCATAAAACTATGTACGACTGCCATGTAAGCAGCCTTACATAGTGTGGGGCGTGGACTCCCTTTGGTCAATCATGGCTCTCACAGCAGAGCGCGCTGTGATTGGCCAAAGCATGCAGGTCAGGTGCATGCTTTGGCCAATCAGCAGTCATCAATGCACTGCGATCTAGGAGGGTGGGGGAACCGGCACCCGTAGAGGAGTAGATGACACCGTACAGCATGTAGTCGCTGGTGTCGTTGGCCGCCCCTGCGAGGAAGGGAGCGTGCCATAAAGGGAACAAAAAATCATTGCAGAAGAAGTAGCAACTAAGCGGAAGGAAACTGGGCGATCGATCGTTTATGAGTGGCGCATGGACTATTGATCACGTGAGGGAAGGGTACTGCCAGGGGCTGAGAGATGTTGGTACGCAAGTCAGTGAGACAGGCGTTGATGGACTGTGACTTTGGGTTCAGCAATGCCCCAGGATTCCAATCAGTCAAGCAGGAGCAGTTATTCAGAGTGACTTTTCTTTAGCTCAACTTGGAAGTACCATGCAGATGGGAAGTAGTGGTAAAGAGGTAGCGGTGAAGCTGCTAGTACACATATAGAGATACAGATTGTCCTTAAAAAGTTCTGCAGATGAAGAAGTTATTCAGAGTGACTCCTTATCGATTATTCTCTATCAAATGTACTTCCATCTTCCCTGATGAGGAAATCACATAGAGTGATTTCCTATTATCCGCAATGATTCTAGGTCCTTGCATGAGAGGCAGTGAAAAGATGATAAAGCAACAAAAGAGCATCTCAAAAGAACCCTTCTCCTATCCCAGTTCATGTTTCTTAATAAAGCAAGAGAAAAATTCAGTATGGACTGTTTCTGTTTGTATGGGCTGTGATGGGTCAGGTGGTAAACGTGAATTACGGATATAGCAATTAATCAGCCGCTCCTTCGTGGGGTAAGTGCTACATGTGGGGGCTCGTCCGGGATATCTGTTTCACGCTAGCCATCTCCCATAGCAACGAAGTCTGCAAATCAGTAACTGTTGCCAAGATAGTCTGCAGTATGACAGTACCTGCCACCAGGGGTCACTGGGAGGACTTTGAAAATGTGCATCTACAGTTCCTTGCCCGCTGAACCAACAAATGAAGGGTGGAGCCACGCCCCAGAGGAAAAGTTTTCAACGTTCAGCGTGCCACGCGCCAGACCGAAACAGGCGGAGGAAGATGGCGGAAGGTGTTGGGAATACACTCGTCATGCAGCGGTTATCTGACTTGCAGGACCGGGTTCTGATCGATACCAGTGTTCGATTAGAGCTCACTGGAGGACTGGCGCTAGGAGTGATTGACAGAGTGGAGAGGCTTTGTATGTTGTGTCCCGGATGTCAGAGGCCTACGGTTGGAGTCACCGCCTGGGCTCAGTGTGGACATTGTGGGGTTCAGCTAATACGGCTGGGACCTGTTCAACAGGAAGTTAAGTATTACTCCGCCAGTCTTGCAACGGGACTTTGTCTGCCACAAGAACAGGTGATTCGGAAGGCCGGAGAGGGTCGTGTATCGCCTGCAGCAGCAGTGGAGGAGCTCCCATCTGATTCGGCTGAATCGGAACCACCAGAAGATCAGGTAGGGTCTAATGGAAAAGCCTGTAGCCTGGCTGGGGACCCAGGGCCTGTTGAAGTTATTGCCCAGTCTTTGGAAGAAACCCCTGAGGAGCCGGTTAGCAGTAAGCCCTTTGATTTGTCCGTCCGGAAGGAGCCTAAGTTACAGGAGGGGGATCCCTCGGGTGAGCCGGAAAGGGTAGACGGAGGCCGGGCTGTAGATTGGGGATCACCGCAGATTTTGCAAAAATATGGATCTATGGACAATTTGTTTAAGTGGTCATCTCCTGAAGAATTTGAGTCGTGATGAGGAAGAATGTTTCCTAGAAAGTTCTACTTCAGTGGAGGCTTCCACAAGAGTGTCAGAAAAGTTATCTGGTGCAGCTTAAACCTCCAGTACCTCCATTTAATGTAAAGTACTATCCTTCCTACCAGGGCAGCCACGTTTCAACAGTGGGTCAGCAGAGCTTCTGACACATGTGTTTTGCCTGGCAGAGGAAAGGCTAAAGATTTGCCCAGACTTTCAAGGTTTCAGAGAGAGGTTCAAAGAAAAGTGGCTCAGGAGTGGGGCCTAGATTATCAATATGTTCCAGAATGCATTATGGAAATTGTTGAAAGTTCCCGGGAAGCATGGGAGGACGATCTTGTTTGGGACCATTTTCCTAAACCAAAAAGGACACCTGACAGTGAGGTTTGGGTCCGATTTAAGGACATCCACTGTGAATAGAGACTTGGAAGAGCGATTCACAAAGATAGAGTATTGGTGGTAAAGGCCAGACAAAATACCCTTAGCTACTCTGTCTCGGTGAGAGGACCAGGGGACAGTCGGAAAAGGTTGCCTGACCCGAGGTTTTATTTGTGAGCAGGATTGTTGAAAGTGCACTCACAAATGTATATTACTACCCAGATGGACTGCAGGATGGCAGATGGGTTAGGGTGGGTTTTCCCCAAATACTTTGCCCAGCAAGAGACTCACATTCATGGTGCCTAACAAGGACAAAGTTATGGACACTAGGGTGTGCTGTTTCTGCTAAGTCCCTTTGCTATACAAGTACTTCTACAAGGACTCTTGTTTAAGAGCCAAACAGAAAGTTTATTTGCCAACGGGCAGACGAATTGAATTGCTGAGCATGTCCGTTTAGGGTGCGCTCTGCAGGAGGACTGCTGGACTCCTTTTGAGGAAGCGATGATCCTAACAGAAACGTACATGCCATAAAAAAATTGTATATTTGATTGATTACCCAATAGAGGATGATAACCCCCTCTGTTTGGTAATGTGTGCAGTAGTTAGTATTAGTTAGAAATGTTTTGTGTCTTCTTTTAGGTATATTGAAGATGTGACGGCTGTCTATCTTACAGATGAAGGCCTGTGGTAAGCAGAGTATCCCTCCTGCGGGAGCAATGCTTTGGTTCCGCTTGTATGGAATGTTAGCTGTAGGGATCTACAGTCAGGCCCCGTAAATACTATAGTATAAAAAAAAAAATTTGTGTTGATATTGTGTACAATGACATTGATGTTATTCCTGTTTCAAGTTTATATTTCCTTTTTCCCTATTCCCATTTGATTAATGAGATGCTCTTTCCTTCTTAAAATTAAGGAGGTATTCTAAAACCATTCCCCACAACTGGGGACAGTTGTGATTCAAGTGGGGGGGTGTATGTAGCGGGCACCTACTTTTAAGTATGTGACCTTTTTGCTAGTTTATAGTTTCAGGTAAATTTAGGCAGGCCTGTACCACTATAGCAGGCCTGTTTGTTCATTTGGGATTTGAGTGGCAGGTGGTTTGTATGCAAGTCCCGGCCAATCATTAATTTGTTTGACAATGCCCCGGGACTCTCATATAAAAGCCGGGTCACATGGTCAGGAGGAAAGTAGGTTTCCTGTTCGAGCTTGGAGAGAAGCCCAGCCTGGTTCCCAGAGGGGAGAGGTTCCCCCTGCGGGGAACCAACAGAGCCCCCCCCTTGTGAGGAGGGTGGGGGAACCGGCACCCATAAAGAAGTAGATGACACTGTACAGCATGTAGTCGCTGGTGTCATTGGCTGCCCCTGCGGGGAAGGGAGCGTGCCATAAAGGAGAAAGGGGAACAAAGAATCATTGCAGAAGAAGTAGCAACTAAGCGGAAGGAAACTGGGCGATCGATCATTTATGAGTGGCACATGGACTATTGATCACGTGAATGAAAGCCCAAGGGAAGGGTACTGCCAGAGGCTGAGGGATGTTGGTACGCAAGTCAGTGAGACAGGCGTTGATGGCCTGTGACTTTGGGTTCAGCAATGCCCCAGGATTCCAATCAGTCAAGCGGGAGGAGTTATTCAGAGTGACTTTTCTTTAGCTCAACTTGGAAGTACCATGCAGATGGGAAGTAGTGGTAAAGAGGTAGCGGTGAAGCTGCTAGTACACATATAGAGATACAGATTGTCCTTAAAAAGTTCTGCAGATGAAGAAGTTATTCAGAGTGACTTCTTATCGATTATTCTCTATCAAATGTACTTCCATCTTCCCTGATGAGGAAATCACATAGAGTGATTTCCTATTATCCGCAATGATTCTAGGTCCTTGCATGAGAGGCAGTGAAAAGATGATAAAGAGCATCTCAAAAGAACCTTTCTCCTATCCCAGTTCATGTTTCTTAATAAAGCAAGAGAAAAAATCAGTATGGACTGTTTCTGTTTGTATGGGTTGCGATGAGTCAGGTGGTAAACGTGAATTACAGATATAGCAATTGATCAGCCGCTCCTTCGTGGGGGGTAAGTGCTACACTAAGGTTAGACTTTAACCGATAAATGCAAACTAGGCTTGCTGATATTTGTAGTTACCAGCATACCTGTGCCTGATGCACATAGTGACTACAGCTCAAACCATCACCTAAATCTATTTATTTAGGCACCTTTCCCCCACTTCCTTTGACCCCATCCCTTCCCTTCAAGTTATGTAAATCAAAAAGATTGATGACTATAAAGCATTATGAACACATATGCCAATTTCCACTGCCTAGAGGTAGGTTAGATTCACAGTTTAGCTTGATTTAGGTGAAACACATATTTTGATGCAAAAATCTAACTGGAATAATAATAAATACCTTCTTGTACAGGAATGCTGCCTGTTTATACATTCAAACTGAACTGGACAGATTTCTTTGCACGTTGGGGGAGGTGAATGTTGCCTTTGGCTTGAGGCTCTTAACTTGTCAGAGACAATTCAAAGGGCATACTGTGTTTTCAGGATCTCTCCTGGAAAAAAAACTGTGCCTGGAATGATCATCAGAATTTGTAGGGAGTATCCGGTCTCAAGGTTACTTCCTATGCCTGCAATGAAGAATTTATCCATTGTATCATCTTCTGCCAGCAAATGGAAAAAAAAAACCCTTTTTCTGTGCTTCATTGTACGTACTGCCCATATTTGAAATGTGTGTTATAGACAATTTATTGCAAGTGAGCAAATTCGCAAAAGTTTCATGCTTTGCCCTGCTTGTTATTTTATGCTGTGTATTTTTTCTGCGCTCAGTCAAAAAATAGACTATAAAAAGGACTATATTTAAAGCAAACCTTTGCTGAGGGAATAATTATTACCGTTGGTCTTAAAATGCATGGCCTGGCTGTTGTGCTCATCCAGTGTCTTCCAAACTTTGAGTCACTCATTGTGTTGTCTTTCGGAAATACAGAAAATCCAGGTATCTGTTTATAGGAAACCTCACTGTGCACAGAATATTATCTCTCTCTCATTTGGCAAATCTCTTTCTACTCCACAGCTGGCTCCACCTTTCTGTCTCTCTATAAAGATGATCCGCACAACCAGATGTTGCTCTAAATTCTTGCTTTTATTCAGAAAACCACAGTGTACAAATGCAGATCCAGTCAGTTGATTCATTTCAGTCTTCAAGGCCTTAGTCAAGTTATGACTAAGGCCTTGTAGGCTGAAATATGCCAACTGACTGTATCTGCATTTGTACCAGGGCCAAAACTAGGGGGGAGGGTAGGGGGGACACCTGCCCCGGGTGCCCCCCGCTGGTAGAAGTAGTGACAGTGGCATCTGTCAGCTCAGCCCTAGGAGTGAGGAGGAGAGAGCTGGGAGGAAGTGCGGGCTGTGTATGCTCTATACCGTCCTGCTTGTTTGCTGGACGGTTTCAGCTCAGGCTCCATCCCTGGGCAAAGTGTACCTCCTTTACTGAAATGTAGCGGCTCTTACAACCGCTAGCTTCTTTTCCCTTCCTTCCTCTTCACTTGTTTTCGGTGAGAGCTCTACACAGAGGACACAGCTTTTGGGGAGAGGGTCACAGCCAGCCAGCATACTTCAAAATCTGTTTAGTAAGCCAATAAGTTATATCACCCTGAATCCAAATTTCTATTCTTGTTAAAAAGAGAATAGCTCATGATTTCCCATGAATCATACTAGTTCATATTATCCACAGTGCATTTTTTTTCTCGGTAAAGGCCCACACACTTTTTTTCATTGATGCTTCTTGATTGCACTCTTTAAAACCTACTGTGCAAAACACAACATCAATTTGATCTAGATCCCGTCACTGTATAGGTTTGCAGATTACTGCCATTGCATTTGTAATTAACTTTGGCTTTGAAGCAAAGCTTTGTACAGTGCCTTGAAAAAGTATTCATACCACTTGAAATTTTCCACATTTTGTCATGTTACAACCAAAAAGGTAAATGTACTTTGTTGGGATTGTATGTGATATACCAACACCAAGTGGTACATATTTGTGAAGTGGAAGGAAAATGATAAATGGTTTTAATTTTTTTTACAAATAAATATGTAAAAAGTGTGGCGTGCATTTGTATTCAGCCCCCCTGAGTCAATACTTTGTAGAACCACCTTTTGCTGCAATTACAGCTGCAAGTCTTTCTTGGGTATGTCTCTACCCGTTTTGCACATCTAGAGAGTTACATTTTTGCCCACTCTTATTTGCAAAATAGATCAAGCTCTATCAGATTGGATGGAGAGTGTCTGTGAACAGCAATTTTAAAGTCTTGCCACAGATTCTCAATTGGATTTAGGTCTGGATTTTAAATGGGCCATTCTAACACATGAATATGCTTTGATCCAAACCATTCCATTGTAGCTCTGGCTGTATGTTTAGGGTCATTGTCCTGCTGGAAGATGAACCTCCACCCCAGTCTCAAGTCTTTTGCAGACTCTAATGGGTTTTCTTCTAGAATTGCCCTGCATTTGGCTCCACCCATCTTCCCATCAACTCTGACCAGCTTCCCTATTGAAAAAAAGCATTCCCACAACACGATGCTGCCATGTTTCACGATGCGGATGGTGTGTTCAGGGTGATGTACAGTGTTAGTTTTCCGCCACACCTAGCATTTTGCTTTTAGGCCAAAGAGTTAAATTTTGGTCTCATCCGACCAGAGCACCTTCTTCCACATGTTTGCTGTGTCTCCCCCACATGGCTTCTTGCAAACTGCAAATGGGACTTCATATGGCTTTCTTTCAACAATGGCTTTCTTCTTGCCACTCTTCCATAAAGGCCAGATTTGTGGAGTGCACAACTAATAGTTGTCCTGTGGACAGCTTCTCCAACCTGAGTTGTGGATCTCTGCAGCTGCTTCAGAGTTACCATGGGCCTCTTGGCTGCTTCTCAGATTATTGCTCTCCTTGCCTGGCATGTCAGTTTAGGTGGATGGCCATGTCTTGGTAGGTTTGCAGTTGTGCCATACTCTTTTCATTTTCAGATGATGGATTGAACAGTGCTCCATGACATGTTCAAAGCTTGGGATAATTTTTTTTAACCTAACCATGATTTAAATTTCTCCACAACTTTATCCCTGACCTATCCCATGAATAAGTCAACCTATGACGAAACGTCGGGGGCGTGGCTGTGAGATGTGACGTGCAGCACTGTGAGCCACACTGAAGGAGAGGAGCATTGTTTACACAGGGAGGGGTGAGATTGATAACCCTGCACCAGCACACCTCGGGTCCGCCGTGACCACTTGTTTTATTTGGATCCACTGGAATTACGTTTGATGTGATTTGCACTTTATTTGAGCTGTATTTTATCATTTTACATGTGAGTGTACTGATTGAAGATTGCAGTGATTTTAATAAATGTGTGATACTGGTTTACACTATTGGAGCACATATTATTTTTTTCATGTGGACCGGGTTGGAAACATTCACTGTGAAACAACGATTGATCCTACTACCTTGGTGTATGGTAGATAAGCGATTATTGCCTTGCATGAGAGTGCTGGCAAATTAAGTCGGTGAGTGTAGGTCTTGAGGGAGTGGAATCACTGCACACAAGAGGAGAGGTGGAGGAGACACAACATCACCTGTGCTTTATCAAGATTTATTACCACTTTATTCGGACACATTTTTCTCACGTGTGTGGTCGCGTTTTATTGTGGACTGATTTATATTTTTGAAGTTAATTTGTATTTTGTATTTTTTATTTTTGGATATATTTGGTATTATATTTTCTGCATGTACAGCATGATATGAAGTGGCAGGATAGGTTTTATCACTGGAAATGTATTGAGATATGTATTTCCTAAGATTACACTGCATGTAAGGTTTATACACATTAAGAGGGTCGCACCATCACTGTGTTGATCGATATTTGACCACTGATCTGGCTGGTACATTTTTGTTTGAAAGCGCCTCTTATTTTTTATTTGACCACTGATCTGGCTGGTACATTTACACCTATATACATTTTGTGTAGATTTGTTTATAGATTTCATCTATGCATTAGTGTTCACATACACATGTGTAGAGGGTCACACCCTCACTGTGTTTAATACACTTGATTTTTGTTTGAAAGCGCCTCTTATTTTTTATTTGACCACTGATCTGGCTGGTACATTTACACCTATATACATTTTGTGTAGATTTGTTTATAGATTTCACCTTTGCATTAGTGTTCACATACACATGTGTAGAGGGTCACACCATCACTGTGTTTAATACACTTGATTTTTTGTTTGAAAGCGCCTCTTATTTTTTCTTGGATGTCTGTGGGAGGATTTGGGCAGTTTACAGACATCTCCGATTAAATACTTAGTATATGCATTATAATTTAAAGGGGCTGCTTCATAGTGGGTGTGGGAATTCAATTCCCCATGTGGGTTATTGTATAGATTGATTTTGAGCACATTCACATTCAGTTTGTGAAACATAGTGGCGCGGTGGAGGTTTTAGTTTTTGGTGAAGGGCGGTATACCATTTATAATACCTATTACTTATCCCTGACCTGTCGTGTGTTCCTTGGCCTTCATGATGCTGTTTGTTCACTAAGGTTCTCTAACAAACCTCTGAGGGCATCACAGAACAACTGTATTTATGCTGAGATTAAATTACACACAGATGGACTCTATTTACTAATTAGGTGACTTCTGAATTCCATTGGTTCCACTAGATTTTAGTTAGGGGTATCATAATAAAGGGGACTGAATACAAATGCACACCACACTTTTCAGATATTTATTTGTAAAAAAATTTTGAAAACTATTTATCGTTTTCCTTTCACTTCCCAATTATGTGCCACTTTCTGTTGGTCTATCACATAAAATCCCAATAACTCACTCTTAAACTCACTTTCCAAAAAATGGTCTTGAATGATATTAAGTCTCATATAAAATATCAATAACCTTGAATTAAACAGGATAATATTACAGGCAGTCTGATACCAAAAAAGATCAGTCACAGTCTTTAACCAGGGAGCAAAAATATCCATATGACAAGCTCACAAGAATCAGCAGAAAGCTACACTTTGCTGAGTAGTACTGAAGAACTGGCCTGGATAAGCTGAAAACGGCTATAACATTAAAAACAAGTCCAGTTGAATATGACTTGCCACTTAATGCCATCACAGGCTGCTTCATTTTGCCCTTTGAACATCATGTTTAGTGCAAATGGAAACAACCAGTGTAGGAGCAGGCCAGAAGGATGAATAACAGGCCAGATGGATGGAAATCCGACAGCTACCCATGTGGGAGGTAAATAGAGTCATTTGTTCCGTATTTTACATATTTTTAAAATAAGTGTCACATATACTGTAGGAACATACAAAAACAGAAAGAATTTAATACCAGTAATAAACTGAAGCACACATTTCCTCTAGATGTGCATTTCTAGTGTGACCCGGAGAAAAATTAGACGGAGGGTCGGCATGACTATGGGAGGAACAGGTCTGTAAGGGTTAAAGTTTTAATGAGTTAGTTTTAGAGGAAGGGATAGCTTACCTTATTGGAGTATCAGGTCAGGTGTCGGGGTGGAGCTGGAAAAGGGGCTTGGGTAGTTGCACAGGTTGATGGGTAATCATTCTGGAATATTCCTGGTTGGAAGAAGTTGGTCCCCTGCGGAGAAAAGTGCAGACAGGATGAGTGACTTAGAGGCCTTATGGGACCAGGTCAGGGCTGCAGCTTCTACACGGGGTCCACAGTGGCTCCAGCAGCAGTTGCTTGGCATGCTAGGGGGGTCGGGGGTTGATCCATCTCCTCCTGGGTCCCCCCCCTTCTTCCAAACGCGCTAGGAGGGTTCGCCCTCCTGAGCGCTTAAGCCCTTCACATACCCCCCAGGTCCGGCGGCCGCATGGGAGCTCCATTCGGAACCCTTCAGTGTCCCCTGCTGTGCCATCCACTTCTGGCTCCAGCGGAGGACCTGGGAGGAATCCCCAACATCGGCGGGACCTGCGGGAGGGGGGGACGCTGCGCTCTCCTTCCCCCTCCTCCCCCTCTACAGAGCCTCGGGATATGGCGGCCGGCTCTCCTGCTGATGTGCCTAGCAGGAGGCCGGCTCGGCGCGGGACACGATCGGATGCAGGGAGGGGCGGGAGCCCTGTCCCTTCTGGAGCTGTGGAGCGGGCGGATCGTGCCTGTCAGGAGGTCCGGAACCTGCGTTCAACGGCGGCATCGTCAGCAGTCTCAGCTCCTTCTCCTGTGACAGACACGGCGGCTCGGCGTGGGAAGTCTAAGGAAACAGGCAGCAGAAGGCAGTCAGCGCCCTCTGCTGCTTCTCCAGAGGAAGTGCAGCCAGCTTCACATAGCAAAAGAGGGACATCTAAACGGGGGAGTGGCCAGGCCCAATTAAAGGGCAGGCGACCCCTTTCCACAGTTGGGGGTGCAAGGGAACCCCGCAGCTTTCCGATGGAGGCGGATGTAGATGATGTTACGCCGGGGCGTGCGGAGCCGGAGGAATCGAGGGGGCGGACGTCTGCGGCACAGTCCGTGCGTGAGTCGTCAGCAGAATCCGGCAAGGTATCCAGCGATGACGGCGATGGGCGATCACCTGCCGTGCGCCCTACGGTGCGGAGTCAGCTGGGATCCGGAAATGCGGCTGCTCGGGATTCGGCACGCAGGCAGCCTGGTGAGTCCAATTTTATTTCTGTTTCCTCTGTAGGTCAAGGTGCCGGGTTTGTGCCGGGTGAGCAGGGGGGGTCACAGGGCAGGGTGCAATTGGGTCCGATGGGTAGGGATCCTGGTGTGTTGGGTTTGGCGGAATTTTTCGCGGGTTTTCGTGAATTATTGGACCGTTGTGCTCCGCCCGGGCCTTCCGGACCCGTAGCGGGGCCGACGGGGGCGTGGGTCCCTGCCGTGGCCACGTCGGATGTTTTGGGCCGTGATGCCTCCGTCATGCGCAGTTCTGCGTTGCCGCCAGAGGTAGGCGCGGTGTCACAGCAGGAAGGACGAACGGACACGGAGGTCCCATTACCCTCGACGCTAGTTGAGTCTGCTTCTCAGACAGTGAGGGTCGGTGGCTCGGAGTCACGTAAGGCCAAGGAGTCGGGGGAAGATGGGGTTCGCTTGGGAGATAAAGCACATGGTGAGGTTTATGTGTGCTTTGAGGGTCCGTTGGGGGTGCATCTCAAGCCTGAAGTTAGGGAGAAGATTTGGCGGGGTGACTATGTGGAGATATTCTCCCTCTTGCCATTGGAAAAGTTCAATATAGATAAAGGCAAAGCGGACGAGAGTAAAAAGGAGGAGGAGGAGAGGCGACGTTGGCGGCTTATCCCTAGGACTTTTTCTAACTGGCTGCAAGCCTTTGCGATACTGGCCAGCGTCATCGGGGAAAAGGAACCGGAGAATTGTTCTCCGCTCTTTTGTTATTTAGACGCTATCGGGGAGGCTTATAGAGTGTATGGGGGATTGGCGTGGCTCCGCTATGACGAACAGTTTCGTCAGCGGAAAGCCGTTAGGCCTCAGCTAAGATGGGACCATAAAGATATTGGGCTTTGGATGAAGCTCATGGTGCAAGCTCGGGCTTCGGGTCAGCCCTTTCCAGGGGGGGGCGGCGGTTCAGGTGCCGGACAGTCGGCCTCACAACGAAAGAACTATTGTTGGCAATTCAACGAAGGAGCGTGCCGTTTTGGCGCGTCCTGTCGATTTCGTCATGAGTGCTCCGGATGCGGAGGCTCTCACGGCTATGCCAAATGTTTCAAAAAAGGGAAGCTACAATCCGGTGAGTCCGCTTCAAAAAGGGAGGACGCCGGTAAATCTGTCCGCGATGCTGCCGTACCTAAGTAGGTATCCTAGAAGGGAGGCGGCGGTTTTCCTGGCTGAGGGCTTTGCCACCGGTTTTCGCATTCCTTGTTCGTTACCCTTGTCTGGGGCTTCTGTGCCCAAGAATCTGAAATCTACTTATCAGTTTCCTCAGGTGGTGACGGACAAATTGGCTAAGGAGGTGGAGCTGGGCAGAATGGCTGGCCCCTTTGATCACTCTCCCATACCTACGTTACATGTGTCCCCTTTAGGAGTGGTTCCTAAGAAGGAACCACATAAATTTCGGCTGATACATCATTTGTCGTATCCAAAAGGATCTTCGGTGAATGATGCGATTGAGCCTGATTTGACTTCGGTGTCCTACACGTTCTTTGATGCGGCCGTTAGTTGGGTTCAGCGTTATGGGCAAGGGGCATTGTTGGCAAAGACGGACATTGAGTCCGCTTTTCGTTTATTGCCGGTTCACCCGGATAGCCAGCCGTTGCTGGGCTGTTTTTGGGGAGGGCAGTTCTTTGTTGACCGTTGTCTTCCCATGGGTTGTTCTATTTCTTGTTCTTATTTTGAGACGTTTAGTACCTTTGTTGAATGGGTGGTCCGGGAAGAGTTGCAAGTGCGCTCGGTTCTGCACTACCTTGATGATTTTCTTTGTATTGGCCCCCCGAAATCCACGGTTTGTTCGGTCTTGTTACGGACATTGGAAGGCGTGGCGCGGCGTTTCGGGATTCCTCTTGCACCGGAAAAGACAGAGGGGCCTTCGACGGAGATGCAATTCTTGGGTATAATCATTGATACGCAGGCGATGGAATGTCGCTTGCCGCCTGCTAAGTTGGAGGACTTGCGATTGTTGGTGAGGGCGGCCCTAGCGGCGAGGAAAATTAGGCTGAAGCAATTGCAGTCCTTGCTGGGGAAACTTAATTTCGCCTGCCGCATCATGCCGATGGGGCGCATTTTTTGTCGGCGACTGAGTGCCGCTACTTCTGGGGTGCGCTTGCCGCATCATTTTATTCGGCTTTCGGCTGAACACAAGGCTGATTTGCGGGTGTGGGAGGAGTTTCTGGCCTCTTATAACGGGAGGTCCTTATGGATGGCCCCGGTGGTGTCGGCCTTTGATTTTGATTTGTATACGGATGCGGCTGGCAGTTTGGGTTTTGGGGCGTACTGTCAAGGGGCATGGTGCGCGGAGGCGTGGCCGGAGGAATGGCGTGTCGCGGGCTTCTTGAGTAACCTGGTGTTGTTGGAACTTTTCCCGATTGTGGTGGCGGTGGACATTTGGGGGTCTCGTTTTCAAAACCGGCGAGTTTGTTTCCACTGCGATAACATGGGGGTGGTGGCCGTTGTGTCTAGTTTGTCGGCTTCATCTCTGCCCGTGGTGCGTTTGTTACGTTTTTTGGTTCTTCGTTGTTTAAGCTTGAATTGTTTTGTAAAAGCTGTACATGTACCGGGTGTAGAGAATTCCATTGCTGATGCCTTGTCTCGTTTTCAGTGGGACAGGTTCCGGAAGCTGGCGCCAGCGGCGGAGCAGAGGTCGGTTCCTTGTCCTGCGCATCTGTGGAGACTGGCATTGGAATAGCGGGTCTTTTGGTACAGCGTTCGGTGAGTGAGGGAACATGGGCGGCTTACTCTTCGGTTTGGCGTGAATGGGAAGGCATGGTAAGTTCCGTGGGGGGTTGTGTTTCGGACCAGGACAGGCTCTCGTTGTTGTTGTTTGTCATAGGGACGCAGTTTTCCAAGGGGGAGTCGGTATCGAAGATGAATCGGAGATTGGCTGCGTTGGCTTTTCTTTATAAGCTGCAAGGCCTTCGGGATATTACAAAGGATTTTATGGTGCGTCAGGCCATGAAAGGTTTCCGGCGCGGGCGCGTGGTAAGAGATACCAGGCGCCCGGTGTCGTTTGGGCTGCTACAGGATATGGTAGGAATCTTGCCCAGGGTTTGTTCCTCGCCTTATGAGGTTCACCTGTTTACAGCAGCCTTTTCTTTGGCTTTCTTTGGAGCCTTGAGAATTGGGGAGTTGGTGAGCAAAAATAAGCGTGATGAAGGGGGTTTGATGTTTTCGGAGGTGCAGATCGCGGCGGATAGCATTCAGCTCCGTATCAGCAGATCAAAAACTGATCAGCTGGGAAAAGGGGTTTACGTGACTTTATCTAAAGTGCTTCCGGAGGCAGTGTGTCCGGTACTTTCGGTGCAGCGCTTTGCTCAGATTCGGAAGGGTATGCAAGGGCCTTTTTTGCAGCATGAGGATGGATCATCCTTGTCGCGCTTCCAGTTTGTGTCAATCTTTAAACGCTGTTTGCTGAGGGTTGGCATGCCAGCCTCTCAATTCAATACTCATTCTTTCAGGATAGGGGCAGCTACGGAGGCAGCTCGCTGGGGATTGAGTCCACAGATAGTAATGCGGATAGGGAGGTGGGAATCTGACCGTTTTAAAACTTATGTACGTCCGCACATGCTATAATGTTTGTTTCATGATGTTTTGTTTACTCGTTGTAGTTCTGTTTTGGGCTCTATGTTTTTCTTTGGTTGTCTGTTGCAGGTTTTCCTCAAGGCCTGGTGTGGATTCTGGGTGACTCGTATGTATTCTGGGGGGCGATCAGAGCGGATGCAAGGCCCGAAGGGAGACAGCTTGGAGTTCCCCGGAGTGAAGCAGTATGTAAATGGCTGGGAGTCAGAGGCATGATGTGGGGCCGGGTTCTTCCGGAATTTCACTACTATTCCAGAGTAGATAGGCCTCCTGATGTTTTGGTGCTTTCCGTGGGAGGGAATGATATGGGGGTCCGGGCCGCTAGGGATATTGTCCGGGATGTTAAATTTGACATCCTGCGACTTATGCGTGATTTCCCTGGTGTTATCATAGTGTGGTCAGACATAGTGGCACGACACAATTGGCGAAATGCGCGTTCTGTTGAACGCTTGAATAAGGCCCGGATAAAAGCCAACAGGGAGATCGGATGTTTTGTGTCTCGTCTTGGGGGTGTGGTGGTTCGTCATCGGGATCTGGAAGACTTGTCTATTCGGTATTGGAGGGATGATGGTGTACATTTGAATGCGGTAGGAACTGATTTTTGGTTTTTAGGACTGCAAGAAGGGGTTCAGAGGGCCCTTCAGGTGTGGAGGGACTCGCTTTAGTGAGGTGTCACTCAAGCTCGCATGGCGGGTCAGGGGGTCTTTGGGGGGTCAAGAATTAAAACAGTTTATTAAATTTTGGGGGACCCATACAGGGTATGGGATCCCACCTTGGTTGGTTGTTGGTGGTTCTCCCAGGACTTAGGTCCCATGGGAAAGAAAATTGGAAAGTCGCAATGTCCTCGAGCCGGCTGGGGCACAGCTGAGGACACAGTTGTTATTGATCAAAAATGGGACCCCAAAGACCCCCTCCTGGTGTTAAAAAGTTGTTCTGTTTATTGTTATTTAATTTGTTAATAAAGGGCTGTTGTGGCCATTAAAACCCATGTCACGCAGCGTTGTGTGGTTATTATAGGTTAAGATAAGTATAAGACCGCAGTTGACGAATCCTATAGTCAAGTGTGACCCGGAGAAAAATTAGACGGAGGGTCGGCATGACTATGGGAGGAACAGGTCTGTAAGGGTTAAAGTTTTAATGAGTTAGTTTTAGAGGAAGGGATAGCTTACCTTATTGGAGTATCAGGTCAGGTGTCGGGGTGGAGCTGGAAAAGGGGCTTGGGTAGTTGCACAGGTTGATGGGTAATCATTCTGGAATATTCCTGGTTGGAAGAAGTTCCCTCCCTCCCGCCCTATATTTGGTCAAGGGGTATTAAAAAAAAAAAAAAAAAAGAGGGAAAAACAAATAGGGGTGGGGACGTATCGTTGTATAAAAAAAAAAAAAAAAAAAAAAATGTAAAAAAAAAAAAAAAAAACAGATGTAAAAAAAAAAAAAAAAAAAAAAAAAAAATATATTTATATATTTTCTTTTCAAATTTGTCGCAACAGCTGGCGGGTCAGGGGGTCTTTGGGGGGTCAAGAATTAAAACAGTTTATTAAATTTTGGGGGACCCATACAGGGTATGGGATCCCACCTTGGTTGGTTGTTGGTGGTTCTCCCAGGACTTAGGTCCCATGGGAAAGAAAATTGGAAAGTCGCAATGTCCTCGAGCCGGCTGGGGCACAGCTGAGGACACAGTTGTTATTGATCAAAAATGGGACCCCAAAGACCCCCTCCTGGTGTTAAAAAGTTGTTCTGTTTATTGTTATTTAATTTGTTAATAAAGGGCTGTTGTGGCCATTAAAACCCATGTCACGCAGCGTTGTGTGGTTATTATAGGTTAAGATAAGTATAAGACCGCAGTTGACGAATCCTATAGTCATGTTGTTCAAAACTCCATTGTTTTAGATCTATTCTTTGTGCTGGTAGTTTGACTCCTTACTAGCTACTTTGCACATGACTGTTTGTTTAACCATTGGTTGATTGCCAAACCTTAAAATTGGTAATGATGATACAGTTTGTTAAATGTATTTGAATGAAAGTTAAAATGTGCAGAAATTTGAACATTGAAGGAAATGAATGTACACTTGACAGTTTCCTATTTCGACTAGATCTAATTGTGAATTTACAGATTTGTATAGATAATATCATCATTTAATTATTTTTTTCCAGCTATGAAATTGTGAATCAGCTCGCTAACCATGGATGTTCCTAGACATAATGCTAATTCTGCTTCTGACCTCTCTCAACCCTTTCAAAACCAAGGACAGTTAACACTATGGCACGAATACAGGGATGCATATTCCACATAAACCATGTGATTCTTTTTTTTTACAGTGAAATATGTGTAGTGCTTACCCCGATAGGGGCCACTGGAAATTTACAGGTTCTTTCACAATAGTACACAGTTCCTTGCACACCGATAATACAGGCTCAGTCTAGAGGGTGTCTTTTGAGAATTACTTTATTGCTGAATAACTTGAACAGAAGAGGGGTTCAGGGATCAGGATACTCCAAATAATTGTAGAAATAACAGGAGAACAGCTTCTCACTAATCTTCTCTAAGCAACCTTTCCTAGAGATAACAGGGAATGGCCAGTAATTTACAGTCCATTTAGCATCTTCTGGCACTTGCACACCCAAGAGTCCACAGCAAGGTATTTACTCATAATGTCCCAGGAGCTATCTGCCACCCAGCATCCACAGGTAGTTCCTCATCAAGGGAGACAAAAAAATAGTTTTTCAGACCAGGGCTACAGGATGATGCCCTCCAGCACCTGCTGAGACCCAGACTGCAGATTTTCATCTCACTGGCTATCTCCCAGGAGCAGCAGCCCCAGGAGAACTGGAGCCCTCCCTGGAGTGGAAAGAACACTCTGGCAAGGGCTCCCAAACATTTATCAACTCCTCAGCTACCTTCTGGATGTCTCCTAGGGTTTGGCTGAGGCATGATAAATGTTCATATTGGACATTTGACCCTGCCTGTCCTATATTCTGTAAGCTTCTCCCAGAAGCATGTGAGAGAAATCAAGCTAGGAAACACTCAGCTAGGAAACCCTCCTAGGGTGCGCAATGTATATTCCATGCTACCATGCTAATGACACTGAGCATTCGAGGGTAGCTAGCTACTAGCATCATCAAACTAAGAAAAATCATGTCGTTAACTGCCTACCTGAAAGCTACTCAGTGATTTGCCCTTGCACTGCAAAGCAACAGGTGCACTTTAAAAAGGAACAGCATATCAAGGAGCTGCAGCAGCTTCTGCCATAATGTGGGAAGTGAACATGTCCTATACCCTGTGGATCTAGAGCAGAATTTCTTCCTTTTAACAATTTCTTCAGTTGCAATATTTTGGGAAATCTATATTTAATGTAAATAATGTCAGAAATAAATTGGCACACAATTGTGATTTCTTTGTTTAGTATTGGAAACGCTTGACATTAAAGTAGAACTGAACTCAAAAAGTAAAAATTAACTGTTATAGGGAATATTTAGAAATGTTAATTGTGAATAAGCAGTACCCTGAAAATATTACCTTTTGTCTTAAATTTCTCATGGAAAATACTGGCCCCGTTCCTGGTATGTGAGTGTGCCTAAACACTCCCGTGTCTACAGCTTCTAAGCGGTATATCTGCAGTTAAAGATCTGTTACCTAGTAGTCTTAAGTGATATGGCATGAGATTTGATTTTGCCATTAGCTTGCCATTCACAGATCTGCTTCCTAGAGACTCTGACATGCGAAAAACAAGCAAAAGCCTACCTCTACCAAGATGGCCACCTCCACAAAGAGACAGAGTAGAACAAGTCATAGTAAGTCAGTAATGGAGAAAGATCAGCTACAGGGAGACCACGGGCATTACTGGTGACTAGTCTTTTGCCCTCTGCTTTCCTTTATCAGCTTCCAGAGTTCATTTACCCTTCAACAGCCTTTGGCCTTTGTTCACCTTTACTAGAAAATATTATTATAATATTATACTATTATACTTTAGTAGTCCCAAAGTAAACCTGAGCTAGCCAGTACCTTGTTTAAAACATAGGTCAGAAATATTCAGTATTAGGTTCTACATGCAAGCAGACTCATGGAGTTGGGCTTAGACTAGTCATTAAATTGGATGACTGGTGCCAGATATGACATGTGAAATGAAAAGTTGTTTGCATCAGACTTACAATGGTTGGCACCAATCTCAGCATGTAATTGTCAGTGAAATGTTTGTATTGTCGAACTGCCATAAACAAATGACTCTTTCTGCCCCTTGTCCTGTACTCCTGTCTGCCTCTTTCCTTCCCTAGTTATCACTACCAAAATTACACCTGACACATGTTTTCTCCAATGCTTATATAAAGCAGACAGTGGATTACATTTAAATATTCCCCAGCACATCTACTAGCTATGCAGAAAAAGTTAAAAAAAATTGCACTGTCTAACAATTTATGCTAAAAATGTATGCAGATCGAAGCGCTTTCGAATGGTCTAAGAATTTCTCTGATGCATCCCTCAAAGTGATTGTAAAGGCTCGTTTTTTTTTTTCCTATAAAAATAATAAACATGTTATACTTACCTGCTCTGTTGCAGTGAATTTGCACAAAGCAGCCCAGATCCTCCTCTTCTCGGGTCCCTCTTCTGTGATCCTGGCCCCTCCCTCTTGTTCAGTGCCCCCACAGCAAGTAGCTTGTTATGGGGGCACCCGAGCTGAGTCACAGCTCCCTGTGTCCATTAAGACACTGAGCCTCCAGCCGGCCGTGCCCCTTCTCTCCCCTGATTGGCTAGCTGACTTTGATTGACAGCAGGGACAGTCAACAGCGCTGCTGCTGTGTCTCAGACAATCAGGAAGTAGAATCTCTGACAGCTGACACACTCATGGACATCCTTGGACAGAGAGGGACCTCAGGTAAGTATTAGGGGGCTGAGGGGGGCTGTTGCACACAGAAGGCTTTTTATCTTAATGCATAGAATGCAATCAGATAAAAAACCTTCTGCCTTTACAACCCCTTTAAGATCTAAGGAAAAAGAGGGTAGATGGGTGAGACTTTCAAATTCCTGGACCGCTGTAGTGTACGGTGTGTTAGTTCACTTACACTTTAACAATTCTTCTGTGTGGTCTGGATTTCCTTGCACTCTTATTAATTGCAAAAGTGGAGAGAATTGTAAAATTTATGGTACAAAACTGCACTATGTGGAGAAGAATCTGGGTGTTTTAGTATATCATTAGATTAATAATAGTATGCAATGCCAAGCTGCGGTTTCCAAAGCGAGCAAAATCCTTTCTTGTATTAAAGTGTTTGTTGACCCCCAAAAAAATACAGATCCTGGTCCCTTAAAGTGGAGTTCCACCCACTTTTACAACTCTTCAGCATCCCTCACTAAACTACTCACTGTAAACAAATTGGATATTTTTTTTTTTTTTTCTCAGCACCTACTGTATATCTGCTGTATTCATTTTTCACTTCCTCCTCCCTGGCCGCGGCCCATCGCATCATTTCCTGTTTGCAATGCCTTCTGGGAAGGGGCGGCAACTTCCTCTGAAACTGCCATTGCTATGGAAACATGACCTGAAACCTGTTACACTGCTTGTGCTCCACTGATCATGTGCGAGATCTGCAAGGATGAGATCCACAAAGAAATACAGTCTGGCTTCAAATGCCCACACTTAAGATGGCCACGACCTGCTGTAAGTTTATAAAATGACAAACTACTGCTATAAACTAACAAAACAGACCTTAGTTTACAGACTAACTTTACTAGAATACATTAGGTTTTGTTGTCGGAAAATTTAAGAACCTGCTCTCAAACATTTGTTGGCGGAAATTTCAACAACAAATGTTCTATGGAGCATACACATGGTCGGACTTTCCGACAACAAGCTCACATCCAACATTTGTTGTCGGAAAATCCTATTGTGTGTACAGGGCATAACCCTATTGAGGTTTTCTTGATGAAAGCAAGAATTGGCCTTGCTGTCAAAAGTTTAAATGATATGCACCTGTCTAACAGGTGGGAAAAAATTGGTCTTTGGGTGTCGGTGGAGCCTTCACACTGTAACCCTATTGAGGTACTCTTGATGAAAGCAAGAATTGGCCTTGCTGTCAAAAATGTAAATAATATGCACTTGTCAAACAGGTGCGGAAAAATCGCTCTTTGGGTGTCGGTGGTGCTTTCACACCCTAACCCTATAGAGGTACTCTTGATGAAAGCAAGAATTGGCCTTGCTGTCAAAAATTGCAATAATATGCACCTGTCAAACAGGTCCTGGTTGCTACGGGAGACCAACCACTGGAAAGGGAGCCGGATCACCAACCCCCTCGCTGCCGGAGTACCTGTCACCTACACCAGGTACCACACTTCATGACTAGCTGCGCTGTACCTTGCAATGGCTCTTGGTTAACCAGCAAAGTAGAGTAGATATTTTCTAGTAGCTGTGCTTCATACCCCATATGTGCTTTACTAACCCAAGTTCTTCTGATACCCCAGGAACAATCATTCACTCCTTTAAATAACTTCAGACCAGGCTTAAAACAGTTAATGCACTTTTACTGAACATTTGTGGCCAAGTCCAACAGGTACATTCCAGTACAACATTCCATATTCCATTACATATCTAACCAGGCGTACTTCAACAATGTAATAGTCCATTAGTGGCATCCTTCAAGGTTTGGCAGTTCTCAGGACTCCCGTTGCCTTCGATGGATTACAAGACGCAGCAGTCCTCCTCCACTGTAATCACAGCATGTCCTGCTTAGTGCAACCCGGAAAAACCCCTGAACCCAGCCTTCCCCCATAATGATATCACAGTCTGAATACTGCATTACAGGGGATCACAGGAGTATGATAGAAAGACAAATTCAGGTACATCTCTTTATATCTGCCACAAATTAATTTCTGATTTATTTGTTTTTTAATGGAGATCATGTGCACATACCATTACACAGAGCAATTTAACAGGAACATTGCACAGAGCAGGATAGCAGAAACGTGTTTATTAAATTACAGTGCGGATTGTTTCTTATGGTCCTTTTAGATACAAATAGTTTTTTGTGTCTATTAGAAAAAAAAAGGAATTCAATTTAATAGTTTTGCACAGAGTAGTCCCAACCTTCCTATTCTCAGGTCCCTCCCCAATATCGCTCTGGGCCCTTCCCCCCTTTTGAGTGCCCCCATAGCAAGCTGTTTGTTATGGGGGCAATCATTTGTGCTCACCCCAGAGCCCTGCTGTTTGTGTTCATAAGACACAGAGAGTGCGGCTCGCTCCCTCCTCAGTCCTCACTGGCTGTGTTTGACAGCAGCAGGGGTCAATGGCTCCTGTCGCTGCATCTCAACCAGTGAGGAGGGAAAGACCCAGGAGAGCCACTGCTCTCATGCACATCACTGGATCGAGATGGGGTGTAGGTGAGTATTGGGGGGGGGCTGAGGGGGGAGCTGTACACTGAGGTTTTTGCCTATAGGGATTCAGCCATAACCCCAGTACCGTTTTTGCAGCCAGCGGTTGGCTTTCTCATGAAAGCATTCCTAGCCACTCATGAGCCGCTGGAATGCTTTCTGAGGCGGCTTTCTGTCCTGCCCTCCATGTTGCTTGTCGGTGTTTCTCAGGCTTACAGTTTCTGCCGGTTCACCCAAGTAACGATCTGACGGTGAGGCCGGATGCTCCCACAGGCGATCAAAGAGTAGAATCTCTTTGAACGACTCTATGACCTTGGAGGACCGAAGTCCAGGCTGGAAGTAAATATTTTTTTTGAAAGTAAAAGATCAAAAAAAACTTTTTTTGATCTTTTGCTTTTAAAGGTAGAGATTTGTGGTCTTTTTGAGCCCAGATCTCTCTATAAAGAGGACCTGTCATCCTTTTGTCTATTACAAGGCATGCTTACATTCCTTGTAATAGGGATAAAAGTGATTAAAAAATTAAAACCTTTAAACAGATAACCTGTAAAGGTGTTTAAAACATTGCCTATAGAGATTTTTAATTACCGTAGTTTATCGCCATTCCACGAGCCTGCACAATTTTAAAGTGTGGCATGTTATGTATCTTTTTACTCTGCGTAATTTCATCTTTCACATTTTACAAAAGAAATTGATATATATTGTGGTTTTTTTAAATGAAAATGTGTTTTTTCCAAAAAAATTGTGTTTCGAAAACTGCTGCGCAAATTCCGTGTGACACAAATAATTGCAACAATCCCCATTTTATTCCCTATGGTCTTTGCTAAAAAATGTTTATTGTTTGGGGGTTATAAGTGATTTTCTAGCAAACAAATACTGATTTATATTTGTAAACAAAAAGTGGCAGAAAAATCCTGGTCGGCAAGTGGTGAAAGTGTAAGATCCAGAAAGCATGGAAAAATGTAGCTTTGATTCTGCATACAATAATTTATTGTACATTATATATTTACCTTCATCCCAAAAACTACATTTGTTTTGTAAAGTCACTAACTGTGAAATGTTTTTAAAACAGCTCTAGTTTGTCCATTCAGAATGCATTTTCATTAATTAAGTTTGGCCAGCTTTCTGTGGTCACTGACCTGATTCTTGGAAGTCGATTTGCTTGGAAAGCAAAATATGTGAAGTATGCCTGTTAAATTTTACAAGTAATTTGTGTATTGAATTTACTACAAACAATTTAATTTTCTCTCATGGAGCTTTAACAGCAAATAAGAAAAATTATATAAAACAGTGTATATTTTATTTATACAAATAATCCTTAAAACAGGAAAACCTTTATATTAAAAAGCAATTGTTCTGATATCATGGTACATCTTTTATTGACAAAGATGACATTGAATTATCATAATACCTATATAACCACCACTGAGAGAATTATATACACTATCCGCAATAGAATCTTTCACCAGCAAACCCAACGCGTTTCAATTTGATTCTTATATATCTACTTCAGGGGAAAGGTATTTTTTTAATTTAAGAAAAGAACAATATAACATAACATGAAATTTTTTATCAATGGATCTTTGTGCATATCCCCTCATATCAGGACAAATACACTCACATCTTTAATAACTCATCCTCAAACATAAGTCAGAACATTTAAAACAGGGATACCATCTCCTCGGATCTAAATCTCAAAGTGCCCACCAGGACAGCCAAGTGAGCACACGAAGGATAAGGGATATCCATGTGTGTGTATTGCATTTAGTTGCACTTCAAAAACAATTAATTCACTTATGAAATCCGTATATGTGAGCTGTTTTACCTGCCAAAGGAATTTGTATTTCTGTCTATCAGATTCTAAGATTTACCCCTGGTTAAGGAGCAGGCACCCACTGGTGTCTTAACAATGGTTAGTCACCCCTGCTTTCAGCGGGGGGATTCTTCACTGACTGAAAGTGGTTAAGTGTAATGCCCTGTACACACGGTCGGAAAATGTGCGATCGGAGCTTGTTGTCGGAAATTCCGATCGTGTGTGGGCTCCATCGGACTTTTTCCATCGGATTTTTTTTTAAATTTTCCGACAACAAAATCCGTTCGCGTCAATTCCGACCGTGTGTGGACAATTCCGGCGCACAAAGTGCCACTCATGTTCAGAATAAATTCCGAAACTGAACTGCTCGATCTGGTAAAATTAGCGTTCGGAATGGATATAGCACTTTTGTCAGGCTGCAATGTTTTAAATTGTTTAATGCAGCGCACTCTCTTCTTCTTTATAATGCTAGAAGAATGAAGTACTTTTGCTGCTCATATTCACACAGAATTCTCACAAACTTCTTTCTTTATTACTTATCATGATTTCATCAATATAATATTTTTATTTGTCACATCTACCGAAAAAAATATTATTTTTGGGATGTTTTTAGATTAAATATTTTATGGGATTTTTTTAAAGCCTGATCTTGTGTTTTCTTTTTCTTTTCTTTTTTTTTTACTCCAGAATAGTTTTGGGTGTGTTTTGTGTGTCAAGTTACCACAACACCATTTTATCTTGTATTATTTAATCTCAAGGAGGTTGTTTGGTGTTGGTTTCTCTTGTTAATTTCACATTGTAGTTTTGAAATGTACCTGCCTCTTCACAAACAAACTGTCCTTTTTGAAGGAAAACACACATAGGCGAGTATAATAAATCAAACCAAAAATTTATTAAGGGCTCATAACCAAACAAAGAGGGAGGCAACGCTGGATAAACAGCAGAAATTGGCGAAGCTCTGGTCTTCCTTAGACGCTTCCTTCCAGGCTGTGGCTCTGGTGTTGGATGTGTGGCAGGAGGAGGAGGACCTGTAGGAGGAGGAGGTGGACCATGTTTGAGCTCACAAATGTGGCTTTGGCTTGTGAGTTGGCCCCTCAACCCCTTATTTAGTGCTTGTAAAATGATAAACTCACATAAGAGGCGTTGGCCCTCCTCCATTTCCATCATTTTGCATGCTGTTATGTCTGCAAAGTCCTCTTCAACACTGTGGGGGGTTCTAAGGGGCCTCAGTAGCCTTTCAAAATAGGCCAATTGCAGCCTCCTCCAGGGTACTCCTCTTCCTGCCACTTTTTTTTTGAACGCAGAGGGGAGGGACCTGGGTATCGGGCAGGCTACTGGGCCCGGCCACCTCCTGGCTGAGACTTTCCTGTGTATGAAAAAGGGACATCATTTTAGTTTTTGGTTCATTAATCACAATCAGAAATTAGGAATCCATACTAACATAGATTTAACATCATTAATTTGACCAACAGAAATATTTAGAAGAATGCTATACCTGACTCAAGCTGGGCTCCTCCACATGTTGCTGCCTGAAAGGCCCAGGTTGGATGTCAGAAGCCTCAGCTGGGGGGGAAGGAAGTGTGGAAGGAAGAGTAGAGAGTGTTGTCCTGGGTTCAGTCTGGCCTGCCAGAAAATGCAGTCTGTCATAGTACCACAGCCTGGGGACATAAATGTCATCTGCAGCTCCTGATTTCTGGGAATCCTGGACCTTCTTGTGCTCCCTTAGATAAGTGCTCCTCATGCCACCAATTAGGATCTTCAAATAGGTGATGTCTGCGGTGGGGACACCGGCTTCACAAATTCCAGCAATTTATCCAGCGCTGCCTTCCTCTTTGTTTGATTCTTATAATGTGGGTGGTTTACCTGCCACAGACAGGGCAGCTCCCAGAACATTTAAATGAATATAGGGATAAAGTCCTGATCATTCAATATATCAATTTTCTCTGCAAGACACAACACAAGACAAACCCTAATGTCAGGCTAAACTCTCCTAATCTTGTCCCAATGTAGGCCTCAATCTATATGCAGTATAGGCCCAAGTTTAAATGTTACCTTCGTCATCACATTCGGCGCTTCCTATACTCCTTCCTCCGCTCACAGATCATACGTATTTTATCATACTTGATCATACTTGATCATACTTGATCATACGTACGCTTTATATACACTGCGAATGTGTGAAACTCCACCCGCCCGTGACGTTCTTTCTAGTCTATTCCCCGCTCCTTCTCGTTCGGCGCAGTGGGGGAAGAGCACATTGCGGAGACAGAGCAGGTGCGTGTTAATTACAGCAACGAGGAGGAGGAGGAGGAAAGGCCGGAGCCAAAAACGTCACGATCCCGGAGGAGACAATTTAAGGCATCAAATATGTCCTTTGTTGAGATGGTGGAGATGGTCCACATACTGAAGAGGGCCGACTATGAGGGGAAGTATGGACTTTACCCCAACCCCAATGTCAGAAAGGCCAAGATCATGGCGAAAGTTGTGAAGAGTCTGCACCGAAATTTTGGGGTACGGCGATCCAAGGATCAACTGAGGAAGCGGTGACCGGACCTCAAATAAAGGGAGCATGATCAGTATAGAAGGATCAGGAGAGTGCTTCAAAAAAGTAAGTACTGTCCTGTGTTCCTATTCTTTATTTTTATAACGTTCGTGCTGCTCCATGTGCTTTTCTTTACTGTTGTACAGTTTAAAATGGCAACTTTCATGTTCATGGACACATTATTCGTTCGTAGGAAACATTGTTCGTTCGGCCAATAAAACACCATGTTTTGTCCAGATGCATTTCAATACATTTTTTCTGGCCTACTTCTCTTAAAATAATTTTGGTGTTTAGATGGGTTTGTAACTAGAATGAAATGCAAACTAGATTCTGTGTAAGGAGAGGACACTCAGCAGCTGTTTACACATCTGGACGCTGGAGCACTAGTGTGGGACACAAGAACACCCTTTTTATTAGGGGGTCCCACACAAGTTCTCCAGTGTATACTATAGGGGTGACTCCATCTGTGAAGCTTGTACAAAACAGGTAAGTATTCAAGCTTGACAAAGGAAAACAATATTTCTTCATCTTGGAACTTTGCCAAAATAAACAATTGTACCCCACTTCCAAGCAATGTTTCATATTCCTATTTCTTCCAACAAATATCTCTGTGCTAAGTATACCTATTTTTTTTTTTACATAGGGGAGAAAAGACTTGGAGGACACCACTCATCAGAGGAGACAACAGACCCCCAACCTCAGGAAGAAGGGGAAATCCCCCAAAGCCAAGCAGAGGAGGAGGAGGGAGACATGGTAGAAATTGTCACCACCAGGTGAGTGTCTGCGACCACAGCCTCAGGTAAGAGATGGATGCCGGAATATTTATAATACATGGTGTGTTTTTTTTATATATTTTTAGGTGATCGTGATGTTGTGGATGAAGGTCATTTCACCAGTGAAAGTGCCCAGATCCTGATCGGGGAGATCATGGGGTGTAATAGGGACTTGGAAAACATCAAGCAAAACATCAATGATGTTCAAAACAAATTGAAGATCATCATTGATGTTTTAGGGAGAGTTTAAAACCCCTTGAAAAACCCCTACTTCTTTCTGCTTTATTTTTCTGAAATTTTTTTGGCACATTTCTTAACATATTCTAGAAAAGCCAAATTTTGAAGATGCACACAGTGTGTCAACATGTGCTATCTGCCATCACGGGAGACTAATGTACGCGTTTTGGGGGTGCAACCCCTTCCTCAATAATAAAGTAGCTGAGAGGAAGGGGTTGCACCCACAAAACACGTCCATTGATCCCCAATGATGGCAGCTAGCACATGTTGACATTTGGCGATTTGTGTGCATCTTCTAAATTTGGCTTTTCCAGGGATGACTTCACCCCATCTGAGCGCAATATCAAACACAGTTTATAAATACTCATGTCTGATATTGCCTTCAATTTCTACAAAAGTTGAACTTTGTAAGTTCCAGAGTTGTATATTTCTTGTTGGTTTTAAACATTTCTACTTTTAATGTCACCGTAAAAATTGTTATACAACAAACATGTTGGTTTGTTTTAAAAACCTTTTATAAATGCACATGTGATTGTGCTTTGATTAAAAAGATTGCGAATCAACAATATGTGGCTTCTTCTTTCAATGCTCAAAAGCATTTTTGGTTTGTAAAGTTTGTGTGACTTCTGTGGCAATGGGGGTTATTTACTAAAGGCAAATCCACTTTGCACTACAAGTGCAGTTTCTGTGCAGTCTCAAGTGCACTTGTAGTGCAAAGTGTCTTTGCCTTTAGTAAATAACACCCAACAGTGCTTTTTAATTTTACACAATCATGCCATTTTCAGGACTCACCAAATTTCAGTCAGCGTCAGCTAAAAGAAAGACAAGCAGTAAATCTAAGCAAATATTGGATCAGTTTAAAAAAAAATTTTATTTAAAAAATGTCTCAGACATTGTCTGGCATATTGATGGCCCCCCTACCCGCAAAGTATTCCATGCGGGCACTCTGGGGGGGCAAGCCAGGACGGCCAGCTTCAAGCGCCGTCAGGGTTGGTTCATTAAGATTAATTCCGGCTTCAGGCCCAACTGAGCCAGAATAGTTCACAGAATTTCTCCTTAAAAAGTTGTGGAGAACACAGCAATCCAGGATGATGTGATTGAGTTTATATTCTGCCATGTGTATCAGTGTAAGAAATAGGCGGAACTGGCTGGCCATTATTCCAAACGTGTTCTCCACCACTCTTCTGGCTCTGGCCAGCCGGTAATTAAAAACGCTCTGATCCGGGGTGAGGGTTCTCATAGGGAATGGCCGCATAAGATGGTCCCCCAGCGCGAACGCTTCATCCGCAACGAAGACAATTGGGAGTCCTTCCGCATTGTCTTCTGGAGGTGGCAAGTCCAAGCTGCCATTCTGGAGACGCCTATAGAACTCCATGTGGGTGATGACTCCACCATCTGACATCTGGCCATTCTTCCCCACGTCCACATACAGGAACTCCTAAGTAGCCGACACCACCGCAAACATCACAATACTATTGAACCCCTTGTAGTTGTAATAGTATGACCCCGAGTTGGGTGGTGGGACCATGTGGACGTGTTTCCCATCAATTGCCCCTCCGCAGTTAGAAAATTCCCACCGCTGGGCAAAGTGGGAGGCCACAGTCTGCCATTCCTGTGGGTTGGAAGGAACCGGGGGAGTCAAACAAGAAAAAAAAATTAATCATTTTGCACATAAACATGGAAAGCAGACTAGACACAAACATTCTTGGCCAACATCAGTATAACATTTATTTTAGGGAGTATTTAAAGAAAGGTATAAGGTCCACCTATCCGATTCCCCCCCCCCCCCCCCACGGGCCATTTTAGAAATTTTATAGGGGGAGATGTTTTGGACAGGTAACCTTCTCCACTTCATTGAGAGATGAATGCCTAAATAATGTGTATTACTTTGGCCAGCCCCTCCTTACTTACACTATTGGCAGCCCACTGGACAGGTAAGAAGTGTCATAATACAACGATATAAATACACACTGTACACATTTTAGCACATTTTTACATTCTGCTATTACCTATCAAGGTAATAATAGGATACAAATACTTTAAACAGTACCATTTGAAAGTATTCAGGCAGGCCCTTGCACTACATGCTTTGGGGAATTCATCCATAAATCTGACCACAAAAGAGGTGGGTATAGTGTGTATGGGTTTGGCAAAGTCAGTAGATAGAGGATTGAGGATAGATAGAGGATTGGTATCAGCTGAGTTAGCAGTTGGGGGAGGGAGGGTTCCAAATGATTTTGGGACCAAAAAAAAAAGCCTCTGGAACTCTGCCTGAATTTAAAGCACAAATCACATTTTTTTTATTTTAGGGGGTGTATAGGGTAAAGCACTACTATGGAGCTGACAAAATACATTGTTAAGTGGCTACACGAGGTGAACATAAGGCCCAGGAGAGCATACTGGGGAGGGAAGTGAAGGCAAATATGTATGAAGGACAAAAAAAAATAACATAAAAATCCAGCATGCATGAGGACAAAGGGGACATTCACAGCATATTACAATCATGGTAATTAGGGAATGAGGAAAGAAATACAATACATTAGCAAACATTCTATACAATAAAATGTGATTTTAAAGAATATAAATCTTACCTTAATATACTTTCTGCAGGACCTGAATGATGGCAGAACAGGTCTCTGGGATAATGATCCCCAGAGCCTGGGGAGAGATGCCTGTGGAGAACTTGAGGTCCTGCAGGCTTCTCTCCGTCACCAAGTACCGCAGGGTGGCGACGAGCCTCTGCTCCGGAGTGATGCCTTGCCTCATGCAGGGATCCTGCCTGCTAATATAAGGGGTCAGCAAAGCCAACAAACGGTGAAATACGGGGTCCATCATCCGAAGAAAGTTCCTGAAATTGTCAGGATTATTCTCACGAATCCCACGGAGCAAAGGCATGTGACAGAACTGGTCACGCTGGAGCAACCAATTCTTGGTCCATGAACTCCTCCTCGCTCTGTTCATGGACTGGGCTTGTGTCAAAGAAAGAACCCCAATACCAAGCCCCCACACAGCACGAACTCTACGATGAGTACGTACACGCAACATGGCTAGAAAGCGGTCGGCTGGTCAGAATGAAGTAACAGAATGCACTGAAGGGGCAAGGCCTGTGAAGAGCGACCTGAAAATCAGTAACGAAAGAACACAATGACAAAGTCAATGGTAACTCGCTGCATGCACTGAAGAACAGATACAAACCCACAAGCACAAACTGAACACCAGAAAAACGAACTGAAAACCACGAGTCTGAAAAAGCACGAATCGTCTCTCACCAAACTTTTACTAACACGAGATTAGCAAAAGGAGCCCAAAGGGTGCCGCGCTTGGTACTGAATTGCCCTTATATAGTCTCGCCGTACGTGGTGTACGTCACCGCGTTCTTGGCATTTTGAAATTCCGACAACTTTGTGCGACCATGTGTATGCAAAACAAGGTTGAGCTAACATCTGCCGGGAAAAAAATCCATGGATTTTGTTGTCGGAATGTCCGATCAATGTCCGACTGTGTGTTAGGGGCATAATGATGAAAAAAAAATAGCAGACATTACATTAAATAAATAAATACATTTTTTTTTAAACCTGGCGTATGGGCCCCCCTCCCCCCAATTCATACTAGGTTTTTTCGGATCTGGTATGGATTTGGAAGGGGATCCCACACCAAAGTAAATACATTGCATCCTGAGCATGCAGCTTGGCAGGCCAGGAAAGGCGGGGATGAGCGAGCTCCCCTCTCCTAAACTAAACCAGACCACATGCTAGAGCGGTATGATTAATCGTTAAAGAATCAAGATCGTGATCTTAACACAGCATTTCCTCGATTCAGTGCAGAGAGTTCTCTGCTCAAGCCGACAGCTGTCAAAAAAAAAACAGGCAGCCTGTCAAGTTTTTTACAACTTCACTGAGGCGAGATAAAGAGAAACATTGTAACCTTTAGTTCTTTTAGATCTAAGGAATAAACTGCTGTCTGTATATGAGGGCAGTTTAACCACTTAAAGACTAAACCTTTTTCTGAGACTTGTTGCTTACAAGTTAAAATCAGTATTTTTTGCTAGAAAATTACTTAGAACCCCCAAACGTTAAATTTTTTTAACAGAGACTCTAGAGAATAAAATGGCGATTGTTGCAATACGGTATTTGCGATGTGGTTTTTTAAACGCAATATTTTTGGGAAAAATACACTTTAATGAATTTTAAAAAAAAAGGAAACAGTAAAGTTAGCCCAATTTTTTGTATAATGTGAAAGATGATGTTACGCCGCGAGAATCATGAGAGAATCGTGATCTTTATTCTAAGCAAAAAAATTGTGATTCTCATTTTAGCCAGAATCGTGCAGCTCTACCGCATGCCCTCAACATGGTGGGAGCACTTTGCCTTGGAAGGGACCTAGAGGAGGAGGAACACAGTGATTGCAGTGTAAGCAAGCTCTTATTGTTTAGAGGGGCAATTACACCACAAGCATTCCTCCCCTCTCTCCTTCGTTGTTTGTTCACTGTGGTCGCACTTTCCTCACATGTTTAATTCACAGTCCCAACTGATGATTTCTGTGCACAACAGTGAGAGATCTTAAAAAGGTAACCAGCAGTTTTTATTTTTTAAAGTTATGCTATGTTAATGGGAACATGTAACAAATATAAAGTAGGTGTTATCCCAATTTGGCTGCAAAAGAGGAAATACAGTTTAAGAGAGAAAAAAAGAACTAAAATGTGAATTTTTATTTTTTTCTAAAATCATATATTTAGGAGTACACTTTTGCTTTAACCACTTCAGCCCCAGAAGACTTGGCTGCTGAATGACCAGGCCATTTTTTGCGATTCGGCACTGCGTTGCTTTAACTGACAATTGCGCGGTTGTGCGACATTGTACCCAAACAAAATTGATGTCTTTTTTTCCTACTAATAGAGCTTTCTTTTGGTGGTATTTGATTATCTCTGCGGTTTTTATTTTTTGCGCTATAAACAAAAAAAGAGCGACATTTTTGAAAAAAACAACAACAATATTTTGTACTTTTTGCTATAATAAATATTCCCATTTAAAAAAAAAAAAAAATTCTTCTCACTTTAGGCCGATATGTATTCTTCTACATGTTTTGGTAAAAAAAATCGCAATAAGCGTATATTGATTGGTTTGCACAAAAGTTATAGTGGCTACAAAATAGGGGTTAGATTTATAGCATTTTTATTATTATTATTTTTTTTTTACTAGTAATGGCAACGATCTGCGTTTTTTATCGGGACTGCGACATTATGGCGGACACATCAGACACTTTTTTGGGACCATTGGCATTTATGTAGCGATCAGTGATAAAAAAAAAAAAGGCACTGATTACTGTAAATATGAAAAATTACCTTTTCTTTTCAATCTGCAATCAATGTAATTTTCTGAGAATACATTGCAATATGGCTACCTGGAGTTTTCTGTACACAGAGCGTGTACTGACCCCTCCCCAGAAACATCATTTCTTGCTTGTGTGATTGGCTCACCAATTTTTCTGCCTAAGAAACAAGTCAGATTTCAGGCATCCCTTGCAGCAAAAATGTCCTTTTTTGAGAGATACTTTCAATAGGAACACGTCTAAAGGAATGCAGGTCCAGCAGATTTCCTCATTAGTGCCCTGTAGCTCCACACCTGACAGTTAATTATGAAATCACTCCCATTAGACCCGCTCAGAACAGAGGCGCAGACAAACACACATGGATTACTTCAGAATAACAAAAGGTAGGACTCTGCAACAAAGTTTGTTTTAATCCTTGCAGTGTGCATTGATCAACCAGAGGGGAATGTTATTTTCTCAACAAAAGTGGAGTTACGCTTTACAATCAGAATTCACTCTGTCGCAGTCAGTACGTGCACACGTCTGATTGGTTGCTTTGGGTTTTGACACTTATAAATAAGAAATTTTTATTCACTGAGTCCAAATTTGCATATTATTAGAAATGTATTATAAAGGTATGGAAAGTTTATATATACTGAGCAATGTTAATATTTGAAAGATTAACATCTGGAACAGACTTTGATACACTTAGATGAGTGATTTCTTCATAAAACATTTATCAAACGTTTCATAATTAAAAAGATGACAGACAAGTGGACGTTTTTTTTCTGATGCAGATGACAGAAAGAAAGAGAAACAGCTGAGATTTAATAGACAAGGTTACAGCTGCAAATAATTATCCTTGCTCCAGAGGGCAAAAATATCTGGACTGGAATTAGCACTCGAGTACAGAGAAATACTTGTTCTATCTATCTAGATATGTTCACTAATGGAACGTTTTACTCGCACAGTTTGTGCAGCCACATAAGACGTTCCCTTGTTTAATGGAAGCTAATGTCTTGTTAAATACATTTCCATGAATAGTGGTACTTCACCATGAGTCGGTGTCGGTATGTGATACGCTATATCAGGGATATGCAATTAGCGGACCTCCAGCTGTTGCAGAACTACAAGTCCCATGAGGCATAGCAAGACTCTGACAGCCACAAGCATGACACGCAGAGGCAGAGGCATGATGGGACTTGTAGTTTTGCAACAGCTGGAGGTCCGCTAATTGCATATCCCCTGCGCTATACGATCACCAGAGTGCATAGGCGTGCGCACAGGGTGTGCCAGGTGTGCCTGGGCACACCCTAATCACCCTGTGCTGGGCAGATTTACCATGCTGTTTGGATGCAGAGAAAGGGACTGGGGAATGTCTGTCCTTAGTCCCTTTCTCTGTCTCAAAAGTGAGACATCAGGGGTCTGTTTAGACCCATGACATTTCACCAAAGCCCCCCAATGGGGCTCCTAAAAAAATTGTAAAAAAAAAGTAATAAAAAAAGTCAATTTATTTTTTATTTTTAAATAATAAAATTTTTAAAAAGTAATAATAAAAAATATATAAAAAATAAACTACTGACAACAATCTCTGCCCTTCTGACACCGTCCACTGCTCTACCGACAACAACCTCTGCCCTACTGACACTGTCCACTGCTCTACCGACACTGTCCATTGCCCTACTGCCCTATATATACAGTATATGCACACATATGAGCTTTGAGGTGCACACCCTAATGCAATAGGCTGCGCACACCTATTACAGAGTGTAATGGTGTATGAGCCTTAATAGGCGAGAGATACTAGGCTGATCATACAGTCTGCTTATTATGCACGATTAGCTTGTATGAATATCTTCTTATTTACAATTAACCATTGTAGAAAAAGTACATTTAATAAATACACTTGAAAAATTGTATCATATCAGGCGTTAGATGTAGTGGCAGCATTTGTTTTCTCTTTTTCAAGCTTCCATATTTTCACCTTGTATTCCTTAAAATAACACTTCCCTTTGTGTCTTACTGATATTTTCTCAGTAGTGGGAGCTTCTTTTACAAACTTATTTTGTCGCCTTAGTAGTATTCTTTTCTTATTCACACTTTTTACCACTTGTAGCATTTTTTGCGTGATTCTCACCAAGAGACAGTTTAAAAGAAACCTGTACTAGGAGATTTTGGTACACAGACATTGCTGACCTCCTTCTAAAAAAGCTAAATGTCTTGCTGTCTCTGACCTTAAAACTTTGTGGGCCCCTTTTACTCCTTTGCATAGCGTTAACACGTGAAACACCTTACCCATTCACCCCTATTTGCACTCTTTTCATTTAGCTATGTTGTACCAAATTGTTGGCTAAAGGCCATATTTGCCAACATACCCTTCCTCCTTAGGAACAATGACTTTCAGATTCTAATGTACATTCAATGAAGACTTTGGTTGATGCATCACCATTTACATCAGAGGTCGGCAACCTAACGAACGTGGTCCGCACCCAGCCCGCCGCCACTAAATGTCCGGCCCATCAGTGCACTTGATGAATTCATATGCACCTGGCCCGCGGAAGGTTTTAACCCCGGTCGGCTTTCTTGGGATAACAACCGATGAGGCTAAGAAGCCGCTCGGCTGTTATCCCAAGCAGCAGGAGGGGATGTCCGCCCACAGCTCGCCTGGGCTCTCCCCTCCCATCGGGAGGCCCGAGCGGATGTTACTATCTATGAGGGATGGCGAGATCACAGCACTGTAGCACCTGACAGTTCAGTGATTTTATTATGAAGGCATTTTTTATATATATCTTTGATGCAAGTGCATTACTTTTATAAATAAAGCAGATACCTTATAGGTTTTACACTATTGGAGGCTCTGTCTTGATTCTGTCCCTACATCTGGAGATCGCAATATCTGAACAGATTTTGGTGATTCTGAGCGACTGTTTGTTCGACATAAGCGATACTAGTCAGACAGGACTTTTTTATCTTATGGACTTTTTTTGGTTTGCACATTTTGTATATTTCATATGGTTTGTGAAATATTTGTTGTATTTAAAGTGGAAGTCAGCTGAAAAAAAATATTAAAAGCCAGCAGCTACAAATGCTGCAGCTACTGACTTTTAATATATGGACACTTACCTGTCCAGGGAGCCCGTGATGTCAGCAGCTGAAGCCGATCCGTCCTTCGGCTCTCGGCTGTTGCCGCTGCCGCCATCCTCGGTAAGGGAATAAGGAAGTGAACCCATGCGACTTCACTTCCTGGTTCCCTACTGCACATGCGTGAGTCGCGCTGCGCGTCCTTTCAGGTCCCTGCTGTGTTCTGTGTCTCACAGAATACAGCGGGGGAGAACGGAGTAGGCGCCGGAAGTGGCATAGGTCACCGCAAGCGCCGTGGTGAGCTATGCCAGGAAGTGGGAGCAAATACCTGTATTAGACAGGTATCTGCTCCCTCCTCCCCCCTGAAAAGTGCCAAATGTGACACCGGAGGGGGGGAGGAATCCAAAAAGTGGAAGTTCCATTTTTGGGTGGAACTCCACTTTAAGTCTGGAGTTTGACTGGGCCATTCTAACACATGGATATACTTTTGATCTAAAACATTCCATTGTAGCTCTAGCTGTATGTTTAGGGTTGTTGTCCTGCTGGAAGGTGAACCTCCATCCTAGTCTCAAGTCTTTTGCAGATTCTAACAGGTTTTTTTTTTAAAATTGCTCTGTATTTTGCTCCATCCACCTTCCCATCAACTCTGATCAGCTTCCCTGTCCCTGCTGAAGAAAAGCATCTCCACAACATGATGCTGTCAGCATGTTTCACGATGCGGATGGTGTGTTCAGGGTGCTGTGCAGTGTTAGTTTTCCACTATACATAGCATTTTGCTTTTAGGCCAAAAAGTTCAATTTTGGTCTCATCTGAGCAGAGCACCTTCTTCCACATGTTTGCTGTGTCCCCCACATGGCTTCTCGCAAACCGCAAAACGGGACTTCTTATGACTTTCTTTCAACAATGGCTTTCTCCTTGCCACTCTTCCATAAAGGCCAGATTTGTGGAGTGCACCACTAATAGTTGTCCTGTAGACAGATCCCACCTGAGCTGTGGATCTCTGCAGCTCCTCCAGAGTTACCATGGGCCTCTTGGCTGCTTCTCTGATTAATGCTGTCCTTGCTCAGCCTGTCAGTTTAGGTAGACGGCCATGTCCTGATAGGTTTGCAGTTGTGCCATACTCTTTCCATTTTCGGATGATGGATTGAACAGTGCTCCGTGCGATATTTTTTTATAACCTAACCCTGCTTTAAGTTCTCCACAACTTTATCCCTGACCTGTCTGATGTGTTCTTGGCATTCATGATGCTGTTTGTTCACTAAGGTTCTATAACAAACCTCTAAAGCAGAGGTCTCTGGTGGCCCTCCAGTTGTTACAAAACTACAAGTCCCATGAGGCATTGCAAGGCTGACAGTTACAAGCATGACTCCCTCAGACAGATGCATGATGAAACTTGTAGTTCCACAACAGCTGGAGGGCCACCAGTTTGAGACCCCTGCTCTAAAGGCTTCACCAAACAGCTGTATTTTTACTGAGATTAAATTACACACAGGTGGACTCTATTTACTAATTAGGTGACTTCTGAAAGCAATTGGTTCCACTAGATTTTAGTTAGGGGTATCAGAGTAAAGTGGGCTGAATACAAATGCATGCCACACTTTTCACATATTTATTTAAAAAAAAAAATTGAAAACCATTTATCATTTTTCTTTCACTTCACAATTATGTGTCACTTTGTGTTGGCCTATCACATAAAATTCCAATAAAACATTTACGTTTTTGGTTGTAACATGACAAAATGTGGAAAATATCTAGGGGTAGCAATACTTTTTCAAGTCACTGTATACCTGGATATACTGTATATAGTTACTAATAGAGATACCTCCAGATGAATGTTGCAGCAGAGTCCAGTTGCAGGGGCCCTTGAGAATAATCATGATGCAGCGTCCTTCTATGTGTCGGAGACCTGAAGACAAGATCAGTGATAATGGGAAGATCCTCCAACCTTTGTCCAACCAGTGTGCAGCGGAACTTCTCACTGGCAGAAACTGTGGTGTGGCACTGGAATTCAGAATCAGTCTACTCTGCATTTAATTCCTTAGCAGTTTCTAATCTAACATGCAACCGGACTTCTAACTACCAAAAGTTGCCATTGGATGCCTAACCTGGCTTTAGTCTATGCTGGTTATCAAGCCCTAAGCTAACACTAGTAGTGGAGTCTTGGATTACGAGCACAATCCGTTCCAGGAGAATGCTTGTAATCCAAAGCACTCGCATATCAAAGCGGGTTTCTCCATAGAAGTCAATGGAAACGAAGATAATTCGTTCCGCATTGACTTCTATTGCATGCAATACTGCATGTGGCCAAAGGTGGGGGAAGGGGCACCGTAGAGCGTTAGAAATATGTGAGGACAGCTCGGCTTATCTCAGAAACCCTCGGAATGGCTCGGAAACACTCAGGAACTGAGTATTTCCGAGTGTTTCCGAGTATTTCCGAGTGATTACGAGTATTTCCGAACGGCTCCGAACCATTCCGAGTGTCACCGGCGCCCCCGCAGCTCTAGCCAAATTCGGTACTGCATACTCCATTAGCTTGAATTCTGCTCGTTTTGCGAGACAACACTCGCAAACCGTCAGAATTTTTAAAAAAAGTTGCTCGTCTTTCAAAATGCTTGTTAACCGCGTTACTCATTAACCAAGGTTCCACTGCATAGAATCCCAGACCAGAAGGGACAGGGATAAACTAAAATAACAAGAGCTGTATATAAACTTTATTGCAATAAAAAGGTTCACCTACTAATATGCTGGAAGGTGACTACTACATACAAGCAGTAGTGCAGAGCTAGCAATCTAGCACTGTGCATGTGAGGTAATAACACTAGGACAGAGATACTCTGTCATAAGGATTCATATACACACTCAGTAAGCTATGGGCAGCTGTAGTTGAACTATAAATACAGAGAAATACTTGCATAATAGTCCCTGCTTTTGGTCCTGGAGAAATACAACAACTTTCCCATTGGCAGGATATGTGTCCTCAGACCTTTTTTCTCTCTCCACTTCCTTCTTCTGGGGCTTCCAAAGCAAGCCTCCCAGAGACAAGAAGTGCTAATATAGTATTATATGTAACACTGTAATATTAGCAACTAACAGTAGAAGGCAGCAGATCCATACACCATTAACATGAGGTGTAATGCCCCATATCAGGGGGGTATACCATACTGACACTTTCCTGAGGATCAAATGCTTCTTCCTGACCCTCAAATAGGAAACATTTTCACTTGTTTTTTTTGTTTTTTTTCACTCAAATTTGCTCCTATATCTGTATATTTTTTTACCATACAACCAGTACTTCCTTTCTAGACCAGGCAGGTGCCTTGCATGTCAGATCTGAGCCTCTGTAGAGTTCCCTAGGTGCCTGCATGTCAGATCTGAGCCTCTGTAGAGTTCCCTAGGTGCCTGCATGTCAGATCTGAGCCTCTGTAGTGTTCCCTAGGTGCCTGCATGTCAGATCTGAGCCTCTGTAGTGTTCCCTAGGTGCCTGCATGTCAGGTCTGAGCCTCTGTAGAGTTCCCTAGGTGCCTGCATGTCAGGTCTGAGCCTCTGTAGAGTTCCCTAGGTGCCTGCATGTCAGATCTGAGCCTCTGTAGAGTTCCCTAGGTGCCTGTATGTCAGATCTGAGCCTCTGTAGAGTTCCCTAGGTGCCTGCGTGTCAGGTCTGAGCCTCTGTAGAGTTCCCAGGGTGCCTACATGTCAGGTCTGAGCTTCTGTAGAGTTCCCTAGGTGCCTGTATGTCAGGTCTGAGCCTCTGTAGAGTTCCCTAAGTGCCTGTATGTCAGATCTGAGCCTCTGTAGAGTTCCCTAGGTGCCTGTATGTCAGGTATGTCAGGTCTGAGCCTCTGTAGAGTTCCCTAAGTGCCTGTATGTCAGATCTGAGCCTCTGTAGAGTTCCCTAGGTGCCTGCATGTCAGGTCTGAGCCTCTGTAGAGTTCCCTAGGTGGCTGCATGTCAGATCTGAGCCTCTGTAGAGTTCCCTAGGTGCCTGTATGTCAGATCTGAGCCTCTGGAGAGTTCCCTAGGTGCCTGCATGTCAGGTCTGAGCCTCTGTAGAGTTCCCTAGGTGCCTGCATGTCAGATCTGAGCCTCTGTAGAGTTCCCTAGGTGCCTGTATGTCAGATCTGAACCTCTGTAGAGTTCCCTAGGTGCCTGTATGTCAGATCTGAGCCTCTGTAGAGTTCCCTAGGTGCCTGCATGTCAGGTCTGAGCCTCTGTAGAGTTCCCTAGGTGCCTGCATGTCAGATCTGAGCCTCTGTAGAGTTCCCTAGGTGTTTGTATGTCAGATCTGAGCCTCTGTAGAGTTCCCTAGGTGCCTGCATGTCAGATCTGAGCCTCTGTGGAGTTCCCTAGGTGCCTGCATGTCAGGTCTGAGCCTCTGTAGAGTTCCCGGGGTGCCTACATGTCAGGTCTGAGCTTCTGCAGAGTTCTCTAGGTGCCTGCAAGTCAGGTCTGAGCCTCTGTAGCTTTCCCTAGGTGCCTGAATGTCAGATCTGAGCCTCTGTAGAGTTCCCTAGGTGCCTGCATGTCAGGTCTGAGAAACTGTAGAGTTCCCTAGATGCCTGCATGTCAGGTCTGAGCCTCTGTAGAGTTCCCTAGGTGCCTGCATGTCAGGTAGAAGCTTCTGTAGAGTTGCCTAGGTGCCTGCATGTCAGGTCTGAGCTTCTGAAGAGTTCCCAAAAAGCCCAGATAACTGGACACTAGCTCAACTATGTCATTTGGTGGAGGGGGATTATGGTGTGGGGTTGTTTTTCAGGGGTTGGGACTAGCCCCTTAGTTCCAGTGAAAGGAACTCTTAAGGCATCAGCATACCAAGGCATTTCGAACAATTTTATGCTCCCAACTTTGTGGGAATAGTTTGGGGATGGCCCCTTTCTGTTTCAAAATGATTGCGCACCAGTGCATAAAGCAAGGTTCATAAAGACATGGATGAGCGAGTTTGGGGCAGAGGACCATGACTGGCCTGCACAGAGTCCTGACCTCAACCCGATAGAACACCTTTGGTATGAATTAGAGTGGAGACTGCGAACCAGGCCTTCTCGTCCAACATAGGTGCCTGACCTCACAAATGCGCTTCTGGAAGAATGATCAAACATTCCCATAGACACACTCCTAAACCTGGTGGATGGCCTTCCCAGAAGAGTTTAAGCTGTCATAGCTGCAAAGGGTGTGCCAAACCAAAATTGAACCCTGTGTACTAAGACTTGGATGCCATTAAAGTTCATGTGCTTGTAAAGGCGGGCGTCCCAATACTTTTGACAATATAGTGTATCTGGGTGACATTCAGGCAGCTGGAGGTGCCTGCTTTGCAAAATAAGTGTGAATTTTAAAAGTATGACATTTGAGCATGAAATGTGTTACAACAAAATAGAACTGTGAGTGTGGTCAATAGAAATCATATTATACTTTTAATGTTATAATGTGTACTAGAAATTACAGAGTAGATTGTTTTTTAGACAAAATTACTAAGGGGTGTATTTATAAAAAAAATTGCAGAGCTATTCATCCTGTGAAATTACAAGTACATTAATGCTTTGCAAATAAGGCAACAACAAATATTATTAGACCATTTCTCTCCAGGTCCAATGTTTTTTTGCATACAGAATAACATAAATCAGAAAAAAATAATTCTTTACGGCCACTAGATGGAATTGATGATCATAGGAAATAAACACTTATTCACTATGGGCGTCAGCTACTTCTAATGGCAATAATGCACCATCTTCTGTATGAATGAATAGCATTCGACCTAAAGAGAAATTATCCTAAAAAGTTAGTTTTTACCCCTATTTGCACAGAACAAATGTACATGTAGTTTCATAGGATGCATAGTTCAACAAGTATTTATAAATACATTTATAAATACACCACTAATTGAGGTGATGGGAAGTTTAATGCAAACATCAAATTAGGTGCTGGAGACGTTCCTCTTTCTTTTTTTTTTATTTCCTCCAGCCAATCACCCAGGCCTCATTTTTGTTAAAATAATCATATCGTGCAAACTATTGTTCAGCTGATTTACAGAATCTTCATCCCAGTGCACTGTCCTAACTTTGCTTAGCAGTGCAGAAAGTACAGCTTTCCACATTTCTGAAAATTTTCTTGCTGCTGACATAGTGCTTTCAAGTCTGTACAAGACTGATATGGAATGTCTTCATTTATCCTATAAATGCAGATTTATGTAACAAACTTGCAAATTTACTGGGATTATAGCATAAAAGCATAGGCATTTACAAAATAATGCATGTAATATACGTATAAAGGTAAAGAATACACTTTATCATTACTTTAAAAGTAATATAACCAGACTTTAGATTATACACTGTAGATGTCTAAAAAGCTTATTCTGTATTAAATAAAACAGAAAAAATCATTGTTATACATTTTGTTCTAATTAAGAAAAGAGTGGGTATATTTCATAAACTACAGAGTGAATAATAATGTGGAGAAGAGGCCCAGGATGGTCCTGAACTACCCTACGGTTCTGTTGAAACTGATGCATGCATTCCAGTTGCCTTTTGCTTTGACAGTGCTAAGTAAGATGGTTAGCTTTGTATAGCCTCATAATAACCAGCATTGTAGTAGTAGAAAAATTGCTACATATTCAGTGAGCCAATCACATCAGCAAGAACTATCATTTTTAGTGTAGTCACCCTATCATCAGAGGTGTCTAGTAAATTTTGTATAATGTAATAGGTTTGCTCAGGCCGATTTGTGGCCTTTTCACTTGGCTCTCTAGGTTCAGGATTGCTGCTGTTCCCTTCTGCCTCCACTGGGTGTGACTGGCAATAATATGGGAGGAGGCGACAATCTTGGGTCATTGTGTATTGTCTCCCTTCTGACAACCACTAGGAGGTTCTTGGCCAGTGGAGCATGCTGGGGTGGATATAAATATTTGAGTGAGTTCTCTTCCCCCTGGGTTGCAGCCTTCAAAGTGTATGCAGAAGTTCTTGTGCTCACTAACCCAGAAGCCTTTTTGTCCTAGCAAAGAATCCTCAAGCTGCCCTAGTCAAGGAGGGTACAGCACCCAAGTTGGATAGCTAGTGGATGAAAGTCCTGTTGGAGGAGGATTTGTGTCTACCCTCAGAGGATCCTGACACTCCCTTGGATGGAGGAGAAGTGTGGTGGAGTCTGGAGCCTTATTGCCAGAGGAGTATGATACCCTGTGGGCTCCCACATGAGGAGGGACTGGTGGGCGGCTTGCAATAGGGGCATTCGGCAGTTGGGTCCTCGAGCACCGGCGGGGAACCCGAGAACAGGAGGATCGGGGCTGCTCTTTGCAACACCATTGCACAGAGCAGGTAAGTATAGCATGTTTGTTATTTTTTAAAACAAAATGGAGCCTTTAGGTATATTTTAAAGTATAACAAAAGGGAAAAAGTTTTTTTTTTAGCCTTGGATAAAGTGTAGAGGGATTAGAATACCTGTCTGGCTTTTGATGCCATCTGTGCCCCTAAAAGAGATATTCACCCTCTCTATTTGTCCCATTTAACCAAAGTGGAAAAAAAATCCAAAATTTTGGGTTGTGACCAAAACAACCCAATGCCAGGGGTCTCCCAAGCAAAATAGAATCAGAAGCTTTGATGCATTAAGAGAACTATGATTTAACTGGTATTGCTAAATATTGGTGGCTTTATTCGTCAGAGTATTGGGCTAATAATATTCCTGGCTATGCTCCCTTTCAGAGGAAGAGGGTAAAATGAAAATGGGGCGTCGTTCGTCTGTAACTGAGAGGGGATCTCAAAGTGAGTATGAAAAAGGACCTTGTTGATGGAGAAAGTGATGATGCTGAGACATTAGGGGTAGAGCTGCATTTGGGTTTGCAAATAGTTTCTCCATAATAGTCTTCAGATGGGAGTCTTCTTTCCCAGCTGAAGCCTATTATGGAGAAACTAGTCGGGTGGAGCCCATTGTGAGACATCTAACTGTTTGAGCTGGCTGGTGCAAACCACCGCTCTGCTTTTTATGTGCATTTATTTTTGCTGATGTTTGGCTGCCTTGATGTAAGTTTTTAGGGTGCTGTTTTAATAAACCCTTTTGTTGAAACATATTGCACTACGAGGATATCCTCTTCTTCCCTTATGCTCTGGCATTTATCCTTGAGCTGCTAAATTGAATATTACCGTGTTTCCCCGATAGTAAGACACCCCCGATTGTAAGACGTATCGGGAGTTTCAGAGGGGTCAGCTAATATAAGCCATACCCCGAAAGTAAGACATATGTCTTACTTTCGGGGAAACACGGGGGGATTTGCCTGCAGTGAAGTGCGGTACCCCTCCTTCTCTGTCCCCCTCCGTTCTCCCCCTCCGTTCCGCTTTCCTCCTCTGTGCCTCCCCGCTGTCCCCTCCGTTCCCCCCTCCTTCTCTGTCCCCTCCGTTCTCCCCCTCCGTTCCGCTTTTCTCCTCTGTGCCTCCCCGCTGTCCCCTCCGTTCCCCCCTCCTTCTCTGTCCCCCTCCGTTCTCCCCCTCCGTTCCGCTTTCCTCCTCTGTGCCTCCCAGCTGTCCCCTCCGTTCTCCCCTCCTTCTCTGTCCCCTCCGTTCTCCCCCTCCTTCTCTGTCCCCTCCGTTCTCCCCCTCCGTTCCGCTTTCCTCCTCTGTGCCTCCCCGCTGTCCCCTCCGTTCCCCCCTCCTTCTCTGTCCCCTCCGTTCTCCCCCTCCGTTCCTCCGTCCTCCCCCTCCTTCCCTTGTGAATAGACAGAGTCAGCTGACTCTGTCCATTCACATAACTGAAACATTGTAATCTCCTGTGATTACAATGTGTCAGTTTATGAATGGAGAGAAGCCGCTGTCTTCTCTCCTTTCATTCTCAGAGCAGCTGACGCTGCAGAGAAAGGGACTGGGGAATCTCTATCCTCTGTCTCTTTCTCTGTCTCAAGGGGGAGATATCAGAGGTCTGTTAAGACCCCTGATATCTCACCAAAGCCCCCCAACAGGGCTGATTAAAAAAAAAAAAAAAAAAAAAAAAATATTGCAATAAAGAATAAAAAATTTTTTTTTTTCCCAATATAAGACATACCCCGAAAGTAAGACATAGTGGGGCTTTTAGGGATAAAAAGAAAGTAAGACACTGTCTTACTTTCGGGGAAACACGGTAGCTCTTCCAAAGATACTGTGATTCCTGTGTTCATTGAAAAACCGGGTCCACGTTTACAGCTTAGGCTATGTTCCCACTATTGCGCCCCCAAAGTCGCACAATTTACACTGCAACTTTGCTATGTGATTTGTATTGCAATGTCATGCGACCGGAGAAAGCCATGTGAGAACAAGTCGCACCGAAGTAGGAACAAAGTAGTGCAAGAACCTTTTTTTTGAGTCGCTGCGACTTGAGTCGCACCAATTAGAACGGAGGCCATTGAAATACATGGGTTTTGACTTGTGTCAAAACATGTGTCAAGTCGCACAACAACTCGCAGTAGAGGAAACAGAGGCTTAAGGTGATGGAGCCTAATGGGATCATTATCCAGTGTCTGATACCGCTGCTATCTGGAAATTGGTTAATTTTTACAGCGTAGTCTGTTAGAGAATGGTGGGATTATTATCCAATGCTTGAAACTACTGCTATCATGTAAGAAGTGAATCTATGTGGTGATGGATTATTAAAGTCTTTGTGTTTTGAAGAGCACTGAAGTTCCCTTATATTTGGTTCACCCAATTTCCTTGAAGTGCGCAAAGGTTTTCACATACTTGGTTCACTCAGTTCCCTTTTGTATTAGGGTTTGCCAGTTGGATATTTTGTATGCACTTCTTTTTATGCACATTTTTTTATGCACTTGTTTTTTTAGGAGTTGACTTTATGCCCCTAAATTTTTGTCATGTGTATTTTTGCACTGTGAATATTTTTGTAGATTAGCGCACCTGTTTCTTTTAATTATCTATGCTTATGGTAGGGGTTCAGGCCTTTTAGGTTGCAGCTTTTCTTTATCCATTTATTTTCATTTATGTGTCTATGTGTTTGATTTCTTCATTTCAATAGTCACACTTCCCTCCACCAGGAGAGTAGGATAAGCGCAGGATTTTAACCCTTTTTTGACATACAAATTCACTTAGTGGGTAGCGACATCCTCCACCTGCAAAATCGAAGGAGCCGAACAGAAAATTGTCAGATGAACAGCGGCTTTCATCCAATCAAATGCAGTCATTGATCAGGCATTCTGACAGCAGTCCCCAGCGTGAGGAATAGCCCAGCGGGGGGATTTGTCCATCCGCACTGTATAGTAAAACTTAGGGCTTGCACAGGACACCCATGATGACTTAGGAACCTTCCAATGCTTTGAATGGCCTCCCTGTGTATTGATCTAGGTTTAATAAGTAATTTATTTATTATTGTATCCACATTCTTTAAAATTTTAGGTAGATATGATGAGTTCCCTGTTCTGCCACAACTCTTTAAGATGCTCGGACCCCGCTGATACACCTAGTTGTAATTTGGAGGCTACTTACACCTGTACAGTACACTGAAAAGAAGCCACAAGCAACTTGGTGGCACATAGAATAAGCGTATTATGACTGGGCCATTCTAACACATGAATATGCTTTGATCTAAACCATTCCATTGTAGTTCTGGCTGTATGTTTGGTGTTGTTGTAATGCTATAAGGTGAACCACCGCCCCAGTCTCCTCTCTTTTGCAGACTCTAACAGAGTTTCTTCTAGGATTGCCCTGTAAGGTAACACAAACCAATAAATGGGCAAAGATTTAGTTAGAATTTGTTAGCTTAATATGATTGCTAGCCTTAAGTATGGCATGTAGCTTACACCACATTAACACTAAACCAAACTAACATGGATTCCACAGTATTAATAAGGAACCCCATAAGCCGTGAGGTATATAATGGCAGTAAAGGAAGTATCACAGTAACTCTGTAATAACCAATTCAAAGAAAGTGTCCTAGAGGGCATTCTGTAGTGATACCTAGCACCTAGCGTGAAATGTTAAACCAGTGACATTGGGGCCCTTCTGTGAGGTGGTGCACATGAAACTGTCCCTTTAAGAGTTTGCAAGAGATGCCTGATGGGCTGCTAAATAAGGAGCAGTCTCTATTGCATTATCTCTGTCAGTGTTGAGATTTGCACAGGTGATTCAGCTCACCCCTCCTGATGCACAAAAATCCAGTCCAGAACACCTGGCGGTATGCTGTCCTTAGATAAATGGAACCCGGTGATTCAGGCCTCCTGAATAGGTCCTCACAAGGCTCAGTTTCTCAGCTCTTGTCCTCACTGGTTCTTCCTTGCTGTAAACACTCACAGTTCCAGTCCCAGCCCAGCAAACAATCTCTTAATGACTCAGTCCCACTGGTGCTATACTCACACACCTATCTTTTCTAGTTTAAGCAGAGACACACAGTGGTGGGTCTACACTCTCTCTGGTCCCTGCACTGAAAGAAACTCTGGCTCTGAATTCTACAGCTTGGCTTCATCTTGCAAAAGACCCAGGGCTCTCCAGAATTGCCCAGGAAAAGTCCTATCCCTCCTCCTCTGTTGTGCAGGGAATACTAAATTGTGAATTCCACAGCTCCATCAGGCCCCCTTCACTTGCATTGCACAGCTCACCTTAAAGAACTGTGTAAATCAAAAAAAGTCGCGCTGAAAACTAAAGTGACGAAAGGCAAATGCCTGAAAAATGATGTGAATGTGGAAATTGAATGTGGGTCATTAAGTAGAAGTGTCAAACACTATGAAGGAAACTAAAGGTGCTATTAAGTGAATAAAATATAAATGAGAATAACTGAGTATATGACAAAAAACAAATATTGCATATCACAATCAATAAACAATATGTACCTCTAGTGTCAATAAATACATTAATACAGCTTAACTGTAACCACAGAGCTAAACCATAATGGTGTAACAACATAAGAAACTAAAAAAACTAAAGAAAGTCCGTGATTCAAAAGAGCAGTATTAAATAAAGTCCATCCATATTACATTGACATGCATAGATTGAAACTGATCTCCAGGTGCTCTGTGAGGTAATGTGACAGGATCTCGCTGTGATAAGATATAAGGTGCGTAGATAAACCTCCACCTCCAAGAAAAATTGCTGCCTCTTACCAGATGGAAATGGTCTCTAAATTACAGGAGACCCAGGAGGCAGATGGCTGTAACCCCAGCCAGGGATCCTTAAGCAGGCACTCAGCGTACGGGACCGGGGACTCACTCCAAACAGCCTCAGCATTTATGGAAATATTGCCATGTAAAAAATAAATTGCTCCACATAGTGTAAAATCCAGCGATTTATTGTATAAAAAGTATAAAGATTGCACTTACAAAAGCATCGTAAATTGCAGGCATGTAAATAGAAAGCCGGCCGGCTCCAAGAAAACCCATGTCCTACGGGTCTGTGTATCGCGGTGTCGTCGGGACGTAGCTCCTCCTCCCTACGCCGTTTCGTCACAACAGGACGTGGTCACGGGATGTGAGCAACGTCCCGACGCACCGCTTAAATAAACACATCAATCATAACCCTCCACCGCAGTAAAACGGAAGCGCCATCTTGTGTCAGGGAAACAGTATGGGCAAGACCAAAAACATTACTCGAGTGGTAAATATCTAGATATACACCAAACGGTATTAAAAGGCTACACGGACCAAAAGGATGTGTGGTAAAGGAATATTGATAATACGAATTGGTTAATTAAACCAAAACAGAAAAAAGAAAAAAAACCCGAAACATAACAGACAAAGTGCAAACAGTCCCCGTATGGTATAGGGCTGCATATATAGACAATAGATATCAATCCAAGTGGAAACATCCATTATGCATTAGACATCTAATGCGTGCACATGTTGCTGAGAGGGAAACAAGTGCACCCAAAATTACTAGCACTAACCTCTAAAGAGCAAAAGTGAAATAGTAATTAAAATAAAAATATTAATGAAAAATTGAAAATAAAAATGGAAAAATAAAGTGAAAAATTGAAATAAAAATAAAATAAATTAAAAATAAAAATAAGTAAAAAATATTTTAATGAAAAATGGTAAAATTGAAAACCACAAAAAGAAAAATGGGTCAGGATCTGAGCCATAACAATGGATCCATATGTAAGATATTAATATAGTTAAGAGAACCGTTTCCCTGAAACAGGAGTGCTCTAAAAACAACTAATCATAAACTCAACATATAGGGTATTAAAAAACAGACTAATAGAACTTCTAAAGCATAAAAATATTGGACAGGACTGGTAATAACAGGAAAGCCCCTTATACCCTAAGAGTTGTCTATAAAGGCGTTAACGTCTACATCGACGTTAAGACCAAAGGGGGTATAGGACTTCAACTTATGAACCCAGGCCATCTCTAATCTGGAGATGCTACGTACCAGGGCACTCCCCCTCCAGTGGGGCTTAAACTTGTCTATCCCTAAAAAGATAGTGCCTGTAGGGTCTCGGTGGTGAGCTGTCAAATAATGCTTCGACACGGAATGCTTTGTGAACCCTCTCCTGATATTATTAATGTGCTCGTTTAGTCTCACCTGCAAGGGTCTTTTAGTACGGCCCACATATTGCAGGCCACACGGGCACTGCAATAAATAAACTACTCCAGTGGTGGAGCATGTGATAAAGGGCTCAATGGTGTAGGACTTGCGTGTACATGTAGAAATAAAATTCATTGTCCTTCTACTCCTACAGCCATTCAGCGAACAAACCTGACACCTCCTACATTGGAAATATCCTGTCAGCTCCGAAAAGAAACTAGGCCTTGAAACTGGGGGATCAAAAATATTGGGTGCCACTTTATCCTTAAAGTGCCCGTGTGGCCTGCAATATGTGGGCCGTACTAAAAGACCCTTGCAGGTGAGACTAAACGAGCACATTAATAATATCAGGAGAGGGTTCACAAAGCATTCCGTGTCGAAGCATTATTTGACAGCTCACCACCGAGACCCTACAGGCACTATATTTTTAGGGATAGACAAGTTTAAGCCCCACTGGAGGGGGAGTGCCCTGGTACGTAGCATCTCCAGATTAGAGATGGCCTGGGTTCATAAGTTGAAGTCCTATACCCCCTTTGGTCTTAACGTCGATGTAGACGTTAACGCCTTTATAGACAACTCTTAGGGTATAAGGGGCTTTCCTGTTATTACCAGTCCTGTCCAATATTTTTATGCTTTAGAAGTTCTATTAGTCTGTTTTTTAATACCCTATATGTTGAGTTTATGATTAGTTGTTTTTAGAGCACTCCTGTTTCAGGGAAACGGTTCTCTTAACTATATTAATATCTTACATATGGATCCATTGTTATGGCTCAGATCCTGACCCATTTTTCTTTTTGTGGTTTTCAATTTTACCATTTTTCATTAAAATATTTTTTACTTATTTTTATTTTTAATTTATTTTATTTTTATTTCAATTTTTCACTTTATTTTTCCATTTTTATTTTCAATTTTTCATTAATATTTTTATTTTAATTACTATTTCACTTTTGCTCTTTAGAGGTTAGTGCTAGTAATTTTGGGTGCACTTGTTTCCCTCTCAGCAACATGTGCACGCATTAGATGTCTAATGCATAATGGATGTTTCCACTTGGATTGATATCTATTGTCTATATATGCAGCCCTATACCATACGGGGACTGTTTGCACTTTGTCTGTTATGTTTCGGGTTTTTTTTCTTTTTTCTGTTTTGGTTTAATTAACCAATTCGTATTATCAATATTCCTTTACCACACATCCTTTTGGTCCGTGTAGCCTTTTAATACCGTTTGGTGTATATCTAGATATTTACCACTCGAGTAATGTTTTTGGTCTTGCCCATACTGTTTCCCTGACACAAGATGGCGCTTCCGTTTTACTGCGGTGGAGGGTTATGATTGATGTGTTTATTTAAGCAGTGCGTCGGGACGTTGCTCACATCCCGTGACCACGTCCTGTTGTGACGAAACGGCGTAGGGAGGAGGAGCTACGTCCCGACGACACCGCGATACACAGACCCGTAGGACACGGGTTTTCTTGGAGCCGGCCGGCTTTCTATTTACATGCCTGCAATTTACGATGCTTTTGTAAGTGCAATCTTTATACTTTTTATACAATAAATCGCTGGATTTTACACTATGTGGAGCAATTTATTTTTTACATGGCAATATTTCCATAAATGCTGAGGCTGTTTGGAGTGAGTCCCCGGTCCCGTACGCTGAGTGCCTGCTTAAGGATCCCTGGCTGGGGTTACAGCCATCTGCCTCCTGGGTCTCCTGTAATTTAGAGACCATTTCCATCTGGTAAGAGGCAGCAATTTTTCTTGGAGGTGGAGGTTTATCTACGCACCTTATATCTTATCACAGCGAGATCCTGTCACATTACCTCACAGAGCACCTGGAGATCAGTTTCAATCTATGCATGTCAATGTAATATGGATGGACTTTATTTAATACTGCTCTTTTGAATCACGGACTTTCTTTAGTTTTTTTAGTTTCTTATGTTGTTACACCATTATGGTTTAGCTCTGTGGTTACAGTTAAGCTGTATTAATGTATTTATTGACACTAGAGGTACATATTGTTTATTGATTGTGATATGCAATATTTGTTTTTTGTCATATACTCAGTTATTCTCATTTATATTTTATTCACTTAATAGCACCTTTAGTTTCCTTCATAGTGTTTGACACTTCTACTTAATGACCCACATTCAATTTCCACATTCACATCATTTTTCAGGCATTTGCCTTTCGTCACTTTAGTTTTCAGCGCGACTTTTTTTGATTTACACTATTTTCAGCTTACTACTTTCTAGTCGCAGCTTTTCTTTAATCAGTGTAAGCGCAGTATTTATTTTTTACTCACCTTAAAGAACTACATTTTCCAGAATCCATGGTGGCCGCTGCATAGCAAGTCCTCTTGCCACTGATTGGCTTAGATCCTCTGCTGTCAGGAAGGAGTGCAGGCAGGAGCAAGCAGCAGGAGCTTTCACACAGAGCCCACTCTGCTCACACAGAGGGGTGAGAGGAACACAATCTGTTCTGCTCACACAGCCGAGAAGCGAGGGGTGAGAACCAGCTGCTGTATAACACACAGAAGTCCCAGCTCTGACACACAGGGCTGCACACAGCTGGCAGAGCACACAGATACAGTGCCTTGAAGAAGTATTCACGCCCCTTGAAATTTTCCACATGTTACAACCAAAAATGTAAATGTATTTTATTGGGATTTTATCTAATAGACCAACACAAAGTGGCACATAATTGTAAAGTGGAAGGAAAATAATAAATGGTTTTCAAAATGTTTTACAAATAATTATCTGAAAACTGTGGCGTGCATTTGTATTCAGCCCCCAAGTGAATACTTTGTAGAACTACCTTTAGCTGCAATTACAGCTGCAAGTCTTTTTGGGGATGTCTCTACCAGCTTTGCACATCTATAGAGTGAAATTGTTGCCCATTTTTCTCTGCAAAATAGCTTAAGCTCTGTCAAATTGGATTTAGAGCGTCTGTGAATAGCAATTGGATTTAGGTTTGGACTTTGACTGGGCCATTCTAACACATGAATATGCTTTGATCTAAACCATTCCATTGTAGTTCTGGCTGTATATTTGGGGTTGTTGTAAAGTGAGGCCCGGAATGATGGAAAGAAGAGGAATAGTGCAGGGCCGGGCATGACAGTGTGTCTAGTGACACACATAGGGTTAATGTTTCAAGGAAAAGTGTGGGAGGAGATAACAGGAAAGTAAGGAGGAGTGGCCTTATAAAAGAGGGGAGGAGCAAAAACGGAACAGTGTGCTGGGAAGGAGACACGAGGAGGCAGAATTTCTCTGCTCCTCAGACACAATGGCGGACGTTGAGGCGATTTTGGCGCGGTTGTGGCAGGCGGCGGCGGCGGCGGATGGATCCGACTGGCTTCGCAGCCAGGTCACAGCAATGCTCGGGGGAGAAGCAAGCCATGCAGGGGGTGAAGGTGAGCCGTCTGCGCGTGCGCGGAGATCGCGGCCTCCGGCGCGCTATTCACCTGGGCCAGGACATGGACAGGGTCGTCTGACACGGAGCCCAAGGGGGGAGCAATCGGCACCACCGGCCAAGAGGAGCCACGCGGGTGATTCGGTGGGGCCCGGGCGGGTTACACGCCGCGGTCACGGAGCGGTGGGCGGGGTCACGGGCCAACATGGCGCCACTTCTCCGCACGCTGGCACTGCACGGAGGATTTCGAACAGCCCCTCAGTACCTCTGCACGAGTGTGAGCGGGTGGACAGAAGGGGGAGAACGGCGCCGAGAGCAGCAGCGCCCGGGTCGCGTGGATCGAGCGGCACCGCGGGTGGGCGGAGCTTACCGGGCGGGGGGGACGTGTCCCAAGATGGCGATGGAAACAGCGCCCAGGCTGGCCCGTAGCTGGAAGTTCAGGGCAGCAGGGATCAGCAGTGACTCGTCGCACAGTGCAGGCCTCACACCAGCGTGGGCTTCCGGCCTCCGGGAGGGCTTCTCCTGGGGGGCTACCTCTGACGCCAGTCCCAGTGCAAGGGGAACAGTCTGAAGACGAGGTGTCCGATGAGGAAGATGGGCTACAGCAGCCGGAACCAGCAAGAGAGAGCAGCACAGCGGCTGTTGGGAGGAATCCTGGTCAGCCCGGTAAGTCTAGTGATAACTTTTCCTTTACCAATGCTTTGCAGGGCTTGCTGGGGGGGATAGCAACAACTGCAGGAGGGATGGTGACACCTTCGCAGAGCGGGGTGGGTCAGGTTACTGACCAACAACTGGCGAGTACTGCACCCGCCAGTTCGGGGTCAGGGGGACAGCTCCAGGAGCTATTGGAGGGTTTAAGGGCCCTGGTTGGTCGCTTTGGAGAGGGACCAGGGCAGGCTCCGCAAGGGGATGCACAAAGGGCGACAGGGGGGGCTGCGGTTACAGAGGTGCCAGCTACCACAACGCCAGAGAAGGTGGCAGACAAGGAAACAGCAGGTGAGAAGGGGGCTGCAGAAACTAAAGGCAGGACTGATGTGGTTAGGCTGGCAGATGCTGCAAAATGTGAGATATATGTTTGTTTTGAAGGCCCGTTAGGGGCACACTTGAAACCTAAAGTGAGAGAAAAAATTCATAAAGGTGAGTACGTGGAAATTTTCTCCTTGTTGCCATTGGAAAAGTTTAACCTGGATAGGGTTAAACCCGACGATTCCAAGAAGGAGGATGAGGAGAAGAGGAGATATAGATTGATACCGCGGACGTTTGTGAATTGGTTGCAAACGTTCGCTATCATGGCTAGTGTCATTGGCGAAAAGAACCCTGAACATTGTTCGGGGTTGTTTTGTTATATGGATGCTATAGGTGAGGCACATAGAGTGTACGGGGGAACTGCGTGGTTACGTTACGATGAGCAGTTTCGTCAACGCAGAGCGGTGCGTCCGGCTCTGCGTTGGGACCATAAGGATATTAGCCTATGGATGAAGCTGATGTCGTCGGCTAGGACCCCGCCTCAGTTATTTCAAGGGGGGGCCGGGGGTACTAACTCCTCAGGACTACCGGCCGGCAGAAAATGGGGGGTATGCTGGCAGTATAATGAAGGATCCTGTAAATTTGGGGGGTCCTGCAAATTTAAGCACGAGTGTTCAGGCTGTGGGGGAGCCCACACCCTGTCTCGGTGTTTCAAAAAAGGTAAACGTACCGGGGAGTTTGCTCACAAGAGGGATGACGCCGGTGAAGGTGGAAAGGATGCAACCTTTCCTAAGTAAGTATCCGGATAGGAAAGCAGCGTTACTGATCACTGAGGGTTTTAGAGAGGGGTTCAAAATTCCATGTTCATTGGCGGTGGTTCCTCCAGTAGCACGGAATTTAAAATCTGCGTTGCAACACCCGGGGGTGGTGGGGGAGAAATTGGAAAAGGAAGTGGCTTTAGGACGGATGGGGGGGCCATTTGAGGCAAAACCATCGAATGACTTGGTGGTGTCCCCTCTGGGGGTGGTGCCCAAGAAAGAGCCGAATAAGCTTCGGCTCATTCACCACTTATCATTTCCAAAAGGGGGTTCGGTTAACGATTTCATTGACCCGGACGTCTGCACCGTGTCATACACTTCGTTTGATGCGGCGGTTCGATGGGTCAGGCGCTATGGAAAAGGGGCACTGATGGCAAAAGCTGATATTGAGGCAGCGTTTAGGCTGCTGCCAGTACACCCGGACAGTTTTTGGCTGCTGGGTTGCCAGTGGCAGGAACAATTTTATGTGGACAAATGCTTGCCTATGGGTTGCTCCATTTCCTGCGCCATGTTTGAAGTTTTCAGTTCCTTTTTGGAGTGGGTGGTAAGAGAGGTGTCCGGCCTTGAATCTATGATACACTATTTAGATGATTTCCTATGCATAGGCCCACCGTCTTCCAGTGTGTGTGCAATTTTATTGTCAACGTTGCAACACACTGCAGAACGGTTTGGTGTTCCCCTGGCTGCTGACAAAACTGAGGGCCCCACCACGGAGATTAGCTTTTGGGCATTGTTATTGATTCAATGGCAATGGAATGTAGGTTACCGCAAGGAAAGTTACTGGATCTGCAGACGGAAATAAGGCGGGTCCATGGGATGAAGAAAATACAGCTGAGGGATCTCCAATCTTTGCTTGGTAAGTTGAACTTTGCTTGTAGAATCATACCCATGGGTAGGGTCTTTTGCCGACGGCTGTCTGCAGCTACGGCTGGGGTAAAAGCACCGGCCCATGTCATTAGGCTTACTAAGGATCATCGTGAGGACCTAAAGGTATGGTATCAATTTTTGTCGGAATACAACGGGAGGTCAGTGTGGATGTCTGGTCCGGTAAGCAACTTCGATGTAGAATTGGTTACTGACGCGGCGGGATCTACTGGATATGGGGCGTTCTTTAAGGGTCAATGGAGTGCAGAACCATGGCCAAAATCCTGGGTTTCCTTCGTAACTTGGTACTATTGGAATTGTTTCCAGTAGTTCTGGCTATGGAATTATGGGGCAAGGCTTGTCTGAATTTAAAGTTGCGGCTGAACTGTGATAATATGGGAGTGGTGCAGGTAGTCAATCGCTTGTCAGCGTCTTCTCAACCTGTCATAAGACTATTACGACAGTTGGTATTACGGTGCTTGCAATTGAATATTTTCATATATGCTGTGCATATACCTGGGATTGAAAACACGCTGGCTGATTCACTGTCTCGCTTTCAGTGGGACAAGTTCAGGGAATTAGCTCCGGCTGCAGAGAAGGAAGGGATTCCTTGCCCGGGTTGGATCTGGGAGCTGGCATTGGAGTCATTGCAGGATGGATACAACAGTCTGTGAGTGAGTCCACATGGTCGGCCTATGTGAAGGTATGGGGTGAATGGTTGAGACTTGTACGGGAATCCGGAGCAGAGGATGACGGGGGAGAGTTGAGATTATTGGTCCTTTATTTTGTGTCCAGGAATATGGAAAATGGGGTGGGGGTATCGTCTATTGGTAAGAAATTGGCGGCGCTGTCGTTTCTGTTTAAGTTACAGGGGATGGAGGATTGGACGAAGGAATTTTGGGTACGGCAGGCATTAAAAGGGTACCGGAAGGGGCACAAGAAAAAAGATAACCGTAGACCGGTCACTTTTGCCAACCTGTTGGCAATTTGTGATCAGCTAGGGTTGGTGTGCAGCTCAAGTTATGAATGTTTACTGTTTACAGCGGCTTTTTCGCTGGCGTTTTTTGGGGCGTTTCGGGTAGGGGAGTTGGTCAGCCCATCCAAAAAGGAAGCGGGGGGTATTTTGGTGCAAGACGTGTGGGCATGCACGGGGAGTGTGTGTTTACGGCTGAGGAGGTCGAAAACAGACCAATTGGGAAAGGGCATAGATGTGTGGCTGCATGCATTACCGGGATCGCCAGTATGTCCGGTGAGGACGGTTGGTGAATTTGGGAAGATTAGACCGGTAGGTGAGGGTCCATTTTTATGTCATGAGAATGGTGCTTACCTTTCAAAGTTTCAATTTGTGGCGGTGTTTCGAAAATGCTTATCGATAATAGGTTTGGATGAGAAGGCATACGCCTCACACTCCTTCCGCATTGGGGCGGCCACAGAAGCTGCCAGATGCGGGTTGGATGAAGCAGCGGTGCGGAGGATCGGTAGATGGGAATCAAAGAGATTCCGTTCATACATTCGCCCTCAATTAGTAGTGGAATAATAATTAAAAAATAAAAATAAAAAATTATATATATATATATATATATATATATATATATATAAATAAATGAAACCCGTATGTTGGATGAGTTTGGTTTTCACATATAGGTAGTGGGTGTTTTTTGGTCTGTTGCGTTGGTGATATCACCCTGCCTTGTTGTCTTTTCGTTTCAGATGGAGTGCTCCACGCCTCGTCTGGATACTGGGACACTCCTACGTTTGTTGGGGGGCAAGGAGAGGTGATGCGAGACCAGATGGGCGCCAGTTAGGCATATCGAGAAGGGAGGCTTTTATCAAGTGGCTGGGGAGACCAGAAATGATGTGGGGCAGAGTGGTTTCAGAGGTGGAACGATTTGCCTAGCTAGATAGACCTCCGGATGTGTTGGTCATACACGCTGAAGGTAACGATTTGGGGGTGAGGACGGTCAGGGACCTGATAGAGGATGTAAAAGCAGATTTGTTGCACTTGCACACTACTTATCCGAACACTTTGCTACTATGGTCTGATATTGTGGCACGAACTTCGTGGCGCAATGCTAGGTCTGTGGTAGGGATTAACAAGGCTCGTATACGTGTCAACAAGGTGGTGGGGAGGTTTTTGGTTCAACAAGGGGGCATGGTGATTCGGCACAGAGAGCTCGAGATAAATGTAGGCCTCTATTTGAGGAGGGATGGGGTCCACCTCACAGATGTGGGGACGGATCTTTGGACCATGGGTTTGCAGGAAGGAATACAACGGGCCTTGAGGGTGCGGAGGGGCCCTTAAGTATAAGGTTTCATCCTTTCGGGCTGTGGCTGGTTTGTTGTTGTTGGTCGGTGACGGTAGCGGTAAATAAAAGGTTAAAAGGGGTGGGGGGTCAGCAATAGTATGGCCCTTCCTGTGTTTTCCTGAAAGGAATACCGGTATGTTGCACTGCGGGAGGGGGTTGTCTCCGAGCGGTAAAGCTGGAGGCCTTATCAGTTTTGAAACATGTTCCTGCAGTGCCCTCTTGTGGATATGTGGTAAACTGGGGTAGCTCCGTCATTGACCAACAGATTGTTTAAAACATGTTGTTTTATCTGAGTTTATATGTTATTCATATTGAAGTTAATATTGGAGGTAATTTTATACAGTTGTTTAATAAAAGGCTGTTATGGCCATTTATACTCCAGATGAAAGGTGTGGTCTCGTTATTTAAGTTGGTAAGAGGGTGGAGTATGGGTGGCTAACAGTATGGGTAAAAATGGGGTACATCTGGACTACACTAGTCATGCTATAAGGTGAACCACCGCCCCAGTCTCATCTCTTTTGCAGACTCTAACAGAGTTTCTTCTAAGATTGCCCTGTATTTGGCTCCATCCATCTTCCCATCAACTCTGACCAGCTTCCCTGTCCCTGCTGAAGAGAAGCATCCCCACAACAAGATGCTTTCACCATCATGTTTCACAGTGAGAATGATGTGTTTAGGGTGATGTGCAGTGTTAGTTTTCTGCTACACATAGCGTTTTGCTTTTAGGCCAAAAAGTTAAATTTTGGTACCATCTGACCAACAAGTTTGCTGTGTCACCCACATGGCTTATCACAAACTGCAAACAGGACTTCTTATGGCTTTCTTTCAACAACGGCTTTCTTCTGGTCCTTCTTCCATAAAGGCCAGATTTGTGGAGTGCACGACTAATAGTTGTCCTATTGACAGATTTTCTCCCACCTGAGCTGTGGATCTCTGCAGCTCCTCCAGAGTTACCATGGGCCTCTTACCTACTTTTTTTAATGTGTGCTCCTTGCCCGGCCTGTCAGTTTAGGTGGACAGCCATGTCTTGATAGGTTTGCAGCTGTGCCATACTTATTCCATTTTCAGATGATGGATTGACCAGTGCTCCCTGAGATGTTGAAAGCTTGGGATATTTTTTTTATAACCTAACCCTGCTTTAAACTTCTGCACAACTTTATCCCTGACATGTCTGGTGTCTTCCTTGGCCTTCATGATGCTGTTTGTTCACTTTTTTTACTAATTAGGTGACTTTTGAAAGCAAATGGTTCCACTAGATTCTAGTTAGGGGTATCAGAGTAAAGGCAGCTGAATACAAATACACACCACACTTTTCAGATATTTATTTGTAAAAAAAATTGAAAACCATTTCTCATTTTTCTTCCACTTCACAATTATGTGCCACTTTGGTTTGGACTATCACATAAAATCCCAATAAAATACATTTACGTTTTTGATAGTAATATGACAAAATGTGGGAAATTTCAAGGGGTGTGAATTCTTTTTCAAGGCACACTGTACATCTGGAAAGCAGATAATGTTTGTGCTAATTCTTTAGAGTTTCTTTTATTTTATCATGAAATCTCCCTACAGGTTTGTGTAGCCCTACCATCAGTGGCGGCTGGTGCTCAAATTTTTTGGGGGGGTGCAAACGAACTGAAAAATACAGAAATTGCAGCCACTGTGCCCATCATATGCAGCCAACTGTGCCCATCATATGCAGCCAACTGTGCCCATCATATGCAGCCAACTGTGCCCATCATATGCAGCCCACTCTGCCCATCATATGCAGCCCACTCTGCCCATCATATGCAGCCACTGTGCCCATCGTATGCAGCCAACTGTGCCTATCATATGTAGCCTCTGTGCCCAGCAAATGCAGCCAACTGTGCCCATCATATGCAGCCAACTGTGCCCATCATATGCAGCCAACTGTGCCCATCATATGCAGCCAACTGTGCCCATCAGATGCAGCCAACTGTGCCCATCAATTCCAGCCTCTGTGCCCATAATATGCAGTCACTATGCCCAGCAAATGCAACCAACTGTGCCCCATCAATTGCAGCCTCTGTGCCAATAATATGCAGTCACTGTGCCCCCCCCCCCCCCCGCCCACCCGGTGTCTGCTTGGCACTTACCCCATCGTGGTGGCGGGTCAGGCGGCTAGCTGGGGGACGGATAGCGCGGTGACGGCCCCTGTGTCTTCCATGCACGTTTTATTCCTGTTCTGCTAGGTGGCCAGTGGGATCGCCTCTGCCTTCAGCCAATCAGTTGACCAGTATTACATCCACGCCTTCTGATTGGCTGAGAGGCGGTTCTGTGTTAAAATAGCAAATATTAATTTGCTTTGCTAACACACCTGGGTGGATTGCAAGCGCAATGGTTTGCAATCGCAATTCACCTTTTTTGAAGCCTATTAGAGCCTATGGCTCTAATCAGGTGCTTCAAACAACCCCCCCCCCCCCCCCCCCGCCGCTGTAATTCAGGTGCCCGAAATCCGAATAGGGGCCAGACACCTGAATAGGGGGTGGCTACAGCATCCAGGTATAGATTCTATCCATACTACACAGAGGGGGTGGCTGGAGAGACGGGGAGGCACCTGTGCGCCCTTAATGGATGCACCGCCACTGCGTGCTACAGCTTAGCATCTCAGAGCTCTTTGTCTCTTCCAAAAGGTGAGATTTGACTGTGTAACATGTCCAAGGTTTCAGCAAACAGATTTTCCCTGTTGGTGACCATGAGGTGTTTTCATCTGAATGTAGTAAGTAGAAACTAAAACAGGCTGAGGTCAGCTACACACTATCTGTCAAATCAAGTGCCAGATAAAGAAAAGAAAACCATATAAAAGAGAAAACTAATGATAATCGCTTTGAAAAAAATGTGCTATCAGGAAGGCTTTTGTTGTAGAAAAGACTGTGGGGTTGATTTACTAAAGGCAAATAGACTGTGCACTTTGCAGAGCAAGCGCAATTGCTCCAGAGCTTAGTAAATGAGGTAAGGCTTGACTTTTCAAAGAGTACCCAATCCTGTGCAAGGAAAATTTAAAAAAATGCATTTTTGCTTGCACATGATTGGATGATGGAAGTCAGCAGAGCTTCTGCTCATTTACTAAGCTCTGGAGCAACTGCTCTTGCAGAGGACAACTGCACATTGCATTTCCCTTTAGTAAATCAACCCCTGTATGTCTCATTTGCAATAAATGTAACTTACCTACCTACTAGCAGTTTTTGGAAGATTGCACACTGAGCCACATATTTGCAGTTCAGTATACAATCTTGGCATATCCTGGTGTCGGGATGAATCAGCTCCTCTGTGCATGCACAGGTGTTACATCATCCCAGGCTAGCCACTCAAGACAAAGAGAGCAAAAGAGCTAGCATATGTCACAAAGATGGAATTAGGCCTTGTTCACATGGGTGCAGGGCTTTTTTTCTCAGAGAATAGGTGCAAGAACTCCCCCTTTCTGAGTCACCCCTTTTCTCCACCTCTACCCACCTTCGAGCACCCTCTACCTACCTCTCATTACTGCCCTTTTAGAGAATACAGAACCAAGTATCATTTTGTGGTGATAAGTCATTTGTATGGAATTTGTTATTGATAACAAGAAAAGCCGTAAAATAGATCCCCTGTAGCCAGTAACAATAAAGCCCCCTCTAGCAACATTAGATCCCAACATTAATAATGGGCCACCCGAAACAAAATCCCCCAGCAGCAACAACAGAGCTCCTCACAGCCAGCATCAATAGACTCTCTAGCAGCCAGCAATAATAGTCCCCTCCCTCAACAGTAGATCTCTCCCAGCCATAACTGACCCCTCAGCGATATAAGACCCTCCCCCCAGCAACAATAGGTCCCCCACCAGTAAGAATAGACCCCCCCCTGCAAAAATAGATCCCCTCCAGGTAGAAAAGATCCCTCAGAAGCCAGCATCAATAGACCCTGCAGCACACCCCAGCTCCCCTTACCTTTATATAAGTCAGTGCTGGAGGTGCCGGAACTGCATTCCCCTGTGTTCCCGCTGAAAAAAAGCCCTGCATGGGTGTACTACAGCGCAAGGGCAGTGCATCCCTTGTATCCTTGTGCACGCAGTCCCATTGATTTGGCACTGTGCCTGGTTGTCTAAAATCAGAAATAAAGTCTGCTTTACCTACATTTAGGCCTCGTTCTTGCACGGGTATACTACAATGTACACCTGTGCGAGGGCCATGTTTTCCCACACAGGGATGTCCAGGTGTTCTGTGCATCCCCATCTAGGCAGTCCAATGTTGGGATGGGACTGTCAGTCAGTTGGGATGCAGAAGCGGCATGGACACAGACACTGCTCCCAATCTGACATCCCTGTAGGTGCGGGTGAACAGCCCTGAACAGAAACAGTTAAAGTGGTTGTAAAGGCTGAAGGTTTTTTACCTTCGTGCTTTCCCTGCATGAAGGTAAAAAACCTTCTGTGCGCAGCGCCCCCCAGTCCCCCTAAACCCCCCAATCCTTACCTGAGCTCCCTCCAATCTATCTATGTTCACGATAGGCTCAGCTGTCCTGGGACTCTCCCTCCTCATTGGCTGGGACAGCAGCGGGAGCCCATTGGCTCCCACTGCTGTCAAGCACATCCAAAAAGTAGGGGGAGAGCGGGGGAGAGCGGGGGGGCGAGCCATGGCCCCTGGTGTCTTATGGACGCACAGAGCAAAGGTTCAGGAGCGAGCACACAGCGGTGTCCCCAGGGGAAGAAGCCAGGAGCACCAACGAGAGTCCCGAAAAGAGGAAGATCAGAGCTGCTCTGTGCAAAACCACTGCACAGAGTAGGTGAGTATAACATGTTTGTTATTTTTTTTTTATTAAATGAAGGTTTGATACCACTTTAATCTTTGGGGCTGTGCACCTGTGAATGCACGGCTGTCAGATTGGGATTAGCGGGTGTGTCTGTGCAGCAGCTGCATCCCAAATGACTTGAATGGGACTGCCCGGATAGGGATGCACAGAACACCTGGATATCCCTTGTGAGCAAACAAGGCTCTTGCACAGGTGTACATTGTAGTACACCCGTGTGAACGAGGCCTAAAGGTAGGTGAAGCAGACTTTAGTTCTGATTTTAGACCAACACGCACAATGCCAGATCATATTAGAAACACAACCCAAATCATAGATGGAATATCACACAATTTCAAAACGAATCAGTTATGTTTTATAACACGTCTACTCAGGAACAACAGGGCAGTTACATAATGTTCAGACAGTTTGCGTTCATTGCCACTCATCCATCCCTTTACATAAGTAAGTGCTCGAGTGTGTGGTTACCAGCGTACAGCTGCAGCCTGTCATTGATTTGTACAGGAGGCCTGACGCAAACAGACAGGGGTTCTAATTCTTCACCACTCTATACAAATCTAAAAAAAAATATATATATATCATGAGCTGCAACATATTGCTTTGTGATTGAATGGTCCCTAATCATTTGATCGAATCACTTGATATGAAAACCTTTAATGCTGGATGTGTTGCTTGTTAACCACTTCAGCCCCGGAAGGATTTTTCCCCTTAACAACGAGGACATTTTTTTGCCATACGGCACTGCGTCGCTTTAATTGACAGTTGCGCGGTCGTGCGACACTGTACTCGAACAAAATTGACGTCCTTCTTTACACACAAATAGAGATTTCTTTTCGTGGTATTTGATCACCTCTGCGGTTTCTATTTTTTGTGCTATAAACAAAAAAGGCTGACAATTTTGAAAAAAAATATCTCTTTTTTTTAACTTTCTGCTATAATACATAAACAAAAAAAATATATAAAAAACAAATATATTCATCAGTTTAGGCCGATATATATTCTTCTACATATTTTTGGTAAAAAAAAATTGCAATAGGTGTATATATTGATTGGTTTGCGCAAAAATTATCACGTCTACAAACTACGTGATAGAATTAGGGTTTTTTTTTTATTTTTTATTGTTTTCACTGGTACTGACCCCAATCTCATTTTTAGTGGGACTGCGACATTGTGGCAGACAAATCTGACCCCAAATGACACTTTTTAGGGACCAGTGACATTACATTGATCAGTAAAAAATGCACTGATCAATGTAAATATTACACTGGCAGGGAAGGGGTTAACACTAGGGGGCGATCAAGGGGTTAAGTGTGTTCCCTGGGTGTGTTCTAACTGTAGGGGGGGTGGGCTTACTGGGACATGACAGAGATCACTGGGAACAGAAGATTTCTGACATTAGGCAGAATGGGGAATTGCCTTGTTTACATAGGCAGTTCCCCGTTTAGCCTCTGTACACAGCGATCGAGGGTGACCGGCGGACCCACGATCACTATCCTCCTTGCACGGCTTGACGTACAGGTACGTCGGTTCGCGCAGGAGAGCCGACCTGCCGCAGTAAATGTACGTGAGCAGGCAAGTGGTTAAAGACAACTGGCATTATATTTTTATGAGTCAATGAATATTAGATCCCATTTGAGCATTTACACAGAAAGACCAGATCTTTATATACAGTAGTTTTCACAGCTAAAATCTATACCCTCTCACTTTGTGCCTTTTGCTTGTCACCTAAACACGTTCTAGTCCTTCAGTTCATCAGCCTAGAACATGCCCTTGTGAATACTGCGGCAGTGGGTGGCCTTCAATCCTCACTAGTAATTTAGTGGAACAGCTCAGGTCACAGTCACAGCAAGGCAATGCGGGAATTCTCCAGTCATGGGCCATTAGCTACCAATTATGGTTCAGTGGCTAAAATCTGATTTTACCTGAAGCATAAAATGAGATTTTTTCATTGTTTACAAAATTCCTGACCTGCCAGCTCATGTTATTTTTATAGAGAAAGAGTTGTTCTAAAATTTAATGAAGTCTATTCCATTAAATGAAAAGGTCCCACAAACACAGTTCTAAACCCAGAGCCTTTACAGTGGACCTATAATCTGTATGCACACCAAACAAGAACTCATAATGCTGGCCACTAACAATGAACAAAAACTTTAACAAAGGTCACCAACAAAAGCATCTTTATTTAGTGCTTATTTATTGTGACATTAAACACCCTTCCAAATCTGAAATATGAAAACATATATTTAAAGGGTCAGTCTTTTAAAAAACACTATTTTAGTTATATGTGATGTTAGGCAGGTTGAATAAGCCTCTGGATTCTTACTTAGAGGTCTTGGATACTCCACAGAAGTGATCTTCCTGACATAATTTCTGTCCTCCTGGGATTTCTGGATGTTCCCTGCCACCATCTGTTGCCATCTCTATAATATAAAATAAAAGCAATTCAGCAGAGAGAGGGATCCCCTGTCCACACAATGGGTTCTGACCAAGGAATATTTGGTCAGTGATGTCACCAAGCATTCCCTGTTGATTCAGCAGATGGCTGGAAACTGTCATTTGCAATGGTAGCAGGAACAAGGCAGTATCATTGTGGTGTCTTATCAGTGGTTCATCAGCGACATCGCTCATCAACAGTCCCTGGCCGGCTGCTAGATGACATCATTGATCAAATATGGGTAAGACCATATTTGATCAATGATGTCGCACGGGTTCTCTGCCAGCTTGTTTACAATTTGAAACAAGCTGGAGGGAAGTTGGCAATTACTGGTGATAGGGCTACCACCACGGCATGAATGACATATGGCTGCATCAGCCAGAGGTTCAGGTAGGCGAGCAAAATGGCCAAATCTGAACTTCAAACAGAAGCTCATCCCTAGTGATGTATCTCTATTTGGATGTTTTGGCATGCAGTTAATAAACACTGAATGAGGATTGCTTTCCAATTCCAAAGTTTGTTGTTTTCATGAATTTACAGATCAATAAACCTATGAAGAAGTATGGTTAATGTACATGGATATCAGAGTTACTGTAGATTAAAATAAAATACATTGTGTGTTTAGATGTATTCATGGAAAAATGGCCCTCAAAGGGATTGTAAACCCTCTTTTGTTTGTTTGTTTTTAAATTACAAACACAGAGTGGCCCCGATCCTCGTCTTCTGGGGTCCCCCAACGGGGATCGTGGCTCCTCCCTGCATCAGGAAACCACCTAAAACAAGCACTCTCACAGAGGGTTACCGTACGGGGGCGCTCCCAAGTCCAGCATTTGCGTCCATAGACACAGAATGCCGGATTCGTCCCGCCCCCCGGAGCCTGCGTCATTGGATTTGATTGACAGCAGTGGGAGCCAATAGCTGCGCTGCTATCAATCTATCCAATCAAGAGCCGAGACAACGGGCAGAAAGGGTGAGCGCGTCTCTGGCGTGGGAATTACGGGGCTCAGGTGAGTAAAACATGGGGGGGGGCTGGTCAGTGACAGAAGTTTTTTCACCTTAATGCATAGAATGCATTAAAGTGAAAAAACACAAAGGTTTACAACCCCTTTAACATACAGCTTGATATGCCTTTATTATGTGTTTACCCTCCTTTCAAATCATAGAGAAAAACAAGCAAAGTAACTCATATGGCAAAAGCAGCAATAACTGCATGTGATCCTGGGTCCTTCCTCTTTTCCTCTAGCAGTGGTTGGTCCTTCCTGTACTGTGAGCTTAGGCTACATGATGAGATCCCCCAGTGGGCAGGTCAATGATAGCCTGGGCTTAAAAGAAGTAGGTTGTATGATGCTGGCTGTCATTAAATGTGGAATGCTGTCAGCATCTAAGTACTGTGGCAAAATATGCTTTTTTTTTTACTCTTCCTGTGCTCCTATTTAACTTAAATTGGAGTACCACTTTAAAGTATTTGGTCTGCCATCTCTGGCCTCCTATGTTCAGCAAAATGCTCATTGTCAGCATTTAGCACTTTTGTGTCCCTGACTTGGAAAACCATTCAGCAATTACAGGTGTAGCACCCTCTAGTTAGGTAGGTGCTAGAGTAAGGATTTTTCTGGAGAGTAGGAAAATTTAGGCAGACCTAGCTGGTGGCTAGGCCTGTTTGTTTTCATTCTGGAGTGGGGGTGGCTTAGGGCAGGGCTGGGTGACTCACAGGTAGCATCACTGTCGCCTCCCTCTTCTTTCTAGAAGATGCTGGAAGGAAGGGAGGAGAGGAGAGGTGGGGCTGCCTGGGGTACCTTGAGGAGCCTTGACCAATCCCCAACTTGTCTGTGGGGGGGGGGGGTGATCGTGGACTCGGGTGCATCCAGGAGGAGTGAAGAGATCCTGGAAAGAGAGGCACATGAGAGAGCAAGGAAAGGACAGCGGGAGAGAACACTGCTAAGAGTCTCCAGGGAGGACAACTGGTCGCAGCCAGGAGAGCTGGTGAGTGGAGCACAGTTGGAGGGACTGGGGAGGCACGCCTGAGAGAACTGGGAGATTGCAGTTTGTGATGGGTGCAGAACCAGAAGAGAGGACTGTGGGAAGGGCAGTGGAGAGGGGTCATTGCAGCCAGGCTGGCTGGCAGGGCCTGAAGAGAGCTATCTGGGATTGGTGGCTAAACAGAGGACATCTAGCACCTCAACTAATTCTACACCACAAGGGGCCCGCGGTCTCTGCCCGCAAAAGGCAGTTCAATGAGGCCTGACTGAATTAGTATCAGGCCTAACCATGTGGTGCTAGCTAGTCTGGAGGAGTAAAAGTCTGCAACAAGGGAAGTGCTGGTGGAGTAACAGTCTGCAGCAAGTGTGCTGGGGGAGTAATGGTGTGTAGCAAGTGAAGTGCTGGAGGCGTGAAGTATAAGAGGTCTTAGGCAAGAGTTTGTGCTGGAGATAAGACTGGAGTGTATATACTGGAATGTATAAGTATAAGTCCCAAGCAAACTGCATTGAATATTCCTGGGCATCCCATAAATCCCTATTTCCCCATCAATAAAAAACAAAAACAAAGCTGATGGACTGTTCTATGTCTCTGAGTGATTGAGAGATTGATGTCTGGCTGGGCAGGGTGACAGGTGAACCACTACATTCAGCAACCCCTACAGGGGGCTGGGCTACACAGGTAAGAAAAAACGTTACTTAGCTCTATAATTTTTTTTTCTGGGTCAGTGACAGCCAAACAACTAGAATTTAGAGAAAGAGAGGTGGGCAATGGCAGCCTGCATATTTTGAACATGACAGGTTTTCTCAGGCTGGAAAACTGTTCACTCGCCATTGACTAACCTGTACTATGCTCTATCCCTATTCCGTACCACTAAAACCGAAGAGCAAGTTTTTGCCATATTTCCACTTGCCAGCGAGCAGTGGTGTAATGGCAGATCTTTCTTACGTCATCCCGCGGCCCATCTGCTGCCATTGTAGACATAATAAATTTGTAAAAAGACATTGGGGTTTAAAAGCAAATAGACTATGCAGTTGTTCCAGAGCTTAGTAAATGAGAAAAAGCTGCACTTTATAGAAAACCAAACCACATACAAGGGAAAAATACCGCATTTTTGCTTGCACACAATTGAACGATGGAAGTCAGTTAAGCTTTTCCTCATTTACTAAGCTCTGGAGCAACTGCAATTGCAAAGTGCGCAGTTTATAAGCCTTTAGCAAATCAACCCCATCGGGCTGCTTTCTACCACAGGATCCATGTGTAAGAAAATAGTATATCAGCTTGCATTTTAATATATTTTGTTCTGATAATCTCCTAAATGTTTGACATATTGTCTGAATGCCATTAACACCTCTTATTTTAAATGAATCAGTTTGTGAAAACAATTTAATGTATGAATAGCAGCCCTTTAACATTTCATATATTTGGTAGGTATGTAAACACAAGCCTGGTTCTGCTGCTCACATGCAGTTACAACTATGCGGCTTTAACAAACTTGGTCTGTGTGACACAATTATGTAACGGGGCAGATGAAATTGTTGCTGGCATGTTCTGTCTAGACATATGTTATTAGACAGGAATGGGGGAACAGCTGCCATGGTGACTAACAAATAAGACCTTATAGTTACAAATCAGACATAGAGATTCAATGCTCCATTTCCACCTGCGATTTATAAAAACCAAGAGGAAAAAAGACACTCAAAATTTTTTTTCTTCTTTAGTTTTTTAAAGTAAAAACAGGATTATTGTTATACTCGAGTCTAAAACAGCTACCATTTATTTTTCTCAGCATCAACAGCTTAAATAAACTCTCCTCTGCAATAGTGATGGGTGAATCTGCCAAGGTTCAGTTTGCCAGTTCAGTCAATCCTGTTTGAAATGTTGTGGTGAACCTGAACTCAGTGGAAAATTCCATGGAAGTCTATGTGGATGAATCGTGTGTTTCAATTCTGACCCTTTTAGTAGGGATGAGCCGAACACCCCCATCACCCCCCTTCCCCCAACCCCCACGCGCGAACAGGTAAAAAATTTGTGCGAACATGCGAACACCGTTAAAATCTATGGGACGCAAATGTGAAAAATCAAAAGTGTTAATGTTAAAGGCTTATATGCAAGTTATTGCCATAAAAAGTGTTTGGGGACCTGGGTCCTGCCCCAGGGGACATGTATCAATCAATGCAAAAAAAAGTTTTTAAACAGCCGTTTTTTCAGGAGCAGTGATTTTAGGAATGCTTAAAATGAAACAATAAAAATGAAATATTCCTTTAAATATTGTGCCTGGGGGTCCCCTTAGTCTGCCCGTAAAGTAGCGCATTTTTCCCATGTTTATAAAAGTACTGCAGCAAAATTACATTTCTAAAGGAAAAAATGTAATTTAAAATTGCTTGCGGTTGTAATGTATTGGTGGATCCGCCAATATACATAAAAAATCATTGAAAAAAACAGCAAAATAAAAAAAAAAAATAGCGTGGGCCCCCCCCAAAAATCCATACCAGACCCTTATCCGAGCATGCAACCTGGCAGGCCGCAGGAAAAGGGGGGGTGGACGAGAGAGCCCCCCCTCCTAAACCATACTGGGCCACATGCCCTCAAAAAAGTGTCAAAAAAGTAAAAATAACAGGAGACAGTTTTTGACAATTCCTTTATTTAAAGGATGGATGTCCATCCATCTTCAATCACGGCGCTGACAGAGCCGAAAAATAGAAAAAAAAACGAAAATATTCCGCCTCCATGGACGACTGCTGTCTTTTCGCTGTGACAGCTCTTATATAGCCAAGGGCGGGACAACCCGCTGACGTAACCGGATGACAGCACATGACGGTTACATCACCGGGTGGCCCCGCCCTTGCCTATATAACAGCTGTCACAGCCAAGAGACAGCAGTCGGCGGGATGCCTCCCATTGAGGCGGAGGTCTTTTTTCTATTCTTCAGATCCGTCTGCGCCATGAAGATGGATGGATATAGCGGGACATTTTTATTTTTTAATAAAGGACTTGTCAAAAACTGTGTATTGTGTTTTTTACTTTTTGACACTTTTTTTTGGTGAATGGGTAGGGGTACAACCTACTTGAAACCCATTCACATGGGGAAATGGGATCTGGGGGCCCCTTTGTTAAAGGGGGCTTCCAGATTCCGATAAGCCCCCAACCCGCAGACCACCACAACCACCGGGCAAGGGTTGTGGGGATGAGGCCCTTGTCCCCATCAAGCACCCTCCCCATGTTGAGGGCATGTGGCCTGGTACGGTTCAAGAGGGGGACACTCTCTCGCCCCCCCTTTTCCTGCGGCCTGCCAGGTGTCATGCTCAGATAAGGATCTGGTATGGATTTTGGAGGGGACCCCACGCCAATTTTTTTTTAATTTTGGCGTGGCGTTCCCCTTAAAATCTAGGCTAGACCCAAAGGGCCTGGTATGAATTTTGGGGGGGACCTCACGCCATTTTTTTTCTTAATTTTGGCGTGGAGTTCCCCTTAAAATCTATATACCAGACCCAAAGGGCCTGGTATAAACTGGGGGGGGGGGGAACCCATGCCGTTTTGTTTTTCTTAATTCTGTCATAGGGTTGCCCTTAACCACTTCAATACACTATATTATATATTGTACACTGCACTATATACCCTGAACTGTATTATATATACTACACTGACTGCACTATATACTCTGAACTGCAGTATATATACTATACGGATGGCACTATATACTCTGCAGAAAAATTGATCCTTAGGTGTTGGTGGTGCCAGAACACTGTAACCCCTCACGGTTACTCTTGTTGGGCGCAGGAATGTGCCCTGCTGTTAAATATTTCAAAAATTGTAATTTCAAAAATTGTAATTACATGCCCCTGTTAAACAGGGCAGAAAAATTGGGCCTTTGGTTTTGGTGGTGCCACCACACTGTAACCCCTCAGTTACTCTTGTTGGGTGCAGGAACGGGCCCTGCTGTTAAATGGAATAGTTGGTAGCAGCGCTAACAGCAGTGATAATAAACCAAATGCTTTACCATAAATTGTGATGATTAACAAAGAAGGTACATGAGTTGAAAAACGTCCATCTGTATAAATAAATAATGTTCAAAGCCTTAAGCCCATGTGGATAATCTTCCAATATAATGACTATAAATCCTCCACTGCACCGCAGTGATGACACCACATAAAGTGCTCGCTTACCCCAAGGCAAGCTTTAAAAGCCTGCGACCTGTTACCCGGCCAGGGCCTTTATCCAAAAGGAAACTAGGGGGGCGATATTCCAACACCCCCACGAAAGAGGGCAGCACCGGCAGAGATCTCGCCAAACACGGGTCACACAGGTAGCCAGATAGGTATCATTCAGTCTTCCTCAGGCTGTATGTTCCGCAGAAAAAAAAGAATTAGAATGGTGTGCTGAGAAAAAGCAATTCGTGGAACAGGTACAAAGTGTAACTGAGAATATATTAGCGATGGTTGCAAAGGCAGATGCAAATGTTGCTGATCACATTCAACAATTAGTGACTGAGAAATGTGTATTGGAACAGAGATTAGATGAGTTGTATGTATGTTGAAGGAACGATGTATCGCATCTTTAGGACAGGGAGAGGCTGGGAATCAAACTGCGATAGAAATACTTAAGAGACAGTTACAAGAATGTAAAACTCAACTAGCCGAAAAAGATCATGCCATTCTATCTTTGAAAGCACAGGCAATGGAGAAAGTACACAGCCATTGTTGTGCTAACAACTAACAAGGATACCCTTCCCTTGTGACACAGGAGCAGGGAGATAGGATGCTGGTCGAACAACAGCCAATGTATGAGGCTGACAATCTGGAAAAATCCCCAAATGAAAGTTCTCTCTTTACTCCTGTGTCAGAAAGGACTGGGCAAGGATTAGGAATTATAAAAAGGGAGGAATTACAGGGTGCACGGGCAGCCATAATGGAGTTATCCTCCAAACCTGCAAAAGTTGAACAGTCGCAGTGCTCAGCAAAGATAGAAGTGAAACAACATGCAGAAAAACCGTATGCTATTGTTGCTGCAAGTGATGTTACTATGATAGGAATCAATGTTGGAGATTTAAATAAAAGTGCGGTAACTGCGCTTGAAATTGATTCCAGAGTTGAAACGGTGGAAACTTCTGATGACTCCTCAGACGATGAAAGTGTAAAGTCTGTTCAATCCAATCATAGTATTCATAGTAATATTATCCAGCAGTGTGAGTTTCCAGCGCCATATGCTCAAAGAAGGGCCTATGCAGAGAGACCAGCACTGAAGTGCTTTTTGTACAAAACGGGGGGGTCGCATAGCTAAGTATTGTTTGATGGCTAAGAATGATATGCAGAGGAAGTACCCTAAAATGACCCCAAGGCGTTATGAAATTTATTCTGCCAGGTGGAAGCAATCTAAAGCACGGAAGCCATAGTGATCAAACCCATTTCCCTTTTAAGACCCAAATGCGGAGACTACAAACTGAAATTCATCAATATGTAGAACAGTTGCGTAAAGTCAAAATGGAGGTAGCCGCATGGTTATTCAAATGTAGCACTGGGGGAAACAATGTTAGCAGCACTTAGTGAGCTGCATGGGTGCTAAGAATTTTCTGGTCAATGTTTCCTTGCTATGAATAAGGTTTAGATGTGAGCTTCGTGTTTTAAATATAATAGAGGACCTTGGTATGTTTTTAGTATTTTCAAGGATAAGCCTCTGAATCGTTATTTTTTTTTTTTTTTAAACTTTTTTGTTATGATTAATTTTTTTCTCTTCTCTTATTTTTAATTTTTTTATTAAATTTTTATTTAATTTTATTTAAATTTTTTGTTTTTGAACTTTTTGAATTTTTATTTTTTGTTAAAAGAATATTTTTTTCTCCTTTTTCAATTTTTTTAATTTTTTAAAATTTTTGTTTTAATTTTTACAATTTTTTAAATTAATTTTTTTTTTTGGTATTTGTTTAGTCATCTATTTTATTTTTGTTTTGTTCATGTGGAAAAAATGTTCAATTTAGTCCACCTGAAAGGGGGGTCATTGGCTATGCCCCCAATTAGCAGCTGAATACATTATGTTTAAGACAAGAGTTGTTAGGAGGCCATTTTAGCTGCTGGAGTTGTTGTTGTTTCTTTTGTTTTGTTTTCTTTTCATTCAGGTGGAAAAAGTTCCAAAGGGTGTAGGCGTTTTCCACCTGAAAGGGGGGTTAGCGCATAGGTCTTAAGGTATAGATAAAAGCATTGCTGTTAGTGTTTAAAATCAGAATCAGATCCATTTTAAAGTAGGTTCATCCTAAAGAAGTCATGGTTGTTTGATAGTTTTGTCAGGGTTGCAGAAGCCAGGAGCAGTCATATTAGGTTCCTGGGTTCCAAGGAAGGAACTATAAATAAACATGGCAAGCGAGCAGATATTATGGATAAGAATTTGATTCTGCTCTTGTTTTTCGCTTCCAGAGTCCTGTTGGAGCAAGATTGGAGAGGTCTCTGGAACATGGATGACAGATGCTCATGTGGTTGGCAGTTTGTCTGTGCCATACCACACCGCAAGTTTGTTCTGATAAGCATTCAGGAGAGAAGGGACAAACGAAAAGATTCAGTTTAATACTTATTTTTTTCTTATGGACAATTTAGTGCTAATGCTGAATCTGAAAGACTGTGCCTATCAACAAGACTTGTGAAACATTTTTGCCGGAGTCTCTCCTGATGAATACAAACGTGCTATTAATACATGTGCAATGGGTTGGAGGTTGGGGAACGGATATAACCCATCCAATCCCTCGAAACAGGAAATGTAAAAATATATTTTTTTTGTTGGAGGGAGGAATTGAAAGAAGAAAAGGTTTTTAATGTATGACATGTATTGACATAAAGGAAATAACATGGTGCAGGTACCCAGGAGGCTGGCACTTATACATAATAAGGTGTCAGTTGGCCAGACTAGAGGGTGCCAGATGACACATCAACAGGGTGAAAACTTATTTGTAGGGGTGGTGTCTCAATCTTAGCAGTCCTGTAGAGAAGCTCTCGGTTACTGGATATGTGGGACACCAGAACTGGACATGGGGGAGATATGCCTGGTTGATGTCTCACCTGAGAGGTTGAAACCCTGCACAGGTAATGCCAGTGAATACACACAGGAGCATGCTCCATTAAATAAAGGGATCAAATGCTGGCTACCAGGGCACAGTATGCCTTCACTACATGGCGCTTCAGCATCTCACAGTGGTTGATAAAATCCTTTTACCCTATATGTGCTGAGTATACACTGAATCAAATGCGGTCCTTGTACCAGTGATTTACTCCCAGAGATGTGCGGACACAGAATGAGGTTCATGAAGGATGCTTATTTCTGAGGAGTAACCGAAAGAGGAGAGATGTATTCAGCACTATATTGGGGGGAATAGGAGCTGGGATGGGTGTTGTTAATGGAGTGGACATCGGTTATCCTGAGGAGCAAACTCTCAGCCATAGCTTAACCACTTGCCGACCGCCTACCGCATATATACTGCGGCAGAATGGCACGGGCAGGCAAAATCACGTACCCATACGTGATCTGCCTCCCGCGGGTGGGGGGTCCGATCGGACCCCCCCCCGGTGCCATAGACGGTCGGCTCTCGTTCGCGGGCGATGGGAGGTGAGGGGGAGGCCATCCATTGATGGCCACCCCCTCCCGATCGCTCCCGGCGAATGAAAACGCTTCCTTTCCCTCTGTAATGTAAACAGAGGGAAAGGAAGTGATGTCATCTCTCCTCGAGCCGGTCTTTTCGTCCGGCGCAGAGGAGAGAAGACATCCAAGTAAGTGCACCAACACTACACTAACAGTAGAACACGCAGGCACACTTTTCACCCCCCTGTCACCCCCCGATCACCCCCCGATCACCCCCCTGTACCCCCTGTCACTCTGACACCAATAGCAGTGTTTTTTTTTTTTTTGCATTGGTGTCAGTTTGTCAGTTATAAGTGTTAGGGCTGTTAGGTTAGCCCCCTTTAGGTCTAGGGTACCCCCCCTTAGGTCCAGGGTACCCCCTAACCCCCCCCTAATAAAAGTTAACCCCTTGATTACCCCCCGTCACCAGTGTTGCTAAGCGATCGTTTTTCTGATCGCTGTATTAGTGACACAGGTGACGCTAGTTAGGGAGGTGAGTATATAGGTTTGCTGTCAGTGTTTTATAGCGACAGGGACCCCCATATACTACCTGCTAAAGGTTTTAACCCCCTGATTGCCCCCTAGTTAACCCTTTCACCAGCGATCGCCGTATAAGTGTTACGGGTGACGCTGGTTAGATAGTTTGTTTTTTGTAGTTTATTATAGTTTATTACAGTTTATTATAGTTTATTATAGTTTTAGGGCACCCGCCGTTTATTACCTTATAAAGGTATTAACCCCCTAATTGCCCGGCGGTGATAGAAGTTAAGTTTTTAGGATCTGATAAGGTCTGCGTCGCCCCAGGCAGCGTCAGGTTAGCGCTAGTACCGCTAAAACCCACGCACGCAGCATACACTTCCCTTAGTGCTATAGTATCTGAACGGATCGATATCTGATCCGATCAGATCTATACTCCCCAGCAGTTTAGGGTTCCCTGAAACACAGTGTTAGCGGGATCAGCCCAGATACCTGCTAGCACCTGCGTTTTGCCCCTGCGCCCAGCCCAGCCCAGCCCACCCAAGTGCAGTATCGATCGATAACTGACACTTACAAAACACTAAGCACACATAACTGCAGCGGTCGCAGAGTCAGGCCTGATCCCTGCGATCGCTAACAGTTTTTTGGTAGCGTTTTGATACAGTCGCTAACAGTCAGGAGCTTTTTTGCCTGTGAGTCTCACTAGTGTACCCCTAAATTTAGAGGCCAAAATGGCAAATCCAAGGTACACTAGTGAAGAGGCCTACAGGATTCTGAGTATGACAGATAGTGAAGAGGAAGTCACTCATCTGTCAAGTTCAGGCTCAGAATACGAACCTGTAGAGGACAGCGGCTCCATGACAGATAGCTCTGACGACGGAGTTGTGGTCCCTGCTAGGGTCAGGCGTACCAGACCCCGAACTTCTTCTGTCCTTGAAGTGCAAGAACCGCAGGGCTCTCGTATGGAGCAGAGAAGTACTAGTGCCGCTACTCCTTCTGGTGAACTGGCAAGCACCAGCGGCCTAGTACACCCTGGTCGTACATCCAGCACTGCAGTATCACGTGGTGACGTGGCGAGTCCCATAAGTGCAGTTCAAGCTGGCGAGGTGGCAAGCAGTAGTAGTGTCCCGCTGCCACCAAGAAGAAGACGAACACAGGCCCGTCGTGCCCATAGTGCCCTTCCTGCTGCATTCGCCAATCCGAATTGGGAACCTTCCACTTCTGCAGCACCCGTACTTCCCCCTTTCACTGGCCAACCCGGAATTCAGGTGGAAACAGTTGACTTTACGCCACTGGATTTTTATTCGCTGTTTTTCACCGAAGATCTCTATAGATCTATTGTGGACCAAAGCAATTTGTACGCTGGTCAATACATCGCCACTATGCCCCAGTCCACCCTTGCCAGAGATTGGAGACCAATTACGGTCTCCGAATTTAAGACCTTTCTGGGCCTTTCCCTCCTCATGGGCATAACCAAAAAGAGTGAGTTGCGGTCATATTGGTCCACTGACCCAATTCACCATATGCCCGTGTTCTCTGCCTCCATGGCCAGGGCACGATACGAGCAGATTTTGCGGTTTATGCACTTCAACGACAATGAACTCTGTCGTCCTCGTGGAGACCCTGCATACGATCGGCTCTACAAAATTCGGCCCCTCGTAAACCACTTCAACCAACGTTTTGCAGACTTGTTTACCCCCCATCAAGTTGTCTGCGTTGATGAGTCCCTGATTAAGTTTTCTGGCCGCTTGTCATTCAAACAGTACCTTCCCAGCAAGCGTGCCAGATACGGGGTCAAGATGTATAAGCTCTGTGACAGGGCCACAGGCTATACATGTAGATTTATGGTTTACGAGGGAAAAGATAGTCGCGTAGAGCCGATAAACTGCCCTGACTACATAGGAAGCGCTGGCAAGATAGTGTGGGACTTGGTGTCACCCTTATTCGGAAAGGGGTACCACTTGTACGTGGACAATTATTATACGAGCGTGCCACTTTTTAGTCACTTGTTTGATCATCAGATTGGAGCATGTGGCACCGTGCGACCTAATCGCCGGGGCTTTCCCCAGCGGCTTGTAGAGTCCCGTCTTAGGCTGGGGGAGAGAGCCTGCTTGCAGTATAATAATTTGCTCGCTATGAAGTGGAGGGACAATAAGAATGTTTTCGTTCTTACCTCCCTTCATGCAGACACGACGACCCAAATTACTACGGCGACTGGTGTTGTGGAGAAACCCCTCTGTGTCCACGAATACAACCTTAATATGGGAGGGGTGGACCTCAACGACCAGTTGTTGGCGCCGTACTTAGTTGCCCGTAAGGCCAGACGCTGGTACAAAAAAGTGTCTGTTTACTTATTTCAATTGGCTTTGCTGAATGCTCATGTGCTATACAGAGCTTCAGGACGGACTGGATCCTTCCTTAAATTCCAGGAAGAGATCGTCAGAGCCCTTCTGTTTCCAGATGGTGCTCCACCTCACCTTCCCAATCCAAATGCAGTAAGCCGGCTGCATGGGAGGCATTTTCCTTATGTCCTCCAGAGTACCCCTACCCAACGAGCCCCCCAAAAAAGATGTCGTGTCTGCAGCAAGCGCGGATTTAGGCGTGACACCCGGTATTGTTGTCCCTCCTGTCCTGACAATCCTGGTCTATGCATTGGTGAATGTTTTGAACGCTACCATACACTAGTGGAGTATTAGCGTAGGGTTCAGCACGGCACAGACTAGGCACACTAACACAGGGTCTCCCAAGATGCCATCGCATTTTGAGAGACCCAAACCTGGTACAGTTACAGTTAAAAGTTAAAGTTACTAAAAAAAGTGTTAAAAAAAAAAAAAAATACAAAAAAAATAAAAAAATAAAAATACAAAAAAAATATAAAATAAAAAAACCAAAAATAGTTGTCGTTTTATTGTTCTCTCTCTATTGTTCTGCTCTTTTTTATTGTATTCTATACTGCAATGTTTTATTGTTATGTTTTTATCATGTTTGCTTTATAGGTATGCAATTTTTTTATACTTTTTTATTGTTAACCACTTTTTTGTTTTCAGGTACGCCATTCAGCTGCAGAGCGGATTTATTTATCTTGACAGCAACAGCGTTTGCTCCCACGATATATAAAGCCGTGACTCCAGCGCTGTCGGAGGTGATTTCACCACCACAGTTCCATACTTCAGCATATATGCCGAAGCGTGGGGGCAGTAGTGGGTGGAGGAGCAATTTGCTCCTGCCTTTTGCGGGAGGATGCCCCCATGCTTCGGCATATATATATTTTAGGTAGGCACAGGTTGCGTTAAATGTTTTATTTTTTACTATGTTTTTTTTGTATTTGCTTTGCAGGTATGGTAAGGTATACTGTTATACTGTAATGTTACTTTGTTTTTTTGTTAACCATCATTTGCTTAGCAGGTACGCCATTCAGTTGCAGCGCGGATTTATTTATCTTGACAGCAACAGCGTTTGCTCCCACGATATATAAAGCCGTGACTCCAGCGCTGTCGGAGGTGATTTCACCACCACAGTTCCATACTTCAGCATATATGCCGAAGCGTGGGGGCAGTAGTGGGTGGAGGAGCAATTTGCTCCTGCCTTTTGCGGGAGGATGCCCCCATGCTTCGGCATATATATATTTTAGGTAGGCACAGGTTGCGTTAAATGTTTTATTTTTTACTATGTTTTTTTTGTATTTGCTTTGCAGGTATGGTAAGGTATACTGTTATACTGTAATGTTACTTTGTTTTTTTGTTAACCATCATTTGCTTAGCAGGTACGCCATTCAGTTGCAGCGCGGATTTATTTATCTTGACAGCAACAGCGTTTGCTCCCACGATATATAAAGCCGTGACTCCAGCGCTGTCGGAGGTGATTTCACCACCACAGTTCCATACTTCAGCATATATGCCGAAGCGTGGGGGCAGTAGTGGGTGGAGGAGCAATTTGCTCCTGCCTTTTGCGGGAGGATGCCCCCATGCTTCGGCATATATATATTTTAGGTAGGCACAGGTTGCGTTAAATGTTTTATTTTTTACTATGTTTTTTTTGTATTTGCTTTGCAGGTATGGTAAGTATTACTGTTATACTGTAATGTTACTTTGTTTTTTTGCTTAGCAGGTACGCCATTCAGTTGCAGCGCGGATTTATTTATCTTGACAGCAACAGCGTTTGCTCCCACGATATATAAAGCCGTGACTCCAGCGCTGTCGGAGGTGATTTCACCACCACAGTTCCATACTTCAGCATATATGCCGAAGCGTGGGGGCAGTAGTGGGTGGAGGAGCAATTTGCTCCTGCCTTTTGCGGGAGGATGCCCCCATGCTTCGGCATATATAAATGGTGCATGTATGCCCATCATTAGCTTTTACAAGCAGTGGGAGGGATTCCCCCCCCCCCCCCACCGTCTTCCATGTTTTTCTCTGGCTCTCCTGTCCCAACAGGGAACCTGAGAATGCAGCCGGTGATTCGGCCAGCTGACCATAGAGCTGATCAGAGACCAGAATGGCTCCAATCATCTCTATCGCCTAAGAAACCGGAAGCTACGAGCATTTCATGACTTAGATTTCGCCGGATGTAAACGGCGCCATTGGGAAATTGGGAAAGCATTTTATCACACCGATCTTGGTGTGGTCAGATACTTTGAGGGCAGAGGAGAGAACTAGGGTCTAATAGACCCCGATTTTTTCAAAAAAGAGTACCTGTCACTACCTATTGCTATCATAGGGGATATTTACATTCCCTGAGATAACAATAAAAAAAGATAAAAAAAAAATAAAAATGAAAGGAACAGTTTAAAAATAAGATAAAAAATCAAAAAATTAATAAAAAAAAAAAAAAAAAAAAAAAAAGCACCCCTGTCCCCCCCTGCTCTCGCGCAAAGGCGAACGCAAGCGTCGGTCTGGCGTCAAATGTAAACAGCAATTGCCCCATGCATGTGAGGTATCGCCGCGAAGGTCAGATCGAGGGCAGTAATTTTAGCAGTAGACCTCCTCTGTAAATCTAAAGTGGTAACCTGTAAAGGCTTTTAAAGGCTTTTTAAAATGTATTTAGTTTTTCGCCACTGCACGTTTGTGCGCAATTTAAAAGCCTGTCATGTTTGGTATCCATGTACTCGGCCTAAGATCATCTTTTTTATTTCATCAAACATTTGGGCAATATAGTGTGTTTTAGTGCATTAAAATTTTAAAAAGTGTGTTTTTTCCCCAAAAAATGCGTTTGAAAAATCGCTGCGCAAATACTGTGTGAAAAAAAAAAATGAAACACCCACCATTTTAATCTGTAGGGCATTTGCTTTAAAAAAATATATAATGTTTGGGGGTTCAAAGTAATTTTCTTGCAAAAAAAAATTATTTTTTTATGTAAACAACAAGTGTCAGAAAGGGCTTTGTCTTCAAGTGCTTAGAAGAGTGGGTAATGTGTGACATAAGCTTCTAAATGTTGTGCATAAAATGCCAGGACAGTTCAAAACCCCCCCAAATGACCCCATTTTGGAAAGTAGACACCCCAAGCTATTTGCTGAGAGGCATGTCGAGTCCATGGAATATTTTATATTGTGACACAAGTTGCGGGAAAAAGACAAATTTTTTTTTTTTTTTTTTGCACAAAGTTGTCACTAAATGATATATTGCTCAAACATGCCATGGGAATATGTGAAATTACACCCCAAAATACATTCTGCTGCTTCTCCTGAGTACGGGGATACCACATGTGTGAGACTTTTTGGGAGCCTAGCCGCGCACGGGACCCCGAAAACCAAGCACCGCCTTCAGGCTTTCTAAGGGCGTAAATTTTTGATTTCACTCTTCACTGCCTATCACAGTTTCGGAGGCCATGGAATGCCCAGGTGGCACAAACCCCCCCCCCAAATGACCCCATTTTGGAAAGTAGACACCCCAAGCTATTTGCTGAGAGGTATAGTGAGTATTTTGCAGACCTCACTTTTTGTCACAAAGTTTTGAAAATTGAAAAAAGAAAAAAAAAATATGTTTTTATTGTCTTTCTTCATTTTCAAAAACAAATGAGAGCTGCAAAATACTCACCATGCCTCTCAGCAAATAGCTTGGGGTGTCTACTTTCCAAAATGGGGTCATTTTGGGGGGTTTTGTGCTATCTTGGCATTTTATGGCCTTCAAAACTGTGATGGGTAGTGAGGAGTAAAATCAAAAATTAACGCTCTTAGAAATCCTGAAGGCGGTGATTGGATTTTGGGGCCCGTATGAAGCTAGGCTCCCAAAAAGTGCCACTCATGTGGTATCCCCATACTCAGGAGAAGTAGCAGAATGTATTTTGGGGTGTAATTCCACATATGCCCATGGCATGTTTGAGCAATATATCATTTAGTGACAACTTTGTGCAAAAAAAAAAAAATTGTCACATTCCCGCAACTTGTGTCAAAATATAAAATATTCCATGGACTCAACATGCCTCTCAGCAAATAGCTTGGGGTGTCTACTTTCCAAAATGGGGTCATTTGGGGGGGTTTTGTGCCATCTTGGGATTTTATGGCCTTCAAAACTGTGATAGGTAGTAAGGAGTGAAATCAAGAATTTATGCCCTTAGAAATCCTGAAGGCGGTGCTTGGTTTTCGGGGCCCCGTACGCGGCTAGGCTCCCAAAAAGTCCCACACATGTGGTATCCCCGTACTCAGGAGAAGCAGCTAAATGTATTTTGGGGTGCAATTCCACATATGCCCATGGCCTGTGTGAGCAATATATCATTTAGTGACAATTTTGTGCAAAAAAAAAAAAAATTGTCACATTCCCGCAACTTGTGTTAAAAAATAAAATATTCCATGGACTCAACATGCCTCTCAGCAAATAGCTTGGGGTGTCTACTTTCCAAAATGGGGTCATTTGGGGGGGTTTTGTGCCATCTTGGCATTTTATGGCCTTCAAAACCGTGATAGGTAGTGAGGAGTGAAATCAAAAATTTATGCCCTTTGAAATCCTGAAGGTGGTGCTTGGTTTTCGGGGCCCCGTACGCGGCTAGGCTCCCAAAAAGTCCCACACATGTGGTATCCCCGTACTCAGGAGAAGCAGCTAAATGTATTTTGGGGTGCAATTCCACATATGCCCATGGCCTGTGTGAGCAATATATCATTTAGTGACAACTTTGTGCAAAAAAAAAAAAAATTGTCACATTCCCGCAACTTGTGTCAAAAAATAAAATATTCCATGGACTCGACATGCCTCTCAGCAAATAGCTTGGGGTGTCTACTTTCCAAAATGGGGTCATTTGGGGGGGTTTTGTGCCATCTTGGCATTTTATGGCCTTCAAAACTGTGATAGGTAGTGAGGTGTGAAATCAAAAATTTATGCCCTTTGAAATCCTGAAGGCGGTGCTTGGTTTTCGGGGCCCCGTACGCGGCTAGGCTCCCAAAAAGTCCGACACATGTGGTATCCCCGTACTCAGGAGAAGCAGCTAAATGTATTTTGGGGTGCAATTCCACATATGCGCATGGCCTGTGTGAGAAATATATCATTTAGTGACAACTTTTTGTAATTTTTTTTTTTTTTTTTTTTTTTGTCATTATTCAATCACTTGGGACAAAAAAAAAAAATATTCAATGGGTTCAACATGCCTCTCAGCAATTTCCTTGGGGTGTCTACTTTCCAAAATGGGGTCATTTGTGGGGGTTTTGTACTGCCCTGCCATTTTAGCACCTCATGAAATGACATAGGCAGTCATAAAATAAAAGCTGTGTAAATTCCAGAAAATGTACCCTAGTTTGTAGACGCTATAACTTTTGCGCAAACCAATAAATATACGCTTATTGACATTTTTTTTACCAAAGACATGTGGCCGAATACATTTTGGCCTAAATGTATGACTAAAATTGAATTTATTGGATTTTTTTTATAACAAAAAGTAGAAAATATCATTTTTTTTCAAAATTTTCGGTCTTTTTCCGTTTATAGCGCAAAAAATAAAAATGGCAGAGGTGATCAAATACCATCAAAAGAAAGCTCTATTTGTGGGAAGAAAAGGACGCAAATTTCGTTTGGGTACACCATTGCATGACCGCGCAATTAACAGTTAAAGCGACGCAGTGCCGAATTGTAAAAAGTGCTCTGGTCAGGAAGGGGGTAAAACCTTCCGGGGCTGAAGTGGTTAAGCGGGGCTTTGTTACTCAGAGAGATTGGTGGCATCCTTAATAACATTCAACAAAGTCACATAAATACCCAGTGTAATGTGGCTCCAGATTTTTCTCAACTGTGTTGAGAGGTTGGTAGAGGTTGGTAGAGAGTGTGATGGTACAGGACAGAAATCTGACAGGCGGAATTATCAACCAGCATTAAGCTGATTGTACAGTCTCTGTATGAGGGGCAGTGGCCTGATGAGTTACAATCACCGCTCAGTAAGAATTTGCCAAAACACATCGCTTACACTAATCCAAACTGGTGGTCGAATGCCTGGATGGGCTGTACTAGTTTGGATTGTGAAAGGTGTTATGCTGTATGATCCCATATACAGAAGTACAGACTCGGGCTGTATATTTGGTGGCAACAATGGGCTTACTGAGTGGGGATTCTATCTTGTTGCATTTGAAGCCAAATTACCCAAATGTGATCAAAGAAGATGAAAGCTGGAGGCAGGTTGATAGTTCCCTTGGTCGGGAGCATGACCATGACGTCCTTTGTATGCCAGGACATGGTGGTGAACGAATAATGTTGGGAAGTTATTTTACTCTGGGTTCTGGATGGAGAGATTATTGCTGGAAAGGAAGCACCTGGGTATTATTTGGGACAAAGATGAGTTTGTAACTTTGTCCTAAAGGATACCAATGTAACGTTAGTCTTGGAACTAAAGTGTTCCTTGAACCTAACAGTAGGTAGAGGTGCATGATATACCCTGGGCATGGTCACAGAAATCCAGGCACAGGGATGAAATTGTGTGAGTTTTGTCATTGCTTCAGATTTATATGTGTTGTTAGACTCAAAACTTACATAGAAGGGTCTCCCACTTATCTATTCCAGCTGACGGACAAATTGATGGTAGGGTCTCTTCGTACAAGTTAGAGACTTTGCTGCCAATTCAGAGCCCTGAAGTACCGCAGACATGCCAAGTTGCGGTAGGAAAGACCATTGTGAGCAAGCCTGACTAATCCCGACCCGTATTTACAGTAAAGGGTTATAGGAGGTTGGGAGCAGGATGCATAAGTAGATCGGTCACATATTTATGTATATATTATGGTGATGGGTTGATTCATGTTATGGTATAGTGTGATAAAGGTGTATTTTTAGGCTAGTAATATGGGCGAAAGGCCCTCCTCGAGACTCTGTAGCTGAAAGCTGGTTGATACGTTGCTCTGAATGTGTGCTGGTGAATGGTGAGTGAATGGACACCCCTTGCCTGTACTGCACCCCGTCCTGAAGATATGAGAAGATACAGAGAAGAAATGAGAAGATGCAGAAGACAGAGAATAGTGACATGGAAGCTGTCACGGAAGAGTAATGTTGGTGTGTCACCCAGTAACAAAGCGGGACGTGTGGGGAAGCGCAACACAGTAAGACCCTTATGAACTGTTCCATAGGAGCTGTTTCTAAAGAGCATTTTGGAAAAAACGCAACACCGTAAGACAATTAAGGACTGTTCCATAGGTATTGGTTCGAAACCCAGGTTGGGAAGTGACACGTGTTAAGACATGTATGGACTGTTCAATTGGAGCCATGTCTAAAGAAGGGTGATATGCACCCTTTAGGCGCAAAGCGGAATATGTTGGAATTCAACCTGAATTAATATCATATTTCTGGAGGTTTACTTCCTGGTTGATAAAGCCAGGTGGCCTAAGTTGGAACCAGTTACACATCAAAGTTTTGTAGTATATCAGAATAACAATGGCTTGGCTCAAGCCCACCTGCTGTGATATGTGTGATTACAAGCTTAAAAGAGAGCCACTGCTGCCAAGATGTCTATGAAGATTTGACCCAGGTTGGACAGTGGCGATTCATGGACAAAAGCTGCCCCTTGTGGGCAATACAGCATGCTTCCTGGAGAATGTATAGATATTAGGAATACCTCTTGGCAATATCTATTAGATGGAAGGCAAATGGGGGTGGCTACGAGTAGGCGTGTATGTTTGAGTAAAAAGAGCACACACAAGCAAATAGTTCTCTCTCTTCTGATGCTGATCTTTGCATGAGCCTGCTGGCTCTGCCATCTTGAGACCTTGCTCTAAATGCTGGCTTGGGCCTAAGCCATGTGGCCCAGAGCTCTTTCAACATCTTGAGACCAGCCGAGGAGTCTAGTTAGAGGATGTGATAAGTATATTCTTGTATTGTGTTCTGATTGTAAGCTTTGTAACATTGTAATTCCTTTTAATACTTTTATATTCCTATTTTGTTGGGAAATAAATGTAACATTGTTTACTAAGCAGATGTGTTTGTTATATCATTGTGCTTATCAGACTCTTATATACTAGCTAATTTATAGGGATAGACAAGTTAATACATATATGCAATATTTATATAGGATATATTAGATTGTATGATTTTGCATAGATTACTTCATCTTGCCTTCATCAGAAGGGGTGACCCCTTTGAAAGCCAAATTTTGAGGATGCACACAAATTGAGAGTCAAAATGGGGATTTCCTAATGTCAACATGTGCTAGCTCCCATCATGGGGGATCAATGGACTTGATTCGGGGGTGCAACCCCTTCCTCCCAGCTACTTTAGTTGCGAGGAAGGGGTTGCACCCACCAAACGCGTACATTGATATACCGTGATGGCAGATAGCACATGTTGACACACTGTGTGCATCTTTAAAATTTGGCTTTCAAGATACTTAAAAAATTGGTGAAAAATAACAAAAAAATGATGACTTTGGGTTTCGGCCTAAAAGATCAATGACGTTTTTGAGTCTTTTTTCAATTGATGTCTTCCTTGATCTTTTGTAAATCATCATTGCACACCAATGATTGATCTCCCAGATGAGGAGATGTGCACTTGCACTTGTGAAATGCGATTCTTCTTCCACAACATCCACATCACCTAAAATAAAAAAACACACCAAATATGCAGGCATCCATCTATTACCTGAAGCTGTGGTCTCAGACACTCACCTGTTGTGGTCACTATTTCGTCCACTTCGTAAACATCTCCTTCCTCCACATCTTCTGGTTGTGGTGTGGGGATTTGCTTTCTTTTGGTGGTGGGGGGTCCCTGGTGTCTTCAAATGTCCCGAGTCTTTTCTTCCCTATGTGAATAAAAAAAAGGTATACTTATCACACAGATATTTGAGGCCAGAAATAGTAATATGAAACATTGCTTGGAAATGTCGTACAATTGTCTTTTTTGGCAGAGTTCCAAGCTGAAGACATTATTTTTTTCCCTTTCTAAAGCTGGAATACTTACCTTTTTTTTACAATTTTCACACACGGAGACTCCCCTAGTATCCACCTGAGCACCTGTGTGGGACACCCTAAAAAATTTGTTCTGGTGTCCCATACTAGAGCGCCTGCGTCCAGATGTGTAAACAGCTGCTGAGTGTCCTCTCCTTACACTGAATCAAGTTTGCATTTCATTCTAGTACAAACCCATCTAGACAACAATGTCATAAACTTCTTTTAATACAAATAGGGCTGAACAAATGTAGTTAACCTGTATCTGCCAAAAAACATCGTATTAGTGGGCGAACAAACAATGTTTACTACGAACAATTACTGTGCCCACGAACCTGAAAGTTGCCATTTTAAACTGTACAACAGTAAAGAAAAGCACATGGAGCAGCATGCAAATAATAATAGTAATAGGAACACACGACAACTTACTTACTACTTACTTACAACTCCCTCAATTTCAGGTCTGACCAGCGTTTCCCCCAAAATTCCTGTGCAGACTTCTCACAACTTTAGCCATGATCTTGGCCTTTCTCACATTTGGGTTTGGGTAAGGTCCATGCTTCCCATCATAGTCGGCCCTCTTCAAGATGTCCACCATCTCCACCATCTCTACAAAGGGCATATTTGAGGCCTTAAATCTCCTCTGGGATGGGGACGTTCGTGGCTCTGGGCTTTCGTCATTGCTGCTGCTGTCTGCATGCACTTACTCTTTCTCCGCCATGTGCTCTCCTCACTGCGCAGAAAGAGAAGGGGCAGAGAATAGACTAGAAAGAAGGTCAGGGGCGGGCGGAGTTTCACGCATGCGTAGTGTATATTAAGCGTAACACGTGTGCGTCGTATGTGCGATTTGTGAGCGGAGGAAGGAGTAGCGGAAGCGCCGATCGTGATAACAAAGGTACAAATTTAACTTGGTGCATCAATGGCCTATACTGCTTGTAGATTGAGGCCTATATTGGGACAAGATTAGAAGAGTTTAGCCTGACATTAGGGTTTGTCTTGTGTTGTGTCTTGCAGAGAAAATGGATGCATTCAATGATAGGGAATTTCTAGCAAAATTCATTGACATGTTCAGGGAGCTGCCCTGTCTGTGGCAGGTGAACCACCCATTTTTTAATAAGCTAAGAAAGAGGAAGGCAGCGCTGGAGAAACCGCTTGAATTTGTGAAGTTGATGATCCCCACGGCAGACATCACCTATTTGAAGACCAAAATTGGTGGCGTGAGGAGTACTTATCTTAGGGAGCGAAAGAAGGTACAGAATTCCCAGAGATCAGCAGCAGATGATGTTTATGTCCCCAGGCTGTGGTACTATGACAGACTGCATTTTCTGTCAGACCAGAGTGAACCCAAGCCAGCACTCTCCACTCTTCATTAAAGGCTTCCTTCCACCTCAGCTGAGGCTTCCAATGTCCAACCTGGGCCTTCCAGGCAGGAAAATGTGGAGGAGCCCAGCTTGCGTCAGGTAAAGCATTGTTCAACATATTTCTTGTCATAAAATGAATGATGTTAAGTAGATGTTATTGATCTCTAATTGATGATTTAACAAAGTGGTTTACATATCAATAGACAGTAGTGGCCAAAAAGGATTGGGACAAGAATGAAAAATGCTGGGCTCAGAATGATAGTCTTTTGTATTTGTTAACATTCAATTTGCAACAGTCATGAGCTCTAAATTGTGTGTGATTGATGACCAAAAAACTAAAACTATGTCCTTTTTTCATACACAGGAAAGCCTCAGCCAGGAGGTGACGGGGTAAGTGGCAGCCAGGCGGTCGACCATCGGCCTCCTCCACCTCCTGCCACAACTCCAACACCAGAGCCACAGCCTGGAAGGAAGCGTCTAAGGAAGACAAGAGTGTGGCCCGGGTTCTGTCTGGTCTGGCAAAATATGCAGGCTGTTGTATGACCACAGCTTGGGGACATATATGTCATCTGCTGCTGTTCATGGTCTCTTGGACTCCTGGACCGGATTGTGCCCACCTTTATATGGACTCCTCAGGCCACCAATTTTGCCTGTAAAATAATTTTGATGTGTGCCCTGGGGTACAAAGGCTTCACACATTTAACCAGTTTATCCAGCATTGTCTTCCCCTTTATTTTGTTATGACCCATAATAAATGGCTATTTTTTTTGTTAAAATACTTGCCTATGTGTTTTACTTCAAAAAGGACAGCTTGTTTGTGAGTAGGCAGGTACATTTCAAAAATACAATGTCAAATTAACAAGGGACACCAACCAACCTCCTTGAGGTTAAAAAATACAAGATAATAATGGTGTTGTGGTAAGTTGACACACAAAACGAAAAAAAAATTATGGAGAGCGCTAGAAAAAAATAAATAAAACAGGAGATCTTGAAAAAAAAATAAATAAAAAAAAAATCACTAAAAAAAAAAAAAATACAAAACATTATTATGCAGAACTGACGAAAAAAATAAATAATATTATTCAGGAGATCACGAGAAATAATAAAGAAATTATTTTTTCAGAACTCTGTGTGAATATCAGCAGAAAAACAATTTCATTATTCTAGCATTATAAAGAAGAAGAGAATGCGCTGCATTAAAAGATTAAAAAATTTGCAGCATGACGAATGTGTTATCTCCACTACGAATGCTAGTTTTACCAGACCGAGTGCTTCCGTCTCGTAATTGATTGAGAGCATGTGTGGAACTTTGTGCATAATTGTGTACAAACGATTGAAATTTACGAGTACGGAATTTGTTGTCGGAAAATTTGAGATCCAGATCTCAAATTTTGTGTGACGGAAATTCCGATGGAAAATGTCCGATGGAGCCTACACATGGTCGGAATTTCCGACAACAAGCTCCCATCGAACATTTTCCGTCGGAAAATCCGACCGTGTGTACGGGGCATTACTCTTGTTGGGTGCAGGAACAGGCCCTGCTGTTAAATATTATTTAAAAAAATTTAATCACATGCCCTGTTAAATAGGGGCAGAAAAATTGGGCCTTTGGTTTTGGTGGTGCCACACCACTGTAATCCCTCAAAGTTACTCTTGTTGGGCGCAGGAACGGGCCCTGCTGTTAAATATTATTTTAAAAATCGTAATTACATGCCCCTGTTAAACAGGGGCAGAAAAATTGGGCCTTGGGTTTGGGTGGTGTCACAACACTGTAACCCCTCACAGTTACTCTTGTTGGGCACAGGAACGGGCCCTGCTGTTAAAAATTATTTAAAAAAATTGTAATTACATGCCCCTGTTAAACAGGGGCAGAAAAATTGGGCCTTGGGTGTCGGTAGTGCCCTAAACCAAAAATATTGTTGGAAGCTAACATCAAGATTCAGGAGGAATAGCATACGCAGCATAGGCAGTCTTCAAGGGATCCCAAAACCATCGCAAATTCAATCAGTTACATCAGCATCAGGTAATTGATAGCTGCTGATCCAGGACTGATTCATTTTTATAAATGCGAGCCTAGCAACAGAGTCTGTGTACAGGCGCACACTTTGATCCGTTACAAACCCTCCAGCAGTACTTAATGTGCATTCAGAAAGCAGGCTGGATGCAGGACAGGCCAGTAGCTTGATTGCATATTGAGCAAGTTCTTGCCAGTAGTCCATCCTCAAGACTCAGTAGCCCAGTGGATGCTCTGTTGGAAAGGACTTCAAGTCTGCTTTTGCCCCTAGATATTCCTGCACCATATAATGCAGACGCTGGAGATGGTTGCTGGAACCTATCAGACCTTGACGCTGAGGACTGAAAAAGTGTTTAAAGGCATTGGTCAGCCGGCCACCTTCTCCGCCGCTCTTCCTCTGACTGAACTAAGCCTCAGAAACACGTTGTCCAGCACCAGGAAATGGTAACCTTCCAGGGTCTGGAAATATGTTGCACAAACTTTTCTTCAAGGCCTCCTGAAGATGTTTCATCCTCTGCTCCCTCTGCGGATACAGGATGAGTTCTACAACTTTATCCTTGCAAGGTGGATCAAGAAGGGTTTCCAGCCAGTAATGATCCCTCTCCTTGATACCACGAATTGTAGGGTCCTTTCTCAGGCTTTGCAGAATCAGGGAGGCCATGCAGTGTAAGTTTGTAGAGGCATTCGATTCTGAGTCCTCTGGGTCACTAAGGATCACATTATCAGGATTACCAGGATTATCAGGATTACCTCCTCCCAGCCACGTATAGCTCCTTGGGTTCCTTGGGACTGAAAACCATCCCTTGAAGACTGATGCTGAGTGTTATCCTCTACATTTATACTGACACAATCCTCCTCCTCCTCTTCTTCCTGTGTGTTTGACGGGCCCGCAGGAATGCTATCTGGATAAAGGGGGCCTTGAGAGGAAAGTAGGTCCTCCTCTTCCTCCCGCTGTTCTGCCTCAAGTGCCCTGTCCATGATTCCATGAAGCGTGTGCTCCAGCAGGAAGACTAGAGGGACAGTGTCACTGATGCATGCATTGTTGCTGCTCACCATCCTTGTGGCTTCTTCAAATGGTGACAGAACAGTGCATGCATCCTTGATCAGTAGCCACTGACGTGGCGAAAAGAAGCAAAGCTCCCCTGACCCTGTCCTGGTGCCATACTCACACAGGTACTCATTGATGGCCCTCTGCTGTGTGTGTAGCCGCTGCAGCACGTTGGGTTCCACCTGGTCGGCATGTCACAAATGAGGCGGTTGGTGGGCAGGTTGCATTCCCTTTGAATGTCAGCCAGCCAAGCACTGGCATTGTATGACCGGCGGAAATGACCACAGACTTTTCTGGCCTGCCTCAGAAGATCTGCTAAGCCTGGGTACCTGGTCAAAAAAACGCTACACCACCAAATTCAGGACATGTGCCAAACATGGAAATAGGTCAAGTGTCCCTGTCGGAGGGCAGAGAGAAGATTAGTGGTGCCATTGTTGCATACAACTATTACTGGCTGAAGCTGGCATGGTGTCAACCACCTCTGAGCCTGCCCCTGCAGAGCTGACAGAATCTCTGCCCCAGTGTGGCTCCTGTCCCCTAGGCAGACCAACTCAAGCACCGCATGGCATCTTTTATCCTGACTGATTGCGTAGCCCCTTGAAAGCTTACGGAGCACTGCTCGTTCAGAGGACAATTCTGCAGAAGAGGTCATAGAGGAAGAAGAAGAGAAGGGGTGGAGTAGAGAGCTGTGGCAGAATCACCACTAGCTTTTTGGAGGCGTAGTGGCGGAACAAGCTCCAACAATACTGAACCCTGTCCTGCATCCTTCCCAGCTGCCAGCAGAGTTACCCAGTGCGCCGTGAAGGAAAGGTAACGTCCCTGCCCATGCCTGCTGGACCATGAATCAGCGATAATATGAACCTTACTGCTGACCGCCCTGAAACTGTACACCACCAAATGCACTGTATATATAGACTACATTGAATGCAGAGTATATATATATATATATATATATATATATATATATATATATATATATATATATATATATATATATATATATATACTAGACTGTATATATATATTAATACACCACCTGAAGTGTATTAGAAACTGTACACACTGTATTATATGCTGTGTACACCACCTGCACTGTATCAGAAGCTGTACAATGGCTGCACTGTGTAAACCACCTGAAGTGTATTAGAAACTGTACACCCTGTATTATATTCTGTGTACACCGCCTGAAGTGTATTAGAAACTATACACCACCGAATGCACTGTATATATAGGCTACACTGAATGCAGAATATATATATATATATATATATATATATATATATATATATATATATATATATATATATATATTTGTGGTCATGGCCCTATGACTGAGAGAGATGTGAATCACATAAACTTACAGCATAAATAGACCTGAAGTGTGCCTTGATGGTCTGGTCGGTATGGCAAGAAAAGAGTGCAAAAGACTCAGATAGGGAAATAGCTCTTTATTGATTTCTTGTGGTTATTGAGCCAGTTTGGTGAAGTCTTGTGCCATTTCCTCCTGAGGATTTGGGAGGTAGGTGGCAAAGCAAGCATGCTTCCATCGGCCTAGTTTCTTGATTACGTGGTCTGGTACTCCATGTTGGGAGGCAGCTGAGGCTGCTTCAATCAGGAAGGAATGTCCAGAGAACTGACTGGGGTTGAAGCCCAAGTTGCTTAGGAGGATCCTGACATGCTTGACAAACTGGCTGCCACTGAGGGGGCTGGTTAGAAAGGGTAGCAATGGGCTATCTTCAGATTGGCTGGGTAGGCGGGACAGTAGTCGGTCGAGGACCGTCACTGGGCACCAGGCGTTGTTAGTCTGAAATAGGTTGATGTCAACCCCTGGGCCGGTTTGTTGCGTTTTGCTGACTGTGAGATGAAGGGTGTAATGGATCGGAAAGCGAGTCAGGTGGCGTCGGAGCAGTGTCTGACTGCCAGAGCCGCTGACGGTAAATTTGCTAGGTCGTAGAAAACCGTAGAAACCAGGTAGATGGCCGCTCGGATGACTAGGCTGGACAAAGCCCCAAAGGGGGACGAGTAAGGATTTCAGACATTTCCCTGAAGATGACACTCGTGATAGGTAGGCGTTTGCCACTGGCTACAGGTTGGTGCTTCTGTATGCCTAGTAGGAGTGACTTGACTGTGTGGGCCGAGAATACTGATGGTTTACTGGGGTCCTGTAACGATAGAAAATGCTGGACACGGCTAGATATCACCTGGTATCACCTAGTATCACCTAGGTATCACCTGATAGTGTTGTGAGCAAGGGCTAGCTGGGTATGGCAATATGATATGAAGGCTTGGACGTGTCTAACATCGCCTATCACTGCTCCAGGGCAAGAGGCCAAAAACTTGCTGTAAGTGTTGCAAGCAGTGCGATAGACCTTCAGTGTGTTGCGTGCCAAGGATTGGTTGATGAGCTGGGTTGCGTTGGCAAGGTGCGATTTTAATCCATCGTCAGCAACGACCAGGGTGGGACAGGAGTAGTCGTTGGGTCGACTCCAGGCTCCTGCTGGAAAAACAAGGTAAGGTTGAAATGAGACAGCGCATCAGCAGCAATATTGTATTTGCCTGGAATATGTCTACAGAAAAATTAAAGTGGTGATGGAGTGACAGCTGCACGAGCCTGCGCAGGAAGGACATGATGGGGAGTGACTTGGATCTACCCTTGTTAATGATGTCAGCCATGGCCTGATTGTCCGTGGTGAAAAGCACCATCTGTTTTGTTCAAGTGTGGCCCCAGACCTGGGCAGCTGCGAAAATGTGATATAGCTCAAAGAGAGATGAGGACTGGGTAAACCCAGGGATTAAGAGAATTTCTGGGGGCCAAGATTTGGCGAACCAGTGATGGCCAAATATGGCTGCAAAGCCGGTGGAGGCTGCGGCATCGGTGACCACCTGTGGTGACTCGTCTGACACTGCTGGAATGAACACTGAAATGCCGTTCCAGCTGGTTAGGAACTCTTCCCACATAACCAAGTCTGCTACTGCTGCTTGATCTAGTTTGAGAATTCGGTCTGGGTCTTGTACTGGTGTGAGAAAGACTAAAAGCCGTGATATGAAGGACCGTCCTTGAGGAATAATCCTCATCACAAAGTTCATCATCCCTAGTAAGGACTGCAACTGCCTCCTGATGCACCCTTGTGACTGGGTGAAGCCGTAGAAAGTTGCCCTAATACAAGCTAGTTTGTCAAGAGGCAGGCTGGCTTTCAAAGCTTGCGTGTCAAGAGTGACACCTAAAAAGGTAATGGAATGTGCCGGTCCTTCTACTTTGTGCTCAGCTATGGGCACGTTGAGGTTGTTAAAAACTATTCTTAACTTGTCTAGATCTGCCAGGGGTGTGCCTGGTTACTCGATAATCCATGTGAGGGCCTGAGCGAAAATGTTGAACAGGCACAGGCTTCTCTTGGACCCTAAGGTCAACTTGGTGGCTAATTAGTAGGACTCCCGCCACTTAATACCGTGCCACCGCCAGAGGGACGGTTCGATAGAGAGGAGCTTGAAAGCATCAGATATATTTGCTTTGGATAGCCAGGCGCCGGGACCTATCCCAATGATGGTTTGGATGGCCAAGTCAACTAAGGCATACTTCCCTCGTAGGGAATCAGGGAGTTCAGCCTGGGGATGTGAGAAGAATGAGGCGCAGACAAGTCATACACTAAGCAGAGTTTATTACTGAACTTGCCCTTGACAAGCCCAATAGGGCTGACTCTCCAGACTGGGAAAGGGGCCGGTAATAAAGCCTTTATCCATTTCTGACGGCAGTAAGGAGTCAATTGCTTGTGTGTCGATGGCTGCTGACTTGAGGTTCCTGCATTTGTGTGTAGTGAGGGGTAAAGTGATGAGGCCGGTGTGGAACCCTTCTGTGAAGCAGTGCACCAGGAATATGGCCAGTGAGGGAGTGGGGTGTGTAGAGAGGTAGAACCCCAACCAGCTGACATCTTTGCGGCCTAGTTAAGACTTACCCTCCTGATTGACTTGACAGGTGGTGCACGGATGAGCTTTATGGCATGCTGTGCAAATATGGAGTAGCCTGCACTGGCTATGGAAGCATATGCCATGATTAAAATTGTTGCAAATGGGGGCTCCTCCTAGAGAAAAGATAGGCCGTCCTAGTCTATCCACTGGTCGTGATTGACCGGGGTCGGAAAGCCCTGACTGGTGCTGGAGGAGGAAGGAGGGTAGAAGAGGCGTCTTGTAGTCACTTCAGAGCACCAAATCGCCATGTGGGTAGTGGACTGGCAAATGGTGCACAGAGGTGAGCAGAGGCCTGCGAAATGACGGCAGAATAGCTCCGTGTCAGAAATTCTCCAGTCTGACCTGGAACTGGCTGAGCTTGGTGGCTGCCTTGGCTGAAAATGAGCAGTGGTAGTCATAAAAGACGTGCCCTCCATACTTGTACCCCAGGTCTGTGACTGAATGGAGCTATAGGTCCGGCTCTTCCCTCTTGTTGGGGGCGGCTGAGCCGACAACATCCCTGAACATCCCAAAAGCCAAAACGAATTTGGTAACTGTAAGTTTGCGTGTGAGCCTGGGGTCTTTCGACTTAATGACCACCCAGATGTCCCCCCAGGCATATGCTCTGTTGTCAGCCACATTGTGCACCAAAATCAGCAGAGATGCTAATTTACATTCTTGCCCACCAAGATGTCCTTCCTGAGGCTGGCAGGGACAAGGTGATCCGGGAGGACTGTGGAAGAGGAGTCTGGGACACCAACACCAACCAATCTCCTTGAGGTTAAAAAATACAAGATAATAATGGTGTTGTGGTAACTTGTATTCTAATATATTTTTTATTAATTTTCAAAGTTTTTCACAAACAACAACAAACTATACAGAAACCAATACAGTCATCCTGAATACATGTTGATAGCTGAGATGTTCATTAATTGTATAATTAGCAGCTTATAGAATAAACACATCCCTCTAAAAACTACCTTCTATATTCAGGGGAAAAAAAGGGGAGGGGGTAAAAAAAAAAAAGGGGGGGGGGGGGGAATATATATAATGGTGTCTCACATTGATACAATTACAAGTTCTTTCTTCAACTTTTTACAGATTTGAAACAAAGATAGAATATGAATGTTCCAAAAAATAGTCTTATGCCGCGTACACACGAGCGGACTTTACGGCAGACTTTGCCCGGCGGACTTTTCGACGTACTTTACGACGGACTTTCTGAATGAACGGACTTGCCTACACACAATCCACCAAAGTCCATCGAATTCGTACGTGATGACGTACGACCAGGCTAAAACAAGGAAGTTCATAGCCAGTAGCCAATAGCTGCCCTAGCATGGCTTTTTGTCCGTCAAACTAGCATACAGACGGCGGACTTTTTGACCGGACTCGATTTCGACGGATTAATTTAAAACATGTTTCAAATCTAAGTCCGTCCAACTTTTGAGAAAACAAAGTCCGCTGGAGCCCACACACAATCGAATTGTCTGACCAAATCCCGTCCGCCGGGCAAAGTCTGCCGTAAAGTCCGCTTGTGTGTACGCGGCATTAGGAATTAAAAATTTCCAAGAACTTTGATGAATCTTTAAACGTTATCCAGATCTGCTACACCCCATTAAACTTCTGCATAGTATCATTATTTTCAGCTACCTGTATCTCCATGTGCATAATACCATTAAGAGTCTCAATCCACTCCGGAATTAAAGGAGCAGTAGAGGTTTTCCAGTATCTGGGTATCAATTGTCTAATAGCTGAGAGAAAAAAACAAAGAAGAGATTTTTTTTGTTTTAGATAATGATCGAGGTAAAAAAGAAAATGGAGCTACTTCAACCGAGTTGTTGATTGATTCACCCGTAGCAAAATTGTATAAGCTAATAACTTGATCCTATAATTTGTAAATAGGGGAACAAGCCCACCAGAGATGAGATAAGTTACCTATGGCGATATTACAATGCCAGCATATATCTGATTGTGATGGAAAAATTTGATTTAAATTAACTGGAGTATGATACCATCTAGATAGCAGTTTAAAATTACGCTCTTGAGTATCACAAGCTATTGAAAGTTTATGGGTATTGATAAAAATGTAATCCCAATCTTCCTCTCATATTAATCTATTTAGCTCCATCTCCCATTTGGCCATATATGATGGTAAACCAGGTGAGTTAAAAATAGATAATAACATATATATCTTAGCTATAGTGTGTGTTGTTGGTTCCAGAGATATACATAGCTACTCAAAATCTGTAAGCGGTAGATGGATAAAGTGTTTCGAGGTTAAAGAGGAGTAAAAACTCCGCATCTGCAGATAAACAAACCAAATACCTTTTTTCTGATCAGGTAGAGCTTTACAAATGGCATAAAGGTATCTTCCAAAATAATATGCCTAATCTGAGGCCAATAGAATTTGTCCCAGGTTAGAATAGCATTTGAATGCACACCAATAGATAGAGAAAGTTTGAAAAGCTGAAATAGTAGACAGAGGGAATAATTTTAAATAATGATGCCAACTCTCCAAAACCGTATAAGTAAGCCAAGGCCAAGATGACCGCGATCCTATATCTTTGAAACAGAACCACAAGGCAGCTTTAGGATTGAATGGGGAAGAGCCAATTTCCAATTAAACCCATTGTTTATCGTCGGGGTGATGGAACCAATCTAGAATACGAGAGAATATAGCTGCTTTATAATAACACTCAAAATCTGGAAAAGCTGCTCCTTTGGGTAATTTAATAGGTAAGGTGTGGACTAAATATAGATACTTTGGGAGAGTATTCATCTTAATAGAATTAATACGGCCAAACCATGATAAAGAAAGCTTCGACCATAATAACAATTCGGTTTGTGTTCGTAATAGAAGTGGGAGAAAATTTAGCTCATAAACCTGTGCAAGATCTGTTGGAATGATTTTATTTATCAAATTATCCCCCAGATTAATCTGGCGAAGTGAGTGAAATAAAAAACTCCAGTTTAAGCGATCAAATGCCTTTTCAGCATCAATTGAGAGCAGGCAGGCTGGAATATGTTGTTTCTGTGCCAAGGAAATGAATGAGAGAGTCTTGCTAGTGTTATCTCGAGTCTCTTGACCTCACAAAGCCAGCTTGATATGTATGAATTATTTGAGGTAATAGGGGTTGAAGTCTATTAGCAATGAGTTTAGCATAGAGCTTGATGTCTTGATTTAACAATGAGATAGGGCGATAGCTATTTGGATTTGTTTCGTCTTTCTCAGGTTTCAGAATAACCAAAATATAAGCTTTTAATGTTTCAGGCAGGAAAGGCTGAGATTTTGAAATTGAATTGAACGAATGTAAAAGAATTGGGGACAAATCTGATGCAAAAATTTTATAGAACCGGCTGGAAAATCCGTCTGGCCCTTGGGCTTTACCAATCTTAGAGGACTTAATATTTCTTAGCAGTTCCTCAAAATAAAAAGAAACTTCTAGGGAGAAGCTAGTAGCCAAGTCAAAATTTGGGAGAGCAGTTTCTTCCATATATGAAATCATTTTTTTTCCACCTCTATGGAAGAATAATCAGTTTTAGAGTTAGTTTGTAAAATATTATATAGTGAAGAGTAATAATTGCAGAAAGTCTCTGCAATAGCTGAATTGGTATATACTAGTCTTTTACCAGGAGCATATAATTTCAAAACGGATGATGCTTATATTTTAGTGTGAAGAGAGTGTGCCAAATATTATTATATTCATAGGACATCCTCAATGTTTTATCCTGAGCTCTTAAAGACTGCTGATCAAGTAAAGGCAGAAGTTGACTTCTAGTGTTAGCAAGTTCGATTCTAACCCTATCGCTATTGCTATTTTTATGAATTATTTTAATAAAACTAAATATTCCTCAATTCTAATTTTCTTTAATCTAGAACCATGCAATATAAATATTCCCCTCAAGACACATTTTAAAGCCTCCCATTTAATTGGTGGTGCAGTATTATCCAATTTATGGTCTTCAGTTACACATAGAGGGTCTGCTAATAGATTATAATTTAGTTGCCAGGATCTATTCCTGGCACACAATTCTACTAAATTAAAATGACAAAAAACAGGTGAATGATCTGACCATATTTTAGGTTTTATGCTAATTGTCGGAGTAGCATCTAGTAATGTTTGTGATACAAAAATATAATCCAAACTGTTTTATGGACTGGGGAAAAAAAGTATAATCTTTCTCAGAAGGGTGTAGTATACGCTATAAATCAAAAAGTTTCATTGTGGATAATTTTCTGCTTTAATCTACGAAGAGCGGAGAGCGAAATATGGGTTTTTCCTGAGGATGAGTCCATTTGAGGATCAAAAACCAGGTTAAAATCACCTCCCAGAATAATATCACCCTCAGCAAAGCTTTTGAGAATACGTATATATTTAAGACCTTCAGAGATTTGGTCCGTGTTAGGGAGATATACATTAGCTAAAGTATATATTTTATTTTAATTTTTAATTTTTACAAATACATTTCTACCTAAAGAATCTGATTTAGAATCTAAGACTTGACATTACATATTCGTATGTATAGCGATTGATACTCCTTTGGATTTCGCATATGGATTTGTACTATGAAGCCAAATAATATAATATTTATTTTTACATGTTGGAATAGCATCCATACGAAAATGTGTTTCTTGAAAAAAACACTGTATCAATTTTTTCTTTATTAAGATAGTGAAAAATTTGCAAGCGTTTATTAGGGTGATTGAGACCCATCACGTTAAAGGAACATATTGAGAATAACATGAAGGTCAAGGTTAAAGATATCCAATCTGATATCATTAAGGTGAATGCCATCCGATCTCAGCAGATCATCATTAGCACCCTCCAAATCCTTGTGCTGGATTACAAATCCCCCGATCTGCCGAACAAACTTTGCGACTTGAGCGTTAACCTTGCGATAGAAGCGTTCCAGGTGGGGGGTCAGGTATTTCCCGGGCCCATAGCAAGCGAGGCACAATTTCAGACCAGATGAGAACCAAGTTGGTATAGACTGCATAACAATGAGTGATGTCTCGCTTGATAGTGGAGATTAAGTCCACGGAACGTGTATAACCCACGTCATTCCCTCCAGCATGAAGAATCACGATGATGGGGCCAGAAACACTCTGGAAGGACCTGAGGCCAGTGCAACCTATGGAGCCCAATCCAACGGATCCTGGCAAGATCATAGGTGAAACCCAAACTCTTCCCATAGCTCTGAACTTCCGACCAACAAGCGGTCCAGTAAATGAAGGAATCTCCAACAATCCAGATTAGAGCCGGGTAACAACCTGAAAATTAAAACAACAGGTGTGGGCGGACGTACAAAGAAAAGCGAGATGATTCCCACCTACCAAGAGGCTGGAGTTCAGTATTGGAGAAACCCATACCAGAAGCAGCTGTGGCAGCACCGATGCGAAAAGCGTGGGTCGCAAAATCAAGGGAGGCCCAGGTCTCAAGACAACAAGATAAAACCTGCAAACATTGAAACCTGCTCAGGGAGGAGGAATCAGCATGGACAAAGAAGGTGGGGGACAGGGGCGTGCGGACATGAAGGGGGAGGCCAGCGAAACAGGACAAAATGGGCCCCCACAAGGGTACAGAACAAACCTTTTTCCCTTGCCAAAGCTGTCTGTTTTTGAGGCACACAAAAAAACCGACACGCATCACTCTGAGAAGGTTACATCCTCCGTCAGAACGCCGCTCGCCGAGGATGTGGATTTGGAAACCAATTCGCCGATGCGAAAAGCACCAGAAAACACCCAAGAGAAGGCGACTTGAAAAAGAAGGGTCTCAAATGTAGAGGAGCACACGGACGGCAACGGGGAAAGGATACCAGAAAGGATATGAAGGGAAACCAGGCGCCGAGAATCAGGGAAATGAGTAGCGCATCTCCAACCCCGCAGGACCGCTGGGACAGGAAACGCTTTCGTGATGTCTTCCCACCCAAGGAGCTAAAACCAAAAGGACAATGCAGACATAGACGACGAAACCGCGGAACCCGAAGAACCTTTCTGTAGCAAATAAACGAGGTAAGAAAACAAAGCATGCGTCTGTCATGTTGAGACGAGATTAAAAAAACTCACCGCCAGACACTTGGACCCATTCGTCCCACACTCGACAGTACGACGCCCACGTCCGCGGGGACAGCGATGCCCGGAGGAGGTCTAGCAAACATCGGAAAGAGGTTCCACAAGTAGGCTGGACAGGGGAGGCCCTCCAGGGAAGCCGACAGGGCCAGGAAGCGAAAGCGATCGAGCTGTAAACGAGAGAGAGCATCAGCGATATTGTTAGCAGTCCCAGGAACATGCCCAGCTTTAAAACAAATGTTAAACTGCAGGCATTTTAGAACCAAAAAACGCAGTAACGATAAGGCCGGAGGGGATCTAACAGACTGTTGGTTAACCACCTGCACCACGCTCATGTTATCGGGCCAGAAAACCACTTGACGATTGCGCAACCATACACCACACAGGTCAGTGGCGACAACAATCGGAAAGAGCTCCAGCAGGGTGAGGTTGCGCAACAAATCCATGCGGGCCCATGAGGCTGGCCAACACTCGGCAGATCACTGCCCTTGGAAAAAGGTACCAAAACCACAGGAGCCTGCCGCATCAGTGTATAGGTCCAGCTGTGAGTTTGGTACCTCCTCCAGCAGCCAACAAGACTGGCCATTGTAGAACTGGAGAAAGGATAGCCATACCCCCAAGTCGTCCCGCATGGGCTTGGTGATACGGACATAATGGTGGGGGACAGCATCCCCTTCATGGCCCACGCCAAGCATCTACAGAAAGCCCTCCCCATGCGTCTGACTCTACAGGCAAAGACCAAGAGACTGAAGCTGTTTCAACTGCAGGTTTTTTTTGGCCCCTTTTGCCAAGCGGACCAGGGAGAGGAGCCTGGCCAGCTTGTCACTGGGCAGCCGAAAAACCATCGCCACTGTGTCTATTTCTATGCCCAAAAAGGCTAAAACTGTCACCGGGCCCTCTGTCTTGTCAGCTGACAGCGGAATGGCAAACCGCTCACAGGTGTCCCCCCAGTGCCCACAGCGCTGCTCAGTGACATCCAGCCATCCATCCATCCATGCTCAGCCATCCCTAATGCTCTGCAATACCCTGCACTACTCTGCAATGCCCTGCAATACTCTGCAATGCCCCAGAATACTGTGCAATACTCTGCATTACCCCCAAAATACTGTGCAATACTCTGCAATACCCCGCAACACTGTGCAGTACTCTGCAATATCCCCACAATACTGTGCAATACCCCACAATACTGTGCAATACCCCACAACACTGTGCAATACTCTGCAATGCCCCACAATACTGTGCAATACTCTGCAATACCCCACAATACTGTGCAATACTCTGAAATACCCCACAATACTGTGCAATACTCTGCAATACCCCGCAATACTCTGCAATACCCTGCAATACTCTGCAATACCCCGCAATACTCTGCAATACCCCCCTAATACTCTGCAATACCCCGCAATACTGTGCAATACTCTGAAATACCCCACAATACTGTGCAATACTCTGCAATACCCTGCAATACTCTGCAATACCCCGCAATACTCTGCAATACCCCGCAATACTCTGCAATACCCCGCAATACTCTGCAATAACCCGCAATACTCTGCAATACTCTGCAATACCCCACAATACTGTGCAAAACCCTGCAATACCCCGCAATACTCTGCAATATCCCGCAATACCCTGCAATACCCCGCAATACTCTGCAATACCCCGCAGTACTCTGCAATACCCTGCAATACTCTGCAATACCCCGCAATACCCTGCAAAACTCTGCAATACCCTGCAGTACTCTGCAATACCCCGCAATACTGTGCAATACTCCGCAATACTCTGCCATACCCAGCCATACTCTGCAATACTCGGTGATACCCAGCCATACCCAGTCATACTCGGCAATACCCTGCCATACCCAGTCATGCTAAGCCATACTCTGCAATACCCGGCCATAGTCTGCAATACCCCGCCATACTCTGCAACACCCCGCCATACTCTGCAATACCCCGCCAAACTCTGCAATACCCCGCAATACTCTGCAATACCCCCCAATACTCTGCCATACCCAGCTATACCCTGCCATACCCAGCCATACTCTGCAATACTCAGGGATACCCAGCCATACTCTGCCATACCCAGCCGTGCTCGGCCATACCCTGCCATGCTCGGCCATACTCGGTTGTACTAGGCCTCTGTATGTGGCCAGGCTGTGGAAGTCTCACACATGTGGTAACGCCGTACTCAGGAGGAGGAGGAGAATCTATTTTGGGGTGTCATTTTTGGTATGTACATGCTATGTGTTAGAAATATTGTATAAATGGACAACTTTGTGTTAAAAAAAATGTGTTTTAACCACTTCCCGCCCGCCGGCTGTCATACGACGACTTTGTGCGGGGATATCTGAATGATGCCTGCAGCTACAGGCATCATTCAGATATCAACTTTTTTAGCCGGCGATTCCCTACACCATAAGAGTGATCCTAGCAGCTGTTCCACTGCTTGATCGTTCTTACGGGAGGCGAGAGGGGACGTCCCCCCTCCCGCCGCCCTCCTGTGCTTCTACCGACTCACCGCTACGATCGAAGCCAGGATCTTTTTTTATTTTATTTTTTATTTCAGGCTTCCCAGCCTAGAGGTGAGATGTGGGGTCTTATTGACCCCATATCTCACTGTAAAGAGGACCTGTCATGCCATATTCCTATTACAAGGGATGTTTACATTCCTTGTAATAGGAATAAAAGTGGTCAAAAATTTTTTTTGGGGGGAAAAAAGCATCAAACTAAAATAAATAAAGTAAAATGAACAATAAAAAAAAAAAATTTTAAAGCACCCCTGTCCCTGTGTGCTCGCATGCAGAAGCGAACGCATACGTAAGTCCCGTCCACATATGAAAACGGTGTTCAAACCACACATGTGATGTATCGCTGCGATCGGTAGAGCGAGAGCAATAATTTTGGTCCTAGACCTCCTCTGTAACTCAAAACATGTAAACAGTAAAAAATTTTAAATCGTTGCCTATGGGAATTTTTAAATAGCGAAGTTTGGTGCCATTCCACAAGCACGTGCAATTTTGAAAGGTGACATGTTGGGTATCTATTTACTCGGCATAACTTCATCTTCCACATTATGCAAAAACATTGTGCTAACTTTACTGTTTTGTTTTTTTTTTAAAGCACAAAACTGTTTTTTTTCCAAAAAAAACGCGTTAAAAAAATAGCTGCGCAAATACCGTGCGAGATAAAAAGTTGCAATGACCACCATTGTATTCTCTAGGGTCTTTGCTAAAAAAAATATATATATAATGTTTTGGGGTTCTATGTCATTTTCTAGCAAATAAATTATGATTTTTACATGTAGGAGAGAAATGTCAGAATTGGCCTGGGCACTTCAGAACGCCTGAAGGTGTTCCCTGCATGTTGGGCCTCTGTATGTGGCCACGCTGTGTAAAAGTCTCACATATGTGGTATCGCCATACTCGGGAGTAATAGCAGAATGTGTTTTGGGGTGTAATTTGTGGTATGCATATGCGGTGTGTGAGAAATAACCTGCTAATATGACAATTTTGTGAAAAAAAAAAAAAAAACTTGATTTTGCAAAGAATTGTGGGAAAAAATGACAACTTCAAAAAACTCACCATGCATCTTTATAAATAACTTGGAATGTCTTGGAATGTCTTCTTTCCAAAGGGGTCATTTGGGGGGTATTTGTACTTTTCTGGCATGTTAGGTTCTCAAGAATTTAGATCTATTTACTTCAGGTGTGATCAATTTTCAGATATTGGCACCATAGCTTTTGGACTCTATAACTTTCACAAAGACCAAATAATATCCACCGATTTGGGTTATTTTTACCAAAGATATGTAGCAGTATAAATTTTGGCCAAAATATATGAAGAAAAATTACTAATTTGCAAAATTTTATAACAGAAATGAAGAAAAATGCATTTTTTTACAGATTTTTCGGTCTTTTTTCTTTTATAGCGCAAAAAATAAAGAACCCAGAGGTGTATAAATACCACCAAAAGAAAGCTCTATTTGTGTGAAAAAAAGGACAAAAATTTCATATAGATACAGTGTTGCATGACTGAGTAATTGTCATTCAAAATGTGAGAGCACCAAAATCTGGAAATTGGTCTGGTTATTAAGGGGGTTTAAGTGCCCAGTGGTCAAGTGGTTAAGGAAGCTACTGTAGAGCTCAAAGAAATAACACGAACTGGCACAGCCCATGGGAAGGCACATGTCAAAAAAGTAGCTTCCTTGAAAGTAGCAGCCCAGCAGATGAAAGCATTCCAGGTGGACCGGGAGGAGGCGGAAGGCGGACTCAATGTCCGCCTTAGTCGGCAAAGCCGACTGACCAGCAGCCCTAATTAAGTGAAGCGCCTTGCCAAAAGATGCATAGTGGACCCATTTTTCCTCCTTATCGATGCCTTCATTGACCGAGGAGCCAGAAGGATAGGACAGATGGTGGATAAGGCGGAATTTTCCCTCCGCCTTTTTTGGGACCACGCTGAGGGGGGACACCCTCAGGTTGTGGACAGGGTGAAGATCAAACGGGCCTGCCATACGCCCCAAATCCAGGTCCTTCTGAAGCTTCTCGGCCACGACGGACTCATATTGAACAGAGGATTTCAAATTAGATGCCATGGTATGCACATGGGAAGGAGTGAAGGGTATCCAAAAACCACAGTCCAAACCATCACTCAAGATCAAGGGATCGAGGCCTCCCTATGAAGGGGGTACAGGTCTAGCCAGGGAAGCATTTCTAAGACGTTCACTGGTGTCCTCCCGTTTAGAAACTTCAGGCTTGGTTCCCAGCCTGGAAAGTGGTTGTTTTCCCTTCCGGAAACACCGGCTGGCAGGGTGAGCACCCCCGCAAAGTGAGCATTCGTGCTTTAAACTGCACGTGGTGTACCACTTTCAGTGGCTCTCATTGAACAGCCAGCATATACCTTTTTTCAGGGCAGCCGACGCTCCGGAGAGAGCGCCGGTCAGGGACTGAAATGATGAAGGCCTGTGGGGGCACATGAGCAACAACCACAGGCTACCATCTTGGCAATTAAAACGTTACTCCTTATGTGTTGCCTTTTTTTGGCGAAACTGGGTGTCGTAGTGAAACCAACATAGGCACCCCAAACCTTATAGGCACCCCAAATAAGATCTAAGTAGCAAAAGAGAGTTGCGACCAACTCTGGGAACCGCTTTGATTTGTCTCCCTGTGCCGCAATGTCAACACAACGAGATTTGTCGATCGTCTCCCTGTCGGGAGGGACTAGCGAGAGAAAGTCAATAAATTTGCGACGTCAGATCTTGTTCTTTACCTCCTCCGACAGGTGCGTGCCAGTTGCGGAACCACCCACAAAGCGTCACCTGCAAAAGAGCATGAAATAACCGCTGGACCCGATACCCCCATGCGGGACAGGACCGATTTTACGACCGTAACTATGCGTTTGTCTGGCGGGCCCGATATGGCAGCGTTACTGGACCTACCCCAAATTAAATCTTAGTCAAAATCACTACTGTGTGGAGGCAGAGCTGAAAAAGGGTGACCAGCAGCAGATCCAGGCGAAATGTCCGGTGCAGGGGCTGGCAGACGCCCGTGATGTCCATCTCCTAGAGGAATGGTGGCGCCTGGTGAGGCAAGAGGGTGATGACGGAAGGAGAGGTCCAGGGGCGGAAGTCCGACCACTGACCCTAATAAGCCCGGGTGGCCGAGAACAGCAGCCGAGCAGCAACAAGAGCAATCGTGGACTCCAGACAGATGATCCAAGGCAGGTGCAGATGACATCCTGGGAATCGAGTGGGAACCTCCCGCCCTGCCGGGAGCAGGGAGACGCGGCCATATAGCAGACCGAGGCTGGGCTGTGGTGGCAGGCAGCCTGCGTGAATCTCCCGCCCAGCTGGGCGCAGGCAGATGCGGGTATGCAGAAGTCAGTGGTGAGGGGCGGGCGGCCGGAGCAGATTGACCATCTCCTGCCCAGCTGAGCGCAGGGAGATATGGGTAGGCAGGAGTCAGCTGGAAGGGGTGGGCGGCAGGTGTGGAGTGGCCATCTCCCGCCCAGCCAGACGCAAGGAGACCCGGGCAGTTAGGAGACAGAGGCAATGGGTGGGCAACAGGTGAGGCATGGTGATCTCCCACCCGGCCAGGTGCAGGGAGAAGCGGAGCAGACAGCACAGGTGAGGCAGAGTGCACTGGCATATTCAAATCTCCCGCCCTGCTGGGCATATGCAGAGAAGGAGCCACCAGGGACAGCAGCACAGATGCTGGGAGAGCAGAGCAATCTCCCGCAGGGAGATGTGAACAGGTGGCCGAAAGGGACCCTGCAGAGACTCCTGGACGGTGTGCTAGAGGACGGGCAGGCCTAGAAGAGGACGCACGGAAGGATCTCCGTGGAACCCCCCCAGCCCCCACTCCTCCACACAAGAGGGGCGGGGGCGGAACCAGGTACAGCAGCGGTGGGCACCCGCGAGCATGAGACAGAAGCGAGAAGTGCTGCAGCTCCTGCCCAGCCGGGCACAGGGAGGCAAACAGGGGAAGAGACAGCAGGAGGAGCCTGGGCAGACCATAGCGTGGCTCTAGGGCTCCAGAAGCGTGCATAGCAGACGGATACCCAGACCGCGGCATTCACTGGCGGGGGGAAGCCCACTGGGCAGTACCCTGCACGACGGGCAGATGTTCTGGGCTTCCTAGGAGGGGAGAGCCGGCACCCAGCTCATCAGTGGCTCTGGGGGAGCAGGGAGGGCAGGCTGGAATGTAAATGGCCCTAGAAGGACTGGGGCTCAAACGGGATGGAGGGCGGGTCTGCCTCCAGGCCCTGGGTTCAGGGGACTCCGCAGCAGAGTCAACAGAATCCAACAGGAGCTTGGTGTCCATGGTAGAGGGACAGGGTCATCAGTTCTTCCCAGCTCTTCTAGCTATGTTCCTCAAAAGACCCAGAATTGCCGGGGGCAATACTTTTCTGCGCTCAGGCCCAGCCCATCCCCCATAGTTCAACCAATCCTTGGTGACCACTCAACCAACTTGTCTGGCACCTGGCCATGCCCCGATCAGTCAAGGCTCTCTTTCCCTATAGGGGCTCAAGAGGCCATTATTACTGAGTTTATCTGTATTGTGCTGCAAAACAAATATAAATAAATGTGTCAGAAAAAGTTCAAATGCTGGGGATATGTCTGCATATTCCTCCATGCGGTGTAATGACATTTCTACTTCTGAACAACTGAAGGTGCAAAAAACAGTAAATTTGTCCTGACTGCTTGGAAAGGACAGTGTCAAAGACCATTATGTTGCTAGGAGACAAGGAGCAATGTGTATTTTGTCCTAATTATTCTTTCCAACCCCATGAAAAATTAACCCTCTCAGTGTGTCAACTTCAATACTGCAGCAGAGGGAGGATATCTCAGAAACTAGAACTACACAATGCTGTCACCACCTGACTGCTGTATTATTAAAATTTCCCTGAAATGCCCGATGCTGGACAAGAACTTATCAAAGAACAAGGTTTTAAAGTGCTAGAAAATAATGAATATTATGGAACTCATTAGCTCGACATTTTTGCCTTTTCCTTACAGAATTTCTGAAAACTTCTATGCCTTTGAAAGACAGAAATGTACTTTAACTTTGAGGCACACCCCTGAACCCATCATCTTCTAGAGATAATGCAATGTTATCTTATGCAACACTTCCCATCTTTCAGAATGTCTATTCTGAAGAGAGAACCTAGATTTTTCATGTGCATGAACAACAGCAGCCAGCAATAGTATAATGTAATTTATTGCCTTGCTGCTAATTGGTACAATGTGCATCTTTTGGACTGTTTCTGACTGACTTATTTATATCTGAATATATGGTGGGGCAAAGATCCCAATCTTTGCCAGAGCCTGCCGTCTAGCAAAGTTTTTGAAAGAGAATTGTATTTCTTCATATCAAAATTATGTATGTGAAGACTTGGGTTCACCAGTCTTTAAATTATTCAGCTGAGGATGGTAGACAAACATGAAAAGTAAGCAGACACATGTAGAGTTCTCATTGGAGCCATGGGTGGAGGAGGGACTTAGATTTTAGGACAGTGCTGAATTTAGGGTAAGGTATTGGTAGGAGAGAACATTTTACTTTTGAATAGTGAAGGGGTTGGAAGAGCATGAGAGAGTAAGATAGGTGGGCTAACAGTGGGAGGTGGAGTAAAGAGGGGCCATCTTTTGGCACCATTTAAGGTGGGAAAGCACAGGGAATTATCTCACCTACCCATCCTCCTGGCCTGTTCATGGGATTTTACACCCCATTAACACTCATCATACCATAAGAACATACCTAAAATATAAAATAAACACACAACAAGGATTGTGGAAAAGTTTAGGCCGCGGCCCCTTTATTGGGTTTAAAACAATTTTAAATATGAAATGAACTTTGACCTTTAATACCAAAGAGAACCGCTGTTAACCAACATGCCAACATGCTTAGTCACTAAGACTCAAGCGGCATTATCTTATATCAACCAAATAACAGTTTACCAACCACTGTCCACCCACAAAGTGGGCGGCATTACCCAAATAGATAGACCTTCAATATCAATCAGAACTGTTGTTGACCAATCACAGACCAACATGCTTAGTCACTAAGATTCAAGCAGCAATAACATAACAATCAAGTAACAGCGTACCAACCACAGTCCACCCACAAAGTGGGCGACGTTACCCACATAAAGAGGGACCGCGACGAGGGGAAATAACAAAGGGGAGGGAGGGTGGGAGAGCAGGTAAAAATATCCAGAAGGAAGGCTGAGTAGAATCCAGAGGTGAGTCCAGCTGAGAGACCTGAGGTAAATGCTGACTCTGCCCAGTGACAGGAGAGGATATAAGTAAAAGGTTACACTCATTGGCTAGGTGTTTCCCGCCAAAGGATTTGTCACCAATCCAGTGCTCCGCAGCTAAATCTTCCTAGCAAGGTAAGGTAAGTTTATATATATATTTTTGTGGCCCTGATATTTTTAGCTAGTTTCCACAAGGGCAGCTTTGGGGAGAAGGGATACACACAGGCATGTACTGGCTCAGTGGGCCATTTTTTACCCAGAGTTTAGCAACAGCGGGAGCGTGGCAGCAAACAGCGGCAGGGATTCGGGGGAAGGTGGCCAGCGAGGAGGGCAGTTGGATGTGGCAGCCCAGGAGGGAGAAGAACTGCACCATGATTCCTCCACCTCCTCTCTGCTACAAGAACAGTGCAGTCCAGGCCAGAGGAAGAGGACAGGCGGGAGGCTGAGGCTGCCAAGGATCCGCTGGAATGAGCATAGCAGCGAGAGCACCATGGATCAAGAGGGAGACGCGGCGCTGCCGCTGCTGGCCATCAGGTACCTGGGCATCCTACACACACCTGCCAGCACACAGAGCCTGCGGGAGAGCAGAGGAGAGACTGCAGATAGGGGCTGTGCTATGTGGTCTGTCTCAGTCTCAGCCCTCCACTCTTTCTCTCAGCCCCCCTCTGTCTCTCAGACCCCCCCTGTCTCACAGCCACCCCTGTCTCTCATTCCCCCCTCTTTCTCTCAGCCCCCCTGTCTCTCAGCCACCACCCCTGTCTCTCAGTCCCCCCTCCCTCTGTCTCTCAGACTCCCCCTCTGTCTCTCAGACTTCCTTGTCTCTCAGCCCCCTCCGTCTCTCAGCCCCCCTGTCTCTCAATCCCCCCTCTGTCTCTCAGTCCCTCTGTCTCTCAACCCCTCTGTCTCTCAGTCTCCCTCTCTGCCTCTCAGACCCCCTCTGTCTCTCAGTCCCCCTGTCTCTCAGTCCCCCCTCTGTCTCTCAGCCCCTCTGTCTCTAAGCCCCTGTTTCTCAGCCCCCTGTCTCTCAGACTCCCCCTCTGCCTCTCAGACCCCCCTCTGTCTCTCAGCCCCCCTGTCTCTGCCCCCCCTCTGTCTCTCATACCCCCCTGTCTCTCAGCCCCCCTCCGTCTCTCAGCCCCCTTCATCTCTCAGCCCCCCTGTCTCTCAGCCCCCCCCCTCTGTCTCTCAGACCTCCCTGTCTCTCAGTCCCCCTCTGTCTCTCAGCCCCCCTGTCTCTCAGTCCCCTGTCTCTCAGCCCCCTGTCTCCCAGACCCCTGTCTCTCAGACCCCCTCTGTCTCTCAGACCCCCTCTGTCTCTCAGACCTCCTGGTCTCTCAGTCCCCCCTCTGTCTCTCAGCCCCCTTGTCTCTCAGTCTCCCCCCTGTCTCTCAGCCCTCCTCTGTCTCTCAGACCCCCTGTCTCTCAGCACTTCTCTGTCTCTCAGCCCCCGTCTCTCAGTCCCCCTCTGTCTATCATTCCCCCTGTCTCTCAGCCCCCTCCGTCTCTCAGACCCCCTGTCTCTCAGTCCCTCTGTCTCTCAGCCCCCTCCTCTGTCTCTCAGCCCCCCTCTGTCTCTCAGCCTCCTCCTCTGTCTCTCAGCCCCCGATCTGTCTCTTAGCCACCCATCTGTCTCTCAGCCCCCCCTCTCCCTCTCACCTCCTTCTCACTCCCTCTCTCTTACACTCACCCCTTCTCTCTCTCACCCACCCCCTCTCACCCCCTTTCTCTCAACCCCCCCTCTCTCTCTCTCTCTCTCACTCCCACCTCTTCCTCTCTCCCTCTCTCTCTCACCCTCTCATGATATACAATAATGGATGTGGGGGCCTTTTGGTGGGCGTGATTTTTTTTTTGGGGGGGAGCATTTTATTCAATTAAAGTGGGCCAGTCTGGATGAAGTCCAGGGCCAAATTTTTGTCCCAGTCCAACCCTGGATACACACATTCTAGTTTGGATTTATATGATGCAACTCAGACAGTTCTTGTCGTTTTGAAGTAAAATGTGACTTACATTCATCTTCAACCTTGTTTCTCTGGATGGGCAGGTCCCTGGCAGTGCTATATGACTACAATAAAGATCTGTCTCTCTGCAAAAGCAAAGGAGCGGAGTATATATAATAGGAACAGTTATTGAATGTGTCCACTCTGGCTAAACTATGGGTGGCCACTGGTCAATACAGTTTTATTGGTCATGGTACATTCCCATAAGTGTTGAGTGTTGTATTTGGCACTTGTCGGGGACTTGTCGTGGTTATGTTTGCAGTTATAGACTGTATATTGTTGAGCTATTGTTATTAGTGATGGGTAATGTTATTTACTATGTATGTTCTGTTATTATGATAAAATTTGTATAAGGCCATTTGTTTCCAATAATCTTTACTTATAAGTGTTTATTATTGAAAATTGGCAGTTGTATTGTCTATTTAGGTGGGCAGGGAGGGTCACTTGGCTTTGCACTTGGTCAGCATATTTGGTATGCCTACAGATTCCAAATGAATAGTGTTTTTTAAGAATTTTGCTTCACCACCAAGGCTATGGTGGCATCACTTAAAGGTAACCTCATTAAAATCACTCTCATTCCTGATGTAGCTATATTTAATTTGCGAGAAATAAGAAAAAAACTTGGTGGCAATTGTTATATGGCTAATAAGCCGATAAGAGAGACCATCATTCAACAAACTTTGCTGGAACACTGCACACAATTCTCAAAACGTAATATTTCTCAGCTATGCTACTAATAGCACCAGAAACGCATCCTAATGCATATTTTAAACCAGTGCAATGCTGTCATAGCCTGTGGGAAATTATCTTCTAGTTGTGTCTCCGCATTATGTATACAGGTAGAAGAGGAAGTGCATTGAGGTATTTTTTTTTAATTAATTGTAGGTAGAGGTGTGGGGTGAGAGGAGGGAGGAGAGAAAGACAAGGTAAGGGTGGGGGGAACCTTTATATCTTTACTGTAGCAGATTTGATCACCTCTTTATTAGCAGCGTATTCTCCTCTCGCTATATTTGTGGACAGATTCCCTTTTACCTGAATATTTTGCATTTGCTAGTCACTCATTTAGAGAATTATGCAGTCGTCACCAGACAAGATAGTACTGAAGTCAGCCATTATTATAGTCAGAAAGTTAATTGGTTTGCTGCTGTCACTTAAATCATTATTAGTCTTACTTTAGCCTCTTCTTTTTTTAGTTATTGTGAAGCAAATGTAATTAGCTTGAACATGGAGTGCCGGTGGTGTTTATTATTTCAATGCCAACACCAAGATAATAACTGTAATAAAAGTACGTGCGCAGATTCATTATCAAGTTTAAAGTAAAGATCCAGAGCCATTTAATTATAATCTAATTTCTTCTTTATGCCTAGGGTCTTAGGGAAAAGGGTGTGCAAGCTCAGGTGCAGAAGAGACAGGAATTTCATGAGATTACTAGAGGGCAAAACTGTTAAAGAAAACTCCACTGTTGTTTTAAAATTAATGTAAGATCATTTTTAAATAATCCATTTTGTGATCTAAAGCCTAATTCTAGCTTTATGTTTTTAAAGTTGATCTTCCTCTACAGCTTTGGTGATGCTCCAAAATTTTTTCTTCTATTATTTACAGGATGCCTGGTCCTTTTTAGGTGTCCACATCACTGCCTGTGTGACATGGACACTTTGTACTGGTTTCCTAGTGGTGGAGTCCTCAAAGGATCCAGAAGAGGAGTAGGCAGCAGTGACGTCAGTGTGAGGGGACTGTTGGGGGCACATCTGCAATGCTGGATTAGTGGTCTCCAGTACACGCAAGTGGTTTAGGCCAGGGACTCGGAAGGTGGACTTAGATGAGTATAATTTCCTTTTCAAGGTAAGAAAAAAAACATAGAAATGGGGGTTTATTTACTAAAACTGGAGAGTGCAAAATCTGGTGCAGCTCTACATAAAAACCAGCTTCCAGTTTTTTTCCTTTGTCAAAGCTTAACTAGACCAGCTAAACTTCGAAGCTGACTGGCTACCATGCAGAGCTACACCAGATTTTGCACTCTCCAGTTTTAGTAGATAAACCTTATGATGTCTTAGGGAGGTTGAGAGTGGTGTTTGTATATGCTCGGAGATAAGCCTAAAATCTGTCATCTATCAAGGACGCAGTTGGTTTTTGGGTGGAGCCATGCATCAGTTTAAAAGCAGATCTGCAACTCTGTGTAGTTTTATTTCCATGTAATCTCTCTTAGGCCTCATGTACACTGCTGGGGACGTTTAGGAGCAGTTGGGCGTTGTTTTTTTCAGCTGCCCCTGTACTCTCCTCTATGTTATCTTATCAGCACATGTACACTGAGTAGTTTATAGTCATTTCCAGGCAGTTGAGTTTAAAAGCATTTTTTGGAAAGCAAAATACATTCAGGATGGATGTTCAGAGGCATTTGAAATGCCTGTAACAGCTTGCAAACCGTGGGTAACTCGAGTTTAGCCGACCCTTTGCAATGCAAAAAATGCTTCTAAACACGCCATGTAAATGCGGCACAACGCACATTTTTAACCGTCGGTTAATAGCTGTCAAGTTCCGTCGTTCAGGAGAGGCTTTAAAATGTACTGTGTACATGAAGCCTTGCTCTGTAGTGCAGGGCTGGGTGGTATAGGTGGTTGGATTCCACCTACTGATTAATATAGCAGCTACACAGTCAGTCCTGTGCTCAGGCCAACACCCATTGTCTGAGACATACAGTATGTTAGTTCCTGTTTCTGTATCTGCCTGTAGACTTTGTACCACCCTCTGGTTCTAACCTTGGGTCAGCTGCACAAGTGCACCAGAGGGCAACCTGGTACACACTGCAGTAAAGTGATCCCTTGCAAGGTGTTCTGATGAAGACCTGGTGGCATGTACATAGACTGTTGATCTCAGCCTAATACTGTATATTGCTCACAAACTCTCCAACGTGCACTTATAGTCCACTTTTCAATGTTGCCCATGACAGATGGTCTGCAGGGAATCAGTCATTAGTCAGGCAGCCTACATTATCAGATCTTTAAAGTGGTTTGAAAGGCGGAAGGTTTAAAGTTCTTTTTATGACAAAAAGAGGCTGCAACACCGCTCCAGGTCATACAATAGCTGTACTTAAGATCTGGTGCTGGTCCAGTCTATGAACTGGAAGATTGTGAAAGTATGTGCAAAAGAGTTTTATTTTTTACCTTAAAGTGGTTGTAAATGCTCATATACCCAGTGAAGTGAAAAGCCTCAGATGATACACAAAGATGAAACAAATCCTCCTACATAGGTTTTACTTGTTTATCTGCAGTCTTCTGCGCTCTACACCCCTTCAAAAGGGCAGATTGTGTTAAAAATCTTTCTTCGTCTATCAGGAGCACAGAAGAGGAGGCAGAGAGGCTGCAGTTACAGCGTGTGAGAGCTGATTGGCGGAAAGGAACACACCCACCTTCACACAGCAGAAGAACTGTGTTGTGACTAGGCAAGCTGTATGCTGAGCTCTCCCTCCCCGACACACATTTATCTCATGTCTCGTTTCGTGAAACATGAAAACTTTTCAGAAGTGACTCATGCTGAAAACAGTGGAACGAAGAACCAGAGAGAAACAATACTTAGAGCTTTGAAGAGAGATAAGTAAACACTGCAGAAATATGTGCTTTGCTCAGTGTCAGAAACCATGAAATCAGGCCGAGACAGAAGTACAGTTAATTCACATTTGTTTAATAATAAAAGTAAAAAGAACAAACGTAGTCAAAATATAGCCAAAGTTCAGTAACTGAAACGGATAGTCAGCCAAGCCAGAAGTCAGAGCTCAATGTAGTGGAACAGCAAGCAGGATCTGGAGCCAGAAGGAATGTCAGCAAAGGAAGTCTTGAACAGGATCGCAGGAGATAGTTTCTGTGATGTTGACCAAGTCGAAGGCAGAGATCCTCTGGACTGGACGGCTTAGGTAGGCAGGACTGATGAGCAGGATATCATCAACAGCTGAGTAACTATGGAGAGATAGGAGCTGCCAATTATCTGACAGCTGATCTGCCAGCTCAGAGAAGGAAGGGCTGAGCCCAGCCCTGGCAGTACCCCCTCCTCAACGACCCCACCCCCCCGGATGATCACCAGGCTTGAGGGGAAAACATCTATGGAAATCACGGAGGAGGACAGGGGCATGTATGTCCGAAGATGAGAGCCAAGAGCGTTTTTCCAGACCATACCCTTTCCAATGCACCAGGTACTGTATGCGCCCACGGAACCTACGGGAGTCAACAATGGACTGTACTTAATACTCCTCATGGTTCTCAACCTGTACAGGGTGAGGACGTAGCACCAAGGTGGTAAAGCAGTTGCCGACCAAAGGTTGTAATAAGGAGACATGAAATACATTTGAAATATTAGAAGTAAGGTATAATGCGTAAGCCACTGGGTTAATCCTGTGAAGAATACGGAAAGGCCCAATAAACTGGGGTGCGAACTTCAGTGAGGAAATACGAAGTCGGAAGTTAAGAGATGACAGCCAGACCCTGTCCCCAACCTGGTAGTAAGGCACAGGCAGGTGTCTGTGGTCAGCATGGAGTCTGTACCTATCATTAGCATGTCGCAAAGCCTCTTGGACTTGTGGCCAAGTGGAACAAAGACCACGGAGATGCTCCTCTAACGCAGGAATACTCTGCGGAACAAACGAGTCAGGCAACATGGATGGTTGGAAACCATAATTCACCATAAACGGGGACAATCGGGAAGCAGAATTCAAGGCACTGTTGTAAGCAAACTCTGCCCACAGTAATAGGTCTGACCAGTTGTTATGATGGTCAGAAATATAGCAACGTAGGAATTGCTCCAAGAACTGATTGGCTCATTCTGCTGCCCCATTAAACTGCGGGTGATACGCAAAGGAGAAAGCAAGCTGAATTCCCAACTGTGCACAAAAGGCTCGCCAGAACTGGAACATAAACTGACTACCCCTGTCCAAGACAATCACCTTGGGTAGCCCATGTAAGCGTAAGATCTCCTGAGCAAAAATGGAAGCCAGTTCCTTAGAAGTGGGCAACTTCTTAAGTGGAATACAATGACACATCTTTGAGAACCGGTCAACCACCATAAGGATAACTGTGTTGCCCTGGGAGTTGGGTAACTCAACAATGAAATCCATAGACAGGTGGGTCCAGGGCCTCTCTCCATTGGGTATGGGTTGTAGGAGGCCCACTGGAAGGTGTCATGGAGTCTTACACTGAGCACACGTGGAACAGGCAGCTACGAAGGCAGTTACATCAGCACGTAGACTAGGCCACCAGAATTGTTGGGAAATGGCCCAAAAGAGTTGATTTTTTCCCAGGGTGGCCAGCAGCCTTGGGAGAATGGTAAGTCTGGAGCACGGCAGTACGGTGACTCTTTGGGACAAAGCAGGACTGAGCAGCAAGAATTTTGTCACCCAAAGGAGAAGTGAGGCTGGTGTGAACCGTAGCCAGAATACGATCAGGAGGAATCACAGGAACCGGAACCGACTCCAACTTGGAAGTGGAGGAAAATTGTGACAAGGCGTCAGCCCTTACATTCTAAGAGACAATGTAATTGAAACTTGACAAGAAAAGAGCCCATCGCTCCCTTCTGGGGGAGAGGCATTTAGCCTCAGACAAGAATGTGAGATTCTTATGGTCAGTAAGAATAAGAACCGGCACAGTGATACCTTCGAAGAGATGTCTCCATTCTTTCAGGGCTAAAATGATCACCAACAGCTCTCTTTTACCAATCTCGCAATTGCACTCCGCAGGTGACAATTTCTTGGAAAAGTAGCCACAAGTGCATAGCGCTCTCAGAGGTAGGACGTTGAGTCAGAAGGGTGCCAACACCAGTCTCAGAAGCATCAACCTCAATGATAAAAGGTAACATAGGATCAGGATGTGCCAACACAGGAGCAGAAACAAAGGCAGCCTTGAGACTCTCAAAGGCCTTATTGGACTCCGGAGACAACTCTGTGGGTTGCCGTACCTTTCTGGTCATATCAGTCAGGGGCTTGACCAGAGATGAGACGTTACTAATAAACTTCCGATAATAGTTGGGAAAGCCCAACTTTGACTTTGACTTTGAAAATATGAGGATATCACCGAGATAAACCATCACACATAACTGCAACAAATCTCGGAAGACATTGTTATTAAATTCCCGGAAAACTGCTGGGGCGTTACAAAGGCCAAAAGGCATTACGAGGTACTCATAATGGCCTGTTCTGGTATTAAACGCAGTCTTCCACTCGTCGCCCTCCTTAATCCTCATGAGATTGTATGCCCCTCTAAAATCAAGCTTCGTGAAAACCATTGCTGCCTTGAGGCAGTCAAATAACTCCGTAATCAACGGAATCGGATAGGCATTCTTAATCGTGAAACGATTGAGACCCCTATAATCAATTCAAGGTGTCCATTCACCACTCTTCTTCTTCACAAAGAAGAAACCAGCACCAGCAGGAGACGAGGATTTGCGGACGAAACCTCGAGAAAGTGCGACTGCAACATACTCCTCCATAGCCTTATCCTCTAAGACCGACAAAAGGGTAAACCCGGTCACGAGGGGGTATGGCACCAAGTTGAAGGTCAATTGCGCAATCATATGGCCAGTGTGGAGGCAAACTACCGGCTTGACCTTTGTTAAAGACATCGCTAAAATCGCGGTACTCCTCCGGCAGTCGATCAGAGCCTGTATCTCGACAGACGACTCAGCCCAAGAAAGGGTGACCGAAACCAGGGGCTGATCCTTCTGGATAACTGGGGATGAAACAATGCCACCTAAGGTCTGTCCGTGACAGGACCTCAAGGTTTGGGCGTTTCCTGGATGGGTAGGACAAGACTTCAAAAAGTGACCTGCCTGGCCACAATTAAGTCACAATCTCTCCCTCCTTGTAAAGGTTCTCTCAACCACAGAGAGACGCGTGAAACCCAAGTGCATGGGTTCACCATCACTGACCGACTCGGTACCAGGAGACATGAGAGGTGCGGGAGGCACGGGTGGGACTGCAAAGCTCGGAGGCAAACGTACAGGAGGCTTCCGCAAGTGCTCCTTAAAAGAGAGTCTTTCTCTGAGTCTGGAGACAATGAGGATGGCAAACGTGATCAACTTTTGCAGCTCAGTGGGTATATCTCGGGCTGCTATCTTATCCTTGATGGTATCCGAGAGACCTTGATAAAAAGCAGCCACGAGGGCCTCATTGTTCCAAACAACCTCTGCTGCCAGAGTACGGAATTTAATGGCGTAGTCGGCAACAGTTCTCATACTCTATTCAATGGACATAAGGCACTTGACAGCAGAAGCAGAACGTGCGGGAACGTCAAATACAAACTCAGGGTAACTCAAGACAACAGGTTTTTGCGTTTCCCATTGAGGGTTTGCCCAGGCCAAAGCTCTCTCAGAAAGCAAAGATATCACAAAACCTACTTTGCTTCTGTCCGTGGGAAACGCCTGGGGCAGCATCTTAAAGTATATCTCAACCTGGTTGAGAAACCCTCTGCATTGGACTGGATCGCCCCCAAATCGCTGGGGAAGCGGAGCGGAAACAGACATACCTCTTATAGAGGTAATACTCGAGGCGGGTGCCTGCATATAGAGTGGAGCAGCAGCAGGGTCGGCCTGCAACATAAGTTGTACCAGGGCGGCCACAGTGGGAGATTAGTTTGTAACGCCATGGCAAATTGATCCATGTGGTGATCCAGTTCTTCCAATCTGGAAAAAATATTACCAACAAGTGGATTGACTGCATCTTCTGAATTCATGGCCTTCGCCTACTGTCAGAAACCATGAAATCAGGCCGAGACAGAAGTACAGTTAAATCACACATGTTTAATAATAAAAGTAAAAAAAAAAAAACATAGTCAAAACATAGCCAAAGTTCAGTAACTGGAACGGATAGTCAGCCAAGCCAGAAGTCAGAGCTCAATGTAGTGGAACAGCAAGCAGGATCTGGAGCCAGAAGGGATGTCAGCAAAGCAAGTCTTGGACAGGATCGCAGGAGACAGTTTCTGTCATGTTGACCAAGGTGAAGGCAGAGATCCTATGGACTGGACGGCTTAAGTAGGCAGGACTGATGAGCAGGATATCATCAACAGCTGAGTAACTGTGGAGAGATCTTCCCCTCCAGGTCCCCTCTGTCATCTCCTCCAGGGATAAGGTCATACAGACCAAACTATTATATAGATCATACTTTACGCCATCCTTATTATTCAAACTCAACAAACTTCCATCGGCAGTGTGCTCCAGATGCAGCACTGCGGATGCTACCTTTTTCCATTTGATGTGGGAGTGCACTGAGATCAGGCAGTTCTGGTCAGGGGTCACTGCTTTGATCAGTTCCTTGACTCAATTGCCTAATATCTGCAACCCCCTGAGATGTTTACTAGGATATGTAGACGATGAGAGTATATCTAAAAATAAGCAAACATTCTTGAGAATTGTACTGTTTTATGCCAAAAAATCGATCACTATTCATTGGAAATCACAATCCCCACCTACGATAGCATTCTGGTTGAACATTGTTAATCAGGCTATACCGTTGTACAAACTAACATATGAAGCCAGAGGATGCCCAAAAAAAATTCACAAAATATGGGGTTTGTGGACTAGTTCTGAAAATTCTATTACACCTGCCATATGAAGCTTACAAAGAAATTCCAGTTAATGATACAAAGTTCAATAGATATTGAACAGACATATACAACTGTAAAATATGATGACATGTATGCCAACTGTATGCCAGTGTCTTACACTCTGTACTGGATTGAGCGATGTTCGCTCAGAGTATGTGTATTTATGTTTGTTTGTTTGTTTTGTACCAAAAAAACAAATAAAAATTTACCTTTAAAAAAAAAACTGTGGAGAGATGGGAGCTGGCAATTAGTCGACAGCTGAGCGGCCAGCTCAGAGAAGGAAGGGCTGAGCCCAGCCCTGACACTCAGATTTCATGACTAAAGTTTACAACCACTTTAATGCTTTCTATGCATTAATGTAAATAGCTTTCTGCATGCAGTTCCCCCCAGCCCCCCCTTACTTATCTGAGCCTGATCTTGATCCATGCATCAAGCCTTTGGCTCCCGCTGCTGTCAGTCACAGCCAGTGATGAGGGGGTGAGGCAAGACCTGCTTGATGTTTCAAAAGACTCAGGCAGCGAGGCTCAGGAGTGAGCCTGCACAAGTGCCCCCATAGCAGCTTACTATGGGGCACTCGCACGGGAAAGAAGACAAGTGTGCCAGTGAGAAAGAGGAAAATCTGGGCTGCAAAACCATTGCACAGAACAGTATGACATGTTTATTATTTTTACCTCTTCGCGCCCGCGCTATAGCCAAAAGACAGCTACAGCGTGGGCCTAAATTGCCTTGAGGGCATCCATGTACATTTTCCCATGCATGAGCTGCCTGCATGCCCCCTGGCCCCATACCATGTGATCAGCTATCAGCCAATGACAGTTGATCGCATGAGATAAACAGAAGCCGGTAATAGGCTTTTTTATCCTCATGCTGACGATTACCAGCTTGTGTAAACAGGACATCGGTCCCGGACAAGGAGAGCCACTGCCGCCACATCAGTGCCCACAAGTGCCACCCACCAGTGCCCATAAGTACTGCTAAGCAGTGCCCCCCAGTGCCACCTACCAGTGCCCACCAGTGCCACCTATCAGTGCCCACCAGTGCTGCCAATCAGTGGCCATCAGTGCCTCATCATCAATGCCACCTATTAGTGCTGTTTATCAGTGTCACCTATCAGTGCCCATCAAAGCCGCCTATTAGTGCCCTTTAGTGCCACCTATCAGTGCCCATCAGTGCCACCTATCAGTGCAGCCTCATCAGTGCCTCCTGATCAGTGCCCATCAGTGCCATCTCATTAGTGCCCATCAGTGCCGCCTTATCAGTGCCTATCAGTGCCCATCAGTGCAGACTATCAGTGCCCATCAGTGCAGCCTCATTAGCGCACATCAATGAAGTAGAAAAATTACTTGTTTGCAAAATTTTATAACAATAAACAATGTTTGGTTAGCAAAAAATAAAAACCCAGTAGTGATTAAATACCACCAAAAGAAAGCTCTATTTGTAAGAAAAAAATGATAAAAATTGAATATGGGTACAGTATAGCATGACTGTGCAATTGTCATTTAAAGTGTGACAGCGCTGAAAGCTGAAAATTGGCCTGGGCAGAAAGGGGGTTTAAGTGCCCAGTAAGCAAGTGAATAAAGGAAAAAAAGTTTAGAATCATTTAAGCTGGCCTTTCTTTGATGCTGGTACTAAGAGTTCACCTATTGCTACTGGTCACTCTATTTTTGTCTCCTCCTCTATCTATAATGGTCTATGTCAGGGGTGTCCAAACTTATTTCAAAGAGGGCCAGATTTGATGAAGTGAACATGCATGAGTGCCGACCATTTTGCCTGACATTCTTTGAACCATTAAAATTCTGTCTAATGCCGCGTACACACGATCAGACTTTACGGCAGACTTTGCCCGGCGGACTGGATTTCGTCGGACAATTCGATCGTGTGTGGGCTCCAGCGGACTTGGTTTGCTCAAACATTGGACGGACTTAGATTTGAAACATGTTTTAAATCTATCCGACGGACTCTTCTTTCTAGCGGACAAACCGGTCGTCTGTGTGCTAGTCCGACGAACTCAAACTGATGCATGCTCTGAAGCAATTACAAGACGGAAGCGCTCGGTCTGGTAAAACTAGCCTTCGTCTTGAAGCTAGCACATTCCTCTTCTGTGATCTTTAAATACAGCGCTTTTTGTAGGATTGATAATGCGAGAGGAATGAAGTTGTTTTTTGTTCTCACAAACTACTTTCTTCATGATTTATCCTCATGCCATGACTAATATAATATTTGTAAAAAGCCAGATCTCCATAAATAAAAAAAATTAAATAAGATTTTGAACTCCTCTTTATTTTTTTTATTGATTTCAACACTTATCTATTTTACAATGTGTGCTAAATTATACCAACATTTTTTTGGTGTTTTTTGTGTGGATTTTCAAGTTACCACAATAACCTTAATATTTTGTGTTGTTTTAATGAACCTTAATGAGGTTGTTGTCCCTTGTTCATTAGACATAGGGGGGGTGTATTTAACAAAGGCAAATTCATTTTTCACTACAAGTGCTAATTCTACTTGGAATTGCACAGAAAGAGCATTTTGAAGTGCCTTCGCTATGGATCCGAGGGGCACATGCAAGGAAGCTCCCCCCCAAAAAAACAACTTTTTATTGCACATGATTTTATGATAAAATCATCAGAGCTTCCCCTAATTTCAGCTCTTCCCCTCAGATTTACAGCGACTGCACTTCCAACAAGTGCACTTGCTGTGCAATTTCTAAAGTGAACTTTTCACTAGTACTTTTCACTTGATATTCGAAATGATTTAGCCTTTTGTCAAAAACACACATAGGGGTTGATTTACTAAAGGAAAAAAGACTGTGTACTTTGTAAAGTGCAGTTGCCCTCTGCAAGAGCAGTTGCTCCAGAGCTTAGTAAATGAGCAGAAGCTCTGCTGACTTCCATCATCCAATCATGTGCAAGCAAAAATGCTGTTTTTAGAATTTTCCTTGCACAGGATTGGGTACTCTTTGCAAAGTCAAGCTTTTAACTCATTTCTGATGCTCTGGAGCAATTGCAACTGCCCTCTGCAAAGTGCACAGTCTATTTGCTTTTCTTAAATCAACCCCATAGTCTTTTTGGCCTTTACCTGCCTACTCCCAAACCAAATGGCGTTTTTGAATCAAAACACATAGGCAATAATGTAAGGTAACCAAAAAATACATTTATTTTTTTTAAACAAAAATTAGGAAGGCAACACTGGAGACACTTTTAGAATCTGGGAAGCCTTTCGTCCCCCAGGACACACATCAAGTTTGAGGACAAGAAAATTGGTATCTTGCGACTAGGGAGCACAGGGAGCATAGTCAGACCAGATAGAAGCCAGACAATCACTTTCGAGTCTTCCGTGGAGCCTTCCCTGCACGCTTCTCTGCAGCCTTCCCTCCACGCTTCTCTGCAGCCTTCCTCGGAGGTTGTGCCTCTGGTGGTGTACTTGGGGCAGGAGGAGGAGGAGGAGTGGCTTCATCTGCCAGATATGTGGTAGCAGTAAGCTCCCCTCTCAAGCCCTTCTCAAATGCCTTAAAAATTAGACCCTCACAGAGGAGGCGTTGGCCCTTTTCCAACTCCAGCAATCTGCTGGCTATATAGGTGCCATACGCCTCTCTGCATTAGGTGGTTTGCTCAGGATCAGGCTTGCTTCCCGTATGAGGGCTAGGGATTCCTGCTCAGTTGGTGTCATTCTCCTGGGCCTTTTGTGGAGAATGCAGAGGGGAGGCACCTGACACTCCGTGCGGCTTCGACTTGGCCCAGCCACAGCCTCCTCCTCTCTCCCACTGGGCAAGGCCTCCTCCTCTCTCCCACTGGGCAAGGCCCCCTCCTGGCTGAGGTCATCCTGTGTCAAAAAAGGGACATAGTTGTAATTTTGTGTTATGCAATCACACACAATTTTCAGCTCATGACTTTCAAATATAATTTACACAAAATAGTAAAGGCTATCTATTTGACACCACCATTATTTCAGCTGATCAACAATATCTGAAGTACATAGGCGTGCGCACAGGGTGTGCCAGGTGTGCCTGGGCACACTCTAATTGCCTTGTGTGCTGCATATTCCCCCCTGTTTTGACCACTGATATTTCATCCCCCCAAAAAAATGTTACACAAGGCCAAAAATTTGGGGAAAAGAAAATTAACTAAATTACACTGTACACTGCCCTACTGACACCATCAGTACATATACACATGCATATGTATTAGAGCTTTGGGGTGCACACCCTAATGCAAGAGGCTGTGCACACCTATGCAGAAGTATATTTTTGGCCACTACTGTCTAGTGATATGTCTACATATTAATCTTTGTGCAGAAGTCATTTTTTAGGAAGCACTTTAAAAATTAACATGTTAACATCATTAATAACATTTACACAATCACAAATTACACAAAAAAGGATACCTGGCTGAAGCTGGGCGCATCAACTTCATCAATGATGAAAAGGCCCAGTTCATCCTGGGACTCCTCAGCTGGGGTGGAGGTGGATGGAAGGCTGGAGGGAAGAGTGGAGGGAAGGCTGGAGGGAAGGGTGGGGGGAAGGGTGGAAAGTGATTGCCTGGCTTCGATCTGGTCATCCAGGAATCGCATTTTGTGGTAGTACCACAACTTGGGTACATATACTTGGTCAGCTGCTGCACCGGATCTGAGCGACTCCTGGATTTTATTGTGTTCCCGCTTATACATGTTTCGCAAGATACCAATTTTCTTGTCCACAAACTTGAGGTCTGCCTGGGGGACTCGAGTCTTCACAAATTCTAAAAGTGTGCCCAGTGTTGCCTTCCTTACATCCCTATTATTATATAGTGGGTGTTTGACCTCCTACAGGTTTTTCTTTTCCTAATAGAGCTCAATAAATTGGCACAAAAATTCTTCCTCTTTAAAGGGATTCATTTTTTCTGAAAGACAAGACACAAGATCCAAACTAATGTCAGTCACAAATCACAGGATTATTTTTGTTTGTAATCTAGGGGACACATATACACACATACACACACACACACACACACCCACTTTAATCTTACCTTCGTTTCTGACGCTCGCTACTTCCGCACGGACATACGTAGGCCATCGTAATAGCTTTATATACACTGCGCATGTGTCATGCTCCGCCTGCGTCGCCCACCCCTGACGCTCTTTAGTACGATTTGGCCCCGCCCCTTCACTCTTCGTTGCGCAATGGGAGTGGATAGCTGAAGATGGCGGAGAGAATCAGTGGAAGTAGCGCGGAGGAAAGCCCGGAGCTCCAAACATCCACATCCCGGAGGAGATATAAGGCCGCCAACATGGCTTTTGAAGAGATGGTGGAGATGGTGTCCATATTGAGAAGGGAGGACTACAATGGCAAAAAAGGACTGTACACACGACCGAATATGCGTAAGGACAAAATAATGTCCTCAGTTGTCACCGCTCTAGAAGCAAAATTTGGCACAAAACGGTCGAAAGAACAATTGAGGAAGCGGTGGTCTGACATCAAAAGTCAGGAGCCAGAACAATATTGGCGAATAAAGAAGCTGCTTAAAAAAAGTAAGTACTTGTTGTGTTTTCCTATTGAGATACTTTTAACTTGCATGCTGATCCTTATTTTTGGACTTTATACAGCATTATTCGTAAAGACCGTTCTTTGTAAAATACATATGATACTTTAGAAAATGACGTTATTTTTTCGCCAAATACGATGGTACAGGGTTGGACATACATTTATGTCTTGATAATTTGTCAAATTCCCACAATTTGTTGATGTGGTGTAGATGTGTTGGAAAATATAATGCTTCTTCAAAAATGATTCAGTGTAATGTAAGGACAGGACACAGCAGCTGTTTCCACATCTGGACTCACGAGCACTATAGTGTACTATGTGACCATAAATACATTTTAGAGGGGTAATACACATAGGAGATCATTGAGGTGTCTGCATCTGTGAAACTTGCCTGAAAATGTGCATTGTTTATAATTGTTGTTCAGAGGGAATGTTCATCCTGTCTTCTAAATTTTTGATGATCAAAAAAGGCAATTGGCCACAACTCCTAACCAACGTTTAAGATTATTTAATAAAATCTAAAATATCACTGTGTTTTCACTATACCTTTTGTTCAATTCTCATAGGGAAGAAAAGACTCAGACAACAGTCCAAGGATCCCAGGACCCCCCCAAGTCACCAGCCTGAGGCAGAAGATACCCCAAGCCCTAGCCCAAGACCACGCCCACCCGACAACCTGGAGGAAGGAGAGGTGGAGGAAGTGTGCGAGGTTTTAAGCCCACCAAGTGAGTGACTGACACCCCAGCTTAAGTTAATGTATTTTGGCGTGCATATTGTAAACCTTGTTTTTATTCACTCATTTTAGGTGAGTTTCTGGTTGTGGAAGGCCAAGCGGCAGAGCCATTCACCACAGACAGTTCCCAAAGACTGATTGGCCAGATAATGCTGTGGAATGGCCAACTAGATAAAATGCGTGACCAAATTCACAGCATGCAACTTCGCCTGGACTCCATGCAACAGGAAATGAAGAACATAATTGATGTTTTGGGCAGAATATAATAACGTTTGGCCTAAAAACATCAATCATGTTCTTCATTTCCTTGGGAAGTTTGTTTTTTCTACTAAATGTTTTTCGAATTTATTTGTGATACCCAAATTTACATTATGATGCACATGGTGTGTCATCATGTGCTATCTTCCATCATAGGTTATCAATGTACTTGTTTTGTGTTTGCAACCCCTTCATCCTCAAAATTATTTTGTGGTGATACGAACCAAAAAAGGGATTGCACACACAAAACACGTACATTGCTCACCCATGATGGGAGATAGCACACTGACTTGACCCTTTTGTAAATCTCTATTTTGAGCATATTCAAAAGGAACGATTTCCAAGGGTGACATCACATGCACCGTTCTTTAAATGTTGAACTTTGTAAGTTCTTTAATGTTTTGTTATGTTTATAAAAACACCGTTGTGAATGTAAATATTTTTAGAAAGGTCTATTTTTGCTAAAATATGCCTTTAATAATGTTTAAAAAACATATATTTTTACACCAAGAAAAATCATTTAAAAAAATAAAAACCAAAAAAATATTCAAAAATGCACCTTTCAATGTGCACAAAGTAAAACATTTTTAAGAATACAATGTGTGTGGCTGATTATTTCAGACAAATATTTTTTTTAATTTTTTGGGGCCTGATTAAATAAAGGTAAATGCACTTGCCACTACTACAAGTGCACTAGAAGACAGACATAACTAAATGCAAACAAGAATAAAAACAAGATATTTTAGAAAAATTATTTATTTATTTTTTTTGGTAAAATTACAGCTGTTGCTGAATAGCAATGGCCCCCCGACCATTAAAATAATTAACATAACGGTCACGCACTTGACGTGCGGTTCGGGGGGCCAAGCCAATACGGCCAATTTCTAGGCCTGTCATTGTGGTATCCTGTTCCAGTCCGGCCTCAGGCCCAACAGAAGATATATATGTTGCTGAATGTCTCCTTAAAAAGTTATGCAAGATGCAGCAAGCAAGGATGACGTAATTTAGTTTATAGTCCGCCAGATGAATTGCAGAGAGGAATAAACGGAACCGGCTGGCCAGAATCCCAAAGGCATTCTCCACAACTCTTCTTGCTCTGGCCAGCTGGTAATTAAATACCCTCCTCTCAGGGGTGAGTGTCCTTTGGGGGAATGGCCTCATCAAGTGCTCACCGAGAGAAAACGCTTCATCAGCAATAAAAACTGAGGGGAGTCTATCAACATTCTTGTCATCAGGTGGCAATCCCAGGCCACCGGTCTGGAGACGCTGGTACAGCTCGGTCTGTGCAAAGACTCCTCCATCAGACATCCGGCCGTTCTTCCCCACATCCACAAACAGAAAGTCCAAATGTGCCGAGACCACCGCCATCAAAACTACACTATGGAACCCCTTGTAGTTATAGAAATAAGACCCCGAATGCGGTGGTGGCACAATCCGGACATGCTTCCCGTCAATCGCCCCGACACAGTTGGGAAAGTCCCAACGGTCAGCGAACTGGGAGGCCACAGTCTGCCATTCCTGTGTACTTGAAGGAAACTGTGGAGTGAAAAAAAAATTAAGATAAGGACTTTGAAACCTAACTTGTATATCAGATTACACCAAAACATTAGTGAACAACAGCAGTCAAACATTATTAATATGTGTGTTTGTAATTGAAAGGGTAAAAAACATAAGGCCCACTTATAAGATTAATCACCCCCTCTGATGGCCCATTGATCCATTTGAATGTGGGGGGGAGGTGTTCTAATTAGGGCCCAAAACACACCTGACTGATTAAAACATTTGTGGGGTGAGGGAGGGGTTCTAATTAGGTTAACAAACACACCAGACTGGTTCAAACATTTGTGGGGTGGGGGAGGGGTTCTAATTAGGTTAACAAACACACCTGACTGGTTCAAACATTTGTGGGGTGGGGGAGGGGTTCTAATTAGGGCCCAAAACACACCTGACTGGTTCAAACATTTGTGGGGTGGGGGAGGGGTTCTAATTAGGTTAACAAACACACCTGACTGGTTCAAACATTTGTGGGGTGGGGGAGGGGTTCTAATTAGGGCCCAAAACACACCTGACTGGTTCAAACATTTGTGGGGTGGGCGAGGGGCTCTAATTAGGTTAACAAACACACCTGACTGGTTCAAATATTTGTGGAGTGGGGGAGGGGTTCTAATTAGGGCCCAAAACACACCTGCCTGGTTCAAACATTTGTGGGGTGGGGGAGGGGTTCTAATTAGGGCCCAAAACACACCTGACTGGTTCAAACATTTGTGGGGTGGGGGAGGGTCAAACAAGACAATGGAGCAGACAATATACATTGTTCAGGGGACTATAGGCTAGAGATATAAATGGACCCAGGATTGCATGGTGGGGAGGTTAATGAAGGAAAATATGCATGTAGGGCAATAAATGATTAATGTCCAAAAACAGTCATGCATGAAGATAAGGGGGACATTCACAGCATATTGAAAGCATGGCAATTAGGTAAGGAGGACATTTATACAATACATTAAAAAACATTTAAGACATATCATGTAATGTTAAAGGATAAAACTTACCTTCATATAGTCCTTCTGCAAGACCTGAATAATAGCAGAACAGGTCTCTGAGATTATGATCCCCAGAGCCTGGGGGGAGATGCCTGTCGAGAACTTCAAGTCCTGAAGACTTCTCCCTGTCGCCAAGTAACGTAACGTGGCAACTAGCCTCTGCTCCGCACTGATGGCTTGCCTCATGCAGGTCGCCTGCCTGCAGATATAGGGGGTCAGCATAGCCAGCAGACGCTCAAAGACGGGGTCCGTCATCCAGAGATAATTCCTGAAATCCTCAGGATTATTCTCACGGAGCTCACGGAGCAAAGGCATATGAGAGAATTGGTCACGCTGGCGCAACCAATTCTTCATCCATGAACTCCTCCTCACCCTGTTCATGGACTGGACTCGGGTCAAAGTATTAACCCCAACACCAAGTCCCCACGCAGCACGAACTCGAGAACGAGAACGTCCACGCGACATGCCTTCAAAACGGTCGGCTGGTCAAACAAACAAACTTATAACAAACGCACTGAAGAACAGCAAGGCCTATGAAGAACGACCTGAAAGTCAGGAACGAGCGGACCAGAATGGCCTGCAAGGCAGGTTACAAACTGACCAACACGCACTGAAAAGCAGTACAAACTGAACCGCAGAAAACGATCGAAATAAGCTGAAGTGTGAAAAGCGCGAATCGTCCCTAACCAAACTTCTACTAACACGAGATAAACACGAGCTCTTGAGCTGCACCAGCTTCTATATCCTTTCTTCCTCTGCTATTCCTTTCCCATCAGCCAGCCTCTCTTAAGCATGTGACCCACAGTTTATATAGGCCTAAAAGCCCCTGCCCATTCAAATTAATGATTGGTTCAGGGTGACCTATACAACTAACTGTATCCTGTTCCAAATTTACCTGCCCTCCAGCACCTCTCACTGGACAAACAAGGCATCACTCTCAACAGAATGCAGGTGGTCACACCCCCAATTCTACTCTGTCATTTCTCCCAACCAAAACAAACCCAACCAGGCTTAAACCAATAGGATAATGCCTGGAATTTTTGCTTAACACTAACCCTTACTAACTAGTTAGCACACACCTAAGTAGGTGGGCGCTACATATATAATGCATTAATGATAAAAATAGTCATCCTTTTCAACTCCTTGAACTAATTGCTAAGTAGGTGAGCACTTCACACACCCTCTCCTGAAAATACAACTGTCCCCAGTTGTGGAAAAAGGAAATCCACAGCTAGAGAACAGTTTCCCTACCTGACACAAGGCATCTCATATGTCCTGGTGTGTAGTGCTGTGCATGTATTGCAAACGTTACAAAAGAGAAAATACATAACATTAATTTACAGTTTCCACAACATGAATATGATTTAATTTAATGGTCCCTACCACTAGGTCTCATCCGAAGAGAACCAAGCCACTACTCTCGGAAGAATAATGCTTTGGCTGCTCTATGTTTTCATCTCTGTTCTTCAGCAAATTCAAACGCTGTCTCTCCAACAATACCTGTAGAAAAAAACAACACAAAGCAGACATCCTATTCTACATTCTGACTATCACAAGCATGTTGTTGACATGGGTAACTCTACTAGTACTACCATCCCCTCAAAAGGAGTCTGGGGACTCCTGCAGGACAGAGCCTGAGTAGACACACCAGGTCAATTGCATTCTAGTCCATGAGCCACATACTTTCTGAGAGACTCCAAACGGGAGTTCATAACTTTTTATGTAACAAGGAACTAACAAAGGGATTGACAGGGACAGCAGCTAAATAGTGTCCATACTGGCCAGGCAGGCGCTGGTGCTGTTGCCCTGTATAGAAAGTTCTTGGGATAACCCACCCTAACCCCTCTGCCCGCTTGCAGTCCAGGGTAGGTCCAGCAACTCTGTAAATCACTTCACAGATAGTACCGGGAGTCTGGCAACCTTCGGCGTGTGTCCCCTTCCCCTTGGACTGAAACAGGGTGTGATTTAGTATGTTGTCCAGGTTTCTGCACCATGACTCTGTCTTTGTAAATGGCTCTTTCTTGTCGCCTTTCTTTGGAAATGTCTTGAAATCTCATCCACAGGTTATGGTCAGGGGTTCTTTGTGATTTGGGGACGTGTAGATAATCCCAGACAAGGTCCTGCTCCCATCCTTCCTGGGAAGCCTCAACTGTGTCCATAAACCTTGCCTGGTACATAGGGGTATTCAAGTCCCCAGTTGTGGACAACTCTTTTCTGTACATACTGTTGGAATCGGGACAGTCTCTGTAGTTCCCTGGGCCTTCCCTGCCCTGGCAGAACAACAGAGTCAGAAGCCCTATCAGCCTTCTGTTGAAAGGTGTGCATTTCAGTGTGCAATGCGCCCATGGACGTCTTGTTTTGGGGTGATGGGGTTGCTGGGAAGGTGGCAATGCTTTCCAGAGCCCCGGAGGTAGCACTTAGACACGTGGAGCTCTTCAAAAACCAGTCCTCTTCTCCACTTGAACCACCCTCCTCTGGTGAGGACCATACGAACAGGTGTTCTAATGACCCATACTGATCCAGCACTTCAGGCAAACCCAAATCTATGGCCCGGCCTCTGCTTCCCCTGTCCAGTTCACCTAGCTGATCCCCCTCTGACACTGATGGCTCCTTCTGGACAAGTTCCACAGAGGGCTTACAAGTGACTAGCTCTCCAGGGACATATCCCAAGGACTGCCTTACAACACCCACAGTCTCCCGGTCCCTAGCCAAGTCACAGGCCTCCCCTGCTGATCCTACCTCCTCCGGCGGTGGAACGTCAGTCTGGATCTCCTCTGCCGCAATCTCCGATGTTGCATGGCCCTCTCCAGCTGGCCCTCCGGAGGTTCAAGGCGAGGGGCATGCAGAGTCCGGTGGTGCTGTTGGCACAAAAGTACTTCACCTCCTCTTGTTAAGGTCCCAGCCACGTCAGTTGTGCACTGCAATGGCCGCACCGGACCCAGGCATTCACACCCAGGGTAGGTCTCCGACAGTCGGGACAGATTAGGCAAAGTCTCTCCACTCCATCCACCACACTGAGCACCAACCCACCGGTGAGTTCCAGACGTATGCCGGTATCGATAAGGACCAGATCCTGCATCTCAGTAGGTTGCTGCATGGCCGACGGGCTAGTAAAACTCTGTGCCATCTTTCTCTGCTGTGAGTACAATGCGTGTCACGCTGGTATCTTTTCCTCCGGGGCGTGGCTCCACCCCCTCCTCTCGCTGATACAGCGTACGAGGAACTGTAGCTCTTCATTTCCATTGTGTACGCCCGATCCCTGGCGGCAGACACAATAGAATGGCAGGTTAACAGCAACCCCTGTTTCACAGTGAAAATGTTTCCTTGCGGTGTCCCAACTGTAAGAGAAATGGTCCCTGCATAATCTCCGCACCACACCACCCCGTGTGTCCATGTTTCCAAGGGCAACAGCGACATCCACAACTCTCTCCACATTTTCATCTGTGTAGCAGGATAAATTTTGAGCAAACAGTGGCGATGCTGACGCTATCCCCTCACCAGACATCTCTGTACAATGGCAAGGTGCCGCCTGCGATGGTCCCTTGGGACTATCCGGGATACAGTCACTGGTTTGCAGGTACTGTTCTGGAGTTGCTAGGGGTAACAGACTAATCAGAAAAGTAAAATCTCGGTGGGACCTCCATGGAGCGCACTACCCCCGTAGGAGCTGCTGGGTAGTTCATTCTTTTCTGTAGTATATTCCTGTCCCCCCCCCCCCCCCTTCACTGCATGAATCATACAGCAAGCACTCCAAAACAGTAAAACATTAACTTTATTCTTTTCTCTTGTTGGTGGAAAAGAATGGGCGATATGGACAGTCTATATCTGCAAGAGATATGAGTTGCCTTTGTAACTTTGGTTCCGGTAATGGTCTGCATATCTTCTCCCTGCTGTTTACTGCTACTTCTCAACCGTACAGCATTTCCAAATTTAAGTACGAAGAACAATACTCTGAATAGGGTTCTTAGACTGACTGTTTGGATTCCTCCAGGGTGATAACTATTTAAGATTCCACGGTCAGCACCTTAACACCCTCAGTCTTTGAAATGACTGTTTCCCTGGGTTTACACTCACGTGTACTCCTGAGCAACCGTCCATGCTTGCCATAGAGGGTCCTCTCCCAGTCCTTCTTCTGTTGGTAGTAGCAGTCTCCTCCTGTTAAATGTTGCAGATTCCTCCTGTTATCTACTCCATTTCTCCTCCTTAAAAGGCATGTTCCCCTCCCCAGAGGGGAGATCTCTTGAGCTGCACCAGCTTCTACATACTGTCTTCCTCTGCTATTCCTTTCCCATCAGCCAGCCTCTCTTAAGAATGTGACCCACAGTTTATATAGGCCTAAAAGCCCCTGCCCATTCAAATTAATGATTGGTTCAGGGTGACCTAAACAACTAACTGTATCCTGTTCCAAATTTACCTGCCCTCCAGCACCTCTCACTGGACACACAAGGCATCACTCTCAACAAAATGCAGGTGGTCACACCCCCAATTCTACTCTGTCATTTCTCCCAACCAAAACAAACCCAACCAGGCGTAAACCAACAGGGTAATGCCTGGAATGTTTGCCTAACACTAACCCTTACTAACTAGTTAGCACACACCTAAGTAGGTGGGCGCTACATATATAATGCATTAATGATAAAAAATAGTCATCCTTTTCAACTCCTTGAATTAATTGCTTGGAGTCCCTAAACTGGCCTGATTTTGGCACATTTTACAGTACATTGTCACGGTAACTACACCAACTTTACAAATACACTGGTATTGAGCATTGAAATAAGAAGCCACACATTGTTGAGTATAAAACATTTTACTCCAAGCACATTCACATGCGTTATAAATGGTTTTTGAACAAACCACCAACATCTTGGTGTATAATATGTATGTTTGACATGAATTTGCCATTTTTGGGGCTAAACAGGCATGTTTAAAAACATAACATACACATCCCCAACTCAGGAACTTACAAAGTTCAACTTTGCTAAAGTGAAGGCCATATGAGACATTAGTATGTCAAAACTGTGTTTATCTTGCCTTCATCAGATGGGGTGATCTCATCCCTCTAAAAGCCAAATTTTGAAGATGCATACAAATTGTGACTCCAAATTTGGATTTCCCTCATGATCCCATGCCTAAAATATGTGTCTTTTCCCTACATCTATTTTGCTAAAGCCCCAAAACACACAGTGGTTATTTATGAAAGGCAAATCCACTTTGCACTACAAGTGCAAACTACAAGTGCAAAGTGCACTTGAAATTGCACTGAAAGTGCACTTGGAAGTGCAGTCGCTGTAATTCTGACTCGTAGATCTCAAATGAGGGGAAGCTCTGCTGATTTTATTATCCAATCATGTGCAAGCTAAAATGCTGTTTTTTATTCTCCTTGCATGTCCCCCTCGGATTTACAGCGACTGCACTTCCAAGTGCACTTTCAGTCCAATTTCAAGTGCACTTTGCACTTGTAGTTTGCACTTGTAGTGCAAAGTGGATTTGCCTTTAGTAAATAACCCCCACTGTGTCAACATGTGCTATCTCCCATCATGGGACAGCAATGTACGCGTTTTGTGGGTGCAACCCCTTCCTCCAAACTAAAGTAGGTGAGAGGAAGGGGTTGCACCCCCAAAACACATTCATTGATCCCCCATGATGTGAGCTAGCACATGTTGACACACTGGGGCTTATACGGAAAGGCCAATCCACTTTGCCCTACAAGTGCACTTGAAAGTGCACTGTCAGGGCTGGGCTCAGCCCTTCCTTCTCTGAGCTGGCCGCTGAGCTGTCGGCTAATTGCCAGCTCCCATCTCTCTCCACAGTTACCCAGCTGTTGTTGATTCTGCTCGTCAGTCCTGCCTACTTAAAGCCGTCCTGCTCACTTGATCTCTGCCTTCACCTTTGTCAACATCACAGAGCCTTGCTCCTGCGTTCCTGTTGAAGGCATGCTCGGCTGACGTTCCTTCTGGCTCCTGATCCTGCTTGCTGTACTACTACGTTTATCTCTGGCTCTCCGGTTAATGAACTCTGACTTGTTTTGACCACGCTTACTCTGTTTACCTTATTATTAAACAAGTGTGATTTAACTTTACTTCTGTCTTGGTCTGATTCATGGTTCCTGATATGCACTTGCATTGCACTTGTAGTGCAAAGTGGTTTTGCCTTTTTGAAAAAAGCCCCAGTGTGTCAACATGTGCTAGCTCCCATCATAGGGGATCAGTGGACATGTTTCGGGGGTACAACCCCTTCCTCTCACCTACTTTAGTTTGGAGGAAGGGGTTGCACCCACAAAAAGCGTACATTGATATCCCATGATGGGAGATAGCACATGTTGACACACTGTGTGCATCTTCAAAATTTGGCTTTGCGATTCTTTAAAAACTGTAAAAACACGTACAACATAACTTTAAAATGTAATTTGGGTTTAGATTTTCCTTAAAATATCGATGATGTTGCTCAGTCTTTTTTGAACATCATGGATGTTTTTGTCATTTCTTCCAAATCACGATTACAAACCATGATCTCCCTGATCAGGATTTGTGCACTTGCACTGCTGAAGTGATTTTCTTCTTCCACAACATCCACATCACCTAGATATAAAAAAAACACACCATGTATTAAAAATAGGCAGGCATTCATCTATTACCTAAAGCTGTGGTCTCAGACACTGACATGTGGTCGACGCCATTTCTACCACTTCACCCAGCACTTCCTGAACATCAGCATCCACATCTTCAGGATGTGTGGTGAGTTGCCTTTCTTCATTCGGTGTGGGGTTACTGGTGTCCTCAGATGTCCCTATTCTTTTATCCCCTATGTGAATACAAAAAAGGTATACTTAGCAGACAGATATGTTGGGCTGAAATAGTAATATAAAAACATTGCTTGGAAGTGTCTTCCAATTGTCTGTTTTGACAGAGTTCCAAGCTAAATACATGATTTTTTCCCTTTCAAAAGCTGGAATACTTACCTGTTTTGTGCAAGTTTCACACATGGAGAGAGCCCTAGTATCCACTGGAGCACCTGCGTGAGACACCGTAATAAGGGTGTTATGGTGTCCCACACTAGTGCTTCTGCGTCCAGATGTGTAAACAGCTGCTGAGTGTCCTCTCCTGACACTGACTAAAGTTGACATTTCATTATAGTTTCAAACACATCTAGACAACAATCTAATGAACTTATTTTAATACAAATAGGCCTGAACAAATGTAGTTAACCTGGATCTACCAAAATGACGTATTAGTTTTCGAATGAACGATGTTTAATTTCCCACAAATGATTCCTACTTGGCCTTTTAAACTGTACAACAGTAAAGAAAAGAACATGGACCAGCATGCAAGTAATAATAATAGAAACACAGGACAAATACTTACTTTTTTGCAGCACTTTCTTGATCTTTGTATACTGATCTTGCTCCCTCAATTTCAGGTCTGACCAGCGTTTCCTCAATTGATCCTTGGATCGTCATACCCCAAAATTCCTGTGCAGACTTCTCACAACTTTAGCTATGATCTTGGCCTTTCTGACATTTGGGTTTCTGTAAGGTCCATGCTTTCCATCATAGTCTGTTCTTTGTTAAGATGTCCACAATCTCCACAATTTCTTCAAAAGACATATTTGAGGCCTTATATCTCCTGGATCTGGGAACTGTCTTGCTCCGGGCTTTCCTCATTGCTGCTAACAGCACACACCTGCTGTATCTCCGCCATGTGCTCTCCCACTGCCTCGAACGAGAAGAGGCGGGGAATACACTAGAAAGAAGGACAGGAGCAGAGTTTCACGCATGCGCAGTGTATATAAAGCCATAACACGCAGGCGATGTAACAAATGTACGTAGGATCTGTGAGGGGTGGATGGAGGATCCTCATCGCAGATCGTAGAAACAAAGGTACAAATGTAAGTTAGGGCATCAGTGGTTAGTGGCCTATACTGCTTATAGATTGTGGCCTATATTGGGTCAAGATTATGGAGAGTTTAGCCTGACATTAGGTTTGTCTTGTGCTGTGCCTTGCAGATAAAATGGTTGATAAATTTACGGTCCCGGATTTCCTCCCTGAGTTTATAGGAAAATATCGGGAGCTGCCATGTCTCTAGCAAGTAAAATGCAAGGACTATTCAAACAAGACAAAGAGGAAGGCAGTGCTGGAGAAACTGTTGGAATTAGTGAAGCCCCTGTATCCCATGGCAGACATCAACTATTTGAAGGCCAAAATTGGTAGCCTGAGTACATATAATAGGGAGCGCTAGAAAGTCCAGGATTCCCAGAGATCCGGAGAAGCAGCAGATGATGTATATGTCCCCAGGCTGTGGTACTACAACAGCCTTCTTTTTTGTCCGACCAGATGGAACCCAGGCCATCGCTCTCAACACTTCCTTCAACATCAGCTGAGGCTTCTGAGGTCCACCCTGGGCCTTCCACCCAGGAAAAAGATGTGGAGGAGCCCAGCTTGACCTAGGTATAGCATTGTTGAACAAATTTCTTGTCAAAAATTGAAGGATGGTAGCTAGTTGTTATTGATCCCAAATGTCTGATTTAACAAAGTGGTTTCCATATCAATAGACAGTAGTGGCCAAAAATGAAAATGCTGGGGTCAGAATGATAGTCTTTTCTATTTGTTAACATGCAATTTGCAACAGTCATGAGCTCAAAATTGTGTGTGTTTGATGACCAAAACCTAAAACTATGTACCATTTTCATACACAGGAAAGTCTCAGCCTCAGCCAAAGCCAAGAGGAGGCCATGGCAAGCAGCCTGAGAGAATCACAGGTTCCTCCCCTCCGCCCTCCAACAAAAAGGGCCAGGAAAAACAAAAACTTGGATGATGCCACGGCTTTATTCTTCTGCCATGCAACTATTGCCATTAGCTCGGCCCCTGATTCCCAGGAATCTTTTGGCTGTATGACAGCAAATAAATTAAAAGAAATGGAGGAGGACCAGCGCATTATGTGCGAGGAAATCATCCTCAAGGCCCTAAACAAGGGGAAGAAGGACCTAATCACCCCTAAAATGCACCTATGCGAATTGGATCATGCTCCTCCACCACCTCCACAAACAACACAGCCACCCAAGCAGCCATGGCATACCGTGGCCAATGCAGCAACACCCCCAACAAGGCCACTGGGCTGGGAATTATCCCCAATATCATTTTTATATTTATTTTTGTTTAAATTGAGTTTAATTTTTTATTTTTTTGGATGCAGAGAATGCATTTTTGATTTCATTTCCTTCATTTGTGTGCCGTAAATTGTGTGGAAGGAAGTGTTGAGAGTGATTGCCTGGGTTTGGTATGGTCTGGCAAAAAACTGCAAGCTGTTGGAAGACCACAGCTTCAGAACATATATGTCATCTGCTGCTGCTCCCGATCTCCAGAAAATATTCTGGAGATCACTAGAAAAAAAAATTATTCTGGAGGTCACTAGAAAAAAAAATATTATTCTGGAGATTACTAAAAAAAAAAATATTCTGGAGATCACTAAAAAAAAAAAGAGAAGAAATACGTTTGTGAGAACTCTGTGAATATCTCCAGCCTTGTCCCTTGCGTACAGAGATTTTTCCAGATTCTCAGATCTTTTGATGATATTATGTACTGTATATGATGATATATTTAAATATTTATATTTAAAGTCTTTGCAGTTTTTTAAAAAATAGGAAAAACCTATAAGCCGTGCACCCTGGACAATAATCAACATGATAAGTGCGTACAACAACTTTTTGGGGAGCAGCTGGTAGTGAGACCAAAAGTCTAATAATGTGTTAAAGAAATCAAATTAATTTTATACCGCGCTCTTAATACTCAAATATACATACAAAAAAATGCAAAGAAAACATAAGTGAAATTCATAAAAAATATATGCTAAAACACTAAAATAAATGTCCATATAATTTCCAAAGAAATTGAAAATCAAATTGAGTGCCGTGAACCACCACCACCACCAACCACCATGAATCTTCTATCAATGTGCGTGATGAGAATCCCTGCGATCTGGGTGGGAAAACATCTTCCACCACCACCAGGCAAACAATCTACTCACCAGAGGGAGTTGACAGCCATTACAGGTAGTCAAACCAGGCGCAGATACCAAAGGAAGTATGCCTTATGAAGGGAGACTGGTCAACAGCCCGATATGCTCCAATGATTGATCAGAAAAGATTGGCACCCTTTACAGGTGATCAGATCAAGTGCAGATACCAATGGAGGTGTGCCATGGAGGGGAGACTGGTCCATGGCCCGATATACTCCAACGATTGGTCCTATTTTAATAGATAAAAAGAAGAAGGGGCTCCTCATTGTGTAGTATAAAAAAATCTCTTTATTCCGTAAGAGGCATCAGCATAAAACATAGTAAAAACACTTTGCCCGAATCAAAAAGCATACAGGTATACCGTTTGCATTCTACCTGCGTTCCAACTAGTGGAAATGACCTATCACGTGCCCTACGATCCGACGCATTTCGTCAGCAACGTCTGACGTCATCAGGAGTCATGTGGTTGGATGCGTCATTTTCTTTATATATACACATCCGCAAATTGGATATCCAATCCACTTCCATCCTTAGTAATCATTTTAAATATTGTACCAAAAAGTTAATACATGATTCTAGAACCAACAGAACTAAAATTTCGGCACTTATATTAAATCAAAAAGTATATAATATAAAATATATATAAAATGTATTAAATCAGTAAAGAAATATATCGTAACAGATGCACCCTCTAATGGTGGACTCAGTTACTACATCAAAGAATGCTGTAACAAGTGCACCATCTGGTGGTGGACTCAATTACTACATCAAAAAAAGGGATCAACTTGCCTATTGTGGGGACACCATCTTGTGGATGCATAAAGTATTGCTATCTGAAATTACTCATTATTAAAAAAACGCCATCTTGTGGATGGACATATTATAACTATTAGAAATGGCTCCAATTAAAAACGTGATATCAGGAGAGGAGTAAGTACTCATTACTAAGGGACACCATCTTGTGGGTATATATAATATGTAAGACAATAATGATCTCGCGCTAGCTGGTAAGATCACGCACAATGATAAAAATATACAATAATAGCAAGAATAAGGTGCATAAAAATAGATAAAAATAAAGTGCACTATATATATATATAGCCATGACTCTGGCGATTTCTTCTCAGTTCATACTGACATTCACATAGTAACCCCAATGTGCTCCAATAGGTATGAATGATGTAATGAAAGAGAGAAGAAAACACAAGCCTCCAATGTTGTAGTAAATCAAGATAAACTTGGTACTATCTAATAAATGCTCTGGATTGGACTCTTACATTAAAAAACATAAAAACAGGCAAAGTAACAGATGGAGCGGCGTGTAAAGCGCCTTCTCACGTGACTTGCGGTTTGCGTCTGCTGACGGCCACTCCCTACATGTTACATCACACATGGTGACTTCAACTGGGGAACTGGATTGGCTGCAGAGATGTTGTTTATATGTGGTAAAACCGGAAGGTGTACGGTGGCTATTTTCTTGTGGTCCGCTCTGGTCATACAGCACGGCCATTGTATTGGTGGTATATGAATGTCAATAGTGGCCATGTTCTTGTAGTTAGACCATATTATACTAGACATGACGATAATAATTGTCAATAGTAACGTACAAGGTAAGAATGAATGAACGGCCATATCAGGATTCTAGATGGACTGGCAGATAATGTAATATCATAAGAAAAAAGATCTATTGTTTTTCCTACTGGATTACGTGTAGGATAATCATATTATGGGCCACATCAGTTACAAATCGGAGTATGCCAGAGGGTGCCCTGGTGCCCTAATACAAATGTACTAATGAAAATTAAATATATAAAAAAAAATGAAAACAAATATTAGATAAGAAATATGAATGAAACTAAAAATTACTTAATATGAATGCAGCCCACATACAGTACGCTACAAAACAACTCTTTATACAATCCACAAGTCTCGGATAACCAACATATAGAAGTTTTTAAAAGATTAGTACTACAGGATTTGAAATCTTTAAAAGTTTAAAAAAGTATCTGATCCCATACACTTTAGGAATGGTATCAAATCCCTAAAAGAAAGAAAAGATATTGTGGTACGTCCAGCAGACAAAGGGGGAGCAGTGGTAATACAATCTAAGGAACAATACCAAAATGAACTCAAAAGACAACTACAAGATGAAACAACATATATCAAATTATTGGGCAATCCTACAAATAAATTCAAGAAAGAGGTAGAACTCATTATTTGGGAATCAAAAAGGACATATTGAATACAAAAGAAGCAAAATACCTTCTACCTGAGTCATGTAGAATCCCAGTCATTTATACTGTCCCGAAAATCCACAAAACTAAAGATAACCCACCAGGTAGGCCAATTGTAAATGGGATATATTCCCTTACATCAAGGCTAGGCCAGTACATAGACCATTTCATACAACCAGCGATTCAACATACACCAGCCTACCTCAAGGACACTAAACATGTACTACAACTCCTAGATACAATACCAGTCCTAGAAGGAAGAACATTTTTAGCCACGGCAGATGTTAGTTCACTATACACGATCGTCCAACATCATGATGCGTGCTCAGCAACCCAATGGCTCCTTAGAAATTATAGCAACTTGATTTGCATACAAAGGAAATACCTTATCAAATGCCTATATGTCTGTTTAAAGTGCAACTACTTCTGGCATGATCAGACATATTACAAACAAGCCAGTGGTATTGCGATGGGAGCTAAATTTGCACCTAGTGTAGAAAATGCCTTTATGGCACAGTGGGAAGATCAAGCAATATATAAAGATACACCAGCAGAACTCACTCTATACAAAAGGTATATAGACAACGTGATTATAGTTTGGAATGGAAATAGAGATACATTAGAACAATTCTTGAACAAACTAAACAACAATGAAAAGAACATACATCTGTCATGGAATATAGATGCTAAGTCGGTTGAATTTCTCGATTTGAATATCAGCTTGGAAGGAGAGAAACTAGTGACAAAAACCTTCTTCAAAAATGTGGACACCAACAGCTATTTATCAATGGATAACTGTCACTTCAAACCATGGCTATATAATATTCCGAAAGGACAGCTAATTGGGATTAAAAGGAACTGTACAAAAGATGAAAACTAAAGAAAGCAAGCTGCACATATTGGAGCAAGGTTTAAAATGAAAGGATATGATGACTCATGGATAGAGAAACAAATTAAATTTGTCAATGAAATGGATAGAACTGAAATGTTGAAGAACAAACCGAAAAAGGCACTCCAACAGGAAGCACCAAGCCTTATTTTGGACTATAATGTGCAATACAGAGAAGTATCTAAAATAATCCAACGTCACTGGCACATTCTTAAAAGTGATAGAGATTTGAAGAAGATTCTCCCGGATAGATCCAATATTATATACAAGAGAGCACCTACCATCAGAGATATGATTGTCAAATCAGTAGTAGAACCTCCCCCTACAGTACCTTATACCTTTTTTACGGGAAAAGGTTTTTTTCCCTGTAGAAATTGTTATGCGTGTAATCATGCTAAAAAATTTCAAGGCAAAAGAACTGAGTTTACAGCTACTACTAGAGGCGAGTTGTTTACAATCAGGGACTTCATAGGATGTCACACTGAAGGAGTAGTCTATGTACTACAATGTAGCTGTAATCTCCAATATGTTGGAAGAACAAAGAGAGCACTTAAAGTTAGAATAAAAGAACATGTTCAAAATATCAAAAATGGGTATCCTAAACACAATGTGTCAAAACATTTTGCATTAGTACACAACCAAGACCCCACACACCTCCAATTCTGGGGCATAGAAAAATATAAAGCATCATGGAGAGGCAGCCACAAGATTAGAACTATAAGTCAGAAAGAGTCTCAATGGATACATACTATGCGTACAATAACACCAAGAGGTATGAACGTGGAGTTCGACCTCAATTGTTTTTTAAGTAATTTCTAATGAGTATTTGCATTAATCTTTTTGCTCATATTTTGATTTTCTACATTTTTACTATTACAATATATTTTTACATACATTTGATTAGCTAAACAGGCATATTATTTGTCATCTCTGGTGATTGTTTCTACATGCCTATGCAGATTGATTTTATGTAAGATTTATCATTATTTTTATTTTTTTTTTATTTATTATTATTTATCCAATTAGATATACAGGTTACTGTTTTATATACATTTACTATCTCTGGTGATTGTATACATGCATTTGTAGATAGATTCTATGTAAACTATATATGCTGCATTCATATTAGGTCATTTTTAGTTTCATTCATATTTCTTATCTAATATTTGTTTTCATTTGTTTTAATATATTTAATTTTCATTAGTACATTTGTATTAGGGCACCAGGGCACCCTCTGGCGTACTCCGCTTTGTGACTGATGTGGCCCATAATATGATTATCCTACACATAATCCAGTAGGAAAAACAATAGATCTTTTTTCTTATGATATTACATTATCTGCTAGTCCATCTAGAATCCTGATATGGCCGTTCATTCATTCTTCCCTTGTACGTTACTATCGACAATTATTATCGTCATGTCTAGTATAATATGATCTAACTTCAAGAACATGGCCGCTATTGACATTCATATACCACTAATACAATGGCCGCGCTGTATGAACAGAGCGGACCACAAGAAAATGGCCGCCGTACACCTTCCGGTTTTACCACATATAAACAACATGTCTGCAGCCAAGCCAGTTCCCCAGATGAAGTCACGACGTGTGACGTAACGTGTAGGGAGTGGCCGCGAGCAGACACAAACCGGAAGTCATGTGAGAAGGCGATTTACATGCCGTTCCATCTGTTACTTTGCCTGTTTTTATGTTTTTTAATGTAAGAGTCTAATCCAGAGTATTTAATAAATACTACCAAGTTTATCCTAATTTACTACACCATTGGAGGCTTGTGTTTTCTTCTCTCTTTCATTACATCATTCATACCTATTGAAGCACATTGGGATTACTATATGAATGTCAGTATGAACTGAGAAGAAATCGCCAGAGTCATGGCTATTGGATGAGAACAAATTGGAGCCCCATTCTCAAACTACATCAAGATTCACATATCTGGTTCTATTTAGATATGCCCGATTCTTCACACTTTTAAGGTGAGAGTTTTGGGAGACTGGTGTCACTAGGAGAACATCTGTGAAGACCTCTATGAACTTCCTTTGATTTTCTACCATCCTATATTTATTCATCTAACATTTGCATTTTGCACTTTTTGGAATCACGTTTGATTCACTTTTTGGAATCACGTTTGATTCACTCAACAGAACATTATGTACACATTTTGAGGATCTTTATATATATATATATATATATATATATATATATATATTGCACTTTATTTTTATTTTTATCTATTTTTATGCACCTTATTCTTGCTATTATTGTATATTTTTATCATTGTGCGTGATCTTACCAGCTAGCGCGAGATCATTATTGTCTTATATTCTTTTATGGTATAGTGTGTACACTTTTAGATCTTGCTGCTTTTTGTATATAGATCATCACACATTTTTCACATCTTTGACATCTTCTTCATCTACTCATAGTAGCGCTGAGGACACTTCCTCTTTATATATAGTATGACTATCAAAAAAATTGCTATAATTAAAAACATAAAGTAAGGGGAGAAATTAATTGAAACACCAAAACACGACGTAGTAATTGGAAATATAGCAATTTAAGTCAATGTCTACATTGATACCAGCAGGATGTAAGGTATTAAGTTTATAAATCCATTCTGTTTTATTTTTGGAGATCTTTTGTTTCATATTACCCCCCGCCAGTGCGGTACAACTCTGTGAATTCCACAAAAAGAAGCCACACTAGGATCTTGATTGTGGTGGGTTCTGAAATTGTTAGACAGACTCTGTTTTGGAAACCCAATGTTAATGTTGTTGAGGTGTTCATTAATTCTAATTCCCAACTTCCTAGTCGTGCTCCCAACATATTGGAGCCCGCACAGACTGGAGATCAGGTAGGTGACAAAGGTAGAATCACAAGAGATGATCTTATCTATATCATATTGTCTCCCAGTGTTCAAGGAGGTGAAGGACGCTATCTTTTTCTTTGTTGCCTTAGTTGTCCTGCAAGCCTTACACCTCTTTCCGTGGAAAAAAACAGTTGAATCAAGGAAGGTGCTGACCCTCTTTGGAGGACTATAAATAGTAGGTGAGATTCTGTTTCTCAAAATAGGAGCTCGGCGATAAATAAAAGTAGGTTGTTTTGTGAGAAGGTCTACCAAAGTCTTATCCCTCAAAATGATGGGCCAATGCTTTCTAACAATCTTTTCCAAAGATTTATAGATCAAAGATCTATCATCCCTATTAAATTCTGTCAGGAATACCATATTGTTCCTATTCAGATTGGACTTTTTTGGTTTATCAATTAACAGTTCCTGTCGATTCATATTTAATACCTGTGTTTGAACAGGCATCAACGTAGTATCCTGGTAGCCTTTTTCTTTAAACCTATTGATCAGCAATTCAGACTGTTCTACATAATCTTCTATTTTGGCACAATTACAATGAACGCACATTGATTGTCCCTTTGGGATTGCTCCCAACCACTTAGGGTGGTGGCAACTAGCCGTGGGTATATAACCATTCCTATCGGTCTCTTTGAAGAATGTTTTTGTAGTAATATACCCATCTGCCTTAGTTAATACCAAGTCTAAAAAACTGATATGATATAAATCACAAGTACCAGTAAATTTTGGTCCAAATTGGTTGATATACATTTTTGTGAGGAAATCTAACAGTTTCTCCATATTGCCATTCCATAAAACAAAAATGTCTTCAATGTATCGTTTATACAAAATGACCTCTGGGATGGGTTCTTTATAGATAACCTGTTCCTCCCAATGACTGAGAAGCAGGTTAGCAACACTGGGTGGCATATTTGGCCCCCATGGCTACACCTATAATCTGGGAACACGGGAAACATGCGCCGCTTTACAGGCATACCATAGACACCCCCTAGGTACGTAATTTAAAGGAATATTACACTTTTATTGTTTCACTTTAAGCATTATTAAAATCACTGCTCCCGAAAAAACTATTTTTTAAAACTTTTTTTTGCATTGATACATGTCCCCTGGGGCAGGACCCAGGTCCCCAAACACTTTTTAAGACAATACCATGCACATAAGCCTTTAAAAGTAGCACTTTTGATTTTTCATGTTCATGTCCCATAGACTTGGAACGGTGTTCGCGTGTTCGAACAAATATTTTGCCTGTTCACATGTTCTGGTGCGAACATGTGAACGGGGGTATTCGGCCCATCCCTACTTGTATTATTTTAATGAGTTGTTTACGGTCTCTAAGGTAAGATGTACTCGCTTGGTGTATCAAAAAAGAGAAAAGTCTATATACTCTCCTACTCTGGAGAAGATAGAATCTGTGCCACTAAGTATAGGTCTACCAGGTGGACATAGGCTATCTTTATGAATTTTAGGTCGTTGGTAAATAACCAGTAGTCTCAGGGCCTCAGGGACAAGATATTTAGCTTCTTTGTTAGTTACAATACCCTTTAATTGGGCTTGTTTAACAAGTTTCACTAGTTGGGTTATAATTTTGTGAACAGGATTCCCGTTGTTTTTTATAGGTATCCCTATCTCCTACTAGCCTATTAAGCTCTTTGGCATAATCTTTTTTCTTCAGCACCCCAATCCCACCCCCCTGGAACAGGATATTAGACTAATAAAAACAAAAACAAGGAACAGCAGGGGTAGCCTCCAAAAAGGATTGGAGGCTCTAGATCAAAAGAAAAATATAGTCATTCACATGGCTGATAAGGGGAGTGGGATTGTGGTGCTGAAGAAAAAAAATTATGCCAAAGAGCTTAATATGTTAGTAGCAGATAGGTGCTTCACCTATAGCAGCCCCCTTTCCCTTGAGGCAAGCAAGCCTACCGGTACTTGGTTGCCCCCAGGACTTTTACACAATGCTATAGTGCCTGGCCGGCCACTATGCCAGGGCAGATGCGAACAGAGCAAACAAACAGACTACTTGCAGTTAGCCGACAGATAGTGTGGATCTATGACAGTCCAGGTAAAAGACAGGCAAAGTTTAGGGAATAGTCCAATATCCGACCCAGGTCATACACAGGGAAATCTAGACTAGAAAAGCAGGGCAGACAAAAGGCTTGTGATAATGTCATGAATGTCACGTCTACCCCAAAGCAGGTGGTCTGACACTATAGCTAGCTACTGTGTGCTTCACCTATAGCAGCCCCCTTTCCCTTAAGGCAAGCAGCCCTACCGGAACTTGGTTACCCCAAGGACTTATACACAATGCTATAGTGCCTGGCCACCACGCCAGGGCAGATGTGAACAGAGAAAACAAATAGACTACTTGCTGTTAGCAGACAGATAGCGTGGTTCTATGACAGTCCAGGTAAAAGGCAGGCAGAGTTCAGGGAATAGTCCAATACAATCCAGGTCATACACAGGGAAATCCAGACTAGCAAAGCAGGGCAGACAAATGGGAGGCTTGAACAGGAACAATGTAGGTATACTGTCTCTATCACAAGCAAGGGATAGAGTGTTCGGTTTGCTTATAACAGGTGACTGACCATATCAATCACCTTGCAGATGGACACAAACAGGGAGAATGCAACAGCTAACACCGGGATGCTGACATGAGGAGCAGGAGCACAAAAGTGATCCTCACATTACCCCCCTCTAAAGAGGGGCCCCCAAACCCTCAAAGACAAGCTGGCGATCCCTCGAAATGCCCAAGACTGGGGATTCCTCTGCAACCATGTAATAATCAGGCTGACCCGCTGTGTTTCAGAACCAGAAAAGTGTGGTTTAAGCCTAAAGTTTAGCATACAACTATTTTTAAAGTTGGAAAACATATGGGGTCACCAGAAAAATGGTCAGGCAGGTTAACTTTCGGCTCTGGCTCCAGCGATACTGCTGGAGGTACAGTTGCATGCACAGACAGTTCCTGGACTTGGCGTGTCAGTTATCAAATTTCCTCAGCAAATAAGCGAGCCTGTGTACAGTCCATCTTTACAGAATTTTTTTTTGTTAAAGGCTTGTGATAATGTCATGAATGTCACGTCTACCCCAACACAGGTGGTCAGACACTATAGCTAGCTACTGTATGCTTCACCTATAGCAGCCCCCTTTCCCTTAAGGCAAGCAGGCCTACCGGTACTTGGTTGCCCCCAGGACTTATACACATGCCAGGGCAGATGCGAACAGAGCAAACAAACAGACTACTTGCAGTTAGCCGACAGATAGTCGGCTAACTGCAGATGGTTCTATGACAGTCCAAGTAAAAGGCAGGCAGAGTTCAGGGAATAGTCCAATATCCAAAACAATAACAGTCCAAGTAAAAGGCAGGCAGAGTTCAGGGAATAGTCCAATATCCGATCCAAGTCATACACAGGAAAATCCAGACTAGCAAAGCAGGACAGACAAAAGGGAGGCTTGAATAGGAACAATGCAGGTATACTGTCTCTTTCACAAGCAAGGGATAGAGTGTTCGGTTTGCTTATAACAGGTGACTGACCATATCAATCAAATTGCAGGTTGTCACAAACAGGTAGAGTGCAACAGCCAACACCCAGATGCCGGAATGAGGAGCAGGAGCACAAAAGTGATCCTGACACTCTGCCTATTTTTAGTTCTGAGCTAAACTGACTCTCTAATATACTCTTTTTATACCCAATCATGTTACTGACCTGTTGCCAATTAACCTAATTAGATACAAAATCTTCTTCCAACTCTTCCTTGTTAGTACCACTTACTTTGCCAGCTTTTTGCTGCCCTGTCCCAACTTTTGCTTCCTTCAGTTCCAAGATTACTCTATTTTCTTCCTAACATTCTACATTTTCTCAGTTTAATAATTTGATATGTTTTCTATTGTGAATAAAATATGGGTTTATGAGATTTGGAAATCATTGCATTCTGGTTGTATGTAGCTTTTACACAGCGTTCCAACTTTTTGGAATTGGGGTTGTACATTTCATGGTAAAATGCTCAGTAAAAGTGATTGAACCTGTTATTAAAGTGTATGTAAACCCTAACAATGAGCATCCTATGTGCTCCTTTTTGGTCTGTGAAATATACAATTGAATTTTTTATTTTTTATTTTATTTGCAAAAAGATACCTGTTGATCTTGCCAGAAATCAGTTGAGCCCATATGTTCCTGTGTTCTCTGCCTATGCTGTATTTTTAGCAGTTGGCATCGTTCCCCGCTATCTATGTGGACTACAGGACACCTCCATAGATACAGTACAGTTACTGGGAGATGTCATCCCAGAACAGGAAGTATGTTACTGGCAGATTATGTTTGACGGTGGGTGTATTCTGATGGGTGCCATATCCCTATTATATCCATATATCCACTAGATAAGTTTGCATTCCCCCAATAGGAATTCCAAGGCACAATTACCACAACTTGTAATTTTTTTTTTTTTTAAAGTTTCACACATTTTTATTAATAGTACAAAATCCAAAAAATGTTTAAAACCATAAGTACGGTTTACAACACCAGACATTGCTCATAAAAAAAACATCAATCATTTCGGACCCTCAACACCTAAAAGGGGGAGGGATAAAGGGAGAAAGAAGCAAGCGACCACTGGGGTCCAGACTTGCCTATAAAATAAATATGATGAAACAGAACTAATATATATATATATATATATATATATATATATATATAAGTGTTTTCAAGGTAAAGAATATACATCTGATGTGTATATCTGAGGGCAAGGGTGTAAATAAAGAAATCCTACACATGAAATCTCTGCAAACTTGGAGTATATATACTGTATATAGCCTAAGATGTTGTCAGGAAAATTCCAGGGAAAGGAATCCCAAAAAGCATAAGATAATGACTAGAAAAAAATAAGTAGAAAGATATAAAAAAAAAATGCCTAGTCATTATATAGTGAACAAGCCACACTTCGGATGTATATAAAGAACAATAAATTTGTTTAAGTAATGTAAGGGCAGTAATATGACTAATTTAAACAGGTTTCTAAGCACAGAGGAACCCTAAGGGAGCAATGCATAGAGTCTATCTCAATGCAGACACTAGACATCCAGAGTGGCTTATCAAGGGTCATCTTGTATTGGTCAAAACATAGAATCAAATGGCCCAATCATTTGGATCTTACCTAGAGTAAAGTATGGTGGTGGTCTGGACTGCAGTTAGGTAGGTTATGGGTGACAGACTGATACACTGCCTATTGGGCACCTTAAATATACATTGGCGTCTGTCTAGATCCCAAACACCTGGGTCAGGGTGTAGTTGGATTGGCGTTAATGTGTGGCCCCTAAACCTAACGGCGAGCAGTGCAACCCTACCACCATGCGAGGAATGACCACACCTGTATTGTGGAATGACATCACGTGCACAAGACCCACAGGCATGCACAACGTCCGCTCGTCGGGGATGCAGCTGGTGGAAAAGAGGAGGGAGAAGGGAGATGGACAGCCCAGGATTGTAAAAGAACCCACCCCTCCAGCAATTTCCAACAGCACCACCAGGGATAAAGGCAAACCCAGCAGCGTGCAGGGCCGGACTGGCCTACCGGGATACCGGGAGATTTCCCGGTAGGCCGCCTGAGTTGCGGCTGCAGTGCTCCCCTCCTGCTCCTGTGTGTCACGGAGCTTGCTGGGTCTGTGTTCGGCGGCCGCGCTGTAACACGGTCCCGCCCCCCTAGACCGGCTTGTGTGATAGTGGATAGAATCAGTGTTCCGCCTATCACACGAGCCGGTCTAGGGGGGCGGGACCATGTTACAGCGCGGCCGCCGAACACAGATCCAGCCAGCTCCGTGACACACAGGAGCAGGAGAGAGGGATCCAGTAGATGCCCGCCCGTACAGTCCGCCCTGTGTGCCTGTATAGGAGGATCGGCGGGGGGCCGCATATAGAGGAAATTAGCTTTCTATATTCCTCCATGCAGCCGCTGAATACTTGCAGGAGGGAGAGGAGGAGAATCAGGTATTCAGCGGCTGCATGGAGGAATATAGAAAGCTAATTTGCTCTATATGCGGCCCCCCGCCGATCCTCCTATCCAACTTCTTTTACTGGCCCCCCCAGTTCTCCTTGTGCTCCCTGGCTCCCCCCCATGCTCTCCTCCCCTCACCACACTCTGCAGCCCCCCCTCACAGTTCTCTCCACCCGTGTTTTTTCTGCCCCCCCTGCTCTCCAGCTCTCCCCATCCTACTCTAGCCACCATCCCAGTGCTCTTCACTGCCCCAGTGCTCTCCACCCATGTTCTTTCTCCCCCCCCCAGTGCTCTTCAGCTCTCCCCATCACTCTCCAGCCCCCACCTCAGTGCTCTCCGCCCCCCACAGTGCTCTCCAGCCCCCCATTCTCCGCACCCCTGTTTTCGGTCCCCCCTGGTGCTCTCAAGCTCCACCCATCGCTCTCCAGCCCCCCCCCCCGTGCTCTTTGCCCCCGTGCTCTCCACCCCTGTTTTTTTTTGGCTCCCCCTCCAGTGCTCTCAAGCTTCCCCCCAGCACTCTCCGCTCCCCACCCCTGTACTCTCCACTCCCCCCTGCATTTTGCCCCCACCCATGTGCTCTCCAACCCCCGCCAGTGCTCTCCAGTCCCCCGTGCTTTCCACCCCTGTTCTTTCTGGCCCCCACTGGTGCTTTCAAGCTCCCCCCATTGCTCTCCACTCCCCCCTGCTCTTTGTACCCCCCCAGTGCTCTCCACCCCTGTTTTTCTGCCCCTCCCTCATTGCTCTCCACTCCCCCTGCTCTTTGTACCCCCCAGTGCTCTCCACCCCTGTTTTTCTGCCCCTCCCCCACTGGTGCTTTCAAGCTCCCCCCATTGCTCTCCACTCCCCCCTGCTCTTTGTACCCCCCAGTGCTCTCCACCCCTGTTTTTCTGCCCCTCCCCCAGTGCTCTTCGCCACCCCACACTCTTAGCCCCCCCGTGCTCTCCACCCCTGTTTTTTTTGGCTCCCCCTCCAGTGCTCTCAAGCTTCCCCCCCAGCACTCTCCGCTCCCCACCCCTGTACTCTCCACTCCCCCCTGCATTTTGCCCCGCCAGTGCTCTCTAGTCCCCCGTGCTTTCCACCCCTGTTCTTTCTGGCCCCCACTGGTGCTTTCAAGCTCCCCCATTGCTCTCCACTCCCCCCTGCTCTTTGTACCCCCCCAGTGCTCTCCACCCCTGTTTTTCTGCCCCTCCCTCATTGCTCTCCACTCCCCCTGCTCTTTGTACCCCCCAGTGCTCTCCACCCCTGTTTTTCTGCCCCTCCCCCACTGGTGCTTTCAAGCTCCCCCCATTGCTCTCCACTCCCCCCTGCTCTTTGTACCCCCCAGTGCTCTCCACCCCTGTTTTTCTGCCCCTCCCCCAGTGCTCTTCGCCACCCCACACTCTTAGCCCCCCCGTGCTCTCCACCCCTGTTTTTTTTGGCTCCCCCTCCAGTGCTCTCAAGCTTCCCCCCCAGCACTCTCCGCTCCCCACCCCTGTACTCTCCACTCCCCCCTGCATTTTGCCCCGCCAGTGCTCTCTAGTCCCCCGTGCTTTCCACCCCTGTTCTTTCTGGCCCCCACTGGTGCTTTCAAGCTCCCCCATTGCTCTCCACTCCCCCCTGCTCTTTGTACCCCCCAGTGCTCTCCACCCCTGTTTTTCTGCCCCTCCCCCACTGGTGCTTTCAAGCTCCCCCCATTGCTCTCCACTCCCCCCTGCTCTTTGTACCCCCCAGTGCTCTCCACCCCTGTTTTTCTGCCCCTCACCCAGTGCTCTTCGCCACCCCACACTCTTAGCCCCCACAGTGCTCTCCACCTCTGTTCTTTTTGGACCCCCAATGCTCTCAAGTCCCCCCCCAGCGCTCTCCGCTCCCCATCCCTGTGATCTCCACTCCCCCCTGCTCCTTGCCCCCACCCATGTGCTCTCCAACCCCGCCAGTACTCTCTGCTCCCCCTTCTTTCCAGATCCCACCCAGTGCTCTCCACTTCCCCAGGACCAGAGGACAGGCTGACTGGGGCCGGAAAATGAGGATGGCTGAAGGTGCAGGTGGCCAGGGACCACTCCATCTCACAGCAAACAGATCCTCTGGAAGGAGCACTGTCCCCATCCAAAACGAGAACAGACCCTGCCTGCTGTTGGCCATCATGGATATCCTGCTGGCATGCAAGGTACCGTACCGAGCATCAACAACACACCTTCCCACAGACAGGAACTGCTGACTGGGCCATGGGGCACAGGAGGGGCTGCAATGATGGGCACAGTGAAGCTGCATTCCTGGGCACTGTGAGACTGCATTCACTGGCACAGTGAGACTGCATTTGATGGGCACAGTGAGGCTGCATTGATGGGCACAGTGAGGCTGCATTGATGGGCACAGTGAGACTGCAATGATGGGCACAGTGAGGCTGCAATGATGGGCACAGTGAGGCTGCAATGGTGGGCACAGTGAGGCCGCATTCATGGGCACAGTGAGACTGCATTCACGGGCAGAGTAAAGCTGCATTTGATGAGCACAGTGAGGCTGCATTTGATGAGCACAGTGAGGCTGCATTGATGGGCACAGTGAGGCTGCATTGCTGGGCACAGTGAGGCTGCATTGATGGGCACAATGAGGCTGCATTGATGGGCACAGTGAGGCTGCATTTGATTGGTACTGATGAGGCTGCATTTGATGGGCACTGGTGAGGCTGCATTGAGCTCCTGTATCATGTCTGCAGTCTCTGACCATCTCCTGTATCATGTCTGCAGTCTCTGAGGGAGTCTGCAGAGGAGTCAAGAGTGGGAGCACCGCCGGGTTGGGGGTCATGGGAGAAGTCAGACAAGTGTGGACTGTGGAGAGGAGACTATAGGATAAAACCAGAGCCACCGAGCTGGAGCCGACTGACTGAGCCCTACACGGTGCACCTGAGAGGAGGTCAGTGACAGCACCGCTAGGCCAGTCTGAAGGGGGGGTCACTGATGTAAGGGGGGAGTGAGTACGATAATGTAAGGGGGCACCGATATAAAGCACAGCCTTATATCAGTAACCCACCCCCCCTTACCTTAGTGTATTCTTTCTGCGGAAGGTGGTTCCCCCCCTCCCACGTTCTGAGTTCCTGGGGTCCCCCTTGATGATTGATCACTTACCACTTTTAACTGGAATTTGCTTTTATATATATATATATATATATATATATATATATATATATATATATATATATATATATAGCCCTATGTGATTTCATATCTGTCTTATCTATATATAATACACTCTTCAAATGTGCATTTTATGGTTTTCCCTTTCATGAACAAGAAATCAATGACGTTATGCTGTTGCGGTGGTATAATAATGCTGTGGGGCTGGTATGAAATTTTTTCCAGGGCTGGATGTTAGTCCCAGTCCGGCCCTGGCAGCGTGTGTGTGCTGGGTGGCCGCCGCGTCTCCCATAAGATATCGGAGGCAGGGCCGGACTGGCCTACCGGGATACCGGGAGATTTCCTGGTAGGCCGCCTGAGTTCCGGCTGCAGTGCTCCCCTCCTGCTCCTGTGTGTCACGGAGCTGGCTGGGTCTGTGTTCGGCTGCCGCGCTGTAACACAGTCCCGCCCCCCTAGACCGGCTTGTGTGATAGTGGATAGAATCAGTGTTCCGCCTATCACACGAGCCGGTCTAGGGGGGCGGGACCATGTTACAGCGCGGCCGCCGAACACAGATCCAGCCAGCTCCGTGACACACAGGAGCAGGAGAGAGGGATCCAGTAGATGCCCGCCCGTACAGTCCGCCCTGTGTGCCTGTATAGGAGGATCGGCGGGGGGCCGCATATAGAGGAAATTAGCTTTCTATATTCCTCCATGCAGCCGCTGAATACTTGCAGGAGGGAGAGGAGGAGAATCAGGTATTCAGCGGCTGCATGGAGGAATATAGAAAGCTAATTTGCTCTATATGCGGCCCCCCGCCGATCCTCCTATCCAACTTCTTTTACTGGCCCCCCCAGTTCTCCTTGTGCTCCCTGGCTCCCCCCCATGCTCTCCTCCCCTCACCACACTCTGCAGCCCCCCCCTCACAGTTCTCTCCACCCGTGTTTTTTCTGCCCCCCCTGCTCTCCAGCTCTCCCCATCCTACTCTAGCCACCATCCCAGTGCTCTTCTCTGCCCCAGTGCTCTCCACCCATGTTCTTTCTCCCCCCCCCAGTGCTCTTCAGCTCTCCCCATCACTCTCCAGCCCCCACCCCAGTGCTCTCCGCCCCCCACAGTGCTCTCCAGCCCCCCATTCTCCGCACCCCTGTTTTCGGTCCCCCCCCCGGTGCTCTCAAGCTCCACCCATCGCTCTCCAGCCCCCCCCCCCGTGCTCTTTGCCCCCCGTACTCTCCACCCCTGTTTTTTTTTGGCTCCCCCTCCAGTGCTCTCAAGCTTCCCCCCCAGCACTCTCCGCTCCCCACCCCTGTACTCTCCACTCCCCCCTGCATTTTGCCCCCACCCATGTGCTCTCCATCCCCCGCCAGTGCTCTCCAGTCCCCTGTGCTTTCCACCCCTGTTCTTTCTGGCCCCCACTGGTGCTTTCAAGCTCCCCCCATTGCTCTCCACTCCCCCCTGCTCTTTGTACCCCCCAGTGCTCTCCACCCCTGTTTTTCTGCCCCTCCCTCATTGCTCTCCACTCCCCCCTGCTCTTTGTACCCCCCAGTGCTCTCCACCCCTGTTTTTCTGCCCCTCCCCCACTGGTGCTTTCAAGCTCCCCCCATTGCTCTCCACTCCCCCCTGCTCTTTGTACCCCCCAGTGCTCTCCACCCCTGTTTTTCTGCCCCTCCCCCAGTGCTCTTCGCCACCCAACACTCTTAGCCTCCCCGTGCTCTCCACCCCTGTTTTTTTTGGCTCCCCCTCCAGTGCTCTCAAGCTTCCCCCCCAGCACTCTCCGCTCCCCACCCCTGTACTCTCCACTCCCCCCTGCATTTTGCCCCGCCAGTGCTCTCCAGTCCCCCGTGCTTTCCACCCCTGTTCTTTCTGGCCCCCACTGGTGCTTTCAAGCTCCCCCATTGCTCTCCACTCCCCCCTGCTCTTTGTACCCCCCAGTGCTCTCCACCCCTGTTTTTCTGCCCCTCCCCCACTGGTGCTTTCAAGCTCCCCCCATTGCTCTCCACTCCCCCCTGCTCTTTGTACCCCCCAGTGCTCTCCACCCCTGTTTTTCTGCCCCTCCCCCAGTGCTCTTCGCCACCCCACACTCTTAGCCCCCACAGTGCTCTCCACCTCTGTTCTTTTTGGACCCCCAGTGCTCTCAAGTCCCCCCCCCAGCGCTCTCCGCTCCACATCCCTGTGATCTCCACTCCCCCCTGCTCCTTGCCCCCACCCATGTGCTCTCCAACCTCGCCAGTACTCTCTGCTCCCCCTTCTTTCCAGATCCCACCCAGTGCTCTCCACTTCCCCAGGACCAGAGGACAGGCTGACTGGGGCCGGAAAATGAGGATGGCTGAAGGTGCAGGTGGCCAGGGACCACTCCATCTCACAGCAAACAGATCCTCTGGAAGGAGCACTGTCCCCATCCAAAACGAGAACAGACCCTGCCTGCTGTTGGCCATCATGGATATCCTGCTGGCATGCAAGGTACCGTACCGAGCATCAACAACACACCTTCCCACAGACAGGGACTGCTGACTGGGCCATGGGGCACAGGAGGGGCTGCAATGATGGGCACAGTGAAGCTGCATTCCTGGGCACTGTGAGACTGCATTCACTGGCACAGTGAGACTGCATTTGATGGGCACAGTGAGGCTGCATTGATGGGCACAGTGAGGCTGCATTGATGGGCACAGTGAGACTGCAATGATGGGCACAGTGAGGCTGCAATGATGGGCACAGTGAGGCTGCAATGGTGGGCACAGTGAGGCCGCATTCATGGGCACAGTGAGACTGCATTCACGGGCAGAGTAAAGCTGCATTTGATGAGCACAGTGAGGCTGCATTTGATGAGCACAGTGAGGCTGCATTGATGGGCACAGTGAGGCTGCATTGATGGGCACAGTGAGGCTGCATTGATGGGCACAGTGAGGCTGCATTGATGGGCACAGTGAGGCTGCATTTGATTGGTACTGATGAGGCTGCATTTGATGGGCACTGGTGAGGCTGCATTGAGCTCCTGCATCATGTCTGCAGTCTCTGACCATCTCCTGTATCATGTCTGCAGTCTCTGAGGGAGTCTGCAGAGGAGTCAAGAGTGGGAGCACCGCCGGGTTGGGGGTCATGGGAGAAGTCAGACAAGTGTGGACTGTGGAGAGGAGACTATAGGATAAAACCAGAGCCACCGAGCTGGAGCCGACTGACTGAGCCCTACACGGTGCACTTGAGAGGAGGTCAGTGACAGCACCGCTAGGCCAGTCTGAAGGGGGGGTCACTGATGTAAGGGGGGAGTGAGTACGATAATGTAAGGGGGCACCGATATAAAGCACAGCCTTATATCAGTAACCCACCCCCCCTTACCTTAGTGTATTCTTTCTGCGGAAGGTGGTTCCCCCCCCCCTCCAACATTCTGAGTTCCTGGGGTCCCCCTTGATGATTGATCACTTACCACTTTTAACTGGAATTTGCTTATATATATATATATATATATATATATATATATATATATATAATATAGCCCTATGTGATTTCATATCTGTCTTATCTATATATAATACACTCTTCAAATGTGCATTTTATGGTTTTCCCTTTCATGAACAAGAAATCAATGACGTTATGCTGTTGCGGTGGTAAAATAATGCTGTGGGGCTGGTATGAAATTTTTTCCAGGGCTGGATGTTATTCCCAGTCCGGCCCTGATCGGAGGCAAAAAGAAAATAGAAGCCGTGCCAGCCAGAGGCTAAAAATAAAAGGGCAGGAGAGAAACAACTGCAAATACATAGAGAATATTGGGGTTACATAGGCATACATGTATACATATCGAAAAAGGCAAATGGCACACCAATATAGTAAATAAGGTTTGATACAGGGAAAGTAAACATCCTCACAGAATATGCAAAACATTTAAAGCTAAAGAGGAATAATGTAAACCAATGGAGTTTAAACTTTTCTACTAGAAATACAAAGAAGTATACTCTAGAGACGATCCCAAAATTATTTTCCCATCCCTCCTGAGTAGAAGCCTTCTAGAAATGGTTTGAAACTAGCAGCTTCATTCAACCCTCGAGGTATAAATCCAATTATGTTCTACTTGGAGGAGGCTTTTATTCCAGTCTCCTCCTCTATTGCTAGGATGGATACGATCTAAGATCAGAAATCAAATTTGGGAAATTTTCCATCATGTATGGCCGTAATATGTGGGCCAAGGGGTAAATCAGGATTACAGCTTTGCATACTTTTGATATGTCTTTATTCATGCCTCCAGAACTCCATGTTTGTCTTTCCAATGTGGCAGGATCACCTAGAGAAAACAAAGGAAGCCTGAACAAATGCAACCACCACATCCAAGGACTGATAAAATGCAATATATTTAATTTTTCCTTTAGGCCCCATTCACAAAGTTTCATTGTGGTAACGCATGTATTAACTCATGGCAATGCATGCTACATGCATTTGTGTGATTTGGTGGCATTCATTTATTCTGAAAAGCACACTCAATATACCTTATCAACGGATGTGGTACACCACAGCATGTGGCAATTCACAGATGTGCGTTGTTGTTGTGCACTGCCAGAAATGGTACTTGCACATTTCTGCATTAGGCACCTTACGAGCCGGGTTCACACTGGTGCGGGGATCCGACTTGGATCCCCGCCAATGCCAGGCACTGTGTTTGGTATGAATCTTGAGGTGGAACTCCACGCCAAATTTAAAATAAAAAAACGGCATGGGGTTCCCCCAAAATCCATACTAGAGCCTTATCCGAGCACGCAGCCCAGTCAGGGACGAGCGAGCCCCCCCTCCTCCTGAGCATTACCAGGCCGCATGCCCTCAACATGGGGTGTGGGTGCTTTGGGGAGGGGGGCGCCCTGCGGATGACATGACCACGCCCCCTTAAGAAGTCACAGTCCCAGCATGCCCCGGGACTGTGACCTCATAAGGGGGCGGGGTCACTGCCTATATAAGTCCATTGCAGGGGGCTCAGAGAGCATTCCAGCTAGAGAGAGCGTTGTGTCAACATTGTAAGAAGAGAAGAGGAAGGAAGACGATCCAGAAGTCCGGGCCACCGCTAGCAAAAGAGTGGCAGAAGATAGTGGAGGAGTCGGCAGAAGATTCGAACACCGGGAGAAGAGGCCAGAGAGAGCGGAGAAGAACCAGACACCGGGAGAAGACGTCGGAGAGACCCCAGAGTTCGGAAGAAGACCCCTGGAGTTGGAAGAAGACCCCCGGAGTCGGAAGAAGACCCCCGGAGCTGGGGGTCTTAATTTAAAAACCTGTGTACTGTGTTTTTTTATTGACACCTTTTTCCCTAGGTGAATGGGTAGGGGTACGATGTACCCCATACTCATTTACAAAGGGTGGGGGGCTGGGATCTTAGGCCCCCTTATTATCCCAGATTCCGATAAGCCCCCCGCCCGCAGACCCGACAACCAATGCCCAGGGTTGTCAGGAAAAGGCCCTTGTCCTCATCAACATGGGGACAAGGTGCTTTGGGGTGGGGGGGCCGCAGGGCGCCCCCCTCCCCCAAAGCACACACACGCCATATTGAGGGCATGCGGCCTGGTACGGCTCAGGAGAGGGGGGGCACTCGCTCGTCCCCACCCCCTTTCCTGACCAGCCAGGCTGCGTACTCGAATAATGGTCTGGTATGGGTTTTGGGGGGACCCCCACGCCGTTTTTTTTCGGCGTAGGGGGTTCCCCTTTATTTTTTTTATCATTAAATGTTTATTGAGTTTTTATCAAGACAAGTAATAGTACAGAGAAACGCAATATAGAAAATTGTCAAGGAAAAAGGAAAGTAGAAGAATCAAAATAATAAATCATATTAATATGCACAGGGGTTCCCCTTTATAATCCACACCAGACCGAGGGGCCTGGTATTCCCCCAGAGGGGAATTCCCTCTCGTGCCTGCCGCAGTAGGAAAATGTGTTTTTCCTATTGCAGCCAGTGTGAGATGTACAGTACCCTGTCGCCGAGAACCAGCGCGATGGGATCACGCTGGAAACATTCTCGCGGCTGTGTACTGTAGCTTGTACAAAAGTCTGATGCTTTTGTGTGCACACGATCGGACTTTGCTCCATCGAACTTTTGTTGCCGGAAAGTTTGTGCGTTCGCACAGCCAACAAAAGTCCGATGGAAACAGAAAAAGTTTGTCCGATGGAGCGTACACACGGTCGGATGTTACTCCAAAACAGCTAATTTGCATGTTTGTTGTCAAAAAGTCTGATCGTGTGTACGGGCCTTAATAATTATTATTTAGCCAGTCCACATATGCACCCACGCTCAAAGCCAAATCAGCTTTTAAATGTATTGTTTGAATTTGAAATAAAATGATGAGCAAAAATAAAGCTGCTATTGTTCAGGGAGATTCTTGACATCTGTCAAGACTGTTAATGACTAACCTCTCTGCTAATATTGCTTTACTGAAATCAGCTAACATTCACCCTTTTTAAAGGGTTTGTATCTAGTTTCAAATCCTGTTACTGCATCAACATATACTAGATTATAGATGATAAAATATTATACTAAAATTAGAGTATATACACAGAATAAGTCTAGGTTCACACTTGTGTGTGCATGTTTGCGTTCGCATGTAGTGGGTACAGCAGCAGTTTCATTTGAACGGGCTGATATACCCTTGAAAAACATAGGGAAAGAAGTGTCCAACCCTTTTTCCAATGCATAGGGGTGCCATTAGGAATTAATGGCACCCCTGTGTGTCAGCTAAAAAACAGCGTGTTTTGATGCAGGTCAGAAATGTGCAAAATTATGCACGCATTCCCGCCCCGCAGTTACACAGTTTATAAAGCTGAAGAAAAAACACTGGTCCATCCTGTTCAACCTATGTATGTGTGATTTATGGGCAGTTTTTACAAATTGTCTGATTTTTGCCAGTCCTTAAATGTTCGGCTGTGGATAGCTTTGGAACTGTACAGTTCTAAAGCCGGCTGAATGCTACTCTGGCAAGTAAGTCTGGAGTCGGGCTGTGAGATGGCAGAGCGGGTCCAGTAGGCAAGCTGGGGAAGCCCAGGGGCAAGCAAGCCAATGTTTCTCGAGCAGTGGGGCCTGTGTCTGACCCTGTGACATACTGAAGATGAGCCTCAGGGCATTAAATGGAACAGTCCTTCTGAGGCTCTGGGGGCAATGAATCACTCACTGCCCCCAGAAAAACTGCTCCATTTATTGCCCCCTAAGACTAAGAGAGACTGCTTCACTTATTATGAACAGAGAAGTCTCTCTCAGTCTCTCTCTCAGTCTCTAAAGGTCAAATGAATGAATCAGTCTCTCTCTCTCTCTCTCTCTCTCTCTCTCTCTCTCTCTCTCTCTCTCTCTCTCTCTCTCTCTCTCTCTCTCTCTCTCTCTCTCTCTCTCTCTCTCTCTCTCTCTCTCTCTCTCTCTCTCTCTCTCTCTCTCTCTCTCTCTCTCTCTCGGCAATGAATGGAGCAGTCTCTCTCTTTTAGTATATGGGGCAAATTAATGGAGCATTCTCTCTCTCAGTCTCTAGGGCCAATGAATGAAGCAGTCTCTCTCAGTCTCTGTGGGCAATGAATGGAGCAGCCTGTCTCAGTCTGGGGGCAATGAATGGAGCAATTACTCTCTCTCTCTGAGATGGCAATTGAGTAGTCTCTTTCTCTCTAGGGGCAATGAAGCAGTCTCTCTGAGTCTGGGCTGGGAGCAATAAATGGAAAATTCTCTCTCAGTCTGGGGGCAATGCAGCTTTCTCTCTCAGTCTGGGGGAAATCTCTCTCCCTCTCTCTCTCTCTCTCTCTCTGTCTTTCTCAGTCTCTGAGGGCAAATTAATGGAGCAATTTTCTTTCTCAGTCTCTGGAGGCAATAAATGAAGCAGTCTCTCTCAGTCTGAGGGTAATGTAGCAGTCTCTCTCCCTGCAGGCAATGGAGCAGTCTCTCTCTCTGGGCCTGGGGGTTGTGGGGAATAGGGGCAATATGGGGGCAGTATCTCTCTCTGGGCCTGCCCTGGCTGGGGGGCAATGTGGAGAATTATATCTCTCCCTGGGGGCAATGTTTCATATTTGAGAATGTTTTGTGTGGATTTATTTGGCATTATGTTTTATTCAAGGGTTTAACGCCTTCTCCTTCTTTGTGCAGTTAGTGTCTCCTGGACTCACAATCAAACCACACTGATATTGACCAGCTTGTTCCACTGCTGCCAGTGCCTTGCCAGCTTCCACCCTCCTTGGATCAAATTAACTGCACCAAACACATGGGCAGCTGCCTACCTACAAGAACCACTGCCGCCTGTTGCAACTCCTGAAGCATTTACTGACAGTCTTTGGATTCAATATACAGCTATATCGCACCGTAAGTAAGTACCCAATTTGTTTTGGTGTTCTTTTTTTTGCATAATTTATCCGCTTTAGCCTCATGTTCAGCTTTTCTCCTTCTCCCTTTTTGGGCAGTTGGATTCTCTTGGACTCACTCTGAGGCCACTGCTATTGACCAGCCTGTCACACTTCCACTGCCTCTGGCACCTTGCTTCGATCTAGTTAACTGTACCAAGTCTACAAGCGTTCTGTGACAGTCTGATTGGATATTCAACTTTGTCCTCTAGTACTGTAAGTATGTCAGTATTGAAAGCCTGATTTTTTATTTTATTTTTTTTGTGTGTTAACTTTGTTTATATGTGTGGGAGTCAGACCAATCTGATTTTATTCAGCCTAGAAAACAGTCAAAGCATTGAGAAGCCAACTGTATGGCGCTACAGCCACCACCACTACGTAATTAGACAATATCATCTACTAAACAGTAAGTGTTTATCTATTATACACCACACACATTTTGTTTTTGAAGACTACTGTATAAGCCAAGTGGGCAACACAAACAACATGATTTTTTTTTTTTTTAGACACCCTCCTCCAAACTTTAAAACAAACTATACAAGTGATTCATCTCTAAGTGCTGCTAATTTGTTTTTCTAAAATGTTTCCAAGATATCAGTTATCAGAGGTCGAACAGGCATCTTCCTATGTACAGAAGGCGGATCCCCATTCTTACAGGAGAAAACACTGAGATCTGCTGTTCCTAGTGATCAGGAACAGCGATCTCTGTGTTGTCCCAGTAAGCCCATCCCCCGCACAGTTAGAACACACACAGGGAACACAGTTAACCCCTTGATCGCCCCCTAGTGTTAACCCCTTCCCTGCCAGTGTCATTTATACAGGGGTCAGTGTATTTTTTTAGCACTGATCACTGTATTGGTGTCAATAGTCCCAAAAAGTGTCACTTAGGATCAAATTTGCCTGCTGCAATGTTGCAGTCCCGCAAAAAGTCGCAGATCGCCACCATTATCAGTAAAAACAATAAAAAAAAGAAAGGTCCCTAAATCTATCCCCTATTTTGTAGACACTATAACTTTTGCGCAAACCGATTATTATACCCTTATTGGTATTTTTTTTACTAAAAATATGTAGCAGAATTCACATTGGCCTAAACTAATGAAGAAATTCGATTTTTTTTTTTTTGGATATGTATTATAGCAAAAAGTATAAAAAGTGTGTCTTTTTTTCAAAATTGTAGCTTTTTCTGTTTATAGCGCAAAAACTAAAAACTGCAGAGGTGATCAAATACCATCAAAAGAAAGCTCTATTTGTGGGAAAAAAAGGACATCAATTTTGTTGGGGTACAGCTTAGCACGCAATTGTCAGTTAAAGTGACGCAGTGCCGCATCGCAAAAAATAGTCTGGTCATTAAGAGAGTAAATCCTTCCAGGGCTCAGGTGGTTAAACAGCTATGAAGAGAGTAAGGTAAGCCTGTGTAGAATTAATGGAAAGCTGATTTATTTTTGCAAGTACATTAATGTTATATTGGTACATATGAGAACTGCAATTTATTTAAAAAAAAAAGTGAACTTAGCCTTTAGGTACAGCCATGCAAAGTATAGCTAGTTGACTAAGTAAAGCTATGAAATATGTTTTGAAAGACCCCCTTATATTTACAGGTCTCAATGCAGGTCTCAATGAATCAACTCTTATTATAATGAATGGCTCCATCTGAGACAAAGGAAGCCTCAATGTAGTTCTACTGCTGTGTTGTCTCTTTAGATACCCATACAGCTTTAGAAATCCTTTTGTAATATATTAAATGTGTATTTCATTAACAAATACTGGGTACATATAGTATAAAATATATATAATATAAAATGGGTGTCAAACACACATGCGTGTGTGTATGTATATAATATATACACACACACACGCACGTATGTTTGAGTTTTGGGGTGCACACCCTAATGCAATAGGATGCGCACACCTATAGTTAGAATAAATTCAGGCAGTAAATACAAATATTGTGCTGGAAAGCAAATAGGCTGGTGTCAGTATTATTATTATTATACAGGATTTATATTGCGCCAACAGTTTGCGCAGCGCTTTACAATGTAGAGGGGGGACAGCACAAATACAATACAGTTCAATACAGAAGGGATAGGAGGGCCCTGCTCATGGAGTTTACATTCTGATGGGAGGTGGTACGAAAGGTAATAGCTGCGGGGGATGGTCTAAAGGGAGTGGCTCGGGTACAGTTCTTGGGAGGGTGTGGGTTAGGCTTCCCTGAATAAATTAGTTTTTAGGGATCTCCTAAAGGTGGACAGGGTAGGGGCTGACCAGACATAATGGGGCAGGGAGTTCCAGAGGATGGGAGAGGCTCTAGAGAAGTCCTAGAGGCGAGCATGAGAGGAGGTAACAAGGAGGCTAGAGAGCAGGAGGTCTTGGAGAGCGGAGAGGAAGGTTTGGGTGATACCTGCAGATGAGGTTGGTGATATAGCTGGGGGCGATGTTGTGGATGGTCTTGTATGTTGTGGTTAGCATTTTGAATTTTACACGGTGGGGTAGGGGAAGCCAGTGAAGGAATTGGCAGAGAGGTGCTGCAGTCACAGATCGGTTAGTGAGGTGTATGAGTCTAGCAGTAGCATTCATAATAGACTGAAGGGGGGATAGCCTGCGTAAGGGTAGGCCATTAAGGAGAGAGTTGAAGTAGTCAAGGCGGGAAATAACCAAGGAGTGAATAAGTTGTTTTGTGGTGTTGTTAGTCAGGAAGAGGCAACAAAATTTAGCCAGTGATTGCATGTGGGCTCTGAAGGAGAGGTTAGAGTCTAGGATTACATCCAGCACCCTGCCATGTGTGGAGGGACCAATGGTTGTGCAGTTGATCTTAATGGTAAAGTCATGAGGAGGGGATCGTGGAGGAGGAAATATTACAAGTTCAGTTTTAGAAAGATTGAATTTGAGAAAGTGGTGTGACATCCATACCGATTGTCAGGGGAACAGGCGCATCCCTATGCACAGTTCCACAAGGTTGGCTAACCAGTACAGGCAAGGTCGCGCTGACGCGCATCAGCGCACACGGATGCGCAATATCACCACTAGACGGACGCCTGGTGCCGCAATCAGCCAAATGCGCGTGCGCGACAACGCCGCAATCGTGCGAACGTGCGTATGCAGCGATGCGCTACGCAATGGTGCGCGCACGACGTGACACAGGCGCCTTGTTTATTTAAACGATCCACAGTGCCACATCGCTGGATTATCATCAGCTCTTCCTGTGTTCCTGTAATTGTGATTCCTGTTTACCTGACCTCCTGTGTACCGATCCGGCTTGTTCATCCGCTCCTCTTGACCTCCTGGCTCTACCTACCGGCTTGCTTTTGACTCTTCCTGCCTGCTTCCTGCATCTGACCCCGGCTTGGCTAAACAGACTCCGCATACCTCTGATTCCTGTACCTAGATTTGTTGATTTGGTTCTTGGACTGTCTTACTGTGTTGACCCCCTGGCCTGGCTTCTGATTTGCCTCCAGTGACTTTGCTCTATCAAGCTCTATCAAGCTCCCAACACCGGCTTCTACTTCCAGGCAACCCGTGCTTCTGTGGGCACCGCATCCCTGTGTCATCGTCAGGGTGGTGCTGCACTTGGCCGCAAGGGGAGCCCTCTCAGCATCTCGGCCTCCTACCAAGATCCTGACACCGATATGTAATTCAGTAAGTTTGTGATCCGTGAGGAGATCAAGGGGTTGAGTTGAGGAGTGGAGAGATAGATCTGGGTGTCATCAGTAGGAATGAGCCCAATGTTCGAGTCAAACTTAAGTTTGACTCGAACATAGGGTGTTCGCCTACTCGCCGAACAGCGAACATTATGCGGTGTTCGCGGCAAATTCGAAAGCTGCGGATCACCGTTAAAGTCTATGGGACATTAACATGAAAAACCAAAAGTGCTCATTTTAAAGGCTTATATGCAATTTATTGCCGTAAAAAGTGTTTGGGGACCCGGTTCCTGTTCCAGGAGACATGTATCAATGCAAAAAAAGTTTTAAAAACATCATTTTTTTCAGGAGCAGTCATTTTAATAATGCTTAAAGTGAAACAATGCAAATGAAATATTCCTTTAACCAATTGGCTGCTCAATGACCAGGCCATTTTTTGTGATTCGGCACTGCGTTGCTTTAACTGACAATTGCGCGGCCGTGCGATGCTGTACCCAAACAAAATTGACGTGCTTTTTTTTCTCACAAACAGACCTTTCTTTTGGTGGTATTTGATCATCTCTGCGGTTTTTAGTTTTTTTTGTTATAAACAAAAAAAAGCGTCAATTTTGAAAAAAAACACAATATTTTGTACTTTTTGCTGTAATAAATAGCCCCAATTTTTTTTTTAAAAGGGCTAATTTTTTCTTCAGTTTAGGCGGATATGTATTCTTCTACATATTTTTGGTAATAAAAATCACAAAAAGCGTATATTGATTGGTTTTCGCAAAAGTTATAGCATCTACAACAGGGGTCTTCAAACTACGGCCCTCCAGTTGTTAAGGAACTACAATTCCCATCGTGCCTAATCATGTCTGTGAATGTCAGAGTTTTACAATGCCTCATGGGACACGTAGTTCCGCAACAGCTGGAGGGCCGTAGTTTGAGGATCCCTGGCCTACAAAATAGGGGATAGATTTATGGCATTTTTATTATTATTTTTTTTTTTTTTACTAGTAATGGCGGCGATCTGCGATTTTTTATCGAGACTGCAACATTATGGCGGACACATCGGACACTTTTGAAACATTTTTGGGTCGATTGACAATTATACAGCGATCAGTTCTACAAAAATGCACTGATTACTGTATAAATGTCACTGGCAGGGAAGGGATTAACACTAAGGGTGATCAAGGGGTTAACTGTGCTCCCTATGTGTGTGTTCTAAGTGTGGGGGATGGGACTGACTATAGGGGATGAGAGATCGTGGTTCCTAGCTTATAGGATCTCACAATCTCTCTCTCCTCTCCTCTCCTCACAGAACTGGGATGTGTGTGTTTCATCGGCATAGAGGTGGTATTGGAAGCCATGGGAGGTTTTTAACTGGCCCAGGGAAGAGGTATAGAGAGAGAATAGGAGGGGCCCAAGGATAGAGTCTTGGGGTACCCCAACAGAAAGAGGAAGAGGGGCGGGGGAGATGTTGTTATGTGTGACACTGAAAGTGCGCTGAGATAGGTAGGAGGAGAACCAGGATAAAGCAGAGTCACGCAGGCCAAGGGAGTGGAGCAGGTGAGAAACTGTGTCGAAGGGGAGGGAGATCGCTGTGAGACCAAGGCAAATCCATGCCTTGATCTCACATGCTAACAATGAAACTGGAAGTGATGTCACTTCTGGGTTCAGATGCACCTTTTCTTGTCAAGTGCAGCCAGGGGACACTTTTAACCAAGCCGATCTGTGCTTGGTTAGATGGAGTGAAGGGCAGGGTAGACATTGGGGTCTATTAGATCCAGTGGCGGCTGGTGGGGGTTCTTCTTTTGGGGGGGCGGCAAAAAACAACACCCCCCCACCGGGCGGCGCAGCACTAACAGCACCCCACATCCCCCTGACAGGTGGTCTGGCAGTTACACACTCGTGTGGCGGGGCTGTGGTGTCCTCTCCTCCTCTCCTAGAGTGCGGGCAGCTCCGGTGTCTGCTCCTTGAGCTTCCTCTGCTGTGTGTCTCCTCTTCTGCCAAAGCGCTAGGCATCCAATAGCCTGACGCTTTGGCCATTCGGGAAACAGGTCTCACGACCTGCTCCCTGATTGGTGGGGAGGAACTTTATGCCGTGTACACACGGTCGGATTTTCCGACGGGAAATGTTCGATGGGAGCTTGTTATCGGAAATTTCAACCGTGTGTAGGCTCCATCGGGCATTTTCCGTCGTAATTTCCAACAAACGAAATTTGAGATCTGGATCTCAAATTTTCCGACAACAAAATCTGTTGTCGGAAATTCCGATTGTGTGTACACAATTCCGACGCACAAAATTCCACGCATGCTCGGAATCAAGCAAAAGAGCTGCACTGGCTATTAAACTTCATTTGTCTCGGTTCGTGTTGTACGTCACCTCGTTCTTGACGTTCGGAACTTCCAACAAGATTTGTGTGACCGTGTGTATGCAAGACAAGTTTGAGCCAACATCCGTCACAAAAAAAAACATAGATCTTTTTGTCGGAATGTGCAATCGTGTATACGTGTTATTGGTGTGAAAATAGCGGAAAAAAAATTAGCTATCGTCACACAACAGGGTGGGATCGGCTCCGAGCCTACCCTTTTTTGTAGCCTATTAGAGCCTCTGGCTCTAATCAGGTGCTTCAAAAAAACACCCACCCCGCATTGGAATCCATGGGCCCTGATATGTAGATCAGGGGGGCGGACACATGGACAGGGGAGGTGGCACCCGTGCGCCCTCTACGGATGGATTGCCACTGGTTAAATTCCTAATGTCTCCATAAAGAGTACCTGTCACCTGCCCAATGCTATCACATAGAGGTTTATTAGCCCCTTGTGATAGCAATCAAGTAAAAATAAATGTATAAAAAAGAGTAAAGTAAAAAAAAAAAGTATAATAAAATATATTAAAATAAAATCAAAAATTGTGACATATCGCTGCAAACGTCAGAGTGAGAACAATGATTCTAACACAAGAGCTAGTTACCTCTAAACTGATGAGCTGTAAAGGCTCACTGACTCCTAGGAAATGATGACACACATCTCCCAGGAGCAGTAGCGAGCAGAGGAGCCAAGGGAAGTGACGTCCGGAGCCGCGGTGAGGAAGGGGAAGATTAGAAGGGACCACATAGCAACAGGGATTAAAACATAAGTAAAAAAAATATGTTTTCCAAATATCCTTTGTTATGTTATTTGCGGCACAGTTATGTAAAATTATTTTTAAGGGTAAAACTTTGCTTTAATATGCCACTAATAAACATCATTGGCTTACAACATCATAACAGAAATGTATTTGGCTAGTCGGAATATTTCATTGATTAAGTTCCATTGTTCCCATAGACAGAGGCTGGCCCTATTCCATATGGATTGCTTATCTGGCAAGAATATAAAGTACTTATGTAAAAGATACTACACTGTTTATTTTAAAATCAATTGTTAATCCCATTTTTTCCCGGATGTCTTTGCCCTACTGCACTGATCCACTTTAATTTTAATAAGTTACCATGACATAAATCAGGTCAGTTAATGTTTTTATTTAGTAGGTCACTGACAGATATACGAATAATATTTCACTAATCAGTGCCCCTTGCCCAATAAGGTTTACTGCTTATAAAATGTAGCGCCCACCTACTTAGGTGTGTGCTAAAATATTAGAGAGGTTTAGACTAATGCCCCATACACACGATCGGACTTTGTTCGGACATTCCAACAACAAAATCCTAGGATTTTTTCCGACGGATCTTGGCTCAAACTTGTCTTCCATACACACGGTCACACAAAGTTGTCGGAAAATCCGATCGTTCTAAACGCGGTGACGTAAAACACGTACGTCGGGACTATAAACGGGGCAGTGGCCAATAGCTTTCATTTCTTTATTTATTCTGAGCATGCGTGGCACTTTGTCCGTCGGATTTGTGTACACACGATCGGAATTTCCGACAACGGATTTTGTTGTCGGAAAATTTTATAGCCTGCTCTCAAACTTTGTGTGTCAGAAAATCCAATGGAAAGTGTGTGATGGAGCCCACACACGGTCGGAATTTCCGACAACAAGGTCCTATCACACATTTTCCGTCGGAAAATCCGACCGTGTGTACGGGGCATTAGTGTAAATTTCAGGCATTACCCTGTTTTGGTATTTGCCTGACTGGGTTTTCTTTACTGAGAGGAATGATAGTGTATGATGGGGGGGGGGGGGGGGGGTGACCACCTGCATTCTGCTAAAGTGACGCCTAGTCTGACCAATGAGAGGTGCTGGAGGACAGGTTGATTTGATACAGGATATAGTTAGTGGTATAGGTCACCCTTAGCCTATCATTAATTTGTATGGGCAGGGGCTAAGAGGCCTATATAACTGTGGGCCACATGCTTCCTGGCATGCTTGCTGATAGGAAGAGAAGAGCAAAGGAGTGCAGAATGTAGCTGCTGATACAGTTAAAGAACTCTCCCCTTAGGCGGAGAGCAACTAGCCTTAAAGGAGGAAAGATGGAAGAAAACTACTATGGGAACCTGCACATCTAAAAGGAGAGGCTGCTACCCAAAACAGAGGAAAAGAATTGGGAGAGGACCTTCTTTTGGCAAACATGGATGGTCGCTCAAATGTACACGTGAGTGCATACCCAGGGAAACAGTGTCTTCAATGGCTGAGGGTGCTGAGGATCACCCGGGGGGAATTCCCATCAGTCTATCCAGGAACTCTATTCAGAGTATTGTTCTTGGGACTTAAGTTGAAGATACTGTATGCTAGGTAAGTAGTGGTAAATAGCAGGGAGAAGATGTGCAGTCCATTACAGGAACCAGATGATTAAGGCAGCTCATATTTCTAAAATACTTTGTTTTAAATTCTTTCGTGTTATGGGAAAGAATAAAGTTACTGTTCTTTTTGTTCTAAGACTGTTTGCTGTGTTGTCTATGCGGGGAAGTGGGGGGTAATGGAACCAACTGGGAGAAAGGAACGAACCATTTAGCAGCTCCTACGGGAGTAGTGCGCTTCAAAAATATACTGTAGATATATACAGTACAGTGCAAACGTCTTGGGCAGGTGTGATAAAATACTGTACGTTAAGAATGCTTTCAGAAATAGAGGTATTAATAGTCTATTTTTATCAATTACCAAAATGGAAAGTAAATGAACAGAAGAGAAATCCAAATCAAATCATAATTTGCTGTAACCACCCTTTGCCTTCAAAACAGCATCAGTTCAATGTTTCTAGGTTCATTTCCACTCAGTTTTTGAAGGAACTCAGCAGGTAGGTTGTTTCAAACATCTTGGAGAACGAACCACAGATCTTCAGTGGATGTAGGCTACCGGAAATCCTTCTGTCTCTTCATGTAATCCCAGACAGACTCAATGATATTGAGATCAGGGCTCTGTGGGAGTCAAACCATCACTTCCAGGACTTCTTGTTCTTCTTTACATTGAAGATAGTCCTTATTGACATTGTCTGTATGTTTGGGATCATTGTCCTGCTGCAGAATACATTTGAGGCCACTCGCACACCTCCCCGATGGTATGGTATGATGGATCTGCCTGTATTTCTCAGCATTGAAGACACCATTGATCCTGACCAAATCTTCAACTCCATTTGCAGAAATGCAGCCCCAGACTTGCAAGAAACCTCCACTATGATTCATTGTTATCTGCAAACACTCATTATTGTACCACTCTCTAGGGCTTCGCAAACAAACTGCCGCTTGCTTTTTTGACTCATCAGTCCAGAGCACCTACTGCCATTTTTTTGTTTTGCACCCCAGTTCAGTTTCTTTCACACCTACCAAGAACTTTTGCACAGTACTGTATTTTAGAGAACTACATAACACCTGTTGTCATGTGTCATGGGATTGCACGGGCAATGCAAAGGCACAAGTGTCAGGGTCCAGACCAGGGCCGAAACTAGGGGGGCTTCTTCCCCGGGCATGGCTGCCCCAGGCTCAGCATTGAGAGGGGCAACGCAGCTGGTACTGCTCCTCCTGCAGCAGCTGAAAGGCCGCTTTTCCTCCTCTACCTCCCGCTAGCATTCAGCTGCTGCAGGAGAAAAATACACGGATCAGTACATACCTGTAAAAGGTGACCCAGCTGCCACTCCTGTTCCTGCCCCTTCCTCAGCTGATGCCCCCCTCCGCTTCTCTGACCCCCCTCACCTCCTCTCCCTGGCTAGTTGTGCAGTGTGGGTTGAATAAAGACATGATCCTTAGTACAGAGAAGGTCATCATACGATCGGGAAGACAGCCACACACAGTTGTAACAACATAACCTTCCTCTGGAATCAATCTCCTGGTCTTTCCTTCCCCCGCTCTCCATCCTGTCTGCTGCCATGGGGAATCTAGGTGGAGAGCAGGGGAAGCAAAGACCAAGAGAATGAGTTCTGAGGAAAATTATGTTGTTACAACTGTGTGTGGCTGTCTTCCCGATCATATGATGAGCTTCTCTTCACAGGGGGGACCAGAGGAGCAAAGGGGAACTAGAGGAGCACAGCGGGGAACCAGAGGAGCACAGGGGGAACCAGAGGAGCAAGGAGGAACCAGAAGAGCACAGGGGGGGAAGAGGAGTACAGGGGGGGGACCAGAGGAGCACGGGGACCAGAGGAGCAAGGGGGAACAAGAGGAGCATGGGGGAGACAGAGGAGCACAGGGGGACCAGAGGAGCAGGGAGGAACATGGGGGGACCAGAAGAGCACAGGGGGACCAGAGGAACAGAGGCGGACCAGAGGAGCTAGAGGGGACCAGAAAAGCACGGGGGACCAGGGGAGCATGGGGGGGACCAGGGGAGCACAGGGGAGGACCAGAGGAACGGGGAAGGACCAGAGGAGCAAGAGGGTAACCAGAGGTGCACGGAATGACAGAGGAGCATGGGGAAAACATAGCAGCATGGGGGGACCAGAGGAACAGGGATAGACCAGAGGAGCGAGGGGGGAAACCAGAGGAGCACAGGATAACAGAGGAGCAGGGGGGACCAGAGGAACAGGGGGGAAACAGATGAGCATGGGGGGACCAGATGAGCAGGGGGGACCAGAGGAGCATGGAGGGGACCAGAGGAACATGGGGGGAGGGGACAGACAACTGATTCAACAGCTATGGCCTGGGATTTTCCCACTTTCCTGCCTAATCCCCCTGTTTATTGTATCAGCTGCCCTGCTTGCATTTTCTCTTTCACACAGGCGGGCGGACTTCACCAGCAGATCCGCCTGTTCAGCATGGGATTTCTCTGCTGATCTCTGCTGAGCAGGCAGATGACAGGTCTGTGTCTGCTCCGCCTATGCAGAGCGAACACAGACACAGCCCGCTTTCCTCTATGGGCAATCGGATCTAAACGGACTGCATGTCCATTTACATCCAACTGTCATTCGATCCACCAGACGGATGAGGAACAGATCCCCCATCTGTCTATTTTTAGCGGGTAGGATCGGTTCGGATGTCGGCGGGTGGCAACGGACACATGTCCATTTACATGCACCACTCCATAGAGGGCAGTGGAGGGTCCGCCTAAAAAATTGACAGGCGGACACGATAGGTTTGCTCGTGTAAAAGGGGCCTTACACTGCCAAATTGCTGAATGCTGGAGAAGCCACTATCCATGGGTGAAACATCAGAGGTCGCAATGGCAACCCCACTTATGCTCCTGTGGTGACTCCCTGCAACACTGAACAGGAGGGGTGGCATTTACCAGAACCAATTACCTATATTTTCCTCCTGCGGCAGCTGAATGCTGGCTTCTCCTCCTCTACCACCAGCAATCAGCTGCTGCAGGAGGAAAATACAGGTGATTAACACCTACTGGAGCCCAGTGCAGGAGCCAAATGCCACAACAAGTTGCCTGACATGGATGTGCTAGCACAGGCACCAGTCACACCTGCCCTGCATCTCTTCCGGGGTCCAAAATGCTGCAATTCCATCTTTTTATGTCAGTCTTCATTTATCTCACCAGCAACTGCCTGTATATGTATAAGCACTCACTGCAGAGCTGTCAGGGCTGGGCTCAGCCCTTCCTTCTCAGAGCATGCCGCTCAGCTGTCGGGTAATTGCCAGCTCTAATCTTTTCCACAGTGACTCACCTGATGACGATATCCTGTTCTTCAGTCCTGCTGGTTACTTAAGCTGTTCAGTTCAGTTCCTCTCTGCCCTCGCCTTGGTCAACACATCCAGAGACTCTCTTCTGTGTACCTGTTGAAGACTTGCTTGGCTGACATCCCTTCTGGTTCCTGATCCTGCTTGCTGTTCCACTACGCTGATTCTTCGGTTTCCTGATTTCCTGGCCTGTCCTGAAGTATGCTGATCTCTGGCTCACTGACGTCCTGGCTTGTCTGACTATTTGTTCCGGTTACCGAACTCTGGCTATGATTTGACTACGTTGCTCTGTTTACCTTTTACTATTATTATTATTATTAAACAAGTGTGATTTTAACTGCACTTCTGTCTCGGTCTGATTCATGGCTTCTGGCAGTAGGCGAAAGCCATGAATTCAGAAGATGCAGTCAAACCACTTGTTGGTAATATTTTTTCCAGCTTGGATGAGCGGTATCAATGTATGGATCAGTTTGCCTTAGCGTTATAGATGCTCCTGAATTACACGGCTCACCTGGAATCTCCCACTGTGGTTGCTCCGGTACAACCTGTGTTGCAAGCCGTCCCTGCTGCTGCTCCAGTCTCTGTTTCCCATGGACAGAGGCAAAGTAGATTTTGTGATATCTTTGTTTTTTGAGAGAGGCTTGGCCTGGGCAAACCGTCTATGGAAACGCAAAAACCCGTTGTCCTGAGTTACCCAGAGTTTGTGGCTTCCTTTAAAGGGGGATTTGATGTTCCCGCACACTCCGCTTCTACAGCTAAGTGCTTCATGTCCATCAAACAGAGTACTGTTGCCGATTACGCCATTGAATTCCGTACTCTGGCAGCATGAGTTGCGTGGAACAATGAGGCCCTCGTGGCTGCTTTTTCTCATGGTCTCTTAGATAACATCAAAGATGAGATAGCAGCCCAAGATACAGTGGGGCAAAAAAGTATTTAGTCAGCAACCAATTGTGCAAGTTCTCCCACTTAAAAAGATGAGAGAGGCCTGCAATTGTCATCATAGGTATACCTCAACTATGAGAGACAAAATGTGGAAACAAATCCAGACAATCACATTGTCTGATTTTTGAAAGAATTTATTTGCAAATTATGGTGGAAAATAAGTATTTGGTCACCTACAAACAAGCAAGATTTCTGGCTCTCACAGACCTGTATCTTCTTCTTTAAGAGGCTCGTCTGTCCTCCACTCATTACCTGTATTAATGGCATCTGTTTGAACTTGTTATCAGTATAAAAGACACCTGTCCACAACCTCAAACAGTCACACTCCAAACTCCACTATGGTGAAGACCAAAGAGCTGTCGAAGGACACCAGAAACAAAATTGTAGAACTACACCAGGCTGGGAAGACTGAATCTGCAATAGGCAAGAAGCTTAGTGTGAAGAAATCAACTGTGGGAGCAATAATTAGAAAATGGAAGACATACAAGACCACTGATAATCTCCTTTGATCTAGGGCTCCACGCAAGATCTCACCCCGTGGGATCAAAATGATCACAAGAACGGTGAGCAAAAATTCCGGAACCACATGGGGGGCCTAGTGAATGACCCGCAGAGAGCTGGGACCAACGTAACAAAGGCTACCATCAGTAATACACTACGCCACCAGGGACTCAGATCCTGCAGTGCCAGACGTGTCCCCCTGCTTAAGCCAGTACATGTCCGGGCCCGTCTGAGGTTTGCTAGAGAGCATTTGGATGATTTAGTAAAGGATTGGGAGAATGTCATATGGTCAGATGAAACCTAAATAGAACTGTTTGGTAGAAACACAACTCGTCGTGTTTGGAGGAGAGAGAATGCTGAGTTGCAACCAAAGAACACCATACCTACTGTGAAACATGGGGATGGCAACATCATGCTTTGGGGCTGTTTCACTGCAAAGGGAACAGGACGACTGATCCGTGTACATGAAAGAATGAATAGGGCCATGCATCGTGAGATTTTGACCTCCTCCCATTAGCCAGGGCATTGAAGATGAAATGTGGCTGGGTTTTTTAGCATGACAATGATCCCAAACACACCGCCCGGGCAATGAAGGAGTGGCTTCGTAAGAAGCATTTCAAGGTCCTGGAGTGGCCTAGCCAGTCTCCAGTCTCTAGAAAACGTTTGACCTCAGTCATTGCCAACAAAGGATATATAACAAAGTATTGAGATGAACTTTTGATATTGACCAAATGCTTATTTTCCACCATAATTTGCAAATAAATTCTTTCAAAAATCAGAAAATGTGATTGTCTGGATTTGTTTCCACATTTTATCTCTCATAGTTGAGGTATACCTATGATGACAATTACAGGCCTCTCTCATCTTTTTAAGTGGGAGAACTTGCACAATGCGTGGCTGACTAAATACTTTTTTGCCCCACTGTATATCCACTGAGCTGGAGAAGTTAATCACGTTTGCCATCCTCAATAACTCCAGACTCAGAGAAAGACTCTCTTTTAAGGAGCGCTTGTGGAAGCCTCCTGTACATCTGTCTCCGAGCTTTGCAGTCTCACCCTTACCTCCCTCACCTCCCATTCCTCCTGGTACCAAGTCAGTCAGTGAAGATAAACTCATGCACTTGGGCTTCACACGTCTTTCTGCGGATGAGAGAACCTTTAGGAAGAGGGAGAGATTGTGCCTTTATTGTCGCCAGGCAGGTCCCTTTTTAAAGTCTTGTCCTACCCATCCAGGGAACGCCCGAACCTTGAGGTCCTGTAGCAGAAAGACCTTAGGTGGCGTTATTTGGTCCCCAGTTATCCAGAAGGATAAGCCTCTGGTCCAGGTTATCCTTTCTTGGTCTGAGTCGTCCGTCGAGATACAGTCTCTAATTGACTCTGGGGCTGCAGGCTTGTTTATTGATGCTGCCTTTGTGTCTAAGCACTCGATTCCACTGCAGCTTCGTGCCACTCCACTTGCCACTCTTGACGGGAGACCTTTACAGCCTGTCCATGTGATTCAAGAGACTGTTCCGTTGTCCATGGCCGTAGGGGCTCTTCACCATGAGATAATCCAATTCCTAGTTATTTCCTCACCTAAGTTTCCGCTGGTTATTGGTTATCCTTGGTTACAGAGGCACAACCCCTCTTTTGATTGGCTTCGTGCTGAGGTTCTCTCCTGGTCACCACAAAGCAGCAAGACATAGTTCCAGAATGTGGCTAAGGTCCTATACACCTCTTCACTCTCCTCCCTGCCGGAGGAGTACCACGATTTTAGCGATGTCTTTGATAAAGGTCAAGCTGGTAGTTTGCCTCCATATCGGTCATATGATTGCACAATTGACCTTCAACCTGGTGCCATACAACCTCATGGCCAGGTTTACCCTTTGTCGCTCTCGGAGGATAGGGCCATGGAGGAGTATGTTGCAGACGCACCTTCTCAAGGATTCATCCGCAAGTCCTCGTCTCCTGCTGGTGCTGGTTTCTTCTTTGTGAAGAAGCAGAGTGGAGAACTGAGACCTTGTATTGATTATAGGGGTCTCAATCGTTTCATGATTAAGAATGCTTATCCAATTCCGTTGATTACAGAGTTATTTGACCGCCTCAAGGGAGCAACGGCTTTCACAAAGCTGGATTTGAGAGGAGCATACAATCTCGTGAGGATCAAGGAAAGCGACAAATGGAAAACTGTGTTTAATACCAGAACAGGCCATAATGAGTACCTTGTAATGCCATTTGGCCTTTGCAACGCTCCGAGAGTTTTCCAGGAATTTATCAATGATGTCCTCCGAGATTTGTTGCAGCTATGTGTGGTGGTTTATCCAGGGCCGGCGCTAGCAATAGGCGGGTCAGGTGGCTGCCTAGGGCGCCAGGGTGGGGGGGCGGCAAAATCCGGATCCCCAGCCACTTGCTGGAGATTCGGATTTTTTAAATACCTACAGGGCCGGCCGGCGTCACCATCCGTAAGGCAGCATAGGCGTCTAATTGTGCCAGACTAGGGGGGTGGTAAAATGCGCCTGTGAAGACATCCCCGCGATCTGTGCAAAAACATTTCGCCCTCTCCACCCCCATTCTGTCAGCCTGCTTTCTCTGGGACCACTCTGTCCCCAGCCTGCAATGCCGCCCTAGCAGCGGCAGTGATCAGAGGAGGGGAGAGAGCTGGCTGGCCCGAAAGTGCTCCATTAACATGGAACAGGCTGGGGTGGGTGAGATGGAAGCCCTGCATGTAAGCCTGCCTGGGCTTGCCACGATTTCCCCTTCCTCCTCCTCCTCCTGGATTGTAAGAGTTCTGTTGTGGGAGGACAGGCAGCAGCGCAGTCCACCATTGCCGCTGGCTCAGGTAGTGAAAAACAGGCAGCATGCTCAGCTAAATTAAAACAGATGTGTAGGGGGGTACAGAGAGGAACTGGTGTGTAGGGGGGGAACAGATGTGTAGGGGGGTACAGAGAGGAACTGATGTGTAGGGGGGAACAGATGTGCAGGGGAATACAGAAAGCAACTTATGTGCAAGGGGGGGGACAGATGTGCAGGGGGGTACAGAGAGGAACTGATGTGCAGGGTGGAAACAGATGTGTAGGGGGGTACAGAGAGGAACTGATGTGCAGGGGGGGACAGAGAGGAACTGATTTGTGTGTGGGTGGGGGGGTTGGGGGATACAGTGGAGAACAGAGGTGGGGGGGGTGCAGAGGTGAACAGGCATTCAGGGTGGTACAATGACGAAAAAGTGTGCAGGGGACTACAGTGATGAAGCAATTGTGGTGATCTGGGGTGTGAAAATACAGGAATTGTGGTGATCTGAGGTGCGGAGGTTCAAGTTCACCTTTGTAAAAAAATTATAAATGCAGATCTTTTTGCAGGTAAACAAAATGTGCATTTATTATTATTTTTACTAGGAGACTGTAAAGCATTGTCAGTGTATCTGTCTGCTCGTATGGACAGGCAGTTACACAGTTAGCCTGTCCATATACCACCCTAGCCTGTCTATATACCTGTGGACCACAGCTAGCGTGGGGAAGCAAGCCAGTGCCACCAATATTTGTCTTTAGGCTGGGTCCAGAGGCACAGGTGTGAGCCTGTTGACCACAGCTGAAGAAATAGGTGGAGAAGTGCTGCAAAAATCTCCACCTCTGCCACCTCCATCGTATACATGGACAGGACAAAGGGGGTACAGTCAGGGGTGGAGCCAATTGGGGGGGGGGAATAAGGTTTCAAGTCCCTAGAGAGCCACCACACAGATGTCTGTCGTGTGCTTCAGAAGCTGAGAAAGAACAATCTCTATTGTGAATTGAAGAAGTGCAAATTCCATCGTGAACAGGTTAAATTTCTGGGTCATTTCCACTGTCAGTTTTTCAATGGACCCAGAGAACTTTCAGAAGTCCTACAGTGGCCCCGACCCATGGGTATACGTCCTCTGCAACTTTTTTTTGGCTTTGTCAATTATTATCGAAAGTTTATTCGTAACTTCTCGTCTCTGGTCAAGCCCCTGACTAATATGAGCAGAAAGGACGGTAACCCACAGAGTTGGTCTCCGGATTCCATTAAGGCTTTTGAGAGTTTCAAGGCTGCCTTTGTTTCTGCTCCTGTGTTGGCACATCCTGATCCTACGTTAGCCTTTATCCTTGAGGTTGATGATTCTGAGACTGGAGTTGGCGCCCTTCTGTCTCAACTTCCTACCTCTGAGAGCGCTATGCATACTTGTGGCTACTTTTCTAAGAAATTGTCACCTGTGAAATGCAATTACGAGATTGGGGACATGGAGTTGTTAGCAATCATTTTAGCTCTTAAAGAATAGAGGCATCTCCTCGAAGGTACCGCTGTGCCGGTTCTCATTCTTACTGCCCATAAGAATCTCACATTCTTGTCTGAGGCTAAACGCCTCTCTCCCAGAAGGGCGCGATCGGGTCTTTTCTTGTCAAGTTTCAATTACATTGTCTCATTCTTATCCGGTATAAAGAATGTAAGGGCTGACGCTTTGTCGCTACAATTTTCCTCCACTTCCAAGATGGAATCAGTTCCTGTTCATGCGATTCCTCCTTATCGTATTCTGGCTACGGTTCGCACCAGTCTCACTTCTCCTTTGGGTGACAAAATTCTTTCTGCTCGGGTCCATGCTCCTCCTGAGAAACCTTAAAACCGCTGCTTTTTCCCTGGGAGTCTTCGTACTGCCGTGCTCCAGACTTACCATCCCCCCCCCCAATACAAGTTCTCTTTCCTTCCAAATCGACCACTAGCACATGTCCTCCTACCCCCCTCCTCTAATCATAGAGATACCATAGAGGGGGCCATTGTGGCAACTGGGACCCTGGGCACCCCGCAAATTATGCAAGGCAATTGTCGCCAGTGCCCACGCTAGCATGTCCCTGCCAGAAAACTACCGACACATCCAGTGCCCTACTGACACCAACCTCTGCCCTACTGACTGACACTGTCCACTGCCCTATTGACACCAACCTCTGCCCTACTGACACAGTTTACTGCGCTGTTGACACCAACCTTTGCCCTATTGACACCATCCTCTGCCCTACTGACACCAACCTCTACCTCACCGACACAGTCCACTGGCCTACTGAAACCTCTGCCCTACTGACACATCCACTGCCCACTGACACCGACCTCTGCCCTAGACCATGCACAAATTTTGCAAGATGGCATACAGTATGGTAAATATAATAGGTAGTCTTGTGAGCAACTAGAATACAATCTGTGTAATACATGCAAGCAGCAAGTAACACACTCCCATACATGTGCAAATAAAACTCAAAACAAATAATGCTGCGCTGCTGTTAATAAATGTATCCAACCACTTAGTGTCCCAGTTCTCCTGTGCCAATATGAGTGCCATCATCATAACATGTGAACAAACAATAATATAAACATTAATGTATATTTCTAATTATAATAATATAAATCCCGTGCTTAAGTGCAATTAAGTAGTTAATGAATAATGTCAGAAAAAAGTTTTAACTTGTTGAGCCTTCACAAATACTCAAAAATCTGTGCTTTGTATCAATTCATCTCAGTGCTCCCCCGTAAGAAATGCACTCACCTCACAGAGTGTGACCTCACACTTAAGTTTGGTCAAATAAAGCTTTTTAGTCAACCCGGACTAACAGATCATGCTTTCCTCCTCGTTGCTTCACTGATGTGCCTCCATTATAACTCGATATATGTGAGAGAGATAGAGCTCCAAATAGTGCTTATATTGTTTTAAACATGTGTTTAAAATGTGCATAGAACTCACATTTAAAAGTGCTCCAGTGCACCAACTGTATACAGCGTATGTCATATACTGTAGATCCACAATGCTACAGCTACTTCGTGCCTATCCATGAGAGATGCAAAAGCATCATGCCAATCAAATCTGCCCCTCCCCTACGCGTTACATCACAGGGTCTCATGACTCATTGGGTCTCATCATTACCAAACTCAGTAGACTTTTGACCAAGATTTTGCCCATCGCCTTCTTACCACACTGCCTGCACATTGACCCATGCTTATCTGACACCAACGGTCTTACATTCCAGCCTACAATGTCTGGACCAGTGGCGAAGCTAGACATTCTTTCACCCGTGGCAAAGAATCTGATTGGCACCCCCCCCCCCCCCAATGAGTCACAAGACCCTGTGATGTAACGCGTAGGGGAGGGGCAGATTTGATTGGCATGATGCTTTTGCATCTCTCATGGATAGGCACGAAGTAGCTGTAGCATTGTGGATTTACAGTATATGACATACGCTGTATACAGTTGGTGCACTGGAGCAATTTTAAATGTGAGTTCTATGCACATTTTTTAATAAATTGAATATTGATGCTTTTGCATCTCTCATGTGAACACCATTAAAGTCTATGGGACACAAACATGAATAATCAAAAGTGCTAATTTTAAGGATTAATATGCAAGTTTTTGTCATAAAAAGTGTTTGGGGACCCGGGTCCTGCCCCAGGGGACATGTATCAATGCAAAAAAAAGTTTTAAAAACAGCCGTTTTTTCGGGAGCAGTGATTTTAATAATGCTTAAAGTGAAACAATAAAAGTGAAATATTCCTTTAAATTTTGAAAAAGTCAACGTGCATAACTATTCACCCCCTAAAGTCAATACTTTGTAGAGCGACCTTTTGCGGCTATCACAGCTCCAAGTCGCTTTGGATAAGTCTCCATGAGCTTGCCACGTCTTACCACTGGGATTTTTGCCCATTCCTCCTTGCAAAACTGCTCCAGCTCCTTCAAGTTGGATGGTTTGCACTTGTGAACAGCAATCTTTAAGTCTGACCACAGATTTTCTATTGGATTGAGCTCTGGGCTTTGACTAGGCCATTCCAACACATTTACACATTTCTCCTTAAACCACTCAAGTGTTGCTTTAGCAGTGTGTTTGGGGTCATTGTCCTGCCTGAAGGTGAAGCTCCGTCCTAGGCTCAAATCACACACAGAGTGATATAGGTTTTGCTCAAGAATATACCTGTATTTAGTAAACCTTCATGAACTATATTTAATTTTGTGTATATCTATAGACACTGTTACAGTGTTATGTATTCATTTGTTTTCAATACTCTATTTTAAAATATAAATTCTTTTTGCTTATATATACCCCTGAAGAAGGAGACAATCTGTACTCGTCGGGTGCAAGAATTATAGACTGTACTACATTTAAATGACGGTGACAATGTTGTAGATGTGTTAAGCATTCTGTATTTTTACATGTTTTTTTTTACATATTATATTTAATAAATATTTTTGAAACTTGAAATACATTTCCAAATATATTGTGCCTTTAAAGTCCACCACAAGGGGATTCTGTCTTTTTCTCCAGTATTTAGCACTATCCATCTTTCCCTCAACCCTGACCAGTTTCCCAGTCTCGACTGCTGAAAAACATCCCCACAGCTGCCACCACCATGTTTTACTGTGGGGATGGTGTTCTTTGGGTGATGTGATGTGTTGGGTCTGCACGAGACATAGCGTTTTCTTTGATTGCCAAAAAGTTCAATTTTAGTCTAATCTTACCAGAGCACATTCCTCCATACATTTAGGGAGTCTCCCACATGCCTTTTGGCAAACTCAAAACGTGGCATTTTGTTTTTTGCTGAAAGTAATGGCTTTCTTCAGGCCACTCTGCCATAAAGCCCAACTCTATGGAGCGTACGGCTGATTGTCGTCCTATGTACAGATACTCCAGTTTCTGCTGTGGAACTCTGCAGCTCCTCCAGAGTTACCTGAGGTCTCTGTGCTGCGTCTCTTACTAATGCCCTCCTTGACCGGTCTGTGATTTTGGTGTGCGGCCGTCTCTTGGCAGGTTTGCTGTTGTGCCATGTTCTTTCCATGTGGTTAGGATAGATTTGATGGTGCTAATAGGGATCATCAAACATTTGGATATTTTTCTTCAACCTAACCCTGACTTTCTCAACAACATTGTCCCTTACTTGTTTGGAAAGTTCCTTGGTCTTCATGGCAGTGTTTGGTTAGTGGTGCCTCTTGCTTAGGTGTTGCAGCCTCTGTGGCCTCTCAAAAAGGTGTGTATATGTAATGACAGATCATGTGACACTTAGATTGCACACAGGTGGACATCATTTCACTAATTATGTAACTTCTGAAGGTAATTGGTTGCACCAGAGCTTTTTACGGGCTTCATAACAAAGGGGGTGAATACATATGCACATGCCAATTATCAGTTTTTAATTTCTGAAAAATAGTTTTATGTATATATTTTTCTAATTTGACTTCACCAACTTAGACTATTGTGTTCTGATCCATCACATTTAATTCAGATTAAAAAACATTGAACTAAAGGCTGTAATGTAACAAAATAGGTAAAAAGCCAAGGGGGTGAATACTTTTGCAAGGCACTGTACTTCCAAAGAAATGGCTGCCAAACAGTGAAGGAAGCTTAAGCCTATCAATACTTCATATCACTGTGCTTGAAAATCCTATGGGGATAGAGATAAACCATACACAATGTGGATGTTTACCTTCACTGGTATGTGTGCTTCACTCAGGGAAACACTGCTTTAACAAAACATTAAATTACACACCATAGAACCATTTGGTACCTGGCCTTTGTCAGCTCACCTCATCTAGGTGTAACCTGGACTGTAGCTGATAACTGCTGTGGAACGTCTTCCTTTGTTGTTTAAATGGAATATTGACTAATGCAGAAGTGCAGCGGCCATCTTTAAGAAGACCACTTTGCAATGCTCATCTATGGAGTTTCCCCAGTGCAGGGGTCAGCCGTCGTAGGTGGGTCTGGGTCAATCCTGAAAGGACAGTGATTGGCTGCTGCAAAAAAACAGGAGAGCAAGGTCTGCAGGCTGCTGAGAGGAAAGCAGAGGACAGTCTTTAGAGAGATGGGGTGAGAAAAAGAGATTGGACTGCTGGCTGAACAGAGAGACCAAACTGCTGGTTGAATGGACCCCTGCCATAGCTGACCACAATCTAGTGAGACCTCAGAGAGACTGCTCATCGCACAGGACCTTGCCTCAGAGATGGAAACTTTTATTCTGGGAAGGTTTTAGGTGTGATTTGAATGATTGGAGAGATCAGACTATACTACAGAGCACTTCCACCACTTATAAGGAAGGAAAAGAAGGACTGTCTATACAGGACTGAAAGAGAAAAATCGAAGCAACTCCTTTTTCTATCTGAAGCCTTAAACTGATTCAGAGCAAGTTAATCTGTTGTCTGCTCGGAATCGTTCTGCTTTCTTCAAGAGCCCCAACATTCCTGGTCAAAACTTTTTTAATTTTTCATCAATCACTGGCCAGTGGGATAAAACAGGGACTGTTCTAGCTAGTTAGGACTGTCTTTATATACTGTTGCTAGATACAAGTAATTTAGGTCTGTTAATCACTGATTGTCAGAATGCTGCAGGTGTTTAACCACATCTCTCAGAGTAACATTATTGTATTTTTAAATATTTATATAGAGTATACTCGCTAATCCTCTCTTTATTTAGGCTACGCTTGATCTAATAATTTTTTTTAAATATACAAAGGTGTGTCAGTAAGTGCTGCATGAGCGAAGTGAGGCATCTTCAGGTGTGCAAAGAAATCACAAGACAGTTTTGGCTCCTTTGGAAGTAGCGCCACAGAAGCATAAAACCAGTTTAAGTCTATTAGTTGTGCTACAGCCCTGGAGAGATGATAATTGAGATTTTCTCACTTGTTTGGGATGAACCCAAGCAAGGAGGGTAATGGGTGGGTGCCATGGCGTGGTCCTAGACTGCTCCACTTCTGATAATAGTGGTGAGAATGTAATTAATCAGACAATAAATCTGTGGGTATGTGATGAGGAATGCCTAGTAAAGAACACCAATATTGCTGGCACTGGATGCTTCTAACTCAGCTACCCATACCTGCACACCAGTCTCTATAGATGCACATTGTGAATCAAACTACACACACTACCCGAGACCTGAAGAAGGGGAATTTCACATCTACCAAAACATAATGGCTGTATACTACTCTCCTAACCAATACAAACTTTTTAAAAAATCAGCTATCAGCCATCCGTCATATGACCTTTTGTATTAAGCACTCCTCACCAAACCAAACTCCCATAGATAAAATACATTTAAGGCATTGTCCAAAGTAGGGGTAAACTGAGATTATGAATAAGCGATAATGTGCAATAGATGCCAACCTTGATCTTGTTCCCTCACTACCTGTGATTCTGCCTGTTGGAATTTTATCATATCAATGAAGCTTATCTGTTGGGGTGTGGCCTTCCGGGATCTCTATTGTTTACTGTGCAGTTTGCAAGCTGGGTGAGCACCCTCTCGGCGGGTTTGTGGGGTGTGGATAGCATGGAGTGACCTGGAGCAGCAGTTCTTTGGTGTTGTCTAAAGTAGGGGTGTCAGAACCAATGCCATAGTGGGCGGCAGCAGCATTACGGTTGCCCTTAAAGGGCCAGTTTGTATCTTTAGGAAACAAACAATATCTTTCTTTTTGAGCAGTCTCCAATAAAGTTTCTTGTGGATTATACCAGCAGTGTGCGACCCTCCTTTTCAACTGGCATTAAATTGTAAAGGAAGAGGAGCGGAGTGGGACTTTAAATGAGGCACGCAGTCAATGTGAATAGTTAATGATTGGCATTTTTATGTGTCAGATTTGAATAATACATAATATATAATGCTCATTATTATCACAATATTTAATCTATATACATACATAAAAAGCATGAATGGCACATATCCATAAGGAAGGATTGTGGGTAAAACACCTCTTGACTTCCCATTAGTATTAGAAATAAATACCAAAATATACAAAAAAATATATATATTAAATATATATTAATTACACAGGGTACATGAGTCTAACAGGATATAGTAAATAATACATGATCAATTTAAACATGATAGGTACAAAAGCGTTTCATAGAATTTTATCCACTCTTCAGGAGCAAGCATGTGTACATCTGTAATAAAATATAAAAATCCTTAGATAGTTGTCTTTTGAAAAAGGCCAAAAGGGGGGAAAAATCCACCACTGGATATAAAGTACTCATAGAATCGCTGTGTATAGGGAGGGCAACACAAATGGCTGGAACCCCCCTGTAAAATGGGGCATCTTTTCTGGGAGCTGTGGTTGCGAGAACCATAAGTATGGCCCACACAAGGTGACATACAAGGACGCAGAATTCCCAGCAGGACAGTTTCCAGGTAGTGACCATGAATGTGTCATATGGTTGTCTTGAGGGTGTAAGTAAATCACAAACCAGAGTGGGGAGTAGGAAAAAATGACAGTAAAGACTAAAAAACCACCCACTTAGACTATGTGATTGGGAACCCATATCAATGTGCAATATTGGGCTGTAATTGGTGAAATACCTGATGCTGGAACCTGGGGAATCGTGATGAAGGGTAGTGGTCTGGAAACGCCTGCAGGACAGATCTGCCACCCCAGATGGAGCACAGCAAGGGCACACAGGGCTCACACCCCCAAACGCCACACTGAGCGTGTTTAAGAAGGGGGGAGGTGCCGACTTCCAAGCGGCCACGTCGCCCGGCGTTTGGCACCAAACCCCCTCACACGTTCTATAGATGGAAAACACTGTCGGCGCGGCAACGCTCATTGAGCGACCCAGCACGTCGAGTGCAACTAACTTGACGTTGATGCACAATGCAGAGGCATCCCCTGCTCCAAAAAGGGAAGGAGGAAGGGGGAGACCTGGCGGAATGCATTACAGCTCCTGGAAAAATGTGAGTCAAAGGCTCATGGATCCAGACAATGCGGCGCTAACAACACAGCACATGAGAAGACTGTAAATCTAAATATAATATAGGGATATATATTTTATTACAGATGTACACATGCTTGCTCCTGAAGAGTGGATAAAATTTATGAAACGTGTCAAGCTTTTGTACCTATCATGTTTAAACTGATCATGTGTCTTTACTATCTCCTATTAGAATCATGTACCCTGTGTAAGTAATATATTAATTTTTTTGTATATTTTTGTATTTATTCCTAATACTAATGGGAAGTCAAGAGGTGTTATACCCATAATCCTTTCTGATGGATATGTGTCATTCATGCTTTTTATGAATGTATATAGATTAAATCGTGTGATAACAATCAGCATTATATATTATGTATTATTATTCAAATCCGACCCATAAAAATGCCAATCATTAACTATCCATATTGATTGCATGCCTTATTTAAAGTCCCACTCTGCTCCTTTTCTTTTTCTCACACAAATAGGGATGGAGGCATGATTAGGTCCCTGCCTCATTCAAAGTCCCAAAAATCTCCTTTTGGCATTGAATTGTAGTAATTATAAGCAGATGTCCACAACACCCCACCATGAGAAGTCAAGAGCCCTCCACCCTCCCTTACCTCACAGTGCACCCTCCCTTACCTTACAGTGCACCCTCCTTGTGTTGCTGCTGGGAAGAAACTGGGGACGGTGCTGGAAAGCATAAAGTGCAAGGTCTGGAAGAGGGCTGGAGTCTGTTGAATGCTGAAACCAGGGGATGAGTGGGTGCTGCAGCTGCATAGAGAAGAACAGGATCTGTAGGAGAGGTTCTGTCCTCCTCTCTGCTGCCTACTGCTTAGACGGGGGAAACAGAGACTAGTCCCTCCACGCAGGATTCTGTCCTCCTCTATGCTGCCGACTGCTGAGACAAGGTGGGGCTGGAGACAAGGGGGGTGCCACAGCTACAGCGGTACGAGGGCCATATGAAAATACATGGATGGCTGATTCGGCTCGTGGGCCTTATGTTTGAAACATGTGGTCTAAAGTGATACATTTTACCTTCTTGATGCAACTAAAAGAAAGTTATGTAAGTGGAGAAGGGCAAGGCCACGATGGCAAATGTCAGTGTGTAAGGTAAATCAGATTCCCAGCACCAGAAAACGAGTGCGCATATAAATTAGCATGTGTACTTGGTGCCCTGTGGCCTATTTAAACTGGCCTGTCACCATGAGCAGTTGCTGAATGGTTCTCAGCTTTCACCTGTATTACCGTGACCTGATCTATTAACCCTGCTTACCTGTGTCTGACCCGGCTTTCTCCTTTGCCTTTGCTCCTGCATTACCTTGTTCACCTGATCTCTCTGACTTCGGCCTGTTTATTTAACTCGTCTTTGCCTGCTGATTCTGTACTGTGACCTTGGCCTGCTTCCTGGACTTGCTCTGCCTGCTATAACAGCAAAACTATTGTAGGGTGTACACTTTCACGGAAAGGCATTGATTTCCAGCAGAAAGAATAAACCTGCATCTCTCTCTGTGCTGTCTGGGAACACTGACCCGCTGATGTCCAGTCTTCACAACATGGCACTCTGTAGCAAAATGACCCATTTGATGACAACAAAAACACCTAAAGTGACTGAATCTACCATTCCCAACCACTTGCTTCCACCTCTTAAGCAATGCTGGTGTGGGAATCCCATATATTTCCTCTCTAGGGACCCCAACCTTAGGTAAATCAATCCACATGTGGCTTCTGGAGAACATAGGCCTTGCCTTCCTTTTATCTGACTCAACTTGGCCATCACTGTTTGAGCTGATCAGATTGTCAGCTTATAGGAAGCAACAGTGGCACATGTCCTACTTTTGCTTAAAGGCTTAGGGCCTTTGTCCTTTGTTAGGGCATCATTAGACTTGTTTATGAGGGCTGCACACTGCTTATTCAAATCTTCAGCTCCGCCTGCCGTGGTTGGAACACACTTTGAAGCTACTGCAGGTGTAACTTTGAGTGCCCTACATTCTAAATCCTTTGCCTTGCTTGCAGTGTCTTCCAAGCAATTGGTTGCTTCTGCAAGCTGCTCCTTCAGTAAGTCTATTTCTAATTCTGCCTTTTCCCTCTTTTCAGATTCAATATGTAGAGCATGCAGGAAGTGCAAACCAAACACAGCAACTGCCCACATCTCTCCCCTACTAAACCCAAAATGTTTGAGACTAAAATCTGAGGAAAGATCAGAGACTCCATCCCCCCAAGTTCTGTTCAAAGGAAAAGCATACCTAGCCAGCTCCTTTGCAACAGACATCCACTGACTATCTCTGGCCCAGGTAGGAAAGACACATGCCTTCTCCTCCTGGACACCAGAAACCTCCGCTGCCTTACTCCTAAACAGTGTACACCACATTTTTCCACAACACAAGGTAAAAAACCACACCACAGAAAACAGGTCTGCTTCAGTTGAACTTTAGCGCAAATCTCGGACGAGTCCCCAAATGTTTTGCTTCTGTCTTTTAAAGGTTCTTGCGGTAGAAGCCAAGGCAACTTAGACCTCTGTAGTGTATGAATGCTTTACTAAACAGAAAAGCTGCACATACAACTGCACAAAATGAAATTCATAGTTACAAAATATGCCTACAACATACACAAGCCAATTATCCTTTCTAGCAAAATAAGCATATGCAATATGTATGCAATAAGTAAACTAAACGGTTACTCAACTTAGAGATGGAATCAAGATGTAACGTCCTTCATTGTTCTATTCTCAAAGTCCATGTCAGGTCACCTGGGGCTAGGTGACAGATGCACACCGTTGGAATCAGGGGTACAAAGCAAGGTAGTGGACCCTACGGCTAACTGCTGTGGATGGGAGTCAGGGTGGTAAGGAAGGCAAGGTCGCTGGAACACCAACATGGATCCCACCGGGGTTAGAGCTTAAGATTACCTAGGGTGCGGAGTCTAAGAGCCAGCAGGTGTTCACCAGAGCCTCTAGTGGTGAGGATGGACTGGGCTGCAACTGGCTTCAGGTTGTGACCCCCAGGGTCCCCTAGCTCACACCCACAGTAGGCAACAGGAGGATAGGGATAGTAAGGGAAGAAGCCAAGGTCGGGGCCACAAGCAGACAAGGACAACAGAGACACGCCAAAGGTTCAGGGTCACAGGCAAACAGGAATAGTCGGGGACAAACCAAAAGGTCAGGGTCATGAGCAGAGAGGAATAGTTGAGAACATGCCAAGGTCGGTAACAAAAAACAAACGTAGAGCACACGGCAGCAGGAAATAGGAAGCCAAACACACAAAGGTTGATCAGCAGGGCTGGCCTGCAGTGCACAGGTTAAAATAAAGTTCTCTGATAGGAGCTGGGTTGGAGCCATGCTAGAGGAGAGATTATAAAAGCAGTCAGGTGAGAGTCGGCTGGTCTCTAGAGATGAACACATGGTCATAGGTAGGCTGGCAGACAAACTCTATTGCATAACCATGACAGTCCAACTCAAAACTTCTGTTTCCTCCAAAGCCTCTAGCACATGTCCTTGTCCTTTGTGTTCCAAAGCAACTCTGTTCTTTTGTCTGACCACATGCTTCTTTCAAAACCTAAGATCCACCCCATACTTCCTGTAAATCATATCCTGTAACCAGACTTAACCACTTGACAACTGGGCACTTAAACCCCCTTCCTAACCAGACCAATTTTCAGCTTTCGGTGCTCTCACATTTTGAATGACAATTACTCAGTCATGCAACACTGTACCCATATGAAATTTTTGTCCTTTTTTTCACACAAATAGAGCTTTCTTTTGGTGGTATTTAATTACCGTTGGGTTTTTTATTTTTTGCGTTATAAAAGAAAAGACTAAAAATTTGGTAAAAAAATGAAATTTTCTGAACGTTTCTGTTATAAAATTTGGCAAATTAGTAATTTTTCTTCGTAAATTTTGGCCACAATTTATACTGCTACATATCTTTGGTAAAAATAAGCACAAATCGGTGTATATTATTTGGTCTTTGTGAAAGTTATAGAGTCCAAAAGCTATGGTGCCAATATCTGAAAATTGATCACACCTGAATTACTGACGGCCTATCTATATTCTTGAGACCCTAACATGCCAGAAAAGTACAAATACCCCCCAAATTACCCCTTTTTGGAAAGAAGACATTCCAAGGTATTTAGTAAGAGGCATGGTGAGTTTTTTGAAGTTGTCATTTTTTCCCACAATTCTTTGCAAAAGTTTTTTTTCTTTTTTTTTTCCACAAAAATGTCATATTAGCAGGTTATTTCTCACACACCGCATATGCATACCACAAATTACACCCCAAAACACATTCTGCTATTACTCCCGAGTATGGCAATGCCACATGTGTGAGACTTTTACACAGCGTGGCCACACTTTGAGGCCCAACATGCAGGGGAGCACCTTCAGGCATTCTGGAGCACCCAGGCCAATTCTGACATTTTTCTCCTACATGTAAAAATCATCATTTATTTGCTAGAAAATTACATAGAACCCCAAAACATTATACATGTTTTTTTCAGCAAAGACCCTAGAGAATACAATGGCGGTTGTTGCAACTTTTTATCTCGCACGGTATTTGCGCAGCAATTTTTTGAACGCATTTTTTTGGGAAAAAAAAAACAAAACAGTAAAGTTGGCCCAATGTTTTTGCATAATGTGAAAGATAAAGTTACACTGAGTAAATAGATACCTAACATGTCACCCTTCAAAACTGCACACGCTCGTGGAATGGCTCCAAACTTCACTACTTAAAAATCCCCATAGGCGACACTTTACATTTTTTTACTGGCTACATGTTTTGAGTTACAGAGGAGGGCCACAATTATTGCTCTCACTCTACCGATCGCAGTGATACCCCACATGTGTGGTTTGAACACCGTTTTCATATGTGGGCAGGACGTTTGCATTCGCTTCTGCATGCGAGCACACGGACAGGAGTGCTTTAAACATTTTTTTTTTTCTTTTTATTGTTCATTTTACTTTATTTATTTTAGTTTGACACTTTTTTCCAAAAAAAAAAAAAATTTTTGATCACTTTTATTCCTATTACAAGGAATGTAAACATCCCTTGTAATAGGAATATGGCATGACAGGTCCTCTTTACAGTGAGATATGGGGTCAATAAGAACCCACATCTCACCTCTAGGCTGGGAAGCCTGAAATAAAAAAAAATTAAAAAACGATCCTGGCTTCGATCGTAGCGGTGAGTCGGTAGAAGCACCGGAGGGTGGTGGGAAGGGGGGGGTCCCCTCTCGCCTCCCATAAGAACGATCAAGCAGTGGAACAGCCGTTATGATCATTCCTATGGTGTAGGGAATCGCCGGCTAAAAAAGCTGCTATCTGAATGATGCCTGTAGCTGCACCCATCATTCAGATATCCCCGCACAAAGTCAAGGACGTTGTATGATGCCCGGCTGTCACGGATGGTTTTGGGTGCGTGCCCCAGGGGACGCGCGAGAGCAGGATTCTGGGAGGACGTCCATGGACACCCTCCCAGGATAAACCGACCGCGCTGTAGCCGTCTTTCGGCTATGGCCCGGTCGGCATGTGGTTAAACTAGTCATTGACCCTCCCTCCTAGATTGTAGCCTCTAACGAGTAGGGCCCTCTGATTCCTCCTGTATTGAACTGTTTTGTAATTGTACTGCCTGCCCTAATGTTGTAAAGCGCTAACTGTCGGCGCTATATAAATTCTGTATAATAATAAAAGTTTGACTGGTTCATTTACATATCAATGGGAAGAGCCTTGGCTTTTAATAGCACGTTGTCTTACAATCTAACTCCATATTAGTGCTTAAAAATTACTACAAATAGCCATGGCCTCCTATATAAACAAGATGAGCCTCTGTCATTCTTTGTCTATGTTTATTCAATCGATTTTAATTAGCAGAACAATATGCAAAAGAGAGTTACTCTTTTATTCCCTATAAATATTTTTTACTGTTTTACTAAACCTTCATATAACAAGAAAGAAATATACAGTATATCATACAAATATGAAGAAAATAACTGATTTCTAATTGAATCTGAGATTTACACCAAAGACATTAGTGTCCAAATTATAACAGAATTACTTTATGGTGTTTTAGAATCTATTCAGCACAGCAGCTAAATCAGCATATAATAATGTAGCCCTACTTATGTTTGGAGGTATTCCCATCAACAAAACACAAAACCTATCTATGGGTTTCGTTTAAGAGTCCTAACAAGTTTTTAGCTAAACAGAAACAAGTTAGATCATTTGCTGTTTTGTTGCTTTGCACTAAAAATGCCATGAGCATCAATATCTATTTATGGTTTTAGTATTCTTTGTACCAGAGTTAAAAATCATTCATATTTTAGAAAATTTGAAAATTCTGCCACTTCAGTTGAACTTAATCTCCCATAATGCTTAGCTAGTGTGCCTGGGACACATTAGAATACATTTACTTAAAATAGTTAAGTTAGTTAAAGTTAACTAGGCATTTTTTTTTTATTCAACACTTGTGGTTTTGTGACATTCAGCTCCTGGAAAGACACATAAAGATATTTAAAGAGAACCTCTGAGCACAGAAGTACGGAATCTTTTATTGCTGATATATTTTAAAGGATCAGATTCTGGGGCTGTTATCCAGATCCTATACCAAATTAGGTTGATTTACTATAGACAAATACACGTTTCACTTTGCAAGTGAAGTTGCACCCTTCAAGGAAATTTTTCCAAGAGTGAATGTGGTGAAACCTCACTCGATCACATGCAAGAAAATTAAAAAAAACACAGCATTTTCTGTTTGCACATAATTGGATGATGGAAGTCAGCAGAGTTTAATCTCATTCACTAAGCTCTGGGCAAAATTCCTTTGCAGATTGCAACTGCATTTACAAAGTGAACAATGCATTTGCCTTTAGTAAATCAACCCATATGAGTCAATGACCTGAATCAAGTATATAAAAATTCTAGCTTAGACTTTTTAGACATCATTGGGCATGCCTGCCCCACTTACTAGGTAGTTAAGCAGGAACCAGGTGATAACTGTAGAAGCAACTGTAGAAGCTGCATACTTAAATACAGGTCAGAAAATCATAGACATCTGACATCAGAGTTCTATGACATTCTCTATATAGGACAAGAGCTAGCACTCGTGTTAGGTGGAGAAAGATTATTAGGCAAACACCCCAATCCTTTCACTTTGCCATTTATCAATCATTTCAACACAAATATTAGGTAAATCAGTACAACTTAAAGTGATTGTAAAGTCAGAAGGTTTTTTTCATCTTAATGCATTTTATGCATTAAGATAAAAAAACCTTCTGTGTGCAGCAGCCCCCCTAATACTTATCTGAGCCCCTTCTAGATCCAGCGATATTGCACGAGACACTTGGCTGGCTGGGACTCCCCTCCTCATTGGCTGAGACAGCAGCGGGGCGCCATTGGCTCTAGTCTTGTCAATCAAAGTCAGTCAGCCAATTAGGAGAGAAAGAGGGTTTGGCCAGGCCGCGGCTCTGTTTATGAATGAACAGAGGGAGCAGTGGTTCGACTCGGGTGCCCCTATAGCAAGCTGCTTGTGCTAGAAGGGGTTAAGGGTTTAGAGGATTTTTGCTGGGAGGGTGGATTTGGGGGAGTGGATTAAAATTTGTGCCAGTAGGGAGAACAGGATTTGTGCTGGGAGGGGGCATTGGTGGGGGGGAGGGGTTGTGCTAGGAGGGGTGATCGAGCAGATTAGTGCTGGCTGTTTTTTTTTTTTTTTTTTTAGAAGAAGGGGAGTGGGGATTTTTACTGAAAGGGCAAAGTAGGGGAAAAGTTGCTTGGGGTAGGGGGAATTCTGCACCCTTCTGTCCCCTACACTGCGTTACACAACCCTAACTGCTGTACTCTTAATTTTGTACTCCTGACCCCTACTGTGCATTACACGATCCTGTCCCCTGCATTTAGCGCAATACGTACTCTTGACCCCTACTCTCTGTGTGTTATGTACTCCTGACCCTTGAACTCTGTACATTACACACCTCTGACCCCTGTACTCTGCTTTATGTATTCCTTAATCTTACACTGACTACAGCACTCTTTGTCCTATGCACCCCTGACCCTTGTCTATTGCATACTCATGACCCCTAAACTCTGCCTTACAGATTCCTGCACTATATACACTAAATATTGTACATTATATAATTCTCACCAAAGTGTTCACTGTCTGAACAGTTGTCGGTTGCTAAACAGTCCCTAAAGCTGGATATACACTAATAGAACTCCATTCATTTTTCATTGTAAGAATGCTGTAAGAATGTTCGTTCATTTTTCTAATCATTAATGGGGTGAAATCAAGATTCATTTTTGACCACAGCAATATGAAAAATTCAAAGAAGCTGGATGGAAATTTGTTCTTGAATGTACAAATTTCTAAACATTTTGTTCAATAAAGTCCATTATTCGGAAATTTGACCATTCGGAAACCCATGCAAAAAGATTGCGGTGGCACCATACTGTCTGCCCAAGCTGAAAATAAAGGAGCTAAATTCCTAGGTTTTTTCACTATATTACAATTTTCGTGTATTCTCCCTTTAAAGAATAATTCCAAGTATGGATATTTTTACAAAGTTAGCTTGGTTCAGCTTGGACCAATGTAAACATGCATTTACCATACCACTGGGATCCCTCTGGAAGCTGGAAATCCCTATAGTAGACACCACTACTCCAGATCTCTACTAGCTTCTGAGTCCCATGGCAAGCAGCTGTACTGCTGCATTATAAACACAGGAGGTCGGCCTTTTCGCACAGGCACCAATCTAAGAGTGCTTTGCATTATCTCAGTGAATGTAAAGCATTCTGTGATTAGATGAGGTAGAAAAGCAGGGTAATGACATGATGACACACTCTCCACCTCAATCAATCATAATAATCATAATCATAATAATCAAATGCTTTGCATTCACCGAGAAAATGCAAAGCATTCTCTGAATGGTTCCTGTGCTAAGAGATCGACCTCTTGTGCTCAGAATACAGCAAGACAACTGTACAGCATGGGACTCGAAGGCAAGTGGAGATCTGATGTAGATGGTGTCTGCATGAATATGCATAGCTACACTGATCGAAGCTGAACCAAGGTACCTATGTAAAAAAAATTCATACCTTCTTTAACTGGTTGCCGACCATCCGCCATCATTTTACTGCGTCGGCAAGATCTCTTTAACCGTCGTAGCTATACGTCAGGGGTGCCAATGCTCATAGCCGACGGTTTTCATGGACAGTTTTTGTGGCGATCATTTTACTGTGGCAGATTGCTTTTAAAAAAAAAAATGGGGACATTTATTATAGCAAAAAGTACAAAATATTGTGTTTTTTTCAAAATTGTCGCTCTTTTTTTGTTTATATCGCAAAAAATAAAAACCGCAGAGGCGATCAAATACCACCAAAAGAAAGCGATATTTGTGGGAAAAAAAGTTCCTTTAATTTCGTTTGGGTACAGCGTCGCACGACCGCGCAGCCAAATCTTCCAGGGCTCAAGTGATTTAAGGAGAAGCGTGGGGTTAAATTAAAAAAAACTTACCTACTCACCTATGTGTCTGCAGTAGTTATCAGACACATAGCTGCAGTAGCTGCAGTATCTGCAGCTGCCCCCCATGGACCAATGTGGAGAACTGAGCGTTTACTGGAGGGTCAGGCTGTAAAGGGGGCTGGAGTGGCTGGCTCAGCAAGCTGACAGGCTGAGCCAGCTGCTAGTCAGGAATCTGGGTGGATCCTGACATTAAAGTTGGGATCCTTGCAGTGCCTGGACCGACTTTGTGACGTCAGCCAACAATAGGCTTTAGCACGCTGTCAGCTGAATCTGGGTTACAGGGGTGCACTCCTGTGACCCACATGAGAAATATGGCCAAACAAGCTTTGGTCATACTTCTCCTTTAAAGAGGAGGATGAATAGTGTGCTTCTGCTTAAAGTCCTCCACTGGGCTGTGATCGGTGAATCATCATTGGAAGGGTATGTGGAGGCTGGGATGGCACTTAAGCAGAAAGCATCTGGTTCAAAGATGAAACAACTAGAGAGGCGCTTCTTATGCCCTGTACACACGACCGGTTTTCCCGTCGGAATAAACTCCAAAGGTTTCTCCGACGGAACTCCGATGGAGTTCCGCTCAAGCGGTCTTGTCTACACACGGTCACACCAAAGTCCGACTGTCCCGAACGAGGTGACGTAAAACACGTACGATAGGACTAGAAAAAGGAAATTCAAAAGCCAGTAGCCAATAGCTTACGTCTCTTACTTGCTTCAGAGCATGCGTCGTTTTTGGTCCGTAGGAACAGCATACAGACGAGCGGTTTTCCCGATAGGAATGGGTTCAGGCGGAGTTCCGGCGGAAAGATTTAAAACATGTTCTATTTCTAGGTCCGTCAGAATTTTCGAAAAAAAAGTCAGATGAGGCATACACAGGAGCGGATTATACGATGAAAAGATTCCGTCAAACTTTTTCTGTCAGACATTCCGCTCGTTTCTACATGGCATTAGTGCAGCAATGGTGGTTCCGTAATTGCGGCGGCCTTCTTGCACTCATGTTCTCCCCCTTCTCTGCAGCTGCTGGTCAGCACAGTGCTATGGAGTGAAGTGATTGGAGCCTGGATTTCCTATTTGATGAGCCTGCTTTATGCTTGATTTTTGTAAGTGTTTTTAACCTTATGCTGATTAAACTGTTGGATTGCTGCACTTAGACGCACCTTTCTTGTTGTTTCATACTTTACCTTTAAATATGGATTGAGACCTTGGGGATTTGGATGATGGATTCTTTTTAAAGATATCTTTTGCATGTGTCTTGAAGTGGGAAGTGTCACAGAGTTCTCAAAAGAAAGGTTTTGCAAAAAGTAACTGAGTAAAGCAATATCCTTTAACTAACTACTCATTTTTAAAGATGTAATAGCTTACTGGATATGCATAGCCGGCCTGGCACACTACATGATGACTGTGCTATGTTAAGTGGTGCTAACTGTTATTACTTTCTTTGACAGTCAGTGAGCTGTAAATGTAACTTGTAAGTATCTTGTAAGCAGTGTCTGTCCAACTAAGCATACATTTAGTGTGGTAATTACTACCTATTCATTTCTAGGAAAACTCTTACGTCTGTTATAATTGTAAGAAACAAGCTCACGCAAAGGGTTTCAGAGGCAAGATTGTTACATAAGAAGAGTGAATAAGAGATAACAGAATTCATGTGGATATACAGTATATTATGTCTGTGATAGTTGCTGAAAAAATCTGACAGTACAATACATTCACACCAAAGCAAGGAGATAAACATAAATGTACTGTAAGTATGAAATACTAGATGTCTGGTTTATACACCAGGATAGTATGTTGTTCCTATTACAATATACGTTGTAGATAATGCTGACATTTCTTTATTGCTCGTTCATAGGTTTCAGCTAAAATCCAGGCAGATATACAATAAAAATACTATTCATTGCAGTAATGATTTTTTAAAAAATTGATGTAAAATCCCAACAGGATGACACTTAGGGCCCATTCACACATGCTTTGGTCTCTGATGAGTGATCCGCATTCTGATACGTGATGTGCGTTGAAATGGTTATGTATAGGGGCGCATGCGCAGAGCCTGACCGAGCGGTCATGCAAGCTAGAGCTCCGCTCCAAGGGGAGCCACACCAGAGATTTACACACAGCAGCAGCTCCCAAAATGACACCTGAGGACTCCTCCAGCCACATAGAGAGCTCCGCTCCTGCAGCAATGGTCCTGGGGGGTTCCAGAACCAAATGCAAGATGGGAAACATCAAAGATGCTCTGTCCTGGCCGTCTGCCAAAATAGCGCCAGCTGTATCCTCACAGCCCAGTACACCACGCACTGCCAAAGCACAGCTACAGCCATACAACCTGAAGCCACAGGACAATGCCGGTGAGTCATATTCCGATGCAGTCAGCTCCCAGTCAGTCATCTACTCCAGTATGTTTAAACAGTTTGAACAGATGCTGCAGAAAGCTCTCAAGCAGACATCAGACCATATTACTGACAAGCTGACACATGAGATCAGGGATCTGGGGCAGAGAACTGCAGAGCTGGAAGGCAAAGTAGATGAGCTAGAGAATCACTCACAGATTTACACTGCTGAATTTGAGAACCTCAAGGAGGAAAACATGATTCTGCGGTCTCGTCTAGAAGACCAGAAAAATAGAGACCGCAGGTCTAATCTGAGGATCAGGGGAATTTCTGAGACAGTACTCGACCTGCAAGCCACCATGATTGTCCTGTTCCAGGAACTACAACCTGGCATCCCTGTGGATAGGTTGGAGATGGATAGAGTACACAGGGTCCTGTCACCACGCAAAACCAATGGTCCACCTCGGGACATTATAGCTAAGTTCCACTATTATCGCACTAAGGAAGAGCTACTTGCAGCAGCCAGAGGCAAAGATTCCCTGTCCTTCCAGGGCCACACTTGCTAGCTCTTTACAGACTTATCCCCACTCACAGTGGCAAAGAGACGGGCTCTCAAACCCCACCTGCAGGTGCTTCAACGCAATCAAATCCCATACCACTGGGGATTTCCATTCTCGGTACATTTAACACATTCGGAAACCAAATATGTATGCCACACGGCCAAGGAGTTGCAGTCTGCCATGATGGATTTGGGCCTTCTGGAGAATATCCCTCACAGAGATTCATTGCGCCGGCGATCAGCCTCCTGCTCCTCCCAAAAGCAAGCGGCAGTCAGCAAAGGCCACCTAGACCACACACGCCAGAATCTCTATAAACGAGGTAGATTTGATAACCCTGCACCATCCAACGAGGACTTGAAGGACTGATTTCACCTTGTGGTTCTGATTTGAATCAATCATTTTCTTTTGCAGTCCACACGAGCTGATGGAACTCTCTTTGGCGACAGCCCTACGGAACCTTTCCCTCGAACTTTGACTTCGACAAGGAGCCATCTTTTGAAATCCGCCCAGCTTGTGTTCCACTAGGCCTGTCCCGTCCTAGGCCATATTTTCCTGTGTTCTCGTTCCTGTGAATCACCGCAGCGGCCTCATGGGACCTCAGGTTGTGTCTAGTTTGCTGGTTTACATACCACTGACATTACACCCTTGTTCTTCATCTTGGCCTGCCTCAGGCACCCCTCTCTCCTCTACTACCATGAGAGCAAGGTGGTCTCAGCAATGCTCTAACCCTAATTCTAGGCTTTTTTTTTACAGGTATGCTGACTAGGGATGAGCTTCGAGTTCGAGTCGAACTCATGTTCGACTCGAACATTGGCTGTTCGCAAGTTCGCCGAACAGCGAACAATTTGGGGTGTTCGCGGCAAATTCGAATGCCGCGGAACACCCTTTAAAAGTCTATGGGAGAAATCAAAAGTGCTAATTTTAAAGGCTTATATGCAAGTTATTGTCATAAAAAGTGTTTGGGGACCTGGGTCCTGCCCCAGGGGACATGGATCAATGCAAAAAAAGTTTTAAAAACGGCCGTTTTTTCAGGAGCAGTGATTTTAATAATGCTTAAAGTCAAACAATAAAAGTGTAATATTCCTTTAAATTTCGTAGCTGGGGTGTGACTATAGTATGCCTGTAAAGGGGCGCATGTTTCCCGTATTTAGAACAGTCTGACAGCAAAATTACATTTCGAAGGAAAAAACCCATTTAAATCTACTCGCGGCTATTGCATTGCCGACAATACACATAGAAGTTCATTGATAAAAATGGCATGGGAATTCCCCACAGGGGAACCCCGAACCAAAATAAAAAAAAAAAAATGACGTGGGGTTCCCCCTAAATTCCATACCAGACCCTTCAGGTCTGGTATGGATTTTAAGGGGAACCCCGCGCCAAAAAAAACGCGTGGGGTCCCCCCAATGACCCATACCAGACCCTTATCCGAGCACGCAACCTGGCAGGCCGCAGGAAAAGAGGGGGGGATGAGAGTGCGCCCCCCCTCCTGAACCGTACCAGGCCACATGCCCTCAACATTGGGAGGGTGCTTTGGGGTAGCCCCCCAAAACACCTTGTCCCCATGTTGATGAGGACAAGGGCCTCATCCCCACAACCCTGGCCGGTGGTTGTGGGGGTCTGCGGGCGGGGGGCTTATAGGAATCTGGAAGCCTTCTGTAACAAGGGGACCCCCAGATCCCGGCCCCCCCCCTGTGTGAAATGGTAAGGGGGTACTTACCCCTACCATTTCACTAAAAACTGTCAAAAATGTTAAAAATGGCTCTTCTGGTTCTTCCTCTGGCGTTCTCGTCCAGCATCTCCTCCGCGGCGTCTTCTATCTTCTTCTCCTCGGGCCGCTCCGCACCCATGGCATGGGGGGAGGCTCCCGCTCTTCTCTTCTTCTTTTCTTCTCTTCTTCTCTTCTTCATTTTCTTCTCCGGGCTGCTCCGCACTCATGCTGGCATGGAGGGAGGCTCCCGCTGTGTGACCGCGTCTCCTTGTCTGATGGTTCTTAAATAACGGGGGGCGGGGCCACCCGGTGACCCCGTCCCCCTCTGACGCACGGGACATGACGGGACTTCCCTATGGCATTCCCTGTGACGTCACAGGGAAGTCCCATCAAGTCACCATGCGTCAGAGGGGGGCGGGGTCACCAGGTGGCCCCGCCCCCCGTTATTTAAGAGCCGTCAGACGAGGAGACGCTGTCACACAGTGGGAGCCTCCCTCCATGCCAGCATGGGTGCGGAGCGGCCCGGAGAAGAAAATGAAGAAGAGAAGAAGAGAAGAAAAGAAGAAGAGAAGAGTGGGAGCCTCCCCCCATAGATAGAAGACGCCGCGGAGGAGATGCTGGACGAGAACGCCGGAGGAAGAACCAGAAGAGCCAGAAGAACCAGAAGAAGAAGATGAAGGAAGATAGAAGAAAGAAGAAGCATTTAAATAAAGGAGTTGTCAAAAACTGTCTCTTGTCATTTTTAACATTTTTGACAGTTTTTTAGTGAAATGGTAGGGGTAAGTACCCCCTTACCATTTCACACGGGGGGGCCAGGATCTGGGGGTTCCGATAAGCCCCCCACCCGCAGACCCCCACAACCACTGGCCAGGGTTGTGGGGATGAGGCCCTTGTCCTCATCAACATGGGGGCAAGGTGTTTTGGGGGGCTACCCCAAAGCACCCTCCCAATGTTGAGGGCATGTGGCCTGGTACGGTTCAGGAGGGGGGGCCGCACTCTCGTCCCCCCCTCTTTTCCTGCGGCCTGCCAGGTTGCGTGCTCAGATAAGGGTCTGGTATGGAATTTAGGGGGACTCCCACGTAATTTTTTTTTTAAATTTTGGTTCGGGGTTCCCCTGTGGGGAATTCCCATGCCGTTTTTATCAATGAACTTCTATGTGTATTGTCGGCAATGCAATAGCCGCGAGTAGTTTTAAATGGGTTTTTTCCTTCGAAATGTCATTTTGCTGTCAGACTGTTCTAAATACGGGAAACATGCGCCCCTTTACAGGCATACTATAGACACCCCCCAGCTACGAAATTTAAAGGGATATTACACTTTTATTGTTTGACTTTAAGCATTATTAAAATCACTGCTCCTGAAAAAACGGCCGTTTTTAAAACTTTTTTTTGCATTGATCCATGTTCCCTGGGGCAGGACCCAGGTCCCCAAACACTTTTTATGACAATAACTTGCCTATAAGCCTTTAAAATTAGCACTTTTGATTATTCATGTTCGTGTCCCATAGACTTTAACGGTGTTTGCGTGTTTGAAACTTTTTTCCTGTTCGCATGTTCTGGTGCGAACCGAACAGGGGGGTGTTCGGCTCATCCCTAATGCTGACCAACGATTAACCCGGGCTGTCTTAGCTTGTCATTACTGCCATACTGCTTATATGCTCATGGTCAACTAATGCTTGTACCTTTTTATTTTTTCTCTCCGGTGTTTTTCTCTCCTTGGAACTTCTTGCTCCACCCGTTTACTACTCTCTGAGACAAACAGTTTGAAAGTCTTTTAGTCTGGGAGGCCCAAAGGGCTGTTGAGAGGATCTCCTTCAGAGTTTCAAAACTGTCCACAGCTTCTGGTGAAAGCAGGAAAGGGTCAGATTTCAGGGCATTATAAAGGGATTGCATTAAAAGGGAGGCTTCTGGAACTGGAATCCAAGAACGGCAGTAGGAGATTAATCCTAGAAAGGCGTGAAGAGGGTTTTGACCTTGAGGCAAAGGGATGATCTTGATTGCAGCAACTCTTTCTTCAGTGAGATGTTGGGTGCACAAGCAGGAAGTCATCTACATACTGAAGGAGTACAATGTCTGGGTGTAACTTCATCCAGGTGTCCAGAATGAGGGCCATTGCCTTGGTGAATTGGGAGGGGGAGTTCTGGGCACCTTGTGGCATAACAGTCCAGGTGTAGCTGGCAGGTGACACAGGCTTGCCTAAATCCTTGTGGAGAAGGTCCATATGATCTGGAGTGGGGTGGGGTGGTGCACGAGGTGGGGTGTCATGTCCCTGGTACTGGGCGCTTTCATGTGGACCATAGTTGGGGCTTGGTTGACTGTGGGTGAATTTCCGGGGGCTTCAGTATTCCCTTCTGGAGTGGCCGGGTCTTCCGCAGTTGTAGCAGACACGTGGAGTTGGTACCGGTGGGCGCAGATAGGGTGTGTCAGAGGCCATAATGAGAGGAGCTACTCTCTACTGCTCTGTGAGGATTCTGGACCTAATAACTACTAATAACAACGTCTCAAGCTCCAAGGTAGTGGGTTCTCTATACTCAGACCCTTTCGGATTGACTCTTTAAGACCTGAAATAAATGCGGCAGCTAACATGTGTCTATGCGCTCTGTTCAGCACGCTAAAACCCAAATCAGTAAACTTCTTGTACACATATTGGCTTCAGGCATTTTAGAGTGGAGATGTGAACCATCTCCATACAGAATATTTTTTTTTCAGAATACAAAACGCTCAGATGTGAATGGGGCCTAAATCAAGCACATGTAAGCATTTAAGCAAGGAAAGCACTTCCTCTTTCGTTCTTCTGGCATAACGCCCAGAATATATAAACTTCCTCTTTATTTATAATACTGTTAAGTATTGAAATTGAACATTTTAAACTCCCCAATTGTTGCTAATACAGCTTAAACACAATTAAAACCATTTGCATAAATATAGCACATTTGCTACATTTACTGTTACTAGAAAAGAAACACCTTTAAGCTTCAATAATCCAAGGTTAAGCAATGACAGACTCAGACTCTGACTGAAATATTCAGAAATATTCAAGACATCCTATACATAAATTATTTATTTAATAAAAATGCTACATTGATTGCAACTATGTTCCATCACTGGAAACATGTGGGTGGGTTTCGGTGTGGGCGGTTTAGGGGGCGGTGGCATAGGGCGTGTTGCCACAGGGGGAGGTGTCACTTAGAACAGAGGGGTGGTAGACGAAGGGCAGTGTCTACTTCCTGGGGACCAGACGCCATTATAGGGCGGTGGCTGACTACTTAGCTTCCTCCTTTCTAGTTTTCTATACACATACACAATACGACCATTTCGATTATTTTGATTAATTTCATGTTATGTCCACCCCCTTCTTCATGAATAGCGTTTGCAACTTTAAACCAAGCATCTGCTGCTCGTAGCAATAATCTGACAACAGACCTTATTTACGTTTCAAAAAACAGTACGCCATTCATCTACCTGTAATCTCCCACCCAAATGCATATCAATCCCACACACTTTTGCTAATTCCCTCTTTCCCTTTTTCACAGCATCCTCTCCCTCCCGTTCTAATACCAAATCACAGGCCAAACTGCCCTCTGCGGGCTTAGCCAACTCGTTTTCCATGTCACAGTTCTTAGTATATGAACAGAAGATGATACACAGGAGAAAGGAGAGAGAGAGAGAGAGAGAAAGAGAACTGAATAGAAATACACAGTAGTGATGTGGAGACGAGGAACTGAGAAGATCTCCAATAAGACACTTAATGAGCAGACATGAAACACCAGCAGTTAATATTTAATGAACCACTTCAAATGTTTTTTACATGTTCCAAATCAAAGCCCAAACTTCTCACTCTGTCTTTCTCTATCTCCTCGTACTCTTCTGGTTGCTGAGGTTGTAAGGGGCACCTTTTGGTTTCCTGTCCTCTTATTCTAGCCTCAACCTCAATAACTTCCAATGACTTGCCAACTGAAAATTTCACTGGATAATGTACATTCAATCTAAACACCAATAAATGCGCAGTATGTGGCAGTAGGCGTTTGTAACCAAGAGACTCAGCCCTATATCCTGGCTCTACCACTTCAATCAACCGCCAACCCTCTTCATGTACCACGCAACAGTAGAAACGCCACTGTGAGTAGCTATTGAATCGGTAGACATCGACCCCATTTCGGTAGCAAACATGTTGTGGCTACAACCGAAAGACAGAGCTTGCATCTCAAACCCGTTACTAAACATTCCCTAACCACCTGGGACAAATTCAGGGACGCCCGCAATCTTCAATCTCCTCACAACCCTCTCCTCTCCTTTCTCAGGAACCCAGCATTTTACCCAGCTTGGGAATCTCCTACAGCATTCGCAGAATGGTCTGCCACAAATCTTTTAAGAGTCACCAGCTGGTCTCTCACAACGCAATTCAGACATTTCCTACCTTGTGTGAGACTTTTGGACTACCTAGATCGGAACTCTTCCGCTACCTACAAGTTAAATATTTTTATATTCCATACCTCAAAGCTGGATAATCACTGAGCCAGCTGATACTATTTGAACGCATTTGCAAAAGTGACCCACACATCAGAGGACTGATATCGATCATATATCAACACTTGACTGCTAATCCTGACAATACACCACCATCGTACACTGTTAACTGGGCACAATATATGGAGCGCACACTCGAGATCACGAACTGGTCTGCTATCTGGCTAGCCACTAAAACCTCTTCCCCTAAATGCTTGGCAATTGAAACTAACTACAAAGTCCTAGCACAATGGTATCTCGTACCAGTAAGAATTGCAAAATTTGTCCCATCATACCCAGGGGCCTGTTTTCGAGGCTGCTTAGCCCCAGGCACCCACATACACATATGGTGGCAATGCCCAGTTGCCCAAGACTTCTTGAAAAAAATCTTTTCTATGGCCTCCAAGGCTTTAGAAACTGATATTCTTCCTGACCCAGCCACAGCCTTTTTGAACCTTAAACCAGTAGATCTCACCCATACCCAATTTTGATTACTTATCCAACCACTGTGGCCAAACAAACCACAGCCAAAGCATGAAAATCTCAGACCTTGGTTGTGGCTGATGCCAAACATAGGATGAATTAGCTTTGCTAAAATGACAGCCATTGAAACCGATAAAGTGAAGAAATTTTAAATAATATTGCAACCTTGGGTTAAGCACTGCCTCCCCCCTGACTTTGACAAGTCTTTACTATTGCCTTGGTAATTTTTTCTACGCTTCTACCTGCTTAGAGGGTTTTCCGGTTGAGGGCCGCACTACCGTGTTGGGAGACTCCCCCTCCTTTTCTCTACCCCCCCTCGCTCTCTCTATGTCAGACCCACTCACAGCAGACCATATATGGAGGCATCTGATGCCTATAACCTTTAGTGATACCCTAACCTGGCACACACCCGCTTCCCTCTCTTCCCCCCCCCCCTTATTTTCCTACTCTATCCTCAATCTTTCAGTGCATTTTAATGGGATATCCTCTTACTCCCAACGTTATTAGCCGTTAATGAGGTTGGACACTTACCAATTTACCCTACGTTATTGATTGATACTTTTACACCCTAAAAAGTTACATAATGATAGGCGGTAGTATATGTGGCACGCCTCCACACACCCTCTTATCTCGAGCCACACCTATTGAGGGAAAGTCCGTTTTCATGATTGTTCCTTTAGACAATTGATAGGCAGGGTTCCCTGTTAACTCTGTGCCCCCATGCCTCTCATGTCACACTTGCATTCTCGGACAAGTTTTGAATTGCAACTTGTCGGATGTGTCCCCACCCGCCCATAGTTTGTTCCCATTATGGGTGGTCGGTTGGACCGGAGGCATATTCCACATTTCCCATGGACTTTCGGAGTCCCACTGTTCGAGTCTCTTCTTAAGATCCAACTGTTTTAATCCTTTATTGACTGCTTTGTTTAAAAACAATGAACAAGAAATGGTTTTGTATTCTTTGTCAGCCAGTCTGTCTAACTGGCTAACAAAGCAGGAGCCACACTGGGAGACAAGCAAAGAACGTTGTCACCCTAAAAAAGGAAATGTCTGAATAAGGACCTTCATGACAGAATCATAAGGTATTATTTTAATGGAAGCTGTACATTTAAAAAGATTTAAAATTACTTTTAAAATTACTTTAAACTAAAGCTTATAGGAGATTATAGTGATTGGGTTTCATTTTACATTTGATTGAGGCTTTCACATGTATACATCCATACCAGGAACGGCTATGGTGAGCAGCAGTTTTTTGTTTAAATGCTCATTGCTCACTGGATGAGTTTTTTTTACGCTGGCATCGCTACTATCCTGAGTGTTAATGGGGCTTTACACCTCAGCCTGGAGTGGCACCATCAAGTGCTAATAGCATAGGTACCTGAGTCTGTTTTGCAATTCCTGTACAGTAAAACTCAAACTGGAAAGCGAGGGGAAACATTAAAAGTCAGTCAGGCTCTACTGTGTGTGCTGAGAAGGAACACATTTACAGAACAAGAGAAGAGAGATATCCCCATCAGTTTGCTGCTGCTCCTTCATTGACCAATCACAGGCTAGAGACTTGGCTGCTCTGTCCTGTAGGGCTGTATAAACACTAGGACTAGCCAGACAGAATAACAAATCGTTTGGGAGGTAAATCAGCTTGCATATTTATTGCAACTGTGTATTTAGTTGTTTGCCCAGAGTCCGGATTTAAAAATTCTGAGTGAGTCTAATTAGTAAAAGGGACCAATTCGACATAAATAGTGGATTAACAAAACATACACCCTACATTTGTCTGTAAATCTTCTGCATATATTATAGACACAGTCACTGTCATTGTTTGCTGGGAGCTTCTGGATTTCTTCTCTTTTTTGTTGCATGCTGGTTTTGTTAATGCCTATCCTATGTAGGCAGCCATCAAAGTTACATTGGCAAAATAAATTCAGCCTCATCCTGAACTGGCATATCTGTTGATTTCCTGTTGACAGCCGCACTGCTCCTTTGCTTAGTTTACATTTAGCACAGAGTTTTTGAACAGTTTTGAGGAATGTTTGCTGTCAATTTAACACTTGCACTGTACATTTACTTATACACTGGCATATCTGCAACATTCACTAACAACTTCATATATGAATAAGACAAAAATAAATAACAGAAGCTCATTCACGTTAGGAAAAAACTGAATGTTGCTGGTCTGGCTTCCAACTAGCAATTCTGACCCCAACATTCCATTGGTGAGCTTTCATATGTAGATGTTAGATATGATAGATATTACCCTGGTTAAAACAAGTGTAGCACCCTGGTGTTTAGGCAGGGTTGCTAATAAATTTAGTTTGTCAGGTATTAATCATCCTGGCTGATTGTTATGCCGCGTACACACGATCGGACTTTCCGATGGTAAATGTTCGATGTGAGCTTGTTGTCGGAAAGTCCGACCGTGTAAATGCTCCATTGAACATTTGCTGTCGGAATTTCTGCACACAAATGTTTGAGAGCAGGTTCTTAAATTTTCCGACAACAAAACTTTGTTGTCGGAAAGTCCGATCGTGTGTACACAAGTTTGCACACAAAAGTCCACGCATGCTCAGAATCAAGTACGAGACGGAAGCGCTCGGTCTTGTAAGACTAGCGGTCGTAATGGAGATAGCACATTCGTCACGCTGCAAATTTGGAAATTTTTTGATGCAGCACATTCTCTTCTTCTTTATAATGCTAGAATATTGAATTTGCTTTGCTGCTGATATTCACAGAGTTCGGACAAACATATTTTTTATTATTTCTCGTGATCTCACGAATAATCTTTATTTTTGTTTTTTTGTTTTTTTATCAAGATCTCCAGAAAAATCTTTCTTTTAATTTTTTACAGTGATCTCCTTTTTTTTTTTATTTCTCCAGATCTCCAGAATAATCTTTTTTTTTTTATAGTGATCTCCATAATATTTTTTTTTCGTTTTGTGTGTCAAGTTACCACAACACCATTATTATCTTGTATTTTTTTACCTCAAATAGGTTGGTTGGTGTTGGTGTCCCTTGTTAATTTGACATTGTATTTTTGAAATGTGTCTGCCTACTCACAAATAAACTGTCCTTTTTGAAGTAAAACACGTAGTCAAGTATTTGTCAAAACAAAAAGTAAAAATTTATTAGAGGTCCTAAAAAAAGAAAGAGGAAGGCAACGCTGGAGAAACAGTTGGGATTGGTAAAGCCTTTGTACCCCAGGGCAGACATCAATTATTTGACAGGCCAAATTGGAAACCTGAGAAGTCCATTTAATAGGGAGCACAATACAGTCCAGGACTCCGAGAGATCGGGAGCAGCAGCAGATGACATATATGTTCCGAGGCTGTAGTCTTACAACAGCCTGCGTCTTTTGCCAGACCACACCAAACCTAGGCCATCACTATCAACACTTCCTTCCACGCTTCCTTCCAGGCTACTGTCGTGGATTGGGTGGCTGTAGTGGTGGTGATGTTGCTGGAGGTGGTGGTGGTGTTGCTGGAGGTGGTGAAGGAGTATGGTCCAACTCACACACGTGGCTTTTAGTTGTGAGTTGGCCCCTCATTCCCTTGTTTAGGGCCTGAAGTATTATCTCCTCACAGATGAGGTGTTGGCCCTCCTCCATTTGTTCCAGTTTACTGGCTGTCAGACAGCCATATGAGTCAGGGCCACCAGGGGTTGTTGTGAGGACCGCAGTGGCCTGGCGAATTAAAGTAGTCACTAATTCTTTCAGGTTCCTCGCCTTCTTGGTCCTTTTTGTTGGAAGGAGGAGGGGAGGAACCTGGGATTCCGTCAGGCTGCTTTCCACGGCCACCTCCTGGCAGAGACTTTCCTATGTATGAAAATGGGACATAGTTTTAGTTTTTTGGTCATCAATCGCACACAATTTAGAGCTCATGACTGTTGCAAATTGAATGTTACCAAATAGAAAAGACTATCATTCTGACCCCATCATTTTTCATTCTTGTCCCAATTATTTTTGGCTACTATTGTCTATTGATACGTAAAACACTTTGTTAAATCAAAAATTAGTGATCAAAAATAGCATCTAGTTAACATCATTCAATTTTTGACAAGAAATATGTTGAACAATGCTATACCTGGCTCAAACTAGGCTCCTCCACATCTTCTTCCTGGGTGGAAGGCCCAGGTTGGACTTCAGGAGCCTCAACTGATGTGGAAGGAAGTGTGGAAGAAAGTGTTGATAGCGATGGCCTGGGTTCACTCTGGTCTGACAAAAAACGCAGTCTGTCATAGTACCGCAGACTGTCATCTGCTGCTGCTCCTGATTTCATTGGAATCCTAGACCTTTTTGCGCTCCCTATTACGGTATATGTATAAACAAAAAAGTGTAGCGCTAAAGTGTATATTTGTGAAGATGGGAGGTTTTTGAGTGGGGAGAGGTCAATCCACATTGGGAGTGGCATGTAACCCCATCCAAGCCAAAACCAAATAAATGTGTAAACAAACAATATCACCACCTAAGTAAAAAGGTGCAATGCTATTTCTTTTAAGGGAAATGCAAATATACATGAAAATAAAAATAAGTGAAATAACTCAACCAATAATATTCTCAAAAGTCCACATTTTTGGTAGTGAAAAAAAGAAAAGAAAAATATGAGTAGGAAATATAAACAATGTCCACAATAATAGTGGGGAAGTGTAAATCCCAAGTGAGTAATAAAGGCTTGGTAATTTAGTCCATATGTTGCATAATGCCGTTGAAACAAATAGGACCCAAGGCAGATATCTTCACAATAAAGAGACTCCAGATCAAAGTGAAAGGTAGAATACTCTTACCAACTTCGGTGGACTCACAAGCCGTGGGTGGTGAGTCTAAAGAGCTTGTACTGTCTCACGATGAATGACAGTGTAACGATGGGTTGTGCACCGGAAGGTATCCTCCTCGGATGGGGAACCCGGAGACTGTCCTGAAGGTCTGCACGATCACCGTTTTTGTCAGCATACATGGACCATATAGAAAAAAACGACAAGGAGCCTCCACATAGTGTAAATCCAAAAAATTGCTTCTCAATAGGCATTTATTAGATCATTCAAGATCATCAAAACAATCCATAAAATTGGTTAAAAAGTAATAGAATCGATTCAAGTAAAATTGGAGAAAAATAAGCGTGGTGTGGGTGGCTGGGTACAGCAAGGAGACCCGACGCGTTTCGTCTGAAGAGACTTCGGCTGGGCGATATGCCATCCCGCCACCACCACGCTTTTATACATATATAGTAATGATCACCCATGTACAGCTGTTACAGCGTCGTGCGCGCTGACTTCCTGGACTAATGGCGTGCGTTCCATTCAGGGTCACATGTTTATTGGATCAGCCAATGGGATGCCGGGTGGTAGATCCGCCTCTACCATCCAAGCCTCGATGTGAGTATCATCCCGGCGTGCACGCTCATAGGGTGAAAGGGCGCCCTTCCCTCTTACTCACCCAATGCAGGTCACCGCCGTAATCAACGTAAGCGTGACCGACATCACGTGATGGCGTCTGACGTGACCTAATGCGTACATCATTGCGTCAACCAGGAAATGTAAACACATCTCTGAGGCTATTGGAGCGCATATGCGTTCCAAACGGGTCATCCGGACGGGAAATGATATAGGAGAAAACAAGTGCGGCAGTCTTAAAGGTCCGCCGAAATGTAAAGTATATGGACTAAATCAAAATAAAATCGATTAGTCTTATTAATGCAAATATGGTGTCCAATCAGGAAGTCAGTATGCACTGTTGCTATATTAAGGGAAAAGAACAATCATATGACCAATGAGTATTCTTACTCCTAATAATATATATAAGAACAAGGGAGTATTGATGCCCATACAAATCCATGTCAGATCTCAGCGCAAATGAGGCCATTGTCTCATAACAGACAGAAGGCCAAACTGCACTACATAAATGTCAGCATTTCATTTAATTGAGAAACCCAGATCTGGTTGGAAATCTGACACGAAAATAAAAATATTAAAAAAATATAAAAAATACAAGTATAAAAAATACGAAAAAAATAAAAATAAGCAATGTGATAATAAAAGTATAGAACCAAGACCTGGTAGTGAACAGAAAAATAACTAGTAGAACTATGCTGGTATTCAGAGCCACCTTATCCCTATTATCCATAGATAAAGCTCTAATATATAATCAAACAGATTGGGCTAACTGATGTTAGGAATAATACAGATATAACTGAGAACAAAGTTGATGAAGGGAAAAAAAAGGGGGGAGAAGAGAACCTTAGCTAAGATTGGTTAATGAATGAGTTGATGTCCCATTCCACATTTAATCCATGTGGTGTGAAACATCTTAATTGGTGTATCCAGAAGGTTTCAAGCCTTGATACTCCTCTTATACATGATTCACCTCTCCAATGGGGGGTAAATTTGTCTATTATTTGGAACTTAGTGCCCGTGGGGTCTCGATTATGATGTATTAAGTAATGATTAGGTACACTATGATTTGTACGTCCCTTTTTAATAGACTTGATATGTTCGTTAACCCTTACAGCGAAGGTGCGGATAGTCCGCCCTACGTACTGTTTCCCGCAAGGGCAGGTGATGAGGTAGACAATAAATCTCGTCGAACAAGTGACGAAGTGTTTCACAGAATATTCTCTCCCTGTGGTAGTAGATCCAAAAGTGTCGATCTTCCGAGACTTATGTGTATTATGTTTGCACACCCTGCATTTCCGGCAAGGGAAGAAACCATTCATATTCTGGAAAAATGAGGGGGCAGAGGGGGGGTCTGTTACATTAGGCGCAATCTGTCCCCTCAGGGGCATAGCACCCCTATAGATTACTCCTGCTTGTTCAGGGAGGACTGGTCCAAGGACAGTATCATTTTTTAAAACCTTCCAGTGCTTATGAAAGATGTCCTTGATCTGTTTATGTTGAATTGAGAAATTCGTGAGAAAGGACCACTTGTGTTTATTTTCTATAATAGGTTTGGGTTGTTCCGAGATGAGAGAATTCCTGTCTATTAAGGAGACACTGTGGATCACTTTATCTATCTCTAGTGCATCGTAACCTTTGTTCATAAATCTCGACTTCAAGATATCTGCTTGATCATAATAGTCGGTAAGTTGTGAACAGTTGCGTCTGATTCGTAGCATCTGACTTCGAGGAATAGACTTTAGCCACGCCGCATGGTGACAGCTATCGATCGGAATGTATCCATTCCGATCCGTGGCCTTAAAGAAAGTCTTAGTAGAAAGATGGTTATCAACCACCGAAATCTCAAGGTCAAGGAAGTGAATGGTCGACTGACTGGCTTCATAAGTTAATTCTATCCCAATTTGGTTGTTATTCAAAATGTGTATGAATTCATCGAGAGACTGCATGTTCCCTTTCCATAGGAGGAGGATGTCGTCTATGTACCTAGCCCACAACACCAATTGCGGTGGGTCTAGGGCATAGACGACATCCTCCTCCCATTTGGCCATAAATATATTGGCCAAGCTGGGAGCGAACTTCGCCCCCATCGCTACCCCTCTCTTCTGGAGATAATAATTTCCATTGTACCAGAAGTAATTGTGTTTGGTGGCAAAACACAATAGGTCCATAATGAACCTCTTCTGGGTACCGGGGATTGTGCCATTCCTAGAGAGGAAAGAGTTGACTGCTTCAAATCCCAAATCATGGGGTATACAGGTGTATAGCGCCTTAACGTCGGCTGTAGCCAGAATAAGGTCCTCACTGTATGTAACACATTCAAGTTTGGCAATCGTATCTTTTGTGTCCCTTAAATAAGATGGTGTGGATTTCACTAACGGCTGGAGGAAGAAATCAATATATTTCCCGATACGGGACGTAATAGAATTTATGCCGCTAATGATGGGGCGGCCAGGAGGTTGTGTAACATTCTTATGGACTTTCGGTAAATAATAAATTATAGGAATACGTGGAGCAACCGGAACTAAAAAATTCTTCTCCTTTTTATCGAGAATTCCTAATTGGGAACCAGTGTCAATCAAATCAATCAAAGCTTTTTTAAAATCAGATGTAGGATTTTTGGTTAATTTAAGATATGTGTCTGTGTCGCTGAGAATTTTAGTCATCTCCGTATGATAATCTGCTTTATCGAGAATAACGATCCCACCACCCTTGTCAGCTGGGCGTATGACAAGGTTTTTTCGTTCACAAAGGGACTTTAGCCCAGTTTTTAGGTTGGGATCGCCATATACTCTTTTATCTGGTAACCTATCAAGGTCTTTAAGGACCAGATCTCAAAAGACCTTGATAAAAGGTGCCACTGAGCAGGGGGGATTGAACAGCGATGGGTTAGCAAGGCCTGAATGCACTGCATGTGACGTAATATCCATAGTCCTAGGTCTAATGGGATTAGACATAATATATCTCTGAATATTCAACTTTCTGATGTATTTGTGTACATCTATGAAAGTTGAGAATTTATTTAATTTTTTAGGGGGTACAAATTTCAACCCTTTATCTAGTACTAATTTTTCGGCTTTGGTAAGTTCTACATTGCTCAAATTAAAAATACCGCTGTCTACCGGACACGTTTTCTTTTTCCTGGCGCGCCACCCCCCTCTGGAGCCGCGCCTGGATTTGGATTTCTTACATGGCTTTCCCCTTCCCTGTAAAAATCCTTCCTCGTAGATGGTCCTGGTAGGTTCTGATTATAATTAAAAGGTGATCTAGTGTGGTATCCATCGTCCCTATCAGAATAGGGGTATCTAGAACCTTGATCCTCATTATTGAACCTTCTTTCTCTGAGAGGTGAGAACCTATTCTGTGTATGAATCGGGGTTCTCTGGGGGTATTGATAGTCTGAATATTGATCATAATGATCATTACTTCTTCTCCAGGGGGACGAATCCTGTCTGGAGTGATCAAAATGTGGTCTCTGATTCCTGTTTCCCCTAGACCTACCTCTATTGTTCCTCCCCCTTCCACCATAATTGGAGGGTGAGTTTTTCTGATGGGGTATAGGTGTGAGGGGTCTAATGGGAGGATGATGGACATCCTGTATAGTGGGTTCCATCCTATTCGATGATTGTTGTGAACTTAAAGGAGCTAGACTTGAGTTAATCATGGGTGTTTGTCCCATCTCGGGGGCCATGGCTGATGGATTTTTGTCCTGCCAACTGAACACACACCCATTCTTATAGTCACAGATGTCCCTTGTGTATTTTTTTTGTTTTTTAACCCTCTGTTCACGTTCTTCTTTCTCTAAGTGGTCTTTGAGATTTGTGGAGAGCGTATTATATTCGGCTAGCTTTTTAAGTGGGAGGAGTTTATCCCTGATTTCTTTGATTTCTGTGTCCAAGGTTATTCTCCTCAGGCGTTTTCTTTCAATCAGAAACCCAAGTAGAGAAATACCTGCTTCATTAAAAAACCGAAACCAAGATTCAAGGTCAGGTTCGCCTTGTTGAGGATGGATGTTCCACCTCAAACCCCTTGGGACCAAACGCTCCTTAGAGTATTGCTCAAGAAAAGTTATGTCCCATTCCAGGTGAAGCTCAGAAACCATAAGATTTTTTAATCTTAAGAATAGCCCTCCTATTTCAGAGTCACCATTCAGGGGTGTGCAAACCCCTTCAATATTAAATGTACGATTACTTCGGTAATCAAAGTTATCCATTAGTGTGATATAAGCCTTCGCCTATACAAGTGAGGAAAGGCAGCAGTAATCAAGTCTAAAGGTAAGCAAATGGATAAGTAAATTGCCGCGCCAATCCAAAAAAATCAAAGAAGCAGCCAACACTACAGAACGACTAGGACTGTGTAAAATATATAAACAAAAAAGTGTAGCGCTAAAGTGTATATTTGTGAAGATGGGAGATTTTTGAGTGGGGAGAGGTCAATCCACATTGGGAGTGGCATGTACCAGCATAGTTCTACTAGTTGTTTTTCTGTTCACTACCAGGTCTTGGTTCTATACTTGTATTTTTTATATTTTTTTAATATTTTTATTTTCGTGTCAGATTTCCAACCAGATCTGGGTTTCTCAATTAAATGAAATGCTGACATTTATGTAGTGCAGTTTGGCCTTCTGTCTGTTATGGGACAATGGCCTCATTTGCGCTGAGATCTGACATGGATTTGTATGGGCATCAATACTCCCTTGTTCTTATATATATTATTAGGAGTAAGAATACTCATTGGTCATATGATTGTTCTTTTCCCTTAATATAGCTACAGTGCATACTGACTTCTTGATTGGACACCATATTTGCATTAATAAGACTAATCGATTTTATTTTGATTTAGTCCATATACTTTACATTTCGGCGGACCTTTAAGACTGTCGCACTTGTTTTCTCCTATATCATTTCCCGTCCGGATGACCCGTTTGGAACGCATATGCGCTCCAATAGCCTCAGAGATGTGTTTACATTTCCTGGTTGACGCAATGATGTACGCATTAGGTCACGTCAGGCGCCATCACGTGATGTCGGTCACGCTTACGTTGATTACAGCGGTGACCTGCATTGGGTGAGTAAGAGGGAAGGGCGCCCTTTCACCCTATGAGCGTGCACGCCGGGATGATACTCACATCGAGGCTTGGATGGTAGAGGCGGATCTACCACCCGGCATCCCATTGGCTGATCCAATAAACATGTGACCCTGAATGGAACGCACGCCATTAGTCCAGGAAGTCAGCGCGCACGACGCTGTAACAGCTGTACATGGGTGATCATTACTATATATGTATAAAAGCGTGGTGGTGGCGGGATGGCATATACTGTTGTGGAATCTCATATTAGCCAATGTATTTCATATTGTATATATTGATTTGCATATATTTATTGATAATTATTATTATTATTATTTATATTATTATATAGTAGTGGTTTTATCAATATTATTATTCAATAAGTAAAGCAACAATTGTTAATCTTTAATAATGTATACTGTGTTTTCCAGATTTAGAAAGTCTTCATTTTTAAGTGTTGAACTTTAAATGACCTCTGCTTTATGACAAGTACTTGTAAACAGGTGTTCTCGAAAATGTATTAAGTCTACTGGATGAAAGTTCATTAGAATAGATTCAAGTTATGAAGAATTTTCTCAGACAGATAAGAAAACAGGTGGTTAAAATAATTAGGTGGAATACAGGAAAGTTATGTACAGAACATTAATTAAGTTTGACAGGGTCAAACAAAGGTCTGCTTGTGCCCTCATTAAAACTGTTAAAATACATGCATATAGTGAAACATATAAAACATCTGGTGGGGTTATTGAAAGTTAATTGTCTCAAAGTTGTAAATCTGCAAATCCTTGAAGCTAGTATCAAGATAAGGAGAGTCTGATAACACAGCTGGGTGCCAGACTGTCTCTATACAGGTGTTTTTAATTGGACAAAACCAGTTATAAATCACTTTAATGAACATATAGGAATTTTGGGAATAATTAAGTTTATCTGGTTGTAGAACAGGTGTCAGATTTATGGTTGGTTACTTTGATGTAGATCTTAGCGACCAATCATATGTAAGAGATAAGTTGAGATAAGACTTGTAAAAGTGTATATAAATGCAAGCTCTGCAATTGTTAGACAGACAAGTCAGATAGGAGCTCATAAGGCTGAACTCTATGTATGCTGCCCTATTGCACGGGTCATAGAGGTCAGAACCAATGGGCAAGTATCTGTCCACAACTTGTCTCCTCGTACGAGTCAGAGAAGACTTCTTAACTTGTTCCAGAATGTGGTCTCAGGTGAATTTCCCTCAAGAACTTGGTCGAGCTGGAACCCAGAACTCTGTGAGGGGACCAGACCATCGGCAGATCAGGCTGGTCCCTATCAGGTGAGAGGTTCCCAAGAATTGGCAGTAAAGACCCATTCTGGTTCAAGGTGAGAACACTTCACAATCTTTTCAATTTGGTTAGAGGATAAGAATATTTATATCTAATATGCATGCATTGTAAGAAAGTGTATAAATTAGACCTGTATATTGTAATATTTTGAACATAAACCTGTATGTTATCAGCTGTTAATAAACCTACATTGCTGAAGTTCTGCCTGGTTCGATACTTTACTATTCTACTTCATTTGGTGGCCCGTACGGGGACAGCATAACCTCAACTCCGATCTTGCCTAACTCCATGCTGGTGAGGCACTGAGCTCAACACAATTTTGCGCAATTTATATCAGGTTAGCAGACACCTATTATTAGTTCTGCATTGTGTTGTGCCGTGTTTTGCTAGCGCTAGGAGGGGCAGGTGGTTGTTGTTGGGGTATCGCTGTCCACCAGGCAGATCTTTGTGATGGTAGGTTGGGTTTTCTCAACTGTGAATGCCTTAAAATGTATTGTACAGGATGAAATACCCTGGGTAACAAAACAAAAAAAACAAAAAAAAAAAAAAATGGAAAATTTTTTCCAGAGGGGTTCCCCTGTAGAAGGCTAGCTACTCTCTGTGTGAACCTACCTTTAACATGCATGTTGGTATCCTAGACTGAATAAATCAGTCTAGAAGAGGTATATTTTGATTGGTATCCTAGACCTACAAGAGGTCTGGACGAGGTTTTGGGGTAAATGTTTTGACCCCTGGAGAACCTACCTTTAACATGCATGTTGGTATCCTAGACTGAGTAAATCAGTCTAGAAGAGGTATATTTTGATTGGTATCCTAGACCTACAAGAGGTCTGGACGAGGTTTTGGGGTAAATGTTTTGACCCCTGGAGAACCTACCTTTAACATGCATGTTGGTATCCTAGACTGAGTAAATCAGTCTAGAAGAGGTATATTTTGATTGGTATCCTAGACCTACAAGAGGTCTGGACGAGGTTTTGGGGTAAATGTTTTGACCCCTGGAGAACCTACCTTTAACATGCATGTTGGTATCCTAGACTGAGTAAATCAGTCTAGAAGAGGTATATTTTGATTGGTATCCTAGACCTACAAGAGGTCTGGATGAGGTTTTGGGGTAAATGTTTTGACCCCTGGAGAACCTACCTTTAACATGCATGTTGGTATCCTAGACTGAGTAAATCGGTCTAGAAGAGGTATATTTTGATTGGTATCCTAGACCTACAAAAGGTCTGGACGAGGTTTTGGGGTAAATGTTTTGACCCCTGGAGAACCTACCTTTAACATGCATGTTGGTATCCTAGACCGAGTAAATCGGTCTAGAAGAGGTTTACTTTCGATTGGTATGCTAGCCCTACAAGAGTTCTGGAAGAATTGGTATCCTAGACTGGTAAGTCCAATTTGGAAGAGGTTCTTGAGTTGCCTAAATTTACATGCATGTTGGTATCCTGGATTGGCAATCAATCTGGAGGAGGCTTTGGGGTTATCAGACCCCTGGAAAGCCTAAGTTAAAAACAAAAACAGTACTGATATGTAGCTACTAGTAGAAAAAGGTACCTTTGTTTTGTATATTATTGAACATAATAATTGTGGTGTAAAATAATACTCATGAGTTTAGAAATGTCAGAAGAGGTAAGTCCTGACAGGTAAATGAGGTAAAGGTTTTGGGGCTCCATTTGTTAACAAAGTTAAAAGGTATGTATTGTCTTTGTGCTATAAGTGTATGTGTTTATATGTATCTGTTGTAATGATCTGTGTACTAACGGAGTTAAGATCAGGTTGAGACATTCCTGATCGCCGTGGCAAGCAGGGCTTGGCGGTTTTTCGTGTCTTGAGACAAGCGTTTTGGTAAGGAGACGTATGCGCATATGGTGCCTATTGGCTTTACTCTGAGCACTGCTGTCCATAAGTAATTACTAACTATCCTGTCAGTTTTAATAATTTTGTGAATATTTGTATATTTATATATAGTCAGGAATTTGTGTTCATGTGTATGCATACTTTGCTAGGTGGAGTGACTGTATTGCTATATAGAAAACAGAAGATAATGACATTTTGTTAATGAATGTTCACAAATGTAAGTTAATTTATTTGTAATGTTTGTAGACTGTTAGGGAATATTGTATGTGTGAGGGAGACTGATCATCTCCCAAATTAGGTTAGAATAATTCTGTAGTGGTTGTAAAAACGTTGGTGTGAAAGGACCCTGTGTGTTAGTTCTATGAGTAAATAGTAAGAAGTATGTAACTGATGCTGAATTCTGCATAGTGTATGATGAATAGGGAAATGGTATGTATCCTCCATACAAATGCAATTAGAACTTTCTGTGTCATATATTTGATTTCGTGACACGTGTTATTAGTATTTGTTAGGAGGATTTATATTTATATGAGTTAAATGTGTGTGTGTGTGTGTGTGTGTTTTATTTTTTTTGTTTTTTTTTTTGTATGAGGTGTAAAATGAATCCCTATGTGAATGATTGTATGTCTTTCGTTGAGAGGCTAGGGATTGATAAATCTATGGTGACTGATTGACTTTAGCGTCAAATTTCTAAATGTTATTAGCAGTGAGTGTGTGTGTGGAAGGCACGATTCATTTTTTATTTTTTATTTATTTTTTATATTCTTTTGAATATGTACCTCAGCTAGTTAGCACCATTAATGAGCTGAGGGAGTTAGAAGTTATTTAAACTGTAGAAAAAAAAAACAGTTGTTTGTTTTAAGTAATTTACGACACAAAGTTCTCCCATATTTTTTTTGTATCCAGCATACTGCTTTTGGAAGGAAAATATCTGTAGATAAATTCAATGTTGCTAATGTAATTAATGTCATGCTTAAAAACATTTTACAGTTGTAGGTTTTACATGTTAAGCAAGATAATGTATTTCTTTCAGTATGAGTGTAGGAGAGCAGAAAAGTATAGTCACCATTTTAGAAATAGCTGTCTGCACGTACGTGCAACAACTACATTAAATCATCTTAGTACAGAGTATTAAGATGACCTGTCACAAAGATGAAAGAGGCACATTTAGGGGAGTTATGTCTGGTGCCTTTAGACAGACACTGGATGAGCTAACCATAAAAATAAATAAATAAAATAAAATCTCAGAATACGTTCTTATTCTTAAACATTTGTTGATTTTTTATTAGAATATAAACTGTAGGTTATAATAGGTATTCTGTCTTTTATATTATGGACTGTAGTAGTGAAAGGTGCATTTTATTTTTAGTGTATCACTCTTGTAAGTAGGGTGATTATTCTCCCTTGTAGCTTTTGTTGTATATTTTGTTATGTCCCTATCTTATTGTACAGTATTATGTATACTGTCATCTTTATATATTTGCCTACTTAGTAGTAATCACAAAGATAGTAATGGGATTTATTTATTTGGTACAAGGGAACTCCAAATTTATATTTGTTTCTTATTTTCTAAAAAGAATAGTGAAGAGTGATGCATGGTAACAGTGCTACCATCTTATTATATGTGCTATATGTAGCACATACAGGGGGGTGAATTAGATAATTAGAGTCTTAATTTTTAATCTTAGCTTGTAAGCTCTGGTGAGCAAGGTCCCTTATTGGTTTTGGCTAGAACTTATTTTGTCCTACCTGATTACAATTTTTAGTAATTATCAGGTTGATTATTAGTTTGCCTAAATAAATAATTTGTTTCTTTATTCCAGGAGCAGCCAGCACGTTTTCATATGTAAAGTTATACTTTGTAAAATTTCACTCCTTTTGATTTTTTATTATTCAAGTTCCTAGTTATGCTACTACAGGTGGCAAAGTCAGTTTTTGATCAGGGTCACTCTGCATTAATATGATCTAATTAACAATAAAATTTTATATAATTATTCTTAAGGAAGGGACAGTAATGCACATTTTCTTAACCTCTTTAGATTTAACAGACTGTGCAAGTGACCATGTAATTTTATTTTGATTTCTTTTTAATTATGAACAATCACAATGTAGTTTCACAAAATGTAGTTCTTCAAAGTCTATTTTGTGTGCCTGTATATAGACTTTATTGCAATGAAAGAACAAAGCTGTAGATATAGATATACTTTAATAAAAGTCTGCTCATTTTTAAAGTAAATCATAGTTTTTCATATGGTCATGCAAATGTATGAGACAACAGCTAAGAGTCTGATGTGGGAAATTTTTCCCAGGCTTGGAGTGTATACAGCACTGATATCAGATAATTGTACCCATTTTTATGAAAAATCAGTTCCATTTTGCTCTATGCTCGGCATAGACGATAGAACCTTGTGTCCACACTCATATTCATTGGTGGATAGGTTGTATGGGCTGTTGTAGACCAAATTAAATACAATTTTCTGGGCCATATGAAACTTTGGATAGATTTGTCACTAAGTTTAGGAGCTCTAGAGGCAAATGATAGTTGCTTAGATTTCATGCTGTACAGTGGGAGATAAAATGTTCATGTGTTTAAAATAATTAACCAAATTGGTGTAGTTTTGTTTCTAAACAGATCCTTGTTTTAGATGTGATCTCTTGTTCCAATCAAAGCCACTAAAGGAATGTATGTCAGTAACTCTTGATGACTGCAAGTACATTAAAGATCATAAAAGGAAGTGGAAGAATTCACAATTCAAGTGTCAGTTTAAATCCACATTTGTGACAGTGACATTTTCCATTTCTATCGTAGTCAAAGTCTGACTGAGATTACCAAGAGTGTTATTCACACAAGTGCAGGTGGAATACATACAAAAGACTGTTGCAGACAAAGACATTGGAAGTATTTCAGTAATGGACAATGCTAATTAATTATATGTGATACTTTGTATGTAGAGACTTACTGTTGTTTTGTTTGTTATATATGTTATAAGTATTATTATTGTGAACACCTTAAGGTGGAACTTTGGTCAGAAAATTAATTCCTGCTGGGTTACTTGAGGCTGACCCCTTTTGCAGGTGTAGCTATGAAACAGTAAAAATAAGTGCCTATACTGTTTAAAATCCACTGTTCCACCCTGCTCTACACAGGCTCAGTTGTGCTCTATTTTTTTTTGCAATGAATAAAATCTAGAGGCCAGTTTGCTGACAGCCAGAAATTCTACTGCTGCTCAAAGGTTCTGGGCTTCAGTAGAATGGTAGCATAATAATTAATGTGGAATGTATTTTTCTTGCTAATGAACCTTGTTTTATCACATTTTTGTGAGTAGAGTTCCACTTTGAGTAAATGTTCAATCATTATAAACAAATAGTTTTATCATTTTTTGGGGAAAAAAAAAAAAAAAAAAAAAGTGGGGAGGTTTAATGTAATGGGTATGACATTATCGCTAAAGACTGTATGCTATTGATGCTTTATAGGATATGTTATCATATTTGTCTTGATATTGTTTTATAATTCATGTTTTAAGACATAGGAGAGGTAGGCTACTGACTTAGACAGTATAGCAGTGACTGACAGAAGAGACCCATGCTGACTGTTATTGTATAACATTCTGCAGTATAGTATGTGCAGAAATGGAAAAAAGTGAAATGGTTTTGGGTTTAGCAAACTTTGTGGGAAGACTACAAAATTAAAACTAATAAAATTTCTGGACTGACTATATTGACAGTATGACATGACCAGGGTAATAGTGACTGATAGTTGGAGTCAAGATTAAGAAATTATAAGAATTTTACAATTATTATATGGGAAATAGTATAGGTTGGGAAATGTAAAAGAATAGTATATATAAAATACTTTGTAGTGAAAACATGTACTTCAAGGGATTTATAATAATAAATATTATTCATATTGTAAGAGTATTGTATTGTGATAAAACTATATAGATACATGTATATTATTTTAGCGGATGTTGTAGAAATAATAGGAACACACTAAATTAAGTTATTAAGTAAAATAAGAGTGTAGGAGCCATTGCTTTGTAGGTTGCCCTGAAATGTTTGCAGAGACCTATTGTATCCTGACACTGACTTTATTTTTATTTTTATTTTTTATAACTATATTTTTGAAGTGTATTTTATATCCAGACAAATATCGGGTGATCGCAGAAGACATGATGCAACTTGTTACAAATGTTAATTGCTACAAAGGAAGGATTTCATGCATAAAAGGAGGAACTGGAAAATCTGAGACTTGTATCCTTGCAGAACAGGTATGCACTGAACTTGTATCTTACAGCATCCAAAGCAGCTTGTGCTATGATACTGGACCAGCAAATGATGATGAAGGAGATCTCTCCAGACACATCAAGCACTTGGCTAAGCTGAAAAGACCTATGCAGGAAAAGGCAGAGCCTTATGGGACTGAGTCTGCTGAATGCTCCTTGGGACCACATACTTGGCTTTCATTCACTAACTGAACGGATTGTTCCTCTTCCCTGTTATCCTTGATGTGATGTTGCTGAGTAACTGTTGCCTGTTGCAAGTAGTTTGTGGCAAGAATGATCACAATGCCACTGAGACTGACAACTATGTTTTCCGTGCCACATATGGAGAAGGACTTTGCAGCTACAGAAGAAGATGCAGTGTTTTTGATTGGACTGATTTATTTATTTATTGCAGCTACAGAAGAAGATGCAGTGTGTTTTTGATTGGACTGATTTATTTATTTTTTATTTTTTGGACTGATTTATTTTTATTTTTTTGGACAATTTATGTGATCAGTGTTGGGTGCATGGGGTCTCTGAGGAGCATGGTGGGTGATCTGTATTGTAATTGCTGTGAGGCTTGTGTGAAGCCTCAACAGGGGGGAAATGTTGTGGAATCTCATATTAGCCAATGTATTTCATATTGTATATATTGATTTGCATATATTTATTGATAATTATTATTATTATTATTTATATTATTATATAGTAGTGGTTTTATCAATATTATTATTCAATAAGTAAAGCAACAATTGTTAATCTTTAATAATGTATACTGTGTTTTCCAGATTTAGAAAGTCTTCATTTTTAAGTGTTGAACTTTAAATGACCTCTGCTTTATGACAAGTACTTGTAAACAGGTGTTCTCGAAAATGTATTAAGTCTACTGGATGAAAGTTCATTAGAATAGATTCAAGTTATGAAGAATTTTCTCAGACAGATAAGAAAACAGGTGGTTAAAATAATTAGGTGGAATACAGGAAAGTTATGTACAGAACATTAATTAAGTTTGACAGGGTCAAACAAAGGTCTGCTTGTGCCCTCATTAAAACTGTTAAAATACATGCATATAGTGAAACATATAAAACATCTGGTGGGGTTATTGAAAGTTAATTGTCTCAAAGTTGTAAATCTGCAAATCCTTGAAGCTAGTATCAAGATAAGGAGAGTCTGATAACACAGCTGGGTGCCAGACTGTCTCTATACAGGTGTTTTTAATTGGACAAAACCAGTTATAAATCACTTTAATAAACATATAGGAATTTTGGGAATAATTAAGTTTATCTGGTTGTAGAACAGGTGTCAGATTTATGGTTGGTTACTTTGATGTAGATCTTAGCGACCAATCATATGTAAGAGATAAGTTGAGATAAGACTTGTAAAAGTGTATATAAATGCAAGCTCTGCAATTGTTAGACAGACAAGTCAGATAGGAGCTCATAAGGCTGAACTCTATGTATGCTGCCCTATTGCACGGGTCATAGAGGTCAGAACCAATGGGCAAGTATCTGTCCACAACTTGTCTCCTCGTACGAGTCAGAGAAGACTTCTTAACTTGTTCCAGAATGTGGTCTCAGGTGAATTTCCCTCAAGAACTTGGTCGAGCTGGAACCCAGAACTCTGTGAGGGGACCAGACCATCGGCAGATCAGGCTGGTCCCTATCAGGTGAGAGGTTCCCAAGAATTGGCAGTAAAGACCCATTCTGGTTCAAGGTGAGAACACTTCACAATCTTTTCAATTTGGTTAGAGGATAAGAATATTTATATCTAATATGCATGCATTGTAAGAAAGTGTATAAATTAGACCTGTATATTGTAATATTTTGAACATAAACCTGTATGTTATCAGCTGTTAATAAACCTACATTGCTGAAGTTCTGCCTGGTTCGATACTTTACTATTCTACTTCAATACCCCAGCCGAAGTCTCTTCAGACGAAACGCGTCGGGTCTCCTTGCTGTACCCAGCCACCCACACCACGCTTATTTTTCTCCAATTTTACTTGAATCGATTCTATTACTTTTTAACCAATTTTATGGATTGTTTTGATGATCTTGAATGATCTAATAAATGCCTATTGAGAAGCAATTTTTTGGATTTACACTATGTGGAGGCTCCTTGTCGTTTTTTTCTATATGGTCCATGTATGCTGACAAAAACGGCGATCGTGCAGACCTTCAGGACAGTCTCCGGGTTCCCCATCCGAGGAGGATACCTTCCGGTGCACAACCCATCGTTACACTGTCATTCATCGTGAGACAGTACAAGCTCTTTAGACTCACCGCCCACGGCTTGTGAGTCCACCGAAGTTGGTAAGAGTATTCTACCTTTCACTTTGATCTGGAGTCTCTTTATTGTGAAGATATCTGCCTTGGGTCCTATTTGTTTCAACGGCATTATGCAACATATGGACTAAATTACCAAGCCTTTATTACTCACTTGGGATTTACACTTCCCCACTATTATTGTGGACATTGTTTATATTTCTTACTCATATTTTTCTTTTCTTTTTTTCACTACCAAAAATGTGGACTTTTGAGAATATTATTGGTTGAGTTATTTCACTTATTTTTATTTTCATGTATATTTGCATTGCCCTTAAAAGAAATAGCATTGCACCTTTTTACTTAGGTGGTGATATTGTTTGTTTACACATTTATTTGGTTTTGGCTTGGATGGGGTTACATGCCACTCCCAATGTGGATTGACCTCTCCCCACTCAAAAAGCTCCCATCTTCACAAATATACACTTTAGCGCTACACTTTTTTGTTTATATATTTTACACAGTCCTAGTCGTTCTGTAGTGTTGGCTGCTACTTTGATTTTTTTGGATTGGCGCGGCAATTTACTTATCCATTTGCTCCCTATTATATGTGCCTCTCAGGCCTCCAATTTTGGCATTCAAATAGTTGATGTCTGCCGTAGGATACACAGGCTTCACCAATTCCAACAGTTTCTCCTGAGCTGCCTTCCTCTTTAGCTTATTGGAGTAGTCACTGTTTTTGACTTGCCAGAGACATGGCAGCTCCCTGTACCTGTCTATGAAGTTTGGCAGGAAGTCCGGGTCAGTGAATTTATCCATTTTCTCTGCAAGACACAACACAAGACAAACCCTAATGTCAGGCTAAACTCTCCTAATCTTGTCCTAATATAGGCCTCAGTCTCTAAGCAGTATAGGCCACTAACCACTGATGCCCCAAGTTAAAATTGTACCTTTGTTTGCAAGATTGGTGCTTACGATACTCCGTCCTCTGCTCACAGATCATACGTACGACGCACGTGTGTTATGCTTTATATGTGTGAAACTCCGCCCCTGACCTTCTTTCTAGTGTATTTCCCACCCCTTCTTTTTCGCCGCAGTGGGAGAGCACATGGCGGAGAGACAGCAGGTGCATGCAGTGAGCAGCGAGGAGGATGAGGAAAGCCTGGAGCAAGGCAGTTCCACATCCAGGACGAGATATAAGGCCTCAAATATGTCCTTTGTAGAGATGCTGGAGATGGTGGACATCTTGAAGAGGGCCGACTATGATGGGAAGTATGGACCTTACCCAAACCCAAATGTGAGAAAGGCCAAGATCATGACTAAAGTTGTGAGAAGTCTGCACAGGAATTTTGGGGTACGACGATCCAAGGAGCAATTGAGGAAACGATGGTCAGACCTGAAATTGAGGGAGCACGTTCAGTACAGGAGGATCAGGAAACTGTTTTTAAAAAGTAAGTATTTGTCGTGTGTTCCTATTATTATAATTATTTTCGTGCTGGTACATGTGCTTTTCTTTACTGTTGTACGGTTTAAAATGGCAAGTTTGAGGTTCGTGGGCACAGTAATCATTCGTATTAAACATCGTTCGTTCGACCACTAATACGTACTAAAACGTTTTTGGCAGATGCAGGTTGACTACATTTGTTCATGCCTATTTGTATAACAATTTATAATTTGTATTATAATTTTTCCCTCAAAATCTAATATATTGTATAGACATATAGGTCAAAACCACAATCAATAAGTGTATATGTACAGTATATAAAAACCTATCATCACCTTAAATAACCATAAATATGGATTGCACAATAAAGTAAAACTGTGTTATATATCAAAACGGTATAGAGTGAAAAACTATTTAGTAAATCTTAATTGACAAATGTAAACATTAATAGAATATACTTGGAAGACCGTGAAGGTCCAACAAATCTAACACCATAAAATTATGCGAAAAAGTGTCCTAAAACATAAAAAGTCCACAATATTGGTTGTAGAAAAAACGTGAAGAAAAAAACCGCCACCAAAAGTCTATGGGGGTTAAACGCTAAGAGTGGTGGATCTGTAACTCCCAGGTTCACAAGTATACAGAATCAACCGGATCTGGTGGGTAAGTAAGCTATGGAAGAACCACAAGTGGACAGAGGGTCTAAAATGGTGCCGGGGCCATCACCGGAGACATCAAGAGGCTTACCGGAACTTAATGACTTGAGAAGACATACGTCATACAAGTCAGAAAGGCTTATTGACCAACCGGTCTGGACAATACGTCTCTTCAGATGTCGTCAGCATACAGCAGAAGAGGGGAGTGACAACACAACTTCCACATCCATAGGCATTCCGATATAAGCCAAACTGGTGTTCATGTGCCATGCGAGGAGTAAAAAAACTCACATAGCGTGATAACGTTTAAACACTGGTTTAATAAAATAATATAAAATAGACTCACATGTTTGAAGATCAGAAACAGCTCAAATATCAAATATGATGTCAATTCCGGTTTTGGGGGATCTTAAATTGATATTTTAGCTCCCACATGCATAGGGCTAAAAAGATCGGTACTGATCACAAATAAAAGTTGAAAAACTTACAAACAAATTCCAAAAAATATAAAATAATTCATAATTAAATGCAGAGTGGCTTCGTCCGCTACCCCGGAAGTGCTCCGAAAGCAAATCAAGCCTCACTCTCAGTATACTGCGGTGTCACTTCCTCCATGGACATTGTGGCGCCGCCGCGCACCACCCACAGGACCAAGCCTCGCTCCCATGCAGCGTAACAACGTCACCCCCCGCACAAACAGTGCGGCGTCGATGCGCTCCACTCAGTAAGTCAAGCCTCGCTCCCATTCGGCGCAGCCACGTCACGTCCCGCACAAACAGTGCGACGCAGCTGCACTCCAATGTGCTGGACCAAGCCTCAATCAGAGGCCGGTCCAAGATTTCTTAGATGTCAACAAAATTATAGGAGATGAGCGCATTCACCAAAAATACAAAAATACACATCTTTACCAGAGAGCATCCTGGTAGTTGGCCAAAATGAACAACATGATTGTGCCAACTTTGCCAAAAATTAAAAATAAAATTGGACTCGTTGTGATCATAAGATACAAAGCCAAAAGATATTGAAATAAAACCAGGGAAACACATAATTGATTAAAAACATTGTATAGCCCAGCAATTAATTATAAAAGGGCTGAAAGTGAATAGTGGTTATAAAATAAATGGGATCACATATAAGGGTCCCAAAATGAATGACACTACCAGTAGGGGGCATGAATACTATTCACAACTTAAACATACTGTCACGTACCTGGTAGGTGGAGCCCAGAGTGCAGAGAACGGCCTCTCGTATACCTCTGACTCAGGAACCCCTGAAGGTGTGAACAGGGGCTCGGGAGTACAGAGGGGCACAAGTGCTTGGCTGGAGCACTGGAGTAGAGAGCTGGATCCTGTAGTCAGCAGGGAGGTGCTCTGTAGTCCCGAAGCAGGTTGCAGAAAGCAGGAAGGTGCACTGTAGTCCCGCAGCAGTTTGCAGATAGCAGGGAGGAGTACTGTAGTCCTGTAGAGAGGTTGCAGACAGCAGGGAGGTGCACTGTAGTCCCGTAGCAGGTTGCAGACAGCAGGGAGGAGTACTGTAGTCCTGTAGCAGGTTGCAGGGAGGTGCACTGTAGTCCCGTAGCAGGTTGCAGACAGCAGGGAGGTGCACTGTAGTCCCGCAGCAGGTTGCAGACAGCAGGGAGGAGTACTGTAGTCCTGTAGCAGGTTGCTGACAGCAGGGAGGTGCACTGTAGTCCCGTAGCAGGTTGCAGACAGCAGGGAGGAGTACTGTAGTCCTGTAGCAGGTTGCAGACAGCAAGGAGGTGCACTGTAGTCCCGCAGCAGGTTGCAGACAGCAGAGAGGGATTACCTAGGCTCACGCTGTCCTACCAGCAGACCTGCCAGCTAAACCACCACAGCAGGTGAAATACCCAGAGAACTACAAGCGATGGGGTACAGTAAGTGGTCCGGAATATCGGTATACATGCTGCATATCAGGTAATATCAAGGCCAGCAGGAAAAACCTGGAAACCTGGAAGTAAATGTTAGTGGTGCAACACCATATTGTTTCTTTATATTAACACTCTAACCCTCTATACAAAATGGCATATGTCATGATTATAGGGAGGGAAAAGAACTTTTGCATTAATACTGCACTAAGTCATAGCGAGGGGATTAGTGGACTGTGAGGCTGCGGACATTTCTGGAGGAGCGGCTGGAGGGGTGGCCAGCAGTTTGTTTGGCTGATTGGGGGCCAGTGAGCGGATATGGGAAATCGCTCAGGGGCCTAGCGTTGGTGGTATCAGTACCGTTGTAACTTCCTGTAGTCCGTGGTAGCTACGTCAACCAAGGAGTGGTCTGCCTGGTGGCGCCCTTACCAATCATACTGTGTCACAGAGCGGGGGGCACAGGGTGAGTGTCCTCACCTAGTGTAAGCAGCGGAGGGTTTTTGCGGTGATAATATATACATACACATAGTATTTGTCTGTTGAATTATTCTCTCCTTCATATCCAATCCCTAAACAAAGCGTAAGCAACATACAATGCAGAACCTGCGTTCCGCCAAAGACAAAAACCCGCAACTCTCAGCAGCAGCGTCAGCAGCTGCAAAGTTGGAGCAATATGCCCACGCCTCAGCTGTGACCCCTCCAAAGAAAGGGGCACAACCAAAAACTCATCAGGGGGGGATCCCCGATAGGAAAAGCCAAGGTCACCAATCAGCTGTGCCAACAGGGGGGGTCACAGGCGACCCAATCCTCTAAAACTCATAATCTAAAAAGCTCAGGGTTAAACGATCAAAATATAAATGCGGAGATTAGTACAGATGCAACCTTGCTTTCAGAGAAAGAACCAACACTTACGGATGTTTTCATGGCTGTAGGGGTCTGTAACTCCTCACTCAAGGAACTTTGCGATCAGATGAGGGGTGTAAAAGCAGACCTGTTATTGGTCAGGCAAGATCTTCAGAAAACTGCTGAGCAAACAGCAGCTTTGGAAGAAAGAGTAGGTCTATTGGAGGACGATGTATCTCCCCTGGTTAAAGAAATAAATCTACTGAAGGAGCAGGTTTCCAGACAAGCTTCTAAATTAGATGAAATGGAGAACAGGAGCCGAAGGGATAATGTGAGATTGGTGGGACTCCCGGAGAAAAGCGAGGGTCCAGACCCGCCTGATTTCCCTGAAAGGTGGTTGGTGGAACTGTTTGGGAGAGAATCATTTTCTGCCTCTTTTTCAGTCATAAGAGCCCACAGGGTCCCCTTCAGAGCCCCCCCGGCAGGGGGTTATCCCAGACATTTGCTAATAAGTTTTCTCAACTATAGAGACAAAGTAATGTTGCTTCGGAAAATTAGAGAGGTAGGGTCTGTTTTTTTTAAGGAAGCCAGAGTTTCTTTCTATGCCGATTTTTCACCGGACTTGCAGAAAAGAAGAGCAGAATTTATTCAATCAAAACGTGCACTACAAAAATTCAATCTTCCTTATGCCCTTCTGTACCCAGCAAAATTACGAGTATCAGCTCTGGGGGGAACTCTGTTTTTTGACTCCCCTCTTGGGGTCGAGAAGTGGCTGGAGGAGAATAGAGAAAAGTTTGTAAATCTAGTGTAAGGGGTCCGGGAGTCATGGTTGGTTTGGGAAACTTTGTTATTGTGCGGGGGGGGGGCAGGGGGAGGAGGATTACACAGGCGAAGAGAGCAGAAGTGAATGGGGAATGAGCTTGGGATGAAGCGAATGGTAGTAGTGGGAGCTGGATGGGTAACGGTCACGGTCAACCCCCAGGGGGTTCACCTAGGTAGGTGGTGGGGAGGTGGGAGGGGGGTTGGTAGAGAGAGGTATGGGGGATGGGGGGGGTGGGGAGGATGGGAAGGGTAGCATGCCCAGACCGTTTGGTCAATATGCCTTTCTGACTTGTATGACGTATGTCTTCTCAAGTCATTAACCACTTGACGACCGCCTCACGCCGATGTACGTCGGCAAAGTGGCACGGACAGGCAAAATCACGTACATGGTACGTGATTTGCCTTCCGCGGGTGGGGGGTCCGATCGGGGGGAGACCATCCGTTCGTGGCCCCCCCCTCGCGATCGCCGCCGGCCAATCGAATCATTCCTTTGCTGCTGTATGCTAAACAGCAGCAAAGGAAATGATGTCATCTCTCCGCGGCTCGGTAATTTCCGTTCCGGCCCGAGGAGAGAAGACATCAATGTGAGTGCACCAACACACACACACACAGTAGAACATGCCAGGCACACAAAACACCCCGATCCCCCCCCCGATCGCCCCCCGATCCCCCCCCAATCACCCCCCCCCCCTGTCACAAACTGACACCAGCAGTTTTTTTTTTTTTTTTTTCTGATTACTGCATAGTGTCAGTTTGTGACAGTTACAGTGTTGGGACAGTTACTGTTACCCCCCTTTAGGTCTAGGGTACCCCCCTAACCCCCCCTAATAAAGTTTTAACCCCTTGATCACCCCCTGTCACCAGTGTCACTAAGCGATCATTTTTCTGATCGCTGTATTAGTGTCGCTGGTGACGCTAGTTAGGGACATAAATATTTAGGTTCGCTGTCAGCGTTTTATAGCGTCAGGGACCCCCATATACTACCGAATAAATGTTTTAACCCCTTGATTGCCCCCTAGTTAACCCTTTCACCACTGATCACCGTATAACCGTTACGGTTGGCGCTGGTTAGTTTGTTTATTTTTTATAGTGTCAGGGCACCCGCCGTTTATTACCGAATAAAGGTTTAGCCCCCTGATCGCCCAGCGGTGATATGCGTCGCCCCAGACAGCGTCAGATTAGCGCCAGTACCGCTAACACCCACGCACGCAGCATACACCTCCCTTAGTGGTATAGTATCTGAACGCATCAATATCTGATCCGATCAGATCTATACTAGCGTCCCCAGCAGTTTAGGGTTCCCAAAAACGCAGTGTTAGCGGGATCAGCCCAGATACCTGCTAGCACCTGCGTTTTGCCCCTCCGCCTAGCCCACCCAAGTGCAGTATCGATCGATCACTGTCACTTACAAAAGACTAAACGCATAACTGCAGCGTTCGCAGAGTCAGGCCTGATCCCTGCGATCGCTAACAGTTTTTTTGGTAGTATTTTGGTGAACTGGCAAGCACCAGCCCCAGGCAGGGTCAGGTTAGCGCCAGTACCGCTAACACCCACGCACGCAGCATACGCCTCCCTTAGTGGTATAGTATCTGAACGGATCAATATCTGATCCGATCAGATCTATACTAGTGTCCCCAGCAGTTTAGGGTTCCCAAAAACGCAGTGTTAGCGGAATCAGCCCAGATACCTGCTAGCACCTGCGTTTTGCCCCTCCGCCCGGCCCAGCCCACCCAAGTGCAGTATCGATCGATCACTGACACTTACAAAACACTAAATGCATAACTGCAGCGTTCGCAGAGTCAGGCCTGATCCCTGCGATCGCTAACAGTTTTTTTGGTAGTATTTTGGTGAACTGGCAAGCACCAGCCCCAGGCAGCGTCAGGTTAGCGCCAGTACCGCTAACACCCACGCACGCACTGTACACCTCCCTTAGTGGTATAGTATCTGATCGGATCAATATCTGATCCGATCAGATCTATACTAGCATCCCCAGCAGTTTAGGGTTCTCACAAACGCAGTGTTAGCGGGATCAGCCCAGATACCTGCTAGCACCTGCGTTTTGCCCCTCCGCCCGGCCCAGCCCAGCCCAGCCCACCCAAGTGCAGTATCGATCGATCACTGTCACTTACAAAAGACTAAAACGCATAACTGCAGCGTTCGCAGAGTCAGGCCTGATCCCTGCGATCGCCAACAGATTTTTTGGTAGCGTTTTGGTGAACTGGCAAGCGCCAGCGGCCTAGTACACCCCGGTCGTAGTCAAACCAGCACTGCAGTAACACTTGGTGACGTGGCGAGTCCCATAAGTGCAGTTCAAGCTGATGAGGTGGCAAGCACAAGTAGTGTCCCGCTGCCACCAAAAAGACAAACACAGGCCTGTCGTGCCCATAGTGCCCTTCCTGCTGCATTCGCCAATCCTAATTGGGAACCCACCGCTTCTGCAGCGCCCGTACTTCCCCCATTCACATCCCCAACCAAATGCAGTCGGCTGCATGAGAGGCATTTTCTTTATGTCCTCCCGAGTACCCCTACCCAGCGAACGCCCCCAAAAAAGATATTGTGTCTGCAGCTAGCGCGGATATAGGCGTGACACCCACTATTATTGTCCCTCCTGTCCTGACAATCCTGGTCTTTGCATTGGTGAATGTTTTGAACGCTACCATGCACTAGTTGAGTATTAGCGTAGGGTACAGCATTGCACAGACTAGGCACACTTTCACAGGGTCTCCCAAGATGCCATCGCATTTTGAGAGACCCGAACCTGGAACCGGTTACAGTTATAAAAGTTAGTTACAAAAAAAGTGTAAAAAAAAAAAAAATATATATATATAAAATAAAAAAAAATAGTTGTCGTTTTATTGTTCTCTCTCTCTCTATTCTCTCTATTGTTCTGCTCTTTTTTACTGTATTCTATTCTGCAATGTTTTATTGTTATTATGTTTTATCATGTTTGCTTTTCAGGTATGCAATTTTTTATACTTTACCGTTTACTGTGCTTTATTGTTAACCATTTTTTTGTCTTCAGGTACGCCATTCACAACTTTGAGTGGTTATACCAGAATGATGCCTGCAGGTTTAGGTATCATCTTGGTATCATTCTTTTCAGCCAGCGGTCGGCTTTCATGTAAAAGCAATCCTAGCGGCTAATTAGCCTCTAGACTGCTTTTACAAGCCGTGGGAGGGAATGCCCCCCCCCCCCACCGTCTTCCGTGTTTTTCTCTGGCTCTCCTGTCTCAACAGGGAACCTGAAAATGCAGCCGGTGATTCAGCCAGCTGACCATAGAGCTGATCAGAGACCAGAGTGGCTCCAAACATCTCTATGGCCTAAGAAACCGGAAGCTACGAGCATTTTATGACTTAGATTTCGCTGGATGTAAATAGCGCCATTGGGAAATTGGGGAAGCATTTTATCACACCGATCTTGGTGTGGTCAGATGCTTTGAGGGCAGAGGAGAGATCTAGGGTCTAATAGACCCCAATTTTTTCAAAAAAGAGTACCTGTCACTACCTATTGCTATCATAGGGGATATTTACATTCCCCGAGATAACAATAAAAATGATTAAAAAAAATAAAAATGAAAGGAACAGTTTAAAAATAAGATAAAAAAGCAAAAAAATAATAAAGAAAAAAAAAAAAAAAAAAAAAAAATAAAGCACCCCTGTCGCCCCCTGCTCTCGCACTAAGGCGAACGCAAGCGGCGGTCTGTCGTCAAACGTAAACAGCAATTGCACCATGCATGTGAGGTATCACCGCGAAGGTTAGATCGAGGGCAGTAATTTTTGCAGTAGACCTCCTCTGTAAATCTAAAGTGGTAACCTGTAAAGGCTTTTAAAGGCTTTTAAAAATGTATTTATTTTTTTGCCACTGCACGTTTGTGCGCAATTGTAAAGCATGTCTTGTTTGGTATCCATGTACTCGGCCTAAGATCATCTTTTTTATTTCATCAAACATTTGGGCAATATAGTGTGTTTTAGTGCATTAAAATTTTAAAAAGTGTGTTTTTTCCCCAAAAAATGCGTTTGAAAAATCGCTGCGCAAATACTGTGTGAAAAAAAAAATGAAACACCCACCATTTTAATCTGTAGGGCATTTGCTTTAAAAAAATATATAATGTTTGGGGGTTCAAAGTAATTTTCTTGCAAAAAAAAAAAAACTTTTTCATGTAAACAATAAGTGTCAGAAAGGGCTTTGTCTTCAAGTGGTTAGAAGAGTGGGTGATGTGTGACATAAGCTTCTAAATGTTGTGCATAAAATGCCAGGACAGTTCAAAACCCCCCCAAATGACCCCATTTTGGAAAGTAGACACCCCAAGCTATTTGCTGAGAGCCATGTCGAGTCCATGGAATATTTTATATTGCGACACAAGTTGCGGGAAAGAGACAATTTTTGTCACTAAATGATATATTGCTCAAACATGCCATGGGAATATGTGAAATTACACCCCAAAATACATTCTGCTGCTTCTCCTGAGTACGGGGATACCACATGTGTGAGACTTTTTGGGAGCCTAGCCGCGTACGGAACCCCGAAAACCAAGCACCGCCTTCAGGCTTTCTAAGGGCGTGAATTTTTGATTTCTCTCTTGACTGCTTATCACAGTTTCGGAGACCATGGAATGCCCAGGTGGCACAAACCCCCCCCCAAATGACCCCATTTTGGAAAGTAGATACCCCAAGCTATTTGATGAGAGGTATAGTGAGCATTTTGCAGACCTCACTTTTTGTCACAAAGTTTTGAAAATTGAAAAAAGAAAAAAAAAAAGTTTTTTCTTGTCTTTCTTCATTTTCAAAAACAAATGAGAGCTGCAAAATACTCACCATACCTCTCAGCAAATAGCTTGGGGTGTCTACTTTCCAAAATGGGGTCATTTGGGGGGGTTTTGTGCCACCTGGGCATTCCATGGCCTCCGAAACTGTGATAGGCAGTGAAGAGTGAAATCAAAAATTTTCACCCTTAGAAATCCTGAAGGCGGTGATTGGTTTTCGGGGTCCCGTACACGGCTAGGCTCCCAAAAAGTCCCACACATGTGGTATCCCCGTACTCAGGAGAAGTAGCTAAATGTATTTTGGGGTGCAATTCCACATATGCCCATGGCCTGTGTGAGCAATATATCATTTAGTGACAACTTTGTGCAAAAAAAAAAAAAAATGTGTCATTTTCCCGCAACTTGTGTCAAAATATAAAATATTCCATGGACTCAATATGCCTCTCTGGAAATAGCTTGGGGTGTCTACTTTCCAAAATGGGGTCATTTTGGGGGGTTTTGTGCCACCTGGGCATTCCATGGCCTCCGAAACTGTGATAGGCAGTAAAGAGTGAAATCATAAATTTACGCCCTTAGAAATTCTGAAGGCGGTGATTGGATTTCGGGGCCCCGTACGCGGCTAGGCTCCCAAAAAGTCCCACACATGTGGTATCCCCATATTCAGGAGAAGCAGCAGAATGTATTTTGGGGTGCAATTCCACATAGGCCCATGGCCTGTGTGAGCAATATATCATTTAGTGACAACTTTTTGTAAATATTTTTTTTTTTTTTTTTTTTGTCATTATTCAATCACTTGGGACAAAAAAAATAAATATTCAATGGGTTCAACATGCCTCTCAGCAATTTCCTTGGGGTGTCTACTTTCCAAAATGGGGTCATTTGGGGGGGTTTTGTACTGCCCTGCCATTTTAGCACCTCAAGAAATGACATAGGCAGTCATAAACTAAAAGCTGTGTAAATTACAGAAAATGTACCCTAGTTTGTAGACGCTATAACTTTTGCGCAAACCAATAAATATACGCTTATTGACATTTTTTTTACCAAAAACATGTGGCCGAATACATTTTGGCCTAAATGTATGACTAAAATTGAGTTTATTGGATTTTTTTTATAACAAAAAGTAGAAAATATCATTTTTTTTCAAAATTTTCGGTCTTTTTCCATTTATAGCGCAAAAAATAAAAACCGCAGAGGCGATCAAATACCATCAAAAGAAAGCTCTATTTGTGGGAAGAAAAGGACGCAAATTTCGTTTGGGTACAGCATTGCATGACCGCGCAATTAGCAGTTAAAGCGACGCAGTGCCAAATTGGAAAAAGACCTCTGGTCCTTAGGCAGCATAATGGTCCGGGGCTCAAGTGGTTAAGTTCCGGTAAGCCTCTTGATGTCTCCGGTGAAGGCCCCGGCATCATTTTAGACCCTCTGTCCACTTGTGGTTCTTCCATAGCTTACTTACCCGCCAGATCCGGTTGATTCTGTCTACTTGTGAACCTGGGAGTTACAGATTCACCACTCTTAGCGTTTAACCCCCATAGACTTTTGGTGGCGTTTTTTTTTCTTCACGTTTTTTCTACAACCAATATTGTGGACTTTTTATGTTTTAGGACACTTTTTCGCATAATTTTATGGTGTTAGATTTCACGGTCTTCCAAGTATATTCTATTAATGTTTACATTTGTCAATTAAGATTTACTAAATAGTTTTTCACTCTATACCGTTTTGATATTATTGTGCAATCCATATTTATGGTTATTTAAGGTGATGATAGGTTTTTATATACTGTACATATACACTTATTGATTGTGGTTTTGACCTATATGTCTATACAATATATTAGGTTTTGAGGGAAAAAAAAATTTTTCTTGGGATTTATAGCACTACACTTTTTATTTCATTTAGATTGTAAGCTCTAAGGAGCAGGGCCCTCTAATTCCTACTGTATCAAAGTGTATTGTATTTGTACTGTCTACCCTCAAGTTGTAAAGCGCTACGTAAACTGTTGGCGCTATATAAATCCTGTATAATAATAATAATAATAATAATTTGTTATCCTTTACCTTTAGTCTATAGGTGTGTTAGCTGCTATATCTTTGCCCCTCTTTTTTTAGCGCAACACTGTACCTAACTCCCAATTTCATGCCTATTTGTATGAAAAGAAGTTTAGTACATTGTTGTCTAGATGTGTTTGTAACTAGAATTAAATGCAAACTTGATTCAGTGTAAAGAGAGGACACTTATGCCGCGTACACACGAGCGGACATTACGGCGGACTTTGCCCGGCGGACTTTTCGACGTACTTTCCGACGGACTTTGTGAATGAACGGACTTGCCTACACACAATCCACCAAAGTCCGTCGAATTCGTACGTGATGACGTACGACCGGACTAAAACAAGGAAGTTCATAGCCAGTAGCCAATAGCTGCCCTAGCGTGGCTTTTTGTCCGTCGAACTAGCATACAGACGGCGGACTTTTCGACCGGACTCGATTTCAACGGATAAATTTTAAACAAGTTTCAAATCTAATTCCGTCCAACTTTTGAGAAAACAAAGTCCGCTGGAGCCCACACACATCGAATTGTCCGACGAAATCCAGTCCGCCGGGCAAAGTCCGCCGTAATGTCCGCTCATGTGTACGCGGCATTAGCAGCTGTTTACACTTCTGGACGCAAGAGCACTAGTCTGGGACACCAGAACACCCTTTTTATGGCGTCCCATGCAGGTGATCTAGTGGATACTAGGGGTATCTCCATGTGTGAAACGTTAACAAAACAGGTAAGTATTCCAACTTTGGAAAGGGAAAAAATAATGTCTTCAGCTTGGAAGCAATGTTTCAGATTATTATTTCTTGCCTCAAATAGTGCTATGTATACTTGTTTGTATTCACATAGGGGAGAAAAGAATCTGGACATCTGAGGACACCACACCTCCTGAAGAAGGGGAAATCCCCACACACCATGGTTTCCGTGGTTCAGGAAGTGGGCGAAATAGTCACCACAACAGGTCAGAGTCTGAGACCACAGCTTCAGGTAATAGATGTATGCCTGCATATTTATAATACATGGTGTTTTTTTTTTTTTAGGTGATGTGGATGTTGTGAAAGAAGAAACTCACTTCAACAGTGCAAGTGCACAGATCCTGATCAGCGAAATAATGGTGTGCAATTGTGAATTAGGTCAAGGAAAGCATCAATGATGTTGAAAAAAGACTCCCCAACATCATTGATGTTTTAGCCAAAATCTAACCAAAAAAAATATTCAATATTGTTGTTATTTTTTAATATTTTATATACATTTTAAAGTAATTTGAAAGCCAAATTTTGAAGATGCACACAGTGTGTCAACATGTGCTATTGGAGTGCAAAAGTAGATTTGCCTTCAATGTACGCGTTGTGTGAGTGCAACCCCTTCCTCTCATCTACTTTAGTTGCGAGGAAGGGGTTGCACCCACAAAACGCGTACATTGATATCCCATGATGGCAGATAGCACATGTTGACACACTGTGTGTCTTTTCCCTACATCTATCAAAATAGATGTAAGGAAAAGACAGACATTTTAGGCATGGGATCATGATGGAAATCCACATTTTTGAGTCCCAATTTGAGTCCCAATTTGTCACAATTTGTGTGCATCTTCAAAATTTGGCTTTTACGGGGGTGAGATCGCCCCATCTGATGAAGGCAAAATCAACAAGGTTTTGACATACTAATGTCTCATATGGCCTTCACTTTATCAAAGTTGAACTTTGTAAGTTCCTGAGTTGTGGATGTTTTATGGTTTTAAACATGTCTGTTTAGCCACAAAAAATGCTATATACTGTCACACATACATGTTATACACCAAAGATGTTGGTTTGTTAAAAACCCTTTTATAGTGCACATGTGAATGTGCTTAGAGTAAAATGTTTTATACTCAACAATGCTCAATACCAGTTTTTGGAGTAAGTTGGTGTAGTTACAGTGACAATGGGGGTTATTTACTAAAGGCAAATCCACTTTGCACTCCAAGTGCACTTACAGTGCACTTTAAGTGCAGTTTCAGTGCACTTGTAGTGCAAAGTGGATTTGCCTTTAGTAAATAACCACCACAGTGCTCTAAAATTTGCCCCAATCAGGTCATTTTAGGGACTGCAAGTAATTAATTCATGGAGTTGAAAAGGATGATTATTTTTATCATTAATGCATTACATACATTACCAACAAAAACAATGTGTTTGTGTATGTGTGTAGCAGACCCACAGCACAACATAATAAGAAGAAGAGATTGTCACCTCATGTATCAAATAAGTTACGTTTGCACTATTGAAGAAAATGGCCAAAAAAAAGGGCCATTGGAGAACCTAGGAGACAGCTAAAAGAAACACAAGCAGTAAATCAAATGAAATGTGAGTTCAGTTTTTAACAATAAATTTATTTAAAAGATGTTATACATTATTTGACATATTAATGGCCTCCCTGTCCGCAAAGTACTCCAGATAGCTTTGCCGTACTTTGCGGGTGCTTTGCGGGGGCAAGCCAGAATGGCCAGCTTCAAGTGCCGTCAAAGTTTGATCCAGTAAGCCGGCCTCAGTTGCAACTGAGGCCACATAGTTGGCTGCATTTTTGTGTAAAAAGTTGTGTAAAATACAGCAGGAAAGAACAATGTGATTTAGTTTATATTCCGCCATATTGATTGCAGTAAGGAATAGGCAGAACCAGCTGGTCATTATGCCAAAGGCATTTTCAACCACTCTTCTGGCTCTGGCCAGCCGGTAATTAAAAACGCTCTGATCCAGGGTGAGGGTCCTCATAGGGAATGGCCACATAAGATGGCCCCCCAGTGAAAATGCTTCATCCGCTATGAAGACAAATGAGAGTCCCGGAACGTTGTTTTCTGGAGGTGGCAAGCCCAAGCTGCCATTCTGGAGCCGTCTGTAGAACTCCGTCTGGGTGATGACGCCACCATCTGACATCCAGCCATTCTTCCCCACGTCCACATAGAGGAATTCATACATCGCCGACACTATACTACTATACCCCTTTTAATTATAATAGTATCACCCTGAGTTGGGGGGTGGGACGATGTGGATGTGTTTCCCATCTATTACCCCACTGCAGTTGGGAAATTCCCACTGCTGGGCAAACTGGGAAGCCACAGTCTGCCATTCCTGTGGGTTTGAAGGAAACTGTGGAGTCAAACAAAAAAAAAAATTAGTACTTTGGCACATAACATTGCAAGCAGATTAGACACAAACATTCTTGGCCAGCATAAGTATAACATTTATTGAAATGAGTATTTAAAGTCAAAAGTATAAGGTCCACTTATTAGATTCATCACCCCCTCTGATCGCCCATTGTAAAAATTTTAGGGGGGGGCATGTTTTGGACAGGTAACTCTCTCCACTTCATTGAGAGCTGAATGCATACATAATGTGTGTTACTTTGGACAGCCCCTTACTTACACTATTGGCAGCCCACTGGACAGGTAAGAAGTGTCATAATCCAAAAATATGAATACACACTGTACAAATTGAAGCACATTTTTTTTTTTTTTAACAGAAATTTTTTTTTTTATTGAACAAATCAGCAGTACAATATAAAAGTTCAATACAGACATTGTAGTGAGAATAAAAAAAAAAAGTAAAATTGACACTTAAACAATAGCCATTATTTATCAGGAATTCCAGGCGTGCAAACATCAGAAGTTTTACTCAACCAGACCTCTCAAAGCTCAAATCTTCATACATTTATGATAGTATGAAATGAGTGGCCCAATAATCAACTAAACCTGGTAGGGACAGCGGGGGGGGGGGAGGCGGGGGAGAGGAAGAAAGGAAGAGAGGGGGGGGAAAGGAGGGATGAGAAGGAGCGGGATGAAAGAAAACAGGCATAAAGAGAAGAGACGTGAGGTATAGGATAGCTTCCATTACTTTTCCCATCCTGCTTATGGAGTAGGGGGATCAGGGTCTCCAGAGGCGTCGACCCAGGACGACCAGATTTTGTCAAACTTCCCCGGGCATTGCCTACTTTCATACGTTAATTTGTACAGAGGGAGTACCCCATTCACAGACCTTATCCACGAGGCCAGGGTAGGAGGCTCTACCATTTTCCACCGCAATAGAATTTCCCGCCTAGCATAGTACAATGCAAAGGTTAGACACAATTTGCTATACCTATCACCCACAACATCCTCAAAGTGACTGAGCAGTAGTATCTGGGGATCCGCCTGCAAGTCTGATCCTATGACATTGCTCAGTGTGGATGCCACCTCTGACCAAAAGAGTCGGAGACAGGGACACGACCAGACCATATGCCAGAAAGTACCCACTTCCTGTCTGCATCTCTGACAATTGGGATCTCTCTGAGGGTAAATGCGCGCCAACCTCTGTGGAGTAAAGTACGCCCTGTGTAGGAACTTGAATTGTATGAACCTATCTTTTGCAGCGATCATGGAAGGAATGTAGGATATTAAACACTCCTTCCATTCCTCCTCATCCAACGAAGGAATATCAGCCCTCCACTTTTCCCATGTTCTAGTTAGTTTGGCATCATACTCCACTGTCAGGTATAGGTATAGTGTGGAAAGGGGCTTCCCCATCACGCTGGAAGTCAAGAGCCTTTCAATAGAGTCCGGTTCCAGAGTGAGGGGGGCAGGAAACTGAGCCTCAAAGGCGTGCTTCAGCTGCCAGTATCTAAACTGGAAGGAGGCAGGAATAGCAAATGATTGTCTAAGAGCTTGAAAAGTCATAAGCCTGCCATCCTTGACTATATGCTTTAGTGTAAGAATTCCCTTTTTTGCCCAAAGAGAGGGGTCCGGTAAAGTATAAAAATGGGGTAGCATAGGGTTGCCCCACAGGGGCATGTGGGGTGAAATGCAATTTGGTTTCCTATATATTTTCCTAGCCTCCTGCCAAACCCTTACAGTGGTACGCATCAGGGTCGTCATGGACGAACTGGCCTTGAGACCCCGAAACGGGAGGTTGCTCAAGGCAGCAAAGGAACCAAGAATGGCTGCCTCCAGAGTGACCGCGGGATTTTGCGTGGGCTGGGAGAACCACCACCGAATCGTGACCAGAACTGCGGCCCAGTAGTAGATTTGGTAATTCGGTAGCGCCAGTCCCCCTCCCGAGAGAGGGAGATATAAGATCTGCTTGGCCACCCTGGGTGGCCTCCCAGCCCAGACAAAGTGTATTAACAGGCTCTCCAGCCTCCGGAAGAAGGTCCCAGGGATGGGTATGGGTGTATTGCGAAAGAAATATAGATATTTGGGAAGGAAGATCATTTTGAGCAAGTTGACTCTGCCAACCGGAGTCAATGGAAGGGAACGCCAAGCAGAGCATTTAGCCGTAAGCTGTGTCATGAGCGGACGTAAATTGTTGTCAATATAATCTTGGACCTTACCACTAATTTTTATCCCCAGATATTTGAATTCATCTCCCCATTTAAGCTGTGGGTGTGGTAACCTTGGGGTCGAGGGATGGAGCGGGAATAGGATCGATTTGTCCCAATTAATGCGAATCCCCGAATACCCGCCGAATCGATCAATCAGATTGAGTGCAGTCTGCAAAGAGGATGACGCATCCGCTAAATAAAGCAGAGCATCGTCCGCGTAAAGTGATAACTTCTCCTCAATGGGTCCCACCTGAAGACCCCTTACCCCAGGGTCGGCCCTCAACAGTATAGCCAGGGGCTCCACTGCCAGAGCAAATAGACCCGGGGAAAGGGGACACCCCTGTCGCGTACCTCGAGACAATTGGAACTTCCCTGAGAGGCATCCATTGGTACGTACTCTAGCTGAGGGGCCGTGGTATAGCATGCGGAGCCATTTCGTGAAACCCGCACCAAACCCGAAGCGCGAGAGAACCTCCCATAAGTAGCCCCACTCGACGGAATCAAAAGCCTTCTCCGCGTCGAGTGAGGCCACCATCCCATTGGTCACCTCGTCCGCCCTGTCTATGTGAGTATGGAGGCGTCTGATATTGATATCAGTTCCCCTGCCGGGCATGAAGCCAGTTTGGTCTCTGTGGATTAAAGCAGTAATTACCAGGTTAAGCCTATTGGCCAATACTTTTGCCAGTATTTTTGCATCCACGTTCAGAAGAGATATAGGGCGGTACGAGGAGCACAACGTGGGGTCTTTCCCTGGTTTGGGGATCACTACAATGATTGCTTCACTCATTGTGTCAGGAAGTTTCCCAAGACGCGATGACTCAGAGAAGAGGACCTGTAATTTGTCAGCTAATTCTGTGGCATATTGTTTATAAAACTCTACAGGGATGCCATCAGGTCCCGGAGTTTTCCCAGCCTGCATTGATTTAAGTGCCCTTAGTATCTCCAAGGACGTAATTGGGGCGTCAAGCTTGTCGCAATATGTTACTGTAAGGGTTGGGATATCTATGTCGTCTAAATATGCCCCCAGATCCTCCCCTCTATAGTCTACCCTGGAACCATAAAGAGATTCATAAAACTCCGCGAAGCAACAGTTGATCCCCTCCGGTGTCTGGATCAGTAGTCCCGAGGAGTCTCTAATATGTGAAATGCTCATCCCACCCGCCTGTTCCCTAGAGAGCCAGGCCAACAAACGGCCTGATCGCTCTCCCTGTTCAAAAATCCGTTGGGATTGAGCCAACATTTTCTTCTGCGTGAGAGAGGTACGGAGACGGACCACCTCCTTCGCCAACAGTTGTAGATGCGTATAGTGCGCAGGGTCCCGGGTACGAACAAAGAGAGCCTCCGCACTACACGCCTCCCGCTCTGCCTTCACTAAGTCTGCTCTACGCTCACGTCGGACCCTGGCAATGATGGTCTGGTAGTGCCCCCTCGTTGTGGCTTTGAAAGCATCCCACACCACCGCGGAGTCAGCAGAGCCCACATTTGTGGCCCAAAAATCAAGCAATTCCGTTCTAAATTGGGAGTCTACTGCAGTGTCTGAAATCCAAAATCTGGAGAGCCTCCATACCCTCTCTACTGAGCCTAGGGAGAGATCCAAAGACAACAACAAGGGTGCATGGTCGGAAATTCCCCTAGGCAGTATTCGTATGTCTGTAACCCGTGGGAGGACCCGAGACCCCGCGAAGACCAAGTCTATACGGGAAAACGTTCTGTGGGAGGCCGAGTGGCATGTGTATGCCCTAGATTGGGGGTGACGCCACCTCCAGACATCAGTCAGGCCATAGGTATCCGCCCACTCAGCCAACCCAGAGCAATGACCTCCCGCAGGAGTTAGCCTGTCTAAATCCGGGTCAGGGACCAGATTAAAATCCCCCAATATGACATTGTTGTCAGAGGCAAAGTCGGCCAGCTTACCGGTGATCTGATTGAGCACCAGCAAGGAGGCCGGGGGGGGCAAATATAAGCCCATAATAGTCCACGTTAAAGAATAAATTTTTGCGTGAATAATAACATACCGTCCGTCAGGGTCCAGGGCCAAATCCAAGAGCCGAAAGGGGAGTGACTTCAGCACCAGTATAGTTACACCCCTCGAAAATGTGGAGTGCGTGGAATGGTAGTGGTGTCCCACCCATGGTTTTTTAAGGGCCAATACCCTACGACCTGTTAGGTGCGTTTCCTGGAGCACACATATGTGTGGATTATAAGACTTAATGAATTGGAACACCAGAGAGCGTTTAACCGGGGAATTCAGTCCCCTGGTGTTCCAGGAGATGATGTTAAGTGAGGACATGGCCATTGATATTGTTAAGAGTATTAGGAGCAATGGAAATCGCGGCTCTCGGATCGGACCCCCGAACCCGAACCGGACACATTTGTAAACAGTGCAATGCTGATAAGTCAATTATTTTGGTAAGAAAAACAAACAAAAACAAAACCAAACCAAAAACAGATAGAGGATCCCAAAAATTGGAGCAGATGAAAATAAAGATGGCCCCAATAGGGGAACTTATACCCCCCCCTCCCCACCCAGCACCCCAATCCCGAACTTATTCAGCTCGCCGGCTGCAACAGAGGGTCCGTGGAAGAGGCGAGCTCACCCCCCCGAAACTTCACACGGGGGGGAAACAGCATTTCAAGCGGCTTATACAATTGAGAGCTCCGTTTGTAATACAACAGGCTGTGAAGATTCAGAAAGTCAGATGACGGGGAAACATCCGATAGTATGACCCCACAGTAAAGTCTGTCCATCGTTGGGTGAAGATATCGAACAAAAATGTTCCCAGCATCCCTCAAGAGAACAAGGAGTTGTAAAGGAACTTCATGTTCCAACGGTCTCCTGACCAAATTGTTTGGCAGGGGCATTATCTTAGAATTTCCCTGGAAGGGGTAATGAACTTCTCCTCCCAAGGCTGTCCACCCCATGGATTGAACTGAGCAAAACTTATGCAACGAAGAAAGTCATCTATGTGGGAATACGTATATTACCTCAGACCTGAGCCAAGACTATGGTGAACAAACAATGAAGGATCTCACCTTGCATGCCAGGTACACCATCAACGGATCCGTGGTAGCGAGTCCAGCCAGGTGGAGGCCTCCCTTGGAGAGGTAAAGAAGCGAGTTGTCTCGCCATCCTGGACTCTCAGGCGGGCAGGGAAAAGTACACTGTAACGAATGTTGCGTGATCGTAGAGCCGCCTTAACTTGGTCAAAAGATTTTCTAAGTTTCTGGGTCTCTACCGTATAATCGGGGAAGATCATCAACTTCGTGTTCTGGAATCTGAGGTCCCCAACATTTCTAGAGGCACGGAGAACTTCGTCTCTATCTCTAAAATTAAGTAGACGTAGAATGAAGGTGCGAGGGGGGGATCCAGGAGGTCCCGGCTTAGGCGGGATGCGGTGCGCCCTCTCCACCGTATAGTAAGGTGACCAGCGGGCCTCAGGTAGAAGGTCACGGAGCAAGCCCTCTATAAAGGAGGTAGGGTTACTCCCCTCCACCCCCTCCGGTAGACCAACAATACGAAGGTTATTTCGCCGGTTCCTGTTCTCCGCGTCCTCAGCTCTGTATTCGAGGGCCTTTACTTTAGTTTGAAGAGTACGGAGGGACCTCTCGTGTTCCGCAATGGTGTCTTCAGTGGTGCTCAGTCTTTGCTCCGTCTCAGTGACTCGTGATCTGATTTTATCTATATCTTGACGGATTAGACCCATGTCCAACTGAACTGCCTCGATCTTTGTTGTTAGTGTTGACTGGCAAGTGGCAATGGCCGCCATGACGTCCGCCAACCAGGGGGGACGGGAGTCATCCGACTCCATAATGTCTGTCTGTGGGACTCTGTGGGTGCCGCGCACTTTAGGGTTCTCCGGAGGGGGACCAGTGGGCGTCTGGGGGGAGTCCAGCTGGGGTGGGAAGGTCAACCTCTTACCCCCTCTACTGTATCTTGCGCTGGAATTCCGGCGCCTCATTCAGGTGGCGGGGGCCCTGGTCCGGGGAGTAGGGCAGCACTCAGCAATTGGTAAAGGGAGCCTGTTTGTGAAGTCAGGGATATTCAAGCAGCAGGTACGATAACGTTTGTGTCCCTTTAACAGACCTCCCTCCTCATCTGCAGGCAAATGGCACAGGAGCCGTTGACTTCAGATCCGCACGGGCCCACAGGAACAGCCAACTCCAGGGTCTGCTCCTGTAGCCCGGCAGTGTCTCTGAGCGGTCACAGGGCCCCCTCCACTAGCTCAGCAGGACACAGCAGTACCCCCGTCTATCCGGCGGCCCCGGAGCTCCAGGAAAGGCCACGGTTGCGGCCTAGTGAATCGCGGGGGGAATAAAAGGATTTCAGGCCCAGGACGCGGCCCAGACACAGTCCAGGACTCCCTCACCCGTCCCCACCTGTGGTCCGAGGCAGCCAGCAGGGCCCGATGTCCAGGCCGATCGCGGCAGGGGGTTCCCGGTCCGCCGCGCGGCCGTCAGGAAAGTCGCCAGCGGCAGGCCGGGTCCTCAATCTCGCTCCGGGAGTCCAAATTTCCCCCAGATCTCGGCAGGGATAGGATCCCCTATCCCCTGCTTGACAACAGGAGTGGATTTGGTGCTTTTTTGGGGCCGATGGATCCGGATTTTCGTTCGGATCAGCGGAGCTCTCTGAAAAGGCAGCCGCTTACAGCGCCATCCTAGCCACGCCCCCGAAGCACATTTTTACATTCTGCAATTACCTATCAAGATAATAGGAGAACAAAAACTTTAAACAGTACCATTTGAAAGTATTCAGCCAGGCCCTTGCACCACATGCTTTGGTGAATTCATCCATAAATATGACCACAAAAGAGGTAGGTATAGTGTGTATGGGTTTGGCTAAGTCAGCAGATAGAGTATTGGTATTGGTTGACTTAATGGTTGGGGGGGAGGGAGGGTTCCAAATGAGTTTTCGCCCCCCAAAAAAAGCCTCTTGCACTGCATGAATTTAAGGACAACAATAACATTTGTACACATTTTAGGGGGTGTTTAGGGTAAGCACTACAATGGAGCTGACAAAATACATTGTTAAGTGACTAGGCTAGGTGTGTATGGGCCCAGGATAGCATGCTGGGGAGGTTAGTGAAGGCAAATATGCATGAAGGACAAAAAAGCATTAAAAGCTTACAGTATGCATGAGGACAAAGAGGACATTCACAGCATATTACATTCATGGTAATTATGGAATGATAAAGAAATAAATACAATACATTAGCAAACATTAAATACATAGAATGTGATGTTAAAGGATAAAACTTACCTTAATAATACCTTAATATAGTCCTTCTGCAGGACCTGTATGATGGCAGAACATAATAATGATTCCCAGAGCCTGGGGGGGAGATCCCAGTCGTGAACTTGATATCCTGGAGACTTCTGCCCATTGCCAAGTACCACAAGGTGGCGATGAGCCTCTGCTCGGAAGTGATGGCTTGCTGCATGCAGGTGTCCTGCTTCATAATATAAGGAGACAGCAAAGCCAAAGAACGGTGAAAAACGGGGTCCCTCATCTGGAGATAATTCCTGAAATCATCAGGATTATTCTCCTGGATCTCCCGCAGCAAAGGCATGTGACAGAATTGGTCACGCTGGAGCAACCCATTCTTGGTCCATGAACTCCTCCTCGCCCTGTTCATGAACTGGACTCGGGTCAAAGCAAGAACTCCAACACCAAGCCCAACAACGGCAGGAGCTCTTCGACAAGAACGTAACCACAACATGGCTAGAAAACGGTCGGCTGGTCAGAACGAACTAACAGAACGCACTGAAAATCAGAAAGGACCTGAGAAGAACAATCTGAAAATCAGAAACGAGCGGACAAGAACACACTGAAAAACAGTAGCGAACTTTAAATAGAACACACTGAAAGACAGGAATGAACTGGCAACACGTACTGAAGAACAGATACAAACCCACAAGCACAAACTGAAAGGCAGAAACGAACTGAAAAGCATGAGGCTGAAAAGAGCCAATCGTCTCTCATCAAACTTCTACTAACACAAGATAAACACGAGATTAGCAGAACGAGCCCAAAGGGTGGCGCACTGGCTATTGAATTTCCTTTTTATAGTCCCGTCGTACGTGTTGTACGTCACCGCGTTCTCACGTTCGTGATTTTGGGCCAACATTTGTGTGACCGTGTGTATGCAAGACAAGTTTGAGCCAACATCCTTCAGGAAAAAATCCACGGTTTTGTTGTCGGAAAATCTGATTGTGTGTACAGGGCATAAGAGGATCCACTGATTCCTCTCTAATTCTGGATTGCTGTACCTTTTCTCTTCTGTTACTAGGTGGCACTTGCTGGTGGCATTAGATTGACAAGGGTGTAGCAAAGTAGCAAGGATGGATGGGGTGTCTCAGCCAATTGAGTCATGTGATCAGGGATCGGTGCCACCTGGTGCTGCTGTCTGGGTGGGCGTGTGTTATGTCGTCCCGGGCTGCTAGGCCGGAAGCCCAAAGCCTATCCCTGGGACACTTGGCTGCTAGGCTGTCTGAGGCCTATCCAGGAGCAAGAGAAGCAGTGTAGGATTGGGACTGCAGGATTGGAGTCCAACCGAGTTGTGAAGGTTCAGCCAGACAGGAACTAGCTGTGGTCAGAGGTAGAGGGGAAGCTGTCGCCACTAACATCCACCTTGTTACTGGAGACTACAGTGAGTAAGCTGGAGCCAGTACCAGAGAAGTCTTCTCACCTGCTGGGGACAGTAAAGAAGGGGGAAAGCTTCAGCAGGTGCCAAGCCAGGGACCCAGCAGGACAGCAGGGGTGATGCTTGAAGAGCATCGAGTACCAAGCTAGGGACCCAGCAGGATAGCGCGGGTGACGCTTGAGGAGTATACAGCATGCTAGCTGTGGAAGAGCTCAGGAGATTCAGTTGCGATTGGATCTGCAGGTCTAGTGAGAGACTGGTAGCTCAGTGAGTAAAACTCTACAGTGAGAGACTAGTAAATATTTAATATAACTACCGTTAGTGAATATTACAAGATTTGCTATCATAGGAGACAGCGATCCTACCTATACAGAAGTGGTATCTGGCTGGAGGCCTTCCCCTGTATAGCTGTCTACCTATAGAAGTCTCAGAGACAATAAATCTCTTCTGCATTCAAAAATTCATAAACCTCTTCTGCATTCCGGGACCTTGCTACACAAGTTATAGGCCAGCCTGACTGCTTTGTTACTATAAGTCCTGGATTTCTGTGGCATTTCCAGGTTTGTAAAAACATGTACCTGGAAATGTCCCTGGGTTTGAGTACTAAACAATGTGCTGTGACTCATGGGGTGCAGTTATGGGTGCATCTGTGACTGTTTAGAGGATGTTGCAACTCCGAACATTGTGCACTTCTGCTGCACAGACAAATCACCAAACTTCTACTAACACGAAATTAGCAGAAAGAGCCCAAAGGGTGACGCTAAAGAGCTGAAAAACCATGTAGTACGTCACTACAATTCCTTGCCGTTTGTATGCAAGACAAAATCCAGGTACACGCCTTTGGACAAAAATCCGAGGTTTTGTCTGGGGAAAATCTGATCATGTGTATGAGGCTTTAGTCAGGAATCAGAGCCAGGGTTGGTCACAGTACACAGGCAGAAGTATAAGCAAGAGCGTAGTCGGGAGCAGGCTGAGGTCATACACAGGAAGCAAGCAAGAGCAGAACGCGTGAAAGCAAGCCGAGATCAAAGCCAGGAAAAAAGCAGAAGACAGGTCCAGCAGTAAGCTGAGTTGGTAACGGGAAATCTAAGAGTACAGAGCACACAGAAACATGGGTTACAGGAACCTGGCAATCGACCAGCAACTTCGGAGCATGCCTGCTGTCCTTATAAAAGACTGGGCGCCAGTAACTAAAACACATGAGCGCGCCCGGGAACGTCTGCGTGCATTTCTGCCCAGATAAGCATGGCCTTATTGGAAATTGGAAAATATGCCAGGTCTTTGTGCATTACTCTTCTGGTTAGCAACCTGGCATACTCTTTGGCTGTACCACGTATGTCGAAAAAGAGATGTACTAGTTAAAGTTATGCAAGTAGATATTTAAAGAAATATAGCATTACCTGTTGTCATTTAAATGTAAAAAAAAATGGGTGAGTCATTTACATCAGTTGCCATACAGTCAATGATGTCACCCACACCTTTGTTTACAGATCATAGTTACATAGTTAGTCAGGTTGAAAAAAGACATAAGTCCTTCTAGCTGAACCAGATTTAAAAAAGAAAAATAGAACATCTCCATATACACTATCCACAGTTAATCCAGAGAAAGGAAAAAAAACAATAACACATGAGCTAGTCATTTTTTTCAGCTCTTGGTTAGGGGTCATTATCAGGTGCTCTGCTGCACTGCCCCATGCAGTGGATGACAGATGTTCTCAGATGGGCTCCTGCTTGGTCAGCGGTGGCCTGCCTGCGTTTGCTCCTGGAGCAGCTAATGGACTCCAAGTGCATACTTTGTGAGTGACTGATAGATTCCAGAGAGACTTCAGGCTCTTGGAGTGCCTTTCCAATACTATCCCAGACAGTCTATTGCATATGGCATCTGTGTGCAAGAATGGCACTGTCGCAATCTTATTTATACATCTGCTGTAACTATAGGGTTTTTGGCTGCAAATGTGTGTGTTTTTACTTGCACATTATTTTTCAATGTGGTGGGAACTATTTTATTATATTTGTCAGAATTTGCAACAGTGATTACATCGCAACTGAATAGTGGTCTCAAATGATGCACAAGATTGATAAATGACCTCTATGACGCAAATGCATGATCACACAATCACATTGTTACAAATTACAGCTACTGAAGTTGTGAGTAGCTTTTTTTTTTCAACTGAAAGGATATATTAATTTCAGTTGTTAGATTTATTCAGTTAGAGTGTACATAGAAACAAGTGTGGTCTTTGTCCTCTCTCTGATCTGTGCTGCGTTATTTGTTACCATGGTAATTGTAACTTAGCCTAATAAGTCTATGTTGCAACTAAAAATATGTGAACATGAACACAGCCGTCCTACAGATCTGGCATTGGCATCATATAAAGAGTCAGCACAGATATGAATGAAGCAATAGAATAACAATTATGCACTCAAACATATCAAGATATAAGAAGAAATAGATCATTGTCATAAGGAGTTTAGACATCAATGTTTCAGTGTGCCACTGGCAGTTTTTCCCTCACATGTAAAGTGGACTCCGCAGACCTTTAGCCCAAGTCCACATTGGAGCAATTTAACATAGCGGCTATTGCCGACAATAGCACCGTCCAAAATGGTGAGGCACTGGCTTTGCGTTGCCACACCGATTCCCAAAAGTAGTTCCTGTACTACTTTTGGCCACTTTGGGGGGCCATTTGTATAGAGATCTGTAGACCCAGGAACCCACACAGATGTCTGTAAATTGCCCCAGAAGTTGGGCTGCATTGCTGGGTTGAAATCTTGCGAGTTCAGCTGAACTCGCACGATTTCTAACCAGCAGCAATGTGACCCTAGGCATAGTGCAGTGGTCAGCAGTATGTCATATATATAGCCCAGCGTACAGAGATCAGAAGTACAAAGCATACTATATATATATATATATATATATATATATATATATATATATATATATATACAGTGGGGACAGAAAGTATTCAGACCCACTTAAATGTTTCACTCTTTGTTACATACTTAGTAAGGTTGAATAAAGACACCAGTCCATCCAGTTCAACCTGAGTTAAGTGTGGGTGCATGTCTACAATTATCTCTATTTATTTAAGTTACCCATATAGTGCCATCAATTTACGCAGCGCTTCACACATACATCGGTCCCTACCCTCAAGGAGCCCACAATCCAAGGTCCCCAACTCACATTTATATACTAGGGCCAATTTTGGACAGAAGCCAATTAACCTACCAGCATGTCTTTGGAGTGTGGGAGGAAACCAGAGTACCCAGAGGAAACCCACACAGGCACAGGGAGAACGTGCAAACTCCAGGCAGGTAGTGTTGTGGTGTGGTTGGGATTCAAACCAGCGACCCTTTTTACTGCTAGGCGAGAGTGCTACCCACTACACCACTGTGCACATTTTTTTCCTCATTAATGTACACACAGCACCCCATATTGACAAAAAAAACCACAGCATTGTTGACATTTTTGCAAATTTATTAAAAAAGAAAAACTGAAATATCATATGGTCCTAAGTATTCAGACCCTTTGCTGTGACACTCATATATTTAACTCAGGTGATGTCCATTTCTTCTGATCATCCTTGAGATGGTTCTACACCTTCATTTGAGTCCAGCTGTGTTTGATTATACTGATTGGACATGATTAGGAAAGCCACACACCTGTCTGCATAAGACCTTACAGCTCACAGTGCATGTCAGAGCAAATGAGAATCATGAGGTCAAAGGAACTGCCTGAAGAGCTCAGAGACAGAATTTTGGCAAGGCACAGATCTGGCCAAGGTTACAAAAAAATTCTGCTGCACTTAAGGTTCCTAAGAGCACAGTGGCCTCCATAATCCTTAAATGGAAGACGTTTGGGACAACCAGAACCCTTCCTAGAGCTGGCCGTCTGGCCAAACTGAGCTATCGGTGGAGAAGAGCCTTGGTGAGAGAGGTAAAGAAGAACCCAAAGATCACTGTGGCTAAGCTCCATAGATGCAGTCGGGAGATGGAAGAAAGTTGTAGAAAGTCAACCATCACTGCAGCCCTCCACCAGTCTGGGCTTTATGGCAGAGTGGCCCGACGGAAGCCTCTCCTCAGTGCAAGACACATGAAAGCCCGCATGGAGTTTGCTAAAAAACACCTGAAGGACTCCAAGATGGTGAGAAATAAGATTCTCTGGTCTGATGAGACCAAGATAGAACTTTTTGGCCTTAATTCTAATGCCCTCTACACACGGTCAGATTTTACGATGGAAAAAGTGCGATCGGATTGTGTTGTCGGAAATTCCGATC